>CM024635.1:46572436-47976427 GCA_014182715.1 Eucalyptus cloeziana | reverse complement strand
GAGATCGATATACGGCCTTAAGCGATCATCGAGACAATGGTATATACGTTTTCATAATACCATAATGGCATATGATTTTACAATGATTGATGAGGATCATTGCGTATATATCAAAAGATCCAATGATCAATTTGTGATCATATCATTATATGTTGATGATATACTGATTGCCGGAAGTAATATGGAGTATGTTCATACTGTCAAGAGTTGGTTATCTTCCAATTTTGAGATGAAGGATATGGGTGAGGCTGCATACATTCTTGGAGTTAAGATTTCAAGAGATCGTTCGAAGAGATCGTTGTCTCTTTCACAAGAAACATATATAAATAAAGTTCTTGAACGATTTCGTATACAAGATTGTAAACCCATAGATACTCCTATTGCAAAAGGTGAAGGATTGAGCCATAGATTGTGTCCTAGGACTCCACAAGAAAAGGAACAAATAAAACATGTTCCTTATACTAGTGCAGTTGGGAGCTTGATGTACGCTATGATGTGTACAAGACCCGACATATGTTTTGCAGTTGGAATGGTGAGTAGATACCAATCCAATCCAAGTCCAGCACATTGGAAAGCCGTGAAGAGAATACTGAGGTATCTGAAGGGAACTGCTGATTTCAAGTTGAATTACCAAGGAAAGGATCTGCGACTTGAAGGCTACTCAGATGCTGATTGGGGAGGAGATTTAGATGAAGGAAATCTACCCTGGATTTGCTTTCTTCGAACAATGGCGCCATATCATGGAGCAGTAATAAGCAAACGTGTATAGCCTTATCCACGATGGAAGCTGAGTTCGTGACATTATCAGCAGCAGTACAAGAAGGAGTTTGGCTTAAGAGATTTTTGGATCATTTAGGTGTTATTGATAAAGCTGCACATCCGTTATTGGTTAACTGTGATAGCCAAGCAGCTATAGCGTACACTAAAGATCCAAAATATCATGGCAAGACCAAACATATAGATACCAAGTATAACTTTGTAAAAGATATGGTTGCACGAAAGGATGTGAACTTGCAGTACATATCTACGCATAGAATGGTAGCAGATCCTATGACAAAGCCAATACCTAGAGACGTGTTTTGTGGTCATGTAAAATCTCTAGGATTGCGTAGAGTCTGATGTACTGGATTGTAATTTCCCTGAGTTGTTCACATTTAATGAATTTGTGTTTTCATCATTAATGCCTATGAATCTTTGTTTGATCTTTATGCATCTTAATGCTTTGTGTATTATATTATGTTGAGAAAGTATGTCGGACAGATAAGAGATTAGCCCTCTCACATGGGTAATCGCCTCTATTTACTATGTGATAAATAGAGATGAGACGATTTTTAAGCTTATTATCTAGGTGATAATCGAGAGCTCAAGCTTAAAATACGTATGTCGCCTTAACTGAGTGTTAAGATGAGGACATAATACTTACGATGTCCGAAAGTAAAATTACCCACACATTTTACTTTATCTGTCTAAGATGCCAGATATGAGTTCTGATGAATTTTGTGAATGAGTAAATACGTGAACTCAAGTTAGACATTGGGTATGTCTGAACTATCATCTGTACGGTATTGATGATGTAGACATACGCTCCATGGGAAATGAGTTAATACCGTGATACGTATTTCATACTACGTATGCATGAGACGACCTATAAGAGTGACAAAAGTTTGATCTCAACTTTTATGACGTGTGAGACTCTTGAGGAATAGAGTTCCTCAATTTTTTAGTGCCCTCATGACTCTTACTTATTCTCAAGATTTCTATTTAGTGTTTGCTATCTTAGAATGTTGCCAATGGTCATGAGATGATTCGATCTAATGGGACATTTCTAGAAAAGCAAGTTAAACTGAAATTGAGAGTTTGAAGGAAAGAGGAAGATCGGATTTGTAGAATCACATTGTGGTTTTGTATTCATAGGTCGACCAATTATGACTGTCTTTGGGATAATCATAATTGTGAATACAATATATATATATATCATTGTTTAAATGAGATTAAGAGATATATAAATGTGATCGATCGATCTAGGGTACTGCATACTAAATTTACTCGGAATGTGACGCCCATTATGAGCTGCTATATATTCCTAACAGATGTATAGAACGAGCTCTCAAAGTATTCCAGTCGCACGGATTATTCACACGGTATGAATGTTGAAAGAGGAAAAGAGGATTTTCAATTGATGGGCCTAAGTTGGGCCTATCCGCCCATGTTGGTTTTGGTCCACCATGTGCGAGTGGGAGATGATGGTTTTTATAGTAGATGGGCTTAAGGCCCGTCCCATGATCGGCCTAAAGGCCCGATCCACGGGAATAAGGCCCGTGGAAGGGAAAGGTATAAAAGGGATGAGAGAAAGGGAGAACGTACCTCTTGGCATTTACAACGTACGTTCTCTTTCTCTTCAAGAATTCTCTCTCTCTCCAAGGCAAAGAAGTGACGCCATCTCCACTTCACGGCGATATTTCGACATCGGATCGAACTGGACTGATTTCTCTTCCTCTTATCGGCGTTGGTGTCTAATCTGTGGCTAACAAGGTACGCTCGAATCCGTGGTGTGCTTTTCGATCGGTGATACGTGACAATTCCCGGGCTTATCTTCCGCGTTGGTTTAGGGGTTCGGTTTAGTGCCGAATCCGGTTTTTGGGGATTCGACGATCCCTACATATAAGAACGCGCTTGGTAACTACACAAAATTTCTATTCCTGGGATAAAAATGCGTTTGGTAGAATTGTGTAATTTTGTTGTTTCTTTTAATTTTTATTATATTTTTCCTTTTCTTCTTCTTTCTTTTTTCTTTTCTCTCCTTCCTCTTTTGTGGCTAGTCACTTGCCACAGCGGCTGCGGCAACCAATTGGGCGAGGTTCGGCGAGCTTGCCGAAGGCTCGCCCGGCCACCATGAGGCTCGACCTTGCCCCGGGCGATGTGAGGTTGGCCTCGCTCCGGCTTGGTGTCGCGAGGGTTGGCGGTGCTCCGGCGAGGTCACCGTCCCTCGTTCATCGATTGCTAGCCATGGCCGAGGTTGGTGACGTTGGAGACCGGCCAAAAGGAAGAAGAAGGAAAGGAAAGAGAAGAAAAGAGAAGAAAAAAAGAAAGAAAAGAAAAAAATTGTTCTCGGGAATAAGAAGCTACCTTTTTCTATTTGTTTTTGTTCCAAATTTATTAGAGAACAAAAAAATAGATTTTTGTTCCCAGGAATAAAATTTTTACCAAACACGTTTCTATTCTTTTTTCGTTCCCGGAACAAAAGAACGTTGTTTGGGGAACATAAATTATTTTTACCAAACGAGCCTAATTTCATAGAAAAAAATGGTAACTCTACTACTGTGTTAAAAAAAGTTAAATAACATTTGGCGATCAAATTGGTAAAGGATAAGATGGGTTCGCATTGAAAGGAAAATAAACTTGTAAGTAACTTAAATGATAGATGGTAACCATAATTTGTGATAATAAAAAAAAAAAAAAAAAAAAACGGTAAGTTTCTCTAAACAAGGTTTTTTTTTTTTTTTTTTGTTAGTTCTATTCTATTTCTATTCTACACTCACTGAGACTTTTATCCGCCTTGCGGGCGTGGGAGTCGCTAAACAAGGTTGATAAGTTCTAAAAATTATGGTAAATGTAAAGTTTTGCGTAGAAAAATAAATAAAAGTTTGTAAGCAATAAGAAGAGACGCCCAATTAAAAATAAAATAAAAGAAACAAATAAATGTCGTTAAGTAGTTTATTTGTAACTTAATATTGGGTGGCAGTTAAATGGGAGAAAAATTGGTGAGCCATGCTAGTTAAAGTCAACAATCTCTAAAGAAAATTAGTAAATCTAAAGAATTGCTACGTATGGCAAATATAAATAGGCAACTCAGTAACAAAGTTGGTAATCAAACAAAAACAAAAAGTATTGGTGAATAGGTCAAATGAAAGTTAGTGATTCAAAACATATCGGTAATTAATATGGCAAAAATTAAAAGTCACTCTGCAACTTAAATTAATAATCCCATATAAAGTTGGACGTTTGATGCGTTAGTAAGTTATGTAAATAAAACTCGATAAAGTAAAGTCGTTAAAAGTGTCTACTTATCAAATCTCTCAATTAAGACATAGCTTTCGATCGTTATTCCCCCTCGATTTATTTTATGCACACTTCCCTGGAAGCTGAATATCTCAGTAGGTTCATCACAAGCAAAGAACAAAGCAATCTGAATATGTTCTTGCCCACCACATTTCTTGAGTTTCACTAAAGAAAATAATAGGCAGAAGCACCCCTATTTCCCTTCCAAGGTACTGCAAACAAAGCAAAAAACGCCTCTTTCACTTCAGTCTCAACTCAAACCGACCATCTGCGACTTCGCTCGGAGGCAGATCGGAACGAGAAGCGCTAACCTCCCACATCAGTCGACGATGGCAATCGCCAAGCGTTGTGCTGATGCCGAGGAAGACCCTTGGAATGCACACTCGAGCATGATGAAATGGGCATCCGCAATCCTGCTCGCCATAATCTTTCTCATCGTGCTAGGGGTTTCGACCATCTGGCTCACCGTCCACCCGAGGCAGCTCGAGTACGCTGTCACGGACGCCTTGGTCTCTAACTTCAAGCTCGACACCAACCAGAGCCGCCTCGTCACTGCCAACTTCAGCATCAAGATGTCGACCAACAACTCCAATCACCAGGTCACATTCACCTATGAATCAATGAATGTGTCCGTGAAGAGCCGGGACCTAACCCTCGCGTCCGCCAACGGCCCGCCTCTATTCCAAGGCAAGGACAACTTCACGGAGTTCCCCATTAATCTCGTCTCGCAAGATGTGGTGCTACGGGGGCCCTCGTTGAAGGACTTGAAGGATCAGGAGCAGTCAGGGGGCATCAAGATCAACGTGATCATCGACGCGCGCGTCAAGTTCAAGGCCCTGCATTGGAAGCAGGACCACTGCATGATCCAGATATTCTGCGTCGATGTGGTGGGCCACTTCAAACTGTATGAGGCCTTCAAGCAGACCCCATGCGACGTTGAACTTTGAATGTTAGTCGATGCCATCATCGCCGGTGTCGTGCTCTTCCGTCCCATGTCTACATAATGGTTCTATATAGTTTATGGCGTGTAGATCAACGCTCAGGGCGTTTCCAAGTATTTTGAGTTGCAACCCTGCATATTTAACCCGATCACAGTCTAGATTTCTGTCCATTATCTGCCTTGCGATGATTTCTTGTGAGAGGCGCAAAAACATTGGACCTCCTTCGCGCACTGTGCCTGTAAGCATTGGGTTTGGGGCTTGATTGTCTCTTGTTCTTTCATTAGCCCCGGATCTTCATTGACAGATGTGACGAGCTACTGCAGAGAAATGGCTCCCTGCTCATCTCCATGTTTCAGATTGCAGTTGTTGCATAATGCAGAATCAGGGATTTAAACATGTAAATTGACTAAGAGAGAGCGTGTTATCTGCTGTCCAATTTTATGGACAGGGTTCGGCCAGAGGACCCCACTCGAGCCCTCTCATCAAGACCAACAACTCCTCCCATCATGTGCCTTTGATTCATACAATCGAACTTGATTGAGCCCCAAGGTTGATGGATAGAGGGGTTGGCATTAATAATTTTCCCCACAAAAGAAGAACATTAAAAAAAAAAAAAAAAATCCTTGTCACGATGCCAATGTCGACCTAGGATATGTATCTTCTATGTATATCCTCTTGAAGTTCCGCACGTAATCGAAAAGTTTGGACGTTTGATCTAGGAAGACAGTCGAAAATGCAGGAATTTGATACATGTGAATGATGGAGAAGTAATGTTTGAAACTCAAAAGACACGCATTAAAGGAGGAGCACCCATAAATGAATGAACGGATGATATGGGACATTGAATTCCCGACCCGACAAGCATTGGTCATACTTCTTATCTCAACATAACGAGAAAGATCAGGCCGGTGACACCGAAGTGCTCGATGCGCAAGTAATGAGAATTTGGTGGAGAAGTCTCTGGACTTCAGAGAAGACTAGAGAATATGGAGACGTCGGAGATGATCGCTTTAGTTAGGACCCAGATCTATCCATCATTCCTTGGATCGGTGCCTCAGGTACCTGAATGGTAATTTTCAGCTTCATGAATCAGGCTGTACGCCTTTTCCTTTATATCATCATCCAAAACATCCTTTCCATTTTTGAAACCCAAGGAAGATTGATCATCAGTCGTCACCAGGCTCATCACTGTGCATGAAAAGTCTGGATATGAACATAAACAATCAAAGCGAGACGACCATCAGACTAGCATCGATCATATTCTCCGCATATACATGTGTTTATATCAGTTGATCCTTTGTCGTACCAGTTTTATTGAAAATATCTTATGAACTCTCAGAATACGGTGAATTACATGAAACGCAAAAAGAAAGATGAGAAAATACACCATTTATTGGTTCAGGAAAATAAATTACGATCCATATATCGACGGCCATAATTTTCATCCTCTTTGCACATTTTTTTTTTTTTTTTTTAAATTTATGCAAGAGCAAATGAATGAAATGAACCCACCCATGTATGGCTATGCTGGTTGAGGCGTACCCCTTGATTTGGCATCAGGTTAGGGGTTCGACTTCCTGAGTCGTCACGACTCTCAGAGTAGTTCCGTGATTTAAGCGGGGAGCTCCGACGGTGGATTGCTAGGCCAGTCTCCCCCGAGGTATAATCGGTACCGTGCTCCCGAAGATAAGCTAAGCCGGTGAGCTAGGCCGGATTCTCGGCATCAAAAAAAGAAGAAGAAGAAAAAAGAATGAAATGAAAAGATGTATACCGGCACATAATTACAGTATATGATGCAGGTACTATGACAGATCGAAATTCCAGCTGAACAAGTCCGAAAAGACAGCTAGCTTAGACAAAACGATGGGTGTTCTTGGTCATATGCTGGTACATCTCCTTTTAGAAGAGCGAGACGACGACGGCGACGTTGACCTATCGTTTGATCGAAAGAACGATTCTACCTCCTCACGCCCGGTCATTTCAAAGAAGTGCAATTTCCGCTTGTGAGGAAGCACTGGTCGGGCTTCCTTACGAGGCGTGGGCGGGCAGCTCCGAACTGCAGGGATCTTGTGTTCGCTGGAGGTCGGCGTTCCGCACTGATCTCCATCATCCTTCGGTAGCTTCTCGTCACTCTCGTCGTCTCCGCTAGTGGGTCGTTGCTGTACTTCCTTTGGATGGCCTTGCTCTGAGTCATCGATCTCCTTAGACATCGAGAGAGAGAGAGAGAGAGAGAGAGAGAGAGAGAGTCTGTTGTTCGTCACAGCTTGCAGCTTATGAAAGCAACGTTTCGTATAGCTTGCGCCAGCTTCTTTTCCTTTGTATTGATGCGAATTATATATAGCATGAATGTTACAATGATTCCAAGACATGTTGAAAGACTGCGAAGTTGTTTTTGGCGATAGATACAAGGGATGCACAGTTAAGCCATTTTAGAAGAATTGACCGTCTACCCAACTTCTTGAATATCGCGACTTAGATTGGCAAGAACGTCCTTGGACTATACATATAGATATACATGTACATGTACATATGTATGTGTTTGATTGCTGGCATATGCCATATGGACTTGCTTTAGAAATTGTAAAATATCAAATTTATTTCGGGAATTTTTCTTTTTTCTTTTTGTCTTAAAATCTAATAAAACTTTCACTATAGCGGTTTTAGGATGAGTTGCCCATGCTAGTAATTATGTTTATTTGGTAATTGGGGATCTTTCTTAATTTATTTAAGTTGAACTTTCATATTATAAAAAAATGTAGTTTTTTAGTGTTCCTTGTAACTGTGGCAAGTTTCCCACTAATTTCAATTAATATCATGTGTTTATGAACGTTTTCATCCCTCAATAAGCGGGAAATGGTAGATTGTTTTTTCTTGTTTAGCCGCATTGAGTAGTTAGGGTCAGGAAAAAGAACAAAAAATATTAGGGATTGACCATAGATCTGGGAACTACACATTAAATTAAGTTAAAAAAGGTTTTCCAATTTAGCGATTTCAGGAGGGAGGAAACATGAAATCATAAAAGTAGGGGCCAAATTACCTTCTTTTTATTTTTATTTTTTTATACTATGTCGACATCTGCATACCATAATCTTTTATCATCATCATCATCATCATCAACATAGAAGGATCTTGCAATTTCGTGCATATACCAATTAACACTTTCATCATCATCAACATAGAAGGATCTTGCAATTTCATACATATACTAATTAACTCAATAAAATCGACGAAATAACACGTAAAAAAAAAAAAAAATCTCTTTTATTTTTCCCAGTACAATGAGTTAGGCGGTATTCGGGCTTAGCTTCTGCACACATCGCTAGTCTATTTCCCCGTCTCGGCTTGGCGTACGAGGGTGCGCGCACTCCTTAGCTAGGTTCTGGAATTATGTATATTATGGGAGACCTTTCAAAGCAAAATTTTGACATTGCAAAGGCTAGCAAGGACATCAGATGTTTTTGTGGGGGCAGGTGCTTGTAGTGTTTCTCCATCATTACGCGAGGTATTGTTCCTTGTTTTGTTCGCATGTTACGTGCGAAGGCATAGGATTCCAGCAGCGTGGCGGAATTCGGTGCCCACATCCTCCTGCATTGCACGTTCAAAGGTTTTGTCTTCTCGACCGGCATGTTTCGGCCAATCCATACCAGATGCTCCCGACCCGACAATAATTTCTGCAGGGAGCGCATGAGCTTCGTTGTTCCCCGACATGTAATTAATGTGTAATTTGGGGTGACTCTAGGCAATTTGCATCTTTCTAGATAATTCATTTATTTAGACTCGCAACGATAGGATGGAAATTCTCCGCGATCTACGTTCGGAGATCACGGTGTTTGGAGGTGGTCGGAGGTGGTCGACAGTTGACCACCGATCACTATAAGCTGAGAAGAAAAGGGAGTTGAGGTGGGAGGGAGAGAAAGTTGGCACGGCGGTTTGAGTGGCGGAGGCGGGTCAAGGACGGATGGTACTGGCCATAGCAATGTGGTGACAACGGTGACCTTAGAATAGTTATGTTAATTTAATCATAAACACTTT
This sequence comes from Eucalyptus cloeziana, assembly GCA_014182715.1. Classification (NCBI taxonomy): domain Eukaryota; kingdom Viridiplantae; phylum Streptophyta; class Magnoliopsida; order Myrtales; family Myrtaceae; genus Eucalyptus; species Eucalyptus cloeziana. The sequence continues at coordinate 47,967,395 of CM024635.1, read as the reverse complement.
AATGATTAGTTACTGTAGTTCTTCCAGTCATTTTTTTGGTTGGAAATCGTTGACTTGGATGCTAACCGTTTTAGGTGGCACAATTAGTGCTAACGTGAATGATTTTTGTATTTTTTAATTTTCGAATTTTTTTCAAACTTTTTCCTTATTCTCTTCTTTCTTTTCTTTTTTCCATGGTCAACAAGGGTTGGAGAGGGCAACCCTCACTTGTGGTTGGCTGCCATAAGGAGAAAGGAAAAAAAAAAGGAAAAAAAGATTAATAAATATTTAAAAATGCTAAAATTATCCACATCATATAGGACAATTGGTGTCCAAGTTAATTATTTCCAACTAAAATTGGTTGGAAGAATTATTTTGGCAAATTGTCAAAAGGTTTTGGACTAAATTGACACAATTAAAATGTTTAAGACTGAATTGGTCGCTGTATAATTTTTTTGGATAATTTCCATGTTGACCTTGGGAATAAGAAGAAACAAATAAAAAGTAGGAGTGAGCCAAAGGGATTGCCCAAATTGGGAATTGCTTGGACCAAATTGGACATGCTAGTTTTGGGTGGTGCCTGGTTCTATAAAATTCGAACCGATGAATTTAAGGTTGGTTCCTAGTTTCGGGGTGAAACTACCCGCCTAAATCATCTGGATCAGACTTTTTTTTTTTTTTTTTTAATTACCTATAAATTTGTAAAAGAACCCTAGTTTATCTCTCATTCAGACTTCACTCATACAAGCAGACATGCACAACTCCCATTTCACTCATACATGTGAGTAAGATAAGAACAAATCAAAATACAGCAGTGATTGCTCATTCCAACCAAATTTTGCCACAAATTGAAAAAAATTAAGTAACACCTATAATGTTACAAGTAACTTGCTGATTGTAGAAACGCATTAATTGTCAAGAACGTCTTCAATTTTGTCTTGAACATTAATGACAAGCCAAAAAAAAAAAAAAACTGAACATGCCACCGGTTCTAAATTAGAACTTCTAATGACTCACCTAGGGTAAGGTCCGGTTTCAGAAACTGAGAACCCCGGGCAGGAATCGGACTGCCTGGGAAATGACCGCCCTTAGAAAAAAAGAGACGAAAATGAGAAAGAGAACACATAACATGGGCCTCCAAATGAAGAGGATTAAAACCAGAGGGCCCCCTTTGGGCTTCACGACAGTTGCAGCCCCTTTGCTCAAAAACAACGTTGGCAGCCTTTATGTTCGACACCGCTTTTCTACGTGTCACGAAACATGGGCCTTTTGATAAGCTCGAGCAGCAGGAGACCCCCAAAAAAGCACAGATAATAATAGAAAAGAGAAAGAAATTAAAAAAAAAAAAAAAAAAAACTTAAGCCGTCTTTGCACAGTTTTGAAAGCAAAGAAAAAGGGTGTAATCGAGAATTGGCCGCTGTCGCCGAAAACGATTTCCTACGACTTTTGATGTGACCAACCTAATCTTGTTCAAGCTAAAGTTGGTCCAACCCCCAAACCAAACGACATGTTATTCCAGCCTATCTATAGCGCCTTCAATCAACCTATCCGCATTTTTGAAAAATTGACTTCTTTAGGTTCGTATCAATTTTGTTGGCAAGATTCTGACTAATCTACATTGAAAAAAATTGACTTTTTGTTTCGAATTTATCATGAAAAAGTGGTCGCCACTTTTCCACCTTATCATAACTAATCTAAGATCTCATTAAGTAGGAGAAAATACGATATATTCAAGTGTCCGGCTTAGGTGGTTATGATGGGCAAAAGGTGATTATAAATAATTGATCCGGGGGTCCCTTTGAATTAATAGTTTATTCTATAATTTCATAACTCATCCTATGAATTCTTAAACACATATCACGTTCGAGTAAATGAAAAGCTTTCGGAGCTTCTCAGTTCCACGAAATTCGGTCGGCGCCTCGACCCCCTTCTCTGTCGTGGAAGGAAAAAGGTTCGAATGGCTGAAGTAAAAAATTAGGTCGAGCCCACCTAGAGGTCTCTGGATTATTCCGTATGTGATGTTATACACGAGGCATTTAATGCGGCTGACTAGATTCTGATAGTGACAATCTCGCCACGCGCCGTGTCCCTCGTGCATCGATCGTGCCGTGCTCTCTCTCGCACGCCCGTTTGGTAAAATCACAGAAGGCGAATCGAAACAGGCCCCCGGAAGAGAGCGCGACACGAAAAGAAGCAAAAAACGAGCAGCAGCACATTACTTGCGTTCTCACTTTCCCCACCTGCACTCCCCGACAGAGCCAGACCGGACCAACGCATTCTGCCCTTTGCCAACTCCGAAAGCACTCAAAACACCGAACGAGACGACGGACCACAATCGACGCTCGGCATATAAAAAAGAGAGATCGATGAAAAGGTGGGTGGGAGGGAGAGAATCGATAAAAGCAGCAGCAGCAGCCCCTCCATGATTGGACGAGGCGAAATCAATAAACAAAGGCAGCGAATTAAGCCCCCTGAAATCTGGCTTTGGAAGCTAGAACAACCCATTGCCATTTAACGCACTAATCCATTGCCTCCTTCGTATCGCCGATGATCGCGTATAAAACAATGTGACCACCCAGCTAAAAACAATCTGGCCTTGTCGTATGAACAACTTCATGTGTACATGCACATTTATATATATATATATATATATATATATTATATATATATATAATTTTACAACGTCTTCTCATTCCGCACGCATTCGATGTATCTTGTCCCTTCAACATCTGATTTGTCCCCCTTCGAAAGCAAGCCCTAAACATTGATTAAAAACCCCCTCCCTCCCCTCCCCTCCCCTCCCCTCCCCTTTCCTTTTCACAACTAATCACTTGATTAGGACACTAACCCCTCTTTCTCCATCCTCCCCCCATGTGTTGGCCTCTCCCGAATGAGCTGTTAAATTATGAGATTAGTTTATAAGAATCTGCCGTAGCCTCTTTCTTTTTTTGTTGCTTGCTTGCGTATTGTTTCGTTAGTACCCGAATGGCGCCCGGCGCGGGATCCCTTTCCTCCGCCGGGAGTTGGAGGAGGCAGTCGAGGGTGGCGACGGCATGGGCGGGGAGATATCGTCATCGTCGTAGGGTGGCGGAAGATGATGATGGTGGTGCGAGTGGGTTTGCCTGCCTTCACGCGATCCTTCGTCTGCTTTACGGGGCAATCTCCTTGGCATTCCTTCCTTCTTTTCCGCGGTTTCTTCGTCATTCTTCGCGCTCAAGACAAAGCTCGCATCCCCATTCTTCTTTATCCCTACAAGCTAACTCCCAATCGTTTCACACACACACAAACCAAGTTAGAAATTTTAATTTAATGCGACATAAAAAAAATGTTTTTTTAAAATTATTCCGGTTAGTGAATAATTGACCGCATTTCTAATCGACATAATGAAATTCGCTTAAAATATAACATAAGAAAAATCTCTTAGAGATGAGTAGAGAAACGTTCGCAGATGGGCAAAAATCTAACGAACTGGTTTAGTCATTATTATCGAACTCACTTCTTGATTAATGACGCTACTAATGTCATGAGAAATAATGCAAATACGGGTGGGGACGAAAGGAAGAGAAAAAGAACACGGTTCTTTTCAAGAACTGTAGACATGGTTAGGTCGAATTGGCTGATAGTAATCTTTATGCGAACTCGGGGTAAAAATGTGGATACATTAGGGGTTAAAACCGATCGTTGCGGTAGTGGCGAGGGCGTTTATGAGCTCTGTGTGATGAATCTGTGATCGAAAAGTATGAACACATTCGAATGGATGATAGCGCGTGTGAAGATCACTGACCTTACAACCGAGAGAGCAGAAGCGAAAAGGGTCGAGCAGGGTCCGCGCGCAGATTTCGCACAGATGAGAGACGCCTTTGCCAGTGGAGCTCCGAGGCTGAGGCCGCTCGTTGAGGAAGACAACCTTCGCGCTGTTGATCACGTAGGTCTGGACCCCGCTTATGTCCAGCACCTTGTCGATCTCAGAGACCCTAACCACGTCGTGGTACGACGACCTCCGTATCTGCTCTCCAAAACCAAACCAAATCCCATTCTCAATATTCACATCGATCCGACCGCTGCACAATTTAGAACCAGATAGACCCAACATTGCGGACGTTATATACTCACTTGGATGGCGTGATGGTCCTTGTGGCGTGACGACCGGCAGTAGTAGCAGAAGGCGCCAGACTCGCAGTCGAGGCAGTACATGTTGCATTCGCTCCGCGGCGCGTCCTGGTGAGACGGGCAAATGGAGAAGAAGGAGGTCGACAGCAGGGACTCCAGCCATGGCGGCACCATCTCTCCTGTCTCCCGCTCCCTCTCTTTCTCTCTCTTGACCCAGATGTCGTCAGGAACAATAAAATGTGATTAAGGTCCGACGATCAGAAGAGAGAAAGGAATGGAGGAAGGGGAAGGTATACGTGTGCGAGACGATATATATATATAAAGATGGGTTCACTAGCGATTATATCGTCTCCATTTCGATCTCTGCAATGATGACGATTTGAGAGAGAGAGAGAGAGAGAGAGAGAGAGAGAGAGAGAGAGAGAGTTTAGGGAATCTGGAAATGCGACATAGAAGTGATCAAGAGCAATAATGGTGGGGTGAAGCAAGAAGACAAGCATATAATAAAGAAGAGGAGAGAAAAAAGAAAACTGATTGTCTTTGGGGGACGGTTCAAACAAAGCAAACGGTGGATTAACTGGGAGGAAAAGGAAAGGTCCAGGAATGTGATGAAGCTAACGCCATCACTTTTGGCAAATTATTCTTTCTTTTCTCCTTCTTTTTATAATAAAGTTTTTATATTGCTTAGGCATCGAGGGGTCGATCGGCACCCTAATTAGGTCGCACAAGATTTAAACTATTGCTTGGAACAGGGAAAGAGGGTAAATTCCATGCGCACGATGGATGAGCTCCAATTGTGGACGCTGTTTGGTGAGTTCACGGGTGATTTTTGTTTTTGCTTTTTTGGCTTTTTGGGGCTTGCAATGGAATAGCAAAAAACTTCTCAAATACATTTTAGAACGTGGATGGAACGATGTGAATCGACAAATGCTCTTAATGGTCCTTTGTTGATTTTGGACAGACAAATAAATGACAAGGAATTTAAAGTATGGAAAGCGATGTAAATCGCAGGATAGAAAAGATAAAAGATAAATTTGCTTGGGTTTTGTGATTAATTGGGAGTGTTTTGCAAAGAGTGCAACACAAGTATTTATAACCCACGATTGAATGTTACAAGGAGCCATTGAATTTGTGTTGAAAAAATAACTTCCTAATATCGTGGTTACAAGAATTTCACTACGATTTCCCTTTATCTAACAATAGTTATCAACTAGAAGTTAGAGAAGTTCTCAATTAGCAATTTATAGACATAAACACTCAATAGTTATGTTTTTGTGTTGATTGCTCATTATTGATGACTTTGTCAGTCAACTTCTCAAGTCTTGAAGAGAGGCGCTCATCGACAACATGCTGTGTGTTGTTGATGACTTTATTGACAAGTTGCTAATTTCCTTCAAGTCATTCACTTTTCTATTTATTGATGACTTCCGTTTTCACCAAACTTTACTCTTTCCGACTAATTTTGTCACTTATCAGCAGTAAATATTTTTTTTATGTCAATATATCAAATGATTCATTAATCATCCAATCATTTTAATCATTTTAATCAAATAATCAAGAGTCATCAGTCATTCGGTAAATTTTTTTTTTTTTTTCTTTTGTTCTTGCTGAATTGCATCCTGAATTGTTTTCCTAAAAATAATACAACTAATTGTGTAATGGCTCTATGAATGGTGCTATTTACAATATTTTTGTTTACTAAATCTTCTTTACTTGGAATTACTTGGTTTTCAGTTAATTAAATTAGGTCATCTTCCAAAAGCAAGTCGAAGATGTTGTCCAATTTATTAATATCGAACGGGTAAACTTAAATGTCTTTAGTCCTAATCATTGTTTTCTTTTGCTCTGGCAGGCTTCAAGGATGGATAAAACATACCCTTGTCGAGCACCATTTTTGCCTCAACTATCTTTACATTTTGATCTTGGTCAGATTCATCTTTGACTCGTATCTTTCCATTAAAGCTACATTTTGTGTAAAGTCTTCATGTGGCACTTTATCTCTTTCTTTAAGTAGCCGCTCAATTTAGACACCCTCGAACACCAATTGGAATAAATTGGCAAAGTCTTAGCCTTTGAATCTTTCTTTTACAGTGAATTTTACTCTATTGAAAGCCAAGTTTGTGAATTTTTTGCTGAAAGTGAAGTAAAACATCTTAAAAAAGAAGTAAAACATCTATTTCTGGCCTTCTTAAGTAGAGCGCGTGACCCTTAACCCTATTCTGATTTTTCATCTAGTTATAAGATTTTTTATTTTATTTTGAAGTTATTTAGGATTCATTTGATTTGTAGTTGGATTACATTGTTTCTATCTTGTATTCTGTAGAATTTGTCTGCCTCTACTTCCTCACACCGGGCTATAAATTGACCAATGTGTTGAATCTGCACCGATTAAAATGGAGTCAAGAATTTTGAACCCTCTTGGAAAAGGTTGATTATCAACCCATTTAAGATGTAGTTTCCCACAAATAGATCTAATAACACCCTTGCCTAACCTTAATTGTTGCAGAACTTCTTCAGCAAACTATGTTGGGTTCAATTGTTGATTTGGTTGACCATCTTGCTCTCTAAGTGGTGATGCTAGTCAAGTCGGATTATCTATTGGGCCTAATAGGAATATTTGCATAAGGTGGTGATAAAGTAACCACAAGTCTCAAGTTTTTCGTATTTAGCATTTGACTAACCTATCAACCAATTTGGTTTGCCAAATTGTTATTACCTATTTGCTTATTTGACCAATATTCTCAATTCTTTTGGCGTTGATCAGAAGATTCAGACATTTGCATTATTCTTATAAAGGGTTAACCAATCTGACCTATATTAATAAAGGAACTAGGAACGTACTTGTCACCACTGGATTAACATGGAGCAAAAGTAGTGATCGATTCGACGATCCTAATCTTGAGAGCATCATCCACAGCATCAATGACAATTGGTTTGATCACATTCGATATATGACTCATGATGTAATTAACCATATCATTTTCCAGTTCTTTGAGTAATCTTTTCATGGTGGACACCATGTTGAAATTTGGAGCAACATCCTTAACTACCCTTCAAGATACTTTGGAAGATCAACTTCTTTACATCAATTTCTTTGTTCAATTCTCCTAGTGGCCGAAGATTCAAAATGCGCAACAACCCCATCACCAGTTTGTGGCACTGGATTGTTATTGCCAACATTGTATTTACCTCAAATTAACAAAATGTGTCCTACCGAGCATGTTAAAAAGACGTTTCATTGCTACAGCAATAAAACCTTTCAAATATGAAAAAGATTTTTTGCTGAATGATGGTATACCTTTAAGAATGTGGATGTATTGATATAAATCAACCGAGGTTGTGAACAATCATTGAAAGGAAATGACAAAGACTTTAAAGTATGAACACTAGGAACAATTGCCGCCAATGATGTAAATTGCAAGAGAGTAAAGATAAATGTAAATTTGCAAAAGAACGTTGATTTATATAGTTGATAGAGGGTGCTTTACAAAGAGTGCAATTTGGGTATTTATAGTCCACAATCGGTCGTTACAAGTGATTATTGAATTTGAATGAATAAATAACTTTCTTGTCCTATTTGCATTTACAAGAAGTTACATTATCCACGATCTCCTATTATCTAGCAATGATTATCTACACAAAGTGATAAAAATCTCAATTTGGAGGCTTTAGAAATAACAACCCAGCAGTTATGTTTTTATGATTGTTGCCGTCGATGACTCTATCCATCAATTTCTTAAGTCCAAATGAAGGATTTCCTTGGCAACTTTCACATTGTGTGCTGTTGATGACTTCATTAGCAAGTGTTTGATTCCCATTTAGTATTTGACTGTTTTTGTTTATTGATGACTTTTATTTTCGCCAAATTATGTTCTTATCAATTAAGTTTGTCACTTGTTGATAATAATCAAAAGTTTATAATTTTTAGGTGTCAACGACACTCAATATATATTCTTGCATGCATTGATTTCATGGGTACGTGGGTTTCTATGCTAATCACGTATATAGCATGAGTAACATATAAGATTGGCATACTTAGAATGTTTTAGAAATATATTAGCTGTTTGATATGACCAATTTCTTTGAATGCTGTTTATAATCCACCACGTCACTTTGTATAAGGGTGACAATTCCTAATAACATGACACGATAATACCATTTAAACATGACATGGACTAATTGAGAAAATTTAAAATCTAACAACACCGAACTCAATACTAACATAGTTGACACATTATTTTTAGCACTTTCTCTTTTCTCCGGACTAAGACAATGATTGAAGAAATAGAAGAGATAAAAAGGATTATCATGCCGTGGCTTCTCCCATGAGACTAGACTCCTTTCACTTATAGAACAAGGTAGGCTAGCCTATCCGCTATGGGGAAAATCAATACTCCCGGTTAAACTCAAATCCATAATTACTTTTTCTTGTGCAGGGGGAACTTTTCAAACCCATCTTTTAAGGATAATGCCTTCAAAGTACATCGAAACGATTTTGCAATAAGGACACTAAACGAAATGAACAGACATGAATTTTCGACCCTAACTTTGTACACCAACTTCATAAATTGGTCACAGAATGCCTAATTTTATTCTTTCAACGTCATTTTATGACGAGATGGTTTGAACTAAAAAGGTTTGCGAAACACAATCATCCCCAGCTAAATTCCAAGTGGGATGACATATTCATTCATCAACATGACAAAAGAATCAGATGTCTTCTGATCACGAGATAACCAAAGAAGGTTGCCGGCTTAAGGATTAGAAGAACCTGATGACACTCACCTTTAGATTTTTTTCTTTTTGTGGATTTCTTTCTTCTTCTTTTTTTGAAGGGGGGGGTGTTCACTGAATATATTCGCACGGTTTCTTTTGTCCTGCATAATTGAGTAATGTGCGAAACATGGAACCCTAACCTTGGACCGTGTCTGGTGAAAGTGTCCAACTTTTCTTGATTCTTTTATGGGATTTCCTTAACCTTTTCGATGCAAATAATGACAGGCCAACACAGCAATAAGGCGCTTGCTGTTGCTTTCCCCACCTATTTGTATATTTGGGGAGTGATGCCCAAAAGTCTCTCACCTCAAAATCCATGTCATCTCATCCAGAAAATTGTTCAAAATGCTCTAAACTCAATGTACGATGACCAATTCGATATTAAAATTTTCAATCTGACCAATTCAATTCTAAATCTTGTGCCAATTTTCTAGTATAATCTATCTAGATGACCGGCGTTGATTGGACCGTCAGGTCAACTATCTAGCCGTCTCAATACACTCATATAAACTTTATGTATTATATGCCAACTCTAGAGCAATATCCACATCGATATCCTCCCAAAAGATTTACCTCAAATGTTATTATGTCGGAACAAGTAATCCGTGATTTCTTTTCGCCCTCATCAATATTTTAATATTGTGGGTATGTGGGTGGCTCGTGTGATATACCTTTATAGCTAAACGACTAGGGTTACAAATAGACGATTAAATCACTAAACAACTGATGTCTGAATAGACAGGGAGAAAGAGAGAGAGGGAGAGGGAGAGGGAGGGGGAGGGAGGGAAAGAGATAAAAGAGAGACAAAAGCATCAATGACACTTGGGATTTTGGATCCATGCGATTGGCGAGAAGCGTGTGGAATTAGTGGAAAGCAAGACGAGATCGTGGTGGAATTTTTGTCAATAAAATGTGAAGAAAACAGTCTAACAGGCGATGAAATCGCGTCATTTGCACGTCGCAATCAGCAAAATCTTTTCTCCATCTCTCGTTTTGCTCAAGTGAAATGTGAAAGAGATCCAATCCGACAACACCCTTTGGATTTTCATGAACAAATCATGCTAAAATCGAATCTCAATTTGAGCCCAATCAGATGGAGGGCAAGGTCCAGCCCTGGCCTCTCTCCATAAGGCCCAAAGAACAGGGCCTTTCAAAGCCCATCTTAGCACGAAGCTTATTGGCAAATGAAACACGTGCATCAGAGGCGGATTACATTCAATTTAATTAACCTAAGCCGCCAGGTCCGGGACCCATGTGCTTTCCAGTTGGGAAAGCTGTCCTCCATGATGAACGTTCCTACCAGATGCACGGAATCATAATCATTACAGTCCCTCTCTTTATAGAAATAAGATTATTCACGATCCTACCTAACCTAAAAATTATTTAATTGATCTTAAATTTATTATACGGATGTTAATTCAGTTGTATATTTTACAATGTTATCAATTTAGTCATATATTTTTACGTGAAATTCTAATATGGTCAATTCGGTCAATTTTCGTCACATTCGCCCGATTTCCAATAAAAATTAATGGGAAAGACTATATTTGAATTTCAAATTAGCAAAAGCAAAAAACTTATGGCTATGGCATTGATCCGTACACTAACTTTAGAATCGATTAGATAATTTCTCTGCTCAATTGATGTGAGATGCGACATCCATTTGACAACGGGAGAACTATACTCTAAAGTAAGGATAGAAAAATGGATGCATGATCTGAGTCAATGATCTCCTCTCTTTCTTCCATTACTTCAAATGTTGTAGTTAAAGCTAGCAAGCGTACGCAATATTTCTAGAGAGCCCATTCTTCCTTTTGTGGTTCGCTTCTCTCTCTTCGGTCGCGATCGTCGTTGTGGTGCAAATGCCCATCATCGCTAGGGTTCAAGAACAGCAGGGCATGCGCTGGAATGTCGCGGCCACATTATAAGATAGCGACGGGCATTTTCCATATGTGATTCGCAATCAATGAGGTTCGGTTCTTCGGGGAGAGACGACGAAACTTGGAATCTACTCATGTTTAGTCAAGGAAACGTGAATAGCACATGACGTATTTATTTTTTGATAGAAAAAATTACCTAATTGGTCATAAACCCATTATAGAGATGTCAATTCGATTTAAAACTTTATGATTTTTTCATTTTAGTCTTTAAAATTTGTGTGGAATTGTGATATAGTCATTCAAGTCAATTTTCATCCAAAAATCACCGATGTGGCGATCCTATCATTACAAGCCATTCTACATGACGTACCGTCACGTCAGCAATTTCCAGTGAAGATTGGGTAGAAAGATTGTGTTGGAATTTCGCGAAATGTTGAGGATTCAGTTGGTAAGATTGAATACTTGAGAACTGAATTGATATTGGCACAATAAATTTATGACCGATCAGACAATTTCCCATTTTTCATTATAATACGAGGCATGCTAACATTAGGCTTGACTATTTGAAAGAATATAGCCAATTAGACGTCTATGGTTCATCCGAAAGCCAGTCCCTATTTTAATCTGGTCACATGTGCATTTCTAGGAGGAAATAAATTATGACATCATATAGGGGAGAAGATTTATTGCCTTTTAAAACCAATTTTAAATTTCAACAGCATAATTAATTTCAATTTGCTGTCCCTATTCTGTCGGTTGAACTCCTGTCCTAAACACCTCCCTTTGAAAAGGTAAATTCCAATTCCCACCTTTCCCTCCCTTTTTTAATGGGATCTTGATCTCTTCTGGCCCTTCTTCAACAAACCAGAAATCAAAAACCCAACTGCAGTTTCATTTCCCCTTCTGTCATGGGCAATTTCAATCGAAATTTTCACCAGTAATAAGCAGTGTTTTTTACCCAGGTTTCTGCTCCTTCTCAAGACAGGATTTTTTCCTTACACGCAATCCCTTTCGTCGGAACAGTCAAGAAGGTCCACCCACACCACACCTCTCTGAGATGAAAAGCACAGAGGAAGTTCATGTTCTGACCCCTTCACGTCCAAGTCACCAAACATCTATGGCGCCAATTCGGACACACCTCCGCATGTGAGACAAAACGCAACCAATCGTGACTTTTTCTTTTTCTCTCTTTTCCTACGAGTCTAGTTCCTCCTGGACTGTTCCAAAAGAAAAAGGCAAAGGCCGCTTCCTTCGCAGAGTATAAAATTAGTAGCGTCGGGTCGGTCTCGAGCTTTTTGCTTACGGGGTATCGGTATCGTATTATGGCTGTTATCCAATCGGGCACGCCTAAATATATACGCTTTAATTGTCTATAGGAAGACCTCTGACGACAAATCAGCGGGAGCTTCGATGTATTACCCCTTTTTTTGGGTCACATCTGTTGCGAAACAGAACAACAAGAAAGCTAATTCCGGTTCGCTTTTTAGCCCGTGAGCGAGCGTGTGAGCGTGTATAAATGGCGTCTGCTTTGCCTTCTTTTTCATTCGATATGTGAAGAGAGCAGTGGTTGGGTTTTCTGGACTTTTTCAGAATGAGGAGGGCGAGTCCTTACGTGACCGTGTTGTGTCTGCTGTTGGTTGGGTATGGGTGGATGGACATAGCTGCAAGAAGAACAGGGGATGGATCAGAAGAGTGGGGCTATGTTGAAGTCAGACCCAGTAAGCTCACCCAAAAAATTGCTTCAGTAACTGTGGATTAATCCTCACCTCCATTGTCTGACCTGTTTCTTCGCGTTTGCCTTTGTGTGTTTTGATTTCGCAATTGCACAGAAGCACACATGTTCTGGTGGTTCTACAGAAGTCCAAACAGAGTTGAAGATCCCTCCAAGCCCTGGCCTGTCGTTCTCTGGTTGCAGGGTGGACCTGTAATACCCTCTACACCAAACAAGAAAAGAAATTATTCATCTTATTAGCTTGAAGCGCATACAATGTGTGTTGGGACGTATCTATGAGCTTACTTTAATTAAAACAGGGTGCATCAGGAGTTGGGATTGGCAACTTTGAAGAGATTGGACCACTGGACACCTATCTGAAACCACGAAAGTCGACATGGTTGCAGAAAGCTGATCTCTTGTTTGTGGTAAAGCGATGAACAACTTATAAATGAGGCGTGGATTTGATTTCTTTCTTTTCCTCATTTGCTCTTTTATATAAGTATCTGGATGATATTTGATTGGTATGATATAAATTCAGGATAACCCAGTTGGAACAGGATACAGTTTTGTGGAGGACTCAAAGCTTTTGTCAAGACAGATGAAGAAGCTGCAACAGATTTGTGTACTTTGCTGATGGAGATATTCAACAGGAATGAGACTCTCCAGAAGAGTCCTCTCTACATTGTGGCTGAGTCTTACGGAGGGAAATATGCTGTCACTCTTGCCTTGTCTGTGCTGAAAGCCACTGAAGCTGGCAAATTAAAGCTTCGGCTTGGAGGTATCGTAAGATAGAATTCTGTTTTTAAGCTTCTCAAGAACTGAGCTTCACCAATGAAAATCTTCATCGTTCCGAGGAAAAAAGAAAAGAACAAAACCCAATTTTCTGGTTTTCAAGATTCATCTTGTGTTATCTGGTATTAGAACGAATTGAAGATTCAATTTCTGGACTATGATTACTCTCTTCAATGCAGGAGTTGCATTAGGAGACAGCTGGATCTCCCCTGAAGACTTTGTGGTGAGAAAATATTTCGAAAGCAGATCCTGAAATGTTCCAAAAAATTTTCTTTTGGGAATCTTGCATATCCAAATCTTCACCTGAAAATCATTTCTTTTCTCTGTCTTTTTGCAGTTTTCATGGGCTCCTCTTCTCAAAGACGTTTCAAGACTCGATGACAATGGTGTGAAAAAGTGTGACAGGTCGATCATCTTCACTATTAGAGTAAATTGAAAAGAAAAAATAAGAAGATTTTGGATTATATTATCTCTGGTAATCTAACTAATCGGTTTCAGAAAACAGTGTAACTGAGAAGATTAGGCAGCAGCTAAGGAGCGGGCAGTATACAGAGGCCACAGATTCTTGGAGTGAGCTTGAGGGATTGATCTCCACCAGCAGCAGTTCAGTGGTATGACATATTCTATACATTCTTTTCTACAAAGTTGTATATGTGACACAAAGGGCACCAATAAGATTAACAAGATTAGTTCTTCTTTGAAGTTACAAATTCTGAGTTTTGGGTCATTCACACTTTTCTTGACAACGTAGGATTTCTACAATTTTTTACTGGATAGCGGAATGGACCCCGTGTCCACGGAAGCAGTGGAACTGACGCCTGGAGTATCAATGAAGAGATATGCGAGGTACTTGAGTTACTTGAAAACTTCCGCTAGCGATGCTGGCGACTTGAACACATTGATGAACGGTTCTGTTAAGAAGAAGCTGCAGATAATCCCAGCAAATTTCACGTGAGCGCCTTTTCATTGCCTTCCCTCATTTGAAAGAGGAAAATAGTTCTGTCGAGGATTTCCAGTAGCTAATCAAACCACAAGAATTATTCATCTGTGCAGATGGGGAGAGCAATCAGACTCCGTCTTCTCATCTCTCCAAGGTGATTTCATGAAACCAAGAATTGAAGAGGTAACGTAATTGACATCCTTGTGCTAGAGAAATCTTAAATCCTTCTGTAGGCGGTTCAAATGGATTAACTGATATAGACTCCCTGTCAAGGTCAAGAATTGCCGGCAGGACAATGATTGAATAATTATTATCACACGCACAGACTAATAAGGCCTTAGTATCAATCCTTATATATATATGTATATATATATTTTTTTTGGACCCTTTGTCTTCGTGTACATTGAAGGAAAGATGCTGCAATTTCTAATATCGACAAGAAAGCTAGACTTTTGCTACAGACAATCCTCTACAAGACGTGACGTGAAAACAAAAGCTTATATTTTTGCTGCTAATTATTCTTTTGTCATCTATATATCTCTTATCATTTCATGTGTCTTGTGAATAATTACTTACTATTCTCAAATATGCTTTTGGTACTGATCTTTTGTCATGTATGCATTCAGGTCGATGAGCTGCTCGCCAAAGGGGTGAATGTGACCATATACAATGGGCAAGTAAGATATCTATCTGTTAGAGTCACTTTCAAGTTTCAACTTCTTCAAACTTTTTCACGTCAATGAAAAGCAACTGAGCTGGAGTGGCTCGAATTCCACATGGAGCACCCAACTAAAGTTTTGATTACTCATCACTACCTCGTGGCCTCGGTCCAGTTGCTGACCTCTTCTTTCCATAAAGATTCAGCTCTGGCTGGTCCTCCTGTATTTGTGGCCCAAACAAGGACATGATTTTTAGGGAAAGTGTAATGTGGAGAAAAAAATTAAAAGGCAACCAAAAAGAAAAAGGAAAACTAATGAAATGGCTTGATCTAATTAATGTCATGCAGCTTGATCTAATCTGTGCAACTAAGGGGACTGAAGCATGGGTTGAGAAGCTCAAGTAAATCTCTCTCTCTCTCTCTCTCTCTCTCTCTCTCTCTCTCTCTCTCTCTCTCTCATGCAGGATTGAACAACCATTTTGTGATTTTTGGTTGATACTTCCGTTAAAAACAAATTTCAGGTGGGAAGGACTCGAGACATTTTTAAGCATGGAGAGGACTCCTTTGTTTTGTGGGACAGAAAGTGCCACAAAGGGGTTCAAGAGATCATATAAGAACTTGCACTTTTACTGGATTCTTGGCGCAGGTCACTTTGTAAGTCGAAGCTAACCACACTACCACCTCAAACACAACCACTCCATTTATTTCCCCCTTGACAAAGCAATCCTCTTTTTTATTGCTCCACTCCACTGTTAACCTATTCTTCTGCTGGCTTTTTACATGGTGTCCTTCACCACAACCTGCATCACCATTCTTGTAATCAACACGACATTAAGCACATTAATTTGAGTTGTCATCGTTATCATCATCACATCTAAAGATACTGTTCCTTTAAGGCCTCCCCAAGACAACACCTAGATTAATTTTCCTGGAGATGATTGATTGGTCCATACAGTTTTTAACTTTATAGCCATTCACATGCATTTAGCTAGATACATCCACATGTGACAGGTCAACCTCACTGATAAAATGCTTGTTGCCATCAACAAGAGGGACATGACAGCTCTTGTTTTCTTTCATTTGTTGTGTTTAATCCAAATATCTCATCATTTTGTTGAGTCAGCCTAATTTTTTATTTTGAACAAAAGCCATTCAATAGACAGATTATATTATGCTTTTACTTTCGAGTGAGAACTTCAGATTTTGCATTAATAGTGATATAATTGTCCATCTCGCTTATTAATCAACACCATGAATCCTACTAAAATAGAATAGAATGATTGCATTCACTACAAAAAGCTTTGGAATGAAATCTTTATGAGGTTGTTTCCTCTTCTTAGGCCCACAATGACACGTCATGGAACCTTTCTTTAATAATAATCGAAGTCCCTGCAAAAACTTTTGGAGGTGAAAAGGGGTTTTTAATAACCAACACTTCAATACGTAGGAGAATAAACGCCATCATCAATTCATCATGCATCGAGTACGTAATCTATGAGCAAATAATCAGATGGGGGTCAAGGCATTAATTGTGAAAGGACGTATTGTACTACTAGGTCAAGATGCGTGTCAGTCTCACCCAAGGAAAAGCTTTAACTCGAAGCGGTGGACAACATACTGTCCGACTGACACAACATATCTAATGAGAAGGAAAGTTTCTTTCCAGTCCCTGACTTTTGCTGGTTCTGCAGGTTCCAGTGGATCAACCCTGCGTATCACTGGACATGGTCACTGCCATCACACAGTCACCTGCTTCTACCTGAGGCTACAGCAATAAAGAAAAAGACAGACGATGGGGACTTCTGGTTCTGATAGGTCAAATACCTCAAATCCTATCACACAGACAAAAAGGAGGAGGACAGTGCAGCTTATTTTTTATTTTATTTTTGTCCCCCTTTCAGAAAAGTAAATAACAGCCATGTCCATTTTTTGATTTCACATCTTTGTAGAAAAAATGGAAGGACAATGTATCAGTACGCAAACAAATTTGAAACCGGCAAAAGAATTTGTCTCGGTGATATTCTGTTTCTGTGTAATTTTCCTAGTGAGCGTTGCTAGTCGGTCATTACTAGATGCACCCCCGCATGCAACCTCCTTACTTTTTCAGGGAAAATAAAGTCTAGGTTCAAAGAAATGAGCAGAGATAGAAAAGTGATATAATTGGACCAACCTCATTATGGAAATACCCTAAGAAGAAAAATTACGTTGATGTAACATGTAACTAGTTTTATAAATTACAAATGGGGATACCCAAAGACATACATATTCCCCGGTAAGCGAACTCTATATGTATGACTGACGAGATCACTCCATAGTCCATTGAAATATACATTAAGGAAGATGGAGATGGAATAGAACTTAAATTTCGCTGTACTTGGAACGTGGCCTACGAACGAAGCATGATCCAAGACCTACCAGATGGGGCCGTGTCACACACAAGGCGCAGCCCACGACCGATCCATGAATGACCCATAATCAATGCACGATCGGCCAATGCGTAATGCAAACAAAAGCCTGTGACTGTTCACCTACTCCATGTCAATGGCCCTGCCCTTGCTTTGACACACGCCTTGGGCTTTCCCAGGCCTAAAGCAATTGAGTGGCCTAATATATAGACTTTTAATGATGATACACATTCAAATACCACCGTTGGATCAGAGGGAAGATCAACGGCTAAGATGAGACCTAAATTTGTATAAATAGGAGACCCTCCCCCTCATTGTATTCAGCTTGTTCATAGCAAATACACTCGCTCCTTTATTCATACGACCCTCGTGTTTGTGTGAGTGTGTGTGAGGCTGACTTGGGAGTAAAATCCTAAGGCCATGCAAGTGGGTGATCGTTCAAAATCGATTGACCCGTGACAAGTGATATCAGAGCCTTCATTCCAAGCGCAATGGCTGATCCTCGTGCTAATGTCTTAGTTGTTCAAGGCAATGACCGAGAGGAATGTGGGCGACCAGCCAAGAAGATCACTTGGTCGAAGAAAAAACCATGTTGTCTCGAGCTCAAGCGATCCAAAGGGAGATCTGGAGAATCGAATGACGGTCCTGGAAGAGACTGTCACAGAAATCCAAGCAATGGTGGACGACTTGAACCAGACCGTTGAAGGAGCAGAAGCCAGTAGGAAGGAGTTCTTGGCCGAAGTGCAAGAACTCAAGACCGGCATGGGAGAGCTCCGTGTCGAGGTGCTGGGATGCCTCATGCACGAGTTACAGCAACGAGACGAGACCTGAGAGGCTGCAATGGTGGCCATGTGCACGAAAATGGCTGAGTTAAAAGGCAAGCTCGCCAAGCTTGAAGCTACACGAGTGAACAAGGTGGTCATCGTGCATGCAAATCCACGAACTGAAGCACCCAAGCCAAGAGAGTCCAAGGGCTCGTTGGTGGCCCGACCTCCAGCATATTGTGATTTTTGAAGGTTCACTTTATGAGCCTTGGACATTTTTGAAAAATGAATGGGAACATCATTATCACCTCCACAGAATGCCGGCGTGTACGAAATATAGCATGACATCTTAGCACAACTCTGTTAGGGGAAGGGGAGAGAGACCTCAAGATCTAAACATTTCTGTTGGGTCTATTTGCGAAGAACATCAAAACATCAATCGAAAAGTGCTGAATAACTTGAACGTGGAAAAGATACCATTTTGAATAACCTGTCCAAAAAAGATTGACGAGAGAGGAATTGGGGGTACTGCGAAACAAATGCAATAACATGACATCTTTAGCCAATATTTAGATTCACATTACTAGTGAAAACTTCTCCAAAATGGCATCTGTACATCTTGCCAAAAATGGACATTGGGACACCTGGAGTGTCAAAACTTGGCACAAAGGCACATTTAAGTGTCATAAGTTAAGAAAGTAACATTAAAGTGTCAAAATCGGAGCAAAATGAATCAATTAAATGCCGATGGCGAGAAAATCCAATCAAAACACTAATGTGGAGTTTTTTCGACGAGCCAAGTGCAAAACATAATCATTCTCGCATCCGACGTGAGTAAATAATTAATATAAAAATTAATTTAATTTAATTTAAAATATAATTTGTATAAATAAATAAATAAAGGAGGAGGAAGGTAGCTAGTCCTTGCCGCCGCCGTCTCCCCGCCGTCGCCGAAAAGGCGAGGGAGGGCCAGCCGGGTCGCCGAGCCCTAGCTAAGGGCCTACGACCCCAACCAACCGGCAACAAGGGCTTGTAAGCCCTCACCTAGATCTAGGGCGTTGTGCCCCCCCCACCAAAAAAATCCGATAAGGGTCATCGGCCCTCATCCCGTAAGCCAAGGGTCGTCACCTGTTGGTCACCTTGCCACCGGTTGGTTGGGGTCGCCATCCCTTGGCCGGGGCTCAATGACCCGGGCTGACCCTCCCTTGTCTTTATGGTGAAGACGGGGAAGCGGTAGCGGCAAGGGTTGAGTCCTCAGCCGGCGGTTGCCTTTTTCCTCTTTTTTTGTTTGTTTTTTTTTTTTTTAAATAATTTTATTTAATTTAATTTAATTAATTTTATATTAAAATTCGAATTGTACTAAAACGACATCATTTTTGTGTGTCTTTGCTAAGTTAGCCTTCCGGTGAGCCACGTAAACGAGAAAATTAATAAAAAAGTGCCACATAGAATTTCCGACGAAGTTCGTCGGATGTGACACTCAAATGTCTTATTTTTCATAAAAGTGGTATTTAAGTGTCACTTTCATAACTTTGACACTTAATGGCGTATTTGGTAATGTTTACATTTCGGAGACAATTTCTAATCAGAAATAATTCTTTTTTATTTTATTCCCGAGAACAATTTTAAGTTATTTGATACCTATCCAAAATTTCAATTCCCAGAATAGAATTGAGTTTGGTATCGTTTTGAAAATTTCTAATCCAAATCATTTTTATAATTTTTTAATAATTTTATTACTTTTTTCTTCTTTTCTTTCTCTTCTTCTCCTTCAAGGTCTGCCGGTCACCGACCTTAGGATGACCGACGACTAGCTAGACGAGGGGCAATGACCTTGCCCTTCAACGAGCTCAACGGACCTCGCCCAACCGATTGCCGGCAACCGCCAGCGATGGGTGGCGACGGCGGCGACCGTGGACGACAACAACAGCGGCAGTTGAAGAAGAAGAAAGAGGAAAGAAGAACAAGAAAAAAGAAAAAGAAAAGAGAGAAAATAGGTTGGTTGATTCGGGAACAAAAAAATCAACTTTTTTTTACTTCTTGATTATGTTCCAAATCTACTTCAGATAACAAAAAAATAAAAATTTATTCCGGAAACAAAAATTTTACCAAACGAATTTCTGTTCCAAATCTACTCCCGATAACAAAAAAATAGATATTATTAGTGTTTGGCAAGTTGCCAAACAGAGCCTAAGTGTCCCATTGTGTCAAGTTTCGGCACTTGAGGTATTCTTTTGCCACCAAAAATGTGAATTTATGACCGACTGTACAAATTAGACATGCCATGTATAAGTAGAAGTCATCAACTAAAACTACTGCATTATTTTGTGAGAGCATCGACTGAAGGCAAGCTTTGGACTTGCGCAGCGTCGTCGTGAAATGCGCTGTCCGTTTGTCCATGAAGAATTATACCCTAAAAGTGGACATAGAAAATGAATGCATAAATTCAGATAATGATCTCCTCTCATTCTTCTGTTCCTTCTATCAGTAGTTGAACATCAATAATGCTGGGAAGCGCAAGAAATATTTTGAGAGAAACCTCTAATTCTCTTTTGCAATTCACTTTCTTTTGTCAAATAGTGGTTATGGAGCATGGTTCATCATCACTACTCCAAGTCTCCAATCATGCCAGGGTTCATGAGCAGTAGTGCATGTTATTTTTCAGCAAACCATTAGGCATTCAAGCATTCGGCTTGTGTAATGCCACGGATATAGATGAGTCAATGAAGAAAACGATAGGACAAACCATAAAAGGTTTTTGTGTCTATCAACATTAAAAATTAGATTTTTGCCTTTTGGTAATAGCACGAAAGGCTTCTTCATGAATAATATAGGCGTTTGTCACAAGGTTCCCAAAGAATTGATACATTTGGTAAGAACATATGAAAGAATTGATACATTTAGTAAGAACATTTCAAATGTTAGAGATATATTATCTTATTTGAGTATCTGTCATATCATAATTTTATTAGTATGATTGATTGTAATTTTCATTGTAATATTTATCTTACCATAGATAGTCGTTCTGTAAAGCTTATAAATAGCCTCGTGTATAGTTCAATGAAATACACAAAAAATTACACAAATTTATTTTCAGCTTTAGACTTATCATGAAAGAAGATTCGTTTGAAAGCAAGTTGTCATATAAAAAAAAAAATTATTAGCAGGGTGGCTTTTTAAAGTGTATGATTATTGCAGTTAACTTATGGATTTTAAATTAAAAGAGTTGTACGATTCTCTTGAAGACAATGAAGCGTGTGGCCAAATTCGTAATATTTATTTATGGAAAAGTACCAAAAAAATACTAAATTTATTATAATTATGTCAATTCAGTTTTAAACATTTTAGTTTAATCAATTCACTCTTAAACATTTTGCATTTATATTTGGCCAATTTTAGCCAAAAATTGCTGACGTGAACGTTAGTTATCTTACATGGCACGGCCGACACTAACGTAGATATTTTTAATGATTTTCTAAATTTTCTTTCTTTTCTTTTCTTTATTATCATTATTTTTCTTTTTTTCTTTCTTTTCATTTTGGCCAACGAGGGTTGCAACCCTTGCCCAAGTCCTTACCAGATCTAGGCGAGGGTCGCCTCACCCAAAGCCAGCAAGGCTGCAAAGGACATGGGCATGGCCCTAATGGCCTCATCAATCAAAACAAGGCGGCACTCACTTAGATCTGCCAAGGGCCACAACCCTCACCGGCTAAAATGAAAAGTAACAAGAAAATAAAAAAATAAAATAAAATAAACTAACAAATTATATAAAAATTAAAATATTATTTAAAAAATGTCTATGTCAAAGATCAATAATACCACGAAAAATGGCCAACATTCATGTCAGCTATTTCTTGTCAAAATTGGCAAGATAGACTCAATTGGTACAAATACAAGATGTTTATAACTAGATTGGTCTAATTGAAATGTTTATAATTAAATTAGCTTCAATGCTGGTCTAATTATTTTTTGTAATTTTCCCTATTTATTTACGTTGCTTCTTATAGTATTTTTACTCTAACGGGCATGTTCTAGATCTATCTCCATTTTAATTTGGTCCTATATATGCATTTCTTGGGGGAAAAAATATGACACTATAGAGAAGATTTATTACCTTTTCAAATCAATCTAAATTCAGTGACATGTTAATTTAACTTCATGTTACCATCCTGCCATAAACTTTTGTCCTAAATTGGTCCCTCTGAGAAGGTAATTCCAGACTCCCTATTTTCCTTTTTGAATGGAAATTTTGACTAATCATCATCATGAGAATACCAGAAATGAAAAAGCAACTGTAGACTCATTTCCAATTTTGTCATGGGTAATTCACAGAAATCTTAACAGTAATATATTACCTGGATTATAAATATGAAGAATTTTATTGCTTAATTGGGGAAATAATCTCATATTTGTGCAACCGAGAAAATATATCCAGGTGCATACGTCTTACATGAGCTGCACATCCACAATGAAATCCATAAACAACTTCAACATTTATGGATTTGGCCAAAAAAATCCATGCATAAATTGCAACACCAAAAATACAATTATATAAGAAAAGCGAGTGTTCATCAAAATCAAAAGAAGAAATAGAGATTTTGCTGATGGCCACTACAATGACATCAGCTTATATCTTTGTCCTTCTAATCTGCATTATCAATATCATTTTGACATACCCAGCTAATGTCACTTCGTTCAAGACTACCCCGTTAAACCTCGGAGATTAGCGATCAAGCTCATCCACCACAATTCTATTCAATCTCCCCATTATAATCCAAACACCATTAAACACCATTATTCTCGAGGGAGCTGAACGTGCCATTAATGATTCACTCGCCCACATCCGCTCCTTGAGCAAAATAATCGCTATTCCAAATGACGACGACGTTCATGCTGATCTCGTCTCTAGCGCAGATGGGTTCCTCACCAATATATTCATCGGCATGCCGTCGATCCCGCAACTCTTGCTAATCGACGCGGCAAGCAACCTCCTTTGGTTTCCATGCGTGCTGCGCACTACTTGCTTCAGATAATTTCCTCTTTTCAATCCCTCCAAATCGTCAATGTACTCCAATATTCATTGCAGTTTCATCGCTTGTTTTTTTTGCTACGCAAGGAGTGTGGATGGCTTATCCATACGAGAGAGATTTGACTGGACTCACGGTCGTCTCCTTATAATTCTCGAGCAGGGCACAGCCCAGCTTAGACATCGAAAGCATGTTTTTCCAATTAACAGCAAACGTCCTGGGCGTGGCCATCCTCCACCCATCTCCCGAAATGAATGACTTATCCATCATTGGAGTGATGGCACAACAGTCCTATAATGTAGGGTTTGACATCACACGGCAAGATTTCTTTCAAAGCATCGACTGTAATGCTCTCTTATATGATCACATGTGACCCAAAAAAAATCCTATCTTAAAATTGTTGGTTTAGTGGTAAAGAGATCACCTATCTTTTACAAAGTCAAAAGTTTAATTCACGTTGTGAGCCAACCTTTAAATCACTCATACTGCATTGTCCACCTGCTGCATACCCCTCTACAAAAATGCCCGGTTGTAGCATTTTGACGAGACCACAGTAAAGAGCTCGCTAATCTCACACCTTCAAGTTACAAGGCAAATTAGAGTAGTTATGCGTCAAATCGAAAATTTCATGGAGAATGTGGAAGCTTCATGGTAAATTGTTGGTAAAAAAAAGAAAAACCGACTTTTCCCCTCAATATCTCATTGGCATCAATACTTTTATGAAATCACCAACCTTTTTTCATAGTTTATAAATCATCAATTTTTATACTAACTTTGCACCTTTTTTTCATAATTTGCTAAAGCTTCAAATTACCTTTTCGAGTGAATTCTCAACTTTTTGTTTGCTTTGGGTATATCAGCATCTTAAATTCATCAACTTTTTTAGAGATTGCCAACTTTAACGAACGTGATTCACCATCTTTCCCATTCAACTACCACCAAATATCGGGTTACTGACTCTCACTAATTTATTTGTTTTTTTAATTACTCACCGTTCCTGTAGTGTACAAAGTTTTATTTGTCTTTCTTAGCAACACCTGAAATTTACCAACTCCTTTTACAAAATACCGAAATTAATTAAAGTGACTCGCCAATTTTTCTCCAATTGAGTTACTAAGATTTGGGTTGCCATTTCTCATTTAAGTTATTTACCAAGTTTATTTTTCTTTCAATGATCAACTTTTCTTATCTTTTACCGAATTATCTTTCTTAAGGTGTGTGTTGGATTTATTAACTATTATATGAACTTACCAACTCTATTTTAAGTGAATTATCAACTTTTTCGGATTAGTTATCGACTAGTTTCGATTTATCACCTCTCATTGAATTAGTTATCATTTTTTTTATTTTTCTTAGTTTACCAACTTTTATTATTGTGTTGCCAACACAAGAAATAAAAAGGTTGTAAGTCATTAAAATAAAGGATAATATTTTATATGATAGTTGTTATACTTAAGGCATTGGTAAGAAATGTAATTTAACTGTGGTATTTCAAAAATAAATATTGGTAACTAACTCAAATAAAAATTAGTTGGTAACTAAATCATACAAAAGGTTTGGTAGGCAAGACAAATAAAAGTGACAAAATAATAGAATAGTTGGTAAGATATTAATATATATATTTATATATATATATATATTTATATATGTGTGTGTAAATGGTCATTGTAACATTGGTCAGCAAATTAAATGAAAGATAGTAATCCAAAACTAGTTTGTAAGTTAAAGACTGATAAGTCACACAAAGGGGTTCATAATTTCATACAACAGTGGGTCATTTTAAGACGTGGGAAAAAGATAAAAAAAATTTATAATCACTAATTAGAGAAGCTAGTAATCTTCAAAAAAATCGATTAAACCTTGGTAGTTGCAACAAAAAAATTAGCCAGTACAACTTAATCGGAGAAAAGTTGATTATCGCCCTACTTAAGCTTAGTAATTTCTCTTAAGAATCGGCAAATTGAAAAGTCAGTAAGCCAACAAATTATGAAAGTGGTAACTTTCTAGAATGTATTATAGAATAAAAGTTGGTAAGCAACCAAAGAGCGCATTAATATAATATACTATGAGGCTATATTTAGCAGTCAAGATAAAATTCGGGATAAAATAACATTTATCTTACATTTAATGCCTGCTCAAGATAGGGTAAAATCATATATTGAAGAGATATATGCCAAATAAAATTATCTCATGGCGGATGTAGGATAGAGGTGGATACGATTTATAAAATCCATAATAAGAAAGTTATTTTTCTTAAATAACAAATTTATTAAATTAAAAAAATTGAAATTATATTTCAAAATAAATAATATATGAATTCTAATATAAAAAATTCAAAATAACAAAAATAAAAAGTTTAGTTTTTAATTTAATTTAATTTAAATTTATATATTCTACTCTAATTATATCTCATAATATTAATTCAATATATAAATATAAATATATTGATATTTATTACATATTTTATATATTTTTGTATTTTAGGCATATTAGTATAGTTTGTGATTTAATGAAATTTTATTAGAGAATGATGGAAGGGAAAAAAAGAAAATAAAAAAGAAAATAATTAAAATAGAAAGGAAAAATAAAATAAAAAAGTAAATAAAAATAAATTAAGCAATAGCATCGCAAAAATTTTTTACTTTATCCATTTGTGAATTTTAGATTCATTTATACCGATAGATTGTTTATACCAAAAATGCACATGATGTAATGTGAATATGTTCGACTTTATTATTGTGTTTTACTAAACAATATATTTGATATAGAAAAATCCATAAATTTCATATCCTATCGTATCTTGGTTAAATTACTAGACAACCAAACGTAATTTAAGTCGCTTCTTCCGGTATTTTTACTCTAATGGTCATTTTCTAAATCTGTCCCCATTTTAATTTGGTCATATATGCATTTCTAGAAGGAAAGAATATGACACTAAGAGAAGATTTATTACCTTTTTCAAATCAATTTAAATTCAATGACATATCAATTTAATTTCATGTCTCCATCCTGCCCATCAACTATTGTCCTAAATTGGTCCATCTAGAAGGTAATTCCGGTCACCCCCATTTTCATTTTTTATGGGATATTAATCTCTTGACTCTTCAACATCAAAACAGTACCAGAAATGGAAAACCCACTATACACTCATTTCCAATTTTGTAATGGGGTAATTCACAGAAATCTCCAACAGTAGTGTTTCACTGCCTTGCCAGGATTTGCTCCTTCTCGAGGGAGAATTTTCCCTGCACGCAACCTCTACTGTTGAAAGATTTCAGAGTCCATTCCTTCACCACAAGAACTTCACTCTTTTTTACCTCGGATTCACCAAAAGCTTATTGCGCCAATTCAGACACTGCTCGGCATGTAAGACACGACGCAAACAAATCTAGCCTTCCTTTTTTTTTCCCATATAGTTGGGATTATCGCATGTCTTTTTCCTACGACTCTAGTAGTTCTTAGACTGGTCGTAAAGAAAAAGAGAAGGCCCTTCTTTTTGCAGGGTATGAATCAATAGCGGGCTATCGTTATTATGAGTATTACCCGGTTGCGCCTTCCATAATGAAATGCTTTAATCCTCTGTAGGAAGACCACTGACGTCGAATCAGTGGGAGCTTCCAACCCTTTATTTTATTTTGGTTGCTTCTGTCGGGAAACAGAACAAAAGGAAAGCTAATTCCAGTTCACTTTTGAGTGCGCGAGTGCGTGTGTGTGCACGAGTAAAGTCTTCTGCTCGGCCGTCTTTTTTCGTTTGATCCGTGGAGAAAATGTTTGTTGGGTTTTTTCGGGCCTTTTCAGGATGAGAAAGGGGAGTCTGTACGTGACTGTGTTGACTCTGTTGTTGCTTGGCGACGGGTGGTTGGCCGAAGCTGCAAGAGGAACAGAGGATGGATCAGAAGAGTGGGGTTATGTTGAAGTCAGACCCAGTAAGCCGCCAACCGAAAATGCTGCAGAACCTTTGAATTAATCCTCGCTTCCATTGTCTGATCTGTTTATTTTGTGTTTTTATGTGCTTTGGTTTGGCAATTACACAGAAGCACACATGTTCTGGTGGCTCTACAGAAGTCCAAACAGAGTCGACGATCCCTCCAAGCCCTGGCCTGTCGTTCTCTGGTTGCAGGGTGGACCTGTAATTCCCTATACACCAAACCCGAAAAATATTACGAACAGAGAAAGAAAATCATTGTCTTGTTAGCTTGTGTTCATTGTGTACAATATACATTGAGACATATCTGTGTATCTCCTTTAAATAAAACAGGGTGGATCAGGAGTTGGGATTGGCAACTTCAAAGAGATTGGGCCACTGGACTCCAACCTGAAGCCACGAAATTCGACATGGTTGCAGAAAGCTGATCTCTTGTTTGTGGTAAAATGAGGAACAACTTAAAAATGAGACATGGATTTGATTTTTTTTTTCCCTCATTCGCTGGTTGATATAACTCTTTGGATATTGAATGTGATGCAAATCCAGGACAACCCAGTTGGAACAGGATACAGTTTTGTGGAGGACCCAGGGCTTTTTGTGAAAACAGATGAAGAAGCTGCAACAGATTTGACTACATTGCTAAGGAAGATATTCAACAGGAATGAGAGGCTCCGGAAGAGTCCTCTCTACCTTGTGGCCGAGTCTTATGGAGGGAAATATGCTGTCACTCTTGCCTTGTCTGTACTAAAAGCCATTGAAGCTGGCAAATTGAATCTTAAGCTGGGAGGTATCATAAGATGAAATTCTGTTTTTTTAGCTCCTGACTAACTGGTTTTTAGGTGAAAATCTTTGTTGGTCCATAAAAAAGACAAGAACAAAACCCATTTTTTTCTGGTTTTCAAGATTCAACTTGTTTTATTTGGTATTAAAAAATGCTAAAAGTTCAATTTCTGGACTATGATTATTCTCTTCAATGCAGGAGTTGCATTAGGAAACAGCTGGATCTCCCCTGAAGACTTTGTGGTGAGCATATATTTCGAAAGCAGAGCCTGAAACGTCCCGAATTTTTTCCTTTTGAATCTGAATATCCGAATCGTCAACTGAAAAATCGTTTCTTTTCTTTCTTTCTGCAGTTTTCATGGGCTCCTCTTCTCAAAGACGTTTCAAGACTTGATGACAAGGGCGTGAAAAAGTCTAAGAGGTCTATCATCTTCACTATTATGAGTAAATTGGGAAATAAAGAAGATTTTTGGATTGGATTATATCTGGTAGTCTAACTAATCGGTTTCGGAAAACAGTGTAGCTAGGAAGATTAGGCGGCAGCTAAGGAGCAGGCAGTATGCAGAGGCCACAGATTCTTGGAGTGAGCTTGAGGAATTGATTCTTAGCAGCAGCAATTCAGTGGTACGACATATTCTATACATTCTTTTCCATTAAGTTCTATATGTAACACTAAAAGCACAAGAAGATTAACAGGATTAGTTCTATTTCATTACAAATTCTAGCTTTTTGGTCCTCTCACATTTTTCTTGACAACGTAGGATTTTTACAATTTTTTATTGGATGACGGAATGGACCCTGTGTCCATGGAAGCAGCGGAACTCACACGAGGAGTATCAATGAAGAGATACTTCAGATACTTGAATTACGTGAAAACTTCCCAGGACATCAATTTCGACACCTTGATGAACGTCATCGTCAAGAAGAAGCTCCGGATAATCCCAGCGAATATTACGTGAGCGCCTTTTCATTCCCTCATCGGGAAATGAAGAAGAGTTCTGTCGAGGATCTCCAGTATCTAATGAAACAGCGTGAATTATTCATCTGTGCAGATGGGGACAGCAATCGGGCTCCGTCTTCTCAGCGCTTCAAGGCGATTTCATGAAACCAAGAATTGAAGAGGTAACATAATTGAGATCACTGTGCTAGAGAAATCTTAAATCCTTCTATAGGCGGTTCAGATAATTGATTGGCATAGAACTCCTTGCTAAGGTCAAGAATTGCCGGCTGGACAGTCGATGAAAAAACATAATCACACAGACTAATTAGGTCTTAAAGGTAATATCAATCCTCTGTGGGTGTGTGTGTCTGTGTATAAATGTATGTATGGATTTTTTTTGGGCCCTTCGCTTTTGTGGAAATTGAAGGAAAGATGCTGCAAAATCAAACATGGACCAAGAAAAAATTATACTTTCGCTGCAGACAATCTCTCTATCTTTAACAAGACAAAATGTGAAAACAAAAGCTTGTCTTTTTGCTGCTAATTCTTATACTTTTCTCATCTATATCTCTCCTTATTCCATGCGTAGAATAGTTGCTTACGATGCTCAAATATGCTTTTGATACTGATTTTAAGATATACATATATTAATTATTATACTTTTCTCAAATATGCTTTCAGGTCGATGAGCTGCTCGCCAAAGGAGTGAATGTGACTATATACAATGGGCAAGTAAGATAACTGTCTCTCAGAGTCACTTTCTATTTTCAACTTCTTCGAGCCTTTTCATGTCAATGGAAAGCCTCTGAGCTGGAGGGTGTTAAATTCCACAGGGACCACCCCACCAAAGTTTTGATTACTCATCACTAACTCGTGACCTTGGAATGCTTTTGATGACCTCTTTCATGATATCCTTGGGTTAACTTACTCGAAATGTTGTCTGCCTTAATCCGTCCCATATCAAGCCTCATAATTTTGTCATTTACCAAACAGACAAGCACTCTCCAAAGCAAAACTTGCTGTCATGTCAAAAGGTGTCTGCATGATTTATTCCAATTTCCAAATATATATCTTAGGCACCCATGTTCGATGTACAATTCGATTCATTTCTACTCATTTTCCCATCCTAGAAGCCACTCCCTGCCCTCATCAGACCGGGTTATTATAGATTTAGCTCTATCTCATCCTCCTATACTTGTACCCCAAACAAAGACATGATTTGTGCGGAAACTCTATTATGGGAAGAAGATAAATAATAATAAAAAAGCAACCAAAAAAAAAAAACTAACGAAATGGCTTGGTTTAATTAATGTCATGCAGCTTGATGTAATCTGTGCAACTAAGGGGGTTGAAGCATGGGTTAAGAAGCTCAAGTAAGATCTCTCTCTCTCTCTCTCTCTCTCTCTCTCTCTCTCTCTCTCTCTCTCTCTCTGTGACATGCAGGAATGAATGACCATTATGTGATTTTTTAAATATTCTTTTTTCTGAAAATAAATTTCAGGTGGAAAGGACTGAAGAGATTTTTAAGCTTGGACAGGACACCTTTGTATTGTGGGACAGGAAGTGGGACAAGGGGGTTCAAGAGATCATATAAGAACTTGCACTTCTACTGGATTCTTGGAGCAGGCCACTTTGTAAGTCAAAACTCTGTAACACTGCCACTTCAAACTCAACACCCATTTCTTTCCCTCTAGACAAAGCAATCCTTATTTTCTTATTTTTACATTTCATTTTGTCCTATCTTTATCTGGCTATCTACATCGTGTCCTTCACCACAACCTGTATCATCATCCTTGTTATCGTATCATCATCAAGTGCAGTAAGTTGAGTGATCATCATCATCATCATCCATCTATTCTATTGCTTGTTTAAGGCCTTTACAATACCCAGATTAAGTTTCAAGGGTGTGATTGATCGGTCCATACAGTTTTTTAACTTCTCTACCATTCACATGCACATAGCCAGATATATTCCTCTCCTTTTATTTTGGAAATTTTTAGTAAACTTTACAGCTTCTTAGGCCCATATTGATATTTCATGGAATCTTTTTTGCTAATAATTGAAGCCGTTTGTGCAAAACGAAAGGTGTTTGTAATAAGAATAATCCTGAACATGCATTATCACCGTAATAATAATGTAGATGGGAGTCGAGGCATTAGCTGTGTGTCAAACTCACCCAGTAAAAGCTTTACTCCAGTGGAGAACCATACTGTCAGACTGAGGCAACATATCTAATAAGAAGTTAAGTTCTTTCTCGATCTCTGACTTTTATTCGTTCTGGGTTTTGCAGGTACCAGTGGATCAACCCTGCGTATCACTGGACATGATCGCCGCTGTCACACAGTCACCTGCTTCTACCTAAGACCAAAGCAATAAAAAGAGAAAGCGACAAGGGTGAGGGCTTCTGGTTCTGGATGGTAAAATACAGAATTAGGAAGAAGAACAATGCAGCTTCTTCACAATGCAGCTTCTTCCTTACCCAAAAAAAAAAAACAATGCAGCTTCTTTGTTTTTGTTTTTCTCAGTACAGGAAATAAGAGCCCCGTGCATTCTTTGATTTCACATGTTGATAGAAAAAATGGAACAACAATCTATCAAAAGGAAAACAATCTGGAAAAAGGCAAAAGAATTTGTCTCAGTGATCCTACAGTTTTTATGTAGCTTTCGCAGTCTGTCGTTACTTCACGCATCCCGCATGCAACCTCCTTGGTTGTACTCTTTGTGATTCAGGACGATGCAGTCCTTTACAAGGGAAAATACAGTCCAGGTTCTATAACAGATGAGAAGAGATAGCAAAGTGATGTAACTGGGTACCTAACAACGGCAAGGGTGTAATAAGTTTGAGAAGAAAAATTGCGCTAACCTGTGTTGACCTCATTATGTAAACACTACGACAAGCAAAATTGCGTTGATATGACATGTAACCTGTTTTAATAGATTACAAACGTAGATACCCAAAGGCATGCATGTACACCCTCGAACTCTATATAAATGACTGACTGAATCACTCTATGCTACATCTAAATGTACATTATGGAACACAAAGATGAAGAAGAACCTAAATTTAACGTGCCTGGAACCCTTACTAATAAAACAGACACCGAGCTTGGGTTATTTGATCTTTTCTAAAACTTCCAATCTTGTTTTCTCTTCCAACCTTTAATTGCTGCAACCTGGCTGACCAGTCCAACAATCTGGCTTCTTGCGTACTCTTTAAAAGGAAAAAGTGTTTGCGAAAATATGTTTGCATTTTCAGTCTGATGGTTAACTGAAGGGCACTGAAGACAGTTTCTCATGGCGTGTAATAAATCCTAAACGGGCTGGTCGAGCCCAATGAACATATTCGGTCTCTGGTAGGTAGTAAGCCTGCTCGTGCGTGAGAGAACATGATAAGAATGAACTAGAGGGCACTTCATGCAGCCTCAGATGTTCCATTACTTAGCCACTTTCAGTATAGGATTAACCCTAGAATACATGCAATTAATATAAATTCCCACCTTGATGGAAGTTTCAACTGTCTGGAACTTGGGCTTCACATTCGCAGAGACGGAATGCTGTAGCCCATTTATCAAATCCTAAAGAAAAGGCCAGAGCTTTAGAACAACAAATATATATACTTAATCATTAAATTTGTTGTCCCACGTTATCTTAGCACAAGAAGGACATTTTAGGATCTCCTCTTTCTGAATAACGTACCAGAAAAGGTGAAAAGTTACCCATTAATGTGAAGCGGCAATCTTGCATTTGTTCGATGAACCATAAAATCTGGTACAGCGTCCACCTGACTAACCATGGAATCTTGTAATTGGCATCCTCAAGAGGTATCCAAAAGGTAACATCAGGGAAGATAGTGTGGATGCACCATCGTCACATGTGGGTCGTTCCAAAAAGAACATCAAACACCAGTCAAGAAGTGCTGAATAACTTGAATGTGCAAAAGATACTATATTGGCCAAATTGTGTGAAATATATTAGCGAGAGAGGAACTGATGCTACTCCCATGAACAACGGAATAACATCACATGTTATTCATTATTTCGCTTCAGATTACTAGTGATGGCCACATCAACTTTTACAAGATGGCATCTGGACATCTTGCCAAAGATGTGAATATAAGACTGATCGTAGAAAGTAGACATACCATATGTACGTAGAAATGTTCAACTAAGGCTACCTTATTTTGTAAGAACATTGACCGAACGTGAGCTTTGGGCTTGTGTAGTATTCTTAGCAACAAGCGATAAAGTATCAGCACCTGCACACCTCTCCTGCGGCATCATCGAGAAATGGACTGTCCGTTTGTCCATGAAGAATCATACCCTAAAGTCTAAAGTGAATATAGAAAATGAATGCATAAATTGAGCTAACGATGTCCTCTAATTCTTCTATTGCATGTATAATTAGTTCGATGTTAATAAAGATAGGAAGCTCATGAAGCATTTCTAGAGACACCTCTAATTCTCTTTTGCAGTTCGCTCTCTTTCTTTTGTCAAATAGTTGTTATAGTACATGGCTCATCATCACGATGGATTATGCACGACTACTCCAGTCGTGCAATGGTTCACAAACAGTATTTGTTAGATAACCATGGGCCGATTTCACCTGTAATTCACAGTCAGTGTGTTCGGTTTTTGGGGACGAGAGAGACGTCGAGACTTTGAATCTACTCTGTTTTCTCATAGAACGTAAAACCCACGTAATATAGTTGGCTTTCAGTGTAATATGAGGTATTCAAGCATTCGGCTTTGAGTAATGCCGCGGATGATTTAAAGAACAACCATTCAGACGTCAATATTAAAGGATTCGACGAAGACAACGACAGGAAAAACTATAAAAATGGTTCTGCACCTATTAAAGAGAAAAGAAGATTTACCTTCCGCTGATAGTATGAAAGTCGTTTTCATCAATTATTATAAGTTTCCCAACGAATTGATATATTTGCTAAAAACATCTGATTGAATGAAAGCAAGTTTTTTATACAAGAAGTTCATTATAATTATTCTAAATTAGCTGGGTTGCTCTCCATAGTGTACGATTAGCTTCATTGATACGTGAATTTTAAACGGATGCATTTGGCATTATGACACTTATATTTATTTAGAAGTTGCATGATTTTTATGGTAGGTCCAAGCAATAAAAAGAGAGGCGTTAGAGTGACGGCTTCTGGTTCTGAAGGGAAAAAAAACACCCCCAAATTTTATGACGGAGACAAGAAGGAAGAAGAACAACGCAGCTTCTTCCCTCTCTGACTAGGGATGAGTGTATTTTATTAATCGAACTGGGAACTGCCCGAATTGGATTAGACAAACCGATTTGGTCCAGCTCCTGAGGGCATCGGTTTGGTTCCCGATTCCATAAAAGTGGAATCGGTGATTTTCAATCCGATTCCCGATTCCGGAGAAGAACCGGATCAACCCTTTTTTTTAAAATATTTCTTAAATTTCTTAAAAATAGCAATAAACACTAAAATAGTAACAACTCAACATTTAAAAAAAAAAAATTGCGAAATAATCAGCTTCCGGTCCCAGGACTGTCCACTCCAATCCCCAATCCCAAAACCAGGGAACCGGTCCGCCCAATGCAGTTCTCAGTTCTTAAGTGGGACTGGATCGGACCGAAAATCAATCCCACCTATCTCTGAGGACAGGAAATAAGAGCCCCGAGGCCCGTCCATTTTTTTCCGATTTCGCATGTGTAGAAAAGATGGAAGCATAGTCTGTCAGAGAAGGGAACCAAATTGAAAACCGACAAATGAATTTGTGTCCTTAATCTTCTCCTTTCGTGAAATTTTGCCGGCGGGGCTTGCTGGTCAGTAATTACTAAGATGCATCCCGCATGCAACCTCCTTAGTCGATACTCTCTTTGATTCATGGTGACGCAATATTTTATCATGTTCTAAACAAATGAACAGGGATAGGAAAGTGATACAACCGGGCACCCAACGATAGTGAGGGAATCATAAGTTCAAAAGAGAGATTTGAGCTCCTCTGTTTATTTCATTATGTAAACAGTATCAGAAGCAAAATTGCATTTATATTCCGCGTAACCGGTTTAATAGGATTACAAATGGAGATACCGGAAGACGTACATGTACACCCTTGAGCGAACTCTATAAAAATGACTAACCAAATCGCTCTTTTATGCTACATCGAAATATACATTATGAAGACAAAGATGAAAAAGAACCTAGATTTCACAGGCTTGGAAACTTGTGTAATAAAACAGAGACCAAGCCTGGGTTATTCAATCTTCTCTAAAACTTCCAATCTTGTTTTTCTCTTCCAACCTTTCATTGCTGCGACCAGGTTGACTAGTCCAACAATCTGGTTTTTAGTGTACTCCTGAAAGACAAAACATATTTGTATTTTCGGTCAGACAGTTAACAGAAGCGCACTGAAGACAGTCTATCACAATGCACAATAATATCCTTACCGGGTGGGCTCGCGCCCAATAAACATATTCAGTCTCTGGTAGGTAGTAAGCCTGCTCATAAGTGGAAGGACAAAAATAATATCAATAAAGATAGCAGTCCATGCGAGAGAAAACGTGAGAAGAATGAACTACAGGGCACTGCATGCAGCCTTGGATGTTTCATTTCATAGCCACTTTCATTTCATTTCGGGATTTATCCCAGTATACATGCTATTTGACATAAATTCCCACCTTGATGAAAGTTTCCACTGTCTGGAACTTGGGCTTCACATTCGCAGATACAAAATGATGTAGCCCATTTATCAAAACCTAAAGAAAAAGTCAGGCTTTAGAAACTTCCAACTTGAGAGCAGGAAAAGGGCCAGGGTTTTTTTTTTTTTTTTTTTTTTTTTTGTTGGGGTTTGGGGGGGGTGGTGTGCGGGGGCGCAAGAGAGACCTGGAGATCCAAAGACATAAGAGCCCGTCCTTCATCAGTACACCTCTTCACCCTGGACAGACCTTCAATGAGAGTTTCAGCAACGATTTCAAGTCCATAATCCAAAAGGACGTCTTGAACCTGGATCAAAGAAATAAAT
Organism: Eucalyptus cloeziana; assembly: GCA_014182715.1. Taxonomy (NCBI): domain Eukaryota; kingdom Viridiplantae; phylum Streptophyta; class Magnoliopsida; order Myrtales; family Myrtaceae; genus Eucalyptus; species Eucalyptus cloeziana. The sequence goes on along the minus strand of CM024635.1, from coordinate 47,931,698 downwards.
AATCTTCATGAAAGTTATATAGTAAGGTCATCAGATTATTGGGCTTTATTCTAGAGTTACCCACGATAGACAAATAGAACATTCTGCCCCTGAGCTCTAGCCTATGGTGATCTTCTGAAGGTTCGGTTTGGAAAAATTACAGGGAACATCATCATCATCTTAAACAAGTGGCATGGCGTGTATACAATATAGCAAACAACATAAACTTGCATCCAGGCCATTGTGAAGTCAATCTTGGAGTGAATCCAACCTAGTGAATGCTGGACTTTTATCTTTAGATGGTGTCTTACCATCAACCCACACTTTACTGATCAGCAGACACATCAATGCAAAACTTGACAAGCATAAACTTTTACTACTAGGAGAAATTCTGAGGTGTAAAGGTACTCGAATCCCTCAATATATAAGTGATTTCAGCATGGTAGAACATAATATACCCAATCTCAAAGATTTTAAAGGATCGTGCCCACAAGATATTGCACCAGCCTTACCTCCTTGCGGATTCCCCCATGCAAGAGCCTTGTCCTGTAGTGCTTGAACTCTCCCAATAACAGATCAACATACCTACGCCAAAAAAGGCACATATATGATAACTAGTGATACCAAAGAAGCCAAGTGAGATAATGACATAACAAAAGGAGACGTCTTCAATTAGCATACTCCCAAATGCAACTAAGATGTTATTCAGAGATGTTGGAAAGATAGTCTCAGCAACTTTTGACGTTAAAGATTTGTAAGGTCAGACTAGAACAAGGAAAAGGGATTATCATGTAGATCAAACGTAAGCAGCCAAGGATTGAGATCATCTTTTATTTGGATAAGTCGCTACTGAATTAGTGTTGAAGAACTATCATCTCCAACAGATCTCATACCAAGGGCAATTCCCGACAACTCTAGAACGACAAATAAATATATTTGACCATTCATATATGAAATGACCAACCCGTTATGTTCTAGGCCTAGCTCTTTCACTTCCCACTTTGCATTGGCAATTCGATCAACATACCTGCACAAAGTTCACCAGTTCAAACAGACGAGAAGACAAACAAAACGCTCACAAAGGCAACATAAGGACAAAAGTAAAAGGATCAGAATAAGCAGTTAGGTAGCTTGACGCCTTAATTATCATCAAAATTTTGTGAAGTCCCTTCTAGAGAATTCTGTATGGCCGCATGAAAAATAAGCTGAGATGATTTGAATCATTAGTGACTAAATAAAAATTAAAGCAAATTAATGCACACTACTTTCTTGGCATAATGGGTTTAAGTCCACTTTTGATCCCTAACTCTTGTCAAATGTGCAATTAAGTTCTCGGACTTTTTCTCTGTGACATCAAGTTCTCTGGCTTGTTTGATTGCACAACTAAATACTTTCATCACATGTGAATTTTTCTAAGGTGGAGAAAATTGACAAATGGATACTAAAGGGGCACGCCACATCAGAACTACAATTTTGAAACAGGAAAAAATAAAAAGTGAAAGCAGAAGGGGGGAGGGGGCGAAGCTGGCCCCACCCCTTGTTTGTCGCTGAGAGGGCCTAGGCCTCCCACACCATGTGCACCAAACCCCACCCCCAAAAAATAAAAAATAAAAAATAAAAACATCTGCTTTCTATTTTCACCTGATTAGCTTAACATGGAATTTTTCGCCACATCACTAGTGCCATGTAGGCATAATTGACCAAATTGCTGACGGAAGGACTTGATAGCACATTTGGGAAAACTTAAGAGGACTCAATTTCTTTCCCATCTGAAATAAGGAGGAATGATGAGTAACACTTCTTGTACGCTTCTTTTATTTGCCAAATATTACATATTCTGAAAGACAAGTCTTGTGCGCCTAAATGGATTGTGGAAGCACTTTTTATGATGTTTCCTCTTGGTAGCACAAGCAACATTTTAGGATCTCCTCCTCTTCCTCAATAATACACAGAAAAAGTGAGAAGTTACCCATTTATATGGAGCAGCAATCTTGCAGTTGTTCGGTGAATGTATTCGACAAGATCCGGTACAGCGTCCACCTGACAAACCATGTAATCTTGTAATTGGCATCTTCAAGAGGTACCCTAAAGGTTACTTTTGGGAAGATAGTGTGGATGCATTATCATCCCACGTGGGTCGTTCTAGAAAGAACATCAAACATCAACAAGTGCTGAATAACTTGAACATGGAAAAGATACTTTTTTGGCCAACCTGTCCGAAACACATTAACAAGAGAAGAAACTGATGCTACTCCCATGACCGATGAAATAACATCACATATTCATCCAAAATTTAGATTCAGATATCAGTGCGGGCCACATCAACTTCTACAAAATGGCATCTGTACATGTTGCAAAACATTTGAATATAAGACCGATTATAGAAAGTAGACATACCATATGCACGTAGAAATCATCAACTACAGCTGCATTATTTTGTAAAAGCATTGACTGAAGGTGAGCTTTGGACTTGTGTAGCATTCGAGCAACAAGCAATAAAGTATCAGCACCTGCACACCTCTCCTGCAGTGTCATGTATATTTAAGTTTGTATAACATGTGCAATCCATCCAAAACTACAAAAAGAGGAGAGTAAGGAGTCCACAAGAAGACGAGCAACAAGGAACTGCAAAAGCGGATTGATATTATCAGAATACAGATCTCCCATTGCTATAGATAATATGCAGTTGCATCTAAGACCTTTAAGATTGATGAAGAACAAGACATAAAAAAAAATAGCAACAGGGAATCTTACTGCATGCGCATATTTCTCTCGGTCCAATGAAACCCAACAACAATCTCATCTAACTTGTCTTACTTATTGAAGGGACAAATACACTAGAAGACTTTAAACTTATGTGCAGAGTGCACCTCATTGGAAATACTTATCAGAAACTTGTTAGAAAGAGAAATAAAGGGACTCCGTAGCTCTGGTTGGCTTTTGTATCAGAAAACCTAGGCACTTTCTCGCCCAAAGGAATTCCCTACATGGCTGTTTAGGACTATGAGAATGTCACTAGGCACAAAATGGCATGATCTTCTCTAACGTCCTTTCTTTGTCACAATCAATTTGCTAGAAGTAGGGGAAAGTGGAACCTAAAGATATAGGCATTAATTTCTTGGATGAAGAAACAATGCCCTATGATACCAACATTACCGAAGTCCTCTACAGTCACATAAGATATTTTAAGCAAAAAGAATTTACCAAATAGGATTTTTCTGGCAATAGAAAACAATCAGATCAGTCAGAATCCTTGATTGCGCTACTCTAAAAAAGTTATGGAACTACTTATCAAAAAAATTGAGGAGTAGATCACTATTATCCACAAGGTTTATGACTTCTTGTGTACTTATCCCTTCACTAAACACTTCATGTTAACAGCCTCTTCATAAAAGCAGATACCTTCACAAACTTGCTTTTGTGAAATTGACCAGCCGACACATTTAGATTATCATAGCTGTACTTCTAACTCAAAACAGGAATCAGTAAATCATTTCTGCAGATTTCTATCAAGTGAATCTATATGATTTGAACATGCTAAGTATACCAAAGATATACACAGTTTGTTTTGGTGTGAAATTCCAATGATAAAATGTTTTAGTTATCAGATAGCTACTAATATCGATAAGCCAAAACTACATCCATACAAGATGACTAATTGTTTGGAAGTAGTCAAAGTTGGAACCGCTTTTACATAAGACTAGAAGTAAGAACCAGCAAATATACAAGTACCTTCAGACCCAACTGGCCAAATGCTGCATTAGGACTGGTTGGTGTAACATCATTCAATGATGTAGGTGAGGAGGATGACAACGAGACAGCTTGGGGTTTTATCCACTGATCACAATCTTGTGCTATTCTGGATAAAGCTGTCTTCAGTCGATCTAGAAAGACCAAGTATTTAGTATAAATGAATTTCAATTCATTTCCAGCGCAAATGAAAATCAAGATGTCTTTAGTGAAATGTGTAGATGACAACCCTCATGTTTATGGTACATGGTATCATCTTTAACTTAGGAATGACAAATTGACAAGGTGAGAGCACTCTATAATTCATTCTCCCCTTGAAAGACATTTTGCTACCCCCATCGAAGTTTCTTTCAAGACCAATTTTCTCTTAAAGGCAAAAAGGCCAACTGTACAGATTTTAAGCACCAAAAAGATGCTTCAGCCTCCAGACAAAAAAAAAAACCCTACTGAATCAAAGCTACTTAATACAGGTTCTGGCAAAGATGCTATTACTTCTTTGTCCTTAAGCACATCCAACTTCCTCAGACTTTATTTGGACATGAAGAAAGAGTATCTAAAGTTAAGACACAAAAAGAAAACAATATCAAGGGAAGCATCTAATCAGATGCGTTAAAGAAAAGTACTCACAGTTAGGAGAATCGTTAAAGCCTTTCCCACTTGAATAAGTGTTTTGCTGGCCGAAAGTTTCATAAACAAAATGAAAAAATATTTTGAACAGTTGGCAGATTCCCTGCATTAATAAACTGTCAGAAAAATAATTTAGAGTAGAAAAGTACAGTCGACTTTGTATTATAAGCTACAATGGGAGCAAAAAAGAAGCAAACTAGACGCACCTTAAAAAACTCAACATTCACTATTTCCAACTTCTGCATTAGTCTTGCGTACTTATCCATTGACCTAATAAGACAGTACATAATGGCTTAATATGATTTAGAGTTTATCATCTGAAGCATGCATATATCCATATTATAAATCATTTCACCTTAAAAGACAAAGAGAAGATCCTGTTTGAGCAGTGCTGTCTTCATCATTTGACTGTGAATGCCTTTTCAAAAAATTGGGCTTAGAAATTCGGCTGGGAAGTTGACTATCCTCATCAATGAAGTCCGCCAGGAGATCTTCATTTTCTTCTTCAGAAGTCGAATGCCCGTTAACATGATTAGCTCCAGTACTTCTTGAAGGTAGTTTATCATCATGACAATCATTAACCTGCCCATTGTATTCACTAGAGACCGCCCCGTTAGTTCCACTGACACCTTGAAGTTCTTTCGAGCCGCAGGTTAACTTTTGCAAGAATGGGTTTCCACTCTGAAGCCAATGGGAAAATATACTCTTCTTCGAAATACTATCAACTGACTCGGCTGATTTGTTAGGATGGAGCAAACTAGCATTAGCACGGAATGGTACAATCAAGGGTGCTCCATCACCAACTAAACCAGCGAAAGTAATTACACGTGCTGCATCGGGGGGCAATATCAGCCAGTTCTCCTTTTCCAAGACCATTTTGAGTGCCTGGTAAACAGACAGCATGAGCCACAGTCATACATTCAAATTAACTTAAAAGTGTACAGCCAACGTAACATTAAGTGTCCAGTTAATGTCACATTCAAAGAGGAGAAAGTTCAAGGCAACTCACATAAACATTTTGCCGATGAAATGCCAAAAAGTAATTTTCACAGACGGCCTTCAACTTGTTCCTAAATTCAACTGCTTCAAATCCACAAAAGGCTTCCCCAGCCAAGATAAAGACACTAAGGTCTTCATAATTTCTCAAGAATTGATGAATACTTGTGGAGCAAACAGCTGGGGAAGAAAGCAAAACAGACACACGACTTGTTGTGAGCTGCCATAGATTCCTGCGGCCTCTCTGGAGGGTTTGTGACAGGAAGTTTGTTGCATCTTTTCGCAGCTGATACCGAGGGGATCCACTGCTTGATGCATCACCGACATCATTCCTTCCCACACCATCTGTGTCTGGGGTACCCATAGGAAAAGTACCTGTAGTTTTAGAAGAGTTTGTACCGGCAGACTCACTCGGTAGAGATGAACTGGTGACTCCATCTGCAATTTCAGATTGCAAAACATGTTCTCGGGAATCCAGAACTTCTGCATCTGTATCGACTTGGTTAACAGAGGTGCCAACTTCCATTGGATTTGGATTTGAAGACGGTACAATCAAAATCTGAAATGGAGGTCGAAGCTTTCAGCAAGGACAACAATGAACAATATGAAAACTGCTTTATTAAGAAGCAAGAACATAGAGAGAAGTTAACCATCTATCAGATAAACAGGAGCAGAAAAAATGCATCAAGTTTGATTGCTACCTAACTAATGCACTATCACTGAACACTTGCCAACCAAATAGAAGACACCTGCAAAGCCATGTGAAAGTGATGATAATGCTATTCCTATTCTAAAGAAATGGGATATGACAAATAATAAGAAAGCCAGGCACACTGTAAAGCAAAGGAAAATGTGGCTTCAAGATAAGTGCACATCTTATTCCAAATAATTCTTAATAGTATGTCAATAGTAACGCAAGCAACATGCTGAAACTACAAACTGAATTTGAGATCGGCAACTTGGAGCACAAACAAGGCAAATGCAAGGGCATCCTGTTAACGTTATGAGTTAAAAAGCATAAAGGTCTTTTAACATGAATTTCCCACCGGTGGCTTCACCCGTTTTAGATGCTTGATTTGCTACATAGATCGCAAGAGACAAAGAAAAAGGAGCTGTGGAACAGAAATCTCTTTAATGCACGTAAAATTTATTTCCAGAGATTGAATAAGAATGGAGTTCAATTCAAGCAGACTAGCTGCAGATGGAATTCTAAAGAAAATTAATCGCTAGAAGGTGGACATTACCAACATAAAAAGACAAAGAAAGCATTTAGCCAAAATATGAAAACTTGAAGATTACCTTTTCCTCCAGCTGAAAGCCCATGATTCTGTAATAGGAACAAATCAACTCAAATAAAACAGCTAGAGTTCTCAGCAGACAGTGTCTGAACTTAGATTCTGGAATTTGATGGCATAGATCACTGTAGGTAAGCCTGAAAGAAAGCAAAATGATAAATAATAAAGGCGTTGTTATGCAATCAACAACCTTTCCATTGAAATCCATCATCATACCTACTGCTTTGCTGATTTACTTCTCGATCCTGTCAAAGTCATCCAAGCATCAGTTAGAGTAACCTCAAAATAATGTCAACACAAAAGGGAAAACGTATGGAAGTAGAAAGTACATGCTTGAAAATGTGCTGCTGTATTAGATACCTTATGCTAAAGACAAGGATATCACACTCATCTTGATACCCAGCACCTACCATCATGTGAATATGCATGAATTTCCGTGATAAACTGAACGTGTCCATAATGTATTAGAAATTGCAAAATTTTTAGGATATCACACTTCTATTGACCAAGGTTAATTTGTATCACATTCAATCATGTATTATTCACCTATTATCACAACCACATTAAAACCTCAAATAAACTTTAACATGCCACTAGGTGCAAAAGTTTTGGATATCACAATTCACCCACTATACGCATTTATTTCCACCTTTGCCATGGATACTAAACACAGGATCAACTCCATTGGCATTTGCATCGCATGAAGCCAACAATCAAGAGATTCCAGTGACCATATAACCTCTTACCAAGAGTAAACATTCCAATTGTACGGTGTGCATTGGGCATGACATAAAATGATCTAAATTGTTTTACTTTTCAGAGCTACATGGACTTAGTAACATGAATGTTAGGGGCTAATTTGATCATTAATTTGGACTTTTCAAATAACAACAACGCTGGCAGCAGTGTCAAGTGTTTTCTTTTACAATTTCCTCTTCTCCTACTCATATAGAAAATAGATAAGTTGCCAACTTAGAATATCTTACTGTACCTCGAGCACGATACTTTTTAAAAGAGAGTGAGTTTCTGAAAGAACTTCCTGCATAAAAAAGCTCTGTATCTTCTCAGCAAGACCAGAAACATCACCAATTAATGCATAGGCATCGATAACCTGCATTTTACATCCTGTGAGAAAATTTCTCCACCATAAGAGCTCATAATTTTATCAAGGAGACTCGTGATGACTACAAGAGAACAGAAACTATTGCAAAAGAATGTGATACGCCCATATACCAGACAGAACAGAGCAAACAATAAGCACACACCTTGCCAAGGTACAAAGGATTCAAGTAACAAGCAAGTATACTTTTGGAACCCTTCAATTAATACTTCTTTTTTGACTAATAGACTATGCTAATAACCTACTCAGTGTGATGCTTCTTTTGGCCAAAGCAGAAACATCAGATCATCCCTACTCCTAGTAGCTTCTAATGGCCAATCACATTTTTCTACCAAAATGTATCGTCTATAGTAAACAAAAGCATGTAGTGGTTTCTTTCACCTGAAATACAAAGGCAAATGCTTGGTCTATAGTGCAGGTGATACACAAAAACAGGGGGAAATAGCTTTACTTCTTTTTTTTGGCAACAGAACATGCATCTAAACTCAAATAAGTTGCTTTTCCAGATACATACAATGGTTTCCTTGTAATCATACTGTCAATGACAATTATTCATTCCACCTTCTGTCCGTCTATGCAACTAACACTTGCACTCTTTCCAACCTAAGCATAGTGCAGAAACCAGACTTCAACACAGCCAACTATTCAATTCTTGAGGAATCCAAACCATTTCTCCCAAAGTAGTTAAAAAATTTTCTCTTTGATCATCTCAATCACTGGCACATCACTGGAAGCAAACTTCCATTAGTTCGGCAATACTTAGATCATCAATATCAGTGACTTTAAAGCAGATGAGAACTCCCCAACTTAGCAAGAGCTCAGAGCTGGCAAAGAGGAGAGGGGCAATTATTCTGTTATTTTTCAGCAGATTATGATGGCTTAAAAATCTCCCAGTGCACCACATGTGGGTCTCGGAAACATATGAGAGTGACAATTCTCAAATATATATGCAAAAGTAACATTTCTGAATTAATATATATAAAGGAGAACAAAATTTTCACAAACCAGTAGCTAATCATTTAATATTCTAGCAACACTTCACAAATGGAAAAATATGGAAAAGAGAGCACATGGAAGCCAAACAGTTGAAATTCGCTGGAATGGAGTTATATTGCTGTACTACGTATATGATCGCATGGAAAATGATTGAAACTCAAGATTGCCTACACTACAAGCATCCTTATGAAAAATAACTCCTTTCATAGCAAAGAACTGGCATACTGACAGTTACATAGGCCTCCTCTTTAAATTCTTGGCACACACCCAGCAAAAGAGAATCCAGCTTTTGAAGAGTTTTCCCCAGCCAGACCTACAAGGACCACAAGGGAAAAATCATCAAATATGACTGTTATGCATATGAACAGTCGCACCCATGTCTAACTAGTGGAGAAATCTCTAAAGCATGAGAAACGAAGAAGCACTTTAAAGTTGTACATTGATCCCATATTGTAAACCAAGATCAAATATACAAAACATTGTTCAACTGCCATGTATTTCTCAAGAGTCATGAATATTCACCTCAACACCTCGGCTCATCTCTTTTATTGCTGACAGCTCTGAAAATCCATCCAAGAGCTGCAAATACTCAGACAGCACTTGAAATGCCTATCCAGTGATGAATTTACAGTTAATGACAATTCAAATAGTAAGTAGTGGTCTATGAACAAGCGGGAGAAATCACAGAGTTGAAGGCCACCTTGCAGTAATCCCCCTCTTCAACAAGAGTTTCAAGTGACATTTGCATATCCAGCGCATGGCAAAGTTCTGTCAAAGCAGGAAGCATGTCCTACAATTACCAAGAGCATCACATGATGAGTCCATATTGGCATGCTATTATCTCTTTCAGATTATATTGAAGATAAGAACAGATTGCCAATTTGCCAAAACAAAGTTAGAAGCAGTATTGTAGATAAATACATTTTTGTTGACCTCCAAGGAATCAGCAAATGCAAAGTCCAGCAGAAAATGATGTGACAATAGCTCAATGTTTGATCTAAATGAAGCTTCAAACAAAATATTATCAAGAATTTTGATGAAAAAAAGCATGAACTTTCAGAGAAGGTAAAACACTAACAGATCATCAATTGTCACTCCTGGCCTGATTTCTTCTCATAAGAGTTAAAAGCATCAAAAGCATCGACGATCAAAACAGAATCATATCTTACAGATCTCTGATTAGTTTCCTTCGTTTCAGAGTCGTTATTACTTAACTCAAATAGCAAATTATTTTTTCCAAAAAGAAGATATTATCAACACTCCATCTCAAATTAAGTTGCATAGAAATCTTTCACGTTGAATAACCGTGTAACAATGCAATTCAAAGATTAAATCATTCCTTGTTCAGATTAGGTGGCTAGACAGATTGCTTTATTATCCATGTGCTCTTATTGCTTTGGTTTTCTTTAAATCTTTCTTAGTTGTCGTCCTCTAGTCTCTTGCTCATTGAATCTGCGAAAGATTATTCATTTCTCTTATACAATCTGGAGTGCTAAAATCCAAGGACATTATTCCTAAAACAGCAAAGTGCAAGCTTTTCCCCAGACCTTCAAATAGAATTAGACAAATTATTAATCCAAAGTGCACTCAAAATAGCAACTTCAATCAACAATTTCATTGTTACTTCACAAACCTATTCAAAGCTAATCCACCACTGCTTCTAGCAAGAATTCCATTGTTTGATCATTAACGCCATAATTACGACCTTATTTATCCCCATTTGTTCTCCTCTCTAAATCATATTTCCATGGGTATCCTCCAAACGAGAGAATCAAAAGAACAACTGTAATGCATATAATAATTTCCTAGAGTGTGGAAGCAATGGATTTACCAACAAAACAACAATCATATCACTAAGAGACTTGGAATAGCAACAATCAGCTATTATGACAGAAATAAGCATCAATACTGCTAAGGTAAAAGGCTGGATGAGAATACCAAAAGTGCTTGTTTCTTCTTTGAATTAGAATTAACAATTAGATCCCTTGAAACCTCATTCATTGATGAGGTCAGATGCCTCCGTCCATTCTGGAACAAAGAACAAGAATGACCACAAAAATCAGCTGTTATATGGCGGACAACAGCGACATGAGATCAAAGATGCATATTGTTCTGACAACAGAGCTCATTTAACAAGGAAATTAAATATGGATAATTGATAGACATTGTCGTTATTATGCGCATTCAGATTCTCACCATGCAGATGACAGTCGCAACCTTCAAGTCCTTCTCAAGTTCCCTCACTAAATCCATTCCCTTCACTGTCCAAAAACAAAAATTACTTTGCATACAAATCTCCAAGCCATAAATGGTACAAAAATAAGATATATTCTCAATGTCTGCAATGATATCAGCAGTCAATGGCACCAAATGAGAGAATCACGTTTACACCGATCCTAGATAGACACAGATACCAGCAATATCCCTCCCCTAGTACACATTCTCACAGAGGAACTGGAACAATATACAGACATGTAACGTGAGCAGAAATTGGATTGCAGTCTCCGAGCAACCCATCATCAGATTTGACTATAATATCAAATAGAAAAGCAGCACCAGAATTTCCATGGTGAAGGCTATACCTCCTAAGCAAGAGTATATCAAATAAAAGGTAAAGCAGTTCTATATAGTCAGTAAACTACACGGCAAAGCCAAAATTTCCTTAGAACTGATTTTTCTCAATCAATGTTAGCAAACAGTTTCTTTTTGGCACCAGATAACTTTCTCTGGTCAAATTAAGAAATGAAACAGAAAGATTGTAAAAGTAACATATTATGTATCATTACAAATTCTTCCGAATTGTGAAACTACAAAAAGAAGAAAATAAGACATAGGGAGGAGTTAACTAACCCATCACTTCATGATGCTCCATAACATTGCGGGACAAGCATTCTGAAACTCTATCCAGTTGTGCTAACCTAAGAGTTGCCTGAAAAAATAGCAGATCCCGAAATATTTAGGTGACTATATTTTGAATTTTTTTTTTTTTAAATGAACTATAGATGAAGAGATACCTGTTTCTCAAAATAGGTCAATTCAAATTCTTCCCCAGGGATGTGCTCTAAGATATGCCTCACCGGATCAAACTCCTAGAATCAATGATACAAGTAGCCTTTGCATGATATCCTTAATAAATGTCTCTGAAGAACTATAAATTTAGAGTCAACTATAGTCCTTTCTTTGGGAAGGGAGAGAAGGGGGGCTTGATGAAAGAAGGGCAACAGAATTGGGTAGAATTTGAATTTTTTGTGAGAAGTGGCCAATTTTCTTCACCCATTTTCTTTCCCCTCTGCCAAACAAAACCTAAATGTAAAGAACAAGAGATAAAAATAAAAAACCTTTTTTTCTTTGAATGCATATATCACTCCTACATTCAACTATATCCCCAACACTTACAAACGGACATCAACTAAGCCTTGTCATCATCTCAGAAATGCTAGAAAGAGAACACTGTCTAGACAATCTTTCTATCTAAATTAGAAGCAAACTGCACTGCCTAACCTTTCAGCATATGAAAAAAGAAAAATCTCACCCATCATCAATTTCTCAGAGGTCATCCATCCCCCCAAGCCCTTCTGCTTCCAACAGCATCCACACCCCCAGAAAAATATGTGTGCACGTGTGTGAGCCTTTGAGGAAAAGGGAAGAAAAAAGGGCATACAAAATAAAACCTCGTCATAGAATTCTTCTTCTAGATCTGCAACCGGTGGACCGGGAAGCTTGCTTCCATATATTGAGCTCAATTCTGTCGAACTTGAAGAGAGAGTGAACCTTTCATGAGGGGGCAGTCCTGCCAAAGCACGGGCTACAGCTGCTGCTGCTGCAGCTCGAGCTGGAACCTGTAAAGAAGTTGCTAAGTTTGCTAACTTAGGAGGGGAAAGGAAAACATAGGGATTTCTTCTAATGAGCTGATACTCAAAACTTGCACTGGAAAAGAGCACTCAAATATACAAGGGGACACGACCGTCATCATCTTACTACAGCATTTGGATTGGAATTTATAACCAAGACAGTAGGCAGTAGAACCATTATGCCGTTTCACTACATCACACATTGGGCATGTCATGCATACGACATGTTATACGAACACTGCAAGTTATACCAGTACACATGTAGACGCAAAATGTCCATTCACCAAGGAAGAGATATGGTGAGCTCTCAATCCACCAGAATCATATGGTGAGCTCCCAATCCACCAGAATCGTCACTTTCACTATACGTGGCATGAAGCATCCTTTTAACTCTAGGCGAGCGAAGATGGCAAAATGCCAATACAGTTCCACCTATACATCCTTTTAGCTCACTATAAACATCCTTAAAATTCCTTTTCTCATTCGCCCTGCTTGTACAATTCCCATAGGTCGAAATTCTATTAACTAACTTAAACCCTCTAAGCTAAACGCCACATTGGAAAATCCTGTCCCATTTGATCACTTATCGAACGTTAAATTAAACATGTCCAAATCAAATCACGACGATTCGTGCTGGCAGAATTCCTCGCACGCCATTTTCCTTTCCAATTACATATAGTCTTTTTTCTCTTTTTCTCCTTTTTTCCAGCAACTACACACAATCTACCCCCGCCGAACTAGACACTTCACTCTGAAGTAAGCCGGCGCTGCCGTAACCAACACAATCAGCGACACTCACACACACATCCGGGAAAAACCCAATAACGGTGCACCGAATTCGGATCGGCGCGCACGCCGCGATTTACCTCGGGGCGATCGGAACCGGAAGGGAGGAGGCCGAGCAGCCGGGCGGACTGGACGGAGCTCAGGATCTTCTCTCCGACCTTGGACAGATCCATCCCGCCACCTTGGAACAGCAAGAAGGGGACCAGGAAGAAAACCCTAGAGCTCTCGAACCCACCCTCGCTCAAATCGCCATCGAACAGGAACGGGTTGCCCACGACGGTGCCGAAGGGGAACAGGCTCGGCTGCATTTCTAGCTCGCGGCGGCGGCGGCGGCGGCGGCGCCGAGATCGAGGCGCGGGAGCCCTCCCATTGTCGGCGGGCGAGCGGGATCTTCAGGTCGAGCGAGGTCGGGGGCCGACGGTGATGTGGCGCGATGAGTGTGAGATCGGAGGAGATGAACGGGGAAGCGCGAGGCGAGCGAGGTTGGGGACGACGACGATGCGGAAGTCTTTTTCTTTTTTCTTTTTTCTTTTTTCTTTTTTCTTCTTCTTTTTTCCTGGTTTCGGGAGGGGTGGCTGGAATGGTCTGGCCGATGCAGGTTCGTAATTATCATTTGTCCTTTCGGAAGGGAAGACTTTGTGGAGAAGCTCTCTTGCTGACCTGACTTTTTTGTTGCACGCGTACGTGTAAATTTCTGATCGCGCGACACTTGAAGGCCTTGAATCGCCTCGTATTTTGCTCGATTCTTCGACGGTCCAAATGAGCCGGCGCTCCATTTAAACGCAACTCCCTTCCTTTATAATTGTTGATTTCACTAGACAACTTTTGGCTTATGTTGAAGTATTGGCGACGGCAAAAGATGTCAATCTATTTTCGCCATTGATTCGCTTATTCTCGGATGTTTTCACGATTCAATTCGGACATGGCTCGACGCCCTTACCAAACGTCTCTCTCTAAAGTCATGGAAGCATCGGAGGTGTTGATCTTTCTTACTACCTATCCTCATCCATCAAAACAAGAATATCAATTCAAGCAATGTTAGTCAAATTGAGGGTGACCGGACGATTCACGACTTGAGAAAACAAACTTGAGAAGATAGAATTTTTCCCTTAGCTTTGGTTCCACGTTGGACCCTCGTTTGCGATGAAGACAAGCAGCTATTTTCCCGCTCACAAGCTGCCAAGGGGAGCAAAGGTTGTTGGGTGCACAAGTCAAACTAGTTGCAAGGCTTGATTGAGATTGACTAGCTTTAGCTTATCAAAAGATCATTATAATTTTGAAAAAGAATGACGTAATTTTGATTACAGTACTTCACGAACAGGCGGCCCAATTATTCATTGATCTTCTCTATGAAAAAGCAATTTGGATCATGGATATCAGACATGATCCATATGTTCAAAAAGGCTTCATATCCAGCTTAAAAATCTATGCTCGAACTCGCTCATCGTTAAAATATGATACTAAACTTGCCATGTACAGTGAACCAGGCCTATATGGTATAGGTGATTGGGCCTAAAGAGAAATTATTTACTCGGGACCACCCAATACAACTATAGAGATTATAAATTAAAATGTACTTAAATAGAACTATCATTATAATTTAAAAAAAAAAAAAACCCACAAAAGCAAAACGGTAATGAAAAGGATAGCATATATTTTTTATGTTGTTTTAGGAAATAGGTGGAAGTGAATAGATATTCCAAAATTCAAGCAATAGTTTGATATATGAAAAATTAGTGAATAATATCGAATTGACTTAGTTGACTTTGCTATTGATTGTTAAGAAATTAAATTGAACAAGTTGGAAGTTTAAGGTCTAAATCGAATAGTTATGAATAGTTCGAGGATGAACGAATTGAAAGTCTAAAACTAATACTGAACACTAGGCCATAGCTTATGGACTATTAATGTCACTTTTTAAATTTCTTATAAATATTTTGCACAAGCGAATTGTTTTTCCAAAGGTAATGATCATTTAAGTATTTTGAACAACTCAATTTTCACATTGAAAATTCACTTTTGAAGGCTATAATATGTTGACTGACTCACGCATTAATTGTTATATAACTGAAAGGGCAAGTGTGATCGATGATAACCAAGGATCAATCAATCTATTGCAATGTTTTGAAAAGATAAACATATTAAAACTTCGAGAGATTGCTTAATTGATAAGCACGTCCATCCACTTTTCTCTCAAGTCCCGTGTACAAATCACCACTCTTCTGTGTTCTTTTTCGGCCATTTTTAGGAGTATAGACCCATGTAATTTTAGAAATTACCCGGCACACGCAAAATGAGAGAATCCACCACACTCGGCGACACTTCGATGAGGAGGAGCCGAGTACTCAAAGGCTGCGTTTGGCAATCGAGATAAAATTTGGGATATGATATAATTTATCCTATCTACGTTTAGTGCTCGCTTAAGACAAGATAAAGTAAGATATAAGGGGAATATATACGGGATAAAATTATCCAATGGGGAGGTGAGATAAAAGTGGATAGGATTTTTAATATTTATAATAGGAAAATTATTTTTATTGAATAAAAATTTATTAAATAAAAAAATTGAAATTATATTTCAATATAAATAATATTTGAATTTAATTTAAGAAATTAAAAATAAAAAAATAAAAAATTATTTTAATTAATCTTATTTTAATTTATATATTCAACTTTGATTCTATCTTATGATAAACATTCAATCTATAAAATTAAATATTTATATTTATTATATATTTTAGGTATTTTTGTATTTTAGGTATATTAGTATAGTTTACTATTTGATAAAATTTTATTAAAGAATGATGAAAGGGGAAAAAAGAAATAATAAATAAAATAATATAAAAAAGATGAAAAATAAAATAACAATAAATAAAGAATAGTGTTACGAGGGATTTTCACAATCTTCATTTAAGAACATTTAGGTTCATTTATAATGATATGCCGTTTATATAAAAAAAATGCGCATGATATGACGTGAATATATCCGATTTTAATATTGCGATTCACCAAATAATGAATAAGATATAAAATAATCTCAGGATTTCATATCCTATCCTATCCAATCCTATCCTGATTAGAAATTCGGACGACCAAAAAGTGTCGGGCGCTCCATTGACGAAATAAAAGAAAGGGAAAATATATGAATTATTCGTACTGCTATCTAAGTAATGGGTCCTTGCGGACACAAGGATCATGACGGTGGAGCAAGAGCTCCATTCACATAAGCACCACAGCGTGCAGACAAAATGCTCGATGGAATGGGGTGCCGAGTCCATTCACAAATGGCCCTCCTCGACTACTTTTCCCCGACAAGGCGGTACCATCGACACCATCAAAGGTTTTGGGGAAGGCTTCACAGTGCACTCACCCGCGCCACACTCATGTTACCTGTCTTCAAAACACACATAAAAGGTAAATAATTAAATAAATAAAAGGAAGGAAAAACGGTACAAATTGTCCCATATGCAATATCATCCTTGAATTTTTAATTTATTTAACATGATCCATTAACTTTAGTCAAATATACAATTCTATTCTTGAATTTTTAATTTGTTTAATACGATATCTAAGTTGTTGTCAATGTTCAATGTTTTACCTAAACATTTGAACATTTTTATATAGTCTAAGTAATACATCAAACGTTCATCAATAGTTTATAACAACATTGAATGAGTTAAAAGTTTGGAGACGACATCGCACGTTCAAGCTAAACTTCAAGGATCACATTGCTAAACTCGTCAAACGAGTGAGTCGAGTTAAGTATGAGTTTAATTGAAAATGATGTGACCTAAACCGATCAATTTAATATGTCTTTATCCTATTTCCACGTAATAAAAATCCAATGTCCCATACGTGACCAAATCCATAGACGACCCAACTTGTATTACTAAAACCCTTCGATATTCAACCCTATGTAAGAAAAACTCATGCCAAAACTATGACGAGAGCATGAAGTGAGCGAACACAAGATCGAATGAACCCCGAGAGAAAGTCATAGAAATGAATCGAGTCTAAATAAGTTATGAACGCATTCAACATCTGTAACGACCCGGGTCTCACTGTATAATATTGTTTGTTTTAGACACCGAGTCCTCACGGCTTTAAAACGCGTTATACAGATTAAAGAGACCCAAGCCTTTTATAAACTAGCCCGGGACTTCCCCTAAGCGATGTGGGAAGGAGACATGCCCTTAGCCTCACCCGCATACTGCCAAGGCGATCTCAGTCTATCTTTCCGTACTGTCCCAAGTCTGAGTTGTCACAACATCCATATTATCTCAAGTCTCAATATTCTAAACTCATTTACGACATGTTTATTGAATATAAACAAATGCATATAACAACTCGACCCATCAAATACAAGTTAAGAAATAAGTTTACGACTTATTTTGATAGACCTAAGTATTATATGGATTAAAAGTCCATGAATGACGTTGTATCGCTCCAAAATTCATGGATTATCCCAACTAAGTAAAATGGGCCTGTAAATAATGTCATTGGATTTCAAGCCCACAAGAACACAGAATCGCCCCCACAAAAATCGAGGCGACGTGTGTCCCATCACGATCAGAAGTCAAAAGCAGAAATTTTTTAGGGAGACGCGTCCATGGTAGCACGCCCTCAAATCGGCTTATCTAGCAAAGATACCCCCATCACAGTCAAAATGCCACGTCGCGGCTCTCGGAAAGGCTTTATTTCCATCGATTACTATCATCCCCCAAACAATTAGAAAAGTAGCGTCACCAAAAAACATAAGTACGATCTCTCTGAATTTCAATACCGGCTCTCCGGCTCTCCGGCTCTCCGGCTCGGCTCTCTCTTCCATTTGCTTCTCGGTCGCAATTGCCCGAATCAATTACTAACATAAAAACGTTTCATTACGAGATTACTATTGACCAGCGCTTGGACGTAGACCGATTGTCGGAATCGACTAGACCTTCGCCAAAGCGCAAAAGGAGGATAGCGACGAACGACGGGCCGAAGGAAAGTGGTGCCGGCCAATGAACAGCCGCTAGGTGGCACCGGCCCACGTCATCATCTCGTCCGCACTCTCTTGTCGGGTAGCAAATAAATAATTCGGAACAACCGTTAATCGGATTATTCCGAGAATTCCCCAAAATAACCTTTTTTACAGGACGACAACCTCCCCCTTCCCCCCCTCTCCCTCCTCTAGAACCCGCACAGGCCCAGCTCCCAAACGCAGCAGATCTCTCTCTCTCTCTCAATCATTCTGTCACCAGCTCCGCAGCCGGCAATCGTTATGCAAATGGCGCCGATACCGTCGGAGAACGGCGTCGAAGGAGACGACGAGCGAGAAGACGAGGAAGCCGATGAGGAGGAAGAGGAGGAGGAAGAGGAGGACGAGGACGAGGACGAGGAGGACGAGGAGGAGCCGAGGCTCAAGTACCAGAGGATGGGAGGCAGCATCCCCACGCTCCTCACCAACGACGCGGCTTCGTGCGTCGCCGTCGCCGAGCGCATGATCGCGCTCGGCACCCACGGCGGGACCGTCCACATCCTCGATTTCCTTGGCAATCAGGTAATCTCGCGGATTTCAGTGCCGCTGCTGTTCGATTTCGTGCTCTTAGAAGCCTCTCGGATTCGCGAAGGTCGAACGCTTTGCTTGTGGCTTGCTCATTTGGGATCTGGATTCCCTCTTCTTTCGCGGTGATCGAGCTGATTATGGAGAAAGTGTGAGGTGACGATCGGGGTGCGGAATTTCTGTCTATGAGCTCGTGGAGTGAAGCTATTAGTGTTTTTGATTTACTTCACAATCAATTTGGGGCTAGACTGCCGTTCATTAGCTTCTCAATTTGCCCGATCAGTTTCCACCGTAGCTAGGCTAGTTTTAGCTTCCTTTCGAAGAACTACGTCCTTTGCAACTTTTTCCCCAAATCTGCCCTTAATTTCGTGGACATAGAGTTTGCTTTCTAATAATCGATGGGCAGTTCTTCTAACACAAATTATTTGAGCCAACTCATCATCTTCAACCTATATTAAGACTTACCTCACAGGTGAGGCAGTTTTTTCAGGTGGTAGTCCTTTGATTGCTACAGGACGCTTCCTGGTTATCGAGGAAAAAAGCCTTCGTATATTAGTCCAAGTTTCTATTAGCTGGAGAGTAATTTAGTATCCAGCATTCATAAACTTGTAAAAAAGATAGCTGTTTTGGGAGTGTGACATTATTGAATCACTACCAATGCATTGCCCTATCGAAGTGGAGCTGGCTTTCTGAAACTACTTATGATGTATGTGACATGCTGCACACGTCATTTATGCATCTTATCAGCTGTTAACTTTCTTGTTTCTCTCTTTCAGAATTTCTGATTTTGAACTTGATATGAGGACATAAATTTTCCATGGGCCACATATGAGGTGCTCAGATCTCATCATTTCAAATACGTTGCCTTCTTATCAGTTTTTGAATGAAGAGAAATGTATAATAGTAACTTGAGGGTCCTTTTTTCTCGTTGTCAAATCATAATCTCCTTCCTGGGCGCTGTAATTTCTCTCATCTTTATTGGTTGAAGTATTTTTAGATTGTCTGTCTGTCTTAGTCTCATTATTATGCAGGTTAAGGAATTTGCTGCCCATACAGCCGCTGTCAATGACCTTAGTTTTGACACCGAAGGTGAATATATAGGAAGCTGTTCGGATGATGGATCTGTTGTGATAAATGGCCTCTTCACTGATGAGAGAATGAAGTTTGATTATCACCGTCCAATGAAGGCTATTGCTTTAGACCCTGATTATGCCAAAAAAGCATCCAGAAGATTTGTAGCTGGTGGTTTGGCTGGTCATTTATATTTTAATATGAAGAAATGGTTAGGCTACAAGGACCAGGTCTATAAAACACTGATCTACAGATTTTTAAAGATGCTGCCATATTGTTTGATCCTGCTGACTGGGAGTAGCTTTTTAGGTTTTGCACTCTGGCGAAGGTCCAATTCATGCAGTGAAGTGGAGAACCAGCTTAATTGCTTGGGCCAATGATGCTGGCGTCAAAGTTTATGACTCAGCCAATGATCAGCGTATAACATTTATTGAGAGGCCTAGAGGAAGCCCGCGTCCTGAGCTTTTGCTCCCTCATTTGGTTTGGCAGGTGAGTCTTAAGACTCGAATTGTTGCTCTAGAATTGTGCAAGTGTTAGATAGGTGTTGCTGCTAGTGTTGCTTAAGAGTTGCAGCAACCCTCTTTTTGCTATAACTCTCTTTAGATGGTGTGTGTTCGATAACAATTTATTTGATGGTCTGCCACCTTTTGATGATAATCAGGATGATACACTGTTGGTCATTGGTTGGGGAACATCTGTGAAAATTGCATCCATCAGAACTAATCCGCATAAAGTTCTCAATGGCACCTATAACCATATTCCAGCCTCCACTACGAATCAGGTGGATATTGTGGCGTCATTTCAGACAAGCTATTACATATCGGGGATTGCTCCCTTTGGTGACTCTTTGGTTGTTCTAGCTTATATGCCGGGGGAAGAAGATGGGGAGAGGGACTTTAGTAGCAATGTACCTTCCCGTCAGGTACTAACTCTTAAGTCCACCCACTGTCCTCAGCATTTTTGTTTTTAGAATTCAAACAACATCTCTCCTTTTTTTCCATCATGTTCGGCATGCTGGTAATGCACGTCAAGATGGATGCTTGGCCAGGAGGAACTTCACGTATGGGTTGTAGCTAGGTGGTTTTCATTTGACTAATTTTCTTATCTTGGAGCCCATAATTTAAGAAGATTCTGCCAAAAACTAGCATCCCTACATATTATGTGCACCCTCTTCGGTTTTTGGTGTATGGAGCAACTTGCTGGAGGTCTACTATGCCCTAGCATATTAAATTTCTTTCAATCCTGACGGTGAACAAGAAAATAAAACTATCTAAATCAAAAACCATCTGAATTTTTATGAAAAACAGGGAAATGCACAGAGACCTGAAGTGCGTGTAGTAACTTGGACCAACGATGAACTAGCTACAGATGCCCTGCCTGTACATGGTTTTGAGCATTACAAGGCCAAGGACTACTCCCTTGCTCATGCTCCTTTCTCAGGTTATTAAACTCGTGGCTAAAATATATTTTTTTAGTGTAGAAAAGATTGATTATGCTTAAACCCTTGAACGCTATTATATTTGAAAGCAGGTAGCAGCTATGCTGGGGGTCAGTGGGCTGCTGGAGATGAGCCATTGTATTATATCGTGTCTCCCAAAGATGTGGTTATAGCAAAGCCTAGGTCAGTCTTATTAGTCTTTCTTGTAGCTTCAACTAGGTACTACCATATACTTTTTTTGTTTCAGCTTCAAATAAGGTGTATATGTGAGGTCATTTTCCTTATTTTGGTTTCTGGTAACGCTTGGTGGGCAGGGTGGGGCAGGCTTATATGGTAGTGGATGCATTAATTCTTGGTTGATTTTTTGGCTGATCCTTTAACTTACTTGGGAGCTATGCTTTACTGTAGCACGTTTTCCGACAAACTAATGCTTTTCCATTTGAATTTCTAATGCATGCTCAAAGCTAATAAACCTTTGAATGTGTGATTGCCAGGGATGCTGAAGATCATATCTCATGGCTTCTGCAGCATGGCTGGCATGAAAAAGCTTTAGCAGCAGTGGAAGCTGGTCAAGGACGCAGTGAACTTATTGATGAGGTGCTTCTATATCATTTTTACTATCGTCTTATATGAGGGAGAATTTGCTAGTCTAGTGACTCTCCTTTTTCTTCTCCGTTGTTACTTTTTTCTCTATTTGCATGTACACAAGAAATACATATTTGTTCTTATCAGAGATAAGCACTTGAAAAACATTGAGTTGATTGAGCAAAGTTTTCATGGCTTGTCGTTTGTTGAATCTCACTCCCTTACTCAAGATTGTTTCTACTTCTCCCAAGTTCAAATCTTTGAGGTGCCGCGCTTTGACTTTGTTTTATATGTTTTTTTTTTGGTTCGTGGCATCTAAATCTCATGCTTAATGGTCATGATGAGATGGTAGATAAGAATTCAGCTCTCCATAATCAATTACCTGTGAAGTTAGTATATGTGTAGTTATTAGTCTTTGATTTTTTATTATTATTATTTTTTTAACGTATTATTTTTGTCATCTTGCTCAAATTTTGAAGATATTTGTCATAGTGTCTATGGAAGGGTACTTAGCTGCTGCTTACTCATGCTTTGTTGACTGTTTTTCAATATGCTCAGGTAGGATCCACGTACCTTGATCATTTGATTGTGGAAAGGAAGTATGCCGAAGCTGCTTCTTTGTGTCCAAAATTGCTGCGTGGATCTGCTTCAGCATGGGAGAGGTAAGTGACTCTGTCTACAAGTTGTCTATGGATAATTTGTTGTTGACAATAGTTGATAGGTGCCTGTTTGCGCAGATGGGTTTTCCATTTTGCACATCTACGTCAGCTTCCTGTTTTGGTTCCATATATACCAACAGATAATCCAAGGTTGCGTGATACAGCATATGAGGTTTGTTGGCTAATTGTTAAAGAAAACGTTTAATTTTTTTAGTAAACTTGTTTTCAGTCAGTTGAGTTGTTTATCAGTTTGCTTATTCAATTACATTGCTAAATATCCCCATGGATTGTTTCCCAGTTGCCAGTAATACAGTATGGCTGGGTTAATGATTTTGACCTTTACATTATTATATCACACCCGCCAGTCCTTTTATATGTGGATGATTTACCAAGAGGATCTTGGATTCTAGTAGAAGTCTAGTGTAATGGAAGTGCAGACATGGTTCCTGGATGTATTATTAAATAGGCTCCTATGTTCCTGAATGAATCACTCATGACATTGCCCATATTCAATGATTGCGTAAATCTTTTGTGTTTTTATTAGATGACGAACTTCTAGTTTTTACTTGACATGTCAATTACAACAAAAGATCTGAATAGACACTGTTCATTTGGTCCCCATTTTATAGTCCGATGAAACTGTATTTGCATTTTGGACTATTCTAAACTTTAACATCAGTTCTTCAGCAGTTAGGTTTCGTTTCCATCATCCCATTTTTCTGTATGATTTCCATGAAAAAGGAGGAGGTGCATAACTTCCAGAGACATGCTACAAACTTTTTAGTCACGGACCATTTATGGTTATCATACTATACCTAGACAAAAGGGATCCCACTAATTCCCAAAAATACAGATTTGTATCAAATTCGAGGTTATGAGTAAAGAAAATAGGGGAGCGAAGTATTTCTTAGTTTACTTAGTTTCATCATAAAATTGGTGAATAAGACACTTGCTTTTTATGGTTTTTGTTTTGAGATACAGGTTGCCCTGGTGGCTTTGGCAACAAATCCATCTTTCCACCATGAGCTATTATCAACTGTCAAGTCTTGGCCGCAAGCAATATATTCATCATCGCCTGTTATACAAGCCATTGAACCACAGCTCAACACTTCATCCATGACTGATGCTCTCAAGGAGGTAGCTATATGAGCTTAGCTGCTATTCTAATTTGAGAATCTCTGCTTTTAGCTTTTTAACTGTTCCTTTTGTGCATCAGGCTCTGGCAGAGTTGTATGTAATTGATGGCCAATATGAGCAAGCTTTTTCACTCTATGCTGATGTAAGTGCCAGCGAGAGTCGAGTATCTTCTCGGACTGAACACAATGGCCAAGGAATATGCTGTTTGTGACTTCAATTGTCTATGGAACTGATGTCTCTTTTAATTATTTTTCAGCTTATGAAGCCAGAGGTGTTTGACTTCATTGAAAGATATAACTTACACGAAGCCATTCGTGAAAAGGTATGGCGATGCTAGGCAATATATAGGGCGTAAAAAGGCTTCTGGATGTAAACTCTAATATTAAGTGAGTCGATTGGGAGTCTGGATGACTTTTGTCGTATATGACTCTATGGAGCTATATGTTAAAATTTCTGGTTTTGCATATCTAATTTTATTCAAGCCTGTGAATTTTCAGTTTTCCGGTCTAAATACTTGCATGCTTAGTTCAACCCTCTGTTTTTCTTCATGCAGGTTGTTCAATTGATGACGCTAGATTGCAAACGTGCAGTTCCTTTGTTGATCCAAAACAGGGATTTGATAACACCATCCGAAGTGGTTTCTCAACTTTTGAATGCCAGCAATAATAGTGATTCAAGACATTTTTTGCATCTATATCTGCATTCCTTATTTGAAGTGAATCCTCATGCTGGAAGAGAGTTTCACGATATGCAGGTATGAATAGACATAGAAATTTCCTTCTTTTCTTTATGTTGCTTTCTTTCAGACGCTACATTGTCGCATGCTTTTGAAGTGAGGTATATATCTTCCGTATAATCTGACCATTTACTTCTTTAAGCCTTTGATTGTTTTTTATGACAAAAAACAAAACTATGTTTCATCATTAACATTAAGTTGATTGAGCCAGGAAACTAAGAAACTGAAGAGCTACTATCAGGATGATAATGTGATACCTTACAACTCTTGGTGTTGTGCATGATATGATATTATTCCTCAATACTGTTTGCGTGGATGATAACCATCCTGTCAAAGACTGTTGAACACAGCTCTCTGTATTCTTGACCAAGCCACATATCCTCTTTGCTTCAGGAATGCTAAATGTACCCAAAGGGCTTGTCCTTTTTTTAAGACTGCTTTACCTAGTTATTTTTGTGAGGTCTCTGTGCTAATCTAAACAAATGATTTGGGTCATGATTGCACTTTTAATTGTCATCTCATTTTTTAAAGAAGTTTAGAGAAAGATTATAGCATTAATCATTATTCCTCTGACAATGTTTAGAATACATTTTTTACTTTCATAAATGATCAGAAGTGTTCTACTTTTTCTGGTGATAGGTAGAGCTCTATGCTGACTTTGATCCGAAGATGCTGCTTCCTTTTCTTCGCAGTAGTCAACACTATACACTTGAAAAGGTTTGGAAAGTAATTTCATGGTTGACCATTATAATTTGGAAGTTGTTCAACTTATTAAGCTTTCAAGACCAATTCCAGGCTTATAACATTTGTGTTAGAAAAGAGCTTATTAAGGAGCAAGTGTTTATACTGGGAAGGATGGGGAATTCAAAAAAAGCTCTTGCTGTCATCATCAATAATTTGGGAGACATAGAAGAGGTAAACCACTTCTTTGTGCGAAAAAGTTTATATGGCCTAATTTTCGGCTCAATTAGTTTGTTCTTTGTATTTCTCAAGTAGTCTAAATCTTGGTGTTAATAGTAGCAGTACATTGTGCACAGGCTGTAGAGTTTGTGAGCATGCAGCATGACGATGACCTATGGGAAGAATTAATTAAGCAATGCCTTGACAAACCTGAAATGGTACCGTGATATCTCTTCAATGTTACTAAAACCTTCTTGGGATTGCCAATAATTACATGCCAGTTATCTGAGCTTCCAAACATGTTTTCCATTCTTGGCAGGTGGGTGTGTTGCTGGAGCACACTGTGGGGAATCTCGATCCACTTTATATTGTCAATATGGTGCCAAATGGTTTGGAGATACCTCGGTAAGTATTGACCGAGAAAGTTTATTCTGGTTTTCCTTTCCTGTTGAAATGATTATCATGTTAAGTTGCTCAATTTTGCTGGTTACAGTCGCAAGTCATTGTTCCTTAATTATATCAAGATGATCCGCTTGACCATTTTCCTTGTTCTTCAAACGATCGACAGGCTAAGGGATCGCCTTGTCAAAATCATCACTGATTACAGGACTGAAACATCTCTCAGACACGGGTGCAACGATATTCTTAAGGTAAACCTTGGTTTACAATATGGAATCTCATTCATCAAAACCACTTCCGAAAATGCTTAATATTATTCTTTGTTTTCTTAAAAACGGCAGGCGGACTGTGTCAACCTCTTGGTAAAGTACTACAAAGAAGCAAGACATGCTGTGTGTTTGAGCAATGAAGAAGAAGAGGCTCGAGCAAAGAAGAGCGATAATAAGGCTTACCAGGAACCAGAAAAATCGTCAAGCGTGAGAACTACAGGTGTAAAGTCCAAAACTAAGGGAGCTGCAAGATGTTGCATTTGTTTCGACCCCTTCTCCATCCGAGATGTGTCTGTAGTCGTTTTCTTTTGCTGTCATTCATACCACATGAGTTGTCTTATGGATTCCACATATACGATTAGTGGCAAAAAGGGGACTAAGGAAGCTTCCTCAGATCCCACATCGCATTATGATTATGAGTACGAGTACAACGACGGTGATGAGGAAGATGAGGATGATGACCAGAAGAATACCAACCGCATGCGGTGTATATTATGTACTACTGCTGCCAATTGAGTGTGTCCAGTGTGTGCTTGTCCTTGCATGATAGGGTGTTTTGTCTCAGTCTTCCATGCCTGTAATTTTTGGTGTGCCACAGCGGCTTTATTGGTTTATTTATTCTGTGGGGGCCTTCTTGTTTTTCTTCGGTCTCTGCTGATTAATGTATCATAGTGCATTTTGCTGACTTTGCTTCTGGCATCATGATGATGCCTTGAGCCTATTTATCGAATGCGAGGACATAGACGTGAGAGATTGAGAGGTTACTAAGAAGGTATATGTGCAGAAGAAGTCAACTTTGTCATTCTTGTGGCGGCGACGTCATGGACTGTGAAGTGCTCTTGATCAATTCTCGCACCACCTAGGCTGCTTGTGCCGCTTATAAGAAGAGTTTATGGAAGGTCGATCTCCAACAAGCAGAGGTGCAGGAACAAGCCAGGGCGTTTCGGTCACGTTTTGCCAGGTGGAAAACTTGGTTATAATCATGTGGAGGTGATCACTTACTCTTGTAAATTATGTGGTTCGTCTTCAGCTGGAAGTGGAGATATCTTGAGGTGGCTATGGCTGCATACTGCGGTGCTGGTTGATTTTTTTTATTTTTTATTTTTTTTTGGGAGGGGGGTTTAAGTAGACAAGACCATGGGATAGAACAGCTAGGACTTGCGAGAGACATTTTGCGGAAGTTTTTCTTTTGGGCGTTGGTTTGGCTCGTTAGGGTGCTTCTTTGCTGAACTCCTCGATGGACTTTGTTATTTCTCTGGTATAAGAGTTCATTTTTGGGTGGGCATATATATGTCTACAGCTTTCCTTTTTTCGTGGTAAACCATGTTTCGAGTCACATATATATGTCGAGCATGATTCTCTGGCGCTAAGCTGGTTTCATCGTAGACACAAAGCGCTCAAATACTGCTTTGAAGCAAGAGAACATCAACCTCCACGAAAATATATAGAGCCAAGACAAAGATAATGTGTTGTTTAAAGGTACATGTCATTAATTAGTATATTATTGCTTAGTAAAGTATAATTGAATCTCTTCCAGTAATTTGGTTTATTCTGGTAAAAAAAATTACATAAGTAAATAAATTCACTAAGTTTCGAAAAATAAAATGGTTTTAATATTTTAAAATTATTTAACAACACGATTCATTAAATATTCATTAAATGGGATAAACAACTCCTGTTAATTTAATATTAAAAAATACCGATACGTGTTTAAAACTTGCAAGTTAGTTAAAAGTAAATCATGTATATATTACTTATTTTTATTTTTTACTTTTTGAATAAACATATTTCAATTATAACTTTCCCTTATGTACACTAAGAAGTCATTTGTATTATTATTTCTGTGCTCAGAAAACTTAATATTATAGCGCTTTTCGGCCACATATTAATTTTAGGCTTTCATATAGTATGATACTTTTCTACAAAAATTATATAATAAATTATATTCAGACATCACATATCACGCTAATGAATTACTAACGCAAATCAAAGACAAAAGGAACATTACTAATGCAAATCGATTTTCCAAAACTATTATTCGTATTAACGGTCTGGAACCGGAAGCCGTCACACCTAACTCGTCCTTGCTAGACCTTAAAGATACGCCCGATAAGCTTTGGCAAGCGACGAGTCGTGTTGACCCCCTCGGTGCCGCCGCCGAGCAGTCACCGTATCCCCCTGCGTCGCCGGTGAGGCAGCCGGGATCGCGCCCCGACGAAATCCTTCGACTCCTGGACGCGACAAATTCCAGCCGCCTCTCTACCTCAGGCGTGCCCGAGTCGAAGTGAGGAAGAAGAGATGCTGAAATCCAATCGGTCGATCGGTCGAAGCTTTGCGAGCAGAGCTTCGGCCCTCCGTTCCGAGGCGCTGGCGTACGATGGGAAGCCCGTCGCCTCCCTGCCTCCGCAGCATTCGGCCCGGAGGACCTCGACGCGCTTCCTCGACATACACCAGGTTCTCTCTCCTTTGTCCTTCGCGGCATCAACTCCCCGTTGAATCCGGTCGCACGAGAATGCTGCTGAGCTGATTTTGCTCTTCCTCTTTTTTTCCCCCATTCGGCGTTCCCGGGGCGTTAGATGGGAAACAAGGCGGCGATCGAGAAAGAACGTGCCCGGCTGTAAGCTTTTTCTTTTCGTTTGTTCTCGTTCTTGTCCTGTTTCTGTAATCTCGAGTTCCTGGGGACCGACGATGTGTTTTGAAATCCGATGATGGGGTGATGTGCGGTTGCGGTGTAGGACAGTGCGGACGAGATGAATAGAGGCTATTTTGCTGACATGTCGGAGCTTCGGAAGCATGGTGGTAAGGTAATTCAGTGATTCATCGGTACTGAGCTCGCTTCACTGCCTTCGTCAGTTCTGTACTGGGATTTTTCATGTATTGCAAGGGCTTCTTCAATGCTGGATTTCTGCAGCATCGATAGCTGGAGTTCCGATTAATTGATATAGAGTTGAAAGGATGTTTCCAGCAAATCATACCGAATGGCATTTATTGTTCTTAAGTTTAGTCATGGTCTACTCATTGGCCTTCACCTTGACATCTTGGAGTCTGATGCATTTGCTGATTGAGACGGCTTAACTTGAACATTTGTCATTCTATGCGGGATGAATGATAACTATCTTATTGTAATTCTATGTGGGATGAATGATAACTGTCTTATCTGAACATGTTGTGAAACGGAAATTAATTGCATGGTTATATACTACGTGGCCTGTACGAACCTAGCAAGTCGAATGCGTAGTTATGTAATTTTTGTCTGGTTATCTGTATAGCCAATGTCATTAGCTTTTCGATGGTGCTATGATGCAGATTGCAATGGCGAATAAAATCATAATTCCAGCAATGGCAGCTGTAAAGTTTCCCGTCATTGAAGTTGATCAATCGGATGGACAAAGTTTCAAGCTGCCCATCAGTTGCAGTGGCAAAAAGGTCGATCAAAACACGCCATCTGTCCCTAAGGCTACTTTATTATGTCTGTCATTTCGAGCAAGCTCCCAGGTGGGTTAAATGATTATATTTCATTTTTTGAGAAAAAATGATAACTCGCTACCGAAGTTGGGTTCATCTCTGCAGCATGAAGGGGCTTATAGTTTCCTAACTTCTTTGAAGTTGCAGCTATGAATTGCCTTCTTTCCTGTGACATTAGCAAATTTTGTTGTGTTCGATTATCAAAAAGCATTTTTTAGAGAAACTAAGTGCTTATGATGGTGGCTTAGTACTTCTATGGATTGGTTTAGAATGCAAACATGCTACTTACAGAGATGAAAAATATCAACGGAGTCTCTAAGGCGTCACTGGATCTTTAAGCTTGCTCCTTGTTTATGTTTCCTTTTCCAGAGTGCTAGTTCTACCAAGATTATTTTTCTTGATCCATCACTTATTATTTCCGCTGGAACAATCTCTCCACTTGGCAGGCAATGATCGATTCTTGGGGTGTGCCTTTTCGAAATACTTTCCATGATAAAGAGGATGTGCATCTTTATGAGGTAGCGGAACAATCCTTCTTTATCCACCTTATTCGAGAGAAATTAAGCTGCTACATTTATTAATTCATAAATCTGATTAAACCCTGAAAGAAAAATGAAGAGAACCGGTTCTTCTCTCGAATCTTTTTCTTTCAGTTACTTGCAGCAGATTGTCTAAGTCAAAGAGATTTATGTAGAGGATTAAGCCTCATTCCCCTTTATGGTTACTCCATCCATCCCTGGCAGACCTGGGGTGCATAGATGGCGCTTGCTGTTTGTGATCACCTCATAACACATGCTGCTAATATGTTCACTAACTATTTCTTCACTTACATGCGATTGTTGTTCATGGTCAACTTTTTGGCCCAAAAAGGCTCGATCGAGTTATTTATGTCTTGTTGAATGATGATCATGTTCAGGTGTCCTTCATTGATTCGTGGTTATTATGTCGGAAACCAATTAAGCGACTGCTTCTCCGGATTATGAGAAAACCCAGAAGCGAGGATGATCAAGGTCCACTCAGGAGGCAGATTGTCTATTCATTTGGGGACCATTACTACTTCAGGAAAGAACTCAAAATATTGAACCTCCTCACTGGGTACAGATCTGCAAATTCCTTACTCATTCGCAGTCCGACCTTTCTTTCTTTTCTTTTCACCTGAGCATTGCCAACGTGTTCCCTTTAGGTACGTATTCTTGCTCGACAAGTTTGGAAGGATTAGATGGCAAGGCTTTGGAACAGCAACTCCAGAGGAGTTGCCCTCCCTTCTCTCTTGCACATCCCTCCTTCTGGAAGAGAAGTAAGGCAGCCAAATGTTCTTTTGCTGGATTGCATCTTTCTTTGTGCTGAACATCTCCCCCGACCTGTTCTCGTTGAACTTCAGTTTGATTTACACTTGAGTGGCCAGAAAAGAGAGGAGAGAGAGAGAGAGAGAGAAGCAAATTTTTGCGATTAACTTTCGACGACAGATTTTTTTGGAGATGGTTAGTGTTCTTGCAAAGAAATAATACCAGGTGGCGAGTGGACACGTCCATGTCGACTGTAGATCGCCCGCATACTGTACTTAACATTAAGGCTGCGTTTGTTAATGTTCTATTTTTTTGTTTATAAACAGATTTTGTGTTTTTTTGTTCTAAGGAACAAAAAAAGAACAGAAACGCGTTTGTTTGCGTTTTTGTTCCAAATCTATTTTTTTGTTCCCGAGAAAGACTTTTGGACAGAAACAAAAACAAGAAAAACTTGTTTGTTGTTTCTGGAACAAAAATTAAAAACACATTTTCTCTCTCCTTTTTTTTTTTTTTTTCTCTTTTTTTCTTTGGCCGGTCGCCGGCCATGCCGGGGCACGACCGCCTTGGCTGGGCGAGCTCAGGCTCGCCCAGGTCCAGCAAGCCCGAGCTCGCCCAGCCACCGGCGAGGCCGAGCCTCGCCGGGCCATCTCCAGGCCGGCGTCACCTGGCGGTGGTTGGGCGAGCTCGGGCGAGCTGGATCTAGGCGAGCTCGAGCTCGCCCGGCCAAGGCGAGGCCGCCGGCCCTTGTCGCCCGGTCGCCAGCCATGGTCGAGGGCCGAAGAACCGGCCAAAAGAAGAAAAAAAGAAAAAAGAAAGAAAAGAAAGAAAATAAAAATAAAAATATTAAAAAATTAAAAGAAATAAAAAAGAATACAAATTTACCAAACGTGTTTCGTTCATTTTTTATTCTGGAACAAGTTTATCAAACACGTTTTTGTTCAAAAATTGTTAGGAATGTAAATACTTTTTTCTATTTCATTTCCCCTGAACAATTTTTAAACGAAGTGTTACCAAACGCACCCTAAATCAGCAGTCATCTGCTTCCAGATTTTCAAACTTTAAGGACGGAAGATATCTTAGGCGTTCCTGCACTGATCACGGTCATTAATCTTATATCTTGGGTGCTTCTTCGGGAATATTACCCAAAAAGATATTTTATATTATATAATTACCAATTCAGTCTTGTCTTTAATCTCATATCTTGGGTGCTTTTTCGAGGGATATTACCCAAAAAGATATTTTATATTTTATAATTACCAATTCAGTTTGAGAGTGAGTGTTAAAGTAGGATTAGCGTAGAATCGACCAAAAAAAAAAAGTTATGTCAAGTGAATTATAAATATTTTTGTGTTTTGTCAATTAATCACTAACATGAATAATTTTTTAAATATTTGATTTATTTATTTATTTTCTTTTTTTCTCTTTTCTTCTCATTTCAATTTTTTTTTTTTGTTTTACTGTGGTCGGCGATCCTTGCCTATCATAATAAAAGGAAAAAAAAAAATTAATAAAAAATACAAAAATAATAAAAATAATTATCCATGTTAACATCTATCGTGTCATATAGAACGGTTGGTATTCATGTTGGTGATTGATGGTGATTGATGGATTTAATTGGAAAAATATAAAAAGGTTTAAGACTTAATTAACATTATTAAAAGGTTTAAGACTAAACTGATAAAAGTACAATAAATTTAAAAAAAAAAAAAAAAAATTAGTAGTTTTCACTTCTTCCTACCTTCTTGTTGTACACTTGATGATAAAGCATGAAATGGAAGTCTTTGGTTGAACCAATGATGATTCTACTGACTACATCGGTGATTATTTTCTCGGTTGAAAAGTTCTTGGATTCATGTAGAGGTCAATCACTATAGTCATATTGTAAATTACTTGGAAAAATTACAAATAAATTGTTATAAGTATTTCAAAAGTTGCCTTTTCATTTGGAAACTTAATAACCAAATGGATCGAGTTGCCACAAAAATTTTTACTGCATGATATTGAAAATTACAGGGTATTTACTACACAAAAATTGCTATTAACTAAAATTGATCATTTGCTTTCTTTCATATGGAAATTGTATAAATATAAAGGAGTCATCAACTATAAACAATTGCCTAGACAAAAAATATATATATAAACAATTGAAATAATTTCTTTGGTCTACCCATATTACCCTTCCTTGCAATGGCTTCGTGCAGAACGAACATTCATAACCAGGGGGATAAAAGGGTCATTTTGTTTGGAAATAAAACGGTTTTAGCTCTGAGATTAGTGATTTCGAGCACGTAAAATTATTTTAATCTTCCTAAT
Organism: Eucalyptus cloeziana; assembly: GCA_014182715.1. NCBI lineage: Eukaryota > Viridiplantae > Streptophyta > Magnoliopsida > Myrtales > Myrtaceae > Eucalyptus > Eucalyptus cloeziana. The sequence goes on along the minus strand of CM024635.1, from coordinate 47,898,495 downwards.
TTATAGTCACGGTTTATTAGATTTTGACGGGTAGCTTAAAAAGTGCGTCTACTGGTAGTTGGGTCTATGCTTTTTGATAATTCTTTATTTTTATGGAAATTCAATTTTCTTTTGTCATGTAAGATTGGTGGTTTGGAAATATGTTAGGTTCCACCTCGCACTAAAGTTAGATATAACACTACCCCATTTATGTATTATTTAATCTACATGAACAATGTGGCAATTCAATTTGGTGAATTCAAGAAATGATTCGAATGCAAATTCCTGGATTATCATGGAACTTGACCACATAATTTGAGCCGAGGCGTTGTAAAAAAATAGCAATTAAAAGAGTGGTTTTGAGATGTTCATTGAGCATAACCAGTAAAAAGCACTTGAATTTTCACAACATTAATTATAAACAATGCAAGAAAAATAACGCACCCGTAACTGTAAATTCCCGTTGCTCAGCAATTACGACATTCTTTACAATAGCATGGCATTATGGCTTAGATCTATTTGTTTGGCATCGATACAAAGTGAAAGTTCCTCTTGAAATGTAAAATATTATTAATATTTTCAAATACGAGTGAAGATTTTGGGTGTCACCTCATACTAGTTAAAAATTTTCAATTAAGTAAAAGGTTGGAAATGAAAAATAAATCCTAATACGTCATACAAGGTCACTTCGTAAACAAGTCATCCCCTTTGGGCGCGTTTAGAACATTTCGTATAAAAATTGTTTTAATGAAATAGAAAAAAGTGTTTCGTTCCAGGAAACAATTTTTAAACAAAAAAACGCGTTTGGTAAACTTATTCCGGGAATAAAAAAAAAAAAAACAGAAACACGTTTAGTAAATTTCGTTCTTTTTTTGTTTCTTTTAATTTTTTAATATTTTAATTTTAATTTTCTTTTTTTCTTTCTTTTTCTTTTTTTCTTCTTTTGGCCGGCCGCTGGCCTCGACCATGGCCGGCGACCGTCGACGAGGGCTAGCGGCCTCGCCCGGCCATGGCGAGGCTCGCCAACCCCCGGCGAGCCCGAGCTCGCCCAGCCACCAACGAGGCTCGGGCTCGTTGGATCTGAGCGAGCCCAAGCCTCGCCAAGGGCCAGCAATGCTCGACCTCGGCGGGGGCTGGCGACGCTCCGGCGAGGTCGCCGACCCTCAACGACCATGGTCGAGGCCGACGACCGGCCAAAGAAAAAAGAAAAAGAAAAGAAGAAAAAAAAAGAGAAGAAAAAGAGAGGGGAGAGAAAATTTGTTCTTAAAAATTGTTTAAAACAGAAAACACGTTTTTCTTGTTTTTTGTTTCTATTTCAAATGTGTTCTTAGGAACAAAAAAATAGATTTAGAACAAAAATGCAAATAAACGCATTTTTGTTCTTTTTTTGTTCCTTGGAACAAAAAAACAAAAATTTTGTTTATAAACATAAACAAAGAACGTTAACAAACAGGGCCTTTGTCTCCCAAAAGGGGCCAAAACTTTTGGCTGTCGGCAAAGTTATTTCCCAACTCGTCTCACAAAATGAGACAAACCTTTTTCACACTTGGAAGCAAATGGGTTCTCAATCATCAAGCATCTCATAAAAAGGGTACAACTTTTATGTAAGTGTCACGGTCCGAGGGAAAGCTCGATCCAAGAGGGTTCTAAACGTCGGCCGTGACCTATTCGTGAAGAAGCGACTCTCGGCTTGTATTCCCGAGACTTAGGATTTTCTTAAGTCTTTTAGAATACTCCTAGGGGTGGGCGATATGGTAATTGTATACCTATGTAATAAATATGGGTAAATAGTAGTTAGGAAGATGTGATCTCCACTGTTAAATCAATGAGAGATCTACAAATACGGTTTGCCTTGTATTTGTATATATAGGAATCTCCTCCCCTCATTGTACTCATCTCATTTACAAATAATACAATTTTGATTTGAGTGTGAGAAAGGCTACTTGGGAGAAATCATAAGGCCGCATGATTAGAGAATGTTAGATCGATTAGCCCGTGACACAAGGAACAAACATACTCACCCATGACATAAGGAAAAAACATATGCACAGTTTGACTTTGTTTACATAGCGTCTGATCTATCAAACTGAGAGTGATGTAGTTAATGTGGCAAAAACACCAAACATCAACTCTTCCCCTCTTACCGACAAAAAAAAAAAAAAAAAAAAAACTCTTCCCCTCTTCTAAAGAAAAAGAACATCGTCAATTCAAAATCGAATATAAAGAGAGGCTCGATTTGGGGCTTTGGATTAGTGCTCCAGAGCCAAATATCAGTCCGTCTAATGGAGAATGTTAGGGTATCGATTTGGAGCTCGATTCAGAAAGAGAGAGGGGCATTCGATTTGAGGGATGTGGTTTATATTTGGGGGACCTCCACACTATAAAATGAATTGAATTTAATTATCAAAATTAGAATTAAGATGCGAAAAAAGAAAATGAGTGATTTCTTCAACCAATGAAGCAAGTGAACGATGCCAAATAAAGTGGTTGCATCGCTCTATTTCAGTTCAAGAACCTAAACCCCAAATGGAGATCAAGTACCCTAATACCCCTCCCCCTTCCTCTTCTCTCGTCAATCTGATTTTATGAAGCCCTAGCTCGAAGATGTTTTTGATTAAATGAGGAACACAGCATTGTTTAACTTAAGTTAGTCTAAGCTAAGTTGATGTTATGACAGTCGTCACGCCATATAAGTAAAGTCTAAATCATAAATCCATCGGTGGCCAGATATGTCCGATTAGACAAAATATAAAGCTTTTTACAAAGATATTTGAAAGTTGGAAACAAATTTCTAAAAGAGCCAGCGTATTTTTGGTAAGACACTAGAAAGTTAATTGTTTACCCAAGAGTTCCGAAGAAGTAGGACAAAGGATGCAGGCCAATCACCATTACTATACCAGTTTGTTTCGTGCAGAAACTGCGCGCATACTTATTGATGGGGAAATCACTGTTTTTTTACCTAAATGAGCTCCATTCATTTTTATGAAGTATGCAGTGTCGTCGACATATTCCCTCAAGTTAGTTTTAATTTTGAAGGCGGGGCCTCAATGATCTTAAGCCCTCAGGAGTATCTTGTGCAGCAAAATTCTTTGTAAGTGGATAAAAATGATCTGAAGTCGTGGTTCTATCTATTTAGACTCCTCACAACATTCATGATTTATTTTCAGTTGCTGAAAAACTGCAAATTAAGTTTGCTGGCATTTGGCCAATAACTGGATTGTGATTTGCAATGACTCAGATTATGTGGCTTTATGTTGAGGACAGTAATTTTGGATTGTCGTTGCGTCAATAGATTTCTTGTTCTTGGCTTGCAGCTGCTACACTATAAGATTCTTTTGTCTAGTTGAGAATCAATATCATAGTAGATTTCTTTGAAAGAAACTGTTGGATGCTGCTAACTCAAACTTTCATTTCTGTACATTTGCTTCTCTATTTTCTTCCCGCGAGGCTGCATCTGATAAACTCATGGGAGCTTACTTAATTTTGCTCAGCGACATGGGCTGTTAGGTGGCTGTCTTAGTATGCACTTTGACAGATTGGTCATGAATGTTGTTCTCACAAGATGGTTCTACGGTCTGGTGTACGGGCTTTTAAAGGCTCAGGGCTAACCTAGAACAGTAATAAGAGGTGAGGCCCTCTGGTTTATGTCCTATCCCTATCCCCCCTTCTTTCTGGCTCGAACCCTCTTGTATCAGTAGAATTTTAACTTTTTATTGTTCTTTGTTTTGTGATTTCTCCTTGTATGAATTAAAGGTGATCCAATCAAATGGATGAACTCATTTGATATTTACTATTTATATAGCCCAGGAAAAAAAGATTTATGAAGCATGACCTTTTAGTTTAATTTTTATTTACACTTAGTGAATTGTGAGAATTGAAGATGGTATAGAGGAGTCTTTATATTTCAGGGCCAAAGCTAGTTCTCTTTGTTTCTTGGGGACCTCAAGAAAAGACACTCTCGCATGCTTCACATCATGCTTACGACATAATGGATATGGATCCATATGGATGTGCGTACTTGGACTCTCTATCTCTGAAGCAATCAGATTATTGCTATTTTTAGATAAATCTTGTTCTAAAAAACAGAATCGTCCTATATGACCTAGCTGGTCAGCAGCTTAGATGGACTAACTAAAACTGTAAGTTGCTTTCTCTTTGTCGCAAAATAAGACTGAGGAAGAATCTAATTAGGATGAGGCTGTCCATCATTTTCCTACTCGCTATTAGGGTTTTCACAAATTGAACGAGTGATTCCATCCTTTCATCAAATCTTAATAAGATTAATCAACGATGTCTATTACATTCCCTAACTAGAGGGACAGCTAAATAGAGTTTTAACATCTTCCCTCACCACCCTCAACCCCATAATGCTAATGACAACTAACTCGAAATGCAAATTGATGGCACATCTTTCAATCATAAAGTGAGAATGCTAGAAAGCGTATCCAAAGAACGAAATTTGTCATCAGTTCCACATACCACGAAGCAAAAAAGAACGATTCATATTTTGATTTTCATTCAGGAACATCACTAACTACATATGTAAACTTTATTGCACATGCAGCTTTCTTCTGCACAATCAAAGTAAATATCAACGGACACGTGTGAGGCACTTTCAGTATCAACATCAGCACCAATGACGGATGACTAAACATCAAGAGGTGCTAAACACAAAACCAGACAATTGCCTAGATGTTCCACCAGTTCATAACTGAGTCTCGTATTTTCACATGAACCAAAAACCCAAAATGTATGTCACGTGAAGAGTGCAAGTGCCGAGTATATTTCCAATAAAATAGTAAAGTCCCCTCAGTGCCCAACGCATCAGCAATAAAACATCACATCTTTGACGTTGTCTTTGATTGAAGGAAGTGCCCGGCACTCAACAGCAGTCCCCTCCGTTGTGCCCCTTCCTCCTCCCGACGACCCAGTATCCGAACCGTCCCCCTCAATGTAATACCTCGCTCGAAAGGCCGCCAAATGGGCATAATAAGCAGGAGGTACTACAGGATGCACACAATATCAGTGAAGAGTAAAAACTTCAATCGGAGTTTTAAAGGAATAAAAAGGTCAACAGTGAAAAATAGCATATCTTGGCCTAACCTATTGAGACGGAGCGCGTGCATCGAGCATATCTACAGAGTTCAAATATAACAATAAGATTTGATCTGCTACAAACTTCTTCTCTCTAGGCAATGAGTGAAATCAATTAGAAAGGCAGTAGAATACTTACGTGTAACACAAATTGTTTGTGAGGGTTTGGAGATCATTAGCACTGAAGTTGTTCTCATCGAGTAATACATGGTAGTGTGATGGCTTACTAGTACCCTACAACATATGAACACATGTTACTAGACACAGTATTTACATTACAAAAAGAGAGTTTCATGGTAAGGTCAGTGCGTTTCGCCTGACATAAAGGAGATGGGTGTCACCTGAATCCCAGCATGGCTATTGAGGTAAAAATCAAATTCAGTGGGGTGGCAGATGCGAGTATCAACGACAGTACCTAATAAAACATACTAAAATTTAAGTACTTGGAAAACCGACTCAGTTCAGCAAATTAATAAGAAAATTGTAGAGGTATCATACCAGGTAGTATATTGCCGCTCCTGTCCATTGTATCACGTCTGTCATAATCTCCAGGAAAGAAACGCGTGTGGTGCCTCTTTTGCACCACAATGAAGGTTACCGGTGGCAAATAACCCTCTTCAAGTGAGGCACAAGCCTATGGTAACACCGACTCAAGTTATAGCTGGTAAAATCATTCTAAGATCTATTTAATAGAAAGATGATGAGTGCATTTTCTATGGACTTATTTTCTACTAAAGTACCTGGCGAATTGCGTCCATTTCATAGAGAAGAACTTGAGAGAATTGACCTTCACTAACCCCATCCCTACATTGAGAACCAAACCTCAATGGCAATGACAAACAAAGCTATCTACTCGAACACAACAATAAAGTACAACACCTGTAAAATATTATCCTATGAGGTTTATATCCAGTCAATCTTCTGAAGGCAATAAGCAATTCCCTGCAAGGAACGTGAAAGTGAGTTGGGGGAAAGCAAAAACTTAATATATTAATGATAGGCGCGAGAAAATAAACAGGACCCTACCTAATCATTCCTCCAGCTTTCCCCTCCGGGGTCTGTTTGGGGATGTACAAATCATTAATCATTTCTTGTCTATGAGCTTGTGCAGAAACAAGGCCTCTATATTTCGTCACTTCTGGCCAGTCCATGGAAGCTACCACCTGCTCATATCAATACCATCAAATGTTTGCCCACTTCAGAATGGGAAACAAAAGATAATAGAGTAGGGAAAAGCATACAGCTGCTATGGAAGGACTAGCATCATCTCCAGGCTGCGGGTGTGTTACGTCTGCCCCAAAGATTATGGTCGGCAAATCAGTGACAAGAGGGATTCTTCCTTGGATGGCGTCATTCAGAACAGTATTCCTTCCACCGACCTATGAACATCAAGCAAAATAATCAATAATCATAACTGAAGAAATAGAAAATTCAAGCAGAAAAGAACCTTGCAACCTTGACATTAATTTTCATTGCAAGATTTACTAAATATTGCTCCTTCAATTTTTCAGCTGCTTTCGGTTGGATACACTGTGAGACAATTCCCAGATCAGTCTCACATATTCTTTTTATCTTCCCTGTGAAGAAAATAGTCATTAGAAAAGGGAAAATTTGACTCCTTAAAACTCTAAAGATGTCAACCAAAGGATAATTTACCATAAGATCCAGCAATGTCTGGCAAGATAGCTATCAACAGCTGAAGTTCTTTTCGAGGTAGATTTGTGTTCGCAAGTCTTGCCCGAGATTCTCTATTAATATCCGCAAGGACTTTTTCAATCTGACGGGGGTGACCATCACATATAGGAAGTACTGGTTGGGGGTTAAAAGCCTGCAAGGAGATTAAGAATTGTTAAGGTGCAAATAATTTGTACCTCATAACATCACCAGAAAAGGAAAAGATACCATCACACACAGTGCTCTGTCAGTAGATACCCACCATCCCTTTACTATTACATATCTTGACCAACTCCTCACAAAATTGATGAGTCATATTTCTATTCCACCTTGAGAAGTTTACACACATCCAGGTATCCACTCTACCTCCATTGATCATTCGCTGTTAAGAAAAGGCAAAAAGAAGAATTGATCGTACTGAACATGTTACAGTAATAACTAAAGACAGCACTACAATGTCTGTTTATTGAACTTTCCTGCACCAACGTGTGCGCATCAAATGATGATTGTCAATTGATAATAGATGGAAGTAGCTCACCTTGTTAATCATATTCCACTGCCCCATCAACGGACCAATCATTGCATCTCGACCGCTTCCATGATATTTAAGCTGCAACAATGGCATACATCAGCTGCTGAAACCAGAAAAAATAGAATGCAACAACTTGAGGCATTCGGTTTCTCACAAGAAAGATGTGCAACAGCCTACCATTGGTGGTGGCAAAACACGAGCCTCAACAACAGCAAGTTCCTTTCTCACTGACATTCCAAATTCTCTCGTTAGAAGGAGTTCTTCATCAAACTTATTCTCAACAACCATCTGCACAGGCATGCAGAGGCTTAGCTTGGAAATTGCACTGCCTAGAAGAACTTTATCAAAAGCATATACATATGAAGCCAGCTAACATTTCCTACCTTCCTAATACTCCTTTCCCTCTCATAAGGGCGTTGGCAGGTCGCCCTTAACAGAGCAGTAACTTGCTGTTCATTCAATTTTGCAGTGTACCTCTGCCCACTGACAATCCTACAAAGCTGTAAACAGTAAAGTCAGACCTTTCATGACCAGAACTAAATAAACCAGACTTCTAAAAAGAGTCTGAAGAAATAAACAATCTCATCATCATCAAATGAACCTCCATAGGCAAGTGGACAGGTTTCGTGTCACTTCCAGCTAGTAGCGTGGGCATTGATCCATATTGCAAATCGATGTTGTATCTCTCCCAAAAGTATTCAGGAACCGATATCTCTGTTTCGCGGTCATCAAGCATAAACCTGATTGACCAATTACACATTGTGAACATTTTGTAAAACACCAATATTACTATGAGAAATGAGAAAATAGGTTACAGTCCCTCAAGGTCACATTTATCACGGAAGAGTAGAAGAACATGTACTAGATTCAGGGAAGATTGAATACAACAATCATGTCAAAAGAAAACCAAGTGAAGGCATTTCAGTTTATAACTTACAAAAGAAATGCAAAGATGCACCACACGATAGGCAATAATTCCTTATTATCTCAAGAGTAAAATGAGTCAAAACAGCTCCTACAAGCAATCATCTCGCATCAATGTTTCCTTTTACTTTTTACTTGATAAGTCACAGTTTTCGTGAAAAGAAAATTTCACAAAAAAAGGCCGTTGACAATATGGCAATGGGGGAGTTGTCCAAAGAACATTTACTTTGCCAGAACAGAAGGTGAAAAAATACAACTTAATGGTAACCCATCCAACATGGAGATAGAACAATTGCCAAGCAGCAATGTTTGCCACAAGAGAGGAACAGGAATATTCAGGTTCTTGTGATTTGTTCCCGATATATCGATGCTACGCAATATTAAATGATAGGGTCTTCAACATCTAATTTTATTTCCCAAATACAAAATAAACTGTGCGCTACCATACATGCATTATCAACTAGGGTAGAACCAGACAGAGCAATGCAAAAGAAAAAGAGTCCTCACGTAGTTTGGCTCATTGGCTTATTTGACAATCCAGTGATCCTGTAAGTTCTCCGATACCCTGTATGAGTGATTTCCACCTTAATTTTTCTCAAAGTCTTCTTCACCTGAGACTCCCAAAAAGAGCAAGAGCAATATCTATATTGAGAGCGCTCAACCCCTCTCTTAGTAAAATGGGTTTGATTACCTCACTTGCATAAAGATAATCCAACACCAAATAACCATCCAAAGAGAAATCAAACACAAATAACCCTCTCCCTCCACCCAAAACACACATGCTCACCCACAGAAACCCACACATACAAGTAAGGATAAAACAAGTACCATTTTAGTTCCCACAGATTTCACAGATATGAACTTTGTTTAGCCCTTTTTCCTCTACACAATGCAGACGCATTCACAGGTTCTCGACACTGTTCTTGTTTACGATGTGAACAAACAGATTATGCATAATTGCAGCTACTGAAAATAATACTTGTAACAAATTGCTCAAACCTTGTAACAAATTGCTCAAACCCATCAAACATAGTTTAATCGAAGTATCAAATGTCTTGCTCAACTGAACTAGTTGCATATATTCCATACTTGAAATACATTATTCCGCAAACCATAAAATAAAGGACAAGATCTTGATAACTTCTGTTTTCTGAGGTTACATTATGATCAACTATCAAACTGCATAAGCAGGCACTGCTATCAATAAAGTCAATATGGGTTTTATTAATAGATATACCTTGATATAGTCCTGCTGAGACAACGGGCTCCACATATCTCGGTGGAAGTGTTTCTCAACAAACTCAGTAACAAGAATTGGCTCATAGAAAGCTCTAGCCGACACATCTAAAGCTCAAGAAAATAACATAGAGTGAATCAGTACTATTCAGACTAACATGCAAGATTGGTTGATGTACACTAGCAAAGTTAATTAAGTGCTCAAGCGAAGTACCTATATTGAGCGAGAGCCCAAATTGTGTAGGTCTTAGAGACTGGTAATATCCTCTCCAGTATTCTAAACCGTCACCAAGTGCACCTTTAAACCCTAAATCAGTTGAGAAAAATGATCGACCAACAACTGTATACCTATTATGATGAATTTAGCAAGTAAACATGTGGATTAATAGAGGAAGCAAAAGGACACAGTGTGCACAAGTTATACTAAAGAAGATAATGTATACGAACTACATGCGAAATTACTTCTCAGATGGAGAGGCTCTAAGGACCACATCAAGTAGTTGTATGATCTCTTGTGGGCAATCCAATTGTCTACCCTGAAGAAATTGCTGGAGAGCATAAAGATCAGTCCTAGCGACCTGCGATATCGTCACCTCGAAATCGCGTTCTCTCCTGCATGATGCCTCCAAATTAAACACTAAACAGTATTGCAATGCTTATTTAGTACCAAAGCGATAAAAAAAAGTTTCACCTTCTCGGTTGAGCAGCTTCGTCATTTTCTACCAATTTAACTGAAAACACCTTGTTGTTGAAGGGCAGCGGCCCTGCTGTGTAGAGACTCTTTCTACCATCATAGGCCGGCCACCTTCCACCTAAATGAGTCTCCCGATACTGTTTGACAAGAACGCCTAATATCTCCCTATTGGTTTTCTTGTTAGAAACCACAGGATCAATAGATACCTAAATGTTACCAATGCCAAAAATGATGTCAGAAAATTCAAGGCAGTCCGACTACAATAAAAATTGAATATGGCACAACAAATTGAAACTGCCAAGCAACGACTCATAATCAAAACAATGTCAAGATGCAGTAATAGTAGTAAGCTAAAAAATATGACTCGAGAGAAATAAATTAATATATAAACCAATTAACTATTTCATCAATTAGACAAAAAAAATAAAAAATAAAAATAAAAGACGATGAACTGCATGAAACACCACAAGCCTATCTAAATTAGATACAGAAAGAGTGCAAAGCTGAGGGGGGAAAATACATTGCTATGAGGAACCAAAGTGCTAACCAGGAACATTTTATACAACAAAAAGATCATAGATATTAACGAGGCGAAGGGAAGGACAATAGGACTTCTTCCATTAGAACGCATGAAGAAATAAGAAATAAAATTAAAGAGAGAGAGAGAGAGACAGGTAAAGGGAAAAATCCCAAATATCACATAAAATCAAAAAACAATCGACCAAACAATCACGACAAAACAAGGGAAACGAAAGCAAAAGAAAAGAACAGAGAGAGGAGAAAACAAAAACAAAGGGAGATGCTGAAATGGTTCATGATCCGACATAGTGGGGGTGGACTTGAGCTCGAAGGACGAGCAAAAAGGCCTCTGGAATTTCTGGAGATGGCTAACAGAGACCACAAACCACACCCAATCGCAAAGCCAGGACAGAGCACGAAGAGCAAAAACGAAAGACAGGAACACACGATGAAGAGGAAAAAATATCGTGGCAAGAGCAAAACAATGAAACAAAACGCTAGCGAGCGAACTCGAGAACAAGACAAACATTCAGTAAAACCCACACACCCGCGAAACATTTAAACAAAAATTTACCGGTAAAAATTTTACGTCATTCGCCAAATAAAATGGAGGAGGAGATGAATTACGTCGTAATGGTAAAAATCTTTGTCCGCTACTTCAACTAGAAAATGGTTCGCTCGGACCAAACACTTCTTGCCGACCGTTCCGAAGCCAGGCCTCAGCGGAAATCTGACCCCCTTCGACGAAAGGGGAGGCGGCGAAGGCGCCTCCAGTGTGAGCCGCTGCTCGACCTCGCTGCTCAGAGAAACATCCAAAGCCGACGGGGAAGCCGCCGCCGCCGCCGAAGTAGATGCTCCTGGAGAAGCAGCGACGACAGCGGTAGATGCTCTGGGAGACGCAGCAACAGTAGCAGACGCTCTGGGAGCCGGAACCGGAGCCGGAGCCGGTACCGGAGCCGGAGCCGGAGCCGGAAACGGAGCCGGAGCCGGGTAACCAGGACTGCCAACAGCAGCAGCGTAGCCTCTGCCTCTGCCTCTGCCTCTGCCTCTTCCTCTTCCTCTGCCTCTGGCGTCACCTCCATCACCTCCTCCGCCGCCGCCGCCGCGCTGGAACGACGGGGCCGGCTGATCGCCGCGAGAGTCCGGTCGCCTGCCTCCTGTGCGGCCGCCGCCGCCGCCGCCGCCGCGGCGCGACATTGGCGAAAATTGAAGAGCGAAGCGAATGTGCGAGGCGGAGACCGAGACGTAGACCGAAACGGAGACGGAGACGGAGACCGAGGGAGTGCGAGAGAGAGAGAGAGATACAATTGGAAAAAAGAGCGCCTGACCCGAGATATATAAAAGATAAAGAAATTGAGAGAGAAGGAAACCGGGGAAAAGTAACGTGATGCCGAAGTCACTTGAATGCGAGGGGTTTTGCAACAAAAATTTCATTTTTCATCTTATGTATATTCTCCTCTTTTATATATATTTAGAAAAATATAACTTCGAATTGGATAGAACAATAAAAATTGATCTTTCGAGTACTCAAGTCGAACTTTGAAACGTAATATCACTTTCTTTAAAGATTTATTTGCCCCACAAAATTGCTAATGGTCACCGGCAAATTTCCTCAAATATACAATAAAGTCTCAAATGAGAGTATTAGATAACAATTCTAATATTTCTTCGGATCTCTAAAAACAATTGAAAAGATTATTGTAATTTTTTCAAAGAGAAATCTTGAAAATGATCAACACTCATTTCTTTTGAAAAACTATATATATAAAACATTCTTAAAACGTAGATAATTCTTCATGAAATGTTGCAAAGCAAACAAATGTATCATTTCAAAAATTGCTAAGATGATCAAAGGCGTAGAAGTTAAAAAACGAACAAATGCAACCCTTCGGCAAATGTTGCAAACTGAACGAGTATCTTTTTTAAATTATATCTTGAAAAGACAGAAACGAAAATTCTCAATAAACAAAACAACCTTTTAAATGATTAAATTTAATAAAATAACTGTACGAAATAAAAATAATAATAAAATAACAAAGAAATTAGTGCTAATTAAATCGCGGGCGCTTGCGCAATTATTCATGCACCCACACGCAGATATGATAAGGTCTAGCTCACACCCAATCATTCATTTTGATACACAAATATTAGCCCATTTCCTCCCACTTTTCCTACGCGGGTCAAGAAAAATGCACTATTTTTTATTTTTACAAACAAACTTCCAACACACGTATATACGCGTGCGTGTGTGTTCTGTTTACTTCTTTGCCTCGAAGCATCTTCAAAGCCTCGCTCAATCTTAAGTCAAAAGGACGAGAAAAGCCTCCTGAACACCTCACATCTTATGTAGTGCAATAAGAAATGTCCCGAGTTTTTAGCCGAATCTCACTTCAATCACGTTTGCTTTTAATATCCAATCTCACTCATCGAATCAAGTAATAATTTTGAAATTTAGGATTGCTCGACCAAAGTAAACGATGATTAGCCCACATCAAATTTCCCGATTACTACCATGTGTACAAGCGATAAAACAAAAACAAAAAAACATATTTATTGTTGAAATCAAGCTACAAAGAATAAATTTGTTTCGATATATCGTTGATCCCGTGCTCTTTTGGGGCTCTAAAGTGCCTAAACCAATTCCTGTAATCCACGCTTATCCTCCGATGCTATGTTCTCTTTACAATCTTGTCATGCAAGACCCCTCGGTGGACATTAAAGACTCTTTATCCGACGGCCATGAGAGCTTTGTCAAAAAGCAATTCACTTTACATATCAAACGCTATATGTCAAATGTATTTGTAAAAATAGGTCACAATAACTTTATCTCGAGAAGGATTAGGACACGCAATAATTAATAAATCAATGCCCACGTAAAAACAATTCAATTAGCAATGAATAAGCATCTCCGAACGTCAGATCAGAACAAAATCCCGAGCGCTATTTAATGCTAATGAAGCACAAGTTAAATATAAACATAATTATCGGAAAAAAAAAAAAGCTTAAAAAGATAGGTGCAATGTGTGAGTGAAAATGCAATGACAAATTACAAAAAAAAAAAAAAATTACAAACTTGTTATAGTTATACCAATTCAATTTCGAACTCTTTAGTTGTATAAATTTAATCATAAATATTTTGATAATTTGTTAATTTAGTAATTCTCGCCCATTTAGCCGGAAATCGCCAAGGCACATAATCTTTTAGATTTTTTATTTTTTAAAATTTTCTTCTTTTCTTTTTTCTTTCCTTATATATTCTAACCCAAGGCCCGCGAGGGCCATGACGTTCTCGTCCTACCTAGACTAGGGAAAAAATAAAAAAGATATTAAAATTTTAAAATGTGTCTATGAAGGGGATTTTCGGTAAAAATTGACAAATTGTTAAAAGGTTTATGATTAAATTTTCACGATTAAAATATTTAGGATTAGATTAGCATAAATGCCATAAATATATATGCCTTTTTTTTGTAATTTTACCAAAAAATCGAATATTATTGATTATGGATGCAATCGGCACCTGGGGGGCTGGGGTAGGAAAGCCGCTGCTGAACAGCGAGAGACTGACGTGAGTCGACGGTCGCCGGCGAGGGCATTATGGGGAATCCAGTACAGCGAAAACGGGGTGGACCCACTCGGTCAAACCCAACCCCTCCGTTAAGTCGCCTGGGCCGACGCTTAAATCTTTTTTTATTTATTTTCCTTTCTTTTCTTTTCTTTTTTCTGGGGGGTCACACCCGACGCTTCTTCGCGCGAAAGCTTCCGTCTATGGGAGGAAGGGGGAAGAGGAGTGGGGGCCTCCCGAGGTCGACACGTGTAGCTTCCAACGCACGCCGAGGGTCATGCCGGGGCCCCACTGTTTCCACCCACGACCGCGGGCTGATTTCGTTCGCAGCTCCCTATGACGCCTCTGATCGCGGTTGGTCGTGGTCGTGGCGGCGGGACCGATCGCGGGAATTCAAAAAACCTACTCTTTTTGTCCACCGAAAGGAAAAATTGAATTGTGTTATTTAAAATTCCAAAAAGAAAAAGAAAAAGAAAAAAACAAGAGGAGTAGGTTAAGGCTAATGAACCGAGCATTTTTTTTATGTTGCTTATAATTTGTACTTTATGATCCGTTCGTTTCACGAAAAATAATTTATAAAAAAACGTTTTTCAGATTTTCCGGCGTTTATTTCACGGAAAATTAATTATTTGAAAAAAATGTTTTCTATCAAAGGAAAAAAGTCTTAAAATAAGGAAAAATGTTTCCACTTTTGAAAAGTAGAAAACATTTTCCTCATTTAATCTCTTTTATCTCACACATTTACAAATCCTGATTTCCTCATTCCATTTCTCTTTCTTCTTTTCTTTTTTCATTCAAATTATTTTTTAATTCGAATTATTTTTAATTTCATTTCTTTTTCCCATCTTCTTCTTTCTTGGCTAGTTGTCAGACTAAGTGAACCTCAAACTCGTCAATCTCAAACTCACGCTCGTCGATCTGGCAAGCCTCGAGCATGACGCTCACGCTCGCCAATCTAGTGAATGGAAAATATTTTTCTTACCGAACACCGGAAAAATATTTTCCGAAATATTTTCAGATTTTAACCGAACACCAGAAAATATTATCATTTTCCTAGAAAATGACTTCTGGGAAAATATTTTCCAGAAATTGCTCATTTTCCGCGAAACAAACGGACCCTTAAATTAGCTGTATTTTCCTTAGCTATGATTAACGAGTGCTTAACTCCTAAGCTAGTAGCAATCAGTGTCGATGAATGCAGTGAGCTCATGCATGACCGCAGAGGAGTGACGCGGGAAAAAAGGAATCGGATTTTGAAGGAATTGAGTGGATACACAGTAAGTGGCCATTAGAGATGCGTAAATGCGGTGGTTACTTCTTCAAGAGATTGTACTGGGTAATTTTAAGTTTTGGTGCCGTGGTAGTTTTGGAAAGCAAAAGCTGATACTTACGGCGGGAGATTATTTTCCTATTTTAAATCGAGGTGCATGTCGTCGACAAAAAAAAAAAAAAAAAAAAAAAAAGAGGTGCATATTGGATTTCGGAATTATGTGAAATCCCTTTTGTCAATAACCAAGACATGTGGACACGAAAACCTGACTGTTTAAAATGATATCCTGCAAAATCCATGAATTTGTTTCACTAGAATTTAATCGATGAAGAATTGATCTTTTGCCAAATTTCATTCTTCAATTTTTATCATATAGAAACTGATTATGTAGCGACTTAATGGATCACATAGTGCGATGATGCTATTCTATTGGAATATAATCGATAACATGACGATGACTTATAGATAATTCATTAGAATTTAATTAATGACGAGACATTTTGGCACCATAGATAAAAAGGGGATATTAAGGATAATTGAAATATTGCATTGATAAAGGATGGCAGGTTTTTGTCATGAGTGTAAGGGGCACTTACAATGAACATGCTTAGGGTATTTATAACCGGATACATACGGTTGCATACAACGGTTACTAAATTCAAATAAATAAATAACTTCTTAATGATTATGAAAATTTACATTATCCATAAGAAATCACTCCACCGTCTCTTATTATCTAGCAATAATTTTTCTATGAGAAGTTATAGCAATATTAAAATAGCATCGTCGATATCAATGATTTTGTAGATAATCTTTTAGTCCATCTATGGAAAAGAAATACATAATTGCACATTGTGATTTGTTCCCTCAATTCGTGTAGAGGTTTTTTTAAAAAAAAAAATCAACAGTGAACAAGATCCGTGCGTTGAAAAAAAATATAGAGAGAGAGAGAGAGAGAGAGAGAGAGAGAGAGAGGAAGCAACGGAAGGGATTAATTTATCTCAACATGTCGTACCTTGATTATTATAAATTGCTCAAATTTTTGGTGGTCTCGTTAACAAGTGCCTTTGAAAACTGTAAAGTAAACATAATAAAAGGCATAGTAAGAATATTCCTCGTTGGTCCAATGCAATGAAGCATTTTAAGAGTCAAACAGCTTTTACAATTGATCTTGCTTCTGATCGCATCGCCCTTTATCTTCGTGATTAAGCATTGTAGGAAACGGATCCCGCATGGATTTCATGAAAATAATAGTTGAGATTTATTCCATTCATGTGAATCGAATTCAAGCACTAATTTTTTGGAATGCATCTCATCCCCACCTTTTAATTGCTGTCATGTGCAAAATGCCGATATAGAATGTAGATCACAACAATTGTCTTCCTAAGACAATGATGTTACATGCCATTTGATCTTCACCGGTCTGTCCATATAATTAAAAACACACACTTGCATAGGCTTTGGCCTATTCCCTAGGCTGACATAAAAAATTTCTTTTTTAATAAGTGTCGTGAGAAACTATTTTAAAAGTGAATACATAATAATTAGACATGGTACGAATGTTCCTCTTTGGCCTAATGTGATGAAGTGCTTCGAGAATCTAGCAACTTTTACAGCTGAGCTTGCTCCCTCTCGTATTACCTATCTTCTCTATGTGACTAGATAAAAGCTTGAGATAAAATGGGCCTCACATAGATCCCATTATAATAATAGTTGAGATTCGTTCGATTCATGTGATCTATATCTTAGCAATAATCATATGGAATACATCTCATCCATTTTTTTCATCGGTTGTCATGTACAAAATATCAGTGTTGAATGTAGATAACAACTATTGCCTTCCCACAACAACAACGCGACAGATCATTTGATCTTCACCGGTCTGTCTATGGGATAGAAATACACATTGGCATAAACCTTTTGCATGTTCTCTTGCCCAACATAATTTATTTTTTTTAATCCGATGATAAACAAAATCGGTGAGTTCAAGGTTAAAAAAAAAAAGAGCAAGAAAAACGAGAAATATATTTCCATACGTTATACCTAGATTATTATAAAATTTTCAAATTCTCGGGAAGTAAAAATACAATGATTAGACGTGGCAAGAATATGTTTCTTTGACATAAAGTAACGAAGCTCATGAAGAATCGAATCACTTTTACGACTGAACTCGCTTCTTTTCACATTATCCTTTTTCTATATGCGACTAGATAGAAAGCCGGCATCTTCTTGCCAAACTAAACAAAAGATGAAAAATAAAGATAAAGAGCCTGCATCCGACCAATCTCATTTCATTCTAAGTTCACGTTTTGTCGGTCTGACTTTGATTCCTGGGAAGGCGACGTGGAAAAGGAATTTAAAGCGAAAGCGAAGGAGGAAAAGAATAGGAGAAAACCCAATTTAAAAAAAAAAAAAAAAAAAAAAAAAAAAAAAAAAAAAAAAAAAAAAAAACAGACGTTTCCTCGCAGGTCGCTACGAACGAGGCTCGATCATTGTCCGTACAATCGGGAAGAAGTTTATGCCTTCTGCGTCGTAGCCCCTCGTAGGAAGCATTGGCGTGGACACGTTTCGAGAAACTACTGGTCCCGCTCACGACCGAGCCGGTCGGAGCAGCGACATCTTACACGTGTCGGTCGAAGGGGATCGTGTCCACTGTTTCCCGGTGAGGTGCGATGTAGCGGAGAAGTGACCCGGGGGGGTTTCGGCGAAATGGACCACCGGTGGGTCGCGTTGGACTCGTACCGTGCCAGGTCTTTGGTCAGGAATTAGGATTTATTAGACCTTTTCGTTAGCAGATGCGATTCTCCTTTGTTTATAAAAAGGGATTCCTTAGCTGCCACGTCCAAACGCACCAAACCTCCACCGAAAGTAATTGATTTGTAACGCGGGTATGGTAGATTTGGGGTTTAGTAGCCCGACCGGGACGCACACGCGTCCTGATATCGATCATCTTTTCTTACATCTATTCAATGTGGGTGGGTATGGTTAAAAGTCGATATGAAGAAAACGCAATCATTATTGCAAACGTCTTTTGCAATTCTGTATATTTGATTGAATAGAGTTAAGTATGATGGGATTACATAGTTGTTGTGATACTTAAAAATTACTTTTTTTTTAAGAAGAATGTTAAAATATAAAGTATTATCATTTTCCATTGTTCGTGGATTGTCAAAACTGGATGACACTTATTTCGCACCATGTTCAGTATCCTGACAAATTTTGCTCCTTGCCAACACTTTTTAGCGGTAGATTTATTACTATCACACCTGTGGTATGTATAGACCATATGTCATGTAACAACAATCACGGACGAGTTCAATATACCATCGTTGAGCTTATCTAAAACTGATTTTGTAATCGACTAGTATTTGTTTTGTAGCTATTCTATCACGATTTAGAGTTAAATATAGATTTGAGTGATTTTGTATCCCGATCTAGTTATGGATCTAGGATTTATAAGGTATTATTTGTGCTCTTTCAACCTATCAGTGTTGTTGTTGTTGTCTTTATACGATGATTGTGCTGCCAAAACTGGGCGCGCACTGCCTTTTGGCAAAGTTGTAGCTATTGGAAAGGAAAATTTCGGTGTGTGCTCATCACTAATAATAATGCGAGTTTCCATGATCATCCGTTGGTTGTGCTTTGAATTTATAACAGATCCATTCCAGTGGAAAGAATGAGTCTCCGCAAGCTATATTAAGTTGTTTCATTCTTCGGATTTGCACTGGATTAAAATTTTCTTTAATTGGTTACGTCTTGAAGTTATGCATCTCTTTCCCATGTGAAATGAATATTTTCCTTCCGACCATAAAAAAAAAAAAAAAAAATACATATATTGCTGTCGAACAACTATACAGTTCATCGTGAGAAGATGCAATGTTTTGTCACGAACAAAGACATGCAAATTAATTAGTCAGCATTCCAATTTATGTTCAATTAGGTAAGCTGAGAGATAGTGCCATCATTTACGTGACAGCGACAGACGTGGATTATTATCTTGCCATGGTTTGGACGTTGAGACACCATCGGACTCGACCAAATTCCAACCAAGAGGAATTCATCCACATAATATTTTTCATTTTAAATCCACAGAGAGGATCGACGTGAGATTGAAAGAGGTGCAGAGATGCAGATGCAGGCCCAGTTCACTAAGCCCAAGTCCTATCAGGCGAATACAAGGACACCGCAATAGGCCCTGCCACTGCGAGTACCGCGGCCCGCTGGCCCTCCACTCATAAAATCCCAAAATGAAAATAGAAGGGAAAGGGAAAAAAAATATATAAAAAAAAAATAGTAAAATATTAACTACAATGCCAGCTATGTTACATAAGATGGTCAATATCCACGTCATCAATTTTGGCTAAAATTAGTCGAATAAGCTATATTAGTAAGTTGTGAAAATGTTTTGGACTTAATTAATATGATTAAAATATTTAGGACCGAATCGACAAAAGTGTAATAGGTTAATTTTCCCGCAAAATATATATATACACAACAACATTTGATTAGTTCTGGAATTCGTGTAGAGGTCAATTGCTGCAAATATTCTGACTAGAAAAAGAAAAAAATCTCTACGAACATATTGTAAATTACTTTAATAAATTACTTAGTTTGTTATGCTATATATGATATCTTAAAAGTTGCTTTGTCGTGGGATGAAAAGTCAATGCGGAAGAGAAAAGTGAAGTGAAACCACAGCTTTTTCTCTCTCCTCTCATGCCCCCGACAACTAGGGGTTATGGCTGATCCGTAAAGAAAGAAACGCATGGGTCTTTCGGACCAACAAACCAAAGCCATACAAAATTGTGGACACAACAAGCAGTGATCTAGAACTCTATAGAAAGTGGAATCCCAGTAATGCCAAATAGCAAAGAAATGAAATGGGAGGTTTGCCAAAGGAAGAGTGGTCTCCACCGCCTACAGGCTCGTCAAAATTAAATGTGGATGGATCTTGGTGTAGCGACTCAAAACAGGGAGCTGTTGTCAGATTATGTAGAGACCATTGCGGGCTCTCGTGGGTGGCTTCATCGGGAAAGTCCTTGCTCGTCCGCCCTTGTCGTGGAAACCCTAGCTTCGAGGGAAGGTCTGTACTTTGTGGAGAAGGCACGAACGAGAGCCCTTCAATTTAGTGAATAGAGTCAAGTAACTACAGTAGTTTAGTTTCAGCTTGTGACTAAAAATTTGACAGCAAGAAACACAATCTTGAGCCGAGATGAGATCCTGTGGACTATCCAGTTGACAATGGTGGACCATCGACAATTGCTGGGCTCTCTAGCTAGGGTGTCTGTAGCTATCTGTCCGTGAGAAACAAATCGGGCCGCGAATTGAATTGCGAAAGCCTACTGAAACGGCTCCCTCTGCAATAAGTTTGTTGTGTAAACCTCCCCATTGTCCCTTATCTTTATTATGATTTGACTTGGGATAACGTTCTTGTACTTTCCCTACTTAATAATGAAAAGGATATTTGTTCAACCGAAAAAAAGTGATATTTTCTATTTTTCCAAACTTTCTCGAACTTCCAAAAGGCCGACCAAATAGTGCAGAAGATACGCACTTTCACATCGAGCTAGGAACCTTCTCGGAAGCTGCGCGGTTCATCTCTGGTGAATTTGTGTCGGTCCAATTATAGTTCTGGCTTTTCGAATTATGGTAAGTCTTGATTTCATGGAAAATCATGGTGCTCTGAAATATGTCGGGTTTCCCATCGCACCAAAGTCAGATATAACACTGCCCCATTCATGTGTCATTCAGTCTACATGTACAATGTGGCAATTCAATTCGGTGATTTTAAGAAATGATTTATATACCCGGGTTATCATGAAATTGATCGCATAATGTCCTCAATTATCAAGAGTCTTATGAAAATGTCATTATTCCATTCAATACGTGACTCTAATTTCAAGAGATTTCATGAATTTGAATATCTCAGACTCTGGCCTAATTCTTTAAAAGAACTCTAACATTGGATTCTATCCCAATTTTGCTTCAGATTTTATTTCGTCTAAATGAGAATCCTCTCCCGTCCTCAATTTGATTTCCTGAAACCTTAACTCGAACTATGTGTTTCCGATTAAAATGAGGGGCAAAAAGTTGTTCAAATTAAGTTAGTCTAAGCTTAAGTTGATGATGAGATGGCGGTAATTCCCCCATTTGGATGGATCGAACTTCACGTATCAAATTTGTTCGAGAATTAAAAAGATCCTTCTCAAATTTGAATGTCCTGTCGGAAAAAATCGAAAGGTTTTTTTTCACAGGAAATATTCCAAAGTCTGGAAAGAAAATTTTGTCTTCAAAAAAAGAAAAAGAAAAGCTGGGGGTAACTGACTTCGCAAGACCCTTACAAAGAAGTGGGGCCCATCTTTGCGAAGAAACGCTTTTATAAATGAGGCGTGAAGACGCAGTTTTGACAAAACTCCCCCGCAACTTTTCGAACTCCCCAACCCATTCTCAGTTTCTCACTGTCACTCCCCTCACTTCATTTCCCTCCATCCTCTCCAATGCGGAACGTCGTGGCCCCCACCTCTGCCGGCGCGTGGGCCCTGATCGCCATCGCGCTGCTGCCGGCGGCGGCGGCGCTTCTTCCCGGCGGCTCCCCGGCTGCGCTGACGCTGGAGAGGGCCCTCCCGCCCGCTCGCGTCGTCGGGCTGGGCCGGCTCAGGGATCGCGACCGGGCACGGCACCGGAGGATGCTGCGGGCTGTCGACGGCGTCGTCGACTTCCCGGTCGGCGGCACCTCCGATCCTATGGTCCTCGGGTACTGAATCCGATCCTCTCGCGTGCTGCATGTTTTTGGAGATTTCGCTCCGGGAAATCGCATGTCCTTCGCATGTCGGGATTAGTGGCTTCGAATGCGGCTTGCGTTTCGCGTGTGGAGCTGAATATGCCCGCTGGTGCTGGTTAGAGAGGTTTTAGGTCCTTCGTTCCATTCGAATTGACCTCGGATATGGTGCTGATTGTGCTTAGGTCGTGGCTTCTTCTCTGCAGGCTGTATTACGCGAGAATTCAATTAGGTACTCCTCCGAGGGAGTTCTATGTACAGATAGATACTGGAAGCGACCTTCTGTGGGTCAGTTGCAGCTCCTGTAATGGCTGCCCTCGAACAAATGCACTCAATGTATATGTTTTAGCATATCGCGTGTGTTAACCTACACTTTCTAATGCTTGAAGTTTTTTAATCTGAGTAAATGTCACTGGATATGCTGCGACTCCCAATAGATGCTGCTTCATGTTTTTGATCCGGGGAGCTCGTCATCAGCTTCAGTAATCTCTTGCTCAGATGAAAGATGCAGTCCGGGGGTTCAAACATCGGATTCTGTATGTCCCACTCAGAGCAATTTGTGTAGTTACTCGCTTGCATATGAAGATGGTAGTAGGGCTTCTGGATGTTACGTGACGGACTTGATTACATTCAACATGATGGAAGGGAATACTCTTGTGAATTCGTCAGCTGCTGTTATGTTTGGGTAAGTAAATCTTAAACATGTAAAAGTAAGTTTGCTGGTCCTTCTTAATGACGCTGAAGGGGTTCTAGTTAATTTCATGGTTGATTGAACAGGTGCAGCACTTCACAAACAGGGGACTTGCAAGAGTCAGGTAAGACAATTGATGGGATTTTTGGACTTGGGCAGCAAGAAACATCTGTTGTCTCTCAACTGGCTTTACTCGGAGTAGCTCCCCGATCGTTCTCACACTGCTTGAGAGGAGATGGTGATGGTGGCGGTACACTAGTTCTTGGTGAAATTCTGGATCCAAATATTGTGTACACTCCACTTGTGCCTTCACAGTAAGTTCATAGTGAAAATGAAAAAATGTTGCGCATTGTTCCGAGAGTGTCAAATAAAGCTGATATATTTTTTATGCTTTCTCTTCTTTTTGGAAGGCTTGATTGTGTAGCTCTGCATACTTATAACTCGCACTGGTTAGTGTGCCTACTGGATGCTTCACAGCCTCTGACATGTTGGAGCCTCTTTTTCTGTGTTATTGTGATGTAATATGTAGTAAATTTGCCATCCTAACTAAGTTTTGCTTTAATTCTTATCCCAAGGATAAACTCAGTATTGCATTGATGCATGCATCTACAATAGGAAAGCTCCTTTTGGATCCCTTTTATACCATGTTTAAATTATCGTCGGTCTTAATCCTAATCCTTAATCTGGAGATTTCTACTGGATGAAAAATTTGGGTGCTTCCATGTTCTGATACAACCAGCAGTCAGTCTTATCCCACCTTCTGACTTCATACAAAAAATTTCAAATCATGTTGCATCTATGTTCATTTTACTGGGCTGCTTGTCCAATTTGCAGGCCTTATTATAACTTGAATCTGCAAAGCATTTCCTTGAATGGTCAACCTCTTTCCATAGATCCATCCGTATTTGCAACATCAACTGATCGTGGAACCATAGTTGACACAGGAACAACTTTGGCATACCTTGTTGAGGAAGCTTATGAGACACTTGTCAATGCTGTAAGTTTTGGAAGAAAACACTGTTGCCTGCACATTGCTTAAAATCCTACTGGGATAAGTAGGTTAGAAAGTTAATTATCCACACAAGAGTTAACAAAAGTTTCAAAGAAGTAGGACTAAGGTTGCAGGCCTAACACCATTATTTTGTTTCATGCAGATTGCAATCAGTGTTTCTCAAACTGTGCGCATGCTTATAAACGAGGGAAATCACTGTTTTTTGACTACCTCCAAGTCAGTCTTTCCTAAATGACCTCTCGATTCATTTTATGAAGTCCCTTCTGGTTAAAAAAGCTACTGCTGACAGAAGGCTTGTGCATGTGCAGTGTCGTTGACATATTCCCTCAAGTAAGTTTTAATTTCGAAGGCAGGGCCTCAATGATCTTAAGCCCTCAGGAGTATCTTGTGCAGCAAAGTGCTTTTGTAAGTTGTTAAAATGATCTGAAGTCATGGTTCTATCTATTTAGATTCTTCAAAACATTCATTATTTATTTCAGTTGCTGAAAAACTGCAATTTAAATTTGCTGGGTTTGGCTAATAATTGGATTGTGATTTGCAATGATTCACTTTATGTGGCTTTATGTTGAGGACTTTATTCTGGATTGTGTTGTGTCAACAGGTTTCTTGTTCTTGTCTTATTGCTGCTACACTATAAGATTCTTTTGTCTAGTTGAGATCTAGATTTCTCTGGAAGAAACTGTTGAATGCTGTTCATTAAAGCTTACAAGTCTCTACATTTGCTTCTCTATTCTCTACCCGCCAAGCTGCATCTGATCTGGTCACAGGAGCTATTTAATTTTTCTTGGTGACATGGGCTGTTAGGTGGCTGTCTTAGTATGCACTATGTTGACAGATGTTGTGAATATTGTCCTCACAGGATGGTTCTACAGTCTGGTGTCCGGGCTTTTCAAAGGCTCAGGGCCAAGCTAGAACAATATTAGGAGGTGAGACTGTCTGGTATATGTTTTATCCCTATTTCCCCTCTCATTGGCTTGAACCCTCTTGTATAAGTTGAATTTAACTTTTTATTGCTTTTTCCTCAAACAACTAGCATTTGTGTGTGTCCAAATCTATTCTGTTCTAATAAACATGCAAATATCTTGTTAGCATGAATCAAAGGTGACCCAATCATGAACCATCCATGAAGTTGACAGTTTCCTAAAGAACGATTGTTGTTTCCCCCATATGTGCCTCCTCCATAAGCTTGGCAATTTCAGTTTGCACAACTTCCTGTTAATATAGCCTGGGAAAAGTACGAAGCATGACCCTTTAAGTTTGCTTTTGTGTATGCTTAGTGAAACTCGAGAAATGGGAAACGCTATAGAGGGGTCTTTATATTTTAGGGCCGAAGTTAGTTCTCATTCTTGTTTCGTGGGGACCTCAAGAAAGGACATTCTTTTGCATTCTTCACATCATGCTTATGACATAATGGATATGGATCGATGTCAAGGTTTCTGCCCTTTTTCTACAGATCTTGTTCTGAAAAACAAAATCGTCGTATATGACCTGGCTGGCCAGCGGCTTGGATGGACTAACTACGACTGTGAGTTGCTTTCTCTTCATCCCAATTGAGACTGAGCAAGAATCTAATTAGGATGAGTTCCTCCTTTATTTTTCAACATGCTGTCAGCGTTTTCACAAATTGAACAAGCAATTCCATCCTTTCAGCAAACAGTAAATTTTCCGTGTTTGCATAAATGCATCTTCCCAGGTTCCCTCTCGGTCAATGTCTCCACTACCACGACCAACGGCAAGGGCCAAGGAGAGTACTTCCATGCGGGGCAAATGTGTCGTGGCGGTGGTTCGGATAGGGTTGCACCTTTTGGATTCTTTCAATGGGGACTGAGAGTCTGTCTCATCACCATATCCTTGCTCGGAAGCATTATTAGGCCTTTTTAGCATTTACACAAGGAAAACATCCCTCGGTGTTTCTTTGCACCCTGTCCTTTCGGGTACAGAAACAACCCTCTTTTTCTCCGTGTAACGTAGAGGCGAGGTTGTACGTTGTGCAACCATGCAGCCGTCGGCGACGGATACTTTCTACCCTGTATATTATTTATATTTTTCGCTTGAGAATTATTAAAAAAATTTCCCCTTTCAACTAGGCTTGTTAAAGTAATGTTGATTATATCTAATGAGACTTTTAGGAAGCATCAGTAATTGGTACTGGATGCAAGGATTGGGGTTCGCACACTCTGACCTTGTCACGACACAAGGGTGTCAGATTACAATGTCAATCGATGACATGGATTGCATTCCCTATCTTAAGGGGAAAGCTCAATAGAGTTCTAACGTCTTTCCTCACTACCCTTAATCCAAAATGCCAATGACAACTAATTTGAAATTTCGAATCTATGGCACATCTTTCAATCATAAAGTGAATGCTAGAAAGCATGTCCAAAGAATGAAATCTGTCATCGGTTCTGCTTAGGAACATCATCAACTGCATATGTAAACTTTCTTGCACACGCAGCTTTCTTCTGCACAATCAAGTAAACCTCATTGGGAGCATGTGAGGTGCTGTCAATATTAACATCCGCACCAAATGCAATAACCTGCACTATCAATATTAACTTCCGCACCAAAAGCGATACCGAACATCAAAAGGTGTCTAACACGAAACCTGACAATTGCCTAAGAGGTCCCACCAGTTCCTAACTGAGTCTAGTGTTTGTTTTCACATGAACCAAACCCAAAATGTATGTCGTGTGAAGTGACGCTGAGTATATTTCCAGTAAAACAGTGCGATCCCTCCTTAGTGCCCATCGCATCAGCAATAAAACATTACATCTTTGACATTATCTTTGATGGAAGGAAGTGCCCGGATCTCGACAGGAATCCCCTCCTTGGTGCCCCTTCCTCCTCCTGATGACCCAGTATCCGACCCGTCCCCCTCTATGTAATACCTCGCTCGAAAGGCTGCTAAATGTGCATAATAAGCAGGAGGCACTGCAGGATGCACAAAATGTCAGTGGAGTAAAAAGTTTGAATGGGGTTTTAAAGAAAAAAAGTTCAATGCTGAAAAGTAACAGATCCTGATCGAACCTATTGACACCGAGCGTGTACATCGAGCATATCTGCAGAGTTCAAATATAACAATAAGATATGATCTAAAGTAACTATTCTCTAGGCAATGAGTGAAATCAGTTGGGCAGAAGAGTACTTACGTGTAGCACAAATTGTTCGTGAGGGTTTGGAGAGCATTGGCAGTAAATTTGTTCTCATCAAGTAATACATGATAGTGAGATGGTCTGCTAGTACCCTACATCATATTAATGCATGTTACAGTACACACGGCCTTTACATAACAAAGCAAGAGTTCAATCGTAACATCAATTGGTGTGTTTCACTTAGCATAAAGGAGATGGGTGTCACCTGAATTCCAGCATGGCTATTGAGGTAAAAATCAAATTCAGTGGGGTGGCAGATGTGAGTATCGACAACAGTACCTAATCAAATGTACTAAAAATTTAAGTACTTGAAAAGCTACACACTTTGCTAAATTAACAAGAACATTTAAGAGGTACCATACCAGGTAGTATATTGCCGCTCTTGTCCATTGAATCGCGTCTGTTATAATTCTCAGGAAAGAGGCGTGTGTGGTGCCTCTTTTGCACCACAACGAAAGTAACTCGTGGCAAATAACCCTCTTCAAGTGAGGCACAAGCCTATGGCAACACCAACTCAAGTTATAACTAGAAAAATGACTCTTAAGATCTACTTAAAAGAAAGATGATGAGCGAATATTCCATGGACTTATTCCCACTAAATACCTTGCGAATCGCATCCATTTCATAAAGAAGAACTTGAGAGAATTGACCTTCACTCACCCCATCCCTGCAGTGACAATCAAACTTCAATGGCAATGACAAACAAAGCTATCTACTTTAGCACAACAAAAAAAGTACAACACCTATAAAATATTATCCTATGAGGTTTATGCCCGGTAGATCTTCTGAAGGCAATAAGCAGTTCCCTGCAGAGAATGTGGAAGTGAGTTAGGGGAAAGCATATTAATGACAGGCACCAAAGAGAACAAACAAGACCTTACCTAATCATTCCTCCAGCTTTCCCCTCTGAGGTCTGTTTCTGGATATACAAATCATTAATGATTTCCTGCCGGTGAGTTTGAGCAGAAACAAGACCTCTATATTTTGTCACCTCTGGCCAGTCCATGGAAGCTACCACCTGGTCATATCGATACCATCAATTGTTTAAAGACTTTCAAAGTATCATATGACAACAGAAAAGCGAAAAGCATACAGCTGCTATGGATGGATTAGTATCATCTCCAGGTTGTGGGTGTGTTACATCAGCCCCAAAGATTATGGTTGGCAAATCAGTGATGAGAGGGATTCTTCTCAGGACGGCGTCATTCAGAACAGTATTCCTTCCACCAACCTATGACCATCAAGCAGAATGATCAATAATCATAATCGAAGAAATAGAAAATTCATGCAGAAAAGAACCTCGCTACCTTGACATTAATTTTCAGTGCAAGATTTTCAAAATATTGCTTGCTCATTTTTGCAGCTTGTCTAGGTTGGCAACACTGTGAGACAATTCCCAATTCAGTTTCGCATATTCTTTTAATCTTTCCTGTGAAACAAATGGTCATCAGAACAGGGAAAATTTTAACTCCGTAAGAGCTCTAAAGATGACAATTAAAGGATAACTTACCATAAGATCCGGTCATGTCTGGTAAGATAATTACTAACAGCTGAAGTTCTTTGCGAGGTAGATTTGAGTTTGCAAGGCTTGCCCGAGATTCTCTATTAATATCCACAAGGACTCTTTCAATCTGGTTGGGTTGACCATGACGTATAGGGAGTACAGGTTGTGGGTTAAAAGCCTGTGAGGATATTAAATTTTGCTAAGGTGCAAAAAATTTGTATCTCATAACATCACCAAAAAAAAGAAAAAAGAGAGGATATTCCATTACATGACATTGCTCTGTCAAAGATACCTACCATCCCTTTACTACTACACATGTTGACCAATTCGTCACAAAATTGACGAGTCATATTTGCATTCAACCTTGAGAAGTTTACACAGGTCCAGGTATCCACTCTACCTCCATTGATCATTTTCTGTAAACAAATGGAAAAAAGAAGAATTGATCGCGGTCAAAATGTTAAGATAATCAACTGAAGATAACACTACAATGTTTGTTTATTGAATTTTTCTGCACCAACCATCACTGCAGCAATGTATCGAGTGCACATCAGAAGATGAATATCAATTGACAATAGATGGAGGTAGCTCACCTTGTTAATCATATTCCACTGTCCCATCAGTGGACCAACCGTTGCATCTCGACCAGTTTCATGATACTTAAGCTGCATCAATAGCAAAAGTCAGCTGACGAAACTAGAAGAAATAGAATGCAACTACGTCAGGCATTCAGTTTCCCACAACAAAGATGTACTACAGCATACCATTGGGGGTGGCAAGACACGAGCCTCAATGGAAGCAAGTTCCTTTCCCACCGACATCCCAAATTCTGTCGTTAGGAGGAGTTCATCATCATATTTATTCCCATCAACCATCTGCACAAGCATGAGCTAGCTTAGCCTGGAAATTGCACTGCCTAGAAGATCCTTATCAAAAGAATGTACATATGAAGCCAGCTAACATTTCCTACCTGCCTGATACTCTTTTCCCTGTCGTAA
Source organism: Eucalyptus cloeziana (assembly GCA_014182715.1). Lineage (NCBI taxonomy): Eukaryota > Viridiplantae > Streptophyta > Magnoliopsida > Myrtales > Myrtaceae > Eucalyptus > Eucalyptus cloeziana. The sequence continues at coordinate 47,868,876 of CM024635.1, read as the reverse complement.
GGGCGTTGGCAAGTCGCCCTTAACAGAGCAGTTACTTGCCGTTCATTCAATTTTTTAGTGTACCTCTGCCCATCAACAATTCTACAAAGCTGCAAACAGAAAAGCCAGACCTTTCATGACAAGAGCTAAATAAAGCAGGCTTCTTAAAAGAGAATAAAAAGAAATAAAAAGTCTCATCATCATTAAATGAAACCTCCATCGGTAAGAAGACAGGCTTTGTGTCACTTCCAGCTAGTAGCGCAGGCATTGATTTATATTGCAAATCAATTTTGTATTTGTCCAGGAAGTAATCAACAACAGACTTCTCTGTTTTGCGGTCATCAAGCAAAAACCTGATTGACCGAATAAACATTGTGAACATTTTGTAAAACACAAAGATTACTATGAGAATTGAGAAAATAGGTTACAGTTCCCTGAGGTCACATTTATCACAGGAGCACAAGAACATGTACTAGATTCAGGGAGGATTGAAATAATGCTACCATAATCATGTCAAAGATTTCAAGTGAAGACATTTTGGTTTAGAACTTACAAAAATGAAAAGAAGCACCACACCATAGGCAACAATTCCCTATCATCTCAAAAATAAAACAAGTCAAAACAGCTCCTACGAGCCATCATCTCATATCGATGTTTCCTTTTTTCTTTTACTCGATAAGCCACACCAAATTTTTCCTGGAGAGAATTTCATACAAGAGGGTGTCAACAATATGGCAATGGGGGAGTTGTTCAAAGGACATTTACTTTGCCAGAAGAGAAGGTGGAAACATATAACTAAATGGTAAACCATCCAACATGGAGACTATATTTTCAATACATATGAAGCATATTCCTGCATAGCGATATCTTTCACAAGAGAGGCACAGAAATATCTCAGGTTATTGTGTTTTGTTCTTGATATATTTAACGATAGGGTCTTCAACATCTAATCTTCTTTCCTAAATACAAAATAAACTGTGTGCTACCATACATGCATTTAAAACTAGGGTAGAACCAGATAAAGCAATGCAAAAGAGAAAAAAATCCTCACGTGGTTTGCATCATTGGCTTATTTGACAAACCAGTAATCTTGTAAGTTCTCCGATATCCTGTATGAGTGATTTCCACCCTGATTCCCTTCAAAGCCTTCTTCACCTAAGATCCCAAAAAGGGCAACAGCAATGTCTAAAATGAGAGAGGTTTTCGTAACTCACTTTCATAAAAAAACGCAATGCCAAATAACCATCCAAAGAGAAATTAAACAAAAGTACCCCTCTCCCTCCACCCAAAACACACATGCTCACTGACAAGAACCCACACATACAGAGATAATATGGATAAAACAAATTCCATTTCAGTTCCCGCAGATTTCACAGATATGTAATTCTTCCTTTTGCTTTTTTTTCCCACTATACAATGCAGATGCATTCATGGGTCATACCTTAATACGGTCTGGATCAGACAATGGCCTCGACAGATCTCGACGGTTGAAGTGTTTTGCAACAAACTCAGTAACCAGAACTGGCTCATAGAAAGCTCTAGCTGACACATCTACAGCTCAAGAAAATCGCATAGAGTGAATTAGTACCATTCAGATAGGTATACAAGATTGGCTAATGTACATGAGCAAAGATAATTGGCTGCTCAAGTGAGGTACCTATATTCAGTGAGAGCCCAAACTGTGTAGGTCTTATAGACTGGTAATATCCTCTCCAGTATTCTAAACCGTCACCAAGGTCACCTTTGAGCCCTAAATCAGGTGAGAAAAATGATCGTCCAACAACAGCATACCTACAATAATGAATTCAACAAGTCAATAGATGGATGGATACATAGAGGAAGCAAGAGTACATAGTGGACACAAGTTAACCATAAAAAAATAATGTATATGAGTTGCGAAGTTACTTTTCAGATGGAGAGGCTCTAAGGACCACGTCAAGAACTTGTATTATCTCCTGCGGACAATCCAATTGTCTACCCTGAATAAACTGCTGAAGATGATGAAGATCAGTTTTAGCGACCAGCGATATAGTCACCTTGAATTCACGATCCTTCCTGCATGATGCCTCCAAATTAAAAACTAAAGAATTGTCAAATGCTTATTTATTGCCAAAACAATAAAGAAAGTTCACCTTCTCGATTGAGAAGAACTACCAGAAGCTCCATCATTTTCTACCAATTTCACAGAAAACACCTTGTTGTTGAAAGGCAATGGTCCTGCCGTGTAAAGACTTTTTCTACCATCATAGGCCGGCCTCCTTCTACCTAAATGAGTCTCCCAATACTCTTTGACAAGAACAGCTAATATCTCCCTATTAATTTTCTTGGAAGCAATCACTGGATCAATAGATACCTAAATCATCATGTGCCGAAGATAATGTCAGCAAATTCATGGCATAATATGGCACGACAAATTGACCAAGAAACAATTTATTAAACAGAATTACAGATATTAAGGAAGAGAAGTGAAGGTAGATAAGGCTTCTCCCAAGATTGCAGAACTCGGGGGCAAAAAAACACCAAGAGGACAGGCCACTGCTCAGGAAACATGATCAACATCCTAGCCCAGAAAAATTAACTAGTACTAATTCCCGAGAAAACAGTTCAGTGTCAGAAGAGAATATCAGAAAATTAACAAGAAAAGTTTCAACTCAAATCTACTGGGACAAATAATGACCAAATGATCACCACAAAAGCTCCTGAAGGGGAAAGTACATTGCTACGAGGATTTAACGTGCTAAGCAGAAACAATTCATTCAACAGAATCGCAGTATTGAGGAGGGGAGGTGAAAGTAAATAGGACTTCTCCCATTCCTCAAAGAAGCATTGCAAAAACTTGGAAAAGGAAAAACAGACAGGTCACTGCTCAGGAGACATGATCAACATCTAAGCCCAAAAAATCCAGGGTCAGAAGAGAATATCAGGAAATTAACAAGGAAAGTTTCAACTCAAATCTACCGGGACAAGTGATGACGAAAAGATCACCACAAAAGCTCTCGAAGGGAAATGTACATTACATTACCATGAGGATTTAGAGTGCTAAGCAGAATCAATTTATTCAACAGAATTACAGACATTGAGGTAGAGAAGTGAAGGTAAATAGGACTTCTCCCATTCCTTGGAGAAGCATTGCAGAAGTTGGGGAAAAAAAAAAAAGACAGACCACTGCTCAGGAAACACCATCAACATCTTAGCCCAAAAAATTAACTATTACTAATTTCCGAAAAAAAAAATTCGATTTAGCGTCAAAAGACAATATCAGAAAATTAACAAAAACTTTCAACTCAAAACTACTGGGATGAATGATGACGAAAAAATCACCACAAAAGCTCCTCGACCAGACAACTAATCTGGGCAAGTGTCCCTGCAACACGACCTCAGCATCAACAACTAAAAAAAAAAAAAAACAAGCGAAGGGGAAAAATCCCGGCCATTACATAAAAGTCAAAAAAAAAAAAAAAAAAAAAATCACCCATGGAAAAGAGAGAGAGAACAAAAAAAAAAAGATACCGAAACGGTTCGTGATTCGACATGCTGGACTCAGCAAAGGCCGCTGACTAACAAAACCAAAAGCCACAATGCCAGAATAGAGCACGTAAAAGGGAAACAAAAAAAAAAAAATGTAATACGGAACATATGATGAAGAAGAAGAAAAATATAGCTTAACCACGCAGATGGATTCATCAAGGAAAAGAGAGAGCAAAAAACGCTAGCTAAAACCCACGCATGCACACCCTGCTTATGACCAAAAGTGGCACAGAGTGGGACGATTTGAGCAAGATGACAAGAAATTTCACAGGCAAACGCGATTCGCCAAACAAAATGAGACGAAGGAGGAGATCGTTACGTCGTAGTGGTGAAAATCCTTGTCGGCTACTTGGACTAGAAAGTGGTTCGCTCGAACCACGCACTTCCTCCCGGCCGTTCCGAAGCCCGGCCTCTGCGGGAATCTGATCCCCTTCGACGAGAGGGGCGGTGGCGCCGGAGCCTGCAATGTGAGCTGCCGCTCGAGCTCGCCGCTCAGAGGAACATCCGGAGCCGGCGCGACGGGGGGAGGAGCCGGAGCCGGAGCCGGAGCCGCCGCCGCCGCCGAGGTAGACGCTCTGGGAGAGGCGGCCGCAACACTAGTAGCCGCTGCGGGACTCCCAGCAGCAACAGCCGGCGGAACCGGCGAAGGAGACGGAGACGGAGCCGGAGACGGACGTTGACCGGGACCGCCGACTGCGCCGGCGTAACCGCGGCCCCTGCCGGCACCACCGCCACCTCCTCTTCCTCCGCCGCCGCGCTGAATCGACGGGGCCGGCTGATCGCCGCGAGCGTCCGATCGCCTGCCTCCGGCACGGCCACCGCCGCCGCCACGGCGCGACATTGAGGGGGAAAGATGGAGGGGGATCGCGATTCGAGGGAGGAATGCGGTTGGAGAGCGAAGCGGGACTGTGCGCGCGGCACCGAGACCGAGAGAGCTGAGAGCTGTGAGCTGAGAGCTGAGCGTAGAGAGAGAGAGAGAGAGAGAGAGAGAGAGGGGCGAAAAATTTAGAAAAAGAGAGGCGCCTGAGCTGAGAGATATATACAGAGTGGGGGAAAAAGAAATCGTCAAGAGAAAAAAAAGGATGATTAGCCCGCTAAGGAAAATATGACGTGGAGCTAAAGTCGCTTTAGCACCCGGGCTTAGGGTGAACTTTTTCTCTGGGCGATTTTCTCGGCCTATTAAAATATTCTTTTCTCTTCCGATAAATAATATATATACTTTTTTGGCATATGAGAAGACCGAGAGAAGCGTCTTCAAGGCGTCGCTCGCACGCATCTCTCGTGTTTTGGACGTAAGCGTAATGGGACATGCCACGGAGCCTAGCCGAATCTCTTTTACTTCAATCGTGTGAAATTTATTATCCAAATCTCACTCGAAGAATCGAGTGAGAAAATTGGCATTTGGGATTTAACTCACGGGGGAAGCATTTCTGCCCGATTCGAAGTAAAAAAATATTATTAGCCCACCCCAAGTCTTCTCGATCAATTTAACACAAGTCAAATCACGAAATGCTCGTCACAATACGAGTGCGTAATTTGAATAGATAAATATGAAGCACCTAAGCTATCCGATTGATCAATAATTACGAGTGATTATGTATTTTGAAATCAAGCTCCGAAAAAAGTGATTTAGTTACAATTCTTCATCCAACGGCGGTTGAGATAATTTCATTGTGCGAAAGATCATGATATGTGCAAAAATCCTTCAATCAGTGCTGCATATCAAATTATATTTGATTTGCGATAGATAAATATTCATAAACGTTAAATCGAAACAGAATCCTCGAACTTATTACATGCGTACGAGTTAAATATGAACATGGTCATCCGCAAAAACGAGGATCCGATGGACATGGTTTCGAAACAGAATGTTTACTGATTGGGGACTGTGCAGTGTCGAGGCATTGGCACCTTTGGGGGGTAAAGAAAAGCCGCTGGATAAAGAGAGCCGGAGTCCCACCACGGCCGGCGAGGGCATTATTGGAAATCCGGTCCTGAGAGAAAGCGGGCCGGGCCCCACTTGGTCAACCCCCGACTCCAAATCTTATTGCCGAAGCTTCCGTCTGAGAGAGAGAGAGCGCGGGAGGCTCCCGATCTCGCCACGTGTGGCTACCAACGGACGTCGAGGATCGCGCGGGGCCCGGTTTCCCGCGACCGCGGAATGATTGTTCGCCTCCCACGACGTCCTATCGTAGGCCCGTGGCGGCGGGAAATTAAATAAAAAAAAAGCAGATGGAAAAATCGAATTTTATTACTTAAAATTTTAAAAAAATAATAATAAATAAAGGAGGATAAGGCCGATGAACAGGGCCTTTTTTAATAGGATAATAAAGACGAGATTAAAGACGGACGGGTCTTTCGAAGGAGAGGTTTGTCCGTACAACATCCCCGGGCCAGCCGAGGCGTCTATTTTTTTTTTGGGGCGATCGCTTTCGGCTTTCCTTCCGTGTCCGTTAAGAGCTACGATCGCCACTTGATTCGAATCCGATTTTCGAATTTGCGAGCGTGCGAAGGATCGTCGACTGATTCGACTCGCGAGTGAGGAAGAACGTGGCGCGAAACGATAGGATCCCAGACGAGAGAGAGAGGCAGAGAGACAGGACGGGGACCACCCCGGAAGGTATGGATTTTCAAGCATTAGAAGAACGTACCATCAGGTTTCGAAGTTCTTTTTCTTTTCCACGTCGCTCAGAATTTGCATCTTGAGGTGAGTTTCTTTCGACAAAAATTTTTTAAAAAAAGTTAAAAAATACTATTCAAAAAGTGATCATTTGTGAACAACAAATATTTTTTATTAATTAGTTATTCCGAATAATTATTTTTTAGAATGTTTTTTAAAAAATTATATATTTTTATGAAACAAACGAAACTTTATTTTTCTTAGCTATGCTTAATGAGTGCTTCAAATATAGCCAAAGTTCGTTGAAGAGGAGAAACGGATATATTCTCTTGAGCTAGCGGTGATTAGTATGTACCTGACTGTGGATGAGTATCGCGAGAAATGAGGAATTGGATTCTGAAGGAATTTGAGTGAATGGACTGTATGTAGTTTTTAAAGATGTGTAAATCCCGTGATTGCTTCTTCAATAGATTGTAGTGGGTAGTTTTAATTTTTCGTGCACTAGTAATTAATGCATGTAGTCATTAAAGATGTGTACATAGTAATTAATCAAGACGCATAGGCGTGGAGACCTAACCACTCGGAGATTCATTAAATGCCCTGTAAAGTCCGCAAACTTGTTTCGCCCAACCGATCTTTCACTGGAATTAATTTTTCGATTTTTAGTAGAAGGGGATGGATTATGTGGCGACTCGAATAGAAGTGTTAATGGATCACAATGATCAATTATGATATTCTAGTGGAATTTAATGGATGACGGGATGATAATTAAAGATATTTCATCCCAATTTAAGCAAAACATGAGAGATCTTGAGACAATAGATAATAACATAATTTCGAGGATAGTTGAAAGATTGCATTGCTAAAAGATAGATTTTATCATAATTATTAGGGGCTTACAATGAACGCAGTCACGATATTTATAACTCATTATGGATGGTCACATAAAGCAGTTGCTAAATTCAAACAAATAAATAGCTCCATAGAAAAATTACATTATCCAAAAAAAAGTTCATTGGTAATTTATTATCTAATGACAATTTACTTATAACAAGTTACAATAGTTCTAAAAAAAAGCAGCAATAGAACTAACCAGTAACCACACATCGGTTATCCTTGTGTTGATTGCGCGTGGATATGGATGACTTTGTGGATTAACTCTTGTGTTGATTGCGCGTGGATATGGATGACTTCGTGGATTAACTTTAAGATTCTTGTCAATAACCTTCACGGTGTGTGGGCTTGATAACTTTGCTGGCTAGTTTTCAATTCTTTTGAAGTTTTCTATAGTCCAGTTTATAAATGACTATGACTTGTCGATGATAGCCCAACTGATTAAGTCCACACCTTCGCTAATAATTGAGGGACCAATTTTCAAATTGGTCTTTGCCTATTCTCGGGTAAAGTCTTCCGTAAAGGACTCAAAACTCGAACACCGGATGGAGGTCTTTCGAAAATAGCTGCCACTTTTTTTGGTTTTTTTCCACGATCGATAGTGGATTTCTTGCATCGTTAGACCAAGGAACGTGAATATCTAGTCTGGACTAATTTTTTTTTTTTTTCCGGTCGATAAATCTGGACTAAGCTTAGATGGTGCCTCTATTAATCAAATCCAGCGTCCCTGTTACTAGGGGGTGTGAAATGAGTTGGATTGGGTTTTAATGTTACCAAACCTCATTCAAGTCACGAGGGCCATGTATTGCTACACTTCAATTCTTTTTTTGGTGAAAGGTAATTAATATATTGAAAAAGATCAAGTGAACAAAAATAACATGGCATCAAAACTCACACATTTAAAACAATGGATCATAATAAATGGAATAGAATAGGACTGACAAAAAAAACAAAAAAAACAGATCATAATGAATGGAGGGATACTGGAAAAAGCCACATACGTGGCAACCCACTACCAAATAAGAAAGGAAAAGCACGGCGTGAATAACCAGCAAACAAATACAGGTAGGAAATGAACCATCCTCGGGATTCAGTGAGAATCAATACACTTCAATTCAATACCGTATTATAAATGATTTATTCATATGAATATAGAACTGCGAAAGCTCTTTTGACATGTATAAAATCATCTTTAGTGCTCGATGCCAAATTATTGTAGGGAGTCGGTCTATTATTACATGGATGAAACACGACTCTTCGATAAAAACAGATCTCGCGTGGATTCCATGAGATATACATTTTATTCTTAATAGTCCATCTATGGAGTGGAAATACACAATTACATAGATTTTGATCTGTTCTCTCGACTCCCATACGAGATTTATTTTTAATTCCATGGTGAAAAAGATTCGTGCGTTACAAAAAAAAAAAAAAAAAAGCAAAGAGGAAGCAATAAAAGGGATTAATTTATTCCGGCGCGCTGTACCTAGAGTATTGTAAATTGCTCAAATTTTTGGTGGTTCGTAAATGAGCATCATTGGAAATTTTAAAGTGAACATGATGACAGACATAGTAGGAACGTTCCTCTTTGGACTTTTGGTCCAATGCAATGAAGTGTTTAAAGAGTGGAGCAACTTTTACAGCCGGACTTGCTGACTTGAAAAAAAGCACGGGATGAAATGGATCCTGCGCGGATTTTGTGATAATAATAATAATTGACATCCATTCAATTTATATAAATTGGATATAAGCAATAGTTCTTCGGAATACATCCCAGCCCTGCCTTTTATTTGTTGTTGTGTGCAAAATACTGGTGTAAAATATACATCACGGCAATTGCATTCCTGAGAGAGTAATGTTACACACCATTTGATCCTCACTGGTTTGTCTATGAAATAGAAGTACACACTTGCATGGACTTAGCCTGTTCCCTAGACTAACATAAAGCATTTTCTCCTCTAGTTTATAAGTAAACCATATTTCCATGTTTGCAAGATTCTCCAACTTTTGTATCTTTTTTTTTTTTTTTTTTCCGCAAACTTTTACATATTGTTAACAAGATATAAGAATGTTCCTCTTTGGCCTAATGCAATGAAGCGTTTTAAGAATCGAATAATTTTTACAATCGAACTTGCTTCCTTTCACATTACCCTTTCTCTCGGTGATTAAATAAAAGCTTGGGATGATATGACTCATGTAGATTGCATGATGGTAATAATGGAAATTCATTCGATTCATGTAAACTGGATTTAAACAATAGTTTTTTGGAACGCATCTTATCCCTATTTTTTTATCCATTGTTCTGTGCGAAATATCAAATATAGAGTGTAGATAATGGCAGATGCTTTCTTAAGACAACAATGTGACATACCATTTGATCCTCACTAGTCTATTTATGGGATAGAAATACACACTTGTATAGACCTTTTGCACGTTTCCTCAACCAACGCAAAGGGTTTTCTTTTCAAATCAACAATAGAAAAAATCGATACATTCAAAAAAGAAGGAAGAAGCAAGAAAAGGGAGAAATTTATCTCCATTCATTGTACCTAGATAATTATAAATTGCTCAAATTTCCCACGATTCTCGTTAATAAGCGTTGTCAAACACTATTTTTAAAGTAAAAACATAATAATTAGACAAGGTAAGAATGCTGCTCTTTGGTCAATGCAACGAAGCGTTTCAACAATCGAACAACTTTTGCAGTTGAACTTGCTTCCTTTCTTATGACCTTTTCTCTCGCCATTAAATAAAAGCTTAGGATAGAATAGCTCTTGCTTGGATTCTATAATATAAATGATTGAGATTCATTCAATTCGCGTGATTTGTGGAACAAATCTCATCCCTATCTTTTATTTGTTGTTATGTGCAAAATACTCATGTCGAATGTAGATAACGACAATTGCCTTCCTAAGATAACAACACAACATTTCCTTTGATCAATGTAAAGGGTTTTATTTTTAAGTCAATGCATTAAAAAGGAAGAAGAAGCTGTTATAATTATGGTTAATGGATCAACGGAAACCAATAAATTAAGATACTTATTTTTTGTTCACGTATCTCTTTTAGATTCATGAATTTTATAAACTATTCTGTTCACGTATCTATTGAATTCATGAATTTCCTAGATTAATGTATCTTTCAGTTCATGTATTTATTGAGTTCATGAATCTCTTGAATTCATGTGTCTCTGGATTCACGTATCTCTTTATTCATGAACTTTATGGATACATGCGTCTATTTAATTCATCTATCTTTTCTGTACATGAACTAAAAAGCTCTATAAATAGATAAGAGCATAGAGCTTCATTAAGGTTTTTGTTTTTGGTTTTTCTGACTCGATTCCAAAAGGCTTTGATATACTTTTCTATTATTCTGATTTTTCCGGTTCAACTGAGTCCTGTTTGCATAGTGCTAATCCAAATAGGTTCGAGGTGTTGTATCTTGAGAGGCATAGTCCGTGAATTTGCGGAGCACCATTAGCATGAACTAATCGCTTTAAGGGGATTCGATTATCCGTACCTCACCTCCAATTTTATATTATATCTTATTTTCTTTTTCTCCAATATTTGTAAAAGAAATGAAATTATAAAGTTGTTATCATCTTCTTTACATTAATATTCTTATTACAACAAACAATGTGTTTTCTCTTGATTAATTTCCAACAGAAGCAAGAAAAGAGAGAAAATTATTTCCATACACTGCACTTAGATTATTATAAATTGTTCGAATTTCCAATGGGTCTCCTTGACAAGCCTTGTCGAACACTATTTTTTAGTTAAAAACACCATAATTAGACATGGCGAGAATGTTCCTCTTTGTCCAATGCAACGGAGCGCTTTAAAAGAATCGAATAACTTTTACAAACGAACTTACTTCCTTTCACATTACCCTTCATTCCACATTACCCTTTTACTTTATGCGACTAGACAAAAGCTCGCATCTTCTCGCCAGATTAAACAAAAATTCCAAAGAAAAGCAAAAGAAGAGAACCTGCTTCTGGCCAATCTTATTTCATTTTAAGTAGCCCATGTTGTCGTCTGACTTTTATTCTTAGCGAGGGGACGTGGAAAAAGGAATTTAAAGCGAAAGCGAAAAGGGGAAACGAAAGGAGAACAGAAAAGAAGAAAAAAGAGAAAAAAAAAAAAAAAAAAAGCTCGTTTCCTCGCAGGTCGGGAACGACGAGGCTGGGACGCACTTGTCCGTACACCCGGGCAGAAGTTTTCATGCGCGCATGGCGGAAAGCATCACGGGGACACGTTTCGAGAATCTACTGGCCCGCTCTCGCCCGGTCCTGCGAAAGGAACCGAACCGGTACACGTGTCGGGTGGATGGGATCGCCCCCACCGTGTTCCCATGGGGCGCGGTGCATTGGACCTGTACCGTGCGAGGTTTTTCGGTTTAGGGATTAGGATGCCCTTTTTGAGAGCAGTTGCGATTCTTCTTCTTGTTTGCAAAGGTGATTGGTTAGCCGTCGCGTACGAACATACCAAACCCCAAGCCCAAGTAATTAAATTTATAATGTGCCCCCATGCCTTACATTAGGGTTTTACATTTAAGAGCACGCATATGGGTCCTGATGTCTGTCATGTTCCCTCACATTGATTCGATGCATGTGAAGAAAATAGAAAGACGTCGATACGAAGAAAACGCAATTATCGTCAAAATCATCTTTCGTGACCGTGAACTTAGCTGGATAGAGTTGAGTGCGGTGAGTCGTGCCATTTAAAAATGAACACTTTAAAAAGAACATTAAAAATATAAAGCATTACTGTTTTCCTTAGCCTGTGGAAGATCGTAAGTCAAATAAAGCAAGTCCGTTTTATTATTTATTCACCCCACGTTTCATGTCTGAACCAATCTCACTTTCCACACGCAATTTCATACAGCAGATTTATTAGTATTGCACCCACGGTTTATGCAGACAATTTATCATAGAATGGTAATCACGCACAAGTTGTACGAGGAGAATAATTTGGATAATTTTTAATATTCGAAATATCATTGCCGAGCGGCCATTCGGTTCGTTGCAAGAAAACGCAATGTACCGTCACGAACAAAGTCAGGCAAATCGGTTGGTCAGTCCTCCATTTTCACGTTCGTCTGGGTTAGTGTTGGAGTACAACACCTAATATAATAATAAGAAGCCAAAGAGAAGTGTGCTGCAGCGTCACTTCGTAAACCGCCGAAGAAGAGAGTTCTTGAAGACAGCCCACAATTGTTGACTCTTAGCCAAAAGAAAATGAAAGTTCAACGTGCATGAAGTATAGACGTGAGGGGCACACATTATAATAATATTATAGTAGTTTGAGAGCCTTCAAGAAGCAGGAAGCAAAGTTCAAGTGGCCAGTACTTGGACGTGAAGAAAAAGTTGCGGCTGTTCTCAATTCACACTAAAGTCGGCAACGTGAGGTGGTGGAAGATGTCTATAAATATGGCAGTTGGTGAAGCATTTGAGTTCAGGCCAAAAGGCCTCAAGGTGAAGGAAAAGGCCGAAAGGCCTCACATAGAGGCACCGCAGCCTCATGTCAACAAGGCCAGGGAGAGGGCCTCACGCCACATGCAGGCGGAGAACTTCAGGCAAGCAAGGAAGCCACACGTATGTGAGCTTCAGGGAAAGCCTCCATCAGTGAGAGCTTCGGAATAGGAAGTCACCAGGTGCAACGGTGAACTTCAAGAGAGAGAGGCACTGCAGCCTCAGTAGGTCTGTGTGAGCAAGTTATCCCTCCGTGATCAAGAAGGGGAGAAAATAGAATAGCTGAGTGTATGCTTGTATTAATTTGTTTGAGTGTGTACTTGTATCAGCCAGTTTGATTTGGGTATTTTATCGCTTCCGCATATTTTATAAACTGCGCACTCTATAATTAATTTGAGTAGCAAAGGGTCGCATACCCTACAATTGGTACCAAATCATTTTGGTTCCAACAGTTAGCTAAACATCAGTGCCATCTTTTATGTGACAGCAATAGGTGTAGTTCATTACTTCGCACCATGCTTTGGACGTAGTTATGCATCATCGGACTCAACCATATTGCGACCGAGGGAAATTCATCCGCACGATATTTCCACTTTCAATCCACAAAAGGCTCTAAGGATAGAAAAAACCTCTTGGGATCCTCGCACGCAGGAGAGATCAAAAGAGGTGCAGAGATGCAAGCGCAAGAATTTGAATTCACCGGGCTCCGAACTCAGAAGCCCGTTCGATTATCCTGAGCCAATCCGAGGTTTGGGAGGCTCGAAAGGCTGAATAAGTGGGTCCGAGCATGGATTTTTGCGTGGAAAATCTAAACTCAATCGAATTGGGCCTGCCCAGGCTTGAAAATATTCGGATTGGACAACAACGTTACTTCCGACAGCGAGCCTTGCTCGCCCAAAATCTGTCCGACTATCATCTCTGCTAACCCGCCGAGAGTTGAACTTTTCCTAAGCCCAAGTCCTATCAGGTGACGACCCACTCTATCCTCGTCTTCGGGAGGTTCTCAACCTGACGGGCCATCTTCGTCTTGGACAGCAAAGACAAGGTCCATTCCCCTCATCGTCTTCGGAACGAGACATAAATGGATTTCGTTTTGGTTTAGGTGGTGGAAACACGTTACATGTGTGCCCAAAATGGGGAAGGAATATGGAGAAATGCATAGTGGTTCCTTTGCCCGGGTCAACTGAGAAAAGGGGAGGAAAACAGAACAAGGTGAGAAAATATTGGGGGATGCGAAATCCCTGTTTTGAAAAAACAAAATCTCAACGAACCTCCTTTTTACTTGCTAAACACGAAACTATATGCGATACTTAATACTCATTAGAGGTGGTCATTGCGTGGGCTTGGATCGGCTCGAATGTTGGGTTGCTCAGGTATGTCCATGATCCAAAACTTACATTGCATTGTTCGTGCGGGAAGACCCAGGCCAAAGTCCGCGGGCCCTTTAATATGAGGTCATAGCCAAGCCCACCTTTGGGCCTTCCAGGCATAGCGGGTCGCCTGAGGTCTCAACCATTCACTCGTGCGGCGCTCATTTTGTATCCACTTAGCCCAAATTGCATGTTGATAAGTACATATGGGGGAAAGTTACCAGAAATATCTTAAAATTTTTAATTTAATCAATTCAGTCATAAACCTTTTGATAATTTAACAATTTAATCATTTGTAATATTGGGAGCACATTGCTAATGTGAACGCTAACTATCTTACATGTCATAGTTACACGGCATAATTGACACTGATGTTGACAATTTTTGCATTTTTTAATATTTTTTAATGAATTTTTATATTTTTATTTTATTGTTTCTTCTCATCTTTTTTTAGGCCACAAAGGAAGAATAAAGCATAAAGAAGAGAAGAGAAAAGAAAATATAACAATTCAAAAAAATAATATAAAAAATTTCAAAAATTATTCACGTTAGCACCGATTGTGTCATGTAGAACAGTTGATATCCACATTAGTGATTCTCAGTTCAAACTGGACAGAAGGGCTAAATTGGCAAAATATTGAGGGCTAAATTGGCTATATTTAAATATTTAGAATTGAATTAGTACGAGAGCAATGAGTTTAGGGTTTTTTTGGTAATTTCTCCATACACATAGAATATTTTATCAAAGAGAGAATGTTATGGAGTTCATCAAAATATCATTCCATAGGACGCATGCCCTCAGATAGTTCAATTCCCTGATAACAACTAGGAGTGACCTCCGGCGGGAAGTTAGCACCTACTTGTCCAAATACTATCTCAAAAGAGGAACCACCAGACCACAGCGATCTGAATCCTCAAAGTAACTTATTTTGGTCAATCGGCGCATATAATGCTAAAAAATTAGGGATGGCAACGACCACCCAGCCGAATCCATGGATGACAACGCCCTGCATCCAAGCTCGTATCTTGGATAAGCCCTTCTGTCGGGGGCTAAACTAATCCTTACCTAACAAAGAACTTTGCATTTGGCGACACACGCTTTCCCTCAATCATGTCTCGAGAGTCCTTGGAAGAAGCCAATGAATGCGGACGCAATTCAAGATGATCTTTCGGGCATGTGAAAGTTCACTAGATTCCTTGTTCGCCGAAGATTACATTGACTTAGCGCGTGCCCATTGGTCGATGCTAATGAGCCGATTCTTCAAAATGGAGAAGGTGTTGATGACGAAAGACGTCGGTTCGTTTTCGATGAGTTCGACAATGAGGCCGAGCGCATTTGTTAATTGATCCCATTCTGGAGTTCTTTTTAAGTTAGAAAGCCAGTTCTTTTTTTTTTAGCAAAAGTTAGAAAGCCAGTTCAAGGTGACAAAAGCCGTGCAGATGACAGAGAGAATAAAGTTGTCTAGTATCAACCTTATTTTTCTCGACCATCATGGTTGCATTAAGAAAGAAAGGTTTTCTCGGTTCAAAGATATCGAATCTGCCTAGGCGGGAAGGGTCGACAACTCCCAATTGCGGTGCAATGGTAGGATGGCAGAGGTTAGCAGTGATTGAAGGTCGAGAGAAGAGAGAGCACGGGAAAAGAGTTTGGTTATAGGAAGGTATTTTCTAAATTAATCATTTTCAGTGAAATAAAAGCACTCTTAGAGTGCGTTTGATTTAGTTTTCTTAATGGGCTTTCAACCTTTAAAGCCCCTAAAGGAAACGCTAAGATGTTTGTGTAGTAACCATTTAAACGTAACCTTCAACCAAACATTGGCCTTGGGAATGTTGAAAACCCAATCTCATCAGAATTTGTATTTGGGAAATGTTGAAACTATGATTAAAATTTATTTTTTCTTCCAAAACTAATCTCATCAATTCTTTAATTTCTAGTTTTGCTCCTCCTTATTACTATTCATCTTCTTTGCGTGAGGGTGGCTTATGAGGGCCAGCAAGGCCAGATCTAGCTAGTGAAGGGTTGGCAACGGTTGCACCACCCAAAAGACGCCGCCAAAGGTTGCACGACCTTAGGTGACTGTCACTTAAGTCGACGACCTTAGGCGACCCTCACCCAAGGTCGTGTAACAGCCACATAGGTTATGTTCGCCAAGGGTCGCCTCGCCCTAAGCCAACAGCCATAATCTGGCTCATTGGCGGCCTAAGCCTTTTGTTGGCTTCATGGAAGGGTTTGAATTTATTTTAATAAAAAAGATAAAAAAAAAAAAAAATCGAAGTCCCTTGCAAAAGTTCTTTTTGTTAAACACTATTTGAATCCTAGGTCATTTTGTAAAGAGTTTTTACCAAGCACAATTTGCATTATCTTAAAGACCTTTGTTTTCAGTATTTGTATTATACCCAAGGCCCATTTCTAAAGTTAAACCAAATCCTTGCTTGTTCTGGGAATTGCTTCGCAATAAGTAATTCATAAGACGTTCATCAAGCAATATTTGCTTTTTGTGAAGATCCTCTGAGTCAATGACTCTTGGTTAAATGCAAACTCTTATATAATCAATGCTGTCCTGAAGGCACTTGAAGAGGGCATTGTTTGTATAGGATGGGGAATGTTCGGGAGAATATTTTTCGCGATCTCATTCCGTGAGGCACAGATTGCTGTTAGGTCTTCAAATCAATCCATGTCCCCATTTTCTTCATCTAGAATACGTCAAATGATAATTCAAACTAAAACAAGCAGATAATTCAGATTTATTAACAAATGGGTATGCGAATAATCCAGAATTATTCCAAAGTTTATTCTCAAAGAGGTCGAGGACTAGATGTTTCAATCTCAACAAACGCCCAAGCCTAGTGGGGGAAATTGCAGGTGTCAGCGAGTGAGACGCATCGATTGACATTCGCACGTAAATGTTCACCCAAATGCTTCCCGGACAAATCATTTAAAACGTTAGGTTTCCTACTCCCTATTTCTGTCGACCTCCCTAATTCTAGAGGACGGTCGACCTTAAATCACCTTAAAATTGACAAGTGGAGAGGTGTTAGGTTTGGTCCCTGCAAGAGCCGAGAAAAGGGGGCCGGTGGCACAGTCCAGATGCCGCCTCCCATGTCTTTTTCTGGTCGTAAATTAAGTCACGAATTCCACGACGCCCCCCCAAACTCGTCATCTTTTTCTCCCTTGCGCTGTACCTAATCTTGAATATTTTTTTGTGTCTAATTTCGTGATTGCCAACCATGAAACGTTTTGACAATCCAATGTAAATTCAGACTCATCCACGACAAGGATATGATGATTTGGTTGACCTGAAAACTGACGGGCAAGTGTACAATTTCCAGTGTGCTAATACTGGTGGTTAATTTCGTCGCGGTTAGATGTGATGTATGGATGTGATGGCCATGTCTCAACTAATGCGGAGACGTGAAAAAAAGAAAACACGTTATGTTCAAAATCGCGATGGTTATCGTCAAACTACCTTATCTCGTCCTCGATTAGTGAATTGACTGGTATGAAAAGGGGGTTCAGCTTGAGGTCAAGGAATGTGGCGGGTAGGGCATTTTTTTGTTGGTGGAATAGGCTTTTCGTCACTTAGCCAATTAGAGAAATAATAAATAAAAACAAGGTTTGTACAGGAATAAGATTTTCAATCCAAATCTTGATCGGAAAATATGTATCAAATTGAGTTAATTTCGAAAGTATGGAATATAATTTCCAACTACTGTATTCACTTATAAAGAGTTCCGTTAATTATTCTCTCTCGATAATAATTTCACATATTTTCGGCATGTCTCCGTCTGTGAAGGGAGGAGCTTCCTCTAATAGAGAGGAGAAAAATGAGCCCTTGATTCTCATCCTTGAATGTGATTAGCTTATTCCAGATTTTTCATCCAAAATGTTGATTTTAAACGAATATCCAATTTATTTCAAATTTGACTTAGGAAACTGTCTTTTTATTTTTACAATTGAGTAGCTTTCTTTGATGCAGTGAAATTATCTATTCATGATACTTCGTCTTATTTAAGGAGATCGATTGTGCCAAGCCGAATGAACAAAAAATTTCTCAATTTACTTTTAAATTGCCAATCAAAATATTTTGGTAGCGCCCAATAATTTGCTACTAAAAATGGATTTTGATGGCATTTAATCATAGACCAAAAATTATTGCCGTCTACAAAAATCACTATCCTTTACCGACTTCTTTTTCTATTAACGTAATGGGGACACATGTTTTTTATGGGGTTCTCATGGGTCGACCTAATCTCAATAAAAAGTGTGTTCTAATTTCCTATAATTCCCAATACCTACCTGTACACGTGTCCAAGAAAGAGTGTTTAGTTTGGTAAACTTTGGGAGGCTCTATCTTTAACTAATAGATTTCAAAAAAAAAACCGCAACGATTAACTTACTCAAATTATCTGATGTGCAAGGGATTTCATATGACCTAATCCTCAATTAGCTTACGTTGTAGTCAACATCTTTAATATGATTAACTTTAACAAACGATCTCATGGAATACTTCATTTTTTGTCTCTTGCCTTAAACTAGGGTTTTTTATCAGAAAATTCGTCAACCCGATTAACTGGTAAAATCAAAATTCTCTCCAAGTATGTATAATGAGAAATTTAGTACAATTTGGGCCATCGAATGGAAGTAAACATTCACAAGAACTAGCTCTGACTTCACTCTCGTCATCATCCATTATCGTTCAAGTGATCATGCATGTATCTAAACGGACGCCAAACCTTGCCGATCATGCTGAATGATCAACGCATTATTTTCCTCCTACGGATGCGCAATGCAATGTCTACATACGCACCAACCGACTCCTTCAAATTCTCCTCCTCCTCGTTATGTTCTCTCTTCCCATAGAGTACTGACCTTCACGTTCGCAAGCTGAAATATAAATAAAGAGAATACCATAATAAAATCAACTCATGCTAAAGTCAACCCTTTAGTGTGCACATGAAATTTTCGTAACCACTACGAACAGCAGCTTCACATAATAAAATGAGTGTCCTCAGGGACCGGCCAAATTTTTCTTTATTTGAAGGGCAACTTCCGCAATTTTCTATATAGGACAAACGCAAAAGTGCCCGAAATCTCTGTGTTAGATCGTGGTTAGCTTTTCAGGGGGGCTCTATAAAAAGCTCCATTTGTTTTCTCTCCTACATACAAAGCCAAACAAAGAAGCCTTTCCAAACGAAAAAACCAGATCAGCTTTGGCAACATGAAGGTCAAGATAGAGAGCTCGAGGATCATCAAACCTTGTTACGATGGTCCTCCTCCATCGACCACCCTGTGCATTCCCCTTACCCCTTTCGATAATGCAAACTACGATGGCCAAATGGCGGTTATCTACGCCTATCATCCCCCGACACCTCCGAATCTTACCATAAAACGAGGGCTGCAAAAGGTCTTGTCGGTGTATAGAGAGTGGGCGGGGAGGTTGGGCAAGAACGACAAAGGCGATCCCGTCATTTTCTTGAATGACAAAGGGGTTCGATTCGTCGAGGCGTCTGTCAACGATATCCTCGAGGAATCGATGCCCTCGACGCCGTCGCCCGTTTTGCTGACTCTTCATCCGAGCCTGAAGGACGTGGAGGAGTTGGTCCAGGTCCAACTCACCAGGTTCAGTTGCGGCTCGCTCGTGGTCGGGTTCACCGCTCACCACCTCGTAGCCGACGGCCATGCCACCAGCAACTTCTTGGTTGCATGGGGCAAGGCTTGCCGAGGGCTCGAGATGGCCCCACTCCCGATGCATGACCGAACTATGTTCGTTCCTCGAGATCCACCAAAGTTCGAGTTCCAGCACAAAGGGGTGGAGTACACAAGCAAGAAGCCAATCGAGATCGATGATGGTTTCGATGACAGCATTCTTGCCGAAGAAGTTGTGATTCACAAAGTCCATTTTACTACGGATTTTCTTGCCAAGCTCAAATCTAGGGCTTCTTTGTCCCTTAATGAGGATATAAGAAGTCCCCTAGACTTTAAATCCGATCAGATTATTGTATCATCTCCAACCGGCACTTCGAATGGCCAAACGCAGCCCAACAAAATGTATAGCACGTTCGAGTGCTTGGTTGCTCATCTATGGAGATGCATAACTCGGGCACGTGCATTGAGTGAATTCGAGACGACTCAGGTGAGAATCTCTGTAAATGGTCGAATGAGGTTGAACCCCAGAATCTCAAACAATTATTTTGGCAACTTGGTCCTTTGGGCTTTTCCAAAGGCCAAGGTCAAGGATCTCTTGAACGAGCCAATATCGTACGCAACGAAGGTCATCCACGAGGCCGTTTCGAAGGTAGACGATCGTTACTTCAAGTCGTTCATCGATTTCGCGAGCTACAAGCTGAAGGAGGAAGATCTCTATCCCACGGAGAACATAAACCCATCCCCGGCCAATTTGGAGGTGGATAGTTGGCTGCGATTTCCATTCTACGACCTAGATTTCGGATGCGGGAGCCCTTTCATGTTCATGCCCTCCTACTTCCCAATAGAGGGGATCATGCTTCTTTCGCCATCTTTCAAGGGCGACGGAAGCATAGATGCATTCATCCCACTTCACAAGGATCACCTGGAGAGGTTCAAAGGGAACTGCTATACCCTCTAAACAGATCGAGTCATCTAGAGAAAATAAAGCTTTTAATTTACGTCATATTTAGATGGATCGTATGCAGACTATGCTCTCTGCATGCAAGCATATATGAGGTTGCTGGACAGAATTTGTGACCTCACTTAAACCAGGGGGTTGTTAGGCTACCAACCCCTTACTTGGCTGCAGTCGCTGGTTGTAGTTTTCTTTTTTTTTTGGTCTTATTATTATACACTTCAAAGCTATATATGATAGTGATAAACAATAAAAGGTCAAAAATTGAGGGAGTTGGCATGCACTATCCTACTTCGGAGGGGGACTCGTCGGTGATGAAAATAAAGGAAGACATGTTGTCGCTATAGAAAAGTTTGATTTGCCATATTTTGTGCGTATCCAACAACTGGGGAAGTAGATGGCTCGTCCCTCGATGATTGTGTACTTTAATATGGTTTGGAGGGAAAGACAAGAGGTTCCTTCATGAATAATAAAGCATGTATTGGCTCAAGATATTGTATACAAGAAGGACGTTGTCTCTTGATGTGCATCGCAACAAATTACTCCAATACCGAGAAGCGTTTCGTTTATTTCGTTAGTAACTCTATCCCATAGATTTCCTCCTTACTCATGATTAAGAATATAAATTGTTGAGTTAGGTGGAACACTATCCTAATCATAAATAAATTGTCATGTCTTGTGTCTTTATTGACATGGTTTATTTGATAAATAAAATGTAAGCACAATTATTGATGTGACTCACTTACTTAATAATATTTATGTCATCTCCATCTAAAATAAATAAAAAAATTTCATTCGCTCAATTTCCCTTTTACTTTTTTCGTTCATGCTTTTCTCTTTCATTTTTCTTTTCGCTTTTCTGTTTTGTGCCGCCTCATTTATCTTCAAACGGTTCACTTGCGCTTTCGGGCACCAACACATCATCCACCATTGCCGTTGATGTCTACACCATCACCATATCGATCGCTGATGTCCACATTGGGCAATTGCCACGATCTTCACCAAATCTCTCTCTCTCTCTCTCTCTCTCTCTCTCTCTCTCTCTCTCTCTCTCTCTCTCATCAATTTCTATTGGAGTGAATTAGGCACTCATTAAGGGTGAGCGTTGGTTTATGGTGGACCTTGAAATTGGATCAGACCAACCCTACCTGCCCATTTCTAGTACAATTTCTAGTTCTAGGTGTGAAGCCGGATTGAGAAACTCTAATCCTTGTATTTTGATTGGAAATTCAGGTTAAGCTGTTTACAATCACCATAGTGGGACTTCACTTCAACTATCAAGCATTAATCACAACAAAAGAAGGATAACTGAACACAGGCAAGAGCCAATCTTTTTATCATATTTGTGGACCATAAGGCTCAAACACTTGCACTACAACCACAAGTAAGATGTATGTTTTGAGCAAAGAGGATAAAAAAACCAATTATTTTGCCTAGCATTAGGCCAGATTAAGTTCTATAATTCATGTTTTATGGCATATGTTTTGAACTTTTTATTATTTATTTTATTTTAGTGTTTATCTTTTATGACTTGTTACTTTTGGCAGATGAGAATTTCTGCCATTGCTTAAACTTTCATTTTGCTTGACTAAACGATGAGTTGGACACTTCCCAACTACTTTATGATTTTGTTTGTTTTGTGCCGTATTTCTCCCCATTTGTTGCTCTACTATTTTATCGTAATTGCTATTTGTCTCAATTGTGAATAAATAAAGATGTGTTATTGAAGCTTTTTCCTTTCAACGAATAAAAGAAAAAGGCATTGGCTGGTTCCCGAGTAAGCCTTTGAATTGGACTAGACCGGACCAACATGATTGAGTCTAGGGTCTATAAGGTAAGTTTAAGATTTCCAAAAATTGGAGGTCTATTCAGACAGGTAAGTTCAAGATTTAAAATCTTGAACCTAATCATTTTGGAATTGCTCACCCCTAGTACTCATCAAAAGTTTGGGCCCTTGCATTATCATTTCCCTAAACTTAAGAGAGAGTAAATGAACTTACTTTACCTAACAAATATCGCGACGCATATTAAACAAATGTATTAGCATAAATATCTACTAAAACTTCGAAAATTTGTTGTCCCATGCTCATCCGAAATGACCTCCTTCGGTGCAAGGACTTTTAAAATCAAAGATTCCCAATGCAATAATTTATACGCACGTACACGCGCACACATGGTAATCATGACATTAGAAATGGCACATGAAAACCGCCGGTTTTCGACGCGCATTAAGGTCCACGCCGGTGTGAACCAAGGCACGTAACTCTGATAAGTCCATCATTTTACCAACCATCCGTCAGCGCTGAGGTCATCAGTCCAATAAAGATATGTGGGATTCAACCTGCGGGGCCACTCGACGCCTCCCGCCCGCGATCGGTGTGATGATATTTGGGTCCCCGAATGGTCGAACGAACGACCGGACGAGAGACGTGTTGGACCGCGTGTCGGTTGACCAGTGCCACGATATGTATTGCATTATCCTTTCCCCCCACAAAGGACAAGCCCCCTTCGTCATCACCTACGTTAACGAAATAGGTTGGGAAACGAACGCCACCTAATCTTTCCGGCGCAAAGCCTCTTTTCGGCGTCGTCCCGGCGATCGATCCCATTTTTTGCTTGTGAACGTCCGAATTTAAAAGTGCAATCATTGGAGACCAAATCGAGATGTGCTTTGCTGCCCTTCTGACTTATCAATAGTCTGACTTGGACGACTGCCCACCGCACAGATAATCGCACGCTTAATCTGACTAAGGCTGTTGGGTAAGGAAATTTAATGCATGTGTGGAGATTGGATGTATCGTGCATTTTGCATACGAGTTAGCATTTCCATACTTTGCAAGCGACTTCCAAGTTTGGCTCTTCGACGAACAATCCTAAAACATTTCTTAACCCACATAAAATAGGTTGAGTTGTTATATAGATTGGTTTTATTTGAAAAATGAGTCATAGATAGGTTTAAACATAATATGGGTGTTAAATGGGTTTACAACTTATTTTGAGTCAACTCACCTCTATGAGTTTTTCTTTATTTTCTCTCACCAACACTTGATTTCGTGCTCGCGTACCCTGCATTCTTAACTCAATTTGAGTATGAGTTTTTTTAGATTGGGTGAAAAATGAAAGCATTTTAGTAATATGAACTGAGTCATGTATAGGTTAGGTATGAGTCAAATTGAGTGGAGATTATTAGATTTGCACTACTGGAAAATGGGTTTATTTAGGTCGAACTATTTTTATCATATTGGCCAAATCGACCCATTTGACCGGTCTACTCTTCAATGAGAAGAGGTACTTACCACGCCATTTCCGCGTACCATCTCAAAATTAAACGGATGCCTCTCACCGTTGAGCCAGATTCTATGAACTGAGGCGTGGAGTTTTTTCTTGTTACGATATGCGATTTAGCAAGGGATAAAAACTTTTTTCCCTTCCGGCGGACGAAAGGGCTAAAGACGGAGTTCTGCTTTCAGAAGATTTTGTAGCACGAGAGATCCACATAAACAGATGGGCCCCTTAATTGGCAACAGGTAGAAAGGGGAAAAACAAGCGGGCCTATTTCGTTCGGCCCACTAGGCCTAGCCCGCACTTATTCCTCACGTCAAGCCCGCTAACACGGGCCCGCAATGGCGATCCGCCGCCTCCATGGACACGAAACGCGGGCCTTTATGTGGGCCAGGTACGGGCCTCTTGGGCCCGATATCCACTCGCGGTCGCACGTCATGGCGCGTGACGCACGCTCGCGTCCGCCGTCTCATTTTCCCAGACGATGGCGGTACCCCACGCGCGCGCGCACGTGGAGAAGCTGTCCCCTCCGCGGTCGCTGTCCCATTAATTTCTCCATTTCTTTAAGCTGCCGGCAGAGGCAAAGCTCGCTCTAGTCAGGAAAACCCTAATTCCCAATTCTCCTCCCTCATCACCACCAGTCCACCATCCGAATCTCTCTCTCTCTTTCTCTGTGGCGGTTCGTCGCCAAATCAATCGAAGCGATTCGAAGTCGGTCGTCGAATTAGGGTCTCGTCCGATGGCGGAGGGCAAGGGAAAGGGCAAGGGGGGCGGCGGCGACGACGTGAGGAGCGCGGCGAGCGACTACACGTCGGAGGACGAGGGGACGGAGGATTACAGGAAGGGAGGGTACCACGCGGTGCGCGTGGGCGACGCCTTCAAGAATGGGTGCTACGTGGTGCAGAGCAAGCTCGGGTGGGGGCACTTCTCCACCGTGTGGCTCGCTTGGGACACTCAGAAATCGGTACGTTCGTCCTCTCCTTGGGGGCTCTCTGTTTGATTGGTCGGAAAACTGCGATGAGGGAAATGGGAAGAGGAATGGAGTTTAGGAGAGTAAAGATTTGGCTGCAAAGGAAAATGACTGAGGATAGACACTTTGCAATGCGTGCTGTCTAACTCGTAAGTTGCTGTTGTTTGTTCGAGCGGAAGCGTTGATGATAGGGATTAGTGGCATAGTGGGTGATGTAGAAGTACGTGTATGTAAGTGTGATTTTCTTTACTCGAAATACTGAAAATTTGGGTTAATTGAGCCAGCAATCAGTTCACTCAGGTACGTTAGTTGCGGAAAGGAATGTGTATACTAGCTTCATGGGTAGTTGTTTTGCAACTGTGTGAGGCTTCCCTGAGTAGACGACCTTGCTCCTTAGTTCTTAGTAATTAAAATGCTGATACCTCTATTGGAAATTCCTAGATATCGTGTAAGTCTCAGTTTGTCTGGTTACTCTTGAGATTTTTCATGTTTTTTTTTTTATGTACTGGACTCTTGTCTTAATTGCATCAACTGATTCGGGATGTTGCCAATAATTCTCTCTGTTCTAGTCGTTAACAACTGGAGAAATTCATTATTTGTAGCGTTATGTAGCTTTGAAGATCCAGAAGAGCGCTCAGCATTACACAGAGGCTGCAATGGATGAGATAAAGATTCTCAAGCAGATAGCAGAGGGAGATCATGCTGATAAAAAGTGTGTGGTGAAGCTTTTGGATCACTTTAAGCACTCTGGGCCAAATGGACAGCATGTTTGTATGGTTTTCGAGTACCTGGGGGATAATCTTTTGACCCTAATCAAGTATAGTGATTACAGAGGGGTCCCTCTCCACATGGTTAAAGAACTCTGTTTCCATATTTTAGTGGGTCTGGATTATTTACATCGACAACTTTCTGTTATACACACTGATCTGAAGCCAGAGAACATCTTACTTTTGTCAATGATCGATCCGTCTAAAGATCCCACAAAATCAGGTGTTCCACTTATTCTCTCAACAAGCAAGGATGAGGCAGCACGAGTGTCTTCTATTTCCAAGGAGACTAAGAGCGTGAATGGGAATTTAACTAAGAACCAAAAGAAGAAGATCCGAAAGAAGGCCAAGAAGGCAGCTCAAGGCTGTGTGGCAGAGGAACTTTGTGAGGAGGGAGATTCCAAAGCTTTTGAGCCAGCAAGTAGTAACAATGATGAAAAAGAATCTGAAGATTCGGTCGATGAGCGATCTCATGATTCTTTGAACAAGGATGATTCATCTAAAAGTGATGAAAATAAGGATGCCTATGAAGGAAATACACATCATAGAAGTCGGAGTCGAGCCGCAAGGCAGAAGCTTCTGGCAGAAATTGATCTCAAATGTAAATTGGTCGATTTTGGAAATGCTTGTTGGACTCATAAACAATTTACAAATGACATTCAGACGAGACAGTACAGGTGTCCAGAGGTTATTTTGGGTAGTAGATATTCAACTTCTGCAGATTTATGGTCCCTTGCATGCATTTGCTTTGAGTTGGCCACTGGCGATGTCCTTTTTGATCCTCATAGCGGCAAGAACTACGAGCGTGATGAGGTATTTACTCATCAATGTAGCATCGAGTACTGTCGTTTTTCTTGTGGGATTTCTCTCTCCTTTAACTAGTTTTCTTCTGTTGAAAACCTGGTCTATCATCACATGTCACAGTTCCTTTGAGGATTCTGGAATATTTTAGATCTTCCAGTTTTATTAATTATGAGATGCTTATGTTTAGGTGTTACTTCTCTTCTTTTGGTTAATTTTGCAGGACCATTTGGCACTGATGATGGAACTTCTTGGCATGATGCCTCGTAAGGTAGCTCATCTGGTAGCTATAGGTGCATTAAGCTACATTTTTATAGATAATTTGTTTGTTTTTGTTGTGACAGCAGTGGTTATCCCGTGCTTCTGTATGTTAGGCTTATTCAAGCGACTAAAGTGATATCTCTTTCAGATTGCAATAGGTGGTCGATACTCTCGTGATTACTTCAACAGAAATGGTGAGTTGAGACATGTCCGCAGATTACGTTTCTGGCCTCTTAACAAGGTTCTCCTGGAAAAGTACACATTCAGTGAGCAGGATGCAAATGACATGGCTGACTTCCTTGTGCCCATACTTGACTTCGTGCCCGAAAAGAGGCCTACAGCTGCTCGATGCCTTGTTCATAAGTGGATTTCTGGGAGTCCTCGAGTTCTTCAGCCTTCTACAGCTGGTAAAATTATCCCGTCTGCAGAACAAAATGTCTCAGATGAAAAGGAGCAGAAGGTTGAAAGGGAAGCAATGGAGCATGGTGTGGGGGAAATCAAAGTCGATGGAGCCCCCAAGCAACAACACGTGGAAACTCTAACTTCGTCTGACAGGACCAAATAGACATGACTAGCCTGTCTGTTTTGTCTCGTGTCCTAGTCCCCCTCTCTGCATTCACCCAAATTGTCTGAGCTCTTGCTGGAAATTTTGTGGGAGGTATATAGATATAAGTAGTGGTCACCTTTGCTTGGAGTTCTACTGAAGTTGCAGATGGTTACTGTGAAAGAAATTTTGATGAAGTAATGAGAAGTGGATCACCCGCCTATTATCTTCTTCTCAAGTCTTGGATTGTTGATGCCCCAATTGCTGGATTACTCGAGTGTAGCGTTCACATTTGGTCATCAGATAAACTTAGCATTCGTCAAGGAGGATGTATGATTCTTTGTTGTGAGGTGGAAGAGAATTAATTTTTTGGGGAGACGGTCTCCCAGAGTGCATATCCTCGTTTTCACCGGCTTTCATAATTTAAATTTGTGGACCAGTTACGCATACATTTCATTTCTGCCATTGTTCCTTCCCGTTGGTCCTAGGAGGATCTCAAAGAGTGACATGATTTTGAATTGTAACCCTGGTGCACTGCTAAAGACGTGGAAAACGAATAGAAAAGAAAAGAAGACATCAATATGAGGGTTGCTAGGTCTATTTGTCATCATTAAACTAAGCTACCAAGATCATTAGGATGGTTATTGTTGTGATGGTGAGCTGTTCATTTGCGAGTTTGGAATTATCACAGGTGCTATGGTTATCTGTCTTGTAGATCATGGGATAAAAATGTTATTGCCCTTTTATATATGAAGGGGTAATGTAACACAACCAGGAGTGTTCGTACATGCAATTTATTCTCACCTCTCTCGCACACATGGTATGACACTAGGTATTGAAGACAGTAGAGCGGAACTAAAATGTCAGAAGTTCTGTATTTATGACCCTTGCTCGAAGATGAGGGAGATGCCACTGGTGAGCAGATCATCAGACAATATCTTGTTGGCCGCCTCTGTTGGATGAAAACCGTCCCAGAACACGTATTCCGATGCATTTGCGCACGTGCCCACTGACTTTGGGTTGCACAAGATCGATGTTTCTAACAAGCCTGTCCCGCAACACGCTCTCCTCGCCTCGGCAAAACCTGTCAAGGTCACCAATTTATGCATTTTCGCTTGGGGTGGCCATTACTTAAATCGGAAGGTGTATTCCCTGATTATTTGAAATAGGAATTTTCACGTACCGCTGTCGGAGGGCTTTTGAACGATGTCGTAGAGAGGCTGGTAGATGTCTAGGACCACCAGATTAAGGCCAGTGAGCTTGCTCAGCAAGCTCTGAGAAGTGGCATTGAGCTTCTTGTTGAAGGAGACCGCGTCCCTGTTCAGCTTGGTGACGCAACCCTCGCTGTGGTTGCCAAATATCGTGATTGTTGCCGGCAAACACCCGAGCGGCGGCAGCGTGGTCACCCCAATCTTTCTTGCCCCTAACGAGTAGAGTTCCTACAGCGAAAAAACACCATTTTGACGTTACACATCACAATTCTCTTTTGACCATAATTATATATTTTGCATTAAACTGATTAGAATTGACATAGACCCTCGAAAAGGAGAGAGAACCTGAATGAAAATGGAGTAGTCTTGCATGAGAAGGTCTGAGAATTGGTCAGGCGTGTAGACTTTGTAGAGAAGAGGGTTGATGTAATAGTTCTGGGCAAAGTCGCTGCTTCCGGCACTGACGAGGTAGAGTCCATCTGATATGATCGCTGTCACGTTTGCTTTGTACTTGGCCGCGATCTTTATGATCTTGTTCTGGTACTCCTTGTAGTACTTCAGCTGCTCAGTCAACGAAATCGTATGCTACACCCACCACAACTCACAATTGCACATTGTTAGTCAGTATTTAGACTTGCCAAAGTCGATACTGAAGCTAGAGATGCAATACCCAGCTTAATGAAATCCATTTATACAGCGTCCGGTCGGGGCATTAGTTTTATCAAATGTTACAAAATCAAGAAAGAGAGAGAGAGGAGTACATATAGTTTTGCTGTTGAGTCATAGTAACCGGAAGAAGCGGAAGCGAAATTGGCACCGATGAGAAGGTGCTTTCCTTTGGCCTTTTCGCTGAGATAGGCTGGTGGGTAAGAAGTAAACCCAATGTTTTCAGCTGCCACCAATCACACATATCATTTAGTCACACATGAACCACATTGCCTACTCCTCAAAACCGATAAAGAAGGAACAGATATGGAGAGTGTACAGAATTTGAAAAATGGCGCACGGCATGTATGTTTATATGTGTACCAGTGAAGTCAGCGGCGGTCTTGCCATTACAGAACCTCCCGGTGGGCTGGTGCTTGATGAAGTCCCGGCCATACGGAGGGAAGTTTGCCTTGACGATGGTGTAGAGGTGGTTGTTGTTGCCCGTATCCACGACCGAGTCCCCAAACACGAACATGGAAGGCACCAGAGGCTGCCCGTCGACCACCACGCACAGCATTGTCACCAGCATCACTCCAAGCGAACATGACGCACCTAAACGACGGGATAAGCCCATTGTCTCCAACACTCAAGAACACATGCGGAGAACTTATGATCAGCTACATTGAGGAAAAGTGTTGGACACTATATAGGAGAGTGAGAGCGTTTGGAAGAAGCTGATAAACCGCGCGAACAGGTCTAAGGAGAGAAAAAGAAGGGCAAAGAAATTGTTGGAGGTTGAAAGTGCATGTGTTGCAAGAAATTAACCTGACGAAATCTCCAAGCTTTAGATTCACGCATACCTTCTTCTTTAATGGTGTTAGGCTTGGTCTGACCTAATTAATTAAATAAATTTCTGGTCTAGTCCGGCAGATGATTGGTGGCCATCATATGTGGAACCTCGTTGACATGACATTATTGTGCTAGAAGACTTGCAATCCTAATGGAAGAGGTAACTTTCCATGCGAGTTCATCTTGAAGGTCTTGATGACATTTCGTCCCCGACTATACAGAGAGCAGAAAGGAATAGGATTTGCAAGAAAATTACATTAAGACAAGGAAAAAAAACTCAACTTTCTATAACCATATTTTGTAGTTTTACTGATCAGAGAAAAGATAAGATCATCTTCTATTAGTGGTATGGAGGCATCAAGCCGAATGGTATCACTGATCTAATTGGATCTTTTATTATCTTAAATTTCAAAGCATGCTAGTTTACAGAAATGTCAATAAAAATGGATAATTATGATTAGTTCGGCGATATTGCATTGGCCCAGCATGGCTAGTGATATTACCGAAGAATAAAATATTAATCTTTTAAATTTATCCAATTGATCACGAATGCACTAGAGACAATGCTATCATATTCCTTCAATCTCTGATCTGCAGTCAGTTCAGCAAGAATGATCCCAGGAATCACTAACCAGGGTACATGAACTGTTACTCGAACTCGAACCTCGCTGCATTTCAATCTTTGCAGTCACAGTCTTAGCTAGTAATTGCAATTCATCGAGGGCATAAGCATAGACCCTTTTTCGCTCGACATAGAAATCAATGAGATCCGACCCGACATGCCAAGGGAGACAGAGTGATTGTTTTGTGCAACAGGGAGAAAACAAAGGGCGATGGTTCCACCTATATTACCCTAATGGCGTGTCTTGATGAACTCTTCATTTGAGCTGTACTGGCTTCTGAGGCACTCTTTCAGCTTTTACCTGGAAGCGTCCACGAATTTCTGTTTTTGAATAAGGAAAACTAGAGTAATGTTGGCTGGCACCAGGATTTAGGCAGTGTGATGTGTTCTGCTTTTTCTACTTTCGTGTCGCGCATCCTCCATTTTGCACTTCTATTGTTGTTCCAGGGTCACCATCCGTCGAGGACAAGAAAATGGCATACTGAGGTTGAGGTCAAGCCGAATTTCCAAATAATGTGTGGAAATATTATGTGTAATGACGATCCGCATTTACCAAAATTTCTATTCACAAAATAATCGTGTATCACAATGTGAAAGCCCATTTTTTAATCTTCAAGTAGCTAGGATGGTGAACGAGGCATATCTCTTATTTAAGATGATATTTTTCCTCCTTAATTTGGGTTGAAGTAGCACTCAAATCGACCTCTCGCTGTGATATTAATAAAACACCATGTGATGTGTCAAAAACTAATCAAGTTCAATCACAATTTTTCAAAACACGAAAACAACAAACACCGATTTAAGATGTATAAACACTGTGCCTGACATACACTGTTTATGAAAAGATTGTGAGAGAAACGTCCAATGAAAAGATTGTGAGAAAAACATCCGATTTGACGCGATTAAGATGACCTTGTCCACTTGCGAGAAAAACATCGTATTAGATTTCTAGATCAAATGCGCATGGGCATGGTCCAAGATGATCGATCGACTGTGACCTTCGGCTGTTTCTTCGTCATATGGAGACAAAACCGACGCAGCACTCTCTCGATCCCGTTTCTTCCCTCCCAAAGAAGGCCACTAAGAAGTAACTAGCACAGTGACCTGAAACGGACCTAGAGTTCCCACGCCTCTGTCCTCGAGCTAAGCTCAGTAACGACAAAAGAAAATGGGCCCTTACAAAGAGGCCCATAAAAAAGAAAAACATTAAACTCACATCGGTAGGGGCCGCGCGAACGCAGGCCCCCGCTGCCACAAATTATGACGTAGGCTCAGCCACTATGGACTGACCTTAGGCGAGCGCCCCTCCGCAGTGCAATGGAGGTCGCTAACCTAGGCCATGGGCCTTCCTGATCGCCCATCGACCCCGTCCAGGTAAGTATGTTGCAATTTACTCCGAGCCCGTACCTTATAGTCCTTTCACCTCCTCTCTCTTCTGCTTTGCCCCGATGTGGGACTCCCGAACAGCCTTTGCAAACGAGCCAAGGAAGAGACCCGGTGCGTTGCGTATGGAAGAGAAAACCGCGGTTCATTTTGAGGACGCCTCCCAAGCTTTTTCCCCGCAGCGAGCACGATTCGACGCGGGTCATCGTTGCCTCCGTAGTGAGCATACAATGAACACACATCAGCAGCTCTTGTTATTTTTTACAATGCGTTGCTCCCCTTCGTCACGGAATCGGGCTATTGCTAGCTCCGTCCAGACCTCTGATGAAATCCTGACGCCAGCATTCGCCCGGCGGCCATGCTTACATTGGAAATGCCAGCACCCTGCGCACCTCCTTCCGGAAGTGAAACCCAGCTCGTTCGAGTCCCGCCACACGGGAGTAGGATGATGAGGAATGAAACTAATTGAGTCAAGAGTGGAGCGGATATTTCCATATTCAAACCCGAGCTCGGTTTGCAGTTCAAATCTCGACCCTCGGGGGCACGACCAATCGGAGTGAGTGGGAGATTGTCCAACCAACTTGTGAGCTCGGTTTAGGCTTTCAAATTATCAAAGACTACTCAGAATGCAGGAATGTGGAAAGATATCCAAGTAAATAAATCCATTGTCCAAGAAAGAAACCCGGACTAAGCTCGATCTGGAATTCCAACCACTCGGAATTTGGTCATCAATGGCACTGAGAACCAATCACGTCCGAGTTCAAATGACTCCGTCTAGATGGCGTCTGGGACCTTCGGAACCTTCATCGTCCTCTCATCCTCAAGCGCTCGTTTGGGCAAAAACTCTTTATCTAGGAAGGAAGAAGGGACTCGGTTGGGCGGGCTTTGAGAGCGCCGGGATCGAGGTCCTAATCGAACCCTGGGCTTTGAGAATGGGCCGCTCGCGGTGGTGGTGGGACACGCTCAGCTGCGGCGCAACTCCAAGTACGCACCAACCTGTCGATGAACGCGCGCTCGTCGCGTCGCAGTGGCAAATGCGTAAATTCATCCTCCTGTCGGTGCCGCTTCGGCGTCCTTCTGTTTCGCCGTTTCCCGCGAGAAGTACGCTGGAAAAACGCGCTTTCCTCGAGATCGCCAGATGGGACCCCGAGTGGGATCGATTCGCGCCCGAAAATGAAGCATCGATGCCCTCTTGATTTGAGAGGCCGTGCCGTCTTCGGCACGTGGCTTAACGTTATTATGCAAGTCGAGGAAGGGCGACGGGCTCGAGACTGCAGTTTTTTCCTTAATCGAGAATAAGTAAATGCTTCCGAGACTCGATAACAACATTGGTATCTTGGTATCTTTTCGTATAAGAATGTCAAAATCCGAACTCAACCGAACCCAATTGAATTGAGAAGTTCGATTTTTTTCGTTTTTAATAATATTAAAAATCAAATTTTTTAATTGGTTTTTATTGATTCGGTTAACCGAACTAAATTGATAAAATAAAAAAAATATATTTTTCCTTTTTTTTTTCTTTCATTTTTCTTTGCCGGCGACCAAATGAAGAAGAAAATGAAAGAAAATAAATAAAAATTTAATAACAAATTTATTGAAAGGGGTACAATACATAATGGCAAAAAAAAACATAAACAGAAGTAAAAACCGAATCTAATTGAATTGGGATTTCGGTTCAATTCGATTTCGGTTTGGAGTGGATTTTAGTTTGGTTTAGTGAATTCACTTATCAATTGGGTTCAATTCTGTTTTTCATAAAAACATAATCGAATCAAACCACTTACGCCTCTAATTGAAGAGTAGACCTTCGAAATGAGTCATAGAATAATTTGGTAAGCTGAGTTATTACGTGGGTTAATTATATTTGGTAGAATTAGATGCACAATTACAATGAAATAGAAAGTAAAATTGATAAAGATAATTCGAAACACGAGATTTTATCCTAATTTACCGTTTAATTATGATTACATTAAGAGTTCGCCACCAACTATAGCGGCACCATCCGCTAAAATTTGTCATTTTTTAATGCATTTACCCTGCGGAACCTGGGGTTTTATTCCACTATAATTAGCACGCCGCACCTGTCTTATACATTTATCAATTATAAAGAGAAATATAATATATGCCGAATAATTATTCATGGGTTTAAGTTCAAATTATTAATAAAATATAGACTAAAACTATGAAAGCCCTCTAGTAGCTTAGGAGCGCTGCCTTATGACTCTGAACCTCGGGACCTCATGCCTTGGGAGTATAAGCCATCCCCACTCATATTATTGTAATAAGTTTAAGGGAAAAGACCAAAAAAAAACTTAAAACTTTGCTCAAAGTGACGAATTTATCCCTTTTTTTTTTTTTTTTTGTGACATGAAAAACTCAAAACTTTGCAAACTATAACACATTTACCCTATCAAGAGCATTTTCATCTTATTTTTTTTGTTTTTCATTTTCCTTTTTCTCTTCTTCTTCTCTCTTCCTTGGGCCATGGCGGAGTGAAGCCGATGTTCAACGAAGGCTACCCTCATCGGCATCAAGTGAGGGTTGCCCTTGTCGACGTCGGATGAGGGTCACCCTCGCCTGGGTTGGTGAGGGTCGCCCTCGCCGGCGTCGGGCGAGGGATGCCCTCGCCGGATTTTGGCGAGGGCCGTCCTCACCAAACGCCGATGAAGGCTTCCTTTGCTTGTGTTGGGCGAGGACGGCCCTCGCCAAATCTGGCAAGGGCATCCCTCGCCCAATGCCGACGGGGCCTGGGAAGGGGTGCCCTCACCCGACACCAACAAGGGTCACCCAACCTAGCCAAGAGCCGCCCTCACCCAATGTTGGCGAGGGCAGTCCTAGCCAGCCCAAGCGAGGGTGACCCTCGCCTGACACCGACTTCCCTCCGCCATGGCCAGCGGAGGGAAGAGAGAAGAACAAGAAAAAAAAAAAAAAAAAAAAAGTAAAAAGACCAAAATACCTTATAGCTTAAGGTAAATGTGTCATATAAATGGAAGTTCGTGATTTTTTATGTCATGAAAAAAAGTTTGAAGTAAATGTGTCACGATTGGCAAATTTTTGGATTTTTTATGTAAACTTTTTTTTTGGTAAATTTGTTACTTTAGGCAAAGTTTTGGAGTTTTTGTGGTTTTCCCCCTAAGTTTAAACATAATATATACGTTAGGCCTAACTAGCCTTTATGGTTTTCTTATTCGCTCAATCCAAACTCTTGCTGCCTCAGTTTGGGTATAAATTATATTAAATTTGTTTAGATTCGAGTATATTTTAAAATTGCTTTGTCTAAACTCTGAAAACCTCATAGATGGGGAAGAAAAATTTACATTCGGGAACTAGGGCGCTCTTTAGGTCGGGAAGATAAATTCCACCGCACCTCATAAGAGACGTTTGAGGAACTAGTTGGTTGCTATAGCTGCCCATGCCAATGAAGGTGGAGGGATGGATGAAACATCCATTGTAAGATCAACTCGTGCTTTACATAATATCTCTCAATCGACTTATTGGCCTTGTACTCTTGATTGAAAGATACCGTGCGAAAGTGTTTTAGTAATATGAATTTAATATGAATTACTAGATTTGCGTTGTAAAGGGATTACATTTTCGGCTTGACTCGCCCGTTGGATAGGTTCATTTTCGAGTGATCCAAAACAAAATCAAATTTCCCCTGAAAATCTGGATGTTCAGATGCATTCCGACCAACAAATGTCCACGTGTTTCTCGTTCTGGATTATTGATTATGCTCGGTCGTGACACGTGGAGCAAATTCGCAATTGTCATCCTGGGAAGCGCTGAGAAATGTAGGGTCGCGTATCACGTGCGTGATGTTAGATTTGCAAGCTTTTTCTCGAGACGACCATTTCCTTGGATGTCGTGCGATATTCGTTTCTTTCGCGATACTTCAGGCAAGAGTCTCTCCGGTCTAGTAGTAGCAGTGAGATTAGTAAAAGAGGGCACGCCCGAGAAATCAGTGAAAATCCTGATTTCATAAGCGAACCGATTAGGTAGCGCATGTGATAAAATTTTCGAAACGAGAAATTGATTTTGGCCGTAAATCAATTTTTCAATTTCTATTCCCAAAGTTTTTGAGTAAAGTTAAAACATGTTTGATAACGACCAAAATTTCTATTTCGAAAAACAAATCCGTTTGATAACGAAAAAAATTTATTTTACATGAATCGTCATTTGTCCCCATCCTTTTACTTCACTCTTCTTGGTGCTTGTGATGGTAATTTAATTTGATAAAAGTTGGTAAATCACTTTAATTTAGGGAGAAGTGCCAAAAAAAGTCCTAAACCTTTGTCTTTGCGTTGCATTTAATCATAAACCTTTTTTTTGGTGCCGATTTAGTCATAAACCTTTCTATTTGGTGCCGATTTAGTCATTCCGGCAAATTTAGCTCGGAAAATGCCTACGTGGATACAAAGCCAGCGCCGGCCGTCCTACGTGGATGAACCGGCGCCGACATGGATCTCGAAAACAAAACGACGCCGTTTTATTAAAAAAAAATTTTAAAATTTTAAAAAATAAAAATTAAAAGTTAAAAAAAAAAACCTAGAACCTAGTTTAAAACCTCCTTGTTTTATTGAGAAAATAAAATTTGGCGTCAAACCCGACACCGCATTTATTTTCTATTTTCTTGCCTAACCACCATTTTTGGAAATAATCTCGCGCAACTTTTTTTTCTCTAAAGCTTTCGGATTTATTTCGTATGGGAGCACGTACGAATTTATTTCCGAAAGCTTTAAAAAAAAAGTTGCGCAAGATTATTTCCAAAAAGGGTGGTTAGGCAAGAAAATAGAAAATAAATGGGGTGTCGGGTTTGAACGCAAAATTTTATTTTCTCAATAAAACAAGGATGTTTTAAACTAGGTGCGTGCAAAGTTTGATCGATTAATTTTGAGTACGGGAGCATGTACGAATTTATTTCCGAAAGCTTTAGAGAAAAAAAAAAGTTGCGCGAGATTATTTCCAAAAAGGGTGGTTAGGCAAGAAAATAGAAAATAAATGCGGTGTCGGGTTTGGACGCCAAATTTTATTTTCTCAATAAAATAAGGAGGTTTTAAACTAGGTGCGTGCAAAGTTTGATCGATTAATTTTGAGTACGGGAGCACGTACAAATTTATTTCCGAAAGCTTTAAAAAAAAAAAAAAAAAGTTGCGCAAGATTATTTCCAA
Organism: Eucalyptus cloeziana; assembly: GCA_014182715.1. Taxonomy (NCBI): domain Eukaryota; kingdom Viridiplantae; phylum Streptophyta; class Magnoliopsida; order Myrtales; family Myrtaceae; genus Eucalyptus; species Eucalyptus cloeziana. The sequence goes on along the minus strand of CM024635.1, from coordinate 47,831,901 downwards.
AAAGGGTGGTTAGGTAAGAAAATAGAAAATAAATGGGGTGTCGGGTTTGAACGCCAAATTTTATTTTCTCAATAAAACAAGGATGTTTTAAACTAGGTGCGTGCAAAGTTTGATTGATTAATTTTGAGTACGGGAGCACGTACGAATTTATTTCCGAAAACTTTACAGAAAAAAAAAAAAAAAAAATTGCGCGAGATTATTTCCAAAAGGGTGGTTAGGCAAGAAAATAGAAAATAAATGCAGTGTCGGGTTTGGACGCCAAATTTTATTTTCTCAATAAAACAAGGAGGTTTTAAACTAGGTTCTAGGTTTTTTTTTTTTTTTTAAATTTTTTTTAAAAAATTTTTTTTTTTTAAATTTTTTTTTTTTTTTAAAAATAAAACGGCGTCGTGAGGAGAAGGAATGGGGAAAGCACGATAGTGAGGAGAGGAGAGGAGAGGAGGCTGGAAGGAAGAAGTGGAGAAATAGTTCTATTTCTACTTCGAAATAGAAGGTTTCTACAATTTCTAAACTACTCATTTCTCCTCAAAATAATTTCGAAACAGAAACCGTTTCGAAATAGAGAAATCGGTTTGTGTTATCAAACGAGTTTATCCAATTTCTCTGCTCCTAACGCAGAAATGGTAAACCGAGAAAATGTAAATTTTACCACGCAAAGACCCAAGAACAAAGCAGAGCGTACCTCATTTTAAGTGACGTGGCAATTTGCTAACACGGCGATGATACGGAAGTGGCGTAAACTCGACGAGACTAACGGAAAACCACGCTCGCACACGTGGAAGCATGCCGACGCACAACACGCGGAGGAATCCCTTAGGAGCCGGGCGACGTGAGCGAGGGCACCTAGAAAGTCCATTCAACGGATAAATTGGTTATTCAAACGAAGATCCACTATCTCCTTGTATTCGCTCTTACAAAGGTACCCAAGTTGGTTCAAAACTTCCAACCAAGCATATAGAAAACTAAATTGTTAGGACACCGATCCGAACAAAATACTAAATGAATAATAATACAAATAATTCTCAAGCTTTTACCTAATATGTAATGTGATTTTTGAACTTTTGTCTAATGTTTAATGTGGTATGTAGACTTTCAGTACATATTTAATATAATCTTATAATTATATTCAAATATTCAATGTGGTCCTTTAATTAATTTAAGATAAGGGTTAATAATTGATATTTTCATAGAGTATTAGGATCAAAATGAACCACATTACATATTAAATTAAAATTTAGAGATCGTATTAAATACATTAAAGTTCGGGACTACATTGCCTATTGAATCAAAATAAAAATATCATCTGTGTTATTTTCTTTAATATGAAATATAGTATCTTAGAAATCGTGAAATTAAAATTAAAAATCTTGCAATTTTCAATATGATTGGAAATGTTTCTTTTAAGGAATAATCCAAAGTCACTTTCAGCTCGTGGAAATCAGAGTAGCCGGGACAACAAAAGCGTTTCGGCTTCAAATTGACCCAACAAAAAAATCAAGGCGTCGGCGAAATCTTCAGGCACGCGCGACATCAGTCTCAACCAAGACACGTTTCCTTGCTCGGCACTCCACGATCCGATGCCATCCGCTGTCGATTCGTGCTTGTCTTATCTCGACGTTACTTCAGCCACAGCCCGCGAAGGGAATGTCTCGCTTTCCCGGCTTTTCCAAATTCCCCACTTAGCGAAAAGGCGATCGCCTAAAGCTGGATTAAACCTCCGATTTGGTTCTGTAATTAAATTAGACGAAACGATTACGGATGGGACGGGGGGACATTCTTTTCCTTCCTGAGGAGGCACGCGAGATTCCTCTCGGGACCGGCGCGTGGGAATGCGCGTGGATCAAAACGAGCGGTGGTGCGGAATTTCCAGCTTCAGAAGCGGAAAAGAGAGGGCAAAAAAAAAGAAGGGATCCACCTGAGCACGGACAGGACAGCTCACTGCTAGAAAGCCAACCACATGGCCCGCTCTTTCTGCACAGAGACGGAACGCGGAAACTGCCATTTTTCTTTTGTCTCGTTTCGCCGAGTGTTGTCGTGCAATGAAACGACCCCACTCGCTGGTCGTTGCTTCTTACGGAAATTTTCAGTAGTTGGTCAAAATCTAATTTACGAAAGAGAGAGAAGAAGTTATCATGTTAGTCTAGTTACGTGCACCGGCTGATATGGGACATGTACTAGGTTGGAATCCATGAAAGTCCGATAGGCGCGGCCATGGAAGCATGCCGTGCATGAGCTCTGGATCTCGAATTTTCGGCTGCCTTTTCTTTTAAGGAGAAAAAATATTAAATAATGTCCTCTGTGCACTTGCTAAAAAATATTTTATGTTCATTCGAATTTTAATTTTTTTTATTTAGACTATATGAACTTATGAATTTGTGTAACGGTTGTATAATTGGAAGTGTCTGAAAAGTCGTTATTTCAACTTTTAGTTGGAACTTGGTGGTAAGAACCTTTTAATTGGGAATTTTATTTTTAAAAGAATGAAATCTTGATAAATGCTTTTCAATCAACGCTCATTAAGAATGCGAGCAAATATAAATTCACAACATTCTTAGTAAAGATCTTACTTATCTCGAGCAATAGTATTTTTATTCAAAGACCGTCTTCGTCTGGTGAAAAATAAATGATTAAGAGAATGTTTTATTAAAGACTACTGCTCGTATTGTTTCCATAAATAAATGAGCACAATATATTTTTATCGTTCACAATAATATTCGAGCATAATTTTTTTAATTATTGAAAATTTTTTATTAATTAATTATTTCAAACAATATAATAAAAAAAGAGAAATGAATCGCCGAAAGGGTAGCCAGCTGCAACTATCTGCTGACGTGGAGCAATGGCGCGGCGAGTAGCTCCCACTACCCCAAATCATCCCAGCATACTCCCAAAAAACGAGCTCACCCCCGAATAAACGAGAGGCTTTGTAGAGGATCCCAACCCCATTCCACCACCACTCTCCCTCTCTCTCTCTCTCTCTCTAGAGTCCCTCATTAAATACCCACCTCCATTGATTTCCCACCCAATCCAACTTATAAGTCGTTTCCCCCTTCTCTGCGAAACCAGATAATAGCCAGAAGTAAAAGGCCGCGTCGATCCCCACCCTCCATTATCACCATCGTCCGACTCTTCCATTTCTGCATTCGTAGATTCTAGAGAGAGAGAGAGAGAGAGAGAGAGAGCAAGGAGAATGGCGAGAGTAGATCTGGACGGGAGGGCGATCGCGCCGATGACGATATGCATGATCGGCGCGGGGGGCTTCATCGGCTCCCATCTGTGCGAGAAGCTGATGACGGAGACGCCGCACAAGGTGCTCGCCCTCGACGTCTACGACGACAAGATCAGGCACCTCCTCGAGCCCGAGTCCCTCCCCTGGGCCGGCCGCATCCAGTTCCACCGCATCAACATCAAGCACGACTCTCGCCTCGAAGGCCTCATCAAGATGGCAGATCTGGTACTCCCTCCCTCTCTCTCTTCTGCTGCTTATGCTACTTCATTCTCTCTCTCTCTCTCTCTCTCTCGTTCTCTGGAAACGAGGAGTTCATTCATCATCAGTCATGTTTTGGATGCTTTGGTCGATGGATTGCGCCTTGCGATTCTGCTCTTGGTCTTAGTTGCTTAGTTGTATGCGCCGTTTAGCAGCTTTATAAGTGGTTTTTTTGACGCTGAAATTCGTTGTCGTCCCTTGCTTCCAGACGATCAACCTCGCTGCGATCTGTACTCCCGCCGATTACAACACTCGGCCTCTCGACACGATCTACAGTAACTTCATCGACGCACTCCCTGTGGTATGGCATTTCGGTTTCTCGTAGAATGTGCGCTTTCAAGAATTGATTTCGGAGATCTATAGTTTAGACTTCTATTTTTTTATTGAAGGAATTCATTGAAGTTGATGTCTGATTCTGCTGTCAATTTTAGGTAAAGTACTGTTCGGAGAACAACAAGCGGCTCATTCACTTTTCCACCTGCGAAGTGTATGGGAAAACGATTGGTAGCTTCCTCCCTAAAGATAGCCCACTTCGTCAGGTGTGACTTCCCTTTCTTGATGTGCTTTTGTGCTATTGCCCTGCTATCTAGTTCCGTGTTTATTTCTTTTCTTTTCTAGTCATGCACTAGCATTTGTATGGTCTTAACTATTCCAGAGACTGGATTACTTTTTGCTCCCTTTGACTGATCACGGATCTGTTGATTGGTCCTATTTCATAGCATCATGGCCCAAATGTTGTAAGAGACTTGCCTTGTATATAGAAAATGTGCAGTATTGCAAAAGGATTTGTGATCACTTCCTAGTTGAGAAAGTCTTGGGAGTTGCTGCTAGTGTTCTGTTAAATCTGAAAATCTCCATCATTCCTACTCTGTTAAAATAATCTGTGCGTTCGACAAATCCATAATTTATGTTACGTGTTTAGTTTTCTCCTAATGTATAATTTACCTCACTCGATTCGTTATCAATATCTTGAAGTGTAGATTTACTGCATGTCATTGGCTGAATGGGAGTTTAGGGGTACTCAGGAAGCAATATCCATATGTCATTTGTTAGGTGATTGGAATCTAGGTGGTCTATCTGGATGCCCCTAAATTGAGGGCATTTCAACAGGGAGTCCGAGCAAAGAACTCGTTGCTGCACCTAGATCCAAGATCAACCCTTTTGTTTTTTGTGATGCTATGGTGTTCATATTGCATATTTGCATTTGAATATTGGTGAGATTCTTTAATTCATTGATGATTGGTCCTTCAGCACTCGATGGCCATTTTGAGAGGGTACAGATTGATTTTGTGGAAGTAGGTCCAGTCAGTTATCGTGAACAGGGCATGCAACTAACTAGCTGTTTTCTGGCTTTTAGAAAGAGACTGTTTGCATCATGGTGTGTCATTTTTCGCATGCTTGATCTAAACAAAGCCTGAATCGGTATACATTATCTGCTTTGCAGGACCCTGCATATTTTGTTCTCAAGGAGGATGCCTCTCCCTGCATTTTTGGCTCAATTGAAAAGCAGAGGTGGTCCTATGCATGTGCAAAACAATTGATCGAGAGGTTGATTTATGGTGAGCGATTTGTTCATTGATTTGCGAATTTTTACTTTTTCTTTCATATGGCTTACTTTCATCTCCATGGCGCAGCCGAAGGAGCAGAAAATGCTCTCGAGTTCACTATAGTGAGGCCTTTTAACTGGATAGGACCCAGGATGGATTTTATACCTGGCATTGATGGTCCAAGTGAGGGTGTACCCAGGGTTTTGGCATGCTTTAGTAATGTAACTCCTTTCTCTATTATGGGAATCCATTCATTTTGAATTTTGCTCCATAAATTGTCTAGCATCGTTAGTAATATACATTTTTGTTCTCCCTTTTTGCAGGCTCTGCTACGTCGTGAGCAACTCAAACTTGTCGATGGTGGCCAGTCACAGAGAACTTTCATTTACATTAAGGATGCCATTGAAGCTGTTCTTCTTATGATTGTGGGTTCACCTTTTGCCCTTTTTGTTTGAGTATTTCCGTTGCCATTCAGATTTGACAGCTGACAGTGCAGTGACTTCTCAGGAAAACCCAGAGAGGGCTAATGGGCACATTTTTAATGTGGGTAACCCCAACAACGAAGTAACGGTTAGGCAGCTTGCTGAAATGATGACTCAGGTGAAGATGTTGCACTTTGCTGCTTTATTGTAACTTAATCACACATATAAAGCTTCCATGCCCTATGATATAACTATTGTTTATGCTTTACACAGATCTACTCAAAGGTCAGTGGGGAGGCAGCTTTGGATGTACCTACGGTTGACGTTAGTTCCAAGGAGTTCTACGGCGAGGGTTATGATGACAGTGACAAGAGAATCCCGGACATGACCATCATTAATAGGCAATTGGGTATGCTGTTCTTTTATTGGTCTGGCTTGCCCATCTTAAACTTTTTAAGTGGCTCTGAATTAATTACCATGCTCATGCAGGTTGGAATCCCAAAACATCCCTCTGGGACTTGCTTGAAGCAACGCTTACCTATCAACACAAGACATATGCCGAGGCCATCAAAAAGGCCATGTCAAGGCCACTTGCATCGAGCTAATGTGGTCGAAAAACTGGCCACTTAAGGGTTCTCGTGTTGGATGCTGGCTGTTGCAGGCGTTTCAATTCTTTGTAAGGTTTTAGTACCGTCCAAATGGGTTGATTTTTGTATACGTTGGTTTCTCTCTCCCATGTTGGTAGTCAGGTGCTCGGGGAATATTGTCTCTGCAAAATCTAGAAGACATTCTGAGGGATCTGTATCTTAGCGATGTAATTTATAAGCGAATCTTAAGCTACAGTTGGGGTGCAGAGCATTCAATAAAAGCAATCTGCTGTAATCCGGGGGTTTGATTGCTGTTCCCCTATTTTATTTTATTTTATTCTCAAGGGCGTTCTATATAACTTTATTTAGGCTATGTTCTAGTTCTTTCTCCTCCATCGATTGATCAGTCTATTGCAATCACATTAAGCACTGCGGAGCACATGTTTTGGGCATTCCAACAGTGCGTGTAGCAAACACTTGGGAAAGCAGAAACCATTAATTGGACATTATATTCACAAGTGAAGGTAGATTTGCCGAACTGGCGTCTGGAATCTGCATATTTTCTCTCTCTTTTCTTCTGGGCATGCACTAGTCCCATCTCCACCCATTGAAAGAACAAACCATATGCCGGTTTGTATTGGGTGTATCGAGTCTTCTGCAGGTATCGTGCGAGATGCATCACTTATCAATTTCCATGTTTCATTTCATTGGCATCATCAGCATCTTTCGGTTCTTTCTGTATCGTGATGCTTCTCTGTTTTGATTTGCTGTCAGTAACGACGCCGCCCCGCCAGCCAATTCACATGAACTCGTTGGATGGGGCTTTGCTCGGACGAGTTCCCTTTGGAAATTGGAATGCAGTATATAAGGAAGGATGGTGGATTGCTGTTATCTTTTGGAAATTACCCGATGCTGCGTCGGTTTTATCATTCGCTTTTGCTCTCCATCATCGCTGATGCAGCAACCCATGCCCCTTAACTCGCTTAATTTGGGAATGTTAGTTTCGCCTTAACCGACCTCGGGGGTGGGCAAGCCACTGCTTTTGTTCCATTACGGCCGGGAAAACTAAACAATTTGATGATTAATTGTGCCTTAATCTATGATCATCTGTGATTTCATATCATTAAAGTTGGAGTTAATAAATTTTTCACTTATATATGTTGGTCACAAGACACTTTACTTTATCTCTGTGTTTCTTGCGTGATGAGACATACGATATAATTTTTCGAATTGACGTAATAAATTTAGAGGTGCTTGGAAAGATTTTTCCTTTTTGCTCATTTAAATTTATGACTTATACATTTTTGACTTTTTTTGAGCCCATTACACTTGAAATTTTCATGACATACAAAATTTTGACACTTAAATTTACATACAATTTTTCATAATTTGGATAAGGCGAGACCTTTTGCTGCCAAAGCATAAACAAGCATGCCATTGATGATGGTTCACTTTTTGTGACATTTTGAATATTAAGTTTTGTTTTTTTTTTGGTGACTGAGGACTCCGCCACGTGCCCCTCGTACCTGAACGGCTCCTGAGGGCCGGGCCTCTATACTTTGGGGAAGACTAGCACAGTAATCCACTGTCATGGCCCTCCACTTAAATTGCTAGCAACACAGGATTTCGAACTCTCGACTTCAATGACGAGGGTGAGACTTTTAACCAACTGCGTTACCCACGAATGAGTCATTTTGAAAACTAAGTTCACATTTCAACAAATCAATAAAGATCATTTTCGAATGTTGTCTTTTAAAGCATATAGTTTTTTGAAACGGTACCTCAACCATACCTGTCATAGTGACAGCCTTTTTCTTTTATGTTACACCCCAGAAAAATTTTAACGAGATAAAGGAATGAGATCCTGAATAGGACCATAGAACGGAATGAAAAGTATGTAATACATATCTTACCATTGGAGGCATCAACGTCGCTTTGGCCGAGTGGTTAAGGCGTGTGCCTGCTAAGTACATGGGGTTTCCCCGCGAGAGTTCGAATCTCTCAGGCGACGTGCCGTTTTGTTTTGCTTTTCTTTTTCCCTCTTCTTTGCTCATTTTTTGATGTCTAAGTATGAAGTTCTTGCGATTCCATTTGCAATTCAGGCATTCTCCGAGGATCATCCTCTCCGATTCCGATTCCGATTCGCATCGTCGACCCTCGGCACTTCCGATCTCGACTCTCTCTCTCTCTGTAGCTCTCTCTCGCGTCGCAGAGACCATGCCCGCGAGCTCGCTCAATTGGCAGCCGTCGCATTTCTCGACTTCCACGAGCAAGAGCAACGGCGCGACGTTTGAGTTGAGGATCGTCTGCTCCGTCAAGAACCCTAGCTACGGAACTCCGCCCGCCGCATTGTCGTTACGCCGATCTTCGGCGGGAGACGGGCCGGCTTTCACCCTCGCCAGGTGCTCGAGCTCGGAATCCGCCTCGACGAGGACGGCTCAGGTGAGCCGCGGCGTTTTGGAGGGTAGAGCCGAACCGACGATTGATGGCGGCGGGGGCGGCGGCGGCGAGGACGACGGGCCCCGCGGAGGCGGCGGAGGTGGGGGCGACAACGGTGGAGGCGGCGGCGGCGGCGAGAGCGAGGAAGAGGAGTTCGGTCCGATATTGAAGTACGAAGATGTATTGAGAGAAACGGAAGCGCGAGGTGCGAAGCTTCCTGCCGATATGTTGGAGGCCGCCAAGAGCACGGGGCTTCGCGAGCTTATTCTTCGACGATATCTGGATTTGCAGGTTCTTTCGCGTTTCGAATTGTGAATGGGTCATAAAATTGTCGTTTCCATGCCGTTACTTCTTCGAGAATATCATCGCTTCGCTCGTGTTTTTATTATCAAACATCAAACCAACGGTGCATGAACTTGTGAGGAGATATTTTTGAGATATTACTAGATGGAGAGCCGAAAATTGGAGTCGGAAGGTGAAATGTGAATCGTGTCTCAGGAACATAAAGGTTCTTCTTTTTCTGGGCAGCGAAGAGACTGTTGCCATCGAAACTTGTCCTCCCGACTTTTCACCTCGGTGTATATTAAAAATTAGACTGGGAAGGTTGCCGAGTGAATTGGTCATCTTTAGATGTCCAGTAGTCGAGTTGAATCTCTGTCTTTCAGTGGTGCATTTTCTGTATTGAAGCTCTGTCTCTGGTGCTCATACTCACATCAAACTTGTAGGGGTCTTATTGGCCACTGGGTTTTCTGATGAAGCACTGCTCAATGCTTCGGAACCGGATGTTGGCCGATCCTTCTTTTCTTTTCAAAGTTGGAACTGAGGTACATCGATGTTCTGTTTTCGTCAGTGGAATTGCCTCTGTGCAATGTTATCATATATTCGTTGACGGCACTTGACACCTATAGAGAGAGTGGAACTGCTTATTGCATGACCTTCGAGTTGGATTTTGGCAGTCTTAGACTTTGTGATATAGTGGCAGACTAAGCTCCTTTGTTGTCTTTTATGGTGCAGATAGTCATCGATTCCTGCTGTGCAACTTTCGCTGAAGTTCAGAAAAGGGGCAAGGATTTTTGGTCAGAGTTTGAGCTATACATGGCTGATTTGTTGGTTGGTGTGGTGGTAGACATTGCTTTAGTTGGTATGTTAGCACCATATGTTCGCATAGGGCAGAAGTCTATGTCAAGAAGTTTGTTTGGACGCATTCAACATGCTTGCGGTTCTCTTCCCAGCAGGTTTTGCTTCTCTGTGACATTCTTCTTATCGTTGGAAACTTTAGTGGTGGATGGAGTTATGAGATTGAGCTGTTGATGTCGTGTAAATCACTATTCTATTTGTTTCCTACAATTGTTGAAAGGAGGTGATTTGATGAAAACACCTAGAATTAATTTATTTACTTCGAAGAACAACCCTAGCTAGTCAGTTTACCTCTTTGGACCAAGTAGTTAATAGCGTTATTCTCTGTCTGATAAATGTCAGTGGTAGGAGGGATGTGGCCCCTTGTTAACCCTTTTTTTTTTTTTTAAGCTGTACTAGCACATTGTTCAGGTTTTGATTTGATCGTTCAGTGTTTGATTCCATACAATTAGTGAAAATGGCTTATGTCAGTAAATGCAAGATATATGTTATATCATTTCCTGTTGAGCTTTTGATGATTATAGTTACATAACCTTTAATCTGTGCAGTGTTTTTGAAGCTGAAAGGCCAGGTTGTAGGTTCTCTGTTAAGCAGCGGATTGCTACATATTTTTACAAGGTATCAACAATAGCTAGATTTGTAATGTAGCTCAAAGGACATTTCTTTCAATTTTGAGGTGGGAACTAGATTGGTAATTGAATTTTGTAGTTTCCAAGCTTCTTTCGATTTTCCTCACCCATGCTTAACATGTGTTCAGGATTTTGTTAGTTGTGTTTCTACTAGTAGACTTTAATTGTTTGGTTGGCTGAGTGTTTCATTTTTTATCCAGGGTGTATTGTATGGATCGGTGGGATTTGGATGTGGTCTTATAGGTCAAGGTATAGCGAATTTGATCATGACTGCGAAAAGGTAGACAACAAAACCTATTGTCCACCAGCATTATTTTGCAGATCTTTACTTTCACTGTTATGGAGTTTGATGTGGAACTTCTGGCGCTGGTGACTCTACTTTTTTTTTCCATTTTAATTATCCGTCAAAGCACTGTAAGCATGTTTATATATGCACAAAAATGAATTTCTGGAACACGGTAGGTAACTGCTTTCTCTTCAAATGATGTTGGGATTACAGAAAAAACTTGTGTTGCTTGGGTGCATAGCTCTATGTCTCTCTAACACCCACATCCACACAGTCTGCTCACATACGTGAACAAAGCACATGGACCTTGGTCATAATAGTCGCAGAGCTGTCATGGATTTGCTTTTGCCATTACCTCTTCACTACATGGCTGATCGTATGAGTGCATTGTTATCTTCAGGAACATTAAGAAATCAGAGGAGGATATACCCGTGCCACCTCTTGTACAAAGTGCTGCACTTTGGGGTAAGTTCAATTGACAATTTTTAGGTATCTGTTCAAGTAATTATAGAGAGATCAACGCCTGGAAAATTACTTGGTATTTGAGTAGCTGTTGTTTTGTTCTTTTCTGCTAATCCTTTTTTTTTTATCTGCTCACACTTTATACATTTTAAGGCCATTGCTGGAGGTTACAGTGAAAAATCCGAAACACTTTGGCTCTGGCGGGCTAGGTTCTTGTTCACATATTATTGTTCATTCTTTATATGTTGTCTGATAAGAGCTGGAGAGTAAGCAGCAAGATCTTTTCTGCATTGGAACTTTAACTGTAGTGCTTTGCATGTACAGCTAGACATCCATTTGAAATTGCATGATTCTGTTCTGTCTAATGACTTTACTTATCTCTCAGGTGTTTTCCTTGCGGTATCTTCCAACACACGTTATCAAATTGTAAATGGCCTTGAGCGCCTGGTTGAAGCATCACCTATGGCAAAGAATGTCCCACCTGTCGCAATGGCTTTCACTGTTGGTGTGCGGTTTGCCAACAATATCTATGGTGGAATGCAATTTGTAGATTGGGCTAAATGGAGCGGGGTTCAGTAGCAGCAGATGCTCGCACATAAATTATATTATCCCATCTCATTCTTTGAAACGAGGACAGAATTTCTATGTTTGGCAAACTGTTGATTACATTGGTAAGAACAGTATGATTTTCAGGTTTCATAGTGATTCCCATTCGGTGGCATGTTTCTGCTCTTTTCTATTTGGCTACATGAGGCAGAGAAGGAAATAGTGAGACGAGAAGATAATTCTTGTCTAGAATACTGGATGGAGTCCCTCTTTGTGAGCTTGCTCATTTGAGTTATACTATTCCTGCTAACAGAGCTCAGACTTAAAGAACCCCAAATCTCTCTCAAGTCGCTTGTGGTTTGAATTCAGTCAGTTCCTCTTCACGGATTACAATTCCTGGTGAGGATTTTATTTGTTTTTCTTTTCTGGGTGTCCGCTCTTTTGCTTAATTGGCACAAATTTGTCGTTCTTCACTCTGTATTTTACTACTTTGCATCACTTCTTGTTTTGTTTGCTGGATTCTGTCAATCCAATTATTTGGTTCGCTGGATTCTGTCAGTCCAATTTCTTTCACGTCTTGTTAGATGGTAGGAATTGCCTAATATTGTCATAGCTTCTCCAATTGGTTAACTTGTCTTCACCATTCTCGTTGCCCAATCTGATACATCGACTTGATCGCTCCGGATAGAGAGTCGCTCTGGATAGAGTTCGCTCAATTCTTTTCTGCTGTTTTTTTGAATTCCTTCTCTCTTCCTCTTTCTGTCATCTTCTGGAGTGAAGGATAGATGTCTGCTGTCGTCTGAAGTAGATTACTGTTTAGAGTATTCCCAAGGACTGTCCGAGTCACCTCCTTTAGGACAATCACTGCCTGCGACAATTTCCGGAGGTATTCTCGAGTGTTTGATTGATAATGCCGATGTTTCAAGATGACGGGTCTTCATCCATAACATCCTCTCCTCTTCAGCTCTGTTCGATGATGCCACTTTTGCTGGGTTTTGGGTCACCGCACTCATTGCTGAAGGAACTAGAATCCAAGGAACGGGTATACTTGATACATTTGTAACTAGCTTGTGTGGATCACTTCGCCATCGGTAACCTTGAAAATATGCAAACACTGCTCTCGAGCAAATCTCTTAGCTCGCATCTCCCGATGGGGATACCATGCAACGGATCACGGCATATACTTTTCAGAGTCTCGCGCTAACCGGATATTAAAGTCGTGGCCTGGCCTTCATAAGCCTTTTAATTCTACTAAAAAATCATTGCTGCCTTAAGAGTTTCTTGTCCGGAAGCTGTTCTTCGAACTGTTTCCATTCTTGAAGTCCGCATTTGTGGTCCCGTATCGAGCTATAATGGAAGCTATGGAGTTGGAGAAGATGGTTCAAATTATTTGATCTCGATGCAGTAGACCCATACAGTGGTTGCTCTTCTTCAATCTTTGAACGGACGGCCTGAAGGACCTCCCGTTCTAAGGATTACAGGGATTCATCAACACGAAGAGGCCTTAGATTTTATGGCCCGCATTTTGACTGAAGAAGCAGAAATATTGGGTATAACATTTCCGTTTAATCCAATAGTTAGCAAATTAGAAAGTCTCGAGATTGAAAAGTTGCGTGTGAAGACTGGCTAGGCTCTGGCAGTCAACTCAGTTCTTCAGTTGCGTACCCTATTGGCCTTTGACGATGAACGTCACCTGAAAAGATCGCCTCTTCCACTGATGAGTATATATGGAGCTAACTCACGCAGAGTCTTGCTGATGAGCCAAAAACACGCTCGGTGAACTGCTTGAGAAAGACTTGGCAAATGGGAGTAGCCCAAGTACTGATTCAACTGGGTCGTTGCCAGATGGATAATTTCCTCAATGCTCTGTGGGGATTGTCCCCAAAGTTATGGTAGTGACAGAGCAAGACTCTGTTAAGAGCGGCTCATGGAAGCTATGCACTCTAATGCTGCATTAATTTGATTGTTTGGAGTTTACAGTCCTTAGAGCGATTGAAGGTGGAGAAAATGCTATTTGGGGTGGCTACTGAGATTATCATATCATGAGAGGGAGCCGAAAGGAAGGGAACGACACAAGAAGCTCGACAAGTGGATCCACAGGCTTGACTTGGCTGCATATGGGAACTTGCCATTGAGCTCCTACGGGAGGTTGCAGGTAAGGAGGCCGATGCAGGGATGCAATTGTGATGCCTATAAGATCGAAGAAGAAAACGGATGTGTGGAGATGTGCTGGCAAGATCGGAATCTTTTCTCCTGTTGCCTTAAATGTGCAGAAAGTAAGATATTAACTAAGCTGCACTGTTATATGCCTGCCTGTAGGAAGGATTTTGCAGGTCGCTCCTTACTCGTCGTTTGTTATACTTTTTCCCCCTTTTCATATAGCCAGAATCTGATCAATCATTTTTGTCTTTGCTTCTATTCTATGAAAGAATAACCATCGACGTTAAATGACCTGAGCCTACACCTAGAGAATGGCCCAAAGGGTTTTGAGCGTACCTGCATAGTTTCGAAGTCGTTACGCACGGCTCGTGCGATGCTTATACTGAGACCAGAACTTTGTTCTTTTCGGCCTTTCTCCAGCTGTGAAGTACAACATTTGACATTAAGGTATTACCCGAATATGTGACAACCGGATCTCTGTATGAGCTACGAGATTTGAGATTAATGGTGCTGTGATCAACAGGCGTTACGCTGACAGCGAACCCAATGATGTTTCTTTCGTTCTTTCCAGAAACTAGAAATGAAATCCCAAGATGCTTTTAATCCCCAAAGCTATATGGGCTTTGCCTGGATCTTATGAAGCTTACACTGCATCAGTTTCGTCCCCTAGACATTGCGACGGACGTCAGCACACGATCAAATGCCTCTCGACCTGTTTCATCTTTGACAGTAAGCTGATGCTACATTTCATGCAAAGAAAAGAAAAAGGGTTCGAACCCTTCAGCTGTCTCTTGGAAAGCAATGCATGGCATTGGACAATGATTCGAACATAAGTGCAAGACAGATTCAGGAACCAAGTGATGCAGATGACGGTTAGTGCATTTGTCGGTGGTAGACAAAATGCATTTCTCTCCCGAGAGGGTATCAAGCACAGGCATCAACAACATAGCCGCAAAAATGAAGAGGATGAAGATCAGTCGAATCGGCATAAGCCGGTAACAGAACAGACAGACAAAACTCCCACCGAAATCTTGGCACGATCTCTCACCGTCACGAGCTCTCTCAAGCAGACAAATCGGAGATGTCGACGGTTTCAATGCGCTCGTCGTCCGGCAAAACGGACCAATTTGGAGATTGTGCGGCCCTCAACCACTTGAAATCGTCGACCTTGGACCAGTTCCCGGTTTCTTCACCGAGTCCGGCGTCCTCAAGATCCCGCTCGATTCCCCGATAATGGAGGCGATACGGCGCGAACCTCACCCCTGAGCAATCCTCGACGATGGGCCTGCTCCTCACCCTCAAGTAGAAATCGCTCGCCTTGGCGTTGTGGATCCTTATCTGGTGCGACGCCAGCAGGAACACGCAGTTCTCCGCCTCCTCGATCAGGACTGATCCGGTCACAGGCCCTGCGTAGACCCTGCAATTCCTCAGCCTGTGCACGAACAGCGCCCTCGCGCACCCAATCAGCCTCACTTCGCACGACTCCAGATCCGACAGCGTGAACTCCCCGACCTCCAATCCCCTCACGTCCTTTGCCAAAACCTCGTTTGCCCTGTTTCTAAAACCCGGCGAATCGGGCACGGCGACTGCCAAGCTCCCAGCTTTCGCGGCCGGCCTGGAATCGCAATTCTCCGCGTCAGCTCCCTTCATCGAGGGCGCCGTCGGTTCCTTTCTCGCGGGCTTGTTCTTGAAAGAGAACTTCTTCTTGGGGATCAGCTCGGAGCTCAGATTGTCGAGGGCCTGCTTCAGATCGGAGATGGTCTTCAGAGAGGACCGGACTTCGTAGGAGGGCAAGTAGTAGGAGCTCTCCGCGACGAGCTTCTCGAGGTCGGCGATGGAGGCGGAGATCTCGTCGAAATGGAGCTTGAGCAGGGACGGGTCGGCGAGGCGGCACTGGGCGAGGCGGGACTCGATGGACCGCCTGGACTCGCCGAAGAGGGAGAGGAAGGAGGAGGTGGATTCGAAGGAGGAGGAGGAGGCGGGCGGCGGGTCGGGCTTGTCGGGGCGGGATTGGTGGCGGTTGGAGAGGCGCTCGAGCATCGCCAGGTGCTTCTTGCGCAGCGCGGAGGCGTCTGCGGAGGCGTCGGATCTATCTGCTTCTCCTTCCATCGTCTCTCGTTTTCGGAGGCAGAGCAGAGCGAGCAGAAGAGATGCACGAAACCGATTCGAGGAGGAAGATGACCCGACCGCCTCGCGAGGATGGGCTGCTCTTTCGTCTTCAGGTTTTCCAAGCTTTCGAGGGCTTGATTTTAAACCCAAATTGCTTTTATAATTCTCTGGAAAAATTCCAAATAATGAGTCTAAATAAGAGCCAAAAATGGATTTTATGTCGAATAAAGATTTGAAGTGGCCATGATTGCTTCAAATAACGGCTTAAACTGATCACGGTTATTTTAAATAAGAGCCTAATCTCGCTGGTCGCTAGTCGACTAAATATTCCGATCGATTAAGAATGTTTTCGTCGAATTATAATTTTGATTTCAAATGATTTTTTATCCTTTTCGGAGAGGGCTAATGATTGTTGGCAAGGGCTTGGCATCTATTGTTGGCAAGGGCTTAGCATCTCTCTGTCAGCTATTGATAAGGTTGGCAAGGGCCTGCAAGCCCTCGCCTTGTGCCGATGAGGGCTTAGTGATCCTCGCCAATTGTTGATGAGATGACCCTAGCCCAAATCTAGCGAGGGCCGATCTCATTGTCTTGGGGTTGCCTTGCCCAGGGCTCTCGCTAGATCGGGTGAGAGCAACTCATCGCCCAACCCTTTTCGACATCGCGTGTGGTCAAAAGAAGAAAGAAAAACCAAAAAAAGGAAAAAAGAGAGGAAAAGGGAAAAAAGAAAGAAAGAAGGAAAAAAAAATTAAAAAAGGTAACCGACTAAAATGCCATTGACTAGTCGGAAAATTAGGCTTTTATTTGAAATAGATATTACTTTAGACGTTTATTTGAAATAAAATCTACTTTATATCATTATTTGAGAAAATGATAGCACTTTAGATTTTTATTTGAAATAATATCCATTTCATATTCTTATTTGAAAAAAATGAAGGCATGTTAGGCCTTTTATTTAGAATTTTCCCTTATTCTTCTATTAAATGGGAAAAAAAGAAGAAAAAACATGAACTTTTTAAATTTTTGGCAATGTTAAATAATCCTGAGAATAAAAGGTTTTCAAATTGCAAACTCTAGTACCGAACAAATTTGATCACGGCAAAATTTTGGAATAAAATGGAGTAAAAGTTTAGGCAACATCGAAAGAACAAATTCAAAATAACCATCGCTTCTTTAATTAATTGAATTTTCGAGTCTCTAAATGCATCAAAATACAGTTTTTTCCCTATCGGGTGACTGTTTTGGCCCCGTCGTCGTTACCAGTATATTATGATTAGCCGAAATCTTGTAGTTATTCTACTACTATTCCACATAAAAAAAAAGAAAAAAACGAAAAATCGAGTAAATTATTTGAATATATTAATTGAGAGTGTCACCATCAACGTCTAATGTACCAATAGCACACTGAAATGAATTTGACAGGAATAATTAAAGTTAAGATCAATTTGTGATTAGTGATTGAGCCACATTCGTATGGTATACCTATTAAACAGGCAATTGAGTAGGTTAGAGTGAGTCGAAAATTGATCCGGTTCAAATTAACTTACTAAGTAATATCGGTAATACAAGTTTAGCGATACATACTCTACTTTGGTATCATGGGAATTATTCTTAACCATTAAAGTTTACCCATTTTTTGTTCGGTGATAATATGTCTTTGGGAGATTGAGCTAGGTTCTATTTTTTAAATTAATTATTATTTATTTATATATTTTCTTTTATTTTCTTTATTTTCATCTTTGATCTTCTTCTTCTTCATGACATCAGTGCTAAAGAAATGAAAGAGCCAACATAAATGCCGACAACAAAGAACTTTCAAACTAGTCACCACGTTGTCGTCGACCATTGCTACCGAGAGCCCTTGTGGTCGCGCCTCCATTTGTCGAAAACGCTAGCCCCTTTGCTCGCTCGATGCATGTGGCACATCTCTCTATATATCTCTATATTGAGATTGCGACTCATTTTGAGGATGGTCATTGAATTATGAATTATAATTTATGTGGTGACTCAAGTAAGTATGTGTGGTTCGATCCTGCTCGTCCATTTTAGCGTGCCCAAAGGCAATTCGCCAAAAATGGATCAAAATGGGTTCTCTGATAATCTGCTAAGATCCAATTTGATTGACTATATTTTTTTAAACTCATTTTCATATGACCGTTCAATTATTCAAACAGCTTATATTCAATTCGGGCCTAAAAGTATGAGTTAAAGAATGGATGCATTACTCATTTTGACACTTCTATGCATAAGAGACCAACAATGAGTTTAAGTATCCAATGTTATAACCTTATAGGTCCAAAATATGCAAGGTTTTATACGTAATTAGGAATAGGCTGATGCCACTTTGGGCCTGAAAAGCCCAATTAGCAAAAGGCGCCAACAGACCAAAGTAGCTTCTTTTAATTAAATGAGTTGAAAGCGGTTTCTTTTTCGGCTTATTAGAACTCAGCATTCGTCGGGCTTTCTTCTATTAGACCCATTGCAACCTATCTTCCAGTCTTAGCCAATCCATGTATCACCCAATTTATTAAATATGATTTAAAATAATAATCCCTTACCCATGTTGCAAACTCTAGTTTGTGGAAGGTTCAACCTAAGAGGTCTTTTTTTTTCTTCTTCTTTCTCTTTTAGATCGTTCCTATTTTATTGCTACTCTAACGCTTATTCTTAGATTTTTACTTAACTTCCTTATAGGACATCGAAGTCAAAATTTATATTTGAAACTCGATCATCTCTACCCTAACCTCCTTAGAAGATGGGGATTCAAACTTCCCACCTCCTTCTTACCATGTAGAAACAGTGGTCATTGAGGCAATTAATTATGTTTGAACAAGTCACAAGGATCATGTGGGTCTATTTACTTGAAATCATATGAGCTTAGAAACATTATGCCCATGAATCCATGATGCCAAGTTGCAAATAATAATGACTAAACCTGTCTAATCCTGTTTTGACTTAGATATGAATGGTAATGTTTTGAAATTCGATTTTTTACTCAGTTATTAAGTCACTCGGAAGGAATTATTTACAATATGTGCGTTTACATTTATTGGATTTTCTCATCAGTTTGTTCTATAATGAAATCATCGATAAAGAAGATGACTTGCACAAATAGTACTGCAGACTACACCCAACAAAAATGCAACATATGCCGTGCATCACGTGTGTCAAGTAGCGTTTAGATTTCATCATAAGTTCCGGCCAGAAACTAATTTCGTAACGATTAGTTTTTTTTATTTTTGGAAACTAAAATCTATGAGAAAAAAAAAATTCAAATTATGGTTGAAAAAAAAAATTCAAATTCTGGTTTTAATAGAAGAAATTAAAATGGCCACTCACAAAAATGTTATATTATGGTCTGACATAAGGGATTTCTATAAATTTAGTTTTGCTTGGGCAGAGCATGATGATTATATCCGGGTCCATTCACTTAAAAAGAATACCTGCAAGCCGAAAAAAAAATCGAGCCGTTTGTCCCATGAATCCATGATGCCAAATTGTTAGGAACATCTTATTTAGGAGGAGCTTAGTAGCAAATTATGGAGAAACAACCTTTTATTAGAAAATCGAAAAATAGATCTCGGTAGCATATACTATTTCCATAACTTAATGCGCCCTAATTGCCGCTACAATCTGTAGTTTATTACTGTATCGGATACGATAACTTTTACGCAAAGGCAAGTGAATAAGACTGCAATGAGGACGCCACCCGTGTGTTCTTTTCATGGAGTGAACTTTTGTCCAGATTCGGTTATTAATTCGAGTCTAAATTTGAGATTATGCAATTAATCTCAATTTAGATGCCATAAACGGCTAGGATTTTCAAATAAGGAAAATAAAATCGATGGATAAATTTTAAAAAATTGGATATAATTCCATAACATTAAAATGCTGGAAAAAAGTTGAGTGCACATTTAGACACTCGGGAGCAAATTAAATATATCTATCATTTTCTTAAGATTCGTTTGGTAATGATTTTGTTTTAGGAAACAATTTCTTTTTGAAAATAATCTTTGTTTTTTAATTTTTATTTTCTAGAACAATTTCTAAGTAAAAGAAGGCGTTTGGTAATTATACAAAATTTATATTCTCGGAATGAAAAAAGAATAGAAATGTGTTTGGCACGATTCACAAATTTTTTTGTAACATAAAATTTCTTTTAGCTTTTTAATAATTTTTTAAGGTTTTTTATTTTTTTTTCTTGTGCTTCCTTGCCGTTGGCCAAGAAGAAAAGAAAAACATAAAAGAAAAAATAACTTATTTAGAAGCTATTTTTTTTTCTATTTCAAATCTATTCCCCAGTCACTTTTCTATTATTGGGAATTAGAAAATTAATTGATGTTACCAAACAGATTTTTTTTTTTTTGGTTTCAGGAAATAAAAGAATAGACATTGAGAGAAATATAAATATTACCAAACGGAGCCATAATTAATTATATTTTTGAGCCTCTGAATGCATCAAAATACAAGTTTTCCTGTCTGGTAACTGTCTTTTCATCAATTCACATTAGCATTAGTACATAATAATTAGCATAAATCATCTAGTTACGTAGTACTATTCCATCCAAAAAAATGAAAAATCAAGTAGATTATATTGATATAGTAGTTGGCAGGGTCAACGGTCAATGTCTTCGGTACCAACATATTGAAATGAGTTTGCCAGGAATAACAAAAGTTGGAATGGATTTTGTGTCAGTGAATAACCTATGTAATCTTGTTTTGACTTAAATATGAACAAGAATTTTTTTTTGGAAATTAGAAATTATTTTGATTTTTTGCTTTACATCCTCATTTATAATGTGACTTGGAGGGATTTATTTACTATATATACACATTTATTGGATTTTCTCATCAGTTTGTAGTATAATGAAATGTACTAATTAGTGATAACGAAGATGACTTGCACGGATATTACTATGAGCTACACACAACAAAAATATGATGCATGCCTTGCATTATGTAGGGCAAATAGTGGCTTAGATTCGATCATCATATTCCAGCCAGAAACTAACTTCGTTAACGATTAGGATCTTTACTTTTGGAAACTAAACTTTATGCAAAAAAAAAAAAAAAAAAAAAAACCCAAAATTCTGGTTATAATTGGAGAAATCATAGTATTACATTTTGGTCTGAGCTAGAAGGGTTCCTACAATTATGGTGGTGCTTGGGCGGACCACATCGATTATCCGGGCCTATTCACTTTGAAAAGAAAACGAAAAATTGAGCCGTTAGTCCCATGAATCCAAACCTAGTTCTCTAAAAACCCAAATTATAGGTCTATTTCCAATTCTATCCTTTTTTCTTTTTTGCTTTTGAAAAAACTCTAACTTTAGGTTTTTAGGTTTAATTCCAATCTTGCTTTGATTTTTTTTTTTTGTCTGAAAAACCCCAATTTTATTTCTAATCCCAAATATGTCTTAAAAACTCATTAGTTTTAATCTAGTCTCAAATCCGCCCCAAATTTTTTTTGTCTAAAAAATATTACCAACTTTCAACTTATTCTTAATCTATCCTCATTAATCCTCCATCCAAAAATCGTCGTTCATTGTGTAACATGGAATTTCCATGTAACAAATCCACATCCGTAAAGTGACCTAAAAATTATTTCTAGATGAAACTGTTATTTGATATGAAAATTAGGGAAATTAGGGACGAGTAATGGCGATTTTTGAATGGGGGCCTAATGAGGGCAGATATCGGACAAGAGCTAAAATTTGGCGATTTTTTTAGAAAAAAGTTTTGGGGCAAATTCGGGATTGTACCTAAAGTTGAAGGTTTATTTTTGACAAAAAAAAGTTGGGGCTAGAATTGTGACTAAGCTTAAAATCGGAGTCTTTTTCAGAGAATTAGACCCATAAATCCATGATGCCAAATTGTTAGTAACATTTGATTTACAAGGAGCTTCATAGCAAATCATGGAGAAACAACCTTTTACTAGAGATCGGAAACTAAATCTCGAATATCTATGATTTTATGTGCTCATCCAATCGCCACTACATTTCGTAATTCATTACTGTAATTGATAGAATTCTCTCTTAAGTGAAGGCAAGTTGAATAAGGACTACTATAAAGGCTCCATGCAATGAGGACGCAATGCGTGTGTTCTTTCCATGTAGTGAACTTTTGATTGGATTTGGTCATTAATTCGAGCCTAAGTTTAAGATTATGCACTTGCCATTATTTAGATGCTGTAAACGGCTAGGTTTTATTATTATTATTATTATTATTATTATTATTATTATTATTATTATTATTATTATTATAAATCGATAAAAATTCGAAAGATTAGTTGTCAAGAGCCCTTGTTGTCGCGCTCCATTCGTCAGTGACACCAATCCACTTTCTTGCTTGACTCGTCTAGCGCGTCTCTATCTATCTTTCTACACTAGGGTTGCATCTTGTTGCTACGGTGGGAGGATTCTGAATCATAATTTGTACGGTGACCCAAGTGAGTATGTGTGGTTCTATCCTACTCATCCAATCGAGTGTCCCAATAGCAAGTGGCAATAAATAGGATCTTTTGAAAACCACGAGGACTTAGTCCGACTGACTTTATTATTATTATTATTTATAAATCCAGATTAACCCGACTCTTTAAATAGTTAAACATCATCTATATGGCCTGGTTCTAAAAATATAAGTTAAAAAATAGATCCATGACCCGTTTTAACACTTTTAGGTATGAGAGAACAATAATGATTTAACTTTAAGAATCAAATATTACAGGTCCATACTATGTAATTCGCAAGAACTTTTTTTTATTAGTTAGATTATGAGTGATAGTTGACTAATGACACACTACTACGAATATTTCTTCTTATATTTTTGTAAGGCATTAAGGGAAAAAACATTTATAACTCTATAAAAGTAGGTCGCGTCATTAGACCAAAGTAGATCCTTTCTACTAAATGTGTTGAAAATGGAGTCTTTCTAGATTCGTTATAACTCGTTATTAGTAGGCTTTGCTCTATTAGAGCCAATACATATATCACCCAACTTAGTAAATATGAATTAAAATATGAATTCCTCGCTTTAATAACAATTAATAGTGTTTGGGCAAGCCACAACGATCTTGCTGGTCTATTCACCTGAAGACGTCTAGGCCTAAAAGCTTTACGCCTCTAAAACCATCATGCCAATTTGTACAGTATATTGACTGAACTTGTGTAATATTGTTTTCACTTAAATTGAAGGATAATTTTTCGAAATTAGAAAGTATCTGGATTTTTTCGATTGCATGCTCATTTATAAAGTGACTTGGAGGGAATTATTTACACAATATATTTGGATTTTCTCAAAAAAGTGCATTGTTATGAAAGTATTGAAATGTAATAATTAGTGATAGTGAAGATAGCTTGTATGAATACTACTACAAACTACGCACAACAACAACCCGACGCATGCCTTGTATTACGTTTGGCAAACTATGGCTAGGTTTGATCATAAATTCTAGGCAGAATATAATTCTGTAATGATTAGGATTTGCAAACTAAAATTTACACAAAAAAGGTACCCAAAATATGTTACATTTTGGGATGACCTAAAAGTGTTTCTAAAAATATAATTGTGCCTAGGTGAATCTCGGTGATTATCCGGGCCTATTCACTAACAAAAATACGTGCAAGCCAAAAAAAAATCCGAGTCGTTAGTTTCATGAATCCATGATACCAACTTATTAATAACATTTGATTTAGAAGGAGCTTACTAGCAAATCAAGGAGAAACAATATTTCCTAAAACTCGAAAGATAAATCTAGGGAACATGTACTATTCTCATAACTCAATGCCCTCGTCTATTTGCTTCTACAATCCATAATTCATAATTGCATTGGATAGGGATTCTCTCTTAAACGAAGGCAAGTTTAATACAAATTACTTTAACAGCTTCCAGCAATGGGGATGCGACGCGTGTGTTCTTCCATGGAGCAGACTTTTGGCCAGATTCGGTCATTAACTTGAGCCCGAGTTTGAGATTATGCACTCGCTCTCATTTAGATGCCGTAAACGGCTAGGTTTTTCAAATAAGGGAATAAAATCCATGGAAAAATCCAAAAAATTGGTGTGAATTGTAGCAATCCTATGGCCATGCCAAAAACCACCCTCTCTCTCTCTCTCTCTCTCTCTCTCTCTCTCTCTCTCTCTCTCTATGAAAATACAAGGAAAAACGATAAGCAAATTCCTTACAAATTTAGGCAATTTCAAGGAATAAAATTAATGTAATTTGTTCTTACTCAAAAATATAAAACCAGGGTCCAACTCATATTTTCAAGGCACGAGGGGTAGAAGAGGAATGCAATATATCTAAGGACCCTATAAATACCACTGCCCTTATACTGTTCTCCACAGGTCCTAAGGACAAATTACAAGAAAAGAGTCGAGGCTCTTGTCTAGCTCCTTCTCAAGATTTAAGTATTGCTTCCCTCATTTTCATTTTCTATATCCCTTTTGAAAGAGATTGATCTAGAGAGGAACTCAAGAATCGTATATTCAAAATTAGTGTAACTTCATTTTCATGTAATTTCATTTTCATGTCTATGCAGGATTGTGTGGCAAAACTTTTCGCCATGGACAAGCTAAAGCAGATTGTCGAGGCTGAGGGAGTGCAAAAGGAGGACCCAAACGAGACTTTGCTGTCCCCGGAAGCTACGGTGGCCGCTGATTCCAGTGCGGGAGGAGAATTGGTGCTGGCTGTGAACCCCGAGCCGAGCACCAAGGAGAAGAGGAAACGTGGTCGCCCTCGAAAGTCCAACATCACCGAAAATATGATGGGTCCGCCTCCCACACCGGCACCACCGGCCGATGGGTCACCTGCACCGTTGGCTCTCCCTACGCCTCCTCCACATGCCGAGTCATCCTCGGCCATTGGGCGCAGAAGAGGGAGGCCGAAGAAAGGCTATAAGATAAGACTCATGCGAGTTCCTCCTAGTAAGTTCCCTCTCAATCCGATCGCCGTCTTTATTTATGTGTAATACTTCCTCTTTACTAATATACTCAATTTTAAATAATGACGCAGCAAGTAACAAACATTATTATCATTTGACATTGGAGATGCATCTAATGGGCTTTTTGCATGCTTTGATTGCTCTTTGGATGTGGGATCTACGAATAAAGGGAGCCTCTATATATACACAACCCCCTTAAATTAAAATTTTAGATCTCCTCTCACGATCTAATGTTGAAAATCTAATCTCCCAATTTATCAACTACTTCCATGTAATAAGACATTGCTTTAAAATACAAGTGATGATTGTTGCAATGGTCCCAAAAATGGCCTTGAGTTCTTTCCAAGTAATTTTTGCATCAAGGGTGTAGTTCGTGGGGCCCCCAAAGGCAAAACGGCCTGATTTCGGCAGGATGATGTTGATCTTTGATTGGTCAGATCAGGTCGGTTTGGGTTGGATGTGTGAATCAAGTCTATCGGGCTTGTATTGCAAAACTATAGAGAGTTTGAATTGGGTTCATAAGGTTCAAAAAAAGAAAAATGAAATTAGTCTTTTTATAATTAGTGGATATTCAATGGGTCAAAACTAGCACAATATATTTACGGAATTACCCTCGAATTTTGTTTTGCTTCTTGAATCTCTAAAATCTCTATGATTTATTGAAAGAATAGAATTGAACGTTAGATCATGCATAGCCCAATGACATATGGTTCACGGTGAAAACTAACGTGACTCTCTTTGCAGCTGGGCTCGTTCATTCGGTTGGATCAGACCTCAAGCCGTTCACACTGACGGTGCCCATAGGATGCGTATGTATCGTCATTCATGCAAATCTAGTTATCGTCGTCTTCTGATTTCTTTCATCGCTGCCTTAGCCGGCAATCTGATTTCAAACATCTTCAAAACTGTGGTTTTCAGGACATCATTCAAGAGCTCTCAGCATGTGTTCCGGAAGAAAGTAGAACAGTGGTTCCTCTCACTGCTGTTGGTGAAGTCTCTTATGTGGCCTTCCATAGCAGCAATCCTGGTGGAGAAAAAACCATATACGAGGTTTTTCAGTCTCTCACTCCGTCCTTATTTATTCCTTTGGAACGAGTTATCGACCTTTTCTCCGCACTCGCCGGAAATATTATTCTCCAGATATGGCCTAAATCTTGAGATGTGCACTTTTGACAGAAGACGTTGAGTAGTTGGCTTAATATGATGGGATTTTCTGCTGTGCCTGGCCGGAACACGGCAAAGCTGTAGGGCTCAATTAGGTCACTGACGAAAATCCACCGACGATTGACGATCATCGTCAACCATTGGCCAGCTCAGAAAGGGCCCAAGACTGTTGCCATGTTTTGGTTCACAGCAGTGTAGAAAGACCCTCATTTGATGCTACAAACTTCGCCCGATTAGTACTGTTTGTGACGAAAATCAACTACGATTGGCCATGTTTTGTCAATGAAATTCGAGTGTCATTCTCACTAGAAACTTTGCAATTCTTTTATGTGACCAATTAATGTTATTGCAGGGCCGCTTTGCGATTATTGTTCTGCAAGGGTCATTGAACCGGAAGTATGGAATGTTGAGTTTATGGATGGCAGATCCTCAAGGGCGACATATTGGTGGCAGCCTTGCTGGTCCTCTAATTGCAGCCAACCATGTTCAAGTAAAAGTCATATCTTCATTCACTTTCCTTTACTTCCAATCTTTGGAAAGACTCCGATTTAGATTATGATGTAGTCTTACAAATATGCCACTGATGACACCGGATTTGGATTGGGTTCCTGTCAATCAGATTATTTTCGGCACATTTGAAGATGTCATGGAGAGGAAGTATAAGAGAAAGCAGCGTTCGGTTAATGCTTCTGCAGCTGCGCACGAAGTCCATGACAGCGAAATGGTGGACATCCCCGTGCAAGCGGGTGAGATGGTGGAAGGCAGTGCAAATGGCAGCTCGCCAGGAACTGAGGAATCGGAGGAGGAAGAGCTGATCAGGGCCACCCCTATTGCTATTCTGCCGCAGGCCTTGGGTCTCTCTGAGGGATCGGACGAGGAAGAGCCGATCATGGCCACCCCTATTACTATTGTACCACCGGCCTCAAGTCTCCCTGAGGGATCAGACGGGGAAGAGCTGGTCATGGCCAGCCCTAATACCATTGTGCCGCCGGCCTCAAGTAGCCCCGAGACACTGGACGAGCAGAATGAGTCCATGGATATCTGTGGCAGTGACCCTGAGAAATGAAGTTCTAGCCCTGGTGAACAAGAACGTTGTTTTGGAAGCTGCTGCCGCCATTTTCCATTGTCTATTGTTATCTTCTTTTAGTTTGGTTTCCGTGAATCGGACTTATCTAATGTTATCATGCTTTATGAATAATGACTGTTGTCCCATTTTCTTCATGTTTGGATTTACTTCGTTTCCAGATCAATTCTTACCATGGATTGCATTTAGCATATGCAGTTTCCATCTGAACTGTGCATGCATACTGTATAAGGGGGGAAAAGAAGCAATCACAGCTCTGCAAATTCATCTTTCAACCAAAGGAAATGCTACTGATAGTTCTTGCTTTACAAATTTCCACTGTTATTTTACCATCACTGTGAAAGAATTTCGGTGTGAGTGGTGGACGAATTGGTGTCCTGGTTTCACTGAACGGGGGCTAATATCTGCATTATTATAATTGAACCAGCTTTGGAGAACAATATACATCTGTTTACAAATTAGCAAATAACTGGTACATATCTGCGTCCATGGCTATTTGCCTAACCGCCACAATAGCTGCAATAACCGACACTGTCGAGAACACTACGGCAATAGTGATGTTCACCCAGAAAATGAGGCTTCGTCTTGATGGCTTAAACGTCAAGTTGTAGAAGACCACGGGAAAGACAAAGTCGAGACAAATTCATCTTTCAACCAAAGGAAATGCTACTGATAGTTCTTGCTTTACAAATTTCCACTGTTATTTTACCATCACTGTGAAAGAATTTCGGTGTGAGTGGTGGACGAATTGGTGTACTGGTTTCACTGAACGGGGCCTAATATCTGCATTATTATAATTGAACCAGCTTTGGAGAACAATATACATCTGTTTACAAATTAGCAAATAACTGGTATGTATCCGCGTCGATGGCTATTTGCCTAACTGCTGCAATAGCTGCAATAACCGACACTGTCGAGAACACTATGGCAATAGTGATGTTTAGCCAGAAAATGAGGCTTCGTCTTGATGGCTTAAACGTCAAGTTGTAGAAGACCACGGGCAAGACAAAGTCGAGAGGCAGGAATCCGAATGCTCCAATCAGAGAATTAATGTCTCCAAAGAAGGGGAGCATTGCTGCTATTGTTGTTGCCACAATGACTGATATCGACCGAGAGATCAGGCGAGGTATGACGTTTCGTGCAGAGAATTCCGTACTCATGGGGTCTGCGAATTTTTTCTCGAGAACTTCATTAGTAGGCTGCAGATAAACCTGCCCAAAAACAATTCGTTCTTCTCAAGTTACCACCGTCACATATTCCACTGAGCGTGCACGAGAGAGAGAGAGAGAGAGAGAGAGAGAGAGAGAGAGAGAGAGAGATTCTTACTACACCAACAGCTGACAATTGGAGAATGGTGAACATGTTGGTCATCAAAATGAACCATTTCGGAAGCAGCGCCTTCCCGTTAACCAAGAAGTTGCTGAGGAGAAGCGCATCTGCTTGGTTGCCGAAAGCCCAATAACCGGAGATTGCGACGCTAAAGAAAGTGACCAAGACCACGGCGTAGCACACGCACAGCCCCTTGAACATCTTCCCCTTCACTGGAGGCGCCAACGTGGCCTATAAATCGATTTGCACAGATTGAAAGTTAAACCGGTGGCGCAAATGGTAAACCCTTATCGTTCATTGAATCTTTGCACCCGGCCAATTCAATCGGACACCAAATCATATTGAACTAAGCAAAACAGACAAGTCCCAAGTATCAGACCTGAATTTCAGGAATAATCCCATTCCCATATGTCGTCGCTATAATGGCAATGGCATTGAAGATGCCGAAGGTGCGATTTGTAGTGTCCCCTACCAAGGAATAGTCCTTCTCGGGCCCCTTGGACGAAAGCCCTGCCAAAGAAAGAGGAGAAACTCGACATCAGACATGATGTCATAAACCGGTTCACTATGCCATTACACAGCACGTGCCCTACTTGAATTTCATGTCTGAGTCGATACTTACCGATGTAAATGGAGCCGCCGGTGGCACAAGCACTGTAGAGAAGGGACAAAACCAAGGACACCATATTGATGTGCCTGAGCGAGTGGAAGGATGGTATTTGAGCTAGGGCTAACATCAAGCACCCGAATATTATGACGAACTCATAGAGCTTCATCGTCCCATCTGGCTTGGACAGCAAGTAGATCGTCTGGGAGTGTCGGAATTTATAAGAGAAATGACCTCTCTATACACTAAAGTATGACTAATCATGTACAAAAACAGGAGAAAACTCAAGAGTTTCGGTAGTCAGACCTTCAAGCATTGCCCTCCCAGAAGGGTGCAAGCAACAACAGCACCATAGCAGACCATGAATTGGATTGGACCGACGTAAAACTTCCCCCATCTCGGCCCTGCTCAAACCCATTTTTATTTCGTTATTAGCCTTGTTCACTTCAAAACAGCAATCCCCGATTTTCGCGGTGCCAGATATGCCACGGATGCAGAAACCTTTACGAAAGCTTATGTAACCGTATCGGGTTTATCTCTAACATTATATTTGCCGACAATCGGCTCGACCACCATGATTATAAGCCACTTATGTTCCCTACTTTTCTCTAACCTAAAGATTAGGCTCAGATAAACAAACAGAGCTGGTGATTCGTGAATTCAATGACCAACAGAATGATCTGAGTCATTGGCAGCTCAAAAAACCAGCCTAGAGCTACTTTCCTACCACACGGCATTAGAAATTGCAATGTCAAAGGTTTCTCTTTCATCGCTTCAATCGTTGGCCAAAAATGTTTTCTCTTTAGTCTTGAACAAAATGAAAGTTGCATTTTTCTGACCGAAGATAAAAATAGCACGGGTGCTGCTATCAATTCAAAGCACGGAATCTCAAAATGTCAACAATGTCATTAAGTCACGTGTATACATCACGAAAGAAAAGCGGGATGACTTGCGGCTTTGACCATGGATTACAATCCAAAAACAGTGTGGAATGGATGCGATCAGTGCAACTAGATCAAAAGCATCGTAAACAAGGAGTTCAAGTAACCATACGGGTTAACTTGTATCCACGCATGTTTTGAAATTCAAGTGATTGACCACGTGCTAGTGCTTTGAAACAACTTGTCATGTTTTGAAATTCAAATGATTGACCATGTGCCAATGAAATGTTTTGTGATTGGGACTTACCCATGATGTCGTGAGCCATGTCTCTGAACCGCAAATGCCGATTGCCCATCTCGGCTTGGTGCTCCAGGACGAGTGATATGAGGTTGTATGAGTAGAAGGTCACGAGCGCTCCAACGATTAGGCAAATGATCCCGCCCACCCATCCAAGTAAGGCGAAAGCATAGGGAAGGCTCAGAAGAGCTGGTGCCACGATCGACGTGGTCAAATGGTATCCAGCATGAACCCATGAGCCTGTTTCAATTCCAATTTCCAGGTAATAATCAGTTAGATTTTTTCAAGCATTCTCACAAAATATCTTTTGATAGTTAATTTGGATATGGACAATGAGACCGTTTACTAGGAATCAACAAATCTGTTTGAGATACAATCTCGGAGGAAAAAGAACGAAAAATGGAGAAAAGAAAGGACCCTTCACATCAAGTTGTAACCCGCAAAAAAGATGTGCCACCTATCAGAAAATTTGTATGACGCGGTGCCGCTATTTAATTGTGGAATCGTTGTTCTGACTTTCAAATGAGACAAGATTAATTATGATGCCAATAGTGCCAAAAGAGAAATGATTCGCTCGGTAATAGTTGGCTGGCGTGCTTTATCTTGAATTTACGTTTACAAAACGACATGTATATAGTCTGCCGAAAGTTAATTATTACTTAAAAAATCATTTGCTATTTTTTTAATTGTGAGTTGGGTAGAATTAGTGAAAACGACCAGCATTTTCCTTGGCCGTAAGTCTTGGAATCGATGGAGATATTTATGATGCTTGTTTTTTCCCCACCAAATGGTCCCGTCCCCGAAACTAAAGCGGCCACAGCACTCTCCTTTAGGCTAAACAAGAAAGATGTCACCTTATCAACTGCCTATTTTCTGACCAAAAAAAAAACTCCCTATTTCGGCGCCCCCCCCAAAAAAAAAAAAAAAAAAAAAACTCTATTTATCTTTTAACATAAAAAAAGTTCACCACCGATGTTCTTGAAGTGCACGTTACACGAAATTCTAGATATTCATCATGTGACCGACAGTCTCCCCACAAGGGAGGATGCGGCAGCGGAGGAGGTGGTGGTACTGGCGGCGCCGGCGGCGAAGGTGGTGCTTGCAGAGCACGAGAAGAGCAGAGAGAAGAGATGGAGTTTACCTTTAGATTTGAGAACGAAGAGAGCGCCAGCGTCGAGCTCCTTCTGATGGTGATCTTGCGGCGGAAGTACTACTCGTCCCGCATCATCTTCTTCTTGCACGCCCACCACCGACCTTGGTCCCAGAGTCCCCATCCCTCTCTCTCTCTCTCTCTCTCTCTCTCTCTCTCTCTCTCTATGCAGGTGTGCAGAGAGGGATTTTCAGAGGAGAAAAGGAAGACGAAACAGAGCAAGGCAGCGAGCGATCGTGAAGAATGATTACGAAATTATATAGGCAGGGACATGTGAATAGACTAGTCAACGAGTTGCCCTTTCGATGGTGAGGATGATGGCATGATTCGTTCCTTTGACTCGTCCGCCCAATGGCCATTAGGATCCACTTAACATTCACACTTGCTTTTATATTCCCCGTCCTGACCGACTCGTTTATAAAAGAATCCCAGGTTTGTTTAAACCGGACTTGCGTGTACGGATCTGTGTATATACATTAGGCAGACCGTATGTGTTCGGATTCTCACCGTTTCTCAAATGCAAATGGATTTCCATTTGGATCATTCGTTTGGACTTTCGACCCATGTCCTGTCCTAGAGTTTTCCTTATGTATAAAAAGATGTAAGTACGTATAAGCGGTCAATGTGATCGCTCAGTGTTTCTTGTCATTGAATAATAATTCTTGCTACATTGATAAAGCTATATTTCTTTTTAATGTAGCAATTGGGTGTTGTCCAAATTAGTTTCCACTCACCTCACTTTCTCCACATCCGGAGGCTATTTAACCAAAAAGCTTAAACCCAACTACCACCGCATAATGCTCTCGGCAATCCTTTAATCCAATACCACAATAAGAGAGACACATCCTCTTGCGACGTGATTAAGGTGACTAAACATGTCAAACTACATTCTCTAAGTAAGAAAGGGAAGAGCAGCAAAAGCAAAAACTGAAAATCGAAAATATGAACTAATTTTTCTTCGTGGTGATACGAAGCAAAACATAAAAATTCAGGGTTTCAATGGAGGTACTCCAAAAGAAAACGATAACCTCACTGACAAAATCCTAAATTTGTTTGGAATTATGGACCATGTGATGGAGGAGTTGGGTCCAGTTCATTCCCATGGAATCGGGGATATACATTTGATTCCCTCCGAGACGTCTCAGCTCGGGCGGCAGATGGCACGAAGTCGGTGAAGACACGACCCGTTGCTGAGGAAAGAGGAAGAGGAAGAGTGGTTGGTGTTTTTTGGCGGGGGGGTGGGGGTTGGGTGTTGGACAGAGTAATTGCTGGGCAATGGAACAGAAGCTAAGACACGTACGAGCGTGTATCATTTTTGTGTGTGTGTGTGTGTACGTGTATGTTATACACGTACGCACGTATTTCATGTCGAGTTATGCCCTGGTTTTGTTTTTGCCGAGTTGCTGTAATGGGCGTGCTTCGAATTCGCGCATGTCGCCGTGGCCGTTGAAACGCTGCGTCATCCGATCATTTCCCTTGTGGATCTGAGATCAATCACTCTTCACTGTTTACACAATTGAATTTTCCATAAAGGTTTGTGGGCCTAATTCAAACCAGCTGGACGACACGAAATTTCTTAGGGTTGCGTGATGGATCATTTATCATTCTAAACCCGGAAGAAAAGTCAACGAGTGGGATGTACGTGTTTGGTTGAGCAAAGGTTCGCAGTGTGACCCCTTAAAAAAAGGGAGAAAAGATAAAGATTCAGATAGATTCGTTTCCGGTGATGATTAGAAGAACAACTTGTGTTTTATATACTCTTCAATCAAAGGATTTTGACATCTTATTCAATTGATAATTATTTGAGACGAATTCAAAATTGTTCGAATTGTATAAATGGCTAATTGCCGACATTGTTGACCGATCCTATCATTCCCCTGAGAACCTTGAAGACAAAAGCATAATGAGGAAGAAAGCTGTTGCATACACCTTTCCCGTCTCTGTACTTTTGGGTTTTGCATTGAATGGGTACCGTCATTTAGAACGGATGAGACTTGATCGGATTTGGATCGCATAGACTATCTATGTACTCATTGATCATGCACGTCTCACACGGTCAATGGCTGGTAAAACTTTTTACTGACATTATCACTGCTACAGCCATGTTGGTGGCGTAAATTAGCTAGATATCTTGTAGGAAACTGTAGAAATGCATTTAATTATCTCTGGACTTTTTTGCGTACAGAAACGGAGAAGTCCTTTGTTTTTGCTTAGCCCACCAAACCAATCCACCTGATGAACACAGTTTGCTCACCAATATATCCAGCAAGTATAAATTTGTTTATAATAAGGAAGGCCAATTTAAAATGGGTAAATAACTTCAATTTGCTACAAATGTAGTCCTATTCAATGCAAAAAGATTACAGGTCTTCATAGCCGATTTATTGTAATCAGTGGTGTTGATTGTTGTAGTGATGTCATATGTCTTGCCTATGCTTATTTATTTATGTATTTTGGGCCTGTGACCTCGCACATGCTTATATTTACCTAGTATCGGCTAATCTATCAACTGAGTTTTGTTAACGAATATCTTGAGAATACTCTCTAATGTCAACATTTTGAAATTGCACAGCATAGCAAATTTTTACATGTGGCGATGATATGACATGAGCTATATCATTGTCAAGAGCAGATTTTGATCTCAACTTATACATAGTGGTTCTTGATGATATAAATGAGAATGTTAGTGTTTAAAGGATATGACAAATTTACGTGATCAAATATTTATATTTTAGGAAATATTTAAGGATGTTTGTAATTTTTAAGGATAATAAATTTCTTTTCTTGGGATATATGTTACGATGTTCATCATAACAAAATTACTCTCTTTTTAATTGAGAAAGAGTCTACTATGACAATATTTTTTTCCGTTTGAATTTTTTAGCAAAAAAGAAATGTTATTTTTATTTATAAATTTGTTATACATTTCTTTTACATTGTCGTCAACATTAAAATTGTAAAAGTTGAGGACATTATTTTTCTAATTTTAAACAAATTTAAAGATTTAAAAATTAAATTGATCATGCAAAAGAACTTTTCAAATACATTTCCACCAAACAACATTCACTATTCAATTATAATTTAGCAAATAGTTTTTGCTTTTCACGAAAACCCTTTAAGCTAAAGTCATAGGCATTTTTTCAAAAGTTTTCCTTAAAAGTGGATCAAATGCGGCCTAAATCCAACATTTTCTAATAAAGAGCTACTAGTTTGACCCTAAAAAAAGGGACGAAAAATCCGACCAAACGGCCCACACCTTTTTCTTAAGCTGGAAACGCAATAATTGACCGTTGACCGGCAACTAACAATTTCTTTGAAAAATTCAAAACCACCTTGTATGTATATGTTGTATAGATATGACTTGACTTACAAATATATCAATTTATTAATTTATTCTTAAATCTTTACACGAAAATTTAATATAGTCATTCAAATCAATTTTTACTATTTTCATTAAAAGTCACTAATGAGTAGGGGTGAGCATCGGTCCATGGTTGACCCTGGACTAACACTGGATCGGCCCAACCTTGCTGGTCCTGGTCTGGTTCCCAGGGAGATTGGGTCGGTTCTTGATCCTTAAAATAAACGGCGTTAACAATATTAAATAGCTCTTTAGTGATGAGTTCAAGTAATTTTATATTGTTATTTAATAACCTAGATTTTTAATATCTTTTACGGCGTCAATTGTCATAATTTACGAAGGAGGAAAATATTTTTGTGAGAAGTCCTTACAGCATCTAATGTAAAAAGGTATAAACAGCTCCTTATGGCATCATCCTCTAGTATTCGTTCTCTTCTGTCTTATTTGTTTTCTTAGTCTTCAATTTGCCAAAATCGAAATAAACAACTTCTTCGCTCACCACTTGACACTCGCCTCGCTCGTTTTGGGTCACTCGTGCCGCCCCCCGCTTGATGCTCGCTTGGCTTGTTACTTCCCGCTCGATATTTGATGCTCACCCCACTTGACCCTCACCGCTTGCCTTTCTTAGCTGACCTCGCTCATCATAGAACCCATTGGGTTGGTATAGTCCTCAATTGCCCTTTTAAGGAGTACACAATAAAAAATTATTGATTGGTCTTGGGTTGATCTTGAAATCGGACCGAATCGCTTTTTTAAGGAGTACAAATAAAATAAAAAATTATTGGTTGGTCCTAGCTTGACTATGAAACCGGATTTAACCCATTAGGTCAGGTCGAACCTCAATTGCTTTTTTAAGGAATACAAAAAATGATATAAAAAATTATCGATTGGTCTTGGGTTGACCCTAGAACCGGACCAAACCTATTCCTAAGCTCAATAGGGTTGGTCCTCGGTCCCAAAAATTGAGAACCAGTACTGTGCGGATTGGTCCTAGGGTTAGGGGGTGGATCGGTCCAACCCGGACCATGCACACCCCTACTAATGGGTAATCATCACCACTGATTTGATTGATCAACGATGATTCACGTGGCAGATTGTTTTTTTTTCCTTCCTTTTTGCAATGGAGATGAGTGGGGAGCGGGCTTGCGAAGCTCATTGACGTGGTAGCTGTGCTCGAGTTTCGTTAATTCAATGTACCGCTACTTCTAGAATTTCCATAAATCAGAATTGATTCTGTGAAATCGCGAAGTCCTATGCGCTTTTTTCTTATAATGAGAAAACGTGGTCAAGATGGTCTGATTCAGGTTTTTTGTAGTCAGGATGTTTAGAGAACGAAAGAACACAGTGCTACTTACTTACAGGACGAGGGTCAAGTAAGGAATGCAGCTTGTGGTCGCATGTTAACGTGCTAGACAAGAGGAAAATTTTCCTGAAGAAGTTTGCTGATAAAGTTGAATGTAGCAGTAGGAATGTCGAAGAGGAATATTAAGCTGGTTCACTAATCGCCTAGTGAGCCACCTTTAAATTTTCATGCATCCCACAGAATTGGATAGGATGACATTCACTCATGAAATTTTCATCTCAAAATCTCTTAATAAGAATAAGGACAAAAGCAGCATGTTGCCCAATTGCATGACGAATTACAGTACGCTATTTGCCGAGATGTGGAGGTTAATTGGTGTTATGGCCATGTGCTCAAGAAATTTGCGAATAGCGAAATTGTTCTTTTTGTGCTTCTGAGTTCATCACGTGTATGGTGGTTCAAACACTTGTGCTATTGCGAGTTTGGCTTCTCTTAGAAGCCAAATAGTAGTATTCGTATGAAAATTGTTGATATCTGCTGAAAGCATGGATACTGGGTTGGGTAAACCTTGACTTGCATGAATTTCAGGTATGTGTTGATGATGTCTGGTACTAGCAACACTATGTTGGCTTGCATTGGAGCGAGTGCTGATCATTTCCATCAAACTACAAAGAGGACAACTCAATATGATGCTCTCCCTTTTGACAAATCCTTTTTGGCC
Organism: Eucalyptus cloeziana; assembly: GCA_014182715.1. Classification (NCBI taxonomy): domain Eukaryota; kingdom Viridiplantae; phylum Streptophyta; class Magnoliopsida; order Myrtales; family Myrtaceae; genus Eucalyptus; species Eucalyptus cloeziana. The sequence continues at coordinate 47,795,254 of CM024635.1, read as the reverse complement.
CTGTATACTTATGTTTTACAGCTCTTCTTGATATGCCTTTGGAATATGATAAGTGGGGATGAAAGCGTGCAACTTTTTTCGGAGGGGTTTGATAAGGGAAGTGGCATGAGGATGTGGAAATGTGACCACTGTAATGTTCGATATAATGGATGGGTCTCAGAGAAGCCTTTTGGATTTTGGAGGAAGAACACCTGGCAAGGAAAACGAGGAGAGCTTCTACAGGTGAGAGGCAGAGGAAACATAAATGGAATTCAAAACTTGATCTTACTTATGCTGAAAAGAATGTGCGCAAAGAGAATATATATGAGATTTCTCTACGCCGATGGCTTAAATGCCGATTTGATCAATTTTCCTTACTTTCAGGAAATGACAAAGGCAATTGCACCTTTTGGCCCTGCATATGAATTTCCTTCGGGAGAGAGGCTTTGTGATTCCTTCTTAAGTAAAGAGAGAGATGTATTCATTGCTGTGCTTGGCAAATGCAACCTTGAAGTTGGACCTGCGAATGTACTACAGATAATCTCACACCTTGATTATGTCGATAAGTTTTCAGATTCTCTCTAGGAATCAAAACATCCTTTACATATTTTGGTCTCCTTGCACATCAAATTCTATACAGACGTTGGAGGAACAAATAGCTAAAACTCAATCCCTTAAACCTATAGTCATTAGTGCCAGGCAAATCGAGAAATGAGTAACTGCATATGGGCTGTCTTTATAAAGTTTTTTAGAGAATCAAGAGAATTACGAGAAAAAAGATTTTTTGCAACTGATACATTGTCCATGAGTTGAGTACATGTATTTATACAAGAGATTACAAGCCGTTAAAATCAATCAAATTGAATTTACAATCCCTTGATCTTAGCGTTTGCTTGTTATGTGAGATCCTTGATTTAAGCACTTGACTGATTTGATTAGATCTTGATTTCCTGATTTGTGCCATTATACTTAACACGCCCTGCAAGATGGCGCTTCCATTGAAGACGCCAGTCTTGGGTCGTAAATAACTTAATCGAGGTTTGGATAATGGTTTTTTGAGGGTATTTGCAAGTTGATTCGTGGTTGAGATGTGGGAGACACGGAGCACTCTATTTACAACTACATCATGAACAAAATTGTAATCTATGGCAATGTGTTTCATTTGGGAGCGAAATACCGGATTTGCACATATATATGTAGTGCCGATGTTGTCATAGTACATAGTTGGAGTGGTGATCGGTTTAATGCCAAGTTTGGACAGTAGGTTTCGGACCCATTGTAGTTCTATTGTGACTATGGCAACGGTGCGGTACTCTGCTTCGGTTGAAGATGGGGCAATTGTGCGTTGTTTTTGTCCACTCCAAGACATCGGATTAGGTTTGAGATAGATGACAAATGCAGAGGTGGATGATTGGCCATTGGTATTGCTTGCCTAATCAACATCGGAGAACCCATGAAGAATAGATGTCGTGGAGCGGGTTAGATGTAACCCATGAAATATGCTTCCTTTTAAGTATCGGAGAAGCCGCTTAGCAACAACCCAATGTGTGATAGTGGGACATTGCATGAATTGGGATAATTTGCTAACGGAGAATGCGATGTCGGGTCTTGTGATAGTGAGATATTGAAGGGCCTCAATAAGATTTTGATACTCAATTCCGTTGGTTGCCTCGGCTAGAACATTGGCAGATAAGTTGAGTCCCACGGCTAATGGAATGCCTACCTCCTTGCTTCATCCATTTTGTGTTTTTGTAATATCTCACAGATATATTTATGTTGAGAGAAAAGTATACCCGTATTGGTTGGGATCACTTCGATGTTAAGGAAGTAATGAAGTGTTCCCAAATCTTTGATAGAGAAATGCGTAGACAGTGCTCCAATGAATTTGGTGATGAAAGATGTGTCATTACCTGTGATGACGAGATTGTCAACGTAGATAAGGAAGAATGTTGTAATTGGATCTGTGGTGTATATAAACAAGGATGGATCGAAGTGGGAGCTGCGAAAGCCATGTGTGTAGGAATTTACTCATTGTAGTGTATCATGCCCTTAGTGCTTGTTTTAATTTGTAAATAGCTTTTCTCAATTGCATACATGGTTAAGTCGAGTCAGATCAATAAACCCCGGAGGTTGAGTCATGTATACTTCATCCGTGAAATCCCCTTGTAGGAACGCATTGTTGACATCAAGTTGTCGAATGGCCATTCTTGGTTCAATGAAATAGAAAGCACAACACGAATGTTGGTTGGTTTGACAATAGGACTAAATGTATCCTTGTAGTCAATCCAGGGACGTTGGTGGAAGCTTTTGGCAACTAGATGCGCTTTGTAGTGCTCAATACTACAGTTAGGTTGGCGTTTAATATGAAAGATCCACCTGCAACCAACAACATTACTAGAATATGTGTTAGAGGTGAGTTCCCATGTTCTATTGTATAGCAACGCATTAAACTCCTCGGACATGGCATGTCGCTATTTGGCATCCCGCAAGGCTTGAGTAACGCATGTTGGTTTGATGGTGTCGGGTATGTTTAGTGGTGTGATGAATTTGTTTAGGTTTGAATATGTTATTTGTGGATTATGTAATCATTGGATGGTTGCGGGTTGCGATTGGTGGAGGTGGTGGTAAGGTCGGTTGTGGTGGAGTGTCAGAGGATGAGGGAGATTGATCCAATGGGTGGGATTTATGGTAGACAATAATGTGTCATTTTTGTCTGATTTGCTTTGGATTTTTGGTAAATGGTCAGTTGTAGGTAGGTTGCGTGGTGGCTGAGGTTGTGATTCGGGCTGAGGATGGTCGTTGATGGCATCGGTGCTGCAAACTGGAGAGATGGCTGTTGCGTGGGGAGTAGGCAGCGAGTTAGTAGCAATTGTAGGAGCTTGCAGTTGGATCGGTATTGGGACAGGAGGTGAGGCTGGACTTGTTTGTTGGTCAGTGATTGGGAGTTGAATTTGTATGTGATTCATAGGTGATAATAGGTTTGGAGGTGAGGAGTTTGTTATGACATATGGAAAAATGTGTTTGTGGAACACAACGTGACGAGAAGTGTAAATACGGTTGATTTGGGGTTTGAAACATTTGTACGCACTTTGGGAGAGGGAGTAACCAAGGAAGAAACATGGACGAGAATGTTTATCAAGCTTGTTTTTGGCGTATGAGCGGAGCCACGGATAACATGAGCATCCGAAAATTTGAAGTTTAAGATAGTTTGTCATTTGATTAAAAATTTTTTGATATGAAGATTGATACTGAAGGATTAAGGTGGGTAGTCGATGAGATATGTAGCAGTTTGAAAGGCATAAGACCAAAACATGATTGGAAGAGATGCGTTGTGGAGTAAAGTTAAGCCTGTTTCTACAATATGGCGATGTCCCCGTTCGGCGGTGCTGTTGTGTTGTGGGGTGTGAGGAGGAGAGATGAAGCGAGAAATACCATGTGGTAAAAAATGTTTTGAGTTTTGGATACTCACCTTCGCCATCGGAATAGATAGAGATAATAGGACGTTGAAATTGTTTTTCGACAATTGGTTTAAAAGTTCTAAAAATGGCATAAACATCAGATTTTTTTTTTTTTTTTTTTTTTTTGCATAGGATAAAGTCATATGTATTTTGTAAAATGGTTGACAAATGAAATGCGATATTTGATATCATCAACCGAGGTCCAAACATTGATGTATAAGAGTTCTAGCGGATTTTTACTTGAGAGAGTAGAAATATTGAATGGCAAATGATGACTTTTGTTGCATTGGCACGAATTACAATATGATTTGGAAATGGATTTGGACTTTAGACTTATGGGTAATGAAAATGTCCTAACTACATAATTTTGAATGGAGAGAGAAGGATGTCCTAAATGTTGATGTCAATCGTAGTGAGCCGCTTTCTCTCCTATGAATCCTACGGGTTGGTCTTTGTGTGGCCGTAGGGAGAGTGGCATCCGATAGACTTCGTGCTTATGCTCGCCGCGCAACAATGTTGCTTCCGTTCAAAGATCCTTCACCAAAAAGATCATGGCAAAAAATTCAATAGATGTATTATTTTGGGCACAAAATTTAGAGACAAAAATTAAATTTTGAGTAAGGGATGGTGCACAGAGTGTGTTGGGTAAAACAAAGGTGTTTTTGGGAGACACAAGTTTTGTCGTTCCAACATGCAAAATACTTGAACTTGTCTTGTCACCAATAATAATTTCATCTTGTCCTTCATACTCCGAGAGGAGAGATAGGTTTGCTAAGTCATTGGTGACGTGGTGGGACACTCTTGAATCAACAAGCCATTGTGGGACTGAGCTTATGGCGCTTGTGTGGTGCACAATAGGTTCAACATTTGTATGGCCTCGAATATGGTAGCAAGTCTTGGCTGTGTGACCGTATTTGTCGCAAAATTGACATAAAGGTCGAGAGTCATGAGACTGAGATGGGTTGCCCCGTTCGATGAGGTTTCTACAGGACTGTTGGTTGCCAGGGTTGTCGTGGGCACCATGAGAAGCACCATGTCCGTTCTGGGCATCACGGACGGACTAGAGCGTGATTTGGTGGTATACTGAGTTGTGACAGGAATGAATTCTGCAGCTTTTTCTTCATGCTTAAGGTAAGTTTCATAAGCGACAAGTTTGTCATGTAATTCCTCAAATGAAATAGGATTTTCACTAGCGCAAATTGCAATTGCTAATTCTTTAAATTTAGGACCAATTCTACGAAAGGCATGTATAACAATATCATCATCTTGAAGGGGTGTATCAATAATAGAGAGTTCATCAGCAATACCCTTTGATTCTTGAAGATATTCGAAAACTGACCTCGATTGATGCTAGATTGTGGACAACTGGTCCTTGAGAAACATTACTAGAGAACGGGATTTGTTGCATAAAGGTTGGTGACCTTTTTTCATTGGCTCTTGAGAGGTTTCGTTGAATGTAATCGGCAGCAAAATGGATTCAGAAATTGAGGCAAAAATGGCGGATAACAATAGCTGGTCCTGGTGGATCCACATGTGTGTTCTGCGCTGGCTGATTTGGACGTATCAAGTGACAGCCAAGGATGTGTGTCGTCAACAAATCGCAGCCAATCATGCCTGATTAAAATAGCTTGACGTTGTGCTCGCCGAGAGGGAAAGTTGCCTGCTGTAAGCTTCACAGGAAAGTTGGACAGTGGTGCCGATGGTGATGAGATCGGTTGCACATTAGTTGGTGTTGTCACTAATTGAACTCATGGTGGCTGCTTCTTTGGCATAGGAGGAGATGAGTGACTCGATAACTAGTGGGATCGAAGGCTCGGTTGAGTGAAGAGCTTTGATATCATATAAAATTTTTAAGAGAATCGAGAGAATTATGAGAAAAATATTTTCTGCAATTGATACATTTTCCATGAGCTAAGGACATGTATTTATACAAGAGATTACAAGCCGTTAGAAACAATTAAATTGAATTTATAATCCCTTGATCTTAGCACTTGTTTGTTATGTGAGATCCTTAATTTGAACACTTGATTGATTTGATTTGATCTTGATTCCCTGATTTGTGCCATTATCCTTAACATCTTTATCGACGTACACTGAGCCGAAGTCAGGAAGGAAATTCTGACCTAATTTCCACCGTCTTAACGCCTTCATACTGGACTGTCCAAAGGATTCTAGAACTAAAGGCAACACTTCGTGAGGTGGTAATGAGCGAAGAATGGAAGAAATGGAAGCTCGGCATTCCAGATGACGTTTCCAATATTGAAACCACTATTTTAGGAGACGACTTTTGGAGCGGGGCCCATTCCTTTATGCAGCTATATCATCCTTTGCGGGCTAGTTAGCCACCTTCAACATAGAGAATTCTTTCATGGGTGCCGTTCATGACTGGCGGGTTCGGATACTAGAAGCCTCAAAGAGTTGTGCCATTGATGAACTTCCATGGAGCCAATGGAGCGGAGGTAGGATGAGTTGTTTTTCTGCACTTCCCGCTGCGGGTTACCTTCTGAATCCTATGTTTTTCGGGGAAGGTCAAAACGAGGATGAAATAGTCACGAGGGGTCGGATAGCAGTCCTAAGTAAGTATGGATGTGAAAGTGCAGCGAGACGAATGCCGAGGGAGGAGCTCAGCTCTTGTTGGAGGCTTGAAGGGCCTTTCGGTGAGGAAGATGCTGTCGTTTGTAGAAGCAATCTAGACCCAAATGCATGGTCGGAGAATTTTGGTTTCGGAACTTCTCGTTCACTAACTTTAGCGACTGAGGTTCCGAGTCCAATTTCGAGTATTATAGTACATCAAGAGATGATGGCAGGGCAATGATCTTTCGTCACGAGAAGCAGCGAACCGATTCGGGGTGGAGAGAATCGAAGATCTTGTTTCTGTCCAGAACCTCAGACTTCACATCCAGCATATGTGAATCCAATTGGTTTCACTAATCAAATGTAACTTGATTTCCAACATCCCCATCTGGAAAGAACATGGGATACTATTCCCATTGACGAAAATATGATGGGTTCGCTTCCCACGCCAGCACCTCCGACGGACGGGTCGCCTGCACCGTTGGCTCTCCCTGTGCCTCCTCCACATGCTGAGTCGTCCTCGGCCACGAGGCGCAGAAGAGGGAGGCCAAAGAAAGGCTATAAATAATGCTCATGCGAGATCCTCCTACTAAGTTTCTCCCTAGTCCAATCACTGTTTCTATTTATGTGTAATACTTCCTCTTTACTAATTTGTTCAATTTTAGATAAGGACGTGACAAGTGACAAATATTATGATCGAGATGTATTCGGTGGGCTTTTTACATGCTCTCGATTGCTCTTTGGATGTTGGATCCGATGAATAAAGGGGACCCCTATCTATACATAACCCCCTTAAATTAAAACTTTAGATCTCCCACTATCTAATGTTGAAAATCTAATCTCTCAATCTATCAACTACTCCCACATAATACGACAGTGCTCTAAAATACAAGTGACGATTCCCCTAATGCTCCCAAAAATGGCCTGCGTTCTTTCCGGGTAATTTTTGCATCAAGTGCAGTCCGTGGTGCCCCACAAAAACAAAATGGCCCTGTCTCGGCGGGATGATGTTGATCTTTGATTGGTCGGATCAGGTTGGTTCAGGTTAGATGCATAGATCGGATCCATTGGGCTTGCCTTGTAAAACTGTAAAGAGTTTGAATTGGGTTCATACGGTCCAAAGGGAGACAAATGAAATGGCTCTTTGCATAATTAGTGGGTATCCAAAGGGACGAAACTGGCATAACAATAATAGATATTTGCGGAATTACTCTTGAATTTTATTTCGCTTATTGAATCTCTAAATCCTCGATGATTTATTGAAAGAATAGAATTGAATGTTAGAATATACATAGCCCAATGACAAATGTTTCATGGCAAAAACTGACATGTCACCCTCTGCAGCTGGGCTCGTTCATATGGTCGGACCAACCCTCATGCCGTTCATACTGATGGTGCCCGTCGGACGCGTACATATCGTCATACTTGCAAATCTAGTTATCGTTGTCTTTTGATTTCTTTCATCGCCGCCTTACTCGGCTATCTGATTTCAAACATCTTCAAAACTGTGGTTTCCAGGACATCATTCAAGAGCTGTTAGCGTATGTTCTGGAAGAAAGCAGAACGGTGGTTCCTCTCGCTGCTACTGGTGAAGTCTCTTCTGTGGCCTTCCATAGCAGCAATCCTGGTGGAGAAAAAACCATTTACGAGATTTTCAGTCTCTCACTCCGTTCTTATTTATTTCTTCGGGACGATCTATCAACCTTTTCTCTGCACTTGCCAGAAATATTATTATCCAGAAATGGCCTTAATCTTAAGAGAGTGCACTTTTGTCAGAAGACGATGAGCAGTTGGGTTAATTTGATGAGATTTTCTGCCATGGCTGGAGCACGGTAAAGTTGTAGGGCTCAATTAGGTGACCGATGAAAATCCACCGACGATTAACGATCATCGTCAACCATCGGCCGGCTCAGAAAGGGCCCCAGACTGTTGCCGTGTTTTGGTTCATAGCACTGTAAAAAAACCCTCATTTGATGCTACAAACTTTGCCCGATCAGTACTGTTTGTGACGAAAATCAACCACCATTGACCATGTTTTGTCAATGACATTCGAGCATCACTCCTACTAGAAACTTTGCAATTCTTTTACGTGACCAATTGATGTTATTGCAGGGCCGCTTTTCAATTAATGTTATTCAATGGTCATCGAACTGGAAGTATGGATTGTTGAGTTTATGGATGACAGATCCTGAAGGGCGACATATCGGTGGCTGCCTTGCTGGTCCTCTAATTGCAGGCACTCACATTCAAGCAAAAGTCATGTCTTCATTTACTTTCATTCCCTTCCAATTTTTCAAATAAGGATCTGAAGTAGACATTATTTCAAATAAGAGCTCAAAGTGTCATCATTTTCTCAAATAAAAATTTGAAGTGGACATTGTTTCAGATAAAGGCCTAAAATGGCCATATCAGTCTTAAAAAAGAGCCCAAACTCACTACTTGGCGAATTGCAATTTCATCTTTTAAGTTTTTTTTTTTTAAAATTTTTCCTTTTTTCTTTAAAAAAAACCTAAAAAAAATATTATAACTTTAAAAAAGGAAGAGAAACACTCGGGAGGGAGGGCTTCCTCCTAGTTGTGGCCCTTGGCGCTGCCGGCTCTAGCCTCGAGGGTCGTTGGCCCTCGACCAAGTGTTAGCAAACTTGCCGGCCATTGTCGCCGCCCTACCGGTAATGGGCGGCAGCCATAGGCGGGAGGGAGCCTATATATTTTTTTTCTTAGTTTTTAATCTAATTTAATTTATATTTATATCGTGTGTGGATGAAAATATCTTTAGTCAGATGGAATTTTTTGGTGGCTGGCAAGTCCGCAAGGCTAGGATTTTATTTGAGATAACCATAACCACTTTAGGTTTTTTTTTTCTAAGACTAATATAGCCACTTCAGACCCTTATTTAAAATAAGGTATATTTCAAACTTTTAATTGAGAAAATGAGGGCACTTCGGCCCTTATTTGAAATTTTCGCTCCATTCTTTAGAAAGATTTGAGTTTGGATTATCATGTAGTCTTACAAATATGCCACTCATAACACCGGATTTGGATTGGGTTTCTGTCAATCAGATTATTTTCAGCACGTTTGAGGACGTTATGGAGAGAAAGTACAAGAGAAAGCAGCGTTCGACTAATGTTTCTGCAGCTGCGGGTGACGTCAATGACGGCGAACTGGTGGATGTCCCTATGCAAGCGAGTAGGATGGCATAAGGCAGTGCAAATGACAGATCGCCAGGACCTCTGGGATCGGAGGAGGGAGAGTCGATCAGGGCCACCGCTATTACTATTCAGCCACTGGCCTCGAGTCTCCCTGAGGGATTGGACGAGGAAGAGCCGATCATGGCCAGCCCTATTACTATCGTGCCACCGGCCTTGAGTCTCCCCGAGGGATCGGACAGGGAAGAGCCAGTCATGGCCAGCCCTATTACTATTGCACCACCGGCCTCAAGTAGCCCCGAGAAACGGGATGACTAGAATGAGTCCATGGATATCTGTGGCAGTGACCCTGAGAAGTGAAGTTCTAGCCCTCGCGAATAAGAATGTTGTCTTGGAAGCTGCCGGTACCGTGTTTTACATTGTCTATTGTAATATTCTTTTGGTTTAATCTCCGTTAATCGGACTTATCTGATGTTATCATGCTTCATGAATAATGACTGTTGTCCCATTTTCTTCGTGTTTGGTTTTATTTCATTTCCAGATCAATTCTTACCAAGGATTACATATAGCATATGCAGTTTCTGTCACGCCCCGATCCTCGAACGCGTGCCCATTCCTCACCTAGTCGATTAATAGCGACGTCCTAGGATGCATCGCTGACCCTGTTCATTTTATATTCGCAAGCGGAAGTATAAAGAAAATCCCCAGACAATAAAACAATGGGATAGAAAAGTAGGGCCATAATTTTCATATTGAAGCTTATAACCAAATTTTTATACAAAGCACAAACCAAAGTACTTTACAACTGTTCACCACTTTTACTCTAACTCTATTCACATCAAAATGGAGTTCATAAAAGAAGACGGGATCTCAGTTGATCCGAATCGTACTCAAAATCCTTCTCGATACTATCTTCTTATCCCAAAATTCTTCTCCTTCGATTTCATCTCTGAGTTTTCCTTCTCAGATTCCTCCTCCTCAGCTCCTCATCGGGATCCTGAAATGTTGTCCCACAACCGGGATGAGACTACGTCTCAGCGGGTTCTACCCCACTAAGACTCAATTAGGGAGCCAATACACTGCTCGGTTGCCTAAGCATAGCGCGAGTCAGAGGACTTACCTTGGCCTCATATCCAACCTGCAAATCAAGGTTATATATAACGTTTCATAACTCACAACAAATGATCAATCAAATCACTAGTCAATCGAACTAGTCGATTACATGTCAGACGGACCATTCTAGGTCATTGACTCCACACCACAAAACCTCCCATAGTGCACTCGGTCACAGAGCCATATCAGTGCTCTCGGGCATCAAGTTCGCCAAGGTGACATAAATAACCGATGGTCTACGTGCGTTCTTTAAGGCGCCGTTTCGCACAATGATCTTCCCCATCACCGAACCACGCCCGTCACAATTCATAGGCAGTTTACGTGCGTTCTTTAAGGCGCCGTTTTCACACAGTGATATTCCTCAATCACCGAACCACGCCTGCCACAAGCCATAGACAGCCTACGTGCGTTCTTTTAAGGCGCCGTTTTCGCGTGATCTTCCACATCACCGAACCACGCCCGTCTATACTTCGTACGTGATCTGATCTATCTCAGCCAAAGTACTCCCGACTTACTCTCACCATTCCACATACTTTACAACTCAACAAAGCATAAGAATGCTAGATAAACAAACTTGGCCAATTCCCAAACAACAATTCAATCTCAATCAATTCCAATCAATTTAGGGCAAACCCCTAAAATATCACAATTTATTTAATTCTATGCAACGTAGAGCTCAAATAAATAAACAGACTGCGCCACGACAATCAGCACGAGATTTCGGTCGTCGGCCATCTCAGCCTTAATTTCCGAAAAATAATTAATTAAATAATTAATTTCGAAAATTAAATAATAAATATTAGAAATTCAATTTAGCTCAAAATAAAGCCCGATTAAATAAATAGACTTCACCACTATCATCAGCATAATATTCGGTCGCTGGCCATCACAAAGTTGGATTTTCGGAAAATAAATAATTAAATAATTAATTTCGAGAATTAAATATATAATTACAAGAAATTCAATTCAGCAAAAATATAAAGTTCAATTAAATAAACGGCTGCATCACGATCATCAACATAATATTCGGTCGCTGGCCATCCAAGTTGAATTTTCGGAAAATAAATAATTATTTAATTTAATTTCGAAAAATAATATTTAAATGCCAAAAATTCCACTTAGGTCCAAAATATCAAATTGAAGCCCGATAAAGGGTCGGAAAATTCCCGGGCTACCCTCAATAAATAGTAGACCATGTCTACTTGCTAAATACGCATTCAATTTGACTAATTTACATAAAAAACAACTAATAAACCCTAATCAAAACATCTAAGCTTAATTAAATAAACTAAACAACTAATTAAGCATAATTAACCCATTAAGCAAGCATTAGTGTGGTTACCCAGTGGAATCGCGCGCAACCGGTACCAAATCGACGGGCTCGGCGCGGGGAACAACAAACCCCAAGGCGGGTCTCGGGTCTGGGGCCCGGAAACGGTCCAAACCGAGCCCGAAGAGGGCTGGAAACCCACTTGTGGGTTTGCTGTGGTGGCTGGCCGGAGGAGCTCCGGTGGCCAAGAGGGCGAGGGGAGGGCCGGTGGAGGGCGAGAGGGACGCCGGGGGTAGGGGCGGCGGGGCAAGGCGAGCGTGGCGCGTGGGGCGTGTGGCGAGGCGGGCGAGGCCGAGCGGGCGGACGGCGGAACGGGCGGCGCGCGGGCGGTGCGGGCGGTGCGCGGGCGGTGGCGAGTGGCTGGCCGGCGAGCTCCTCTTCCTGGTTTTGCTTTACTTCCACGAAGAAGAAGAAGAAAAGGGGAGGGGGCCTTCGGTTCACGTGGGTGGGGGAAATGGGGAGAGAGGAGAGAGAAGAAAGAGGGAGAAAGGGTTTTGACTGGTCAAAGAGGGACAAGAAAGAGAGTAGGCGTGGGGAGGGGGTGTCCGCACAAAGGGGGAGGGGAGAGGAGAGAGAGAGAAGAAAAAAAAAAAAGAAAAAAAAAAAAAAAAAAATAAAAAAAAAATTAAATAAAAACAATTTTACTATTCCAATTACTCCAATTATTTTCCTTTTCTTTTTATTTTCTTCCGATCTTCGATTTTTCCTTCCGATAATTTCTTTTCGAAATTTCGAACTCATCAATAAATTGACGGACGATGGACGATGTCCTAAAAATAAGAATTATGACGCGCATAAATTCGATTCCCGAAATCGAGTTCAATTTCGTGGTTAAAATCAATCGACGCGATTTTAGTCCAATCCAACTAATTAAGTAGCTTTTAGGATTTTCACCGCGGATACATCCCTTAACGGATTTACTCAATGAGTTAGTTAACTCGTGAGTGATCAGCTCAGAGAAAAAGAACCGTAGACACGTCGACGAAAAGCCCATTTCACTTTGTCGAAATGGGGTCGAATTTTCGGGATGTCACAGTTTCCATCTGAACTCTGCATGCATATTGTATAAGGGGGGGAAAAAGCAATCACAGCTCTGCCAATTCATCTTTCAACCAAAGGAAATGCTACCGATGGTTCTTGCTTTACGAATTTCCACTGCTATTTTACCATTACTACGAAAGAATTTTGGTGTGAGTGGTGGACTAATTGGTGTCCTGGTTTCACTGAACGGGGTTTAATATCTGCATTCATATAATCGACCCAGCTTTTGAGAACAAGATACCTCTGTTTACAAATTAGCAAATAACTGGTACGTATCTGCGTCCAGGGCTATTTGCCTAACCGCTGCAACAGCTGAAATAACCGCCACTGTTGAGAACACGACGGCAATAGTGATGTTCAGCCAAAAAATGGAGCTTCGTCTTGATGGCTTAAACGTCAAGTTGTAGAAGATTACGGGCAAGACGAAGTCGAGAGGCAGGAATCCGAATGCTCCAATCAGAGAATTGATGTCTCCGAAGAAGGGGAGCATTGCAGCTAATGTTGTTGCCACAATGATGGATATTGACCGAGAGATCAGGCGAGGTATGACGTTTCGTGCAGAGAATTCCGTACTCATGGGGTCTGCGAACGTTGTCTCAAGAGTTTCATTGGTAGGCTGCAGATAAACCTGCCCAAAAACAGTTCGTTCTTCTCAAGTTACCACCGTCACATATTCCATTGTGCGCGCATGAGAGAGAGAGATTCTTACTACACCAACAGCTGACAATTGGAGAATGGTGAACATGTTGGTCATCAAAATGAACCATTTCGGAACCAGCGCCTTCCCATCAACCAAGAAGTTGCTGAGGAGGAACGCATCTGCTTGGTTGCCGAAAGCCCAATAACCGGAGATTGCGACGCTAAAGTAAGTGACCACGACCACGGCGTAGCACACGCACAGCCCCTTGAACATCTTCCCCTTCACTGGAGGTGCCAACGTGGCCTATAAATCGATTTACACAGATCGAAAGTCAAACCGGTGGCGCAAATGCTAAACCCTTATCGTTCATTGAATCTCTCCACCTGACCAATTCAAGCGGACACCATATCATGTTGAACTAAACAAAACAGACATTTCACAATTATCATACCTGAATTTCAGGAATAATCCCATTCCCATACGTCGTCGCAATAATGGCGATGGCATTGAAGAAGCCGAAGATGCGACTTGGAGTGTCCCCTGCCAAGGAGTAGTCCTTCTCAGTCCCCTTGGACGAAAGCCCTGCGACAGAAAGAGGAGAAACTTGACATCAGATATGATGTCATAAACTGGTTTGCTTTGCCATTGCACAGCAGCGCACTTCTTGAATTTCATGTTCGAGTCGACACTTACCGATGTAGATGGAACCGCCAGTGGCACAAGCACTGTAGAGAAGGGACAAAACCAAGGACACCATATTGATGTGCCTGAGTGAGTGAAAGGATGGTACTTGAGCTAGGACTAACATCAAGCACCCGAATATTATGATGAACTCATAGAGCTTCATCGTCCCATCTGGTTTGGACAGCAAGTAGATCGTCTGGGAGTGTCGGAATTTATAAGAGAAATGACCTCTCTATACACTAAAGTATGACTAATCATGTACAAAAACAGGAGCAAACTCGAGTTTCGGTAGTCAGACCTTCAAGCATTCCCCTCCCAGAAGGGTGCAAGCAACAACTGCACCATAGCAGACCATGAATTGGATTGGACCGACGTAAAACTTCCCCCATCTCGGCCCTGTTCAAAACCACAGCAATCCCCATTTTTCACGGATATGTCACGAATGCAGAAACTTCTAAAAAAGCTTACGTGGCCATATCAGGTTATCTCTAACATTATACTTGATGACAATCAGCTCGACCAACATGATTATAAGCCACTTATGTTCCACAACCTACTCAAACCTGAAGAATTGGCTCAGATAAACAAAAAGAGCTAGTGATACGTGAATTCAATGACAAACAGAATGGTCTGAGTTATTTGGTTAGCTAAAAAATCCAGCCTAGAGCTACTTTCCTACAGTAGGGCGTTAGAAATTGCAATGTCCAATGTTTCTCTTTCGTCGCTTCAATCGTTGGCCGAACATGTTTTCCGACTATATATTCACCTATTCCTGAAAGAAATGAAAGTTGCATTTTTCTGACCAAAGAGAAAAATAGCATGGGTGCTGCTATCAATTCAATGGTCAAAGCACGGAATCTCAAAATGTCAACGATTTTACGAAGTGTACATCACAAAAGAAAACCGGGATGATTTGCAACTTTAGCCATGGTTTACAATCCAAAAGCAGTGCGGATTGGGTGCGATCCGGTGCAACTTGATCGAAAGCATCGTGAAGGAGTACAAGTAACCATACAGGTTAACATGTATTCACGTTTTGAAATTCAAACGATTGACCACGTGCCGTGCTTTGAAACAACTTGTCCTAAAGTTCAAGGCGAACCTCTTGATCTTGGACACGGACTTTCGGTGTCAAACATAGTCACGTCGTAATATTATCATTTGAGGCGTTTCGAGTGCATTTCGTTCAATGATTGTGTGCATTCAACCGCTTATTGGTAAACTGCTTATTGGTAAAAGAGAGTTAACACGTTGGTTTGAGATGAATGTTGCCATTGAGTGAAATGTTCTGTGATTAGGACTTACCCATGATGTCGTGAGCCATGTCTCTGAACCGTAGATGCCGATTGTCCATTTGGGCATCGTGCTCCAAGACAAGTGATATGAGGTTGTAAGAGTAGAAGGTCACGAGTGCTCCGATGATCAAGCAAATGATCCCGCCCGCCCATCCCAAGAAGGTGAAAGCATAGGGAAGGCTTAGAAGAGCTGGAGCCACGATCGAGGTGGTCAAGTGGTATCCACAATGAAGCCATGAACCTGTTTCAATTTCAATTTCCAAGTAATAATCAGTTAAATTCTTTTGAGCATCATCGCAAAATATATTTTGATAATTAATTTGGATATGGACAATGGGACCATAGTCCAGGAATCAGCAAATCTGTCTTAGATCCAATCTTGGAGGAAGAAGAATACGAAAAATTGGAGAGAAAGGACCCCTTACGTCAAGTTGTCATAGACAATAACGACGTGTCACCTATCGGCAAATTTCAAAGGTATGGTATCGCTTTCTAATCAAAATTGTCATTATAACTTTCAAACAAGACGTAATTTAAATATGATATCAATAGTGTCAAAAATAGAAATGATTTACTCGGTAATAGTTGGCCGTCATGGTTTATTTTGAATTCACGTTTACAAAACGACATGTTTATAGTCTGCCGAAAGTTAATTATTACAAAAGAGATCATTTGCTATTTTTTTAATTGAGAGTTGGGAACAATTAGTGAAAACGACAAGCATTTTCTTGGCCATAAGTCTTGGAATCTATGGAGATATTTATGGTGCTCGTTTTCCTCTTTGAGGTGACCCAAACCAAATGGTCCCGTCCCCAAAACTAAAGCGGTAGCAGCGCTTTCCTCTAGTCTAAACAAGAAAATATATTATATCATATTAACTCTCTACTTGTCTTTCAATATACCAAAAAAAAAAAAAAAATAAATAAAAATTCACCACCTATGTTCTTGAAATGCACATTACACGAAATTCTGGAAATTCATCAGGTGATAGACAGTCTCCCCTCAAGGGAGAAGGAGGCGGCGGCGGCGGCGCTTGGAGAACACGAGAAGAGTAAAGAGAAGAGATGAAATTACCTTTAGATTTGAGAACGAAGAGAGCACCGGCATCGAGCTCCTTCTGATGGTGATCTAGCCACGGATGTACTACTTCGCCGGCATCATCTCCTTCTTGCACTCCTGCAGGACTCATCTCTCTCTCTCTCTCTCTCTCTATGCGGGTGTGCAGAGAGGGATTCAGGAGAAAAGGAAGACGAAAGAGAGCCAGGCGAGAAAATACTAGGTGCCCACATCAGCTTCATATAAGTCCATTAAACAGTTAACACGTGTCAATTTTGGGATCCACGTGTCAAGACTAATCGACACTCTCTCTCCTCTCTCTTCCGCCTTTTTTGAAAAAGAACAATTTTCTTTTAAAATTTCAACGTAAACAAGTGATACAATTATAATCATTTGAATACTTAAATATTTTCTCCAGGTATTTTTCAATCTCCAATTACAACAATAACTTGCATATAGTATTTAGTTCCTCATGATTTCGAATAAAATCTCACTTAAGAAATTAAATAAATTCTAATTATAAGAATTTAACTAGCTAGAATATTTGGATGTAATTACAACGAGAAAAATCTCCCACGAGAAACTCCTCTTCTCTTGGCCACCGTATGCACTTCTACAGTTCTACCCCATTTATAGCTAAGAGAAGTCTCATCATTTATCAGAGAAAGTCTTCTTCACTCTTTCTCTCTCTTCATGGTGGCGTCCCTTTTCTTTTGACCTCGATGCACGAAGAGCTCTTAGCTCTCCTTCCCTCTTTCCGCAATAATGCAAAGTGGAAAAAGAGAAACAAAGCCCCCATTCCTTTTACTTGCTTCAATTTCTCTTGCACCTACCATAGATCTTCCATGAAAGTTTTCTGGCAAAAGATCGCTTCAAGTACCATAACTTAGTACAAAGGGATACTTAAGTGCCAAAACTTACGAAAGTGACACTTAAGTGCCGCATTTTAAGAAAAGTGGGACACCTGAGTGCCACCTCTGGCAAAGCCGATCGAAAATCATACATGGCAATTAAATATTAATATTTCTTGTTGAGGTGACTCACCGGAGAGCTGACTCAGCTCTAATTCACCAAAAACGATGTCATTTCTATAGTTGGCCAAAATAGAGCTCTTAAATTAACCAAAATGACACCGTCTCCCCAATTGCCCTAAATCTAATCGGGCAATATGCCATTGACGCGCTAGAGCCCTAATCTCGAACCCTAATTTGATTTGCCCTAAATTCTACAGTCGAATATTAGAAATGGAGAGTAGGACTTTCAGCAGCGGCTCAAATTTTTCTCACTGAAGCGAAGGAAAAGGCGAGCGTTTCTGTTTTTGTGGGTTACCAAGTCCACGAAGAACATCGTTGACTCGAATGAATCCTAGGAGAATATTCTATGGATGTACCCAATACAAAGAAGGGTCGAAATGCAAATATTGCAAACGGGTCGATGCAAAATTCTTTCACCGAGCCACATAGGTAATATTGGACCTATTTGATGGATGTCATCAACCTCCATTTACACTTGTGGACGACTTGAACGATGTTGACTCAATGTAAGCTCAAGCATCTTACGCTAACCATTTGAAGAATGAAGTTTCTATGATGAAAATTGAACGGAAGTGTTACCAAGCGTTTATTATGTTGCCATTTTTTTGTCTATCCTATTTTATGATGAAATGTAAAGTACTGGAAGATGAGAAGAAGTTTCTTTGACTGCCATAGTTGTAAATGAGTGGAGAAATGTACTTGTTTTGAATGAAATGTAATTTATTTTTTTGGAAGATGAGAATAAGTTTTGTATTGTCTACAAGATCGTTGTGGCATTTTTTTTTTTGGTTGTCATATGTATTATGTGTTACTTCCTGTGCTTGTAAGGAGGTCAAGGAAATGGAATAAATGAATGAATGAGATACTGTTTATACTATTTTTTTTGCTTATTCTCAAATATAAATCGGTGATGATGGAATGTATATTGGGTCGATGTGTTATGGTGACTTTTTTACTTGAACTGAATGTAAACCAGTAGCAAACATTGAATTGAATGGAGTTGCCATGAGTTGAACTGTATATATAAACCAGCAGCTTCTCTGGTTTGCTGCAAACCATCATATACATAGGACAAACACGAGTGATTACTCGAGTGCTATAAGTTGTATCTAGTGATCACTTAAGTGCCAGTCGTGATAAAAAAAGTCATTTAAGTGTCAAGTTATTATTTAAAGTGATCACTTAAGTGCCACTTGTAATTAAAAGTGAACACTTAAGTGCTAGGTTTTTTAGAATGTGATCAGTTAGATGCCAATTTTTTTTGTACATTTCCTCTATAAATTGCACCAGCCATCAGTTACTACCAGCCACCACCACTGCTCACCATTGGCCACCATCGGCCACCATCGGTCCACATCAAGCATCCTATGCATCCACTTGAGCCACCACCAGCCACCATTATGCTAGTGGTATGTTGCTGCAAAAGTTGCTAGTGCAAGGTGCCTTACACCATCTTGCACCAGCACTACTCGGTGCAAGACATGCATATTGCACACTTACATCTTACACCGGGTGCAGCAAAAACCCCCAACCCAACTCCTATAATAGACCCACCATCAGTAGGCATCAACAATTACCATTAGCCACCACCAGTAGCAACACCAGTATCCCAGCTACCACACCAACATGTAGCCACCACCATAGACCTAGCATTAGCAGCCACTGTTGGTGGTGGGTCGTGGGTCTGTTGCAAAAGGGGCTCATGCAAGCTAGGCTATGCACATTGCACTCTTGCACCAGTACTATTGCAGCAAGAGGTCCCAACCCAACCCCACAATGGACCCACCACCAGCCACACGAGCACCCCAGTCACCACCACAAATCCACCACCATAAGTAGTAAGTAAAAGTAAAAACAAAATCAAAAAAATGAAAAAAGGCAAAGATGACAAGCAACAAGATCGTTCCATTAATATTGAAATTAAGTCTCACAAACTCAATGACAAACTATTATAAAAATAAATAAATAAATAAATAAATAAATAAATAAATAAATAAATAAATAAAAAACATCCACAGTAAAACAACTAACTCCTTAGCCTCACAAATCATATCCTATCCCATTTCATCAATCAATATGCACAATGCCTCCTGTTCGTGCTTCTTTTGATGGACCTTACACTTGATTCATAATCCTTGCACTTTTTCTAACTGAACGTGAGACTTCTTCTTCAACTGTCTCAGGATGCGTTGATTCTGATGGAGTTGCAATTGTCCTAGGCTGAACTGATTCAGAAGGAGCTGCAACTGTTGTAGGCTGAACTGATTCAGATGGACCTGCAACTAGGTTATTCTTACTCTTCTTTCTTGTTGGTGTAGCCAATGTCTTCTTCTTTGTTGGCGTAGCCATTGATTCTTAAGTTGGGCCTTGAGAGATAAGAACCTCTGAACTTCTCTCAGGCTTCAAAAAGAAAACTCAATTATCAACAAAAGTTTGCACCATAAATTAAATTAAAATGCAGCCTATAAAACTTATATTAAAAATAACTGTTCCAGAACGCTCATTTGCATAAAAGGCCATAATCATATTGTTTTAGCCTTTTCCTAAGAACCTCTCTTGTTCGAAGGGGAATGTCATTTTCAGGTACTTGTGATTGGTTGGCTCTTCTTCTCGCATGTGATTTCTTGGGCTTTTGTTGTGGCTATTCAGCGACAACAGGGGCTTCTTCGGCCAATTCTTCAGCTAGGCGTCTTCTAGATGGCCTTCTTGTAGGTGGCTCTTGATTTGGCTTTCTTCTGGTTGTTTTTCTATTTAGCCCTTCAGCTTCAGTGACATATTCTATTGGCTTTTTTGGTGGCTTTTGTGATGACCCTTTTAGTGACCTTTGTGGTGACCTTGGTGATGGATCTTGTGGTGGCCCATTGGCAGCTGAGCTCTAGCTTGCCTTCTTTGAATCTGAGAAAAAAACAAAGGACATCATAAATATAACATCAGGCTATATAACAACGTAAAGGAAAACTAAACACAAATTATTGAACTTACCGGGTATTTTTTTCTCTGCTGCTGCTGAAGAACAATCGACTTAACTGGCTCTCCAGTTGCTTCGGCCAATCCTTCAACTGGCTGTCTTCTACCTTGCCTTCTTTGAACATGCCTTTCAGTTTCAGGTACAGCAGAGGCTTCGGCCAATCCTTTAGCTAGTTGTCTTCTACCTTGCCTTCTTTGAACAGGCCCTTCAGTTTCAGATACAACAGGGGCTTTGGTAAATTCTTCAGCTAGCTGTCTTCTACCTTACCTTCTTTGAACAGGCCCTTCAATTTAGGTACAGCAGGGGTTTTGGCCAATTCTTCACGTGTCATTCTCGTGACCTGACAAAGACAAAAAATTACATACAAGTTAATTATATCTATGTACATATTTGTAATAAACCATAAAGCAACATAAACACAATTGTCATGA
The DNA here is from genome assembly GCA_014182715.1 of Eucalyptus cloeziana. Taxonomy (NCBI): domain Eukaryota; kingdom Viridiplantae; phylum Streptophyta; class Magnoliopsida; order Myrtales; family Myrtaceae; genus Eucalyptus; species Eucalyptus cloeziana. Next base: position 47,774,505 of record CM024635.1, on the reverse strand, counting down.
CTTACTGGGTTTATTGTCGTCGACTGAAGTACAGTCGACTCACTTCGCCTTTCTATTTGTCCTTCTCCAACTGTCCCTTCATTAGGCCTTTTGGCTGGCCTCAACTATTCTTACTGATTCCTTAATTGACAATTTTTAGTATTGTGCCTTACTATGTGGCAAAAAGAGCACTTTATCTATACACCTATCCTACTTTTCCTACGCTGACATGAGACCTCTCCCTCTGTCATTCTTCGTTTTCGCTTTGGTCTTCCCATTTTCTTCTTTAGTGGCAAAGGTTGAGGTGCTTCACGATTTTTTGGCTCCCAGAACTTGTTACTTCTGATTGGCTGTAACATGAATTGGTATGAAGCAAGATATTTTGATTTCTTGTACCAATCATCAATGTAGTCTTCTGTGTTGTGGCCCTTCAATTGAATGGCACATATGGCATGTGCACAAGAAATTCCACTTAGTTGCCATGCTCTACATGAACACTTCCTCATACCTAAATAGATAACATATTTATCGGAATCCTTCATTATCTTATATCCTTCATCCCTATTTCAAATGGGATGACAATATCTACTTGCAACCAAGTTTTTATCCAATTTCTTAGCAATCCTAGGACCACATTGCCTAGTCCACTTTGCAGCCTCATCTCTTTGTCTGTGCAGCCGAGTCATGACTATAACCCATATGTCTTCAAGCATCGAGATAATTGGTTTGCATCTGGCATATATTATCCTCCCATTGAATGCTTCATAAAGGTTGTTATCGATGTTATCACACTTGAATTCCTCGCTGAAGAACGCCTTACATCAATACTTCGATTTTGTTTGGAATAGTGCATCATAACCTTCCTTTGTTAATTGAAGCAGTTTTTCTTTGGCCATCCTAAAGTCAGCCATATTCGTGCTCTTTGCTAGCTGCCAAAATTGTGACTGCAGCTTGTCCCCTTTATGTTTCTTTGCCTAATTTGTGTATATGTGCCGTGCACACATTCGATGTTCGACATAAGGTAACAACTCAGCTATTGCTGGAACCAATCCCTTCAATAATTCAAAATAAGAAATGTAAGCAAATGACATTTTGATATCAAAAAGCAAATAATTGACCAAATTTTTCAAAAAGCAAACATTATCTTTTGTTGGTCACTCATGAACACCCACCTTACCCTATTTGTTATCTCCAAATCAGTTATCAAATTCTTTAGGAACTAGGACCAATTGTCCTTGTTCTCTACCTTAACAATAGCCCAAGCCAGTGGAAACATTTGGTTATTTGCATTTTTTCCAATTGTGGCCAGCAATTCTCGCTTGCACAAGCCCTTCAAAAAACACCTGTCCAATTCTATAATTCGTCTACAACCAGATAAAAATCCTCGTTTGCATGCATCAAAGCAAACATAGAATTTATCGAACTTGGTCCCAATATCAGGAAGTGGTCTCTCCACGACCTCTACATGCACTCTACTTGAAGGATTTTACAGCCTACACTCCCAAGCATAATCCCACAACTGTCCATACTTGCTGCTGTACTGACCAATGAGTATCTTCATCACATTTTGCTTCAATCTTTTGCATTGATTCCTGGTTATTTTGATGCCTACCTGCTCCTTCACTAGCATCCTGAATTCAGTACTATTCATTTGAGGCATCAGCTTAATCAAATCAAAGAAGTGCTTGGACAACTATGCACTTGTTACCTTTTTTATTTTCAAAATTAATGGAACAAGTATGTTCCTCTTGGTAGGCTCTAATTTGGAAGGATCTACTTCTCTTAAAAATGCATCATAGATCTTCTATGAACAATTTTGTTGCGAACACCTAGCTCTTACAAAGGTCTTAGTATTTCTAATGAAGTCAATATTCCTCTGTGTAGCAATGGAATTCTTCAGTATAGCTTCCCTAAATTGTTTCGCATCTTGAAATTTCATACCTACCGACAAAGTAGGATAGGCAACGGATGGATCATAAGAAGAAAACATACTTTTCCTTCTAAGCATAACTCCTTCATCTTCTTCAAACTCATCCTCGGAAGTAGCATCTTTCTTCATAATCAGTCTCCTCGCGAGCAGCACCGGCATCTGCAGGGCCTTCGGCCTTGTTTGGAACTTCATCAGTTACCTGCAAAGCTGCAAACTTATCTATCAAAAAATCCATTCGTTTTTTTCTTGACTATATAAGCTCCTCCTCGTCGTTATCACTTATGAAATTTTCAGCAAGCAACCCTTCATCATCATCATCATCACTTATTTAAGCTACTTCCCAATCTAATCTAGTGATTGTCACATCTCCTATGTCATCATCACTTTGGTGAACTGCATCTGCGCTCCTCTCCTCTCCATCATGTCTATCCTGCCCTCCTTCGACCCTAACGTCAGTAGTACCTTGAATACCATCTCCTTTTTGTCCTACTTGGGCGCTCTCTCCATCATCATCTTCGTCCTCACTTTCACTATTGTACTCAACATATATTTTTACCTCTTCACCATGAAGATAATGGTATAGAACATTCCTAAAACCATTATCATCTTCTAAGCTTCTCAAACCATCTCTTAAGCATTTCCTAGGAATATAATACAGCAACTTCTAAACTTTACAAGGCAAATAAATTACTATATTCCTAACAAATCCTATATAAGATGCCTTCTTTATCTCGATAAAGTTGGTGCCCTTATTTCTACCCTCATACTCCCACTCATCCTCCCCAATCACAAAATCCCCAACGTAGCAAACTATGACAACGACATAATCCTTGTCACAAGCCATTTTTGCACCAAGAACAAGAAAAAGAATAATTAGTTTTTGGGACCACATTCTCAAAGAACAATAGACAATTGCACATGGGAGTCCCCCACTCTCATGGACTTTATTAAACAGAGGTCCCCACACTGACAATATGCCCCTACATGACGGCAAAAAAGAGGTCACCACTTTAACTATTTGTCTTCCCTTCCCTTAAAATATTAATAAAAAATAGAGGTTCCTACAACAACCACAAGTCCCTACAACAAGCACAGCCCAAGCAATTTTGTCTCCTATCTTTTGCTGAACTAAACTTGCGATGTGAGAATGTACATCAACTTAATCAAATCTATTTTTCCTGTGAAAACACATATAGAAAATTAAGGAAGGCTCGATGTAAAAATATAGGATGAAAGTTTTGTTTCTTATCTAGCCAGGAGAAATCATACCCTACCCTATGATGCATGGCCATTAATATATTGTGTCAAGAGGTCATTACACAAACCAAGAGAAATTCAAAGGAAAATCCAAGCCTTGAATTTATCCATTGCACAGTAGACTAATACTACATGTCAAAAGAGCTAATAGTTTATAAACTTTAAAAGGTGGTACTTACATGTGGTTTCAAATATGTCATTGCAGGTAAACGAACTTATATAAAGTATCAAAACAAATTTTGCACTCCTCAATGTTTCCTGCATATATGTTGACTATTTGATTAGAACAACAATTAGGAAAGAAGAGTAAAAGAACCAAAAGATCATAATCAAGGGAACAAAAGCATATTGATAGCAAAGTTGCGTGCTCTTTGTAGAGCAGTTGAGGGCCATTATTTCACACCTTCCACCTTAATCTATCTATCATATCCCACCGATTCAATATTTCATTTCACTCGAGCATCGACTGCAGAAATCATCAACCGAAGCGAGCATGTCCACACAAGGGAGTAGCGAAACAAAGCGCGCGCATTTCAAGAAAATTTACGCAAGCCAACACGCACAGCTTGAGCATAACACACCCACCTCACCGCCCGAAGGTTCGATCAGTACATTTTACCGTCGAGCCCCAAATTTTCCATCGGAGCCCTAAAAAAATAATCGAGCCCTAATTTCATCACGGGGGGGAGAATGGGCCGAACCTAGAGGAGCGACGATGGTGAGTGGCGACAACGACCAACGATGGTGTGTGGCGATGACGACTAACAAAGGTGACTGATGACAGCGACCGATGACCACCTCTGGGCGTGAACGGCGACGGAGAGAAGGGCCTGAGATCTAGTGTGAACGTGGACGGGGAGGAACGGCGATGGCCAGGTCTGCTTAAGCCAAAATAACCTAAATGATGTCGTTTAATACCAAGGAAAAACGATGTCATTTAGGTTAGCTCGGTCAGTGTGGATGGACGACATTGTTTTTGTCGTCTATGTGGGCTTTTTTTTTTTTTTTTTTTAAAAACGTTTGCCACCTCAGTAAAAGAAGTCGCCGGAAAATGCCATGTATGCAAATTAGCTGGATTTTCTCGCTGGTGGCACTCAAGTGATCCATTTTACTCCGATTTTGGCACTTAAGTGTCATTTTTATAAGTTTTGGCACTTAAGTGTCCATTTGTGCCAAGTTATGGCACTCTAGGGGTCCGCGCGTCAAAGTCTTCTACTTGCGCCCCTTCATTTAATAAGGCCCGTAACAACCCCTTCATTTATATTTTAAAATATATATTTTTTAATTTTTAATTTTTGAAGGAAAGAAAGAAAATTAAAAAGAAAAATTAAAAACTCAATTTTTAAGAATAAAAAAAAAATAAAATAATAAAATGAAAACGTGTTTGGTGAAAGAAAGTGAGATGAAAGAAATTATGAAAAATGTTTTCCACTTTTTGAAATGTGGAAAAACATTTTCCCCACTTTTGAAGATTTTTTTTTTTCAATAGCGGAAAATATTTTCATCGAGTAGTTCATTTTCTATAAAACAAATGTTGAAAAATTTGAAAAATATTTTTCCAAAAGTTATTTTTCGTAAAATGAAAGGATAATTAATGAGATAGATTTGTCTTTGGTGAGGAATAGGAGAAGAACTTTTATTTTATATACTCTTCAATTAAAGAATTTTATAATTGAGACGAATTCAAAATTGTTCGAATTGCATAAATAGCAAATCGCTGACATTGTCGAGCGGTCTCATCATTCGCCTGAGAACCTTCGTCAGAGGAAGAAAACCGTTGCATATTAATTGCCACTTTCTTTTTCGTCTCCGTACCTTGGGATTTTGCATTGAATGGGTAAATTCATTTAGCGGCTTCCACCGAACGAACAGGTGAGACTGAATTGGATCTAGATCACATGAACCATCTGTGTACTCATTGATCATGCAAGTCTTACATGATCAATGGTTTGTAAAGCATTTTACCGACATTATTGCTGCTATACTCATGCTGGCAAATGTTAATGAGCTACATATCTTGTAGAAACTGTCGAAGTGCACTGAATTATCTCTTGACTTTTTCGCATACAGAAACAGAGAAGTCCTTCATTTTTGCTTAGCCCACCAAACCAATCCACCTGATGAACACGGTTTGCCTACCCATATATCTGCCTATGCTTCTATTTTTTTTTTTTTTTTGGGGGGGTGTGGGGCGCCATGAACATGCACATGCTTATATCCGCCTAGTTTCCACTAATCCATCAATTGAGCTTTGTTAATGGATGTCTTGAGAATACTCTCTAATGTCACCATTTTGAAATTTGTCGAGACATTTGAAATGCATTGAAGCATAGCAAATTTTTACATGTGGAGATGATATGACACGAGTCGTATCATTGTCAAGTGCATATTTAAATTACATTTTATATACAGTGAATCTTGATGATGTGAATGGGGAAAGTAGTGCTTCAAAGGACTTGACACGTTTATGTCATCAAATAGTCATGTTTTAAGAAATATTTAAGGACATTTGTAATTTTTAAGGATAATGAATTTCTTTTCTCCGGGCATATGTTACAGTGTTTATTGTCATGAAATTACTCTATTTTTTTTTTATATAGAGAAAGAGTCTACTTTGACGTTATTTTTTTTTTATCATAAATTTGTTAGTACATTTCGCTTACATTATTGTCAACATTTAAATTGTAAAAGTTGTAGACATTTCAATTATAGTTTAGCAAATAATTTTTACTTTTCATGAAAACCCTTTCCTATAAGCGAATTAAATGTAGCCTAAATCCAACATTTTATTCCTTTTTCGAATAATTCTAATAAAGAACTACTGGTTTTATTTTTCACAGAAAGACAAAAAAAAAAAAAAAAAAACAAAAAGGAAAAAGAAAAAAAGGGACGAAAAGTTCGACCAAACAACAGTCCACACTTTTTTCTTAAGCTGGAGACGCGATAGGTGATTGACCTTTGACCGGCAACTAACAATTAGAGAAATTCTCAAATCAGTCCTATATTTATTTTATGGATATAAACATTTTAATTTTACCGATTTCGTTCCTAACATTTACATGAATTTTCAATATAATCATTCAAGTTAAGTTTTTGCTAGAAATCGCTAATGTAGCAATCTAAATATCACCAATGATTTGCTTGTTCAATGTTGATCCGAGCAGCAGATCGTGTTTGTTTTTTTTTTTTTTGGCAGGGGAGATGAGTGGCAGAGCAAGCTTGCGATGCTCATAGATGTGGCAGCTGCACTTGAGTTTCGTTGATTCAATATACTGCTACTTCTAGAATTTTCTATCATCGAAGAATCGATTGTGTGAAGTCATGATGTCTCGTGCGCATGTTTCTTAAGATGAGAAACCGGGGTCATGAGTTTCGGATTCAGGGTATTTGCAGTCAGGATGCTTAGACTATGAAAGAATATTGTGCTACTGACTTACAGGACAAGAGGGTTAAGTAAGGAATGTAGCTTATGGTTGCATATTGGCAGTGCAAGAGAGGAGGAAATTGTATCCGAAGTACCCAGAGAATTTCATTGCAGCACCTATGGATTCCGCATGCGTGGCCAGTGTCTGCTGATAGAATCGAATGTAGCAGTAGGAATGTAGAATAAGAATGTTAACTGGTTCAGTGATTGCTTGAGTGGCATCCAGAGGACAATCGTGTGACAAATTTTGGTGTGCTATTCGCCAAGACGTGGAGGTTAACTAGCTCGGAAAATTTATGCATAGTGAAGAGGGTTCTTTCGTGTTTCTGGGTTTGTTATGTCTGTGGCGGTTCAAAAACTAGTGCTATGGCAAGTTTGGCTTCTATTAGAAGCCAAATTGCAGTATTCACATGAAATTTGCTGATATCTGCTGAAAGCATGAATACCGGGTTTGGTTTGTTGTCTGAACCTTGACTTGCATGATTTTCAGGTATGTGTTTATGATGTCTGGTACTAGCAAAACCATGTTGGCTTGCAGTAGAGTGAGTGCCAATTATTTTCCACCAAACTACAAACAGGGCAGCTCAGTATGATGCTTTCTCTTTTCACAAATCCTTTTTTTGGTCCTGTGTGCTTGTGTTATATAGATCTTGTTATATAGATCTTCTTGATATGCCTTTGCAATCTGATAAGTAGTGATGGAAGTGAGTCGCTGTTTTCCAAGGGTTTGACAAGGGACGCGGCCCAAGGAGGTGGAAACGTAACCACTGTAATGTACGGCAAATGGATGGGTCCCTCAGAGAAGCCTTTTTAATTTTGGAGGAAGAACGCCTTACATGGAAGAAGAGGAGAGCTTCTACGGGTGAGAGGCAGAGGAAACCCACATGGAAGTCAAAACCTGATCTCACTTATGCTGAAAAAATGTGTGCAAAGAGGATATAGATGAGATTTCTCTGTGCCGATGGGTTAAATGTCGATCTGATCAATTCTCCCTACTTTCAGGAAATGAAAAAGGCAATTGCAGCTTTAGGCCCTGCATATGAATTCCCTTAGAGAGAGAGGCTTTGTGATTCCTTCCTTAGTAAAGAGAGATGTATTTCTTGCTGTGCTTGGCGATGCAACCTTGAAGTTGGACCTGCAAATGTTATAACGATAATCTCACACTTTGATCGTGCGAATAAGTTTCCTGAATCTCTCCAGGAATCAAAGTATCCTTACATATTTTGGTCTCCTTGCACATCGAATTCCATACAGATGTGATGGAAGAAATAGATGAAACTCAATCCCTTGAACCTAGAGTTATTTGTGCAAGGCAAATTGAGGAACGGGTAACTGCATATGGACTGTCTCTATCCACGAACGTTGACCGGAAGTCAGAACAGAAATTCTGACCCGATTTCCAGCGTCCTAGCATCTTCATATAGCTCTGCCCAGAGGATTCTCGAACTAAAGGTGGCACTTCGTGAGGTGGTAATGAGCGAAGAATGGAAGAAATGGAAGCTCAATATTCTGGATGACGTTTCAAATATTGAAGCCACCATCCTAGGAGATGACTTTTGGAGGGACTTATTTACTATATGTACACATTTATTGGATTTTCTCATCAGTTTGTATTATAATGAAATGTACTAATTAGTGATAACGAAGATGACTTGCACGGATATTACTATGAACTACACACAACAAAAATATGATGCATGCCTTGCATTATGTAGGGCAATTAGTGGCTTCGATCATCATATTCCAGCCAGAAATTAACTTCGTTAACGATTAGGATCTTTACTTTTGGAAACTAAAATTCATGCAAAAAAAAAACCCAAATTCTGCTTTTAATTGGAGAAATCATAGTGTTACATTTTGGTCTGAGCTAGAAGGGTTTCTACAATTATGGTGGTGCTTGGGCGGACCACATCGATTGTCCGGGCCTATTCACTTTAAAAAGAAAACGTGCAAGCTGGGAAAAATTGAGCCGTTAGTCCCATGAATCCAAACCTGGTTCTCTAAAAACCCAAATTATAGGTCTATTTCCAATTCCATCCCCGTTTTTTTCTTTTTTGCTTTTGAAAAAACTCTAACTTTAGGTTTAATTCCAATCTTGCTTCAATTTAATTTTTTTTGTCTAAAAACCCCATTTTATTTCTAATCCCAAATATGTCTAAAAAACTCATCAGTTTTAATCTAGCCTCAAATTTGCCCCAAATTTTTTTTTTTTTTTTTGTCTAAAAATATTACCAACTTTCAAGAGTCCGTTCGTTTCGCGGAAAATGACTTCCGGGAAAACATTTTTAGGATTTTCCGGTATTCGTTTCACGGAAAATAAACTACTCAAGGAAAATGTTTTCTATCATTGGAAAAACAACCTTCAAAGATAAGAAAAATGTTTTCCATTTTTGAAAAGTGGAAAACATTTTCCACAACTTCTTCCACCTTGCTTCTTCTCACCAACATATTTTTGTTTTATTTTTATGCTTTCTTTTTCTTTTTCTTTTTTCTTTTCTTTCTTTCATTTTCATCTTTCTTCCTTATAGACCAAAAAAAAAAAAAAAAAAAAAAAATCTTTCTTCCTTAGCCTTAGCCGGTCGTTGGCCACGACGGTGGCCGGCGACCTGGGGTGGAGCTCATGGCTCGCCGGATCTCGGCGAGCCGCGAGCTTTGGATCCGGCGAGCCGCGAGCTTTGGCTCCTCCACCCCCAGCCGTGCGGCGGCGTGCATGCGGCGGCGGAGGAAGGAGGAGGAAGAAGGAGGAGGAAGGAGGAAGGAAAAGAAAAAGGAAAAAAATAAATAATAAATAATAAAGAAAAATTTCGATTTTAAAAAATGCAAATAATTAAAAAATATTAAAATTCAATTCTTCAATAATTTTTTCCTAAATAATTAAATTAGCTAATGAACAATGGAAAATATTTTCCACTCAAAGTTCAGGTTTCAGCCGAATATCGGAAAATATAGTCATTTTCCTGGAAAATGACTTTCCGAAAAATATTTTTCGGAAATGGCTCATTTTCTGCGAAACGAACGGACCATTAGTCTTAATCTATCCTCATTAATCCTCCATCCAAAAATCGTTCATTGTGTAACATGGAATTTCCATGTCAGTAACAAATCCACATTAGTAAGGTGACCTAAAAATTATTTCTAGATGAAACTATTATTTGATATGAAAATTAGGGAAATCAGGGATGAGTAATGGCGATTTTTGAAGGGGGGCTAATAAGGGAAGATTTCGGACAAGAGCTAAAATTTGGTGATTTTTTAGAAAAAAGTTTTGGGGCAAATTCAGGATTGTACCTAAAGTTGAAGGTTTATTTTTGACAAAAAAAAGTTGAGGCTAGAATTGTGACTAAGCTTTAAAATCGGAGTCTTTTTCAGAGAATTAGACCCATAAATCCATGATGCCAAATTGTTAGTAACATTTGATTTACAAGGAGCTTCGTAGCAAATCATGGAGAAACAACCTTTTACTAGAGATCGGAAAATAAATCTCGAATATGTGCCTTTTTTCATAATTTTATGTGCTCATCCAATCACCACTACATTTCGTAATTCATTACTGTATTTGGTAGAATTCTCTCTTAAGTGAAGGCAAGTTGAATAAGGAGTACTATAAAGGCTCCATGCAATGAGGACGCAATGCGTGTGTTCTTTCCATGTAGTGAAACTTTTGATTGGATTTGGTCATTAATTTGAGCCTAAGTTTGAGATTATGCACTTGCCATTATTTAGACGCTGTAAACGGCTAGGTTTTTTTTAGAAAAAATAAAATCGATAAAAATTCGAAAGATTAGTTGTCGAGAGCCCTTGTTGTTGCGCCTCCATTCGTCAGTGACGCCAATCCACTTTCTTGCTAGACTCGTCTAGCGTGTCTCTATCTGTCTTTCGACACTGGTTGCACCTTGTTGCTACGGTGGGAGGATTCTGAATCATAATTTGTACGGTGACCCAAGTGAGTATGTGTGGTTCTATCCTACTCATCCAATCGAGTGTCCCAATAGCAAGTGGCAATAAATAGGATCTTTAGAAAACCACGAAGATTTAGTCCGATTGACTTTATTATTATTATTATTTTTTATAAATCCAGATTAACCCGACTCTTTAAATAGTTAAACATCATCTATACGGCTTGGTTCTAAAAATATGAGTTAAAGAATAGATCCATGACCCATTTTGACACTTTTAGGTATAAGAGAACAATAATGATTTAACTTTAAGAATGAAATATTACCTGTCCAAAATATATAATTCGTAAGAACTTTTTCTTATTAGTTAGATTATGAGTGACAGTTGACTAATGACATATGATTACGAATATTTCTTCTTATATTTTTGTAAGGCATTAGGGGAAAAAACATTTTCAACTCTATAAAAGGAGGTGGCGTCATTAGACCAAAGTAGATCCTTTCGACTAAATGTGTTGAAAATGGAGTCTTTCTAGATTCGTTATAACTCGTTATTGGTAGGCTTTGCTCTATTAGAGCCAATGCAATCTATTTTTTTAAATCTTGGCCAATACATATATCATCCAACTTATTAAATATGAATTAAAATATGAATTCCTCGCTTTAATAACAATTAATAGTGTTTGGGCAAGCCACAACGATCTTGCAGGTCTATTCACCTGAAGACGTCTAGGCCTAAAAGCTTTACGCCTCTAAAACCATCATGCCAATTTGTACAGTATATTGACTGAATTTGTGTAATATTGTTTTCACTTAAATTGAAGGATAATTTTTCGAAATTAGAAAATATCTGGATTTTTTCGATTGCATGCTCATTTATAAAGTGACTTGGAGGGTATATTTGGATTTTCTCAAAAAAGTGTATTGTTATGAAAGTATTGAAATGTAATAATTAGTGATAGCGAAGATAGCTTGTACGAATACTACTACAAACTACACACAACAACAACCCGAAGCATGCCTTGTATTACGTTTGGCAAACTATGGCTAGGTTTGATCATAAATTCTAGGCAGAATATAATTCTGTAATGATTAGGATTTGCAAACTAAAATTTACACAAAAAAGGTACCCAAATTCTGGTTTTAATTGGAGAAATTAGAATGGCCTCTCCCAAAATATGTTACATTTTGGGATTACCTAAAAGTGTTTCTAAAAATACAATTGTGCCTGGGTGAATCTTGGTGATTATCCGGGCCTATTCACTAACAAAAATATGTGCAAGCCAAAAAAAAATTTGAGTCGCTAGTTTCATGAATCCATGATACCAACTTATTAATAGCATTTGATTTACAAGGAGCTTACTAGCAAATCAAGGAGAAATTTTTTTTCCTAAAACTCAAAAAATAAATCTAGGGAACATGTACTATTCTCATAACTCAATGCCCTCGTCTATTTGCCGCTACAATCCATAATTCATAATTGCATTGGATAGGGATTCTCTCTTAAACGAAGGCAAGTTTAATACAAATTACTTTAACAGCTTCCAGCAATGGGGATGCGACGCGTGTGTTCTTCCATGGAGCAGACTTTTGGCCAGATTCGGTCATTAACTCGAGCCCGAGTTTGAGATTATGCACTCGCTCTCATTTAGATGCCGTAAACGGTAGGTTTTTCAAATAAGGGAATAAAATCCATGGAAAAATCCAAAAAATTGGTGTGAATTGTAGCAATCCTATGGCCATGCCAAAAACCACCCTCTTACTCTCTCTCTCTCTATGAAAATACAAGGAAAAACGATAAGCAAATTCCTTACAAATTTAGGCAATTTCAAGGAATAAAATTAATGTAATTTGTTCTTACTCAAAAATATAAAACCAGGGTCCAACTCATATTTTCAAGGCATGAGGGGTAGAAGAGGAATGCAATATATCTAAGGACCCTATAAATACCACTGCCCTTCTACTGTTCTCCACAGGTCCTAAGGACAAATTACAAGAAAAGAGTCGAGGCTCTTGTCTAGCTCCTTCTCAAGATTTAAGTATTGCTTCCCTCATTTTCATTTTCTATAGCCCTTTTGAAAGAGATTGATCTAGAGAGGAACTCAAGAATCGTATATTCAAAATTAGCGTAACTTCATTTTCGTGTAATTTCATTTTCATGTCTATGCAGGATTGTGTGGCAAAACTTTTCGCCATGGACAAGCTAAAGCAGACCGTCGAGGCTGAGGGAGTGCAAAAGGAGGACCCAAACGAGACCTTGCCGTCCCTAGAAGCTACGGTGGCCGCTGACGCCAGCGCGGGAGGAGAATTGGTGCTGGCTGCGAACCCCGAGCCGAGCACCAAGGAGAAGAGGAAACGTGGTCGCCCTTGAAAGTCCAACATCAATGAAAATATGATGGGTCCGCCTCCCACACCGGCACCACCGGCCAACGGGTCACCTGCACCGTTGGCTCTCCCTGCACTTCCTCCACATGCCGAGTCATCCTCGGCCGCCGGGCGCAGAAAGGCTATAAGATAAGACTCATGCGAGTTCCTCCCAGTAAGTTCCCTCTCAATCTGATCGACGTCTTTATTTATGTGTAATACTTCCTCTTTACTAATATGCTCAATTTTAAATAATGACGCAGCAAGTAACAAATATTATTATCATTTGACATTGGAGATGCATCTGATGGGCTTTTTACATGCTCTGATTGCTCTTTGGACGTGAGATTTGACGAATAAAGGGGCCCCTATATATACACAACCCCCTTAAATTAAAATTTTAGATCTCCTCTCACGATCTAATGTTGAAAATCTAATCTCCCAATCTATCGACTACTTCCAAGTGATAAGACATTGCTCTAAAATACAAGTGACGATTCCTGCAATGGTCCCAAAAATGGCCTTGAGTTCTTTCCAAGTAATTTTTGCATCAAGGGTAGTTCGTGGGGCCCCCCAAAGGCAAAACGGCCCGATCTCGGTAGGACGATGTTGATCTTTGATTGGTCGGATCAGGTCGGTTTGGGTTGGATGCGTGAATCAAGTCTATCGGGCTTGTCCTGCAAAACTGTAGAGAGTTTGAATTGAGTTCATAAGGTTCATAAGAAGAAAAATGAAATTGGTCTTTTTATAACTAGTGGGTATTCAATGGGTCGAAACTAGCACAATATATTTACGGAATTACCCTCGAATTTTGTTTTGCTTCTTGAATCTCTAAAATCTCTATGATTTATTGAAAGAATAGAATTGAACGTTAGATCATGCATAGCCCAATGACATATGGTTCATGGCGAAAACTAACGTGACTCTTTGCAGCCGGGCTCGTTCATTCGGTTGGATCAGACCTCATGCCGTTCATACTGACGGTGCCCATGGGATGCGTATGTATCGTCATTCATGCAAATCTAGTTATCGTCGTCTTCTGATTTCTTTCATCACTGCCTTAGCCGGCAATCTGATTTCAAACATCTTCAAAACTGTGGTTTTCAAGACATCATTCAAGAGCTCTCAGCATGTGTTCCGGAAGAAAGTAGAACAATGGTTCCTCTCACTGCTGTTGGTGAAGTCTCTTATGTGGCCTTCCATAGCGGCAATCCTGGTGGAGAAAAAACCATATACGAGGTTTTTCAGTCTCTCACTCCGTCCTTATTTATTCCTTTGGAACGAGTTATCGACCTTTTCTCCGCACTCGCCGGAAATATCATTCTCCAGATATGGCCTAAATCTTGAGATGTGCACTTTTGACAGAAGACGTTGAGTAGTTGGCTTAATTTGATGGGATTTTCTGCTGTGCCTGGCCGGAACACGGCAAAGCTGTAGGGCTCAATTAGGTCACTGACGAAAATCCACCGAAGATTGGCGATCATCGTCAACCATTGGCCAGCTCGGAAAGGGCCCAAGACTGTTGCCATGTTTTGGTTCACAGCAGTGTAGAAAGACCCTCATTTGATGCTACAAACTTCGCCCGATTAGTACTGTTTGTGACGAAAATCTACTACGATTGGCCATGTTTTGTCAATGAAATTCGAGTGTCATTCTCACTAGAAACTTTGCAATTCTTTTATGTGGTCAATTGATGTTATTTCAGGGCCGCTTTGCGATTATTGTTCTGAAAGGGTCATTGAACCGGAAGTATGGAATGTTGAGTTTATTAATGACAGATCCTCAAGGGCGACATATTGGTGGCAGCCTTACTGGTCCTCTAATTGCAGCCAACCATGTTCAAGTAAAAGTCATATCTTCATTCACTTTCCTTTACTTCCAATCTTTGGAAAGACTCCGATTTAGATTATGATGTAGTCTTACAAATATGCCACTGATAACACCGGATTTGGATTGGGTTCCTGTCAATCAGATTATTTTCGGCACATTTGAAGTTTTCATGGAGAGGAAGTACAAGAGAAAGCAGCCTTCGGTTAATGCTTCTGCAGCTGCGCACGAAGTCAATGACAGCGAAATGGTGGACATCCCCGTGCAAGCGGGTGAGATGGTGGAAGGCAGTGCAAATGGCAGCTCGCCAGGAACTGAGGAATTGGAGTAGGAAGAGCTGATCAGGGCCACCCCTATTGCTATTCTGCCGCAGGCCTTGGGTCTCCCTGAGGCATCGGACGAGGAAGAGATGATCATGGCCACCCCTATTACTATTGTACCGCCGGCCTTGAGTCTCCCCGAGGGATCGGACGGGGAAGAGCCGGTCATGGCCAGCCCTATTACCATTGTGCCACCGGCCTCAAGTAGCCCCGAGACACTGGATGAGCAGAATGAGTCCATGGATATCTGTGGCAGTGACCCTGAGAAGTGAAGTTCTAGCCCTGTTGAACAAGAACGTTGTTTTGGAAGCCGCCGCCGCTGCCATTTTCCATTGTCTATCGTTATCTTCTTTCAGTTTGGTTTCCGTGAATCGGACTTATCTAATGTTATCATGCTTTATGAATAATGACTGTTGTCCCATTTTCTTCATGTTTGGATTTACTTCGTTTCCAGATCAATTCTTACCATGGATTGCATTTAGTATATGCAGTTTCCATCTGAACTGTGCATGCATACTGTATAAGGGGGAAAAGAAGCAATCACAGCTCTGCAAATTCATCTTTCAACCAAAGGAAATGCTACTGGTAGTTCTCGCTTTACAAATTTCCACTGTTATTTTACCATTACTGTGAAAAAATTTCGGTGTGAGTGGTGGACGAATTGGTGTCCTGGTTTCACTGAACGGGGGCTAATATCTGCTTTATTATAATTGAACCAGCTTTGGAGAACAATATGCATCTGTTTACAAATTAGCAAATAACTGGTACGTATCCGCGTCGATGGCTATTTGCCTAACCGCCGCAATAGCTGCAATAACCGACACTGTCGAGAACACCACGGCAATAGTGATGTTCAGCCAGAAAATGAGGCTTCGTCTTGATGGCTTAAACGTCAAGTTGTAGAAGACCACGGGCAAGACAAAGTCGAGAGGCAGGAATCCAAATGCTCCAATCAGAGAATTGATGTCTCCAAAGAAGGGGAGCATTGCTGCTATTGTTGTTGCCACAATGACTGATATCGACCGAGAGATCAGGCGAGGTATGACGTTTCGTGCAGAGAATTCCGTACTCATGGGGTCTGCGAACGTTTTCTCGAGAACTTCATTAGTAGGCTGCAGATAAACCTGCCCAAAAACAATTCGTTCTTCTCAATTTACCACCGTCACATATTCCACTGTGCGCGCACGAGAGAGAGAGAGAGATTCTTACTACACCAACAGCGGACAATTGGAGGATGGTGAACATGTTGGTCATCAAAATGAACCATTTCGGAAGCAGCGCCTTCCCGTTAACCAAGAAGTTGCTGAGGAGGAGCGCATCTGCTTGGTTGCCGAAAGCCCAATAACCGGAGATTGCGACGCTAAAGAAAGTGACCAAGACCACGGCGTAGCACACGCACAGCCCCTTGAACATCTTCCCCTTCACTGGAGGCGCCAACGTGGCCTATAAATCGATTTACACAGATTGAAAGTTAAACCGGTGGCGCAAATGGTAAACCCTTATCGTTCATTGAATCTTTGAACCCGGCCAATTCAATCGGACACCAAATCATATTGAACTAAGCAAAACAGACAAGTCCCAAGTATCAGACCTGAATTTCAGGAATAATTCCATTCCCATATGTCGTCGCTATAATGGCAATGGCATTGAAGATGCCGAAGGTGCGACTTGCAGTGTCCCCTACCAAGGAATAGTCCTTCTCGGGCCCCTTGGACGAAAGCCCTGCCAAAGAAAGAGGAGAAACTCGACATCAGACATGATGTCATAAACCGGTTCACTATGCCATTACACAGCACGGGCCCTACTTGAATTTCATGTCTGAGTCGATACTTACCGATGTAAATGGAGCCGCCAGTGGCACAAGCACTGTAGAGAAGGGACAAAACCAAGGACACCATATTGATGTGCCTGAGCGAGTGGAAGGATGGTATTTGAGCTAGGGCTAACATCAAGCACCCGAATATTATGACGAACTCATAGAGCTTCATCGTCCCATCTGGCTTGGACAGCAAGTAGATCGTCTGGGAGTGTCGGAATTTATAAGAGAAATGACCTCTCTATACACTAAAGTATGACTAATCACGTACAAAAACAGGAGAAAACTCAAAAGAGTTTCGGTAGTCAGACCTGCAAGCATTCCCCTCCCAGAAGGGTGCAAGCAACAACTGCACCATAGCAGACCATGAATTGGATTGGACCGACGTAAAACTTCCCCCATCTCGGCCCTGCTCAAACCCATTTTTATTTCGTTATTAGCCTTGTTCACTTCAAAACAGCAATCCCCGATTTTCGCGGTGCCAGATATGCCACGGATGCAGAAACCTTTACGAAAGCTTATGTAGCCGTATCGGGTTTATCTCTAACATTATATTTGCCGACAATCGGCTCGACCACCATGATTATAAGCCACTTATGTTCCCTACTTTTCTCTAACCTAAAGATTAGGCTCAGATAAACAAACAGAGTTGGTGATTCGTGAATTCAATGACAAACAGAATGATCCGAGTCATTGGCAGCTCAAAAAACCAGCCTAGAGCTACTTTCCTACCACACGGCATTAGAAATTGCAATCTCAAAGGTTTCTCTTTCCTCGCTTCAATCGTTGGCCGAAAATGTTTTCTCTTTAGTCTTGAACAAAATGAAAGTTGCATTTTTCTGACCGAAGATAAAAATAGCATGGGTGCTGCTATCAATTCAAAGCACGGAATCTCAAAATGTCAACAATGTCATTAAGTCACGTGTATACATCACGAAAGAAAAGCGGGATGACTTGCGGCTTTGACCATGGATTACAATCCAAAAACAGTGTGGAATGGGTGCGATCAGTGCAACTAGATCAAAAGCATCGTGAATAAGGAGTTCAAGTAACCATACGGGTTAACTTGTATCCACGCATGTTTTGAAATTCAAATGATTGACCATGTGCCAGTGTAATGTTTTGTGATTGGGACTTACCCATGATGTCGCGAGCCATGTCTCTAAACCGTAAATGCCGATTGCCCATCTCGGCTTGGTGTTCTAGGACGAGTGATACGAGGTTGTAGGAGTAGAAGGTCACGAGCGCTCCAACGGTTAGGCAAATGATCCCGCCCACCCATCCAAGTAAGGCGAAGGCATAGGGAAGGCTCAGAAGAGCTGGTGCCACGATCGACGTGGTCAAATGGTATCCAGCGTGAACCCATGAGCCTGTTTCAATTCCAATTTCCAGATTTTTCACAAAATATCTTTTGATAGTTAATTTGTATATGGACAATGGGGCCGTTTACTAGGAATCAGCAAATCTGTTTGAGATACAATCTCGGAGGAAAAAGAACACGAAAAAATGGAGAAAAGAAAGGACCGTTCACATCAAGTTTTTTTATTTTTAGCATACTTCACATCAAGTTGTCACCTGCGAAAAAGACGTGCCACCTATCAAAAAATTTGTATGACGTGTGCCGCTATTTAATTGTGGAATCGTTGTTATAACTTTCAAATCAGACAAAATTAATTATGATGCCAATAGTGCCAAAAGAGAAATGATTCGCTCAGTAATAGCCGGCCGACGTGCTTTATCTTGAATTTACGTTTACAAAACGAGACGTATATAGTCTGCCGAAAGTTAATTATTACTTAAAAAATCATTTGCTATTTTTTTAATTGTGAGTTAGGTAGAATTAGTGAAAACGACCAGCCTTTTCCTTGGCCGTAAGTCTTGAAATCGATGGAGATATTTACGGTGCTTGTTTTCCTCTTTGAGTTAGCCCCCACCAAATGGTCCCGTCCCCAAAACTAAAGCGGCCAAGAAAGAAAACTCTCTATTTATCTTTTAATATAAAAAAAGTTCACCACCGATGTTCTTGAAGTGCACGTTGCACGAAATTCTAGATATTCATCATGTGACCGACAGTCTCCCCCCAAGGGAGGAGGCGGCGGCGAAGGTGGTGCTTGCAGAGCGCGACAAGAGCAGAGAGGAGATGGAGTTTACCTTTAGATTTGAGAACGAAGAGAGCGCCAGCGTCGAGCTCCTTCTGATGGTGATCTTGCGGCGGAAGTACTACTCCTCCCGCATCATCTTCTTCTTGCACGCCCACCACTGACCTTGGTCCCAGAGTCCCCATCCCTCCCTCTCTCTCTCTCTCTCTCTCTCTCTCTCTATGCAGGTGTGCAGAGAGGGATTTTCAGAGGAGAAAAGGAAGACGAAACAGAGCAAGGCAGCGAGCGATCGTGAAGAATGATTATGAAATTATATAGGCAGGGGCATGTGAATATACTGTAGAAAATTATTCTTATGAATAACTAATTAATCAAGAAGAAACGGATCCATATATAATTGTAAAACACCGATGTCAATAAACACATCAAAATTAAAACGTACTTGTCTGAGCCATTGCTTCACTTGAAAGAAAATAAATCAATCTGATAATCAATGATCTATCTGAATGTCAGATCTTCCTCTCTATGACATATTTCAGTCTAGCAGCTTTTAATGGGATTAAAGCAATCGATAGGTATAACCTACCATTTTATAGGCTAGAGAAGGAACTTAACAAACCCTAATCAACAGAGTGTCAACTGGACCATTCCCATTATGGGCTTCAGTTAAACACAATTGCCTACACTTTGCTGCTCAACTAGGCCCGTTATTAATAGATGCCAATACCCAATTCAATCAGATCACTGTAGGGTTCAACAAATATTGAAATATCCATTAACCCGATTATTTAAAATAGAAAATCAATTAATTAATGTAAGCCCATATTATAAGAAATTTCCAACATTCTCTCATTTGGGCTACATTAATTAACTTATTTTATTTTGAAAAAGATTTTATATTGAAAACGACACTATTGGGTTAATAACTGAAAATTTTGTTTTGTGTGGCCACAACTTTAAAAAAATATTCCAATATCGAGATTTGAACAAGGCGAGCCCAAAGGACGATTTCCCACTCTCTCACATTGATGTCCTTGTGGATAGTACTGCCGGATTCAAACTATTCTCGTTTATGGATTGGTTTTCTAGATACAATCAAATAAGGATGAAAGAGGAAGACAAGGAAAATATTGCATTTATCACCCCGTGGGAGACCTTTCATTACAAGGTCATGCCCTTCGGACTCAAGAACGCAGGGGCAACTTACCAATGAGCCATGGTAACACTATTCCATGATATGATACATTAGGAGATTGAAGTCTATGTTGACGATATGATTGCAAAGACCCGGCCTGGAAGAAGCCATATGGAAACCCTGAAGAAATTGTTTGACCGATTTCGTGAATTCAAGCTTCGGCTAAATCTCGCTAAATGCGTGTTTGGGGCAACATCCAGTAAATTACTTGGATTCATTATAAGCAGTAAAGGGATTGAGATCGACCCATCTAGGGCTAAGGCCATATGCGAGCTGCAACCTCCATCAACAGTGAAAGAAGTTCGGAGTCTTTTGGGAAGACTGAATTACATGGCTCAGTTCATTTCTCAACTATTTGAAACTGCCAAGCCATTCTTCAAATTCCTAAAGAAGAATGCACAAATCAACTAGGATGATGAGTGTCAAGAGGCGTTCGACAAGTTGAAGCAGTATCTAATGAATCTGTTAGGACTAGAATTAGCACCTAGAGGGGGGTGAATAGGTGATTAAAGCAATTTAATCCGAATGAATTAAAACCAACAATCGCAGCAAATGAAAGTAATAAAAGATAAAAGGATTAGGGATAGAGAATCAAGACTCAGATTTATAGTGGTTCGGCTTAGATTAAGCCTACGTCCACTCTCCGCACGGACTGACCCTTCATTTGGATTTCACTAAGAATAAAAAAGAGTGATTACAGTTTCACACTCTTGAATCCATAGTGTATACACTACACTTCCTCAATATCTCACACAATATGATCTCTCTTTTGATTACATATAATACTTCAACAAATATGATCGCAAAATAGAAAAGGAGATTCAGACTTTGGAATTCTTCTATCTGACACCCTTTAACAACTGGAGTATCTCTCTTATATACTTCTTCATGCCTTCTATACCGTTGGCACCTTCCAAAGAAGTTCTTCCAATCAACCCGTTGGACAGAATCAATTAGAGAGATCTCAAGCTCTTTTAGGTAAGTGTTGATAGCCCATCAATCCTGCTCGCCCATACAATCAGGATCTTGGTTTCCATAAGTAGATCATTCCAAATATAAGTTGCGAAATCTTTAGAGAATCTATACAGATTTAAATACGAAAGTAAGATCTTCTAGTCTTTGAATCCAAGTAGAAAGATATTCTCTAGCCATTAGAATAAATCCATATAATATCGGAATAAAAGTCGATGCGGAGGCGTCCATGAGAGTAGACTTTGTAACATGAGTCTTGCTAGCTTCGGACTTTGATCTTCAGACTTTGTCGGTAGAGTACGTAAGTCTTCGAGACTAGGCGAGGAAAATGTTTTGTCATCTTCAAAATACTTGAAGAGAATTTATCCAACAATCTCCCCATTTTTTTATGGTGACAAAACTTTTCTGCAGATTTGAATATTATTGCCCTGCAATACAACTTTTAAGCAAGCATTGATATCTCATAAAGATTAGAATAAAAATAGTAAAAGTTATCCTGTACACAAATATCCTGTACACAGACTTACCCTGTACACAGATCTGCATTCACAGAAACCTCATTAGTCATGAACAGATAGTACTATCTTTATCTAATTTAATAGCTTAAAGTAATGCAATAATTAGCATATATTCAAAAACTGCACACATTCAAAAACTCAAGATAAAGTCAAAATAACAACTCAAAAAAATGTTTAAAAAAATTAAGATTTGGTTTGTTTTGAGGATAGAGTCTGAAATTGAAATGTGCTTGAAAATCTGCAAAGTCTTCTCCCCCTTTTTGTCAGCATAAAAAATTAAGGAGCACGAGGAATGCGAACAAGTTGAAAGTCCTTCATGGACTTGACAGTTTCTTCTAGCTTCCTCAAATCTTCCTGTAGTTGGGTAAGAGCGGTGCCTTTCGCGGAGCTGAATCGACGCCGAACATCTTTGAGCCGATCATGCATGGTGATGAACATTGCATGATTTTCATTCTGCGAGTCCGAAATTCATACCCCATAGCATAGATTTGGCCTTTGAGTTCCAAGATGATGTCAAGCAACCTTCCAAAATCCTGAATTGTCGGTCGTGTGCTTGCGTCAACTCGGTTTGATGGTGGAGGAGAAGGATACTCTTCTTTGAGGAATTTCTTGATGATGTTGTCGTTGATCCTCTTTTTCGCGGAGAAACTGTTTTTGCCGGTTCGTCTCATTGTTTTTCTTTCTCTTCTTCCTCTTCTTCTTCTTCTTCTTCTTCTTCTTCTTCTTCTTCTTCTTCTTCTTCTTCTTCTATCTCTTTTTCTTCTTCTTTCTCTTCTTCCTTTTCTTCTCTCTCTCCTCTCTCTTCTTCTTCTTCTTCTGCTGTTTCTGCAAAATGTCGTTTTGGAACAGGTGTAGAAAATTGAGATACAAGAGCAGAGATGGGTAAATCATCCTCATCATCATCTTCCAAGATGATTGCCCTTCTCTTCTTGATGGAACTAGATACCGGTTCCTTCCCTTTTCTTTTTTTTTTTTGCAGAAGAGTCTAGTATGATCTTAATAGGAGTCTTCTCCTTGAACTGCTTCAGCTTCTTGCTGAGTTCTTTCAGACGCATTTTTGTTATCATCCTCAATCCGATGACCATTTTATCAATAGTCTTCATGGAGAGAATATGAGGAGGCTGAATGTTCAGATGTTTGAAAAGTTGAGTTATGAGAGCAGCATAGGGGAGATTTCCCTTATCCTTTGCCATGGACCTATACATGTGAAACATGAGAGTATGTGGCAGAGAGAAATTAAGACCTACCTTGATTGCATACATCAGTTTGGCCTCTGAGATGGATACATCTGTCTTTGATGTTGATTTAGGTCTGAGACAGTTGATCACTATCTTGTGAAGCAAAATGTTTGTTGCATTCATCCTGGAGTAGGAGAGACGACCTTCAGCAATTCGGTCTCTTGTAAGTTCTAGAGTCGCATGACTTACAGACACACCAATTGATTGGAAGGCACCTCTTTCCACACCAATTACATCTGCCAGAGTGTCTGTATCAACAACGTATTCTTTATCTCTCACACTGAAAGAGATGCTATTCGCATCCAGGAAACTGAGATTTGAATAGAAATATGCTGTCAATTCAGAGTAAGCCACATCACAATCAGTACAGAACTTATGAAGTTGAAGTTTCTCAAACTTCTCTCTCAGATTGATATTCAATAAGTCTAGAAAATCAAAGTCCACTGTTCGTGGATTCATCACCCCACGCTTCAGCAATTTCTCATACATCTTTCTGTGTCCATCTGAACGAAACAATTCATCATTCTTTCCTCGAAGGTTTGCAGCCACACCCATCCAAGGTTTAAAATGTATAAACATTTTCTCATCGTCATCCTTGCCCACTAGTTGATTTACACTACTAAACCTAGGGTCACTGGGAAAGTTTGCAAAAGCTTTTACTGCCGTTCCAGCAGGAACAACGCATGATCTTTCCATTATTGTGAGAAAGTGTGTCTCATTCGCATAATCTTTTTCTTTCAGAAATTCGTCAATGAAGGTCATTGCAGAACCTCCTTCTTTCAATGCAGAATATAGCCTATATACAAAAGCAGGCTTAAGTAATCTTACAGGTTTAATGCCTTCAAGCACTTCTTTCGCATCTTGAGAGTGACGATCAAGAGGTCTATTTGAGGGAGTACGTTTGTTGAGATCGTTGAGGAGTCTGTTCTGTTGGAAAGTCACTTTCCGTGAGGTCGAAGTGCGTAGGCTCCTCACTAGATCCCCGTGGTCCCATGTTTGCAATTCTTGATGATTTCCTTTGGTAAGACATTGTCGCTTTCTTTGGAGAAGCTTTCTCACTTGTGTCGCAAGAAAGTTAAAAGCTTTGAGATGAAGAAGTTTTGGAGAGAAAAATACAGAGAAGTGAAAAGCTTTTGATCTAGGGTTTCTGGGTAGAGGAAAAAACGAAGGAGAAGGAGTGTATAAAAGATAATAGATACGGGGGAAATCCAAGCGTCGCAAATTTTGGAAATTTTAAGAATTTCCTTTTGAAAATAACTACCTTAATAAATCGATAACCACCCTTTTTAAAAAAATAAAAATAAAACTGCCTTAATAAGCTTAATTAGTGATAGACAGACAATCTTACCTTTTCGAAATGACAGTTTAAGTAAATGAACTTACAGTCTTGTCGATTTGGTATTTTCAGTCTTCAACCTTTGAGTCTGATACTCTGTCAGACTTTAGATTTTGAGTCTGAATTTCAACATTCTTCAAGAGATAAAATGTTGAGTCTTGAGCGAATAGACTCAAACAAGCTTTTCTCCAGTGGCTTTGTGAAGATGTCTGCCAGTTGATTCTTTGAGTCTATGAATTGTATCAAGACTTCTTTGTTTTGAATATGATCTCTTATAAAATGATGTCGAATCTCAATATGTTTTGCTCTTGAATGTAGAATAGGATTCTTTGTAAGATTGATTGCACTGGTATTGTCACATTTGATCTCTGTGTAGGAATCTTCAATACCAAAGTCTTGTAATTGTTGTTTTATCCATAGTATTTGAGAACAGCAACTTTCAAGGACTACGTATTCTGCTTTAGCTGTTGAAAGAGCCACAGTACTTTGTTTTCTTGAAAACTAAGATACTGCCCTGTTTCCAAGCAATTGACAAGTACCTAGAGTGCTTTTTCTTTCAACTCTACAACCTGCAAGATCTGCGTTTGAATAGCCAAGAAGTGTAAAGTCTCATTCTTTGGGATACCAAAGACCGATCTTAGCAGTAGTAGCAACATATTTAATAATGCGTTTAGCAGCATTCGATGAGATTCCCTAGGATCGAGATTGAAACCTAGCGCATATGCAAACACTAAATAATATGTCGTGCGGATGCAAAGTAAGATAAAGAAGTGAACCAATGATACTTTCGTATAACTTTTGGTCGATTTTCTTCCCCGCTTCATCTTTGTCTATCTTCAAGGAACTTGACATTAGTATGTCAGTCTTTTTGCAATTTTCTAGACCGAACTTTTTAACAAGTTCTTTTGCATATTTCTCTTGATGAATGAATATTCATTCCTTCAGTTGTTTCACTTGTAGACCAAGGAAAAAGGATAGTTCACCCATCATGCTCATCTCGAATTCATCGCATAGTCTTAGAAAATTTCTTGCACAAAGTCTCATTAGATGATCCAAATATAATGTCATCAACATAAATTTGAACAAGTAGAAAATTTTTACCTTCCATTCTGATAAACAAAGTAGTGTCTACTTTTCCTTTAAAAAAGCCATTATGAATTAAGAAATTACTTAGCCTTTCATACCAAGTTCGAGGAGCTTGTTTCAATCCATATAAAACTTTCTTCAGTCTGAACACTGAGTCTGGTTTCTTTAAGTCTTCAAATCCAGGAGGTTGTTCCACGTAGACTTCTTCTTGAATAAATCCATTCAGGAATGCGCTTTTGACATCCATTTGAAATAATCTGAAATTCTTATAGCAAGCAAAAGCAAGTAATAATCGATTGCTTCTAACCTTTCTTTTGGAGCATAAGTCTCATCATAGTTTATCCCTTATTCTTGCGTGTAGCCTTTAGCCACGAGTCTTGCTTTGTTTCTTGTTACTTTGCCTTTTCATCAACTTTGTTCCGAAGACCCATTTAGCTCCAACAGGCGATTTACCTTTGGTTTGGGAGTCAATTCCCATACGTCGTTACTACCGAATTGTCCGAGTTCTTCTTGCATTGCTTCAATCCAGCTTTCATTAGCTAAAGCTTCTTCAATATTTTTGGGTTCTATTTCAGAAATAAAAGCAAAAACACTAGATTCTTCTCACCTTTTGGATCTTGTTCGAATTCCCTCATTAATGTTCCCAATAATGAGTTCTTCAAGATGACTAGACTTGTGCTTCCAGTTGTTAGTCAGTCCGATAGATTGTTGATCTTCTTGTTGAGTAGATTCTTCATCGGTAGCTTGTTGTACGATTTTGAATTAGTTGCTTCCAACGAGAGGTAGATCTAGCGCTAGTGTCCGGGAACAGATTCTGAATCTTCAGTTTGAATTTGTTGAATTTGTGGAGAGTCTTGAAATTTAACATTCATTGATTCTTCCACAGTCTGAGTCTTCTTGTTGAATACTCTAAAGGCTTTGCTTGTAGTTGAGTAACCAAGAAAGAATTCTTCATCTGATTTTTCTCCATGGTTTGAAAGAAAGTAGACCCAAGTAAATCGTGAGTAATCATCCACAATTACTAAACAGAACCTTTTTCCACCAATGCTTTGCGTTGGTAGGTCCAAACAAATCCATATGCGAAGCTGCAATACATGATTAGTGGAAACTTTATTTATCGATTTGTAAGAGTTTCTAACCTTTGTTTACCCGATGCGCACGGTGTACATAGATCAAACTTTGAGTAATTGAGAGTAGGCAATCCTCGAACAAGTTTCTTGGTAGAGATCTTGTTGATTTGCTTCATATTGGTATGGCCTAGCTTTTTGTGCCATAGATTAGCTTCATCTTGAACTGATATTAAGCACTTGTGATCTTTCTTGATTCACATCCGGAAGATAGATATTTCCATGTCTTCGTCCGTAAATGATTGAGTAGAGTCTCTCTTTGATTCCGAGCACGTTTCTTCCGGAAGTTGATCTTGAAACCAGTATCACACAAGCCCGACTTATGCTAAGCAAGTTGTATTTTAATCATTCAACTAAGGAAACATTTTTGATTGACAAACTTCCAATCTTTCTTTGTTCCTTGATCGGTAATTCTTCCTTTGTTGTTACCACCAAAGGAAACTTTTCCTCTGTCTATCCGGACAAGTTTTATGAAGCGGCTTGAGTCTCTGTCATATGTCTTGAGCAGCCACTATCAAGATACCATTTAATCTTCTTTTTGATAGTAACCTGCAATTAACACGAATTCAAGCTCTTTTTGGTACCCATACCATCTTGGGTCCAGAGGTGTTAGAACAATAAACAGTCTTAGCCCTTGACTCTTTTTAACAGGTCTCCAAACCAAAGGACATTCTTTCTCAAAATGTTCTAAGCTTTTACACTTGGAACATCTCAAAGCATTTCGCCAACGGGTTTTACAAAAACTTTTCGGAAATGATTCTTATAAACAATTCTAGCTAGTCTCTGTTTAATTCTTTCTTTTACCTTCGGGAAATCAATTAGTGGAATAGTTTCGGAAGTCATACCAAGACCTAACTTATCAAAGTATGGTCTTTGTATCGAAAGAATCTTATCCAACTTTTCATAACCATTTGAAAATCTTTTTGATATGTTAGTAATATCATTTTTTCAAAAGATTATTTTCATTTGAAATAATGTCTGAGTTTTCTTTCACAACAACAAAATCTTTTTCCAGCTTTTCAAACTTTTCTTTCATAAGTTTATCCTGTTGCTTCAATGTAGAATTTTCCCTTTTTAATTCGGAGATCCTCTTAAGAGAGGTTTTCAGACTAAGACAAAGTTCATCAATATATTTAGAAACCTTAACAGGAATTTTCAGGTTACCAACCTCGAGTTCACTGTCTGAGTCGTATGCAGAATTAAGGTCGAGTCGAATCGATTTCGCCATTAAACAGATATTGGCATAATCATCATCACTTTCTTCACATTCGGTATCACTCCAAGTCTACGCTTTGAGTGCCTTCCGTTTTTCTCAATCTTTCATTTTCTTTTCTTTAACGAGAGGACGGTTGGGTCCGATGTGTCCCTTTTCTTGCATTCGAAACATGTCACTTCTTTGTTAGAATCATCTTCCTCGTTGACTTGTTTTGAAACCTTTGAGAGTTTTGTTTCTTCCAATTGAACTTCCTTCATTTTCGTTCAACTTTACGAATCTCTTTATCATGAGTGCAGTTCTTCATCATCTAGATCTTCTTGATTCTCGTAGCATCGAATAGTCATTAGACTTTAAGGCAATAGATTTCTTACCTTTTGAGTCTTCCTCTTCGTTGGTTTGTTCTACTTCATAAGATTGAAGAGTCCCAACCAGTTCGTTTACAGAGAGTGGAGCAATTCTCTGCGTCTCTCTTATTGAATTTTTTATGTAATTCCAGTCTTTAGAGAGTCCTCGTAGGAGTTTGTTGATTTTCATATGTCCTGAGATTGGATGTTCCCGATATTCAAGACCATTCACAATTTCAAAAAGCGACTAAACATGTCGGTTATTGATTCTCCCGATCTCATCTTAAAGTCTTCATATTGTCCCAAAAGTATATTGATCCTCGTTTCTTTCACATGATCAGTTCCTTCATAGGTAATGTGGAGCCTATCCCAGACTTCTTTTGCTGTATCACAAGAAGATATTCTGTTATACTCGGTAGGAGATAAAGCACAATATAATGAGTAAATAGCTTTGGCATCAAGAGTCTGGTCTCTTGGTGATTTCTTCTTGAGTCAAAGGAGTGGGATCGGCAGTTTCTTTTCCTCTCTCGAATCTCGATGCAGCAGGCGGAATGATTCCTTTATCAACCACTTCCCATTCCGGAGGATCTTTCGATCTCGGGAATGCCTTCATCTTATTCTTCCATATCTTTGTAATCTTTTCCATCAAAGTATGGAGGTGCGGTATTGCTTTGACCTTCAATCAACCCTGTAGATAACATACTAGCCATAGATCTTTTACTCAGAAGTAAAGACACTTCTTATGAACGAGTACACAAGGCTTTGATACTAATTGTTAGGACTATAATTAGCACCTAGAGGGGGGTGAATAGGTGATTAAAGCAATTTAATCCGAATGAATTAAAACCAACAATCGCAGCAAATGAAAGTAATAAAAGATAAAAGGATTAGGGATAGAGAATCAAGACTCAGATTTATAGTGGTTCGGCTTAGATTAAGCTTACGTCCACTCTCCCGCACGGACAGCCCTTCCGGCTGGATTTCACTAAGAATCAAAAAGAGTGATTACGGTTTCACACTCTTGAGTCCACAAAGTGTATACACTACACTTCCTCAAGATCTCACACAATATGATCTCTTTTGATTACATATAACACTTCAACGAATATGATCGCAAAATAGAAAAGGAGATTCAGACTTTGGAATTCTTCTATCCGACACCCTTTAACAACTGGAGCATCTCTCTTATATACTTCTTCATGCCTTCTATACCGTTGGCACCTTCCAAAGAAGTTCTTCCAATCAACCCGTTGGACAGAATCAATTAGAGAGATCTCGAGCTCTTTAGGTAAGTGTTGATAGCCCATCAATCCTCGCTCGCCCATACAATCGGGATCTTGGTTTCCATAAGTAGATCCTTCCAAATATAAGTTGCGAAATCTTTAGAGAATCTATACTGATTTAAATACGAAAGTAAGATCTTCTAGTGCTGAATCCAGTAGAAAGATATTCTCTAGCCATTAGAATAAATCCATATAATATCGGAATAAAAGTCGATCGGAGACTATCCATGAGAGTAGACTTTGTAACATGAGTCTTGCTAGCTTGAGACTTTGATCTTCGGACTTTGTCGGTAGAGTTTGTAAGTCTTCGAGACTAGGCGAGGAAAATGTTTTGTCATCTTCAAAATACTTGAAGAGAATTTATCCAACAGAATCCACCAGTTCTTGTCCCACCATCACCAGGGCATCCCTTGATTCTCTACCTCACCATTCATAGTGAATCATTGGGTGTAATGTTGGCTCAGGAAAGTCCCGTTGATAAAAAAGAACGAGCCATTTACTATTTGAGTATGAAGTTCACTATATTAGAGTTGAAGTATTCTGATGTTGAGAAGACTTGTGCCGCTTTGGTATGGGTATTGCATGGATTGAGACAATACACATTACATTACCAGACATTTCTCGTGACAAAGAACAACCCCATCAAGTACTTATTTGATCGGCTAGCTCTGGTGGGTAAGTTGGCCAAATGGCAAATTTTGATTTTCGAATTTGATGTGCAATTCATGCCACAAAAGTTCATTAAGGGTCGAGCGATCGCTGATCTATTGGCCGATAATTCAGGCGTCTCTAACGACAATGACAATTTCCTTGATGACCGTGTCTTGAGTGTAAATGAAGACTCATGGAAGATGTTCTTCGATGGAGTTGTAAACTTGTTTAGTTCTGGTATTGGGGTAGTTATGATATCCTCAGATGGACAACACTATCCGGTAGCTGCAAAATTGACATTCCCATGCACCAACAATGTGGTCGAGTATGAAGTTTGTATACTCGGACTTCAAGCCGCAATCGAGATGGGTGTGGCCAAGTTAATGGTATTCGGAGATTCAGCACTAATTATATTGCAGACCGTAGGTGAATGGAAGACCAAGGATGCCAAATTGCTCCCATACTACCAGTATCTAGAGGGTCTTGTGAAGCAATTCAAAGAAATTTCGTTTGAATACCTACCAAGATCTCACAATCAATTTGCTAATGCACTCGCAACTTTGTCATCTATGTTACAAACTGCTGACGGATTAGAAGTCGAGCTGTTGAAAATAGAAGTTTTGGCGAAGCTGGCTTATTGTATGATCTTAACTGAAGAACCTGATGGAAAACCATGGTATTACGATATTATGAACTACATTAAAAGGCAGAAATTTCCTGAAAGAAGCACTCCCGCTGATAGGAAGTACATTACGAAGATGGCCTCAAAATTCTTCATCAGTGGCGAGAATCTTTTCGAGAGATCCTATGATTCGGTCTTGTTACGATGGGTGGGGACAGCATAAGCCACTCAAATCATGCAAGAAGTGCATGAAGGGATATGTGGCCCTCACATGAATGGGCACATGATGGCTAAAAAGATTATGAGATTAGATTACTACTAGCTCACACTAGAAAGTGACTGCATCAAGCATGTACGAAGTTGTAACCGTTGCCAGATTCATGGTGATAAGATAAATGTTCCGCCAACTGAGTTGCACCAGTTTTCTAAGCCATGGCCTTTCTCGATGTGGGGGATTGATGTGATCGGCTCAATCAATCCTAAGGCTTCAAATGGGCATCGGTTCATTTTGGTGGCGATATACTATTTCTCCAAATGGATCGAAGCTACATCTTTTGTGAATATCATCGCCCGCAATGTTGTGAAGTTCATCAAACGTGACATAATTGCTCACTATGGCGTCCCTGAAGCAATTGTCACCGACAATGGGACGAACTTGAACAATAAACTCGTTGACGAGTTGTTCAGTGAGTTCAAGATCAAGCATTTGAATTCGTCCCCTTATCGCCCTCAAATGAATGGGGCTGTTGAAGCAGCTAATAAGAACATTAAGAAGATCTTGGCTAAGACAGCCGAGAATTATCGAGATTGGCATGACCAGTTACCTTTTGCACTAATGGCATACCGGGCATCGATCTGCACTTCTACTAGGGCAACCCCTTTTGCTTTGGTGTACGGCATGGAAGCAGTTCTGCCCGTGGAGGTGGAGATTCCTTCTCTGAGAGTTTTATCCCAAGTGAACTTGTCTGAGGCTGAATGGATGCAACAAAGACTTGAGCAATTAAACTTGATAGAGGAGAAAAAACTAAAGGCTCTTTGTCATGGCCAAACTTATCAGTGGAGAGTTGCCAGATCCTTCGACCGAAAGGTACGACCGAGACATTTTGAGATAAATGATCTTATTCTGAGGAAGCTGTTGCCGATTTTTCCAGATCCTGGGGGCAAGTTTGCTCCGAATTATGGCGACCCATATGTGGTGAAGAAGGTACTTCCTGGAGGTACCCTGATTTTGGCAAAATGGATGGTCGTGAATTTTCCACTCCAATTAATTATGATGCTGTCAAAAAGTATTACCCATGATAGAATTTGCCGTGTCATGTCGTGAACTGCATGTATTTCTATGATTAATAAAATGCCTCAATGAGTTGAATTGTTCAAATTTGTCATAAATCTTGCATTTTTCTTCATTGATGAATTGTGTGAGATAAATTGAATGTGTCAAATGGAATGCCTTGGAATGATGAAAGGCAAGCCTTGTTCCATACACTTTTCATACACTAATCCCCAGTGAGCTGTGTGGAAAAATTCCATGTCTACAAGAAAAAGGTGATCTCACAAAGGGTACGCCATCCAAGGTGATGAGAGGCAATTTCTTCCTCTACCCGAAACACTACGGGTATACCCATCGTTTAGCCCTTTGAGTCCACACACGTGAAGAGTTTTTTAAATCATCCTTGTCAAGGATCATCCCACATGGGGACAAAATTTGAGATGAATGATAGGAAGTTTCTTACTCACACTTGCATCAATCTTCAAGTATTGCTTTCGCGTGGTAACTCGTACGATAGTTTAAAGTGCCCTAGGATGATGAAGAGCAGTTATCTCTCTATCCTATACACTTTTATCCATTGTATAGCCCACTTGAACTTATGAATTCATTTCATATTAAACCCAGTTGGTGATCATTCCCCACACTAGAGCAAGACAAAAACATTCAAGTAGCATGAACTAGAATGTTGACAAAATGGAGACTTTGTTCAAGGAAAATAAGTGCAAAAAAATGGGACATGAAAAAGCAATGTGCCTGGTAAAAGCAAGACCAATGCAAAAAAATAAAAAATAAAATCAAACTCTTGATATAATGAGTTGTATCCCTAATAAGATGGTACTAAAACTTAAATGTTGTTGTAATCAATGGAGATTTGATGAGGAAAAATCTTTGACAGTGGAGAAGGAAAGTGGTGGAAATATCAAAATGATCACCAACTTTGACCCTTTAAACGCTTTTTGAGCCTAATAATATTTTCATTTCACAGCCCATGAACTGAACCTACGTTACGTCCCTTGCAAAGTTTCTTCAGATTATGGCACTTGAATTAATGTAAGAGTTTATATGCTTGAAAGCATCGCTTGAAGAAGTGTGAGTAAGATAATTTCTGCCTCATTTTGTGTGTTTCTTGATTTGTAAATCCTAAGACAGTTGTGAAATGTCATCTTTCAATAGCTTCGACTCAAAGAGTCCCCTTTGTTAAGCCATTGACCAAGCCAATAGTACGGTCCGTGTCAAAGACCCCTCAGATTGGTGAGGTCGTACCACTTGCGAGATTGCTCAAACCCTTGTCTGACATGACAATGGTGAGATAGAATGATTGTCAAGATCTTGCATCAAAGGTCAAGATAAAACAACCCCTTTTAAAGAGGATGAGTGAAAAGTCCTTTCAGACTGAAGGATCTTTCATTTGACACATCCATGACGCTCATGCATTCAGATTGGAATCATCATTCAAGATCATTTCTATTGAAATTAGGATGATGCGTGATTGATAGAAATCATTACGCATGAACCTTACTTGAATTAATGCATGTCTGTGATTATAAATGCATGTTGCCTCTCTTACGATCATGTTTTGCAGGAGACATGTCCCCAAGGAATAGAGATGTCACCAGGTAAGTATATCTCTATACCTCAAATACTTGTCATTGCATAGGTATTCCCCTTTTGAATACATTGACACTCAATTGAGTTGTCCCCAAAGATTTTTTCTCCAAATTACAACGCTGGGCGACCGAAGAATGGTTTGGGTCCTAGCCAAGCAAAACCTCTATTTAGGTGACCGTAGAATGGTATGAGTCTTGGAAAAGCAATTTCCTCATTCAGCCGACCGTAGAATGGTACGGGTCTTGAAAAATCAATTTTCCATCAAGGTGACCGTAAAATGGTACGGGTCTTGAAAAATGAATCCCCGTTTAGGCGACCATAGAATGGTACGGATCCTAAACACAACCAAACATTGTCATACTGAGCAATTGTAGAATGGTACGGCTCCTAGGTAAGCAGTCTCTTTGTAAAGTCATGTTACTATTCTAGGCGACTGTAGAATGGTACGGCTCCTAGGTAAGCAGTCTCTTTGTAAAGTCATGTTACTATTCTAGACGACCGTAGAATGGTACGGGTTCTGGACATGTAACACCAACTACCTTAAACTACTCTATCTTCCTTGAAGGTAAGTTATTCCAGGTAAGTTCATTTATCATTTGCATTAGCATTTCCACGCATCATATAAATTGCATTCAAAAATGGAATTCATTTTCCAAACAAAAATCATTCATTGCATGCGCATGATAAAAATTTAGGTCTCAATTTATCGTTGAAGGCAACTTCTGCGAGCTCACCTTAAAAAAGGGGCAGCTGTTAACACTTAAATTTTTGCATAATTTTTACTAAAATAAATAAAAAATAAACACACACATGGCATATAGTTTAGAAACATTTTATTTTTATTTTATTTTTATTTTGTTTTATTTTATTTTAGGCCACCGGTGAAGGGAAGATTTTTCACATATTCCGTTTAGATTTTTCATATTTTTAGGTAATATACACTGAGGGGTATATTTTGTGCAAAGAGGGAATTTTTCTGGATAGAATATGCAAGAAATACAAAAGGGAATATTGTGCGGGGTATGTATATTTCAACGACATATTTAGAGATATCATGCGCAAGCAAAAAAGGAAAAAAAATATGTCGTGAGGATACATTTTTTGAACCTATAAAATACATTGCGCGCAAAGTAAAAGAGGGCTTTTTCTTTTCGGGGTGAAAAAGTACACAAAAGTAAAAAGTTGAAAAAGTGACGTGAGAGAGAGACCAAACCGAAAAAAAAAAAAAAAAAAAAGGAAAAGAAAAACCCCCCACGCGACTGTTCATCTTCCTCGTGGGGGGTGTCCCTGCCGGCACCGGCGCCACCTGCTCGCACCGTCGCCGTCTTGCCCGCCGCCGCTGCCGCAACTCAGCCGCACCCGCGAGCCCGCATTGATCCGAAGCCCTTGCTCCATCGCACTCCGCTTGCAACCTCATCGCGACCTTCGATCGGTGACCCGACACCACGGATCCAGTGACCTAACGACCTAGGGTTGCTCTTCACCTTGCTCGTGACCGACGCCAGGAGATCCGAAGCTCCTGCTCCGCCCGCGACACTGTCCGCCGGTCTCGCCGTGCCGCCCACAACGCTCCCTGTTGCCTCGCCGCCCTGACGCCGTCTCCGCCTTGCTTCTGCCCGCGCTCAAAGTCCCTCGCCCGCGGCGCCCGCACCGTTGTCATGCCGCTCCCGGTGTCCTCGCCGGAAACCTTCGCCGGCGATTCCCCCCAAAACTAGTAGCCAAGATTCCCCTTTTTTCAAAAAAAAAAAAAAAATTATTAGGTATTGTTGCTTTACTTTATTAGGCAAGTTTAGGTTTTTATTTTTATTTTTTATTTATTATCTTTTTATATGTTGTTTTTCTTTTGTTGAAATACCTATCTATGCATAATTGGAAATCCCAATATATCACCAAATTCGCAATCGCGCCAAGGTTTTTTTTATTTCATCTATAAGGCTTTAGATGAAATAATTAATCAAGTGGGAATAAAATTGATATTTTGATCTTTAAGGCTTAAGATCAATGTATCGATTTTACTAGCGAAATATTATCCCTTGATTTGAACGATATGTGATATCCTTTTTGGGGTAATTTTAAATGGACTTGATTGTTTTCATTTACCTTGAGATATGTCTGAGTTAGAATATCACATGTTTTAGGGTTATTTGCATATTTAGGCAAAACATTCTGTTCATCATGAATTTTCGAAATAAAAAATCAAAAATCAAAAAATCAAATCAATTAATTTAGGTTGCTAGTTTTTTTTTAACTTGAATTGCATGTTTAATTATTTGGCAATTGTTAATTTTGAAATAACAAGAAAAAAAAATCAAAAAATGTTCGAATTAGGATTAGGTTTGTTTTTTTTTTTATTATCTTGCATATTTAGAATAAGAATTTTATTTTGAATCATGAAAAAAAAAAAAAAAAAAAAAAAGTACATTCATTTAGGATACTAGTTTTATTATTATTTGAATTGCATGTTAAATTTTAATTTTGGAAAAAAAGGAAAAGCCAAAAAAAAAAATCATCATGCATATGTCATGTAGAATTAGGGGGCATATTTTGCACATCATAGCATATTAGGGTTAAATTGCACTTAGTTTAATTTTAGATAATATTTTTCTTAATTTATTATAAGTTTAGGCATTTTCTTAAATAGATTGCATTTTAGGATTATTTGGATTAAGATAATATTTTAGTTTAAATTAGGATTTAGCTCAACCTAATTCCTAATACAAATTGAATAGGATATTAATCTAATTAGATAATTTTCACATTTTTCTAATTCCGAATTTCATAAAAAATACAAAAAATGTCTTAGAATAAATTAGTTTCAATCTCTAGGATATATTGCATTATTTTAAGGAAAAAGAAAAGAAAAAATGTCATATGCACGTCATTAGGGTTAGATTCATTGAGATGCATGCCATTTAATATTTTTGCTAGGTCCATTCAATTAGAAATTGCATGTCATTAGAATTAGGTTATTTAGTTAATATTGCATTGCATATTGCATAATTGTCATTAACTAATTGAAAAAAAAAATTGCGTGTTAATTAAAAATCATATCTAGGGTTGCTGATGTGGATTCTAATTTAACATTGCAGATGCTTCCGTTACTTTGAGGTAAGTTTTTGCAATTTATTCATTGTTTATCTGGGTGTTAAATTGATGGTTTACACACCTGCATGATCGCCTCACATGTTAGGGAAATAGAGTTAAAATCAATTTAAGCTGTCTGAAAAAAAAAAATATTTTTGAAAATAAAAAAAAAATGATACCAAAAGGGCATTAGAGAAATTTAGTGTAACCAAGTCCCCGTACCAAAAATCTCTAGTTCGTAGGAGTAAAGTAAAACTCCCGTTACTTTACTTGGATTTCTAATCGACCCACCAAAAAATAGATTAGTGGCGACTACTATATAAAATATATCTACATGTTAAGAAATTTGAACTTAAGTCGTGAATTGATATGGGCTTGGGAGAGCCCGAGTTAAGTCTAGGCTTAACAATCCATTAGCCAAATTTTAGGTGGTTCACCCGAAAAATTAGGTCACGACAGTATTCTTTACATGTTCTTTAAACAAAATGGGTCATAAGTCTTTTGTTAGAGGATCAGCCAACATGAACTCAATTCTAATATTCTCAATCACAATGTTTCTCTTTTTGACCAAGTCCTTAACAGTATAATATTTGATCAAGTTAATATTTCAATCGTGGCATTATTGTTGTTTACAATAAAGGTAACTGTTTGTCACACATAATGCAATAAGATTAATTGTGGGCAATAAGCAATTCAACAAAAATAATTAGTACATTATAAACTCCCCTTTGGGCAGAGTGTATAATGCACTATTATTTTCCACAACATGAAGATTATGAAACGATAATAAGGAGAATTACACATAATTGTCAATGATCCATCCCCTTTGGGTAGACAAATCATTTAAATTATACATCTCCATGATATCAATATATAGAGATAATAAAAGAGAATTACATATAATCTTCAAGGATCAATCCCCTTTGGGTAGACAAATCCTTTAAATTATACATCTCCATTATCTCAATATAGAGGGGAATTACACATAACTCTAAAAAATTTATCCCCTTTAGGTAGATAAACCTTTTGAGTCACACATTCCCATCATTCATCTCTAATATATCAATATAGAGGGGAATTACACATAACTTTAAAAAATTTATCCCCTTTGGGCAGATAAATCTTTTTGAGTCATACATCCCCATCTTTCAATTTTGGAATTTATCTTCATGCAATTTTCAAATTAATATACACAATAACCTCCTTTGGGCAAGTGATTGTATATACTAATTTTACCAATAAGGAACTTCAACAATTTACAAACTTCAATATGATGCTCTCCTTTTTGACAAATCCTTTTTGGCTCTGTATGGTTGTGTTTTGCAGATCTTCTTGATATGCCTTTGGAATCTGATAAGTGGGGATAAAAGCATGCAACTTTTTTCGGAGGGGTTTGACAAGGGAAGTGGCACGAGGATGTGGAAATGTGACCACTGTAATGTTCGGTATAATGGATGAGTCTCAGAGAAAACTTTTGGATTCTGGAGGAAGAATCCCTGGCAAGGAAAACAAGGAGAGCTTCTACAGGTGAGAGGCAGAGGAAACATAAATGGAATTCAAAACCTAGTCTTACTTATGCTAAAAAGAATGTGCGCAAAGAGGATATATATGAGATTTCTCTGTGCCGATGGCTTAAATGCCGATCTGATCAATTTTCCCTACTTTAAGGAAATGACAAAGGCAATTGCAGCTTTTGGCCCTGCATATGAATTTCCTTCGGGAGAGAGGCTTAAGTAAAGAGAGAGATGTATTCATTGCTATGCTTGGCAATGCAACCTTGAAGTTGGGCTTGCGAATGTACTACAGATAATCTCACACCTTGATTATGTCGATAAGTTTTCAGATTCTCTCCAGGAATCAAAACATCCTTTACATATTCTGGTCTCCTCGCACATCAAATTCTATACAGATGTCGAAGGAACAAATAACTGAAACTCAATCCCTTGAACCTATAGTTATTAGTACCAGGCAAATCGAGGAACAAATAACTGCATATGGACTGTCTTTATAAAGTTTTTTTAGAGAATCAAGAGAATTATGAAAAAAAGATTTTCTGCAACTAATACATTTTCCATGAGCTGAGTACATGTATTTATACGAGAGATTGCAAGCCGTTAGAATCAATCAAATTGAATTTACAATCCCTTGATCTTAGCATTTGCTTTTATGTGAGATCCTTGATTTAAGCACTTGACTGATTTGATTTGATCTTGATTCCCTTATTTGTGCCATTATCCTTAACACGCCCCCGCAATATGGCGCTTCCATCGAAGACGCCAGTCTTGGGTCGTAAATAACTTAACCGAGGTTTGGATAATGGTTTTTTGAGGTATCTGCAAGTTGATCCGTGGTTGAGATGTGGGAGACGCGAAGCACTCCATTTGCAACTACATCACAAACGAAATTGTAATCTATGGCAATGTGTTTCATTTGGGAGCGAAATACCAAATTTGCATATATATATATATATATATAAGTGGTGTCGATGTTGTCGTAGTACAGAGTTGGAGTGGTGATCGGTTTGATGCCAAGTTTGGACAGTAGGTTTCGGACCCATTGTAGTTCTATTGTGATTGTGGCAACGATGTGGTACTCTGCTTCGGTCGAAGATGGGGCAATTGTGCATTGTTTCTGTCCACTCCAAGAAATTGGATTAGGTTTGAGATAGATGACAAATGCAGAGGTGGATGATTGGCCATCGATATTGCCTGCCCAATCAGTATCGGAGAACGCATGAAGAATAGATGTCGTTGAGCGGATTAGATGTAACCCATGAAATATGCTTCCTTTTAAGTATTGAAGAAGTCGCTTAGTAGTAACCCAATATGTGATAGTGGGACATTGCATGAATTGGGATAATTTGTTGACAGAGAATGCGATGTCGGGTCTTGTGATAGTGAGATATTGAAGGGCCTTAATAAGACTTCGATACTCACTTGCGTTGGTTGCCTTGGCTGAATCATTGGCAGATAAGTTGAGTCCCACAGCTAATGGAATGCCTACCTCCTTGCTTCATCCATTTTGTGTTTTTGTAATATCTCACGGATATACTTATGTTGAGAGAAAAGTATACCCATCTTGGTTGGGATCACTTCGATGTTAAGGAAGTAATGAAGTGTTCCCAAATCTTTGACAGATAAATGCATAGATAGTGCTCCAATGAATTTGGCGATGAAAGAGGTGTCATTATCTGTGATGACGAGATCGTTAATGTAGATAAGGAAGAATGTTGTTACTGGATCTGTGGTGTATATAAATAAGGATGGATTGAAGTGGGAGCTGCGAAAGCCATGAATGTGTAGGAATTTACTCAATGTAGTGTGTCATGCCCTCGATGCTTGTTTTAATCCGTAAATAGCTTTTTTCAATTTGCATAAATGGTTTGGTCGAGTCAGATCAATAAACCCCGGAGGTTGAGTCATGTATACTTCATCCGTGAGATCCCCTTGTAGGAACGCATTGTTGACATCAAGTTGTCGAAGTAGCCATTCTTGGTTCAATGCAATAGAAAGCACAACACGAATGGTGGTCGATTTGACAACAGGACTAAAGGTATTCTTATAGTCAATCCTGGGACATTGGTGGAAGCCTTTGGCAACTAGATGTGCTTTGTAGTGCTCAATACTACAGTCAGGTCGGCGTTTAATCTGAAAGATCCACCTGCAACCAACAACATTACTGGAATATGTGTTAGAAGTGAGTTCCCATGTTCCATTGTATAGCAACACATTAAACTCCTCAGACATGGCATGACGCTATTTGGCATCCCACAAGACTTGAGTAACGCATGTTGGTTTGATGGTGTCGGGTAGAGGATGTTTAGTGGTGTGATGAATTTGTTTGGGTTTGAATATATTATTTGTGGATTATGTAATCATTGGATGGTTGCGGGTTGTGATTGGTGGAGGTGGTGGTAAGGTCGGTAGTGGTGGAGTGTCAGAGGATGAGGGAGATTGATCCAATGGGTGGGATTTATGGTAGACAATAATGTGTCATTTTTATCTGATTTGGTCTGGATTTTTGGTAAATGGTCAGTTGTAGGTAGGTTGCATGGTGGTTGAGGTTGTGATTTGGGCTGAGGATGGTCGTTGATGGCATCGGTGTTGCAAACTGGAGAGATGGCTGTTGTGTGGGGAGTAGGCAACGAGTCAGCAGCAATCGTAAGAGCTTGCGGTTGGATCGGCATTGGGACAGGAGGCGAGGATGGACTTGTTTGTTGTCAATGATTGGGAGTTGAATTCATATGTGATTCGTAGGTGATAATAGGTTTGGAGGTTGATACTGAAGGATTAAGGTGGGTAGTTGATGAGATATGTAGTAGTTTGAAAGGCATAAGACCAAAACATGATTAGAAGAGATGCGTTGTGGAGTAAAGTTAAGCATGTTTCTACAATATGGTGATGTCCCCATTCGGTGGTTCCGTTGTGTTGCAGGGTGTGAGGAGGAGAGATGAAGCGAGAAATACCATGCGGTAAAAAATGTTTTGAGTTTTGGATACTCACCTCCGCCATTGGAATAGATAGAGATAATTGGACGTTGAAATTGTTTTTCGACAATTGGTTTAAAAGTTCTAAAAATGGCATAAACATTGGATTTTTTTTTTTTTTTTTTTTTGCATAGGATAAAGTCATATGTATTTTGTAAAATGGTCGACAAATGAAACGTGATATTTGATATCATCAACCGAGGTCCAAACCTCGATGTCTAAGAGTTCTAGTGGATTTTTACTTGAGAGAGGAGAAACATTGAATGGCAAACGATGACTTTTGTTGCATTGGCATGAATTACAATATGATTTGGAAATGGATTTGGACTTTAGACTTATGGGTAATGAAAATGTCCTAACTACATAATTTTGAATGGAGAGAGAAGGATGTCCTAAACATTGATTGAGCCGCTTTCTCTCCTATGAATCCTACGGGTTGGTCTTTGTGTGGCTGTAGGGAGAGTGGCATCCGATAGACTTCGTGCTTATGCTCGCCGCGCAACAATGTCGCTCCCATTCAAAGATCCTTCACCAAAAAGATCATGGCAAAAAATTCAATAGAGGTATTATTTTGGGCACAAAATTTAGAGACAAAAATTAAATTTTGAGTAGGGATGGTGCACAAAGTGTATTGGGTAAAACAAAGGTGTTTTTGGGAGACACAAGTTTTGTCGTTCCAACATGCAAAATACTTAAACTTGTCCCGTCACCAATAATAATTTCATCCGGTCCTTCATACTCCGAGAGGAGAGGTAGGTTTGCTAAGTCATTGGTGACGTGGTGGGACATTCCTGAATCAACAAGCCATTGTGGGATTGAGCTTGTGGCGGTTGTGTGGTGCATAACAGGTTCAACATTTGTATGGCCTCGAATATGATAGCAAGTTTTGGCCGTGTGACCGTATTTTTCACAAAATTGATATAAAGGCCGAGAGTCATGAGACTGAGATGGGTTGCCCCATTGGATGAGGATTCTACGGGACTGTTGGTTGCCAAGGTTGTTGTGGGCACCATGAGAAGCACCACATCCGTTTTGGGCATCGTGGACGGAGTAGAGCGTGATTTGGTGGTATACTGAGTTGTGACAAGAATGAATTCTGCAGCTTTTCCTTCATGATTAAGGTAAGTTTCATAAGCGACAAGTTTGTCATGTAATTCCTCAAATGAAATAGGATTTTCACTAGTGTGAATTCCAACCGCTAATTCTTTAAATTTAGGACCAATTCTACGAAAGGCATGTATAACAATATCATCATCTTGAAGGGGTGTATCAATAATAGAGAGTTCATTAGCAATACCCTTTAATTCTTGAACATATTCGAAAACCGACCTCGATTGATGCTAGATTGTGGACAACTGGTCCTTGAGAAACATTACTAGAGAACGGGATTTGTTGCATAAAGGTTGGTGACCGTCGCGACCAATTTTTCGGGTGTGAACCACCTAGGGTTTGGCTAATGGATTGTTAAGTCTAGACTTAACTCGGGCTCTCCCAAGTCCATACCAATTCGCAACTTAGGTTCAAATTTTTAACGTGCAATTGATTTTTAACTAGGAGTCGCCACTAATTTATTTTTGGTGGGTCGATTAGAAACCCAAGTAAAGCAACGGGAGGTTTACTTTACTCCTACGAACCAGAGACTATGGATACGGGGACTTGATTACACTAGATTTCTCTAATCCCCTTTCGGTACCATTATTTTATTTAAAAAAATGTTTGGCAAGCAGCTTAAATTGATTTTAAATCTATTTCCCTAACATGTGAGGTGATCATGCGGGTGCGCAAACCACCAATTTAACGTCCAAATAAACCATGAATAAATTGCAAAAACTTACCTCATAGCAACGAAAGCATCTGCGTCATTAGATCAGAATTCACATCGATAACCCTAGATATGATTTCTAATTAACACGCAATCACTCAATTTTTGCTTTCACTTTTAAACAAGAATATAGTCCATATGCGATGCAATGCAGTGCTTCTAATATAAAATGAAATAATATGGCATGGCAAAATGTCCTAAACTATATGAATGAGTAAAAAATTTTGTGATTTTTTTCTAATGAACATGCAATAATTAAATATGCAATCTAAATTAATCAAAATGACCTAATTCTAATAACGTGCAATTTCTAATTAAATGAACCTAATAACAATCACTAATGGGCCTAATTCTATATGACACGCACATGATTTTTTTTGTATTTTTTTTATGAAAATTCGTGATTAAAATTGCTAAAAATCAAAATCTAACTAAAGCGAGACATTATCTATTTTAAGTTAGGAATAGATCAATCGAATCCTATCTTAATCTAGAAAATTATCTCGTCATGCAATCCAATCCAAGAAATATTATCTAACCCTAGATACTACATGCATTTAAAAAAAAACTATTCTATCATGCAACCTTATCTAGGAATCTAGCTAGACTTAAAATTAAACATGCAATTCTATCTAATACGCAATGGCGTGCAGAAAATGCCCTAATTCTATTTTTTTTTATGAAATTCGAAATTAAAATTAAACATGCGATTCAAATAAAAGAAAACTAAAAGAAAAACTAAAACATCTAAACATGCAAGATAAAAAAAAAAAAACCTAATCCTAATTCAAATTTTTTTGGATTTTTTTCCTCTTATGAAAATAAAACTGACTCAAACACCACGACATCAAATCAAACAAGATAAGATTGATATCCGAAAATTGGCGAACCATATCTCGCGCATGAGATCGGGTTGTCCAATTTAAAAATTAAATCGCGAATCGAATCTCGGGCATGAGATCGGATTGTCGATTTTTGCAAGGGATTGCGGTCGGATTTTGGGCGCGAAAATCGGATCGACAACCCCTAATTTGAGGGCACTTTCATGTCGGAATATCAATCATATATTTAGGAACAACTTCACTAAAAAAACAAGCTATAGAAGAAAATAAAAACAAACAAAAATAAATAAATAAAAGACTACCTAAATTTGAACTTTCCAAAAAATCCAAACGGTGAGGTATGGATCACAATGGAAATTCGGGGTAGCACGGCTAAGGACAATGGCTGTGGTGGTGGGTCACCGTGAGTCGGTGGTCGCGATCGAGTTCGTCACGAACGCTTGCGGTGGATGGCAGCGAGCCGTCGTTGGCGCCGAGAGGACACTCGGGTGCCCTGCAAAACAGAAAAAAATCCAGCGTCGTGGAGGGGCTCTCGATAGTGCTTGGCTTGATGCTGTCTATTCTTCCTCTAGAGGATATGAACAAAATCCAAAAAGAAACAAATCCACCGCTTGGACTTTGGGCTGATAAAAAATTTGTCTAGAAAATCTCGCTCTCCCTCTATTCTCTCTCCAGATTTTTTTGTGTATCCAATGTTGATCGAGAGAGAGATATTCATCCCCCTCCTATTTGACGAAGCAAAGACCTATCTTTATGTCTTCTTCTCCCTTTTCTTACGGGCCCGTGTTGCTGGAAATTCGAAGCTTACTGGTCTTGAATAGAGTAGTGCTGCTGGAACAACGAATTGGAGAGGTTATGCGTGCCGATGTTGGACAGAAATTGAGAAGTCTCCTTCCTCTCAGTTCTGTATTTTTTACGAATTGTGGCCGTGTGTTTCTATTGAGTGGCCCCCCAAACTCAATTTCACGCGAGGTATTTTATAAATCTAAAAAACGTATCTTCGCGATATATATCTTTTCTTTTTTGTTCGTGCATGATACCCCTAAATATATCGTTGA
The DNA here is from genome assembly GCA_014182715.1 of Eucalyptus cloeziana. Lineage (NCBI taxonomy): Eukaryota > Viridiplantae > Streptophyta > Magnoliopsida > Myrtales > Myrtaceae > Eucalyptus > Eucalyptus cloeziana. The sequence goes on along the minus strand of CM024635.1, from coordinate 47,729,835 downwards.
AATATACTCACCTCGCGTGATATTTCCTTTTTTTATTTTTCACATGTTCTATCCAAAAAATTCCCTTTTTGCACAAAATAGTATATGTGAAAATCTTAATGGAATATGTAAAAATATTTCCTTCACCAACAGTCTAAAATAAAACAAAATAAAGATAAAATGTTTCTAAACTATCTACCATGTGACTTTTTTTTTATTTTTTTATTTAGCAAAAATCAAATCTCAAAATTTTAGGTGTCAACAGTAACCTTTTTTCATTGGCTCTTGAGAGGTTTCGTTGAATGTAATCGGCGGCAAAATGGATTCAGAAATTGAGGCAAAAATGGCGGATAACAATAGTTGGTCCTAGCGGATCCACAATGTGTGTTCCGCACTGGCTGATTCGGGCGAATCAAGTGACAGCCAAGGATGTGTGCCGTCAACAAATTGCAGCAGATCATGCCTGATTAAAATAGCTTGACGTTGTGCTTGCCAAGAGGGAAAGTCGCCTGCTTAAGCTTCACAGGAAGTTGGACAGTGGTGCTGATGGTGATGAGATCGGTTGCACATTAGTTGGTGTTGTCACTAGTTGAACTCATGGTAGCTGCTTCTTTGGCATCGGAGAAGATGAGTGACTCAATAACTAGTGGGATCAAAGGCTCGGTTGAGTGAAGAGCTCTGATATCATATAAAATTTTTAAGAGAATCGAGAGAATTATGAGAAAAACATTTTCTGCAACTGATACATTTTCCATGAGCTGAGTACATGTATTTATACAAGAGATTACAAGCCATTAGAATCAATTAAATTGAATTTATAATCCCTTGATCTTAGCACTTGCTTTTTATGTGAGATCCTTAATTTGAACACTTGACTGATTTGATTTGATCTTGATTCCCTGATTTGTGCCATTATCCTTAACATCTTTATTAATGTACACTGAGCCGAAGTCAGGAAGGAAATTCTGACCCAATTTCCACCGTCTTAGCGCCTTCGTACTGGACTGTCCAGAGGATTCTCGAACTAAAGGCAGCACTTCGTAAGGTGGTAATGAGCAAAGAATGGAAGAAATGGAAACTCGGTATTCTAGATGACGTTTCCAATATCGAAACCACTATTTTAGGAGACGACTTTTGGAGCGGGGCCCATTCCTTTATGCAGCTATATCATCCTTTGCGGGCTCGTTAGCCACCTTCAACATAGAGAATTCTTTCATGGGTGCCGTTCATGACTGGCGGGTTCGGATACTAGAAGCCTCAAAGAGTTGTGCCATTGATGAACTTCCATTGAGCCAATGGAGCGGAGGTAGGATGAGTTGTTTTTTCTGCACTTCCCGCTGCGGGTTACCTTCTGAATCCTATGTTTTTCGGGGAAGGTCAAAACGAGGATGAAATAGTCAAGAGGGGTCGGATAGCAGTCCTAAGTAAGTATGAATGTGAAAGTGCAGCGAGACGAATACCGAGGGAGGAGCTCAGCTTTTGTTGGAGGCTTGAAGGGCCTTTCGGTGAGGAAGATGCTGTCGTTTGTAGAAGCAATCTAGACCCAAATGCATGGTCGGAGAATTTTGGTTTCGGAACTTCTCGTTCACTAACTTTAGCGACTTAGGTTCCGAGTCCAATTTCGAGTATTATAGTACATCATGAGATGGGGCAGGGCAATGATCTTTCGTCACGAGAAGCAGCGGACCGATTCGGGGTGGAGAGAATGGAAGATCTTGTTTCTGTCCAGAACCTCAGACTTCACATCCAGCATATGTGATTCCAATTGGTTTCACTAATCAAATGTAACTTGATTTCCAGCATCCCCATCTGGAAAGGACATGGGATACAATTCCCATTGACGAAAATATGATGGGTCCGCCTCCCGCACTGGCACTGCCAACGGATGGGTCGCCTGCACCGTTGGCTCCCCTTGCGCCTCCTCCACATGCCGAGTCGTCCTCGGCCACGAGGCGCAGAAGAGGGAGGCCAAAGAAAGGCTATATATAATGCTCACGTGAGATCCTCCTACTAAGTTTCCCCCAATTCGATCATTGTTTCTATTTATGTGTAATACTTTCTCTTTACTAATTTGTTCAATTTTAGATAAGGATGTGACAAGTGACAAAACATTATGATCAAGATGTATTCGGTGGGCTTTTTACATGCTCTCGATTACTCTTTGGATGCTGGATCCGACGAATAAAGGGGACCTCTATCTATACATAACCACCTTAAATTAAAACTTTAGATCTCCCACGATCTAATGTTGAAAATCTAATTTCTCAATCTATCAACTACTCCCACATCATACGATAGTGCTCTAAAATACAAGTGACGATTCCCCTAATGCTCCCAAAAATGGCCCGTGTTCTTTCCGAGTAATTTTTGCATCAAGGGCAGTTTGTGGTGCCTCACAAAAACAAAATGGCCCCATCTCGGTGGGATGATGTTGATCTTTGATTGGTCGGATCAGGTTGGTTTAGGTTAGATGCATAGATTAGATCCATTGGGCTTGCATTGTAAAACTGTAAAAAGTTTGAATTGGGTTCGTACGGTCCAAAGGGAGACAAATGAAATGGGCCTTTGCATAACTACTGGGTATCCAAATGGACGAAAGTAGCATAACAATAATAGATATATGCAGAATTACTCTTGAATTTTATTTTGCTTATTAAATCTCTAGATCCTCTATGATTTATTGAAAGAGTAGAATTGAATGTTAGAATATACATAGCCCAATGACAAATGTTTCATGGCAAAAACTGACATGTCAGTATGTCACCCTCTGCAGCTGGGCTCGTTCATATGGTCGGACCAGCCTTCATGCCGTTCATACTGACGATGCCCGTCGAACGCGAACGTATTGTCATACATGCAAATCTAGTTATTGTTGTCTTCTGATTTCTTTCATCACCGCCTTATTCGGCTATCTGATTTCGAACATCTTCAAAACTGTGGTTTCCAGGACATCATGCAAGAGCTGTTAGCATATGTTCAGGAACAAAGCAGAACGGTGGTTCCTCTCGCTGCTCCTGGTGAAGTCTCTTCTGTGGCCTTCCATAGCAGCAATCCTGGTGGAGAAAAAACCATTTACGAGATTTTTCAGTCTCTCACTCCGTTCTTATTTATTCCTTCGGAACGATCTATCAACCTTTTCTCTGCACTTGCCGGAAATATTATTATCCAGAAATGGCCTTAATCTTAAGAGAGTGCACTTTGTCAGAAGACGATGAGCAGTTGGGTTAATTTGATGAGATTTTCTGCCGTGGCTGGAGCACGATAAAGTTGTAGGGCTCAATTAGGTGACCGATGAAAATCCACCGACGATTGACGATCATCGTCAACCATCGGCCGGCTCAGAAAGGGCCCCAAACTGTTGCCATGTTTTGGTTCACAGCACTGTAAAAAAACCCTCATTTGATGCTACAAACTTTGCCCGATCAGTATTGTTTGTGACGAAAATCAACTACCATTGACCATGTTTTGCCAATGACATTCGAGCGTCACTCCTACTAGAAACTTTGCAATTCTTTTACGTGACCAATTGATGTTATTGCAGGGCCGCTTTTCGATTAATGTTATTCAATGGTCATCGAACTGGAAGTATGGATTGTTGAGTTTATGGATAACAGATCCTGAAGGGCGACATATTGGCGGCTGCCTTGCTGGTCCTCTAATTGCAGGCACCCACATTAAAGCAAAAGTCATGTCTTCCTTTACTTCCCATCCTAGAAAATTTCAAATAAGAACATAAAGTAGACATTATTTCAAATAAGAACTCAAAGTTCCATCATTTTTTCAAATAAAAACTTGAAATGGACATTGTTTCAAATAATGGCTTGTAGTGGCTATATCAATCTTAAAAAATAGTCCGAACTCATTGCTTGGCGAATTGCGAATTCATCTTCTTCTTCTCCTTTTTTTTCCCCTTTTTTCTTTAAAAAAAACTAAAAATATATTATAACTTTAAAAAGGAAAAGAAACACTCGGGAGGGAGGGCTTCCTCCTACTTGTGGCCCCAGGTGTTGTTGGCTCTAGCCTCTAGTCGGCAAGGGTCGCCGGCCCTTGATCAAGTGTCAGCAAACTCGCCGGCCATTGCCGCCGCCCTACCGGTGATGGGTGGTGGCCATAGGCGGGAGGGAGCCTATATATTTTTTCTTAATTTTTAATCTGATCTAATATATATTTATATTTATCGTGCGTGGATGAAAATATCTTTAGTCAGGTGGAATTTTTTGGCGGTTGGCAAGTCTGCAAGGCTAGGGCTTTATTTGAGATAACCATAACCAATTTAAGTTTTTCGCTGAGACTGATATAATCACTTCAGACCGTTATTTGAAATTTTCCCTCCAATCCTTAGAAAGACTCGAGTTTGGATTATCATGTAGTCTTACAAATATGCCGCTGATAAAACCGGATCTGGATTGGGTTTCTGTCAATCGGATTATTTTCAGCACGTTTGAGGACGTTATGGATAGAAAGTACAAGAGAGAGCAGCGTTCGGCTAATGTTTCTGCAGCTGCGGGTGACGTCAATGACGGCGAACTGGTGGATGTCCCTGTGCAAGCGAGTAGGATGGCATAAGGCAGTGCAAATGACAGATCGCCAGGACCTGAGGGATCGGAGGAGGGAGAGCCGATCAGGGCCACCCCTATTACTATTCAGCCACTGGCCTCGAGTCTCCCTGAGGGATCGGATGAGGAAGAAGCGATCATGGCCAGCCCTATTACTATCGTGTCACTGGCCTTGAGTCTCCCCGAGGGATCGGACAGGGAAGAGCCAGTCATGGCCAGCCCTATTACTATTGCACCACCGGCCTCGAGTAGCCCCGAGAACGGGACGACCAGAATGAGTCCATGGATATCTGTGGCAGCGACCCTGAGAAGTGAAGTTGTAGCCCTGGCGAATAAGAATGTTGTTTTAGAAGCTTCCGGTAACGTCGTTTTACATTGTCTATTGTTATCTTCTTTTGGTTTAATCTATGTTAATCGGACTTATCTGATGTTATCATGCTTCATGAATAATGACTGTTGTCCCATTTTCTTCGTGTTTGGTTTTACTTCATTTCCAGATCAATTCTTACCAAGGATTACATATAGCATATGCAGTTTCCATCTGAACTCTGCATGCATGATGGAAGCTCTGCATGCATACTGTATAAGTGGGGGAAAAGCAATCACAGCTCTGCCAATTCATCTTTCAACCAAAGGAAATGCTACCGATGGTTCTTGCTTTATGAATTTCCACTGCTATTTTACCATTACTACGAAAGAATTTTGGTGTGAGTGGTGGACTAATTGGTGTCCTGGTTTCACTGAAGTGGGGCTAATATCTGCATTCATATAATCGACCCAGCTTTTGAGAACAAGATACCTCTGTTTACAAATTAGCAAATAACTGGTACGTATCAGCGTCCAGGGCTATTTGCCTAACTGCCGCAACAGCTGCAATAACCGCCACTGTTGAGAACACGGTGGCAATAGTGATGTTCAGCCAAAAAATGGAGCTTCGTCTTGATGGCTTAAACGTCAAGTTGTAGAAGATTACTGGCAAGACAAAGTCGAGAGGCAGGAATCCGAATGCTCCAATCAGAGAATTGATGTCTCCGAAGAAGGGGAGCATTGCAGCTAATGTTGTTGCCACAATGATGGATATTGACCGAGAGATCAGGCGAGGTATGACGTTTCGTGCAGAGAATTCCGTACTCATGGGGTCTGCGAACGTGTTCTCAAGAACTTCATTAGTAGGCTGCAGATAAACCTGCCCAGAAACAGTTCGTTCTTCTCAAGTTACCACCGTCACATATTCCATTGTGCGCGCACGAGAGAGAGAGATTCTTACTACACCGACAGCTGACAATTGGAGAATGGTGAACATGTTGGTCATCAAAATGAACCATTTCGGAACCAGCGCCTTCCCATCAACCAGGAAGTTGCTGAGGAGGAACGCATCTGCTTGGTTGCCGAAAGCCCAATAACCGGAGATTGCAACGCTAAAGTAAGTGACCACGACCACGGCGTAGCACACGCACAGCCCCTTGAACATCTTCCCTTCACTGGAGGTGCCAACGTGGCCTATAAATCGATTTACTCAGATCGAAAGTCAAACCGGTGGCGCAAATGCTAAACCCTTATCGTTCATTGAATCTCTCCACCTGACCAATTCAAGCGGACACCAAATCATGTTGAACTAAACAAAACAGACATTTCACAATTATCATACCTGAATTTCTGGAATAATCCCATTCCCATACATCGTCGCAATAATGGCGATGGCATTGAAGAAGCCGAAGATGCGAGTTGGAGTGTCCCCTGCCAAGGAGTAGTCCTTCTCAGTCCCCTTTGACGAAAGCCCTGCGACAGAAAGAGGAGAAACTTGACATCAGATATGTTGTCATGAACTGGTTTGCTTTGCCATTGCACAGCAGCGTACTTCTTGAATTTCATGTTCGAGTTGACACTTACCGATGTAAATGGAACCGCCAGTGGCACAAGCACTGTAGAGAAGGGACAAAACCAAGGACACCATATTGATGTGCCTGAGTGAGTGAAAGGATGGTACTTGAGCTAGGACTAACATCAAGCACCCGAATATTATGATGAACTCATAGAGCTTCATCGTCCCATCTGGTTTGGACAGCAAGTAGATCGTCTGGGAGTGTCGGAATTTATAAGAGAAATGACCTCTCTATACACTAAAGTATGACTAATCATGTACAAAAACAGGAGCAAACTCGAGTTTCGGTAGTCATACCTTCAAGCATTCCCCTCCCAGAAGGGTGCAAGCAATAACAGCACCATAGCAGACCATGAATTGGATTGGACCGACGTAAAACTTCCCCCATCTCGGCCCTGTTCAAACCCACAGCAATCCCCATTTTTCACTGTGCCGGATATGTCACGAATGCAGAAACTTCTAAAAAAGCTTACGTGGCCATATCAGATTATCTCTAACATTATACTTGATGACAATCAGCTCGACCAACATGATTATAAGCCACTTATGTTCCACAATTTACTCAAACCTGAAGAATTGGCTCGGATAAACAAAAAGAGCTAGTGATACGTGAATTCAATGACAAACAGAATGGTCTGAGTTATTTGGTAGCTCAAAAATCCAGCCTAGAGCTACTTTCCTACAGTAGGGCGTTAGAAATTGCAATGTCCAAGGTTTCTCTTTCGTCGCTTCAATCGTTGGCCGAACATGTTTTCCGACTATATATTCACCTATTCCTGAAAGAAATGATAGTTGCATTTTTCTGACCAAAGAGAAAAATAGCATGGGTGCTGCTATCAATTCAATGGTCAAAGCACGGAATCACAAAATGTCAACGATCTTACGAAGTGTACATCACAAAAGAAAACCGGGATGATTTGCAACTTTAGCCATGGTTTACAATCCAAAAGCAGTGCGGATTGGGTGCGATCTGGTGCAACTTGATCGAAAGCATCGTGAACGAGTTCAAATAACCATACGGGTTAACATGTATTCATGCATGGTTTGAAATTCAAACAATTGACCAGGTGCTGTGCTTCGAAACAACTTGTCCTAAAGTTCAAGGTGAACCTCTTGATCTCGGACACGGACTTTTGGTGTCAAACATAGTCATGTTGTAATATTATCATTTGAAGTGTTTCGAGTGCATTTCGTTCGATGATTGTGTACATTCAGCCGCTTATTGGTAAAAGAGAGTCAACACGTTGCTTTGAGATGAATGTTGTCGTTGAGTGAAATGTTCTGTGATTAGGACTTACCCATGATGTCGTGAGCCATGTCTCTGAACCGTAGATGCCGATTGTCCATTTGGGCATCGTGCTTCAGAATGAGTGATATGAGGTTGTAAGAGTAGAAGGTCACGAGTGCTCCGATGACCAAGCAGATGATCCCGCCCGCCCATCCCAAGAAGGTGAAAGCGTAGGGAAGGCTTAAAAGAGCTGGAGCCACAATCGAGGTGGTCAAGTGGTATCCACAATGAAGCCATGAACCTGTTTCAATTTCAATTTCCAAGTAATAATCAGTTGAATTCTTTCTAGCATCATCGCAAAATATATTTTGATAATTAATTTGGATATGGACGATGGGACCATAGTCCAGGAATCAGCAAATCTGTCTTAGATCCAATCTTGGAGGGAGAAGGATATGAAAAATTGGAGAAAAAGGACCCTTTACGTCAAGTTGTCACGGACAATAACGACGTGTCACCTATCGGCAAATTTCAACAGTATGGTATCGCTGTCTAATCAAAATTGTCATTATAACTTTCAAACAAGACGTGATTAAATATGATATCAATAGTGTCAAAAAGAGAAATGATTTACTCGGTAATAGTTGGCCGTCATGCTTTCTTTTGAATTCACGTTTACAAAACGACATGTTTATAGTCTGCCGAAAGTTAATTATTACAAAAGAGATCATTTGCTATTTTTTTAATTGTGAGTTGGGAACAATTAGTGAAAATGACAAGCATTTTCTTGGCCATATAAGCCTTGGAATCTATGGAAATATTTATGGTGCTCGTTTTCCTCTGAGGTGACCCAAACCAAATGGTCCCGTCCCCAAAACTAAAGCGGTAGCAGCGCTTTCCTCTAGTCTAAACAAGAAAATATATTATATCATATTAACTCTCTACTTGTCTTATAAAAAAAAAAAAAAAATTCACCACCTATGTTCTTGAAATGCACATTACACGAAATTCTGGATATTCATCAGGTGATAGACAGTCTCCCCTCAAGGGAGAAGGAGGCGGCGGCGGCTCTTGGAGAACACGAGAAGAGTAAAGAGGAGATGAAATTACCTTTAGATTTGAGAACGAAGAGAGCACCGGCATCGAGCTCCTTCTGATGGTGATCTAGCCACGGATGTACTACTTCGCCCGCATCATCTCCTTCTTGCACTCCTGCAGGACTCATCTCTCTCTCTCTCTCTCTCTCTCTCTCAATTTTGGGATCCACATGTCAGAGACTAATCGACACTCTCTCTCCTCTCTTTTCCGCCTTTTTTGAAAAAGAATAATTTTCTTTTAAAATTCTAACATAAACAAGTGATACAATTATAATCATTTGAATACTTAAATATTTTCTCCAGGTATTTTTCAATCTCCAATTACACTAATAACTTGCGTATAGTATTTAGCTACTCATGATTTCGAATAAAATCTCACTTAAGAAATTAAATAAATTCTAATTATAAGAATTTAACTAGCTAGAATATTTGGATGTAATTACAACGAGAAAAATCTCCCACAAGAAACTCCTCTTCTCTTGGCCACCGTATGCACTTCTACGGTTCTACCCCATTTATAGCTAAGAGAAGTCTCATCATTTATCAGAGAAAGTCTTCTTCACTCTTTCTCTCTCTTCATGGTGGCGTCCCTTTTCTTTTGACCTCGATGCACGAAGAGCTCTTAGCTCTCCTTCCCTCTTTCTGCAATAATGCAAAGTGGAAAAAGAGAAACAAAGCCCCCATTCCTTTTACCTGCTTCAATTTCTCTTGCACCTACCATAGATCTTCCATGAAAGTCTTCTGGCAAAAGATCACTTCAAATACCATAACTTGGTACAAATGGACACTTAAGTGCCAAAACTTACGAAAGTGACACTTAAGTGCCACATTTTAAGAAAAGTGGGACACCTGAGTGACACCTCCGGCAAAGCCGACCAGAAATCATACATGGTAATTAAATATTAATATTTCTCGTCGAGGTGACTCGCCGAAGAGCTGACTCAGCTCTAATTCACCAAAAATGATGTCGTTTCTATAGTTGGCCAAAATAGAGCTCTTAAATTAGCCAAAATGGCGCCGTCTCCCCAATTGCCATAAATCTAAAACTCTAAATCGGGCAATATGCCATTGAAGCGCTAGAGCCCTAATCTCGAACCCTAATTCGATTTGCCCCAAATTCTACAGTCGAATATTAGAAATGGAGAGCGGGACTTTCAGCAGCGGCTCAAATTTTTCTCATCGAAGCGAAGGAGAAGGCGAGCGTTTCTATTTATGTGGGTTACCAAGTCCACGAAGAACATCGTTGACTCGGATGAATCCTAGGAGAATATTCTATGGATGTGCCCGATACAAAGAAGGGTCGGAATGCAAATATTTCAAATGGGTCGATGCGAAATTCTCTCACCGAGCCATAAAGGTAATATTGGACCTACTTGATGGATGTCATCAACCTCCATTTACACTTGTGGACGACTTGGACGATGTTGACTCAATGTAAGCTCAAGTATCTTTTGCTAACCATTTGAAGAATGAAGTTTCAATGATGAAAATTGAACGGAAGTGTTACCAAGCGTTTATTGTATTATATTGCTGTTTTTTTGTCTATCCTACTTTATGATGAAATTTAAAGTACTAGAAGATGAGAATTCTTCGACTGCCATAGTTGTAAATGAGTGGAGAAATGTACTTGTTTTGAATGAAATGTAATTTATTTTTTGGAAGATGAGAATAAGTTTTGTGTTGTCTACAAGATCGTTGTGGCATTTTTTATTTTTTTTTTGCCGTCATATGTATTATGTGTTATTTCCTATGCTTGTGAGGAGGTCAAGGAAAGAGAATAAATGAATGAATGAGATATTGTTTGTACTATGTTTTTGCTTATTCTCAAATATAAATCGGTGATGATGGAATGTATATTGGGTCAATGTGTTATGGTGACTTCTTTATTTGAACTGAATGTAAACTAGTAGCAAACATTAAATTGAATGGAATTGCCATAAGTTGAACCGTATATATAAACCAGCAGCTTCTCTGGTTTGCTGCAAACCATCATATACATAGGACAAACACGAGTGATTACTCGAGTGCTATAAGTTGTATCTAGTAATCACTTAAGTGCTAGTCGTGATAAAAAAAAAAAAAATCATTTAAGTGTCAAGTTATTATTAAAATGATCACTTAAGTGCCACTTATAATTAAAAGTGAACACTTAAGTGCTAAGTTTTTTAGAATGTGATCAATTAAATACCAATTTTTTTGTACATTTCTTCTATAAATTGCACCAGCTATCAGCTACTACCAGCCACCACCACCACCATTGGCCACCATCGGCCTCCAGTCATTACTACCAGCCACACCAAGCATCCCAGGCATCCACTTGAGCCACCACCAGCCATCATTATGCTGGTGGTATGCTGCTGCAGAAGTTGCTAGAGCAAGGTGCCTTACACCATCTTGCACCAACACTACCTAGTGTAAGATGTGCATATTGCACACTTACATCTTGCACCAGGTGCAACAAAAACCCCCAACCCAACCCCTATAATAAACCTACCATCAATAGGCATCAGCAGTCACCACTGGCCACCACCATTAGCAACACCAGTATCCCAGCTACCAGCTACCACACCAGCATGTAGCCACCACCATAGACCCACCATTAGCAACCACTGTTGGTCGTGGGTCGTGGGTCTGCTGCAAAAGGGGCTCATGCAAGCTAAACTATGCACAATGCACTCTTGCACCAGTACTAGTTGCAGCAAGAGGCCCCAACCCAACCCCCACAATGAACCCACCACCACCAGGCTTCACTAGCCGCCACCACCAGCCACACGAACACCCTAGTCACCACCATAGATCAACCACCAAAAGAAGTAAGTAAAAGCAAAAACAAAATAAAAAAAAATGAAAAAAAAAGGCAAAAATGACAAGCAACAAGATCGTTCCATTGATATTGAAATTAAGTCTCACAAACTCAATGACAAACTATTAAAAAAAAAACATCCATAGTAAAACAACTGACTCCTCAGCCCCACAAACCATATCCCATCCCATTTCATCAATCAATATGCACAATGCCTCATGTTTGTGCTCCTTTTGATAGACCTTATACTTGATTTATAATCCTTGCACTTTTTCTAACTGGACATGAGACTTCTTCTTCAACTGTCTCAGGATGCGTTGATTCTGATGGAGCTGCAATTGTCCTAGGCTGAACTGATTCAAAAGGAGTTGCAACTGTTGTAGGCTGAACTAATTCAAATGGACCTGTAACTAAATTCTTCTTATTCTTCTTTCTTGTTAGTGCAGTCAATGTCTTCTTCTTTGTTGGTGCAACTGTTGATTCTTGAGTGGGGCCTTGAGAGATAAGAACCTATGAACTTCTCCCAGGCTTCAAAAAGAAAACTCAATTATCAACAAAAGTTTGCACCATAAATTAAATTAAATGCAGCCTATAAAACTTATATTAAGAATAACTGTTCTAGAACGCTCATATGTATAAAGGCCATAACTATATTGTTTTAGCTTCTTCTCAAGAACCCCTCTTGTTCGAAGGGGAATGTCACTTTCAAGTATTTGTGATTGGTTGGCTCTTCTTCTTGGATGTGATTTCTTGGGCTCTTGTTGCGGCTGTTCAGCGACAACAGTGGCTTATTCGGCCAATTCTTCAGCTAGGCATCTTCTAGATGGCCTTCTTGTAGGTGGCTCTTGATTTGGCTTTCTTATGGTTGTTTTTTTATTTAGCCCTTCAATTTCAGTGACACATTCTGTTGGCTTTTGAGGTGGCTCTTGTGATGATCCTTCTAGTGGCCTTTGTGGTGACCTTAGTAATGGATCTTGTGGTGGCCCTTCAGTTGGACCCTCTATTGGCAACCGAGCTCTAGCTTGCCTTCTTCGAATCTGAGAAAAAGGCAAAGGACATCATAAATATAACATCAGGCCATATAACAATGTAAAGGAAAACTAGACACAAATTATTGAACTTACCGGGTATTTTTTTCTCTGCCACTGTTGAAGAACAATCGACTTAACCGGCCCTCCAGTTGCTTCGGCCAATCCTTCAACTCTGTTTTCTACCTTACCTTCTTTGAATAGGCCCTTCAGTTTCAGGTACAGCAGGGGCTTCGGCCAATCCTTCAGCTGGCTATCTTCTACCTTGCCTTCTTTGAACAGGCCCTTCAATTTCAGGTACAGTAAGGGCTTCGGTCAATTCTTCAACTGGCTGTCTTCTACCTTGCCTTCTTTGAATAGACCCTTCAATTCAGGTACAGCAAGGGTTTCGGCCAATTCTTTACGTGTCATTCTCGTAACCTAATAAAGACAAAAATATTACATACAAGTCAATTATATATATGTACATATTTGTAATAAACCATAGAGCAACATAAACACAATTGTCATGACTTACTGGGTTTATTGTCATCGACTGAAGAACGATCGACTCACTTCGCCTTTCTGTTTGTCCTTCTCCAATTGTCCCTTCACTAGGCCCTTTGGCTAGCCTCAACTGTTCCTGCCGCTTCCTTAATTGACAACCTTTAGTATTGTGCCTTGCTATGTGGCAAAAAGAGCACTTTATCTGTACACATGTCCTACTCATCCTACGCTGACATGAGACCTCTCTCTCCGTCATTCTTCGTTTTCGCTTTGGTCTTCCCATTTTCTTCTTTAGTGGCAAAGGTTGAGGCGCTTCGCGATCTATTAGCTCCCAAAACTTGCTACTTCTGATTGGCTGCAACATTAATTGGTACGAAGCAAGATATTTCGATTTCTTGTACTAATCATCAATGTAGTCTTCTGTGTTATGGCCCTTCAATTGAATGGCACATATGGCATGTGCACAAGAAATTCTACTTAGTTGCCATGCTCTACATGAACACTTCATCGTACCTAAATGGACAACATACTTATCGGAACCCTTCATTATCTCATATCATTCATCCTCATTCCAAATGGGATGACAATACCTACTTGCAGCCAAGTTCTCATCCAATTTCTTAGCAATCTTAGGACCACATTGCCTAGTCCACTTTGCAGCCTCATCTCTTTGTCTATGTAGCCGAGTCATGACTATAACAGTATGTCTTCAAGTATCAAGATAATTGGTTTGTATCTGGCATCTATTATCCTCCTATTGAATGCTTCGCGGATGTTGTTATCGATGTTATCGCACTTGAATTCCTCGCTGGAGAACGCCCTACACCAATACTTCGGTTCTGTTTGGAATAGTGCATCATAACCTTCCTTTATCAATTGAAGCAGTTCTTCTTTGGCCATCCTAAAGTCAGCTATATTTGTGCTCTTTGCTAGCTGCCAAAATTGCGACTGCAGCTTGTCTCATTTATGGTTCTTTGCCTAATTTGCGTATATGTGCCGTACGCACATTCGATGTTCAGCATAAGGCAACAACTCAGCTATTGCTAAAACCAGTCCCTTCAATAATTCAAAATAAGAAATGTAAGCAAATGACATGTTGATATTAAAAAGCAAACAATTGACCAAATTTTTCAAAAAGCAAACATTATATTTTGTTAGTCACTCATGAACACCCCACCCTGCTCCATTTGTTATCTCCAAATCAGTCATTAAATTCTTTAAGAATTAGGACCAATTGTCCTTGTTCTCTAGCTTCACAATAGCCCAAGTTAGTGAAAACATTTGGTTATTTGCATCTCTTTCAATTGCGGCCAGCAATTCTAACTTGCACAAGCCCTTCAAAAAACACCCGTCCGATCCTATAATTTGTCTACAACCAGATGAAAATCCTCGTTTGCATGCATCGAAGCAAACATAGAACTCATCGAACTTGGTCCCAATATTAGGAAGTGGTCTCTCCACGATCTTTACATGCACTCTACTTAAAGGATTTTGCAGCCTACACTCCCAAGCATAATCACACAACTGTCCATATTCGATGATGTACTGACCAATGAGTATCTTCATCACCTTTTGCTTCGATCTTTTGCATTAATTCCTGGATATATTGATGCCTACTTGCTCCTTCACCAGCATCCTAAACTCAGTACTATTCATCCGAGGCATCAGCTTAATCAAATCAAAGAAGTGCTTGGACAACCATGCACTTGTTACCTTTTTATTTTCAAAATTAATGGAACAAGTATGTTCCTCTTGGTAGGCTCTAATCTAGAAGAATCCACTTCTCCTAACAAATGTGCCATAGATCTTCCATGGACAATTTTGCTGCGAACACCTAGCTCTTACAAAAATCTTAGTGTTTCTAATGAAGTCAATATTCCTCTGTGCAGCAATGGAGTTCTTCAGTATAGCTTCCCTAAATTGTTTTGCATCTTGAAATTTCATACCTATCGACAAAGTAGGAGAGGCAACGGATGGATTATAAGAAGGAAACATACTTTTCCTTCTATGCATAGCTCCTTCAAGCTCATCTTGGGAAGTAGCACTCTCGACGCTTTCTTCATAATCAGTCTCCTCACCAACAGCACTGGCATCTGCAGGGCCTTCGGCTTTGTTTGGAACTTCATTAGTTACCTGCAAAGCTGCAAACTAATCTATCAAAAAATCCCTTTGTTTTTTTCTTGACTATACAAGCTCCTCGTTGTTGTTATTACTTATGAAATTTTCAGCAGGCAACCCTTCATCATCATCATCACTTGATTCAGTTACTTCACAATCTAATCCAATGATTGTGACATCACCTATGTCATCATCACTTTGGTGAACTGCATCTGCGCTCCTCTCCTCTCCATCATGTCTATCTTGTCCTCCTTTGACCCTAATGTCAGTACTACCTCGAATACCATCTCATTCTTGTCCTACTTGGGCGCTCTCTCCATCGTCATCTTTGTCCTCACTTTCACTATTGTACTCAACATATATTTTTACCTCTTCACCATGAAGATAATGGTATAGAACATTCCTAAAACCATTATCATCTTCTAAGCTTCTCAAACCATTTCTTAAGTATTTCCTAGGAATACAATACGACAACTTCTGAACCTTACAAGGCAAATAAGTCACTATATCCCTAACAAATCTTATATAAGATGCCTTCTTTATCTCGACAAAGATGGTGCCCTCATTTCCACCCTCATTTCCACCCTCATACTCCCACTCATCCTCCCCAATCACAAAATCCCCATCGTAGCAAACTATGATAGCGACAAAATCCTTGTCATAAGCTTTCTTTGCACCAAGAACAATAAAAAGAATAATTAATTTTTGGGACCACATTCACAAAGAACAATAGATAATTGCACATGGGAGTCCCCCCACTATCATGGACTTTATTAAACAGAGGTCCCCACACTGACAATATGCCCCTACATGACAACCAAAAAAGAGGTCGCCACTTTAATTATTTGCCTTCTATTCCCTTAAAATATTAACCAAAAACAGAGGTTCCCACACTGACAATATGCCCATACATGACAGCCAAAAAAGAGGTCGCCACTTTAATTATTTGCCTTCCATTCCCTTAAAATATTAACCAAAAACAAAGGTCCCCACAACAAGCACAAGTTCCTACAACAAGCACAGCCCAAGCAATTTTGTCTACTATCTTTTGCTAAACTAAACCTGCGATGTGAGAATGTACATCAACTTAATCAAATCTATTTTTCCTATGAAAACACATACAAAAAATTAAGGAAAGCTCGATGTAAAAATATAGGGTGAAAGTTTTGTTTCTCATCCAGCCAGGAGAAATCATACCCTACTTTATGATGTTTGGCCATTAATATATTGTGTCAAGAGGTTATTACACAAACCAAGATAAATTCAAAGAAAAATCCAAGCCTTGAATTTATCCATTGCACAGTAAACTGATACTACATGTCAAAAGAGCTAATAGTTTTATAAACTTTAAAAGGAGGTACTTACATGTGGTTTCAAATATGTCCCTTGTAGGTAAACGAACTTATATAAAGTATCAAAACAAATTTTGCACTCCTCAATGTTCCCTACATATATGTTGACTATTTGATTGGAAACAACAATCTAGAAAGAAGAGTAAAAGAACCAAAAGATCATAATCAAGGGAACAAAAGCAGATTGATAGCAAAGTTGCGTGCTCTTTGCAAAGCACTTGAGGGCCATTATTTCACACATTCCACCTTAATCTATCTATCATATCCCACCTAATTCAATATTTCGTTTCACATGAGCATCGACTGCAGAAATCATCGACCAAAGCGAGCATCTCCACACAAGGGAGTAGCGAAATAGAGCGCGTGCATTTCAACAGAATTTACGCAAGCCAACACACACAGCTTGAGCACAACACACCAACCTCACCGCCCGAAGGTCCAATCAGCACATTTCCCCGTCGAGCCCCAAATTTTCCATCGGAGCCCTAATAAAATAATCGAACCCTAATTTCATCACCGAGGAGGGGGGGAAGGGGCCGAACCTGGAGGAGTGATGATGGTGAGTGGCGACAACGACCAATGATGGTGAGCAACGATGACGACCAACAACGACAACTGACGACGACGACCAATGACCACCTCTGGGCGTGAACGGCGATGGAGAGAAGGGCCTGAGATCTAGTGTGAACACAGATGGGGAGGAATGGCGACGACCGGGTCTACTTAAGCCAAAATAACCTAAACAACATCGTTTAACATCAAGGAAAAATGACGTCATTTAGGTCAACTCAGTCAGTGTGGATGGACAACATTGTTTTTGTCGTCCACGTGGGCTTTTTTTTTTAAACGTTTGCCACCTCAATAAAAGAAGTCGCCAGAAAATGTCACGTATGCAATTTGGCCGGATTTTATCGCCAATGGCACTCAAGTGATTCATTTTACTCCAATTTTGGCACTTAAGTGTCATTTTTGTAAGTTTTGGCACTTAAGTATCCATTTGTGCCAAGTTATGGTATTCCAGGGGTCCGCGCGTCAAAGTCTTCTACTTGCGCCCCTTCATTTAATAAGGCTCGTAACAACCCCTTCATTTATATTTTTAAAATATTTTTTTAATTTTTAATTTTTGAAGGAAAGAAAGAAAATTAAAAAATCAATTTTTAAGAATAAAAAATAAATAATAAAATAATAAAATGAAAACGTGTTTAGTGAAAGAAAGTTAGATGAAAGAAATTATGAAAATGTTTTCCACTTTTGAAAAGTGGAAAACATTTTTCTCACTTTTGAAGATTTTTTTTTCAATAGTGAAAAATATTTTCATTGAGTAGTTCATTTTCTGTAAAATAGATGCTGAAAGATTCGAAAAATATTTTTCCGAAAGTTATTTTTCGTTAAATGAACGGATAATTAATGAGATAGATTTGTTTTTGGTGAGGAATAGGAGAAGAAATTTTATTTTATATACTCTTCAATTAAAGAATTTTATATTTGAGACGAATTCAAAATTGTTCGAATTGCATAAATAGCTAATTGTTGACATTGTCGAGCGATCTCATCATTCGCCTTAGAACTTTCGTCAAAGAAGAAAAGCAAAGGGCCCGTTTGTTTTTATTCTTTTTTCTGTTTTTGAACAATTTTTCGTTGCATATTAATTGCCACTTCCTTTTTCATTTTTTATTCCCGAACAAGTTTACCAAACACGTCTTTTTGTTCAAAAATTGTTCTCCGTACCTTGGGTACCTTGGGATTTTGCATTGAATGATCCCTTCATTTAGCGGCTTCCACCGAACGAACAGGTGAGACTGAATTGGATCTAGATCACATGAACCATTTGTGTACTCATTGATCATGCAAGTCTTACATGATCAATGGTTTGTAAAGCATTTTACCGACATTATTGCTGCCACACCCATGCTGGCAAATGTTAATGAGCTACATATCTTGTAGAAATTGTCGAAGTGCATTGAATTATCTCTAGACTTTTTCGCATACAGAAGAGAAGTCCTTCATTTTTGCTTAGCCCACCAAACCAATCCACCTGATGAACACAGTTTGCTTACCAATATATCTGCCTATTTTTTTTTTATTTTTGTTTTTGTTGGGGGGGCATGAACATGCACATGCTTATATCTGCCTAGTTTCCACTAATCCGTCAAATTGAGTTTTGTTAATTAATGTCTTGAGAATACTCTCTAATGTCACCAATTTGAAATTTGTCGAGACATTTGAAATGCATTGAAGCATAGCAAATTTTCACATGTGGAGATGATATGACACGAGTTGTATCATTGTCAATAGCATATTTGAATTACATTTTATATACAGTGGATCTTGATGATGTGAATGAGGAAAGTAGTGCTTCAAAGGACCTAACACGTTTATGTCATCAAATAGTCATGTTTTAAGAAATATTTAAGGACATTTGTAATTTTTAAGGATAATGAATTTCTTTTCTCAGGGCATATGTTACAATATTTATTGTCATGAAATTACTCTATTTTTTTTTTTTAGAGAAAAAGTCTACTTTGACGTTATTTTTTTTTTCATAAATTTGTTAGTACATTTCTCTTACATTATTGTCAACATTTAAATTGTAAAAGTTGTAGACATTTCAAATATAGTTTAGCAAACAATTTTTACTTTTCATGAAAACCCTTTCCTATAAGCGAATTAAATGTAGCCTAAATCCAACATTTTATTCTTTTTTCAAATAATTCTAATAAAGAACTACTGGTTTTATTTTTCACAGAAAGACAAAAAAAAAAAAAGGAAAAAGGAACGAAAAATTCGACCAAACAGTCCACACTTTTTTCTTAAGCTGGAGACGCGATAGTTGATTGACCTTTGACCGGCAACTAACAATTAGAGAAATTCTCAAATCAGTCCTATACCTATTTTACGGATATAAACATTTTAATTCTACCGATTTCGTTTCTAACCTTTATATGAAATTTCAATATAATCATTTGAATCAAGTTTTGCCGGAAATCTAATTATCACCAATGATTTGCTTTTTCAATGTTGATTCGAGCAGCAGATCGTGTTTTTTTTTTTTGGCAGGGGAGATGAGTGGCAGGGCAATCTTGCGATGCTCATAGATGTGGCAGCTGCACTCGAGTTTCGTTGATTCAATGTACTGCTACTTCTAGAATTTTCTGTCATCGAAGAATCGATTGTGTGAAGTCATGATGTCTCGTGCGCATGTTTCTTAAGATGAGAAACCGGGGTCATGAGTTTCGGATTCAGGGTATTTGCAGTCAGGATGCCTAGACTATGAAAGAATATTGTGCTACTGACTTACAGGACAAGAGGGTTATGTAAGGAATGTAGCTTATGGTTGCATGTTGACAGTGCAAGAGAGGAGGAAATTTTATTTGAAGTACCCAGAGAATTTCATTGCAGCACCTATGGATTCCGCATGCGTGGCCAGTGTCTGCTGATAGAATCGAATGTAGCAGTAGGAATGTAGAATAAGAATGTTAACTGGTTCAGTGATTGCTTGAGTGGCATCCAGAGGACAATCGTGTGACAAATTTTGGTGTGCTATTCGCCAAGACGTGGAGGTTAACTAGCTCGGAAAATTTATGCATAGTGAAGAGGGTTCTTTCGTGTTTCTGGGTTTGTTACGTCTGTGGCAGTTCAAAAACTTGTGCTATGGCAAGTTTGGCTTCTATTAGAAGCCAAATTACAGTATTCACATGAAATTTGCTGATATCTGCTGAAAGCATGAATACCGGATTTGGTTCGTTGTCTGAACCTTGACTTGCATGATTTTCAGGTATGTGTTTATGATGTCTGGTACTAGCAAAACCATGTTGGCTTGCAGTAGAGTGAGTGCCAATTATTTTCCACCAAACTACAGACAGGGCAGCTTAGTATGATGCTTTCTCTTTTCACAAATCCTTTTTTTGGTCCTGTGTGCTTGTGTTATATAGATCTTCTTGATATGCCTTTGCAATCTGATAAGTAGGGATGGAAGTGAGTCGCTGTTTTCCAAGGGTTTGACAAGGGACGCGGCACAAGGAGGTGGAAACGTAACCACCGTAATGTACGGCACAATGGATGGGTCGCTCAGGGAAGCCTTTTTAATTTTGGAGGAAGAACGCCTTACATGGAAGAAGAGCAGAGCTTCTACTGGTGAGTGGCAGAGGAAACACACATGGAATTCAAAACCTGATCTCACTTATGCTGAAAAGAATGTGTGCAAAGAGGATATAGATGAGATTTCTCTGTGCCGATGGGTTAAATGTCGATCTATCAGTTCTCCCTACTTTCAGGACATGAAAAAGGCAATTGCAGCTTTGGGCCCTGCATATGAATTCCCTTAGAGAGAGAGGCTTTGTGATTCCTTCCTTAGTAAAGAGAGATGTATTTCTTGCTGTGCTTGGCGATGCAACCTTGAAGTTGGACCTGCAAAATGTCATAACGATAATCTCACACCTTGATCGTGCGAATAAGTTTTCTGAATCTCTCCAGGAACCAAAGTATCCTTACATATTTTGGTCTCCTTGCACATCGAATTCCATACAGATGTTGATGGAAGAAATAGATGAAACTTAATCCCTTAAACCTAGAGTTATTTGTGCAAGGCAAATTGAGGAACGGGTAACTGCATATGGACTGTCTTTATCCATGGACATAGACCGGAAGTCAGAAAAGAAATTCTGACCCGATTTCCACCGTCCTAGCATCTTCATATAGCACTGCCCAGAGGATTCTCGAACTAAAGGTGGCACTTCGTGAGGTGGTAATGAGCGAAGAATGGAAGCTCAATATTCTGGATGATGTTTCAAATATTGAAGCCACCATCCTAGGAGACGACTTTTGGAGCGAGGCCCATTCCTTTGTGCAGCTATGGCATCCTTTGCAAGTTAGGTGGCCATCTTAAACAGAGAATTCTTTCATGGGTGCCGTTCATGGCTGGAGGGTTCGGATAGTAGAAGCCTTAATGAGTTCTGCAATTGATGAAGTTCCGTTGAGTCACTGCAAGCACTGTTGGAGCGGGGGTGGGATGAGTTGTTTTCTGCCCTTCCCGCTGTGTTTACATTCTGAATCCTATGTTTTTCAGGAAAGTTCTCAAAACGAGGATAAAATAGTCATGAGGGGTTCGAAGGCAGTCCTAGGTAAGGATGAATGTGAAAGTGCAGCGAGACCGATACTGAGGGAGTAGCTCGTCTCTTATTGGAGGCTTGAAGGGACTTTCGGTGAGGAAGATGCCGTCGTTTGTTGAGACGATCTAAGTCCCAATCGATGGTTGGAGGATTTTGGTTTCGAAGCTCCTCGTTTGCTAGCTTTAGCGGATCAGGTTCTGAGCCGAATTTCGAGTGTTAAAGAGTACATAATGAGATGGGGCAGGCCAATGATCTTTCATTACAAGAAGCAGCTAACCAATTCGGGGTGAAGAGAATCGAAGATCTTGTTTGTGTCTAGAACCTCAGACTTCACATCCAGCGTGTTTGAATCCAAGCGTTTCATTACTCAAATGTAACTTGATTTCCAGCCCCCCCATCTAGAGAGTGGAGAGAACATGAGACATTGCTCATTTTTTATTAGACTGAGGCAACGGTAAGTAGGGGTGTCAATGGGTCGGGTTGGGTCGGGTTTTGTTGTTACCCGACCCGACCTGAAACACAATGGTCACACACTGTGACCCGACCCGAATCGACTCGAAACACATTAGACCATCTAATGTGTTTCGGGTTGGTTCGGGTCGAGTGGGTCGGGTTGCTAGGTTTCCCACTTTTCTTTTTTTTTCTCTCCTTTCTTTTCTATGGGGTTCGGGTTGGGATGGTATTGTCAGTAGTGTTAATACCATTAGGGTTTGTTACCATATTGGTCTTCAAAGTGAGGGATTGCTGAACCTCGAGAGAATTCCAAGTGGTCTAATATGATGCGGACAACCACAAAGTGTTAACGCACCACTTGATTTGAACACCATCTGTTGTTCCGGAGGGGTCGATCCGAGTTACCTTGAGACCCCTTAAGGAGACGGAAACCTAACATGTAATGTCGGTCTATCCTCAGCTTCCTAAACCTTAAACCATGAGGTTTGGCTATGATAGTTTATCGGCGAAATATGTATCGGGTTAGATATAGACGGAGTGGCGAACGCAAACTTGTTTTACGGTTCAGTAAACATTGATGAAGCCGTTTAGTATACAGCACCCTGACATATCCATGAAATCTCAAAACTACAGTCACCAGATCATTACTCTTAATTGGGGTTTGGATGTGGAGGCCCATGAAGAAAGCTCCACAGGTTGTACATCACATATGGATGGGTCCATGAATGAAACCAAGATTAGTAATGTCAGGGTGCATTTATTTTACAAAAAATGAATGATTTAGAAAATATTTTCATAAAATAATCATTTATAGAAATGAAGGGAAGAAAAATTTCACTGTCTACAATTAGTGTCAATAATGAAAAAAATCATTGACTAAATATTGCAAATGATACAAGACATCATATCTAGAAAATTGTTATTCAAATCATTAATTTTACATGAAACAAATAGAGCCTTAGTTAATAACCCTTATTTCTATTCGACAAAATTTATCCAGGTAATTTTACAATATCAAGGAGTAAAAGAATTTGGTTTATCTTTTTACTGAAGAAAAAAAAAGGTGAAATGGGTTATTTTTATTGGACAATAAGGAGAAAAACTAAAGGTTTTTCTATGACTATAAAGCGTGTTTGGCGGAGTTAGGATAAAATTCGGGATATGATAAAATTTATTTTATCCTGCGTTTGGAGCTTGCTCGAGATAGGATAAAATCAAATATAAAGAAGATATAAACTGAATAAAATTATTTCATAGGGAGATGGGGCAAAGTCGGATAGAATTTTTAATATCCATAATAGGAAAGTGTTTTCTCAAATAATAAATTTCTTAAATTAACAAAATTAAAATATATTTTAATATAAATAATATATGAATTTAATATAAAAAATCAATAACAAAAAAATAAAAAAATATATTTAATTTAATCTTATTTTTATTTATATTCAAATTTAATTTTATCTTATAATATAAATTGAATATATAAATATATATTTATTACATATTTCAAGTGTTTTTAGTATTTTGGGTATATTAGTACAATTTTCTTTTTAATAAAATTTTATTAGAGAATGATGGAAGGAGAGGGGTTTTCGAAAACACGTCTATTTGTGTTTGTTAGCTTGTTTGGAACAGGGGTGTTAATGTGTTCCGGGTCAAATAATGTTCCAACCATGAACCCGACCCTAAACATGTATTCCGCTTATTTTATATTTGTTATCCGAACAGTATCAAGACTCAAAAGTCGAAACATATACCAAACTTGTTTCGTGTTCGAGTCATGTTCGGGTCGAGTCGATTCAGGTTTTTTTGACACCCCTAATGGTAAGTACGAATGGAAAATAACCTCAGAGGGCTCGAACTGCATGGATACGGGAGCTCTGAAATCAATCATTTCTTCATCATTTAGAAGATTCCATCACTCTGAGTACTGACAGAGTAGATGACAAGTGTCGAATGACTTTTCCTCCATGGATCCGACGACCGAGAGGTGATTATCTCATTTTTTTTTTCCATCTTGGTGTTCAGCTGCCACAAGTGAATGCGGACTTCTGTTAAAATAGTGGATGAGAATTTCTTTTGAGCTGAACCTATGACCAATCTTGTGTTATTCATACGATTGAAAATAGCCATTATGAAATGAATCAGTTTAATCAGTAAAATACCCAAACATGTTAGTGAATCGCCCATTTCTTGCCCAACACCGGGCTGTGCACAGAGGCTTGATGAGTTCCTGTGTAAACCACCGCAAAAATACATACCACTTCAACAAAGTTGTATGAAAAGATAAGGTGAATGAAGATTCAATTCAACGGTTGAAAGAGGCAGGAAAGCAGCGAACAAAAATTAATAATGATGCTGGCTGTGGGGTTCGAACCCACGCGCACTTATGTGCAGAAGATCTTAAGTCTTCCCCCTTAACCTCTCGGGCAAACCAGCACTGCCATGTCGATCCCCCTGCATTATTCTACTTAATAAAGATATCTGAATGGAAACATCTAGAAACGGTTGGCGTCTAAAAATCCAATGGACCCCATGGCTTCTCGCAGAAGCTCCGAACTCAACCTCCCGCCCCGCGAAGCGCTTTCGATCGTCTTGTCGCTCGCTGAATTCCCAGTTTCTGTGGAGAGAGATGGCGGAGCATCTGGCGTCGATCTTCGGGACGGAGAAGGACCGCGTGAACTGCCCCTTCTACTTCAAGATCGGGGCGTGCCGGCACGGGGACCGCTGCTCGAGGCTCCACACCAAGCCCAGCATCAGCCCCACCCTCTTGCTCTCCAACATGTACCAGCGCCCCGACATGATCACCCCCGGCGTCGACGCCCAGGGCCAGCCCATCGACCCCCGCAAAATCCAGGAGCATTTCGAGATACCCTTGCCGTTCCCCCTCGCCTTTTTCTTTTTTTCCATTTTTTTGCCGCCTCAAGTTTCCGCTCCCGTCCGTTCCTGTTTTGGTCGGAACGTTGACGTCCGCGTCATCAGATTCCGATAGGGTTGAGATGCTCGTGATCGTCGTTCGTCTTTTTCGCCTCGCGGATTCCGATGAAGGAGACTGCGATCGGTTACATGTTCTGGATTTTGAGTAGGAAGGAATAGATAGAGCTGATGCTTTGTCTGTTAATTTCCTTTACTCGACCATGTTGACGAGTTGTCCCTTTCTTTGATGTTTCGCGACCGTGAATTGAGCGCACAATTGGCCGTGGGATCATGTTACTGTATTATTCGAGCGTGTCGAGTTCGAATTCCTGAATAGGACTGTTCTCTAGAATCTGCGGGATTGGAGGCTCCAGAGGCTCCATCATTCACATCTTGTTATGTTACTCGTTGAACTGTATCTAATCCATGTTATCGCGACAATTGATGACCGGTGTCATACTGTGGCTTTCTGCCATCATCTGCTGGTCAATGTGTTTGTTACCTGGCGTTGCAGGATTTTTATGAAGATCTGTTTGAAGAGCTGAACAAGTATGGAGAGATTGAGAGCCTTAATGTCTGCAATAACTTTGCTGACCACATGGTACTGCTCTGGCAACTGAAAATGAGAACATCAGCGATACTCCTTTCCACGACAATTTAATGCCTAATAGTCTGCCTTTTTTTTTGTTTTTGAAAATTCCTGAGCAGGTGGGCAATGTCTATGTTCAGTTTAGAGGGGAAGAACAGGCGCAAAAGGCCCTTCAGAGCCTGAGTGGAAGATATTATGCAGGTCAGGGCACCTCTTGTTGGTGTAACACTTGAGTATAATTGACTGTGCATTCTTGGTTTATTATGTTTGGCATCTTCCATTTCAGGCTGTCCCATTATTGTTGATTACTCTCCGGTCACCAACTTCCGAGAAGCCACCTGTAGGCAATATGAAGAAGACAAGTGCAGCTGTGGTGGATACTGCAATTTTATGCATTTGAAAAGCATTAGCAGGTACATGATGTATTTAATTAGCTTAGCTAAGTGCAATGTTTTTGCATGATTCTTATGAGACTAGTTGACATCTCATACATAGGGAGTTGTGGCGGCAATTGTTTGGGAGGTGTCAACGGAGGCATAGTCGGAGCCGGAGCCGGAGCCAAAGCCCCTATCGGCACCGTAGCTATGAAGAGCACTCTTATGGAGGAAGGGGATATGGGAGGAGACATGATGAGTATGACTATCATGATAGCAGGAGCAGGAGGCACAGGAGCACAAGTCCTGGCCACCGGAGAGGGAGAAGTAGGAGTCCACGAGGAAGGAGGAATGGCAGTCCGGTTAGGGAAGGTAGTGAGGAGAGGCGTGCCAGAATTGAACAATGGAACAGGGAAAGGGAACGGCAAGAAAATGCTAACGTGGCCAACTCTAACCGTAACAGCAATGGCAATCTTGAAAATGCTATGAATCATCATGCGAGAAGTGGGGATTTGTGTGCTTATCAAAAGCAGCAGCGGCCACCTTCTCAGGATGGAGTGTTTGGATATTGATTGAATCCGAGTTAATGGTTTGTTTCTTTCTCCTGCAGCTAGTTCCATGGAACTTTACCATTAAGTGAAGGCACTCCATTTACATGTGAATCTTACTGCACATTTTCCACTGTGCAGGTGCTGTGTAGGTTCAGTGTTCTGTGATATGACTATTAAAAAAATTTACTTTATCATGATTATAGGATAATTGATTTTATGTGTGATTTGCTTCCATGCCACCTTCCTTTTTCCTTCTACTTATTTGCCGATGCTGAACTTGACCCGTCTGCCTCCGCAATATTTTTCTGCAAAGTCCTACTTTATTTTATGGGTAACTGTCATTCTTTCATGACATAGTGAGCCTGCTAAGTCCTACTTAATTTTTTGGGTAACTGTGTCATTATTTATGGCATAGTAGGGCATTCTCCAATCAATTTGTATTCATAAAATGGAAGAATTGTTCTTAAACTATCTATGGTAGTGCAAGTCCCCACTTGATTCCTGCTTGAAATTTTGCTTATGAATTTTCACAAACGTGTTAACACAACTTTGTGATTACCAAAATGCCCTGACTGGCTATTGAATATGCTTGTTATCTTGCTTGAAGATTGTAAATTTTAACTGTTAATTGAAAAAGTATCTGCATTTCTTTTGGAATCTTAAGCCTTTGTTTGATGGGCCATGACTTGACATATCAAAATGACCCATAAAAGATCATGTTGCCTTGGCAATTGACATATAAACATGACAAAGTGGATAAGCCCTTTCATCTGTGTCATTTCTGAGATAAATTCTCAGCTTGACTTGTTTTTGTTACTTTTATGTACTTCCCATTCCATTGGAGATGAGCATAAAGGTAGTAACTTGGCATTTGCTAGTGTGCTTGTGACATGTAGTTTTAGGTCATTTATTCATCTTTTACTCTCAGGAATTCAGTGTGCACACATCAAGACTTATGTCGAAGCAAACTTCCACGGTTTTGATGGTTCTGCTTTCTATCTTCACTTCTCCTATTTGCGAATTATGTAAACCAATAATGATCTTATGTACCTTTCAAGTCTTGCAGGTCAGGGTTCTGCATTTTCTTCAAGTGGATTCAGTGTTTTACATCTATAGTTTATCAAAAGGGAAGGAATCAATCCAGTTTTTATCATGGTTTCCCTGTGTGTACAGGTTGCCTGGCAGATCGTGGAGAATTGGGTCTGGAGGATCTGTAGTTATTTTGGATCCATCAAAGTTATCTAAGGTCATGTCTTGCTTTATTTTATGCGTAGCAGATTGGGAGCAGCGATGTTAGTTTCTGTTTACTGCTTTGATCATCATGAGGACTCGTTACTTGTAGAATACTTACAATCCATATGACAAGCAGTTGATGGTTCATGATAGCTAGACTTGATTGTACGAGGATGAAGCAAACCGACTAGTGGTGGTCATCATTTCGAAAGATGCATTTGCATCCCGCAATTTGACGATCTTCCTTGGAAGTCGTTGTCCAAATTGTAGTTTTAATTTGATGGGAACGCTCATGCAAACTGAATCGTGCTGCGGATGTTCCTTTGGTCGACCTTGTTTTGTTCATCAGTACAGTTTTAGTCCACGCGAGTCAGATTCGGATTTTCATGGGATATCGGCTTATAACTGGGATCCATTTACCATGGTGAAAGAGAAGGATGCCTGGTACTCGCATATTGTTCTTCTTTACTTTCAAGTTGCATCATTGTTGCTATGACAAATCAATGAGCTCGAGAAGTTTAATTAGGACTGGAGTACATTGGGACGTTCGGTGCATTTGGTTTTTACCAGTGACGGAGGTTTGCATACAGATTACCTTATCACTTCGAGTTTCGTTATTGAATTGCTTAATTCTTAATGAGGTGTTCTTGGTAGGGGTGTGCAACCAAACTGGTTTTATTCGGGAATCAAATTGGACTGTCCAAAAAATGGGTTCAAGAATTGGTTCTCATTTGAACTTGTTTAGAAATAGGTTCGAAATTTTTGGAATCAATTGTAACCTATGAAGCATCGACGCTCTCCAAGAGTCTTCGTGTCGTGTCGGACACTTCGACACATGTCCGACACTTTCGGACACTCGGTCAACACATGTCGAAAAATCCGACACTTAGTTAATTTTTTCGACACTTTCCGATACTCGAGTCGGAATTCTGACATACAAGTTTCTGACACGTGATTCACGATATCGATATCAAAATATATATATATGTGAAAAAATAAAACATAATTATAAAAATAATAAATGGAAAAAAAGAAAAACCTAATATTCTCTTTTTTTTGACTCCCACTTCCTGTGATATACAATTTACCCTTTAAGTATTTTTTTTCTCCTCTTCCAACATATAAAACATTCGAGTCCAAAATATGGATTACTTGTTTTTTCTCCAAGTTTTATGAATTATTGAAATAGAGTTGAATTTGTCAAATTGAAACAATGAATGATATTAATAAATTGCAGATTGATATTTTTAGTGTATATTCATTCTAGGCTTATTTATTATTTAGAAAATATTTGTTTACCTTGAAAGGTATACGTCGGCCTATGTGACCCACGAGAATTCTCATATTTTTGAAAAACGACGTGTCGGCAAGTTGGTGTCCCACGTTGAGGACGCTTGGAGCCGGACCTAATCCTATCATGTGGTCAGTTGTGGGATGATCATTGCGCATAAGGGATGAATCATTTTTGTCCAATTAGATAATAACTAATTTGGGAACAAGTTCCGAGTGAATATCAATTCAAGAATTAGACTAAATCATCTTGTTTTGGAACCGGTTTTATAAGCTAAGGCCTTGTTTGTTAATTATTGCAGAGCCGACCCCTGGGGCAGGGGAAAATAAAATAAAAATTTGTTTGGCAAAAAAATTTTTAAAAATAAAAATCCATTTGGTAAAATTTTTGTTCTCGAAAATAAAAATCTATTTTTTTGTTTCTCAGGAATAAATTTGAAAGAATCAAAAAAAAAAAATTGCTTCTTATTCCAGGAACAATTTTTTTTTTTTTTTCCTCATCTTCTTCACTTCCCTTTCTTCTTCTTTCTTTTGGCCAGTCATCGGCCTCGGCTATGGCCAACAACCTAACCAGAGGGTTGCTGGCCCTCAGCGAGGCTTTGACTCGAGCCTCACCGTGGCTAGGCAGATCTGGCGAGGTTGAGCTTGTCTAGCCACTAGCAAGGCTCAGCCTCGCTAGGCCACCTCCAAGTCAACGTCACCTGGCAGTGGCTAGGCGAGCTCGACCTCATCAGCCGGCGTGAGGCTTGTCCTCGCCATGCTAGGGCGAGGCCAACCTTGCACTACCGATTAGGCGAGGTTGAGCTTCACTAGTGGCGAGGCAAGCCTTCGGCAATCTCACCGGAACCTCGCCCAGTCGGTCGTTGGTCACGGCGGCGGCGTCCGTTGGTTACAACGATGGTCGGCGACCGGCTACAAAGAAGGAAGAAGAAGAAGAGAAAAAGAAAAAAGAGAAAAATATAATAAAAATATTAAAAAATTAAAATAAACAAAAAAAATTTAAGAATCCTAATAAACACATTTCTATCCTAAGAATAGAAAATTTTGGACGATTACCAAACGCGTTCTTTTATTCATAAATTGTTTTCGAGAATAGAATCAGAAAAAATAATTTATGATTAAAAATTATTTTCGGGAATAAAATCGTTACCAAACGCACCTTAAAAAGCCAAAATCTCATTTTCATTTTTCTTTAAATTCTAACCTCAACATTCCTTCGTCTTTTATCCTTCTTCGGAACTCCTCGCCACTCTTCTTCTTCTTATAGATTGTTGTTTTTGGTGGATTCTTTTGTTCATTTTTTACTTTGAATCATTTTGTACCTCATAGTCTCATATAATTTGCTCTAAAAAGCAAACCAAAAAAAGGGAAAAAAATTTAAAACAAGTTCTTGTGGATCGAGAAAATAGGGTAGGTTCCAAAATCGATTCCAAACAAACGAGATAAGTTCCAAAGTCCAAAAATTGGGAACTAATTATAACAACGTAAGTTCCAGTTAGAATTTACCAATCCTAAAACTAATCATCCTTAGTTTTTAGTGCTCAGTAAAGCAAGAGAAAATTCCAAGTAATGACTTAAAATACCCTTATTTTCTTAAATAAGGACATGAAGTGAACTTCATCTCAAATAAGGGCCTAAAGTGATCATAGTAGTTTCAAATAATGACCTAAAGTGACAATGACAATTTCAAAAAAGGACTTGTCGGCTAGCTAAATATTCAAGCCAGTTAAGAGCATTTTGGTCCAATGTTATTTTAATTTTAAGTGTATATATATATATATTTGGTGACTTGAGAACATCGTATAGCCGGCAGCCGGTGAAGTAAACCCAAACTAACGCTAGTGCAAGACCCACCATCACGACGTCGCGCTTAAGAATCCCTAACGACAACGCTAGGATTCGAACTTCTCCCCTTGCGTTGGGGGGAGCAGCCCGGCCAGCAGCCGGCGAGAGGGCGGTGGTAATATTATTTAAATTATATAAAACTAATTTAAAAAAAAAAAAGGGAAATAAGAGCCAAGTTAACCGTGGTGGGAGATATCACAGCCCTCACCCAAATTGAGCGGGGTCATCAACCCTCACCCAAATCTAGTTGAGGGTTGCCATTAACTAGCTCACCCAATCAAGTGAGGGCTACAACCCTCTCTTGCGATTGTCAAGACTTGTCGGCCATTGGTCAAGGCCTGACAACCCTCATTGACCCTTCGCCAGCCATCCGCACCATTGTCGGCCCTTCCCGACGATGGTGGGGGAGCAGCAACAAGGGCCTAAATAAACCCTAACTATCTTCCATTTTTTTCAATATATTTTTTCATCTAATACAAAAAAAAATATCCAGAAAATAAAGGATAGAAAAGCCATTATCAGTCGATGAGTTGGGCCATTCTTTGAGACTAATATAGCATTTAGATTCTTATTTGAAATAATATCCAATTATTTGAGAAAATGAGGCACTTCAAATCTTTATTTGAAAGAAGATCTAACCCTTTATTTGGAATTTTTTCGTAAGGCAATTACCAACCAAACCTTTTGTATCAAGACTGATAATTTAATTTATTACATTTAGATGAGCATTAAAATGTGTACACAAAGTTTAATTTTGGGGAAGACAAGAAATTCTTACACAAAAAAGGGGAAGTAACTCCTTGTCTAGGTATCCATGGGGCTAAGGGAAGATTGCATCTAAATTTTTAGGTATGTGGAAATTGTCTTCCGACGTTTCAAATCTACAGTTAGCCCCCTCAATTTTACAAATCGGTTGTAATGTGCGCCCTCACGTCGACTTCCACCTTCGTGACTCCTAGAACTTTTTCGTACTGGCTTTTGGTTAATTGTTCACATTTTTTTTAATGTTTGGAGCTCCAAGAATGTGATTGGGGTGAGCATCAACCTCGTTTCAATTCTAGGTCGTGCCGAACCAACTATATTCAAGGTCAGATCTCGAGGTAGAACTGGTAATAGTTGGCTCGGCTCCTGAGTTAATGCCATGAACCGGGAGGATCCTATGACGTCATGCTACGAGGTTAGTGTGCATGTCCACTCAGTTAACCAGAAACCGTTTGACATGGTTACATGAATAATATGTAACATCAATAATCTGATTTCACAAAATAAACCCAATTCTCAAACACAACCACAAACCGACTAATAACCGGCCAAATCGATTTCAAGCTAGCTCCCTAGGTGCAACCCATATGGTTGTTTCTAGTTTTAAAAAATCAAATTAAGTTAGGTTTTGATTTCTAAATTACCGATCACCCCTACACAAGACAGATTACAGAATACACACGTAATACAATAAAAGAATAATTCATGAACATATTACGCGTGGTGCACGTGACTAAAGTTTCGGTGATCACATCCATGTATAGTTCTTAAATATATTTTCAGATAACTCGTTTATTTCTTCACACATACGCATATATGAAATATGATTAATTTGCCTTCTATAATTGGTGATCAGACATATAAGAAAATTTTGGCTCGTGCCTACCCTTAAGGGCTTCAAGAAAAAAAAAAAACGGGGGGCAAGCTGCAAAAATTATTGAAACACCGAGGAGGATAATCCAAAAAGAATAGGAAGAAACATGTCCTCCTCTAACTCACGGGCGGCTGTAGGAAATTTCATTTGATGCGTAGTCGGTCTCATCACGTGGAGTCCACGATCGATTTTGTTTTGAAGGATGAATTTAGAAGACGACAAAGCTCTTCATTACAACAACAACATCGCATTAATTTTCATAAGACAGAAGATCCTACAATTACATAGATTGGCCCAGAAGCAGGGAAACTCTGTACAAATTAAAGAGGAAAAATAAAAATACGAATTTACACAAGAACCGCGAAAGGTGAAGAGAAGGTAGATGCGATCGCGATCCCGCTCTCGTTCAAGGTACGGATCCTAATAGCGGCGGCGCTCGTACTTCCTACGGCGGAGGTGATCGGAGATGGTCTGGACGACGATGCGGGAGCTCGAGAGTCGAGAGAACCAAAGAACA
This sequence comes from Eucalyptus cloeziana, assembly GCA_014182715.1. Taxonomy (NCBI): domain Eukaryota; kingdom Viridiplantae; phylum Streptophyta; class Magnoliopsida; order Myrtales; family Myrtaceae; genus Eucalyptus; species Eucalyptus cloeziana. The sequence goes on along the minus strand of CM024635.1, from coordinate 47,696,794 downwards.
AGCTGATCTAGAGATTGGGCCATGAGAGCAAGCGGATGACGGAGCGGCCAACTACGGTAGCAAGAAATCCATGAACTTCAACCAATTGAAACCGGTCTTCGCGGCTTTCTGGGCTTCGCGAGAGCACGACGAAGTAGCCGCCGCCGCCGTCGCCGCCCCGCCGGCGTTGCCCTCGGCCCGACCGTCCGCGAGGGCCTTCCTGGGACAGACGAAGAAGTTCCTCGATCCTAATGCCATCAGCTTCTCCTCTTTATCTAGACCTGTGATTCCGAAAACAAAACGGATAAGAGACAAGACATCGATCGGGGGCGGGGATAAGGAGAAAAAGCTGCGCGCGAATGGATCGAGATGGCGAAGCTTTCCGATTCTCTTACTTTCTAAGCTGAATTGCGAATAGTGGAGGTCGAGGCGGGACGGATCGTCCGACGCCAGGGTGGGACGCCGCCCTTCCTTCGCGTACTGCCTCACGACGGCGGCCACCAGATCCCCGACCGTCGACTCCGGCGACATCACCACCTGCACGGCCCCGACGCTGCCGAGCACCGTCACGTTCAGCAGCAGCTTCGTCAGCCGCGGCCTCGGCTCCGGCAGCGACGCCGGCGGCAGCAGCTCAGGCGCCGTCATCGGGCGGCGCAGCTCCTTCGCCGCCGCGATAGCCGGCGGAACGCGGCCGTGGAACGAGGACGCCTTCTTCGGCAACTTCCCCCTCCGGCCCCTGTCCTCCGGCGCCGGCCGGTGAGACTTGGAAGTGGGCATAGCTGAGTTATATATGGCTGAGTTATATAGTAAGAGAAGTAGGCTTTGGGGATCTTTTTCGGAGGGTGTTTCGCCGGCGGCTACCGCAAACGGCGGTACCGGAAGAAGCGGGGGCGAGGGAAACCGAGAGCCGGAGAGTGGCTGGCGCTCTCGAGTTCCCGGCGGCCGGCTGCTATCATAACCAGAGTGGTCAAAACCGCAAATTATGGAGAAAACCGAGGGCCGAGATTTTTGCAGGGGGGAAGAGAATGGCGGACAAGGAGTGGAAGAGGCCTTGCTCGGGCGCGACTTTATAAAAGGGGAGGTGAACATACAGCCCGCGAGAGTGGCCTGATTTTTGTGAAGCGCGACCGGCTGTAACCGGTTGATCGAGAGAGAGGTGAGAGATCGAGTTCGAAGGAGACCGGCATTTGCCTGTGGCAAGTGAACCCGTGTTTTGCTTTGTTTAAGATTTAAAATTAGGTATGTGCGAGTGATTACGCCAGCCATTTTCCGTCGGTTCCGACAGATTATTCAGCGAATCCGGAGATCTTGATCTGAATGGGGGGTTCTTAGGCTGGCGTGATCAACGGACTAGATCTATTTACTTTATAGACCCATTTTATACGTTTTTCTTTGCGAATTAGGCATATGAAATAGAGTTTTAATCTCGAAATGTTAAATTTACCGTGCACACATGAAATAATAGATTTTAATAGCTCCGACTCAATTTAGCATATATTTCACTTCTTATTTCTACATGAATCAAACATACGCAACCATTTGAGATAAAGTTTTACAATTGATTCATGTGACTAATGTGGCGAACTCACATAATTCGATATTATGATATATCACGTTGATGAATTGATTCGGATATACTAACACAGATTTGAGTCTTACATAAACTTCACCAGATCTATCATGTCATGTTTTGGATTCGATGAACACATATTACCAAAATTAGGTTGCGTTTAATATCCCGTATTCTAGTTAAATGATTTGATTGTCCTAATCTAATGGCGCAATTTGGTCGCGTGCGTGGGAGGAATTTGTTTGGCTTCCATAGTTTGAACGGGATAAGGACGGACGAGGATGGGGAAGGATGAGGTTGGAGAGCAATCCTCGGTGGGTCCCCACGCTACAGGCGATGCAACCGAAAACAACGAATGCGCACCGCTTACGCAAGTTGGGATGTGCCACGCTTCGACAGTTCTCGCCTGTGCTCGGATTTGTCTTTCTTATCTACGTTTGCCCTATCAATCAATCAGTATATTATATTGAATGATTCTAAGAAATGTGACGAGGATAGCAGGGCGTAACCTAGTTGTTGACAAAGAAGAGAAGAAAGATAAGCAAGAGTTTCTGATAAAAATCCATCATATACTAATTGGAGCCGGCGTAGTATAGAAGTCCCCGTGACCTTGACGTCGTCAATGATTGGATGCATTTCAATTCAATAAATATGGGGGTGAGCATCTTGCACGGAGGCGGCCGAATTCTTCAAATACCTACCACCACTTAATACTAACGGAAAGATAAGTGCATTGAAATACTTAAAATTTGTAACGGAAATACAATAAAGTTATTTTTTTTTTCTAAATGTAATTATGTCATAAAACTTATCAAATTGATTCAATCAATTCATTCGGTTAATTTCATCTACTTGATTAACGGAAAGTGATGACATGATTTTTTATTATTTTTTCTCCCATATATGGCATTGGGGAGTTCGTCGTCGTTTTGGTTCAAATATGATTTTTAACTTAAAATGTATTTAAATTAGATTTTAAATATAATCTAAATTAATTTTTTAGAAAAAAGAAGAAAAGGAAGGAAAGAAAACTAGGTGAGGTCGGCCACCCGTCCATGGTGGGGCAACGGCCAACAGGTTGCTACGCCCCGACCGATGTCCAGCGATGGTCACCTCAACCACGCTCCCACGTGCCTACGGAACCATCGTACCCCTGCCATCGTGCCCTCTGTCGGCGAAGACGGAGGGCCTCACGAGTCACGATAGTCATGTCCTTTGTTACCACCATGAGAGCAACAGTCCACCCTCGGGCAAACTCAGATCTGGCGCGGCTCGTTGTCGGTCGAAGAAAGAAAATGAAGCCGCTGAGTCTCTTCGTCGGTTTTTGTCTGTTGGCGAGAATGCGTGAGAGAGAGAGAGAGAGATTTTGATTATTGTTCGTGTAGGTTTGAGTACGTTGCAGAGGAAACTCAAGTTTGTGCCTCAAGCCTATGGATGCCCCACGCATTCTGTGTCTGCGCCCTGCTGTCCAATTCTTTCCTAAGCCTAGTGGAGGAGTACGAGAGAAAACTTCTCTCTGGCAAAAGCATGGGGAAAATCATAAGATAGGGCTTCGCTTCTAAGCGCAGAAGGGTCTGCAAGCAAGTCGGAATTGAAGATCGGTAGCATAGGGACAACGTTTTGAGAGATTGAAATTATTTTTCGAGCAACTCCCGACCATCACCCCATCGTCACCAGAAATGGCCCGAAATAGTGGGACGGCAGCGGCGAGAGTCACAGCCCATTATCCAGTTTTTTCTTTCTTTCTTAAGTAGCTTATTTTTTAATTTAATTTAAATAAAATTTGGGCTAAAATTTAAATTTGTACCAAAACAATGTCGTTTTTCTCTTGTATTTTATGTTTTAGTCACACTGACACCACGTGAGAAAGAATAATAATAAAACAGTTAAAGTGATCATTTTCTTTTAAATATGATTTTTAGTACACTTATTCTTAATAGAAAACATTATTATAGTTCGTCTTTAGCAATGCAATCTGCGGAACGTGGCCCAATGGGAGTGCTCGTTATGACGTCACGTTCTCCTCACGGTTTTAGGTTTTTTGTCGTGACCTAGTTAATGGCGCCACCAATAATTCGCACGAAGGATTTCAACTGTGGGGATTGATTTCTATAATTATATCCACGAAAAGTCGACGCGTTAGATGGGCCAAGATTGATGCCACAATGATTTTGCCCCCAAAAGAAAAAAATGAAACGCCAAATCAGCCAAATAAAAAAATAAAAATAAAAAATAAAAAAACCTCTCATTTCACCTCTTTTCAATTATCCCCCATCATTTTAGATCATCAAAGTAAATTCCAACCTTTTAAAATTATATTGAATCTCTATCCTAAAATTAGGGCGCGTTTGCGAACGATTTTGTTCTCAGGAACAAATTCCGATCAAAATGATTATTTTTTATTCTATTCCCTAACCGATCTCGAGTAAAAAACATGTTTGGTAATTGTACAAAATTTCGATTCTGGAATAGAATTGTATTTGGTACGTGTTCATTGATTCTATTTCAAATCAATTTATTTTAATTTTTAAATAATTTTTATAATTTTTCCTTTTTTTTTTTTTTTTTTTTTTTTTTCTCCTATTCTAATTCTTCTTCAAGCTAGTTGCTTTGGCCCTCGCGAGGCCGGCCCTCGTCAGCAGTCGGGCGAGGCCCGCCCGGCCACCGGCGAGGTTGGGCGAGCCTCGCCGGTGGCGAGCTTGCCTTCGACAAGCTTGCCGAACCTCCCCTAGCCTAATGAGCCTCCGACAAGCTCGTCAGACCGATTGCCGGCGACCAACGGCGTCGGGCGGCGGCGGGCGGCGGCAACCGGTGGCGGCAGGCAGCACTCGCGGGATAACGATCAATGAAGGAGAATAAAAAAGAAGAAAAAGAGTTTTGATTCTCAATTTTGTTCTCGGAACAAAAATCAACTTTTTTTTATTCTTGATTCTCGTCCCAAACTAATTCTGGGAACAAATTTGTTCCCAGGAACAAAAATTTTACCAAATGCGATTCTCGTCCTAAACTGATTCTGGGAACAAATGATCAAAATTTGGCACTGTTGAGATCAGGCCCTTATTCTCCCTCCCCAAATTGGTTTTTGATTACCTTCTTGCTCCCTTGCATAATAAAATATTCTTCCTTCCTTCTTTTAGGGGCAAAATCAAAATTCAAAAAAAAAAAAAAAAAAAAAACAAGATTCTCTCATAAATAATGTTGGAAGATACGAGATAGATTTTTAACAAGTTCGAAATGTTGGTATTTTTTTTTTTTAAATAGGTTTAAAAGGTTGGGAAAAAATTGAAAAGCATTTAAAAAGATTGGCCGGTGAATACTTCTATTTTATTACAAGTTTACTATTAAATGGATAGTTGTAAATATTAAGAAGTTCGCCTAAATACCATAACACTTGCCCAATCACATGCATGTTGGGTACTATTTGCTGCTTCATTTAGATGCTGTGGAAGTATTATGCTGATGTATTAATTACAGTAATCTTCAAATCATGGAAGAGTTGTCAATTGATTTTAAATGCCTCAACTACTGATCATTCATCTTCAACCGGATTGCTCGGTCGCATATCTAGTAGCAAAGAAGCACGAGAGTTCATTTTGAAGCAGAGACAAATAACTTAGAAGTTGGATTGATCGACTGATATAATGATTGAGATCTCGCGTCTCGAAAAGTATACGAGTCTTGTATTAAATTTTGACTCACTCGATCGATCACTTGAAAACGGACTATCATGAAGTTGTTCTGGCAAATTCTGTAGAACACGCATAAGATACGACACATCTTTGACCTAGCTAGAGAGGTGAATTTGATACGGAGCATGAAAACTAACTCAAAAAATCACAATAGTTGCAATAAATGTAGAGAATTTATGTATTGCGAATTTTTAGATTAATTTTATTTACACCAAAAAATGATCAATTCTTTATGTTCGTTTGATGAGGTCCGATCAATCAGAGGAGATTAATTGCTAAAAGAAGTACATGTCATTTAGCAATCGACATCAATGAGGGAGATTCATCGACGATTATATGGCATTGATATTGATGATGGAGAGGCATCAACATCGATGATGGAGAGTCATCAACGACTATGAAATTGACATTGACAAGTGTTCGAAGGGCGTTCAACTAGACTTATCGATGAAGCGAACAAAGGTTAGCCATCTTAAAATCTGGTTAAGTATTAAGAACGATAGGAGGACATCGAGATGAACTTAAAAGTTGAAAGTATGGATGCCGAGTGGCAGTTGAGAAACCCAATAGCCTTAGAAGTTGTAGTCACTTGTAGAGAAGATCGACGTGCGAATAATAAGCTTTTAGAATCTTTGGAATGCTGCTGAAACCCCACTAAGAGAACTAACTATTTATAAGCATATGCCTTACGGCACTGTCCCAACCGGGGAAACTGAGCTAGTCTATGGTTGGGACAGTGTCGTAAGGCGTGCTAGCTCAGCTGTGGGCATTTCACTCACCTTCACTCATCCCAAGCACAGGAGGCTAATATACCTGCTTACCCGACGGTAGTCAAAATCGAAATCCTGACGTGGTGTCTACTTTCACCACCGTGAAGCTCTCTAATTCCCTGTCTTTGTCTTCTTAACAGAGAGGGAATAGGAGGACAGCAACGAGGTCTCCCACCCTAGGGCGGAGCTCCCGCCTATTTCCTCCATGAGCCTTTTAAGAATTTGCTCAAGTCCAATCACTGAGCTATAAAAGTCACCGTGTAATCATGGGGAAGGAAGGAACCGTTATCAAAAACACACATTCCCACTATACTTTTTAAATAGCTTATCAATGCAATCCTTTTCGACCAAAAAATAAATAAAATGCAATTGTCCTTTCATTTTCAATTGTAGCTCGTCGTTTCAAATACCTTCCTTTTGAGTTTCCTGTTCATCTTGGCCATAAAGCCGTGAGAATTCCTGTCCAAATCACCAAAAAACTCTAAGCATTTAAAAAAAAAACAAAACGATAATCAACTTTTGATGAAAGATTTTTACTTCTCGGGTGAAAGACCCACTTTTGATGAAACGAAGCTGAACTCCGCCAAAAAAAGTTTACTTTGAATCGGTAACTTGCAGCATCAAAATTTTAGTCTACAATCCATGACGACGGCGTGCTGAAAACTTGGCCTCTGCTAATCCAGTTATGCCAACGGTTTGATGCTCTTCAAACGAAGTACTACACGCATTTTCTAATGAGCCTGGAAATTTAATATTAGGCCTGACTCTCTTGGTGGAGGAAGATATTTCGTTCTTATTGTCGGGAAGGGAAGCTCTCCTTTTCTTTTTGTATTGGCCTTCCCCTCCATAAGTTCGTAATAGGATGCTTTGAATAGTGCCCGTAGAATTGACAATTGCGTTGAACATCGAGGTGGCTTGTTTTGAAAGGAAGTTCCAATATCATTCGATAATATCTCAGCAATTGGCCTCGTGACTTATTAATGCCTCATCGTGGACATTTCATCAACCACCATTGATTTTGTATAACAATTTTAGGTTACGTGGTGCTCTTGACGTGGTTCTCTTGTGATATTTACTTTTGTGAGACAATTCCTGGCACAAAGTGGAATGAGGTTGTCCCGCATCAGTCGTAGAAGAGACTGTCGGTTAATTTATACATGTGAAGAAAAGCATCACTCTTTAAGCTAACTTTTGCGATGAGGGAAGCTAAGACCACCCAAAACTGATATCAGAGCCAAGTTTACCAACAAATTTGGATCCAAAAAAATCACACGTGAGAGTTACGGGTTGTTACACCTCCAACCCAAGCCAGATATGTGGGGGAGATTGTCATTTATAAATATGAGGAGAAACCTTACTCTTTAAGTTAGTTTTTGGAATGAGAGAGGTCTAAGACCACCCAACAACATGAATTGTGAGTATCATCTTTCTCCGACAAGGGTACGAGACAAAACATGGAAGACCTTTCTTATGCAAACACATTCTCTCATTTCTCCGTTATTATCTTTGCATGGGTGATTAGTTTTTGGAAAGTCCAATTTCCGCCCAAGATTCGAGAACTAGACTAGTTCTCAGTGGGCCAACAGAATTAGTGGCATGTTCAATTTTTGTCTTTTTGATTTGTCGTCAATGTTCAAGATGAAATTAAAGATGTTCTTGAACATCAAGGCATTTCCACAATCAATGAGTTACGTGTGATATTGTAGGCTTCGTGAAGATCTTTCCAATTTGTGAGAAAAATTGGTTGAGATGAGCAATTATTATTGTGTCTTGATTTGTTCTAGTCATCTTACTCACGTGCATGAGTGAAATGGGAGTCGTGCTACTCGTGTGTGTCTATGTGCATTAGTAAAGTCTGAAATGGGAGATAGATTAGGGTTTTTTACATATTCTTAAGAACTAAAAAAAATCGGTCTTCTCGGATGGTCCGGATGGGCAATTCCACATTTGGAATCACATCAAAATTCTCCGGTTTCATAAAATGGAACCAAAAAATAGACTAGTGCCTTTGGAAATCGCCCAAGACTGATCAATCTGTTCTAGTCCGGATTCCTTTTGCTCACCAGCAGACAAGATCTACTGGTTCAAACATTCAATCTCTTTCACCACTCTCTCCTTCCCTACAGATGAATTCTATCAACAACGTCCTCCAATCGGGCAAAGGATCAAGGAAAGCAACGCATCAGACATCCGAGGGGATCCATACGACACCGGGCGTCTCCAAGAGAAAAGGGCCAAGTGGCACGTCCTCCTCTCGTTCAGCCTCTTATGAAAAATTTGGTGCTCTCTCCGTCCTATCTCCATTATTGCAGACACTTGTTCTCCAGCACGTCGAGAGAGGACAGTGACATGGACCTGCTCTTGTGCATAGAATCTTTTTTCCCCCATCCTTGCCCTCCCGATCTTATCTACCCTCTCTCTCTTTTTCCCACCACATGTTTACAGCTCCATCACACCTTTCTCTATCAGTTAGAAACTGGATCTTTGAGGTTGCCCACAAGGTGGGGATTCCCACTTCTTTTTGGGTTTGGTGTTTTGCAAGTGGTGTGCCCCGGTGGAATTGAGAGGTCAGTAAACGCCGAGTTGGGATCTATTTTTTAACTTATGACTCTGCCGGTTTCATAAAAAATAATTTTTTTATATACATTTTTAAATTTTTCGACGTTCCTTTCAAAGAAAATGAATTGATCATAAAAAAAAAAAAAAAAAAAAAAAAAAAAAAAAAAAAAAAAACATAATTTTCTAAAATGGGGAAAAATTATTTTCTGCTTTTGATAAAGAGGAAAAAATTTTCCATATCTTCCTTCAACAAATATCTTTTCCTTTATTTTTTTCTTTTATTTTTTATTTAAAAATATATTTTTTATTTTTTTTTTTTTTTTATTTTCCTCATTCGAAGCTCAAGCCTCACCATAGGCTGGCTAGGCCAGTCCGCCTCGCCTCACCCGAGCTCGCTCAAGGCCGTCAGCAAGGTTAGGTCCTCGCTAGAGCAGCAAGCTGAGCAAGGCTCGAGCTTCACCCAAGGTCCCTAGAGGTCGGCAAGGCTCTAGTGACCTCAGGCCTAATGAGGCTCGAGCCCCACCCAGTTTGTTGTCCTCGGGCAAGCTCAACCTTGCCTTGTGCCAATCGCCGACCATTCCATGGCCAGGTGGTAATGGAGGAAGAAAAAGGAAAAAGAATTAAAATATAGAAATATAAAATAAAAATGATTTTAAATTTGATTTTAATAATAATAATAATTATTATTATTATTATTATTATTGAAAAGGAGTGTATCGAAGAAAAGATTTTCCTTATCAAACGACGAAAATATTTTTCATTTCATTTTCAAGTTTCAACCAAACACCTAAAAATATTATCATTTTTCTAAAAAATAACTTAACGTTACATTTTTTCGTGAAACGAATAGAACTTTAATCACGATTAAATGCGTGTGTTCCTTTGCCTTTCTATATGTCTATTTTTGATTTGGTGGTTTCTCGGACGTGGAGCAATCTCGAATGATTCGAAGGGTCTTTGTTTCTTCAGTGAGGAGAGCTGGCGCATCTCTTTCGCGTGCTTCTCTCAGATGCCATTTTAGGGGAAAACTCCAAAATTGACTTGTAGATCGCCAGTTTCTCTGTATGCTCCTCAATTATTGCAACTGTACTTGATTTTTTTTTCCCGTTTGGCGATGAGCACGTCAATCGAAACTAAAGATGGCCTTGACAAATTTAAGGTCGTTTGGATGAACCGAAATATTTGGAAACTGGACCCATGATCTTGCATGTGTACACACATACCCATAGACGAGGATACTTTGTACTCGAAGTAATGGTCAGCGACTTCACTAGTTTTCGAAGTATCGATGAAACTCAAGATAAAAGTAAATTTGCATGAACAATGAATTCTTGATCAATTGGGGATCCTTTACAGAGAGTATAATGTGACTATCTATAGCCCAAAATCAACTATTACAAATAATTATTGAATTTGACAATGATAACTTCCTCATCCTATGTTCTGAACAAATAAGTTCATAATCCTATTTGCAATTTACAAGAAATTAGAGTAACATTTATCAACAAGAGTTTGCAAAATCCTAAAATATTGGCAATAAATATAACCACCCACCAATTACATTTTTTTCTGTCGATTGCTCGCTAGTGATAACTTAATTTAATGAGTTATCGATGCTCTTTAAGTTGTCGATCGTCTTTCATCAATGACTTCGTTAATATTAAACTAAGTCTATCACTTATCGACTATCTTTTAGAGACCAGGGCACAGCAGAAACGGGATTATATTACCCAACCCAACCCCACCCCACCCTCAATTAGGATAAGGATTTCCTTGCACCATATGACCCCAATCAATATTTATCTTGAGTTTGGAATATTCAACAAACCCAATCGCAACATGTGATTGATACGAAGGTCGAATTGACATAAATGGGAAAACATAAAGATAATTGGCTATAAGAGTTTACTATAGGAAGTTTACATTAATTAATTAAAGAAATTAGAAAATTTCGAGCGGTACATCATATATTATAGGCCCATCTCCGTCTTCTCATCTCGACCTTTCTAACCGCACCGGCCTTTCATTAGGGAAAAGCTGCACTTTCCGTCGTGCGAGCAACTGAAATCGAAGGTGGGAAACTGGAATTGAAACTGAGATTTCACCCAATACAGATCTGATGAACAAACCAGAAAGCCCAGAAATGGAATCGAACTGGTTAGACATGTTGGGCCCCGTTCCGTAATCTTGCGTGGGCCTAAAACACACGTTAGCCCAAATCTAATTCGTGCTTCAACGTGGGCTCCATCTGGTCCACGTGTCATTTTCCATCGTGACATCGTGGGCCGACATGAGAACGGGCCTCTTTCCGGTTCAACGGGTCAACCCATGATAGCTCCATCAATTTCCTCATAGGAAAGTATCAGAAAGCATTATGAATATGGGTTTTACTAGCATAACAATATTCAGAAAAATAACTTAGTGTGAGTTACAAATTTTTAAGAGAGTATATCTCATCATAATTTATAATAATTTATTATTTTATATTTTATAACACACTTTTATAGTAAATTAAAAATTATCACCCAATTATTTCTCTTGTGAATATAAGGCACTTTTCTGGACAATTGTTATGTAATTCATTAAGAAGAACTACTTAATATTGAAATTAGGGATAAATGCAATAGAAGTCCTAAAACTTCAGAAACGAAAATGCAATTGAAGTCTAAAACTTACAAAAAGTGCGATTAAGTCCCAAAACTCATCAAATGTTTCAATCAGCCTTAAAGTTAATATCGTCAATTTTTTTAACAAAAAATGTTGACGTGACATTTTAAATAATTTTTCATTTTCCACGTGTTTTTTAAATTATTTTTTATTCAATTTTCTATTACATTTATCCCTTGAAATTAAACTAACCCATTTAAAAAGTTCAAGTGCCTCGAGGACATAACTTGGTTAAATTTTTGGTTTTTTGGTCAAGTCAATGATTCCGCTGTGAGTAGTCCAGACATCAGCGTCAAGAATAATTGTACCTTCCATGTCCCAAGTTCAAGTCCTAAGAATAAAATACTTCAAAAAGTGCTGCGCAAGATGCTTTCCGCAAAGCGATTCCGAGCTCCTATAGTGGAGCATCAGCTTTTCCCAAAGTTCTACAGCATAGATTTGCTTGGATTTGATGCCCCAGGTCGAACGGAAAAAAAGAAGAAAAAAGATAGACTAAGCTAGGAAAGCCTTCTGGGTATTGCAATTGCTTGAAAAGTCGATACGAAATTTAAACCAACCAAGAGCTAGGTGTCGATTCCTCTGTCTCTTCTTCATTACCTGATGCAATCGGATCCGTCCAACCCAACCCGATTTGTCCGAACTGATTAGAGCTAGTTAGAGATGGCGCTGTAATTCAGAAGCACATTTCGTCGAACTGGTCGTCTGTACCGGTTAGTTCTTCCCTCGGGCTGCAAATTTTCAGTCAAGCGACAGTTCTTCCATGTCACCAGAAATTGCCCAAATTGCAAAGGAAAGCGACCGGTTATGGACGATGCAAACGTTAGGTAGCTCTCATGGACACCCGAATGCAATCCATCTTTCGCACGATCTCACAAAAACATCGCAGCTTTCCCAAGGGGTTTGACAAGATCGGCAAAAAAAGAAGCACCTCATAACTACGACCATCTCCCTGCTGCAGAAAAGCTTATGCATTTCTTCTAAGATGCCGCCGCGCCCAATTTCAAGAAACTACAACTTTAGAAACACTTCACCAATTACATCAATGACAAGATAATAAGTGCATATGCAACTGTACAAAATCAAACATCAATAATCATATGAGCTAAGGATCTCGCGAGTCCTATCATGATTTCGCTTAAGCTACTGTCACTGCTCTCTCTAGTTTTTTGAAAGCTTTAGCTTGTCATCCGGTTTAGCTTCATTCAACAACGATAAAATATTGGGTTTTGCTTATATACAAAAACAGAGTTCCATCCTTCACATTAACAACAGAGATTAGGCCAATGAACTCAGTTAAATACACCACAACTATAGACAAGTACAGGCAGGGCTCCAGTCCCATCACACCAACATCCCATGATCCGCATGATCATGAAGGAACTGCAGCAAATTCAAGTTGATCTGCATAATCCCAACTTTTGCTGATGGAGCTTCTAGCTAATTGAAATGAAACAAAGAGACCAAATCCCTAGTCAATGCTTATGTTGCTGGGTGTAGATGTAGTCCAGGTGCGCCTCTGACATCAACCTTCTTTTTAAGCATTCTTCTTCGCCATCGTCGCATATCTCTTCTCCCATCAGCTGCATTGTGTTTTTTCGATAAAAATTCCCCAAAAGAAAGTCCCACACGACAGAACAAAAGAGCAAATTTAGATCACGAGGAAAAAAGAATTGCAGAAAAGGACATGCGACTGCAGTAGGTGAAGGAAAACAATGGGGCTATGCAATGCGTACGTTACGGATCATATCATCACTGCCGTCCATCTTCTCTCGCATGGCACCTCCCGAGCTGGCAATGTTCTTCAACTCTCTCTCTTCAAGCCCTGGAAAAAGTATAGCTTACCACTTAATTAGCCTTTCCTCATCTTTCAAACGGATGATCATGTGGTTGAGGAAGGATCAACTAATAAATGCTTGCAATTACCAGGTTCATTTGCCGCGTGTTTTGCAGCTGAACTTGATAGAAGAAGGAAGAGGAGGAAGATTGAAAGAGCATGAGAGTATAAGCCCAACTTCATTGTTGTCTGGAGCTTGTATCAGAGATCAGATGGTGGAGAAGATGAGTTTTAGAGAGTTTTGAGAAATGGGGTGATTGGGGCTTCGGAAGTACCAGGAGCACAGTGATGCACTTAAGTACATGCAAAAAGTGACTGCCACTATGACGCCCTTTCTTCATTTGCCTTTATGGCACAAGCCTCTTCTTTGGGGGAATTAAGACAAGTTTTAAGTCACGTATTTTGCATGACCTTAAAGAGATAGAGAAACCCCCAACCGAAATAAGATCCACCACCTGGATGTAATCATTACTGTTGAGTTTTTTTTTTTTCAATTCGAATGATCAAAAGCTGCAATTGACTTGGTTCAAGTGAAGTGGAATCCGGTCAAGAATTTTCCCTTAGGCAGTGTGTAGCAGGAGCTTTGGGACACGTAATCTGTTGAGGACTCGATGATTTGATTCCTTAGTAAAGCCAAAAGAAAGGTCATGCTTTGCGATTAATTGATCGATATTTTATGTAATTACGTCTGAAGAAAAGGTGCTCAGGTTAGATTTGCTTAAATGTGTTGGAACTTTGAACAGTTTTATAGCAAAATTCAAACAAAAAGAGCTAGACATGCTGAAGAGGGTACTTAGTTTGTTGCTAATTAGTTCCCAAAGTGCAAAGCCAAAAAAAGGTCCGAACTCGAACAGCAAGTCAACAGATATACCCATGTTCTAGGAAGACAACCTCACGATACCAGTCTCAGGGAAATGCAAAACATCGGGCTATTGAAGTTTGTATAAACAACTCTAAATTCAACCATGTGAGGTACGAGACTCTTGAGATATATTAGTCCGTACTCGGTCAAATATCAATTCTCTTAAGCTCCAGCTAACTTGAGCATCGGAGGGTGCCCAAAATCCCATTTCCAAGATGGGATTGACCTATTTGTAGCGTGCAGAGCCGGATCAAGAACTAAGTGATCCAAGAAGAGCTAGCGCGAGTGAAATGGAGTCGCGGGTCAATTCACATTCGACCGTTTCCCAACATCACATGGGAATCAATCGGCATCGACACTCGAAAAGCAAAGGAAAGCAAAATCCTGACAAAATTCACAGGAAATCAATTCACGAAAGTCCCGGAGTCCTGAGAGAGACTGTGCTTTACGTCACTGTCTGCCGACGAGTGGTCCACGTAGTTCGGAAATCAATGCAGTGTGGTGGGCGGTGTGTTCACTTTCCGACAGACAGCGTCCAGGAAGTCAACCTCCTTGAAAGAACACAGTAACCATTGTTCGATCCCTTCGATTCGATTTAATTGCAATGCAGAGTCACGGTTCGTGCTGGAGAAACGCATGGCTGTTTTTTCATTCGACAGCTGTAGTGCATGCCCAGTGCCCACATGTTTCATCTTTTGATGTGATGGGGATACACGCGGGCAAGATTCTCTGAGTTATCATGCTGCGAAAAGCAATAAACCATGCAAAGGTCCGTCCAAAGTCCGGACGCACGATTAACTAGGCGCGTGTTAAGCATCTCTTTTTTGGGGGATTTGGGTACATGTTTGTTTTTATATGGTAAATAAAATTTGCTGTAAAATCAAAGCTAAAAAAGAGAAAAAGCATAGTTAAAATGATCAAAACGCCTTTCCTCATTTCCACAGAAAACCGGTAGATATTATATATATCGTACAAGTACACCTTCTGTTTCATGATCAAAGAATAATGATGCACCTTTTGTTTTATTTCTAACTTCGGCTATTATTATTTCCTGCTCTTAAGATGTTTTAATAGTCAGCGGCACTCAAACATTTTCAACCGGATCAAATTTGACAGTGCACGCAAATTGTTCTGTCCAGGTCCGCTGGCATCACGCAACATTCCAGTTCTAGGGCAATGGACGCGGCTCCAAGTTTTTTGGAAGAAGTTGTGACTTGGATAAGAAAACTGCCACATTCACCGCCGAACTCTCGAAATTTCGGTCTTTGAGATGTGATTTTTATCTGATATCGAACCTTTTTATGACTTTAAAAGCATTCAAAGTCAGTTGCGACCGCATGGAATCTCCATATAGTTTTCTAATGTTTTGAGTGGAATTCTAGTTGTCATCTTGACAGATGAGTAGCCTCAAATCCAAACGTTCCGGGTTTAGAATGAATTGAAGAAGCATGTGGCCAGGAAAGGATGGTTTCGTAAGTCGGTCGGTCCAAGAAAGCGTTGTGAAGTTTCTCGGCCACAGCATAAGCCCAGAGGACAAAGTTATCTGTGTCTGGGTTGGAGCCCATGAAGTTTTTCTAGTCGGTCACAGAGGATGAAGCCCACGGAGTACTCCTAGATCTCAATATTTTTTTTCTAAAACCTTGGTTAAATTTAGGGGTGAATGGTTTTAAGGTCGATTTAGGTTCCATCTAGAACCTTGAACCTATCCATCGGAATCAGTTCCCAAATTTTTGGAACCTAAAACTTACCTAAATACTTTGGAACTTGAAATCTATGTTGTCATAGGTTACAAGTTTTACCTAGCCTCAACTTGTATTTTCAATTGAATAATTGCAATGAAATAATCACCTCTAATTACTATTATTTGTTATTATAATTTACTGATCAAAACTCATATTTAGACATACAAAGAATATGAAATATTAATAAAGTAAAAATCTTAGTTATGAATATGTCGTAAATGAAAACTCAAACTAGTAGTTCTAGATTATACACTCATTATTGGACACTGTGAAATGCTACAAGATTACAGGAAAACATCGAACAAGAGAAACACAAACACTTGTTCTAAGTGTCGAGTTCCAAGGACTTGAAACCTATTCATCGAAATAGGTCCCCAAATTTTTGGAACTTGAAACTTACCTTCAATAAATCAAATCTAGGATTGGACATCGGTCCAATTCTCCGATTTTCGATTATATCATAAATCCATGCTCATGCCTAGTTAAATTAGATTCGAAAGTGCCCAAAAAGAAAGCTCAAAAGTACCCAAAGAAAAAAAGGAACAAAAGCCAAGCTAGATCAACATTGGGTTGGAGGGATAGCAACCCTCACTAGTGAGCCCTTGCTTAGATTTGCTTTGCAGCAACAGTGGTGCTAGTGTCACAACCACTACACGAGGGTCAATCCTTCCCTATGGTCGATGAGGGTCGTCAGCCCTTGTCAACACCAATGCAAAGTGGAGAGTGACAACACCTTGAGCTTTGTCCATTTTAAAAAAAAACAAACAAACAAAAGAAAATTAGCTTCTTTAAATTTTATATTCTTTCTTTTCTTTGCAAATTTTCCAATCATTTTTGTTTTTATTAGGTGCCACGTGTCTTTGAAAGGTAAAAATAAAAAAGTCATATCAGCATCTTGCGTTAGCCAAATTAGAAAAAATAAAGAGGGATTTGATTACATTATTTTAACAAGTATTAGAACTTTACACCGTCCGAAACCTTCAAGACTCGGTTGTATTTTCGCGATGAATTCTAAATCTTTTGATGCACTTATCTCATAAAAATTGAGGAAAAGACATATTTCAACTTGAAGAAAAACAGGCCAACTGAGAGTTAGAAGAAAACGTGCGGTCATAGAGGCCACACTCACCAACTTAAAAGGAAAAGGAGATACTTCCTACCCCCTCTGCCAACTTATCATATTTTTATTTTGCTAATTCTAACGAGACTGTCGTTGTAGCCGATTTTTTTTTTCTTTGTCCGAAGCACACAATTTTCCTTGTTAATTAACCCCACGTGTCTCATTTCCACACTCTCGTTCGTCGCCCTTTGTTTATTTATTTATGTTTGGTCGAAGTCACTCTTTGTTTGTTACTAGCTCGTGCATCTCCCCGGTTTTGAAAAAAAAATTGCCAATAAGTGAAATTACTGGGATAAGAAAAATTATATCCCACTCGTTTAATAACCCTAAGTTTGAACCAACTACAAAATATGACCTTTCATTATTTGCAAACCGTGTCAATTAGGTAAAGCGTCCTTATTACCATTTAATCTGCTGTTATAAAACCCCTTAAGGAAAATGTTGCTGGCGTGTACAAAAGAAAATTCACCTGGTAGGTGTAAAATCCATATGAATGCGAGAAACAATGTTCATATATGTCACCTAGCGACTCTGTCATGAATATGACATACTTAAAGTCCCAAAAAAAAAACAAAAACTCTGATTTTAGATCTAATCTCAATTCTACTTCCCAATATTTTTTTGTCTAGAATAAAATTTTCAACTTTCACTCTAACCCCAAATCTATATAAACGTTCAAAAGTTATCATCAATTTCTTCAAGATTATCACCACCAAGAATCTGCTATTATTCCATACAATGATAAGGTAAAGTTGCGGGTGCTAAAAGGGCTTTAATGTTTATAATTCTGAAGAAACCGGGGGTGACTTTTGGATGTGTTGGCAGATTAGAACTAGAGTGAATTTTGGGGGATTTATTTTAGACAAAAATAAACTTGGGGCAAAATTAAGGGTTATTTAGAAAATTGGCCTTTTTTATTGGCCAATGAGAAAACTTTCCGAATAAACGAATAATGTATAGTTAATCCAATTTTTTGTTGCTTATTTAAACTCGTTTTGGGTCAACAAAACGATGAGCGACAGAGAATCGATTTTTCAATGGAAAAAGGAATCAAGTGAAACATATGATATTAACTTATTAAGGGCTGAATCTGTCTTGAAGAAGGGGAGAAAGATTCCAAGGTAAAGCGTCTCTCGAGACTCCAACTTAGCTCAACTACAATCCTCCAAAAGTTCGGTGGAAGTTTTTAGGTCAAGTCACGCAAGAAAGGAATTATTAAAAAATTTAATAAATGAAGTTTTTGTGCCGACATTTTGCAGTCGCTTGCATAATCGAAGTGTCGATATCGATGTCTTAAAAAGCTCGCTCCGAGAGACTTTACTCTCTCTCAAATATCTTGTCATGAGAATCTTTATAGAATATGTTGATATTCTAATCACATTATGCGAAATGCTTTTGTAAAAGGAATTCTTCGCGGTGATGAACATTACTTCATGGCTTGTTTAAGAGTCGTCTGCTTAGCTCTTATATTTTTCTTTTTTCTTTTTTGGTATGAAAAAAAAGGCTAAAGTCGAATCAAAAATTTAATGTCATAAATTTATTATCTTTAATATATTTTTATTTTATCTAATATTTATTTTACTTCCAACTTCGCTCGTCGTTGGTAATAACCTCGGTAGTGGGTGCGAACATCGCTAATCCTTCCGTGGAAAAGCCCAAATCCAATGGGCGGACAAGACTAGAGCGGTGTCTCTACAAAACCACATAGTTTTTTGGACAGAATTTCAACCTGACCCCCCCAAGGAAACGTTTCTCGAGTACAAGATCTTCTAATCGCAGCACGTAATCGTGGGTCTTGTAGCGATATACCGAGAAGCCACTCTACTCTACCGTGACAAGACGTACGTCGAATTTAAAATGGTTCGTTCTATCAATGTCTACTTTGAGTGAATTAATCATTAGAAATGTAACTAGATCTACTTAATTACTATAAAAAAAAAGGCATCGCGTGGCATTACGCAAATTAAAAAGGAAAAGTGGAGTTTAGAGCGTATTTATTACATAAAGCTGGATTAGGCATTTGTTACTTTTGTTTTCGTCATCGGAAATTGCATAGTTGACTGTTTCTTAAAATACTTTTGGAGTCGATTATTGGTATGATGGCTTGAGAAATGCTATATAAAATGCATTTCTTGATGAATGGAATTGCGAAAGATTTTAGTTATCATCGATATATGATCAGAATTTTTTAAGGTGTCACGAGTATTATGTGCCCATCTTATCTCGATAATATGACTTAATTAGGAGAAACTATAAAAGACTCTTGTTAGCTATGTTGTGTTATAGTCGTGCTGTGAAGTGTCGTGGCTTTTATGTTAGTTAATACATATGTAAAAAAATGCAGCACTTTAATATTGGGTGAGATGGTGTTGCATTTATGAGGCATTTGCCAAACATCTTGTAAAAAATTACGACACCTCCTTTCCACAGCTGAAACCATGGTGGAGGAAAGGCCATTTTAAACCACCTCTTAATCAAAAGAAAAGCTCATCGATAGGATAAAAAACAAAAAGTCTACTCAGTTACTTAAGTTTTCAACAATTAAAGAAAATCGACACTAAATGCGCGCCTCGTCACGATCATTCATGATGAAGCGATCACCGATCACCCTAAATATGAAAAGTACTAAATCGACCCCCGCCGATTAGGTGGATGATCTTGAATTAAAACGGAGGAAAAAGAAACTCGAGCAACGAAAGCTGCGGCGGCAACAAAGAGTACGACCGGCCACGGGCCCACGAGGGGGGAGGAGGAAGTAAGGACGGACGCACGCACGTCAGCGAGAGGTGTGGAGATCGTCATTGCCCCCACCATCGGCAGTAGCTCTCAACCACTAAACGCGCGCGCATCTTTCTTCACCTACCACGGAAGTCACGAACCACCATCTCATCATGCCTTCCCCTCTCTCTCTCTCTCCTCCCGTGCTCACCAAACCCCTTTGCCTCCCTCCCCTCCATTAGAATAATGCAGCAGGGGACAGCAACGTCATTCTCCCTCCAATCATCGCGTCCACATCTGCTCACGTCTCTTAACCCCTCGCCAGCATCGACCGAAATGGGAACCGAATCAGGTCCAGAGTCTAACGATACGCATCCCCCCCTAAACTTTTTGGCAAATCCGGGTGCGCCTTTGCACCCGCGGGAACGTGCTCCCGTCGAGTCCGGTATTTTTTACCTAGGATGGGGTCGAGGATCTCGTTTTCCAGGTGCCTACCACGACCCAACTTGTCTATTATTATTATCGAAAAGCTTCTTAGACAAGGCCTCGCAGATCGTTCTGGTGGCTTCTTTTTGGTAGGTATTGACACGGACAGACCATGTAGAGACAGGTTCGGGCCCGAGCTAATGTCGTGTCTTGTCGAATGATTGGCGTTTGGAATTGATGATCAATTTCGACAGCAGCGACAGCCTTTCCTTATCAATTTCCCCGATTAGTGTGTGGCATCATTCGTCTTGCCCTTACATTGATTAGGCGATGATTAGCAACGTGGAGGAAACTGTTTAGAAATATGCTGAAAGATGTTTAGGATAATTACTCTAAATTTTGTATATATCTTTTGATTGTGCAAATATAACCATTAACCCGTGTACACTTTGTTATTTGTAGATTGAAAATATACCAATCATATGTTATTTCCTCTTCTGCACTATTATTATTGACTTTGTATCAAAGCCACTATTTCTCTATAAAGCCTAAGTGCACCCCAAGCATCTCTGTGCACACCCTAGTAAATTCATTCTACACTCAACAATATTCACTTCGTGCAACACAAGTCTCATTTAAGAAAACACTTAATTGAGTCCATTTGACAATTGCCGTGTTTCATGCCAACCACATCGGATGTGTCACCAAATCAAGTCTACACCAAATGCGCACTTGTGTGAGCACCCGTGTACTTTAGGATCAACTAACTCTCATACCAAGAAAAGAACGATGAATAAAAATTGAGAAATTTATGTATATTTCAATGTAACATATTTGTGATCAAAAAAAAAAAATGTAACATATTGAAAAGTACATCAACTTATTTATAAGCTTTAATAGATGACTGTCTAAGAAAATTAAATTAGATATACATAATTAAAAGAGGAAAATTAGAGGAAATATTTTTAATATCTCTAGTAAATATTTAAATATCTCTAACATCACCTCAAATTCAAAGTGCATAGAAGACGTTGATGGCGGATGATGCAACGTCCGCTGGCTGTTTCGTGGCAAAACTTCCGGATTTAATCTAGCTGGTTTAAGGATGGCGAGTCTGGTGATGGTGTTGGCTTCTCAAAATGACACGCAAAAGGTAGAGAATTTGAGGAGAAACAAGCAATCGATATAGCTAATTTGCGTAAAAGAAACTAAAGGATGCGGCCTATGGTTATATGACTATTAGCAATGTGGCTGGCATCGAGAAAAAATTACTTCCGTGAAAAAAAAAAAAAAAGAAAAAAAAAGGGGGGCTAGACTGATCAGTTTGATCAAATATCTCTGACAGACACAAACCCGATCCAAGGCCCCAAATCCGGCGGCGCTCAGTTTGTGCACAATTTTGCATAGAAGCTGAGCAAAACCTAGAGGCAGATTCGCTAACACGAGAAACTCATGATGGAAAAAGTTGACAAATGCGCAACCTAACTATTACAATATGGTTCCAGAAAATGACATCGTGTGGCTCAATCTAGACGTGTGACTCCACCTAAGAGCGATCATCGTTTACCCATCTTCGCTTGACTTCGCAGTTGTGGTCCTCCTTTACCCAGAAGTATGCACTTCTTTCCACCATAGATATTCAATCGAAATAATAAAATATCCAAGAGAAAATATCTACTTCTTCGCAACTATTGACAGCATATTCATCCTATTGTCAAAACTCCATGCTTGAACAAGTCTTGTTATGTGCAAAAGCTACAGTCGAGCCTTCTTATGAATGACTTCAGGGAAATAGCTTTCACAAACTTATTTTAGTGAACTAAACCATAGTACCGATTGATCAAGTATGATTCGCAATCGAAGTCCATAAATGAAGGGAGAGGGGAGGGCGAACAAAAGGAGGTAGAAGAAAATAAGAATATGCAATGGGTGCACATGTCGAGAAGGCATTGATGAGTCTGTTTACCTTTCAATTCACGTATCCCTTTATGATTAGTTGGTCAATAAAATGGAATGGGTGCTCATGTCGAGAAGGCAACCGGCAAAATAATATGGATTAGACGCATCCCATGTGAAGGTAAACAGACTCATCAATGCATGCAATGCCCTGATGAAGAAACAGCCAGAAACCTGCGAACTCATCGGGCCCGAAGCATATCGACTGAAAAAACGCACTCGACGCTGATTAGTGGATGCGTTTCCGAGGATAGTTACTGTAACAGGTGAAGAAAAAATTAACGAATTCAAAAGGAAAAATGGATGGGACCAGTAGCCAAAACCGAACCGAACCCTAACATGCGGGATCGTCTGTTTGCTCCGAGGACGGACAATAATGTGGTCCTCCCTCCTCCGCCTTCTGCGCCACTTGCCAGTCCTAAGCTTCGGGTCCAACGCACGCGCTCACTGGTTGTTTTCACTCGGTGGATACGGATCCATCACGTGAATTTCCCCCCGGTTTAGGCTCTTTAGGTACCTTCTCTACTGTCCTAAATAGGATTTAGTTATTCCATATGTGTCGTCATACACTATAAATCTTACGAACTAGTTCGGTTTCGGGTTTTTGGCTGTATAGGTAGCCTCAATTCATAACGATTTCCTGAGCAATTGTAAGATGCAAGAGTATTTTCAAGCTCCCCCCTTTCCGGAGTTCAAATTTCCTAATTCCAAACCCGTCGATCGAACCGCCCCATTATCAGCAGCAAAACATAAAATATAGATTGTGGACAGTAGTGACCTTGATTACATAAAAGAAAATAGACACGTTATTCTCCCCGATTCTCAAAATCAGAAATCAAATCCAATGAATGTGTGCTCCATCTTGGAGCACCACCACACCACACCTACCCCCCTCTGTATAAATTAATTTAACTGGGCCCCATCGCCATCGCCAGGTTGGCACGTTCACGTCCGCACGTAAACGTAAAAGCGAGCTCGCGAGAGCGGGACAGAGCGCGAGCGAAAGCCAAAAGGAAAAAGGAGGGGGTGAACGGTGATTATAGATGGTGACAATGAAAATTTACTGTACAGTTTAACCAGAATACAGAGATCTCAACATTCAAGAAGAGGAGAGAAAAGCGAAAAATATCGACTGTTTCTTCTTCAATGATCTGAACGAACCCAGGTTTCCCAGTTCAAGAGCACGGCAGGGGAAAGACAGATTGAGCGGGCAACCATGGATTCAGATTCTTACACGTAATACGCCACGAATTCAGACAAGCCTAAACATCATCTTCTTCGTCCTCCCTACCTACACAGCTTCACATATTTACGTACCAACTCCGGTGTTTCGCGTTCTGGGTTGGAGTTTCACAATCATTCACGAACAAACCCAACCCCCCCATTATAGAAAAGAGAAAGATTGACAAAGAAATGAACCAATGAGACTAGGAAGAAGAGAAGGGAAAACGAAAAATCCTCTGTCTGTGCAGTAGACGGCAGTCAATTAACACTTGCTCTGTTTATTTTTGGAATTTTTTTTTATTTTATTTATTTGTACTATGAATTTTGATGCTTCTTTCTTCGGGGGAGGGCTAATCTCCTCTGGAGGGACACCATGGCGTCATGTCCATGGGATAGCTCCCGAGGACCCTGAGGAAGGACGTGAACTCCTGCACTTCGGCGAGCGCGTTCTGGGCCCTGACCTCCGCGAGCGACGCCTCGAAGTCGACGTAGAACATGTACTCGAAGTGCTTCGCCGTGCCGACGTTGGCGTCGTCGACGAGCCGGATGGGCCGGTTCCGGTGGGGCCTCGACTCGATCTTGGTCAGACTGATGTTCCGGAACGCGAACGCCGAGAGCACCTTGAACAGAACGCTCGTCCCCTTGTCGTGCGCGAACACGATGCTCGTCTTGAACGGCCGGTCCGTCCGCGGGATGATGGGCTCACGCGCCAGCATCACGAACCGGGTCACGTTGCTCGAGTCGTCCTGGATGCCGTCCGCCAGGATCTGGAGCCCGTACAGCTCCGCCGCGCGCGCGCTCGCGATCGCCGCCGTGTCGCGGAGGTTGTTCGCCGCGATGTACTCCGCGGCTCCGGCAGTGTCGTCCACGGCCTCACGCGCCGCCTGCGGGGCCAGCTTCGTCAGGGTGTGCTCGCACTGGGAGAGCGCCTGCGGGTGGGAGATCACGCGCGAGAGGTACTCCACGCGCGTGCCGGGGAGCGCGAGGAGGCAATGGTGGACCGCGAGCTGGACCTCGCCGACGATGTGGAGGCGGTGGCGGAGGAGGAGGTCGTAGTTCCGGTGGATCGAGCCGCCGAGGGAGTTCTCCACCGGCAAGACGGCGCGGTCCGCGATCCAGAGCTCCACGGCCTGGAAGGCGACCTCGAACTGGTCGCACGGGATCGCCTCGCACTTCGGATAGGCTTTCCCGGCGGCTGCTTCGGAGTAGGCTCCGGGGACGCCCTGGTAGGCGACGCGGAGCTGAGAGCCGTGCATCGGAGCCGGGGACAGGTCCGTGATGGTGAGCGGCTTGGGCGGCTGGGGGGCGGTAGGTGGGAGCTTGTTGTTGGCGTCGATGGGGACGAGGGTAAGGTCGACGGCGGCCTTGTGCCCGTTGACGGAGGCGACGCTGTCGGATCGGCCGCCGTTGGCGTCGTCGGCGGTGGAGGGGGGCTGGCTGTCCTGGCAAACGATCTTGCTGGCGAGGATGGCGCAGGAGCTCTGCCAGTCGGCCTTGCAGGAGCCGACGCCGTTGGGGTAGTGGACGGAGTCGGAGCGGTAGGCGCACCGGGTCGGGTGGTGGGCGGCGGCGACCCGGGCGAGCCGCGGCGGGCGTGGGGTAGGGCGGATGACGGACCTGAGGCTGGTTGGAGTCGGAGGGGATAGGGACTGCATTTTGTGGGTACAAGTACAACAACTGGGATAAGTACGAAAGAGAGAGGAGAGAAATTGGAGAGGAACAGGGGAAAAACTAGAGCGAATAAATTTAGCAAAGGGAGATGAGAGAAAAAGCTTGGAGTTTCTCCTCGGGGCGAGAAGGGAAACCTCAAGCTGAGGGAGGGAGGGAGAGAGAAGGGGTTTCTTATATGAGAGGAGGGGGAAGGGAAGGGAAGGGGAGTAGGGGGGAGACTTGAGAGGAGGAGGAGGAAGGGATTGGTGAGGAAGTGGTTCGGTCAATCTCTCACCTACCCCTTCCTCTTCCTTCTCTTTTCCTCTCTCTCTCTCTCTCTCTCTCTATTTTTCTATTTTTCTTTTATTTTCATTTCGACAAATCAACATGTGCACGTTTCACTCGAATTGAATTAAACGACAAAATATCTTTTTCTCGAAAATCGATTTTCACTTGAGGAGACAGATTCCGTAGCGACTCTGAATTAAAAATATTATAGATAAACAAGAGGATTAATATCTTTACTTCAAATGAAATCGAGCGTATACAAGTTGTACCGGAATTTAATCGTCGATAAAATCTGAGATCGCATTCTCTTCTGCGAAAGCTTGAGAAGATAAAAATGTCCAATGCCAAAATTTAATCGACCACATTAGTTCGGAAATTATAACTACCGTGCAAAAACGTAAGGATATCCTTGTCAACAATCACCAACCATACGCCGTCGTATATCAACGGTTGATAATGGTCATCGATATAAATCAATATTGATGATATTTATTATGATTGTTCATGAGTGTAATAATAAGTTGCACTCTAGTCATGTGCTTATGCATATCGATGAGCCGGTTAATTTTTTGTGCAAACAGTGCACAACCACACATTTTAGGATAGAGTTTGGGACAACGTATTTCCGTTCCTGTATGACTTAGTCTATCCAATTTTTACCAAAAAGATAAAATTGTCATCTATCATTCTATTGCAATTTAAATTATTGGTCCCACATTTATCTACTTTCCTTTTTTTTAGTTTTTCTATATCTACGTAGGATTTAATTATCATAATTAAGAATTACATATATTTAGTTTTTCTTTGCTATGGATTTTCCATGCATATTAAAGGCATTTTTTTTTAATTATTGTTAGATATTACTACCACAAAAACTTATTTTTTTCAGATAGAGAAATCTCACAGAATTCTAGTTCATTTTCACGTTGTCCATCATATTTATGGATGACTCGTTCAATCAAAACATTGCATAAAGTAAGTTTTTTTTTTTAAATGCCAATGAATAATCATTATTTTGGATTGAGATAAATTAATCTCATTTATTAATTATTTTTTTTCTTGGTCGGTCCTACTCTACTCCTATTCTAACTCTCACTCTACTTTTGCCCTCCGTGGGTCTTTCTTATCCTAATTCATTCCATTCTACCAATGAATAATTTATAATAATTCACAAATCGAGATCGGCTAATTGTTCTCAGACCAGTAGAAATTTCTCGATTTCGAAATATATCGAAGCCTTGAGTAATAAAAAAAAAGTGGGATGCTGTATTTCCATGATTGGATTTCATAATCGAAATCTACATTTGAAAGTGAATCATCCTCACCCCCAACTCCCTTGAGAATGTAGGAATTCGAAACCCCCATTTTCCCCTTCCATGTTGGAAATGTGGCCACTGAAGCAAACCCAATGGTTCATTTATGAATTGTTTACAAAAAAATCAAGATATCTCATTGTGCATAATGTTTTTAGTGTATTCCTATATATTCTCTAATGTCTTACCTGCTTTGTATAAAAGTATCTCACTAGTTTAATAAGGAAAATAAATAAATTATTTGATATAATAAATAAAGGGACTTGACTTATATCGTAGACTAATGAAAATAATATAAGTTCATTAAGAAAGTGAGCTTTTGAGATAAGAAAGACAAAAAACAAATAAGTTCTTAAGAAGAATTTTTTTTAGTTTTATACTATATCAAAGAATGCATTTTTTCCTTACATCAGCAAGATACTTTTATACAGAAGTATGTGAAACGTTATAGGCATTCAAATTTCGCGTTCGACGCAACACCAACAGTTGGTTCAAGTCTTGGAATCTTCTTCAGCGGATGAGTTTATAATCTCTCATGATAATCTTTCATATTGGATCGAAATGAACCATATTTTGACTATTTAACGAATCTCAGTCCGAGCGGCCGTGATTTTTTGAACTTTTTTTGATTTAGTAGTGAAAATCTATGGAGATAATGTGTCATAAATGGACTCAATTGATCGCCAGCAAGTATGCCGTGAGCATGTTAAGTGCAGTAGAATTGTATCGAAACCATATGAATGATCTAATTTGGACGTCGTCACGATCCTTTTGGAAAGGGACTATTAAAATACAGTGCAATACGAGTGAAACGTTCGCACCACAACTACCCATCGAAGCGTGCGGCATCCATGGCCACTCGCCTTCCCGGCAATTCATGTCAGCATGTGCAGCACAACAGATGAGTCGATGTCGATGGTCCACGCACTTCCCTTTGGAACAGTCTTCGTCTTCGTCTTCGTCTTCGTCTCCGTTGCGTCTTCATGTGAATGCTTTGCAATTGTACCTTTTCACGTCCTTCCTGTCTATTTCCCCGGGCCTTTTGCGTTCTCAGGGACGAAGATAGCGCGAAACGTCATAGTGCCCATACAAGGACCATGCTGTGGCGACTTTATTTCATTGCTAGGATGTTTCGCCGGGCTGTTTGACACACATATTGTGCCTGCTGACACTAAAAAGTAAAAAGAATCGGGTCATCATTATCATCATTTCTCTTTATGGAAACCTTTACAAGATCATCGACACAGACGTGAAATTTCCAAGTAATGGAGTCCATATCTTTGGATTTGTAACTCTCTATAAATAATTAAGGGAAATTACCAAGAAAGTTCTAAATATTTTGGATTTTTATCAATTCGATCTTAAATATTTCTATTTGGTCCGTTGAGTCATAAATATTTTCTGATGTTCTTTCTCCAAAAATCGTTAACGTGGATATTGACCGTCTTATATTGTACAATCGGCATTGATATAGACACTTTTTGAATTTTTCTAAATTTTTTTCTTTCTTTGTTTTTCCCTTTTCTTTTTGCTAATGGCTGATCCCCAACCATCGGCCATAGGCTATAGCTGATGAGGATCAACTTGGCCAGATTTCAGCTATGGTGACCTTGCCAGGCCTTGCCCTTATTGACACTAGCGTTGTGGCCCACAACGGGTGACCGGCCACTAGTAAAAAGAAAAAATTCCCAAAAATTTCCAAAATTGTCCATGTATGCATGTATGCATCAACCGTCCAACGCACTCGTCGTGTCATGTAGGAAGACCGGCATCGACATCAACTTTTTTTTAGGAAAATTGGCTAGATTTTTTTTTTTTTGGTCGGTCCTACGCTAATCCTACTCTAACACTCACTCGTACTTTGCCCGCCGCCTTGCGGGCGTGGAGTCGAAATCCACTCCTGAAATGAAATCGTCCTCACCCCAATCTCCCCTGAGAAAGTGGGGATTTGAACTCCCAACCTTCCCCTTCCAAGATGGAAGGGTGGCCACTGGGGCGAACCCCCAGTGGTTAATTGGCTAGATTGACTATATTGGTAAATTTTGAAAAAAAATTAAGAATAAATTGGCTAAATTAAAATATTTAGAACTAAATTAATATACGTGCAACAAGTTGAAGACTTCTTTTTTAATTTCCCCTAAATAATTATTGCTCGATAATAGGAGATTATGGATATAGTCTAACTCATTGTAAATGCATATAAGATTAGGAGGATATTTGTTTATTCAAATTCAATAACGGACCGTATATCACTGCGATTGTTGGCTATAAATACCCACGTTGTATCGTTTTAAAACCTCTTGAGCAAACAAAAGATTGGTCTAATCAAACAAACGTGAGCTTCCAGAATCTCCAAATCTTTTTAGTCGAATAGAATTACTAACCATTGAATTAATTAATGATAATATATATTTTGTATAAGAGTTCCGAAGAAATGCACGTGGACGATGAACTACGACCGCAGGATTGGTCTCTCATTGGACCACAGAAGCCGCCCCCCTCAGCTTATACGTGGTAACAATGAAAACTATGCAAAGTGAAAATGGCCCCTCTGCCAAATTTACTAGAATAAAACCGAAGAGAGGTGGCCTCGCTTTAAGGCGACATTGCATGGTCCCTTTTTCAGGCTCTAAACATCACATTCATTTCACAAAAAATGAATAATTCAAAAAATATTTTTTTAAAAATAATTACTTATATTACTTGAAAAATTTAATAGATAGAAGATATTTTCAATATTAGCAATAATTTTTATATAAATAGTTTCATAAATGATGAAAATATTATTTTTTAATTCATTTTAAAAGTGATTTAAACGATCATTGAATCATTCATTTTCCACAAAATAAACGCACTCTTAAATGCGACGTCTTGGTGGAATGGAATGGTACACATTGATAATGCCGATGTTTTTATTTAATTACTGTAAGACTTGATAAGATTATTGTATCTTGGTTATAAGACATTCACTCGAGGGAATGGAGTTGAACAAGAATACATTGTACTCATGTTAATGGTATAACAATTGATATGCCCTAAACAAATCTAAATTATGATTAATAAAAAATTATAAATTAATTCAAATAATCAAGTATATTTTTATATAGCTTTAAAATTTTAATTTTGGTGTTCTTTTATTTGATATTTTGAGTATAGCAATTATCAATAGTTAACATTTTGTTTAGTGATTCAATTTTATTGATTAATATTTCGATTAGAATAAAAGGAAAGGTAAGAGTCCTCCTCTAAGTGGAGGAATCACCATTGCTCCTATTCAACTCCACGTTGCCAACGAAACAAGATTGACAGGTGATGCTTATTCCCTTTAGTAGATTCCACAGGTGATTTCAGTTTCCTTGACTGTACTATTTGCCTTTGGTACCTGTACCAAAATAGAACAAAGAAAATGAAAAAGAAAGGTTTAAATTTTATAGCCTAATTTCCTTAAAAACCCCAAACTTTAAATTATATTTATTTCGTGGAAAATGAATAATTTGAAAAACGTTTTTCAAAAAAATAATTATTTGTATCGGTCAAAATAATTAGTCAATAAGAAATAATTTATTATTTATGAAAATATTTTTTTTGTTCATTTTTGTATGCGATACAAGTTGTAATTTTTGGATTTATTTTACCAAGGAACAAATGCATCAGTTTATCCAATCTCAAGTCTACCCTGAATTTTTTTGTCTAAAAAAAAAATCTCTAACTCTCAATCTAATCCCAAATTTGCCCACACGTCCGAAAGTTGTAACTGATTCCTTTAAGATCTCAACAGCCATACGAAGTGAGGTTATTTATGAAGATGTACGAATGTGAGAGTGTTGTAAAAAATGTAGATTTTTTATAATGAACTTCTAATTGGCCCTAATGCTAATAATAACCAATTGTGATTTTTGGAAGTGTGGGTAGATTTAGGATTAGAATGAAAATTGAGAATTTTTTTTAGACAAAAAAAATTTCGGCTAGAATTAGGTTAGGACCTAAAGTTGGGATTTTATTTAAGGAATTACCCTAAACTTTTCACATATTTGGCACATAGGACAACTACATAATTGACTTATACATCGACAAGGACTCACTATTCCGGTTGATCGAGTATTTCATGAATCTCATACATAGATTAAATCCAGTCTAGACTGTTCAAACTTAAATTCATAGTATATTCCATTCTTGCGTAACCTCATGTCGACTTAAGATTTAATATTTTGAAAGCTCATTGAGAAAATGCAAAGTAGTTTAGCCTAAAAAACTTTAGGCAAATGTAAATGCCGTTTGGTAAACTATGCTTTGAGAAGTAATTTTGAGAGAAATACCGTTTGATAGAAAACACATTTGAAAAGCTCTTTAGGTGATTAATATTAATTTTTTTAATTTTATTTGTTTAAAATATAAAAAAATAATGTATGCAACTTTTTAAATATAAATTTTGACAATAATACTAAAAAAATCGAATACATATATAATTTTTTTAAAAAGACCAAATCCTTCATCGGATTTTTTTTTTTTTTTATTTGCTTAAAATTGAAAAAAAAATTATGTATGCAACTTTTTAAATATAAATTTTCACAATAATGCTAGAAAAATCAAATACATACACACACACACACACACACACACACACACACACACACACACACACACACACACACACACATATATATTTAAAAAAGACCAAACCCTTAATTAGAATTTTTAAATTTTTAATTGTTTAAAATTGAAAAAAATAATGTATGCAACTTTTTAAATATAAATTTTGACAATAATACTAAAAAAATCAAATACATATATATATATATATATATATATATATACATATATTTAAAAAAGACCAAATCATTCGTTGAAATTTTTTAATTTTTAATTTTTAAAATTTGAAAAAATAATGTATACGACTTTTTAAATAAAAATTTGAAAATAATGCTAAGAAATCAAACACACACACACACACACACACACACACACACACACACATATATTTAAAAAAAGACCAAACCCTTCTTTGGAATTTTTTAATCTTTATTTGTTTAAAATTGAACAAAATAATGTATCCAACTTTTTAAATATAAATTTTGACAATAAGACTAAAAAAATCAAATATATAAATAATTTTTTTAAAAAGAGCACAATATATTGAATTTTTTTAGCATTATTTTGGCATTTAAAAATAATAACAAGGGCAAAATCAGAAATTTGAAAATAAGTAATGATGGCTTTGGAAGAAAAAAATTAACTTTTAGCATTTGGCCAAATGCTTTAATCCATACTAGCATTGAACTTTTAGCTTTCCTAATGCTGCATCTACTTCAAAATGGTTGCCGAATAGTCAATATTTTCCTAATTCAAAGCCCCTGGGGATGCTAAACCGCACCCTAAGTTTGTTTTAGATGCTTTTAACGAAGTCAATGGCATTTATTTCAATGAAGTAAATGTACCCATATCTAGACACGTGTAGGCTCCGAAAGAATGAAAGGACGTGACATCAGATTTTATTATTGAAGCTTGTTGATGGGGATCCTCAAGTTTTCAAGACATCTCATGCGAAAAACCCGACAATTCAAACGGCAAGCAGGTAACTTTTGTATACTTTTGTCTTTTCGATAGTCAAAATTAGAACAAATTAACCATCAAAGGTGGACCATCGAAGATGAAAAAATCACCTAATTAATTTTAAATATATAATGCGAATACCAATTCAATTAAAAACATTTCAATTTTGTCAATTTAGTCATTATTTTTTATGCGAAATAATAATATAGTCGTTTCAGTCAATTTTTATTGCAAATCATTGACTTGATTGAGTAATTTTCCCACTTTAAAGCTTTTCACCTTGCATGATGATTGTCCATGATAAATAAAGGCAATACAAAGAAGGATTCATGCATGGAAGATGAAGTCATAATGTGGATTCCAATATTCTTCATGATCAAAGGACGGGTTTGCTTAAACTGTCAGTTGGTTGAGCTTTAAGTGACATGGAGCATGGGACCTAACTGTAGACGGCAGTTAAGTAGAAGCATCCAAAACTCTTTGACCTAGATCATTTTTCTATAGGGTGACGGAAAGTGAAAATTGCCCTTTGGTGGGCAATTCAATCACCTAGAAAGTTGTTGACGCCGACCCCTGAAGGCTGGCAAAGCAGCTCTTGGGATTGGTCCTCTGAATTATGTTTGGAGGAGATGAATCACCTTGACGTGAATGGACTATTGATCACTTAAGTCTCACAACATTTGATGATAGGGATTTATCCGATACATATACATCAGGCCAGTGTAACTTTTACCTTACCAAAATAGCCCATAACTTTTCGTCGATATGAATTGACTGCATACTTTTCCCAAATGTGAGCATACCGAGGTAAGTGTTGATCGGTGATTTGGTGGGACTAACCGATTCTCAATTGCTCGGGAAATTCTTGTCAATTCTATAGCCCACGGATAGTTTATAGTAACAATTTTGGAATATGAAGTTTCTTCGATCAATGCTTACAATTGACTTTGTTTATAAACATAGATAAGTTTGTCTACAACCCCGTTGACTCAGTATCAATGGATAATCACTCAATAATATAGCTAATGAATGTGCCATGTCAACATGGTTGTAAAATCGAAGGATTGAGGGTTGATTTGGGCCAAACGGATTTGGATAGGCTCGAATTAGGCCGAGTCGTAAAAATTTGCAGTTATTTATTTATTTATTATTGCTCATTTTTTAATCCTCATAAATGCACACACGTATAGTCAAACATAAAGAATTCATTATAGGAAGAGCATAAAAGAATGGATACATTTCAGATACCATAAACTATTGTTGATTGTTGAATATGATTAACCTGACTCTGCTACATCGTTCATTCATTAAGCACGCTGAATTTGTAGCCCAATTTTACCACATCTAACCTTACTTGGAACTAAGCAAAGGCTTGCACAAATTTCGGAAAAGAGCAATTACATGTTGATTAGGAAAGCAAGACCAGTGGGTAAGTCCCTCGAAATGCATTGTTATGATCCGAATTGTAAGATACGGGATTTCGATGTGTGGTTTATATGGTCTTGGACACTTCCACCTGAATACCTAATTTTTAGGATGTGGTTCCCTAACGTCTCTATTGTAAACCAGATGTATGTTCCATGGCATAACTTGACACGTCGGAATTTAATTCAAAAGGTAAAAGCACTTGATGAAGTCTAAAGACAAACCGACAGCTGAAAAGTCTCCAAATGCTATTCATTGAACGAGGAATTGTATAATAACGCCTAGTTTGGGATGAGCTGAGTTGACTAGAATGCCATATTTTTTTGCCTCCTTTTATCATATTCTTCTTGACGAGGATTCCACAGGTTTGACAGTTAAGTGAAGGTTGCATGCGTAGGTACAAATGGGGCGTTCCATGTTTGTTTGCAGAGACAACATGGTGAAACAAGCATGAGGATGAGGTAGGAATAAGAGGCACGCGTTGTGTAAAAGTAGGTGGTAGAAGCGCAAGGGAGGGCTCTTAAACGATGCCATGAACTAATGGTGGTAGACCAAAGAGCAGCTGAAACAGAGCTGCTGCCCATGGTAGACTCACCTACCGGCAACACGCGAGCCATTACTAGTCGACACGATCTATCGCACAGAGATGTGGCAATGAAAGGAGCATAGCGGCAACCCAAAAAGAAAGAATGGCAACATTTTGTTTTCATTCGGTCATGTTTTTAACATGGGTGCCGTGCAAATTCATCAAATTATATCCGGTGGAGATTATACGATACTAATGGACTTGAAATCACGTTATTAACGTAAAACAATGGGTTTCATTTAATGTTCTTTAGAAAAGGGGCGGTCGTTTCCTGAAGTAGTCAATGGCCTAATTTAGCACGGAAAGTTGGTTTTCTTGATGACAAAAATTAATTTGGACCCAGAAGAGCTAATGCCAAAATTCGATCTTTGTATATTTCTAATTGCAAGTAAATCTTGGAGGGAGGCATCTGGGCCGAGGTGTCCATGGGCCCTGTCCAGACGGGAATTCGAATGGGCCGTTGCAGCAGAATACGGATCGTGTGATCCGGGCCATATTCAGGAGAAGACCAGAACTGGGCTGATATCTTTCGGGGCTTAACATATAAATTCCGATCCAAACCTGCGACGCGCACGCTCTCTCCACCTCCCTTAAACCCTGCACCGTCCTCCGACGGCGGCGAAGCGAGGCGCCGAATCGCAACCTGTAAGTCCACCCTCTCTCTCTCTGTGCGAGCTCTGTCTTCGTCTTTCTCAATCAGCCGGGAAGATTGCTGCTGGGTTTCGTCCTGGTTTCGGGAGGGTAGAAGGCTCTTTCGATTTCGGGCGGTGTTAGGGTTCATTTTTTTCTGTTCCTTTCGGGGTTATTAGAATGGGTGCTATCTCGAACTCTGGCGTTACTCTCTTCGGCTTGTTCGTGTTGGAGTTGTTGACTGAGTTCCTTTGTTTAGTTTAAATTATGCTGCTGTAGTTCGTGAGGTGTGAGAAATTGGTGAATATTGTCTCTGAAGGTTTGATCGATTGGGCTCTCTCTGGGGGGGAACTGTTGTTATTGCGGCTGCTGACGACTTTCTTTCCCCTCGTCCAGAAATTTATGTTTCGATCTTGACGAGGAGGCACAATGAGGTTGGAGAAGTGCTGGTTCTGTTCCTCCACCGTGTACCCTGGCCATGGTATACAGTTTGTTCGAAACGATGCTAAGGTATGTCGTAGCAGCTTATACTTCGAAATCTTCCCTAGGTGTGTCATGGAGAACTTCCCCGCCTTTTGCTGGTTCACTGCAAATTTTGTAAATTGTGAAGTGCATGCTGTTATCTTTTTGTGTTCTGTTGCAATTGGCATTATGTTTTTGCTTCTTTGGATGCGTTCAACGAAACTGGTGTTGGTTTGCTGTTATTGGGTTTCTAGTGGGGTTGAACACTGGGAATTCGCATGTGTGCCCTGATTGTGGCGTGTATCTGTACAGGTATTCCGGTTTTGTAGATCCAAATGCCACAAGAACTTTAAGATGAAGAGAAATCCTCGGAAGGTAAAATGGACCAAGGCCTACAGGAGATTGCATGGGAAGGATATGACCCAGGTAAGCAAAGTGGCTTGAGCTTTTGATCTTTCTTTGTTATCTCATTTATCAGTTACTTCTTTTCTTGGCTGTACATATGTCTTGTTGCTTTGTCAGACAAGAGATTCTGTAGAGTATTCTGATTAACTGATTTCGAATCCCTCTATGCCCTGTTCCTCTTCAAGGATTCGACTTTTGAATTTGAGAGGAAGCGAAATCGGCCAGAGAGGTATGATAGGAATCTGGCAGAGAACACATTAAAGGCCATTAAGAAGATAGACAAGGTTAGGGAAGATAGGGCGGCCGGGCACCACACGCTCAGGTATTAGCTCTTTCCTTTTAAACTTTGTCTAGAAGTGGAGTAGTTCTTGCTCTCTCTCTCTCTCTCTCTCTCTCTCTCTCTCTCTCTCTCTCTCTTTTTAAGGTCCGTCATGTGACGACAAAGTAATTTGTGTCCCGGTTAAATGGCAGAATGAAGGGCAGGAAAGCAAAGAAGCAGAGAGAGGAAGCGAAGGAGTTGGAGCAAGGAATCAGCCTGGTCAAAGCTCCATCAGTACTTCAAGAGGAGCCATCTCTCACTTTGCCCAAGATCAAGGTCAAGGTTTCTCATCAAGAATCTCAGGAAAACCGAGCTATGGAAGAATGATTTCATGGTCAGAACCAATCTCATATACATTTGTTTCATCATTAGAATTGAGGTCATCAATTTTCCCCACTTCTGTTCCTTGTAAGGGTGTTATAAACTTATCTGGTTTTGAGTTGAAAACTCCACTCTATTTGTATGTGATGTTTAATGATTGTGACTTATGAACAGTGCGGGTTGCTAGTTCTTTGCCTTTTTCAGTCAATATGTTAACAAGACCCCCTGTCAAGAGGAATGTAGCATGTCTGGATTGGATGTTCATAAGTTGAAAGTTTTGGAGCCTTCATGGATACTAAATTCTATTTTTGTTTTCAATTGTTCAGTTGCATTCGTTCTCTCTTCTGCTTTCTAGCGAAATATATAAGGCAGTACATATATTACCATCAGGAGAGTAAGATTACTTGTTTGTTCCTTTTGTGGCAAGTTTAAGTTTTCTCAAGTAAATTGTACGATGCAGTAGATCTTTCGGCTGTATCTTTCGTGACTGCTGTATTTCATTGCTTGTTGGAAGCAGATGATTCATTGCTGACAATCTAATTTTCAGTGAGTTTGCTGGAAGTAATTCCTGAGTTAAAGCTGACAATGCTTTGTATACCTCTTTCCTCCTTATCCTGGAGACAGAGGAGGTATGCAAGAACCTGGTTTTGGAACTCCTGTTAGTGGGGTGTCTAGTGTTATAACGAGATAAGCTAAACCTCTTCACAAACAGTGATGGATGAACTGACTGGTTGATGAAACTGATTCATGGTCATTGGAAAGGAATTAAGATGCTTACAAGGATAAATCAGTGGGGGTTTGATTATCATGGCCTTAAGGCTTGATGTTGGTCGCCAGTGGATCTATATGGTTGAACAGCATTACTCCGGTTTTAATTTGTCCTGCAGTTCTCTTGACATTCTCTGTCAACTTATGGAGTGGTACGGTCATAACTTAGAAGACGTGGAGTTGCTAAGGTAGAGATGTTTGGGGAGCTGCTTTAGTCGTGCTCTGCAGTCTGGAATTCTTTGAGATAGTTTTAAATACTTATTAACTTTGCTGATCTTACCATGGCTCGTTAAAGCAATTCTCTAACCTAAGAATTATTGCGAACTGATAGCTTCTGTGAGTGTATCTGCAAGAGACTGCTCAATTGTTGCAGCGGTATATTCACTGTTGATGTCTAGGGTAATTGGGATTCGCATGCAAAGCCACCCGTTTAGATCATTGTCCCGTCGTTAGCACTACAACTGTAAGAAGCGAACTTTGTAATTCCTTTATGTATGATGAAACTCGAATTAGTTCTACATGATTTCAACATAGTAGCAAATTGTTGAGGAGGGAGAGAACGCAAGCCTCTGCAAAAGGTGGAACAATGTGCTTTCCCTTTCATATTTCCCGAATTGAACGGCGTACTCGTTTTGCCGGTGGCCCGGATTGGCACGACAAAATTGATATTGACAGAAAGTTAAACTTGGCATGGAGGCCAATCGTACTGCCTCAGCTTTTGCCTATGTCTCATCCCGTGCTGTGTTGTCTTGCTGAAAGCTGGATTGTTTGTTTTTTTTTTGGTCGGTACTGGATTGTTTGTTTGACCACTGGTTTCTTGTTCTGCTGCTGTAAAAGGGATCGCTGGGCGCAAACCCATGTTATGCGGACTGTGGTTAACAAAATTACGGCTTGACAAAGAACAAAATTGCCTCCAGTTTTTTCCACTCTGTAAGATTTGCAATGAATTTTAGTTAGTCAACACGTAGATAATTTTTAATAATTTTTTAATAATGTTTTGATTTTTGATTATTTTTCATATTATTTTTCTTTGTTTTTTCTCCCCTTCCTTTTGCGTCTTTCTTTGTTGGTGACTGACCACCGGTCAAGGCTAAGTGGGCTATGGCAAGGTTGACCCTCGCCCAGGCCAAGGCAGCCCCTCCAGGCAAAGGTGACACTTGGTTAGGACATCCTAGCCGGGCGAGGGCTCTCCTTGCCTAGGCTACCTTCACCCAAGCCAAATCTTATGAGGCAGACTCTCGTTGGGGCTCGACCTCGCAATGCCAGACAAGGCTAGACAAGGCTAGCTCGCCTAGCCCTCACCTGTGGTTGATGGAGGAAGGACAAAAAGACAAAAATCAGAAAAAAATAATAAAAAATTGAGAAATTATGAAAATATTAAAAATTATTTGTGTCAACGTTGATGATATCACATAAATCAGTTGGCGTTCACGTTAACAATATCCGGTCAAGATTAATTGGAATGACTCAATTGGCATTTATCAAAATGTTTAGAATTAAATTAGCACAAATAAAATGTTTAAGATTTAATTAGCACAAATACAATAGGTTTAGGACTTTTATGACACTTTTCCCTATGCAAAATGATAGTGGAATTCTTAATTTGGTCGAATGTTTATCTCCCTATCCGCATGAAAGTGCCTGTTATAATTTTCATTTTGCCTAATCTTTAAAGGGTTTTCTATGTCGTTCGACTAGGAACTTAATTTCAGCAATCTTGCTGGAAACCAGAATTGCCCGGAATAGTCGTCTGGTATTAATCTTTGCAGTATAAGAAAAAATTCTTGATGTGCAAATCCTTCCTTGTCCATATTTATTTCTTGTAAGCAAGAGTAATGCTGTGTGTGCGCACAAAGTCTTTTTATGCTTAGCACGACAGCATTATTTTGTCGATGATCAGAAGTTTCATAAAAATTGTCAAGTTGTCTGAAGATGGGCAAGGTAACACCTCTAATGACGTAAGGAACTGATGCAAGTAAGATCTGGAGAATTTATTGTGTCGCTTTCACAAATCAAATTTCTGGCTTCTGTTAACAGGTGAATAGAACGGACAACAATTTGTGCAAGGAGCAACCGGGCAAGAAACTTTCGTGGCTTTTGGGAATTAATATAATATCTTTGACTTGCAAGGTTCAATAATGATCGAGAAAGACCCCAGGATTAGTTTAATCCTCGGCTTGGGGGAACCGAGCTGCACATGCCTCTGTCCGGTGAGATGTCAATTCTCAATTTCTTAATGGATTCAGCACCTCAAGGGATAATTAATGAAGCCAAATGGGCGTTGCAGGAAGAAGACAGAAGAACAGTGAAACGAGGAGAGAACGGGAAGCAAACTGGATTATTTTTTTCGCTTCTATTTTTCTCGGGGTAATTTTTTTTTTTTTGGAGGTAATGTTCTTGCGGGTAGTTTTTTTTTTTTTTTTGGGGGGGGTGGGGGGGGGGGGGGAAGGCTTCTTGGGGGTAGTTTAGCTGGCTGTGATTTGCATACCTGATATTGATAAATAGAAGTACGGTGCTTGTGTAAAGTCGTTGCGTATGGCCATTGGCCATTCAAAGTAGCAAGGCAACTTGCGTCCAAGTCTTGCCTTTTACAAACCCCAAACGCGACCTTGATTTCAGGGATTTGTTTGCTATTGAGCATTGTGATCTTGTAAGTAGTTGCATAGTTTTCTGGGTCAAGTGGTGTTTTTCCAACTTGAATTAATTGCTGGTCCTCTGTCCTTTTGGAGTTTCTTTGTCTTTCGAGCTAACATTTTTTTTTATTTTCCTTTCTTCGAGACTTTTAACAAATTACAGAAATCATTTAGCAGCTCTTTTGTTCGTCGGCTCTGAGCGTGCGGTTTGAGATCAGCAAGATAAAAATTTGACAATCCAGAGGGAAAAGGCTCATGGAGTTCACTTCAATTGTGCTTCGTTAATTGTGGTTTGGAGCCGTTCCAACCTCTCCCTCTACTTCAGAATATTTTGCCAAGTCTTGGGGCTTCCGATCGTGGCTACCAAAACGGTTGGCTAGGACCGTTTACCGGAAATTTTTTGGATATTATTCTGACTTTCCAAGTCGCAGCATTGATGACATAGTATGTTCCGTATTTTACTGGGAGAGTTGCAACATCCATGACATAACTCCTATTCTTTTATGAAGCAGGAACGGTAGGAGTAGTTAAGCGACCTCATCATCAAGTTAGCTCTTATCTATGAGCTGGTCTTCCTCCTCCATATTCGTCCTTACCCCTCAGCTAATTTCTTTAATTTGGTGTGCTAGTGGGTCGTTTTTGAGATTCCTAGGGGCACGTTCACGTAGTTCCACGAGGTTTCCTTGAGAAAATACATATGAAAGAGAGATAAAAAGAATGAAAGATATGCTTCATTGGTCAGTTTAGGGATGGGAACGATCTTTTTATCATAGAAGAGAACATAAAGAGAAGATTTTCGTAGCGAGTGGGGCCTCATGTTTTTTGATCATTTGTCGCTCTCACGTTTTATGGAATGACGAGGGCATTTGGTGGCTGCCATTTGATTATGCAGTCCTCTTTATCATTTACCCAGAAAAAGAAGAGGAAAGATTAAGGTGCTGAGGATAAAGAAATGATTGGGAGTCCATATTATCGAGATCAAGACTCTGACGAGCATAAAGCCATATTTTGAAGGATTAATACTACGAAAAATTCTAACTAGTACACTTATGACAAATTTATTCCAAACTAATATTTTGACAATAAAAAACCCCAAATTGATGCACTTATAATAAATTACAGTCGAATGACACGTGGAAATTGACGGGTGTACCGATTTAAGGATTTATCCTCCGTTTGTTACAGGTGTATCAGTTTGTGATTTTTCGTAGTATTAATCTAATTTAACAGAAATCAATAGATAATAAATTCGTCACAAATGTACTAATTTAAGGTTTTTGATGGTCAAAAAATTAATTTGAGGTAAATTTATTAAATATGTACCAGTTTGAGATGTTGCATTATAATTACCATATATTGAACTTTTATGAGAAGTTCGATATCTCAGCGACATGTGGATCATACATTAATCATTTGATGTTATTGGGTCATAACTCATGAGTTCATAGGATCCAAAAGATGAAGCTCTTAATGAGTTTGATGATGTTATGAGGCACGTCGCTCTGCATTGTGTCTCCTTCAATGATTTTACTAGGAAATGTATTTCACGATATCATGCTTTAACTCGGTTCCTTTTTCTTTCCCCTTTTTTTCCTTTTAAAATAGACGGTGCACTACTCTGCTTTTGAGGTATCCTTATGCGCTTCAGTTCCACCGCACATGTAATACCATGTAATTCTGGCCTCTGTCGCTCATAAATTTGGAAGGAAGTACCATGTGCTGCAGAATCTAGGTAAGATAGTTGGTGTAATTGACTGATACAGCATTCAAGAACAGTTCAAGTAATCGAATTTCTCGTGGAAATTTTTCTGGTGGGGTTTAAGATCAAATGGCTCAATCCCCTAGATGCTTTCCCACTTTTTTCATTTAGCAGATTCAGTCTCTTTCTGATTCTGGACTATGTACTTGGTCATAATTGCAGAACGTGCCCAGAGACCAGACCTTCTTGGGGGTCCATAACCTTAAAAGCATGCCTCCTAACCTTCACTCATTCTGACCAAAAAAAAAAAAGAAACCTTCACTCATTCGGTGCCAAAAGAAGAGTATTATTGGGCTCCTCCGTTATCTTCTTCTGCCACAGATTCTCCCTCCCCTGTCCATTTCTTCATTCAAAGTTGAAGCTTTTCCAAATGGTGCTTCCTCATTTACATTTCTTGGTCAGTGATCAACATTTAATGCAAAGCTCACCCTTAAGTCCACTTGTTCAACAACCGGCCCTTGCTTTTCAAGGTTGAAACCTTAATTTCCTCGTTTTGCTTCATTGCACATTTAATGTCGCTCAGACATATCTAATCATCAATCTAATGCAAACCGTGGAAAATCACCATCTTGAAGAAGCTTCAATTTGGCTGGTTGGTCATTGTGGCACAAGTTTAAGGTGCGTTTGATAACGTTTCTATTCGGGAGAATAATTTTTGAACAGAAATAGTTTTTTTTTTTTTTTTTTCTATTCCAAGGAACAATTTATGAGGATAAGAACGTGCTTGGAAACTGCAAAAAAATTATACTCCAATAATAGAAATACGTTTGGTAAACTTGTATAATTCTTTTAATTTTTCAATATTTTTATTATATTTTTCATTGTTTTTCTTTTTTTTCTTCTTTCTTCCTTTTGTCTGGCAACCTCGCTGGTCGGCACGAGGCTTGGCCTTGCTAGGCCAAGGCGAGGCCAACCTTGCGCTGCTTGGGCGAGGTCGAGCCTCACCGGTGACCTTGCCTGGCCACTGAGGCCATCGGTGAGGCTCGGCCTCGCCTTGGCTGGGCCAGCTTGAGCTCGCCCAAATCTGTCGAGGTCGAGCCTCGCCAGGGGTCGATGACGCTCCAGCGAGGTTGCCGGCCCTCAACGGTCAGTCGCCGGCCATGGCCGAGACTGACGATCGGCCAAAAGGAAGAAGAAGGAAAGAAAAAAGAGGACCCAAGTAAGCTTACAACGTTTATCATGATCAAGTGCTTTTTGGGTCGTCTCAGATCTTGCAATTGAAGAAAAATGAGAAGAAAAAAGAAGTGTTTCTCATAATTGTTTCCGGGAACAAGAAACAAGTTTTTTCTATTTCTTATTTCCGTTCCAAATCTATTTCCGTCGGGAACAAAAGTGTAAACAAACGCGTTTCCGTTCTCAGAAATTTTTGTTCCGGGGAACAGAAACAAAAATAAACAAACAAGCCCTTATTCACTTATCAACATTTCTTCATTCAAAGTTGAAGCTTTTCCAAATGGTGCTTCCTCATTTACATTTCTTGGTCAATGATCAACATTTAATGAAAAGCTCACCCTTAAGTCCACTTGTTCAACAACGGGCCCTTGCTTTTCAAGGTTGAAACCTTGATTTCCTCGTTTTGCTTCATTGCAAATTTAATGTCGCTCAGACATATCTAATCATCAATTTAATGCAAACTGTGGAAAATCACCATCTTGAAGAAGCTTCAGTTTGGCTGGTTGGTCATTGTAGCACAAGCTTATTCACTGTCGAGAAAAGGGTGCTGTGAGAAATGTCAGATCATTTCATTGTCCTAAACATGAGTCCATGGACTTTCCCCTGGTTTAAATGCGCTTCTTCCCAACTGACACCTTCATGATTTTTTGTGCAAGGGGTTGAACTGCACCAATTAAAATAGTCACATTATTTTCCCATCCTATATTCAATTTCCAAATTTTAACAATGTGGATCAAAAATAAAAAAGGGGTACAAAAGCAGGAGATAAAAGAGAAATTTCTGGCTCTCAAACTTTATGGCTTGCTTTTAATCATAACATGTGTTGAGGAGTCGGGTTGGTGGGAATGCAGATAATTTATTTTGTGGGGTCAACAGGCTTCACTGTAAATGTAATCATCCCATTGCCCATCTCATCTTTTTAACTCCCAAAAAAAGAGAAAAACTTCGGGACATCAAAATTATTCAAACAGGCACTCATCGACCCCGGTCATATCATACCTCGCTGTCTGGTTCTCGCACTAAAATGAATCCTCTCTTCATCTTGCTACAAGTTGCAGACTCTTGAGTCAACTAACACAGGCTCTCAGAAGAGAGGAGGAATAATGAACTTATTGAAAGAAAAATTGTCCTCAACCCTTTCCTGTAATCAATACACATTAAAATACTCGAGGCAAGATATTAAATATCACCATTATCATACGATGCATGATGCTGGACTTCAGGCCAGGTCTAAACTTCTTTTGCATTTTTTTATCAGCCTCTCAACTATTTTATAAGTTGTTGATATCTCAGATGATCTGGCAGGAAAGAGTAAAGAAAAAGGCTTGATGTTTCTCATTCCTGTCAAGCCTTCTATTCTATTCTTTAAGTCATCTAGGAAAATATAAGCACGCAGAGAGAGAGAGAGAGACGGAGAGAGAGAGAGAGAGAGAGAGATTCCTATTAAATACATGGCGGCCCTGTCAGAAGCCTGG
Source organism: Eucalyptus cloeziana (assembly GCA_014182715.1). Lineage (NCBI taxonomy): Eukaryota > Viridiplantae > Streptophyta > Magnoliopsida > Myrtales > Myrtaceae > Eucalyptus > Eucalyptus cloeziana. Next base: position 47,652,921 of record CM024635.1, on the reverse strand, counting down.
ATTTCTGGCCTTCCTTCTTGCTTATTTGCAGACTCCCATCTATATTTCCTCTTTTGAAAAATTAAAGAAAGAGCCCAGATTTCAGAATCGCCTACCTTGTCCAGCCTTCAATCTCTCTTCCTCTCTCTCTGGGTCCAAAACAACAGGTGATCAAGGAAGAACCTATTTTGCAGTTTCCATTTTGTCCTGATCCTGTTTCTCACTTTTGTTTCTCCTGAGATGAGAGATATAGTTTCTTGCTTCAGTGAGAATGCAATAGCAATTTCTCCATCTACTTGCTCTAGCTATTCCAACAATGCCTGCCTCTCCCCAACTCTGACCCCTTCAGTCAGAAATGCGGTCATATGTCTATACAAAACCACCCTGTCATCACAAAAGCACCTCCTCATCACGGTCACTTGGAGCAGAAGTCACATGGGTCAAGGCCTGACCGTAAACATTGGCGATGACCCATCTGCATCATTCAAGCTGCTCAACACCAATTCTCGGTTCCTCCGGAAAAAGAAGGGTAGCAAAGTGATTGAATCCGTGAATTCGCACATCGAAGTCTCCTGGGATCTCTCTAATGCCAAGTACGATAGCGGGCCAGAACCTGTTGAAGAATTCTATGTGCTCGTCGCGATTGACTCGGAATTAGGCCTTTTCCTCGGTGATATGGCTGAAGAAGCCATAGCGAAGAAGTTCAAGACCGGTAATGCAGTCGCTAAATTCTCTCTCGTTTCGAGGAGAGAGCACTGTTCTGGCAATACCCTTTACAACACAAAGGCTCAGTTTAGCGATACTGGGATTGTGCACGACATTTTAATCCGCTGCAGCTGCGAAAACGAAGGGTTTAAGCATCCGGTGTTGAGCGTTTACATCGATAAGAAGATGGTGATGAGGGTGAAGAGGTTGCAGTGGAATTTCAGGGGAAACCAGACGATTTTCACAGACGGTTTGCTGGTGGATTTGATGTGGGATTTGCATGACTGGTTCTTCAATCCGGCGTTGGGTTATGCGGTGTTCATGTTTAGGACAAGGAGTGGATTTGATAGCAGATTGTGGTTGGAAGAGAAGATGGAAGATCAAGACAGAATTGAATTCTCCTTGTTGATTTATGCAAGTAAGAGTCCATGATAGATTTGACTTCTAGCTGAAAACGTATACTGGTTTTCATTTGGCTCTTCTCTATACTGATGTCTATAGATTTTTACATCTGATTTTCTTGGTTTCTTGAAAGAATTAGCACTTCTGATTCTTTTTGTCATACAAAGCTAGAAATGACTTGGTAAGAGGGTTGACATTTTCGGAGCTGTGGAGAATTTAGTAAATTGCCAGTGAAATAATTGAAAGGTTATTCTCGTATCTTTTATCATGCCCTGCAAAATATAGGACTCTGATTGAGCTTATCCAATCGTGTCAAATGCGAAGAAGTGCGATCGCATCAAATTCAAAAGCACTGAAAAGGCGAAGCCGAGCGAAAAAATGCCAAAAATCTTTAGCGATCCTTGTAAGATCTCATTCCATATTTGCTGAACAGCTTGAGCTTTTGGAATAATTGGAGATCATCACCTCATTTGGTCAATCTCTCAGCTTGACCCTCCAAAGTAGAACCTTTAAATGTTGTTTGAAGCACTTCCTCTTCCTGGGTTGGTTGACTTCTCGTGGAAGGAGACTTTCAGAAGATCATAAATTGCTTAAACTGTACGGAATAATGAGGGCATTTCTTCACTTGGTAGCACAAAAGATTCCAAATTTATAGTCTTCCCCTTCCATTCGGTTCATACATTCTTCAAAGCTCTATACTTCTGTTTACCTTTCTTTAGAACCCTGTTCATAACGCTTTGGTAACTCCGCCTGCAATCAGTTGGCCTCTGGCCGGGATCGTGAATGAGCACAAGCTGAACTGATACAGATCCGACAGAGACTGGATTCTTGAATGGCAAATTAGCTGAGATTAGCACTTCCTTTTGGATTTTAAAGGATTCCTGAATAGCTGAGCTATCGACTAAATCGTGTAACGATTTAGCCATGCGCACATGTGCACGAGCACAAGCACTCAATAGGCATAGGTTTGTGTCTCATTCAATACCATCTTAGCAACATCAAACTTGTCCACTTGGATGCCTAAGTCAATGGATTGTACAAGCTCCCTTTGTTAAATCAAGCATTTGAGGTGGAATATCTCCTTAGAACTATAGTCTTTGGGCTACTGATACATTAATTGGGCTCAAGTACATGTAGTATCAAGTGATGAATTTGCAACTCAAATCTGGCACTTCCAAATTTCTTTGGCTGTTTTGGTTCTCTATTTTCTTTGTGTTGCTGTCATCCCATTTCGGGAGTTTTTCTCTTTTGTTCTAGTTTAAATCTGGAAGCTTGTCCCTCCCGTTTCAAAGGGTTTCTATCCCAATCTATTATAGATTTGGGGCATTTTGCATGTATGATATCGGGATTTCGCTTCCCTAGGATTTTGTTGGTGGATAAGTCCGATTCTGAAGGATATCAGAGAAACTTTGTGAAGGTTTCGCTCTCATAGGCCTTATATATGTGCTCGTTCAACCTTCTTACTGTGGACAACGAAAGTGTTGGAGACGCCGAATCTAAGCATGCACCACCGAATGGCAAAGCTAATAGATAGAGATTGAGACATTGGTATGTGTTTATTACTAAAGACGATTCGATAATTGACCATCAATTTTGATTTGAAAAAGTCATAGATCTACCATTTACTATTTGAGTGTGTAACCCATAATCTTATTTTAATAACTTATCCTATTATCTAAAGTCCTTTTTTTTTTAATTATTTGGGATTTGTCTTGATTTGTAGTTGGACTGTACTGTTTTTATGGGGAAATGAATGGAATAAAATACTGCACTTCCTGCATTGCTCGAAAAGGATATGGGAAAGACATGAACGGTAGGCCAGTAAAATTACCGAGGTTACTATAATGCCTAAAAAAGGTGCCAGCGATCATAGGTTCGAGCCCAGAAATGAAGGCCTCGCAAAAAATGATTGGCGGTAATTACCCGATTGTGGTGAGACGAGTAGTCTTGATCCAATGAAATTAATATGAGCGTTCCAAAAGTCGAAATACCAGGCGGGCTCCCGGCGGCGGGGGGAGGGTGATTTGCTGCTTCATGAGCTCGAGTTGGGCTCCAGACTGGACCTTAAATTGGGCCCGGCCCAATCGCTCCCACGAGGACTACGACGAAATTACCTAGTCATCTCAAACCCCAAATTTCGAGCACATGTCCGCTCGAGAGCCTACTTAAGTTATGAACACGATGATCTTCCTTGCGATTTGCAACGTTTATGATGACGTCACCATCAGAAATGCCGCTATCTGATCTTAATTTTGGCAAGGAGAAGAGCGGCCAGAAATCAATTTCCCTTTTTTGGGGGTACACTTGGCGTCGCTCCCGTGCACCTTTTCCGCTCAGCCTCTGCCCGCCCTCGTTCGATTCCTCCTTTTTCGCGCCGAAAACTGCACTATATCAACCCCCCCCAACCCCCATCATCTCGTCCTCTCTACCCGCTACTCGCCCCCGCTCTCCGACCGCAGCCGAGGTCATGTCTTGCTACAAGGGAAAATATCACGGTAAATCGCGAAATCTCTTTTCGCTCCCAACCTTAAATCTCGTTTGAGGTTACGGTTAATAGTTAATCGCCACGTACGAGTCCTTCGATCTGATTCCGTGTCGCTTCGCAGACGAGCTCATCGCCAATGCCGCCTACATCGGCACTCCGGGCAAGGGGATCCTCGCCGCCGACGAGTCCACCGGCACCATCGGCAAGCGGTTCGCGGCCATCAACGTCGAGAACGTCGAGACCAACCGCCGCACCTACCGCGAGCTCCTTTTCTGCACCCCCGGAGCGCTCCAGTACCTGAGCGGCGCCATCCTCTTCGAGGAGACTCTGTTCCAGGAGACCGCCGACGGCAAGCCCTTCGTCGAGGTCCTCCAGGAGGGCGGCGTCCTCCCCGGCATCAAGGTCGACAAGGGCACCGTCGAGCTCGCCGGGACCAACGGCGAGACCACCACTCAGGGGCTCGACGGCCTCGCCCAGCGCTGCCAGCAGTACTACGCCGCGGGAGCCCGCTTCGCCAAGTGGCGCGCCGTCCTGAAGATCGGCGCGGCCGAGCCCAGCCAGCTCGCGATCAATGAGAACGCCAACGGCCTGGCTCGCTACGCCATCATCTGCCAGGAGAACGGCCTGGTCCCGATCGTCGAGCCCGAGATCCTCGTCGACGGCGACCACGACATCGACCGCAGCGCCGACGTTACGGAGCGCGTGCTCGCGGCTTGCTACAAGGCGCTCAATGATCACCACGTGCTCCTGGAAGGGACGCTTCTGAAGCCGAACATGGTGACTCCCGGATCGGATTCCGCCAAGGTGCCGCCGGAGGTGGTGGCGGAGTACACCGTGAGGGCTCTGCAGCGGACGGTGCCACCTGCGGTCCCGGGTATAGTGTTCCTCTCCGGAGGGCAAAGCGAGGAGGAGGCAACGGTGCATCTTAACGCGATGAACAAAATTGAAGGTCTTTCTTTTAGCATAATTGATGGGTTCAAATGAATTTTGATCACCATCTTTAAGTCTGTGTTTAACTAATGGAGAATTTCTCTCTTTGGCATTCCATCGAACAGGTAAAAAACCATGGACGCTCACGTTCTCTTATGGAAGAGCGCTTCAGCAGAGCACCCTGAAGGCGTGGGCCGGGAAGGAGGAGAATGTGGAGAAGGCGAGGGAGGCTTTTCTGGCGAGGTGCAAGGCCAACTCTGAGGCTACTTTGGGGGCTTACAGCGGCAATGCCGGTTCAGTCGAAGGTGCTTCAGAGAGTCTCCATGTGAAGGATTACAAGTATTGAGCACCGAGTACGAGTGATTTTATTGCTTCTCTTTTTGTTCGTTCTGTTCCTAATAGTTGCTTCACAAACACCGACTGTCGGGCAAGCATATCATAATCAATTGTCCAATTTTTGTTTACTGATGAATTGCATTTCATGGTGAGTTTCCATAGAGCCCCATGTAAGAATTGAGGTTTCTATACATAGATACATGAACCTAGGTGTTAGTAAGCATGTTTTTATGGTCTGTTGTAACACCACGTGCAATGTGCACGGTGTCTGAGTGGCAAAAGTAGCCCCCATTCTCTGATACTAAATCAATTGATGAGATTAAGTTCTTTGAATTCTTTTCTACACGGATGTCATTGACTGAAAGACCCCCAACTTTTAGATGCAAGTTACCACCATGAAACTTCGATTAAGTGTACTCGGCATTGAGATTGTAATGAAATAGCTGATGGACCAAGAGGAGAAGGTTTCCAACTGCCATTCGGGTTCCCTCTAGAAATGGAGGTGTCTGCATTTTGCAGCTGGACAATCACTTCGCCACAATCTCTCATTATTTGGATAAAGGCGTAGGCTGCTTCTGTTCTAGTATTAATTTGAGTCATCAGAAGGAAATTATATCAAGGCAGATAGGATCTTCAGAGTGGGATATTCAGGATCAAATGAGCGCTTTATTCACCTGACAGCTGATCTAGCCTCCATGCAAAAGTATCAAGTAAAACCGACTGAAAAGGCGAAACTAAGTTACTCTTCCTATGAAGCTGCATTGCTTATGGAAGATAAACCGACAACCAAAGATTGAGCATAAACACGGGCACACAAACACGCCACTATAGATCAATGGAAAGTAGGGACTCTGCTGGGGGCAAGAAAAAGCTTAAGAATGAGCGGCATTCACCACTTGAAAGACTTGACAGTATGTATTCCCAAAACCAGCTTTTCTATTCCTTGCAGATTTTCTTCCCCCGCTACACCTTCCCTGAACTTGATTATCACCAAGTGCTTGACTTCTCCGCTGGCTATTCAAATCGTGATTGCAAGCTGTCTCTGAAGTGCCGTATATACCTATTTCGGCTATCATTATATTAGCTTTGAACACTCCCATCTGTCTGCTGTCAGAGTTTGAACCATTGAATACCCTTTGGTTGGCTGTGACCAGGGAGAAGTTCCTCCACCATTGGATCTTGGCAGTCTTCTTCATTTCCCTTTCCCAAATTATGACTTGTTAATCACTGTTGACATGTAGATGAAGAAGCCACTTCTCAAATCTGTTTGACCTTGGCGGCCGACCCAAAAAGTTGCTCTGCTGCTGTCAAAAGCATCCAAAGGTTAATGTGTTGGAAGGAAAGATACCATATGTCCCGGTGAGAGGCTTTTTGTTCAAGCGCAAAATAAAATGTACGATGCCTTCTCTATTAGCTATGATTTGACATGACGGGGTCCCTGGAGCTATCCTCCAGAACCTTGTCCGGGGGCCACCTTCTTATCATCAATTAATTCATCACACGACGGATCTTTTCTTCGCTAGCTTTTGTATAAAAGATAGAAGGGTTAATACTTGAAAAACCTAAAATTGGTACGCGTGTGACAAATTTATCCCAAATTAATTTCTTGATAATGAGAAACTCCAAACTGATACACATATAATAAATTTATCCTAACTGATCATAAAAAAACTACAGACCGGTACACTTATGATAAGTTTATCTCAAACTAATTTATTTGGCCGCCAAAAACCCCAAACTAGTGCACTTATAACAAATATACCCTCCATTAAATTGGATTAATATCACAAAAACTAGAAAAACTTTATAATTATGGCAAATGGAGAGTAAAATCTTAAACTGGTACCGGTCAACTAAATGACTTAGTAATTTAATGGAAATTAGTAGAGGATAAATTTGTCACAAATATACCAGTTTAGGGTAAATTTGTCAAAAGTGTGCCAGTTTGGGGTTTTTAGTAGTTAAAAAATTAGTTTATGGTAAATTTGTCATAAATATACTAAATTTGAGATTTTTTAAGATATTAACCCAAGATAGAATGGTCATTGGAAACTTGATGTCTTTTTCCTTCCGTACCTATTTAGGGAGCGAATGATAATTATTTTGTTCTAGAAATAAATATTCTTATTTTTATTTTCTAGACAAATTTTTGAACAAAAATAAGTGTTTACTATTCTCGAAATACAAATTCGTTCGATAACGACACAAAATTTCTATCTTTTGGACGATAGGAGACAACGTCCTGCAAGTGGCGAGTGGGTAGGCGATAGGTGGCAAATTGGGGGCGGGTTGCAGATAGTAATGATGGATGGCGGCCGAAAATGGGCAGGCGGTTAATGATAAGGGTGAGCGATAAGAGAAGTTTTTATTTCTCATTTTTATTCTAGAAATAAAGAAGTTTAAAATTTTTACTTCTCATTTTTGTTCTGAACATATTTCTGGATTAAAAAATTATTCTAGAAATAAAAAAATGAAATCAGATGGATTTTCGTTCCAAACCGATTTTTGAGAATAAAACAATTGTTCTGACCTAAAATACAATGATTATCATGCACACCCTTAAATGCTTATTGTTAGGATTTTTTTCATGTCCTTCCATTGGATATACTTTCATGTATCGATCTTGCATCATCACTTATATACGAGGAATCTTAACTAGAGGTACACTCTTAAGTTCTGCGAATTTTGATATGTTAAGCGACTATTTCTAAAGCTGAGTGATTAGTTCTGAGGCTGAATTCTACATCTACACCGTATCATACAAAATGGTATCATACACAAGGTCAGACATAAACCCAAGCTCACCACAAATTTCATAATCACAGTTGGGCTTTGGTGCGCTACATAATGCTTTTTTGAAAATGGCATTGCATTTTGTGCAAAAAACTGAACTGATTATTTGGACTATTTGGAAGGACGGAAAAACTGAATCATTTTAAACTCCAGAGTCACCACAGCAACCACGGCCGATATGAACGACCACGGATTGCCGAAGTATGTGTGCTTGAACCAAATTCCTTACTCTGATAGAACTCGTTCACTTCCTCAAAGACTTCGGACAAATAGCTCCTGTGGATATCAAACGCCACAACTTTCCTGACATTATAGAAGAAACGGGCAACTTCCTCGTCCGTCCCCAAATAATTCTCGATGATCTTGTGGTCGCCTAGGAACCCGGCATCAGCAGGCGTATGGATGAGACACCCCATGAGAGTAGCATAGGTTGTGAAGTACTTGGAAGTGATAGCACTGCTCAAAAGCAACAAAATTGGGGAACACAGAGCTCCAGAAGTCGTCGATTAGCAAGACTGGAATCTCCAGGACGCCATTTCTGAATTTGACGTCCAAGATGCAGTGAGTCTTCCTCGGCTTGAACTTGACTCCAGCTTGATCGAGCTTCTTCGCGCTTTGAATCAGGTGAAGAAATCTGCTTGGCCTCCTTACTTCCTCCTGGCAATCGGGGATATAGCTCAAGCCGAACAAATCAAGCAAATGCTTGCCTTGTTTGTCGTAGTACTTCTCCAACACATGCACCGGTCTCTGCACCATGCAGTTGAAGAACCCCAAGGCAAGCTTGGCCAAGGAGGGGCCATCGTCATCCCGCTTTTTCTGCCCTTTTTTTTCTTAAACAAACCAACACTTCTCATCAGTCCAAGCGCGTTTTGTCAGGTAGGACGACGTACGAGTGAGGATTCCTTAAAAGTTTCCTGCTGGGACGTCATCGGATCCTACTCGAAGCAACCGCCCTGAAGTTGTGTTGGATAGGCATATGGATTTACTACGTATACGTGGATAAATCTATCATTTGACTTGCCGCCAATCGAAAAATTTGAAAAAGATACAAGATAAATGGTATGTGCAGCACAGCTTAGTGAATAGAGCAAATTTGTTCTAGGTATATTTATAAAACAATACCGTATTTTATTTATCCCGAGTCCAATATATAAAATATTATGATAATAAGATATCATTTAAACATATTTATAACCATATCACAAATACTCGTTTCATTAATAATATCAAAGCAACTAGCATATCGTATATACTCATTTTAGCAATAATATCAAAGCAAATATCAATGACTAGTCCATTGATTAATCCCATAAAATCACACATCAATGATCCATTTCATTGATTAGTCTAATACTCAATATGGAAGTATGGTCATGTTTGACACCTCCTGAAAAGACAACCAAGATTCTTCTTGACTAAGTCCCCATCTATATTACCAAAGGCTTAGCCAACAAGGATATCTTGAGAATATTATACATATCTACACACCGCTTAATTGGTTCAAAAGACAGTAATATTTAGCATCAAACACTAACACATCCTCAAGTAAATTACAAATCAAATCCAAAATCCCATCTCCAAAATCGGTTTCACAAGCTAAAGCACGTAATCTTTCACAAATTAAACAATATATATATATATATTTCATATGGCATTTTTCAAACCATTTCAAAATTCATTTTATAAAGTAGGCCTATAAATTAATATGTATTACCTTCGCAATGCTCGATCCGAATTTTATACAATCATACTCTTTCATAACTCATAATATATCAATTTCCTTATCACTTTCAAGACATCACTTTACAAATTCATGGAAGAGATGAGCACCGTCCACTTGGAAAAGTTTAAACCAACAACAAAGCCAGCAAAATGGAAATCCTATTAATTAAGCAGAAAATGATATAAAAAATAAAGTGACAAGCTATCTTAACTACTACCCGACTAAACTAAAAAAAAAATTTGGTCAAAAGAAACGTGTATTAATTACTCAAAAGGATTATATAGTCTTCATGATAAAGCATATCGAAGCAAAGCATAAATACTGAAAAACAAAGCCAAATCCAGAAAACAATGAGGATCAACAGAGCACCGGCAAATTTAAGTACAAACTTGTTCTACAAGAATGAATCTATTAAACAAAATCAGCGCCCAATCACTAGATCTTGTGTATCACCGCTAGAAATTCCTTTTCCAATAATTACAACGTTGTAAGTTGGCAATGCGCGTCTAGGTTCGATTTCTTCTACACCATTGTCATGTAGAGATAACCAAAATAAATAAATAAATAAATAAATAAAATACAAATCTAACATGTGGAAAAGCAAATCTTCGTAATTCAACGAGACACCAAAACTCTTATAGTCATCATTGAGGTTAGTGGCAAAGAACTTGTACACGAACAGAGCATAGGGGCATTGAATTCCCAAAACATCTTCATTGAATTCCTAGATCTAGATCCGGAGAGGATAGCATCCAAATCTCAAATTAGATCAAAAGAATTTAAACTCTCGAATCGAGAACTAGACTAGGAGAAAAGAGCCCCTAAATCTAAATCAGGTAGAAGAAAAGCAAGAAAAGAACAATGAGATGCAAACAGAATCAACAAAAGAGAGAGGAGAGGTTCACCCATGGCTAATGGTTGAAGAAGATGATGGGAAAAGAGAGAGAAAAGAGAGAAAACAACTCCTATACACCAATGAAGAAACTCGCTCATAGCAGACATCCAACACTGTCCACCACACGTATTATCCCCTATGCATAGTTCGTGCATGAAACTTTAAAAATTCATTTCAATCAATTCGCAACTTGAAAATCAGTTCCTCTCAAATATCACGATTTCACAAGTACCTAAACTATCATTTCCATATAAAACAAAAAATCACACAAAGACACAAATGTTACGAGGTTTGGCAATGTGCCTACGTTCGTTCTCTTTTTTGTTATTTTTGTTGTGTTGAGCATCTGCCATTGTTCAACCATATGTACAAAAAAAAGTTCAACCATATGTACAAAAAAAAGGAGTTGTTACAACTAAGGAAACAAGCAACCAGAATAAAATCAGAAAAAGGAAGAGATCCCAGAATTATAGGAATACAATATTAACAAATCTCCTTTCTTAAGATAGGAGAGAAAATCACGCCAACACTTTACATCTTAACAATTCCTAAATGGAATCTCACAATTGAAATTTCACATAGCTTTGAATTTATAGCTTAACTCCAAAAAATCCTCCTATTAAATGAACAAAGGGCTTGAGTCTTTATCAGGCGCTACGAAACGGAGTTAATCCGGCTTATCAGGATGTCCGGGATGTGTATGTGTGAATTTTTTCCAATCTTTTCTTCCTTTTCTCTTCCTCTGGTTTCAGCGTAGGAACCTCTCCTATCTGTCCTTTTTGTTATCTTATTCTTCACATCCCCTTCTTTTTATTTCTCTTTTGGGTCCCTGAGGCGGTTGAAGCTTAAGGCCAAATTAATGGGCCTTGGGCTGGGCCCATTTATTACACTATTGACAGCCGTTTCCAAACACATGTTTCTTCATTGACCACGGGGGATTGAAGAAGAAAACAAACTCTCTCTGCAGTTTCTCGACGAGCCTGACGATGACTCGATTCCCTGCAGAATGTCCTCCACCACTACACCCTCTTTGAGCTGAAATATTACCAAGTGCTTGAATTCTTCCCCGGCCATTCTAACCATGATTGCAATTTGTCTCTGTAGTGCGAATTCATGTATCTATTTCGGATATAATCATATCAGCTTTCAACACTCCCACCTGATCTGTATGCTGTCAGAGTCTGACCCATTTCAATACCCTTTTGTTGGCTGTTTCCAGACAGAAGTTCCTCCATTATTGGAAAGCATCTTGGCAGTCTTCTTCTTCATTTCCCTTTCCAAAATATATGACATGTCAATCACTGTTGACATGTAGATGAAGAAGCCACTTACTGAATCTGCGTGACCTCGGTGGCCACTGCCGATGTGAAGCATTCAAGAGGTTAATGTATTGGAAGGTGCGATTATAGATCCCAGTGAGGAGCTTCTTGTTCAAGCGCCCAAAAAAATATGTTTGGATGCCTTCTCTATCAGTTATGATTCCACATGCACCGGTCCCTGCGGCTATCCTCTAGAACTTTGTCCGAGGGCCACCTCCTTATCACCAATCAATTCATCACACGAAAGATTTTTTTTCTTTGCTGGATTTTGTGTAAAGAGATAGAATGGTCATTCGAACCTTGATCGTCTCTTTCCTTCTATAATGCCTTTTTGGATGCCTATTGTTACGCTTTTCTTCGTGTCCTTCAATGGGATGGACTTTCAGCTGTACATGGATCTTGCATCATCACTTATATATGAGATATCTTAACCAGAGGTACGCTCTCTCAAGTTATGTAAATTTTGATATGTCGAGCGATTTGTCCTGAGGCTGAATTCCATAGTTCCACGATGAACTGCATAGAAGATATATGCTCTAACCATTAATGCTTGGAGCTGGAATTCATAGAAATTTGTTAAAATATGTCAATATCAGATGAGAATCACTTAATATGGTTTATAGCAGAAGTGACTACATATCGGGGCCTCTTAAGTTATTAGGCAGAACCTAATCGCAATAATTTGGGGATCACTAATTTCAATGCAGGGATTAAAAGCATGTCTATCTCTATGGGTCTAACGCTGTATAAGAACTACTTTTTTCCTTTTGACTGAAAACATTAGGGGGAGAACCCTACCAAGATCGGGGAATCATTCAAGATGGCAACATGGACAGTCAACGATGGACGGCTCTGTCCTTCGCACTTTCCTCCTTCTAGAAGAGAAGGTACAGATCTTACCTTGGCTTTTGGCAATAGCTGAGCTTGCTCTATTCAGCCTGTTGACGAAACCACAGCCCACTACAGATTGGTTATGTTGAATAATGCTCTCTCATTCTTCCTTTTTATTGTGAATTGGAAACATTAGATTTGAATGAGGCTTAGCATAGGACTGGAAAGACATGGTTAGACAGCTGACGATTTATCTTGCTTTGATCATTTCAAAAGATTGTTGCATTTAGAGTCACGACTTTATTCTCGCTAGCACAAATTTGGTGGATAGTTAATGAGTTTGAGTCGTTTACGATGTGGTATCTTACAAGTGGTCAGGCAAAAATCCGAACTCACAACAACATTCTTAATCACAACTGAGCTTTGATATTCTGCATCTACAAATTGCCCCTTTACAACAAATTACCCTTTTTCAGGTGTGCTATTGCATTTTTTATCGCAAACATTACAGATTATTTGGGAGGTTTATAATATTGATAAGCCGTATAGAAAGTCTGAGTCATGGTAAGCAGCAGAAGCAACACAGCTGCAGCAGCCGAGATGAAGGACCACGGAGTGTTGAAGTATGTGCGCATGAACCCAGCCCATCGAACACGCCAATAATTCTGATAAATCTCATTCACTTCCTCAAAGACCTTGGACAAATAGGTCCTGTGGATATCAAACACCACATCTTTCCCAACATTATTGAAGAAACGGGCAACTTCCTCGTCCGTCCCAAAATAATTCTTGATGATCTTGTGGTCGCCTAGGAACCCAGCATCAGCAGGCGTATTGATGAGACACCCCATAAGAGTAGCATAGGTTGTGAAGTGCTTGGAGGAATGGCAATAGCACTGCTCAAAAGCAACAAAATTGAGGAACAAAGAGCTCCAGAAATCGTCAATTGTCAAGACTGGAATCTCGAGGACGCCATTTCTGAATTTGACGTCCAAGATGCTGTAAGTCTTCCTCAGCTTGAACTTGACTCCAGCTTGATCAAGCTTCTTCGCACTTTGAATCAGGTCAAGGAATCTGCTTGGCCTCCTTGCTTCCTCCTGGCAAACGGGGATATAGCTCAAGCGGAACAAATCAAGCAAATGCTTGCCTTCGTTATCGTAGTACTTCTCCAACACATGCACCGGTCTCTGCACCATGTAGTTGAAGAACCCCAAGGCAAGCTTGGCCAAGGAGGGGCCATCATTTCCGGATCCAACAGAGAGATCAAATAACTTCTGCAGCACAAAGTAAGGAATTTGGTTCTCGAGCCGGAGGAGATCCCTCATTAAGGAAGGCAAAACCCAAGCCATAGCAAATAAAGGGCTGTCGGGAGGAACCGGGGCTATCCTTGCGACTTTGCAGAACAGCTCGATGATGAAGCAGCCATCGAGCACCATCATCTCGATGAGGTCCAGGCCACTAAATTTCAAGGTCTCCGAATAGCTCTTCCGAATCTCCTTCTCCATCGGAGCTACTGCCTCAAAGAAGTCCTTGAGCACGACTCTCCTGCTCTCTGCCCGCAATAGGAGATCGCGTAGGAACTGCCCTTTGTGCTCCTGGATCATCTGGAAGCGCTCCCCATGGTGGAAGGGACCGATGGAGACGATATGAGGCCGGTACGCCTTTTCATTGATCTCCGATTGGCTATGAGGGACTCGGAAGATGCAGCAAGAATCTCTTCCTGCCCCCGTCTTCAAGAGCTTTGGCAATTCCTGCATTTTCCCTTCCACTTTCGATAAGAAACTCGTGTCGATATGGACGACATGGTGAACGGAGCTTCCATTCTCTGCGGTGTGGTCACCGCAGGAGTTTGATTCTCCAGACATCTGTGCTTAATTGCCAAAAACTATATGCTGCTCTGGGATAGATTCAAGGCAAAAAAGTTCTTTCAGAGGAGGAAGCTTTGGCTTCTCTTTTGTTCCCACCCATGAAAGAACGGACCATACCACACGGAAGAGACGATGCACCGGCTTCCCGGAAATTATCGTATAAAACGACTCGATCCTTTGTCTTTTTCTTGGGCAGTCGATTAGGGAGACGAAGACTTGGGTTGCTAGACTCGATCAAGAGCGCGATACGCTTGTTTTCTTGGTTGGCGGTGAGCGAGCGATCTTAATCGAGCGGTACCAGGCGAGGAAATGGGGCCAACATGTTTGTTGACAAGGCATTGCAGGATTCCTCGCAGCTTCTTTTTCGCAGGTCACAGCTCGGACAGGCTGCTGAAAATCATTTGCACATAGACTTGCTGCACCAAGTCAGCTTTTTAAATCTCCCTTTCTTTTCCTTACAAATTCGCACGGAGGCGCCTAGTGCTTGATGTGGGTCATCATTATGTCGAGCCCGTTTCAATGAACTTTCCGCTGAACATCGTTTGAAGCCTGATTACTACACACGAGGGTCAGATGTTGCGACGGCAGATCTTGATGGCCGCGAATCATGTCATCAGAAAATGACCGCCGTGATTTTAAGATTAAGCATTGTTTCCTGGAGCGAACCAGGCCCCGTTGCGAATTGCATCGTAACAAACTTGATTCATCTTAGTGCATGGAGTTTCGACGAGGTTGTACTGGTGTTGCGCAGATGCGTGGGTTTTCAGGAAGGAGAATTTAAGAGATGCAAAATGGGGATTGATGAGTTCATTTGGAATTAGGCGTATTACACTATTTTTTGTTATTTCTCTTTTTCTTTTTATTTTTCGTTGGGTCAAAGTCTTTGTCCAGGTCATCGACATAAATTTGGCATCTCCTATAGTAACTTTGTTAATAATATAAAGTTATTTCTGAAAGTACTGGTAAAGCGACCAGTCAAAAGACGCTCGAGAAAATATTGTTATCAAAAGTTTGGACAGCTGGTAAAGAATTTCTAAATTTTACTGGTACAGAAAGCGTACTGGCTTTTCTCCCTAGCAGACCTGCAGAATCGTGGGACCGGTTCATCTGGTCGCACTCGTGGTCATGGAGAAACAGAGAGATGCAAGGCTAATAATTTTATTCTGCTGCATTTACATGGGCTGATTATTCAACACAAGTGGTCAAGGACCAATCTGAACTTTCGATTGCATAACACCCAACAGAGTCCGCAAGATTTGCAGCTCAAATTTCAATTGCAAGATGCAATACAAACTTCATCTATTGTATCAATAGAAAGTAGTGACTCTGCTGGGGGCAAGAAATAGCTTGAGATGAGCAGGATTCGCCACTCGAAAGACTTGACAGCATCTACTCCCAAAACCAGCTCACACCTTCTCTGAACTTGATTATCACCAAGTGCTTGAAATCTCCCATGACCATTCAAATTGTGACTGCAATTTGTCTCTGAAGCACGAATTCATACACCTATTTCAGGTATAATCACATTAGCTTTCGACTCTCCTATTTGTCCCGTCAGAGTCTTACCATTTCAATACCCTTTTGTTGGCCATTGCTAGGCACGAGTTTCTCCATTTTCGGGAAGCATCTTGGCAATTCTCTTCTTCATTTGCTTTCCAGTTACATGACATGTTAATGATTGTTTGACTTGTAGATGTAGAAGCCACTCACTGAATCTGTTTGACCTTGGTGGCAACTGCTAACGAAAAAAGTTGCTCTGCTGTTGTGAAAAGAATCTGTAGATTAACGTGTTGGAATGTAAGATTACAGAAATCCCAGTGAGCAATTTCTTGTTCAAGTACAAAATAAAATGTTTGATCCCTTCTCTATCAGAATCTTGTGCGTCTTTTTCCTTCCATACCTAGTTGAATGCCACTTGTTATGCTTTCTTCGTGTCCTTCCCTGTAACGTGCTTTCAGCTGTACATGGATCTTGCATCGTCACTTTATATATAGGAATCTTACTTAGAGGTACCTCTCTTTAGTTATGTGAATTTGATATGTTGAGCTATTCATCCTGACGTTGATTTCTAAAGTTTCACGGTGAACCGTGTAGAAGATATATGCTCTAACTATTAATGCTTGGAGCTGGAATTCATAGCAATTTGTTGAAATATGTCAATATCAGATGAGAATCCCTTTATATGGTTATAGCTGAAGTGAATACATACGGGGCCTGTTTACTTATCAAGCAGAACCAAATTTTCAATGATCTAGGGATCAGTAAATTCAATGTGGGGATTAAAAGCATATCTATCTCTATGGGTCTAACGCTGTATAAGAACTACTTTTCCCTTTTGACTGAAAATATTAGGGGGAGAACTCTACCAAGATTGGGGAATCAATGACAACATGGACAGTCAACGATGGACGGCTCTGTCCTTCGCACTTTCCTCCTAGAATAGAAGGTACAGATTTTGCCTTGGCTTTTGGCAATAGCTCAGCTCACTCTATTCAGCCTGTTATTGAAACCACAGCCCACTACAGATTGGTTATGTTGAATTACGCTCCTTATTCTTCCTTTTCCTTGGGAATCAGAAACATTAGATTTGAATGGGGCTTAGCATAGGACTGGAATGACACCGTTAAAGAGCTGACAATTATTTTGCTTTGATCACTGACAAAAGATTGTTGCATTTAGAGCCACGACATTATTCTCGCTGGCACAAATTCAGTGGACAGCTAATGAGTTCGAGTCATTTACGATATGGTATCTTATAAGTGATCAGACATAAACCTGAACTAACAACAAAATTCATAATGACAACTGAGCTTTGATATTTTGCATCTACAAATTGCCCTTCTTCAAGTGTGCTATTGCATTTCGTGTAGCAAACATTACAAATTATTTGTTAGGTTTATGATATTGAAAAGCCGTATAGAAAGTCTGAGTCATGGCAAGCAGCAGAAGCAACACAGCTGCAGCAGCCGAGATGAAGGACCATGGAGTGTTGAAGTATGTGTGCATGAACCCAGCCCATCGGACATGCCAATAATTCTGATAAATCTCATTCACTTCCTCAAAGACCTTGGACAAATAGTTCCTGTGGATATCAAACGCCACATCTTTCCTGACATTATTGAAGAAACGGGCAACTTCCTTGTCCGTCCCAAAATAATTCTCAATGATCTTGTGGTCGCCTAGGAACCCAGCATCAGCAGGCGTATTGATGAGACACCCCATAAGAGTAGCATAGGTTGTGAAGTGCTTGGAGGAATCGCGATAGCACTGCTCAAAAGCAACAAAATTGAGGAACAAAGAGCTCCAGAAATCGTCAATTGTCAAGACTGGAATCTCGAGGACGCCATTTCTGAATTTGACGTCCAAGATGCTGTGAGTCTTCCATGGCTTGAACTTGACTCCAGCTTGATCGAGCTTCTTTGCGCTTTGAATCAGGTGGAGGAATCTGCTTGGCCTCCTTGGTTTCTCCTGGCAATCGGGGATATAGCTCAAGCGGAACAAATCAAGCAAATGCTTGCCTTTTTATTGTAGTACTTCTCCAACACATGCACCGGTCTCTGCACCATCAAGTTGAAGAACCACAAGGCAAGCTTGGCCAAGGAGAGACCATCATTTCCAGATCCAACAGACAGATCAAATAACTTCTGCAGCACAAAGTAAGGAATTTGGTTCTCGAGCCGGAGGAGATCCCTCATTAAGAAAGGCAAAACCCAAGCCATAGTAAATAAAGGGTCGTGGGGATCAGCTGGGACTATCCTCGCGATGGTAAGTAAAGGGTCGTGGGGATCAGGTAGGACCATCCTCGCGACTTTCCAGAACAGCTCGATGATGAAGCAGCCATCGAGCACCATCATCCGGATAAGGTCCCGGCCATCGAATTCCAAGGTCTCCGAATAGCTCTTCCGGATCTCCTTCTCCATCGGAGCTACTGCCTCGAAGAAGTCCTTGAGCACAACTCTCTTGCTTTCCACCCGCAATAGGAGATCGCCTACGAACCGCCATTTGTGCTCCTGGATCATCTGGAATTGCGTCTTCCCATGGTGGAAGGGACCGATGGAGACGATAGAAGGATGGTAGGCCTTTTTATTGATCTCCGATAGGCTCTGAGGGACTCGGAAGATGCAGCAAGAATCTCTTCCTGCCCCAATGGGCAACAGCCTCGGCAATTCCTGCATTCTCCCTTCCACTTCCGACAAGAAACTCTCGTCGATAAGGACGACATGGTGAACGGAGCTCTTTGCGGTGTGGTCGCCACGGCAGTTTGATTCTCCGGACATCTGTTCTTAATTGCCAAAAACTATATGCTGCTCTGGGGTAGATTCAAAGCAAAAAAAGTTCTATCTTTCAGAGGAGGAAGCTTTGGCTTCTCTTTTGTTCCCACCCCTGAAAGAACAGACCATACCACACACGAGACAATACACCAACTGCCCGGAAATTATAGTATAAAGAGACTCGATCCTTTGTCCTTTTCTTGGGCAGTCAATTAGAGAGACGAAGACTTGGGTTGCTAGACTGGTTCAAGATCGCGATAAGCTTGTTTTCTTTGTTGACTAGGTAAGCGAGCGATCTTCGTCGAACGGTCCGCGGCGGGGAAATGGGGCCCACATGTTTGTTGATAATGGCTCGTTGCCCAGTGCTCGATGTGGGTCATCATTATTTTGAGCCCGTTTCATGAAACTTTCCGCTGGACATCGTTCGAAGCCTGATTACTACACCCAAGATGTCGCGACGGCAGATCTTGATGGCCGCGAATCATGTCATGACAAAACGTCGGTCGTGATTTCAAAATTAATCATTGTTTCCTAGAGCGAACCAGGCCATCCATCACGAATCGCATCGTAATGAGCTCGATTCGTCTTAGCGCATGTAGTTTCGATGGGGTTGCGCTGGCGTTGCGGAGATGCGTGGATTTTTAGGAAGGAGAATTTAAGAGATTCAAAAAATGGAGAGTGATGAGTTCACTTCGAATTAGGCATATTGCACTAGTTTTTTTGTTATTTCACTTTTTATTTTTATTTTCCTTGTGGGTGGTAGGGTCAAAGTCTTTGTCCAGGTCATTGACATAAATTTGGCATCTCCGATGGTAAATTTGTCAATAATATAAAGTTATATCTACGAGTCTTGGTGAATCTACCGGTCAGAAAACACTCGTTGAAGGGGAACTTGCAATCAAAAGTTAGGACAGCTGGTAAAGATTTTCTAAATTTTATCGGTACAGAAAGCGTACTGGCTTTTCTCCTTAGCAGACCTGCAGAATCGTGGGACCGATTCATCTGGTCGCCCTCGTAGACTCGTAGTCATGGAGAAACAGAGAGATGCAGGGCTAATCATTTTATGCTGCTGCATTTACATGGGTTGATTATTCAACACGCGAGTGGTCAAGAACCAATTTGAACTTTCGATTACATGACACCCAGCAGAGTCCGCAAGATTTGCAGCTCAAGTTTCAATTGCAAGAGGCAACACAAGCTTCATCTATTGCATAGATAGACCTTGAAAAACTCTCCAAAAATGGCTAACCCAGGCTTGTGCTAATTATGCGGAGGGTAGAAATATGCATAGACAGCAAAGAAGGACTGAACCATGGTGAGTATCAGAAGTATGAGCGCCGCCGTGGCCGACATGAAGGACCAGGGGGTGTTGAAGTACGTGTGCTTGAAGCCAGCCCATCGGACGTGCCAACCGTTCTGGTAGTACCGGTTCACGCCCTCGAAGACCTCAGACAGATAGCTGTTTTCGATGTCAAATGCCACGTCTTTCCCGATGATACTGAAGAAGCGAGCCACTTCCTCGTCTCCCCCGAGGTAGTTCTCCAAGATCTTGCGGTCGCTAAGGAACCCGGCGTCGGCTGGCGTGTTCATGAGGCGTCCCATGAAAGTAGCATAGGTCGTGATGTGCTTCGTGCAGTGGTGGTAGCACTGCTCAAACGCAACGAAGTTGAGTAAGAGAGAACTGAGGAAGTCGTCGAGTTTCAGGATCGGGATTTCTAGGGTGCCGCTGATGTTCCTGAATTTGATGTCCAAGAAGCTCGAAGAATTCCTCGGCTTGAATTTGACCCCGGCCACGTCAAGCTTCTTCGCCGGCTGATTCGGGCAGAGGAACTTTCTTGGCCTCCTCAATTTTTGTCGAGCCTCTGGGATATAGCTCAATCGGAAAAGGTCGAGCAAATGCTTCCCTTCCTTGCTGTAGTACCTCTCTAGAACATCTATCTCCCTGTCGTCCATGCGGTTGAAGAATTTCAATGCGACCTCAGCCAAAGAGCAACTGCTGATTTTGCTTGATCTTATGGCCAATTCAAATATGCACTTGAGGACGGAAAACGGGATTTGGTTCTCAAGCGCCAGGAGATCTCGTGTCAAGAAAGGCAGCATCCACGGTATGCTCAATATCGGGTCGTCAGTATGCGGGTTAACCAACCTCACGACTTTGCAGAAGAGCTCAACAATGAAGCTACCGTCAAGTATCATCATTTGAATGAGGTCTTGGCTACTGATGACCAAGGTTTCAGAGTAGCTCTCGCGGATCTGATTTTCCATCGGTGCAATGGCCTCAACCAACTCCGCGTACCCGATGCCACTTTCCTTTATCCTGGTGAGGAGGGCATGGAGGAATTGACCCTTGTGCTCCTCGATCATGCTGAACTCCTCTTCGCCGTGGTGATACGGGCCAATAGAGAGTATGCGGGGCTGATAGGCTTTCTTATTGATCTCGGCCAGACTGCGAGGAACTCTGAAGATGCAACAAGAGTTCCTGCCCGCAGATCGGTTCAACTGTCTTGGCATCTCCTCGGTCTTCCTCTTCAATTTCAATAGTAGATTGCTGATGTCGACAGCATGGTGCGGCTGACTTCCTCTCTGGGCACTCTGGTTAATGTGGTGATTTGATTCTCTCGACATCGAGGGTTTGAGAATTTGATGTTTTGGTAGGCTCTAATGTGCAGGCTCTTGGATGAGGCATTAGACCTCACTTTGCTTCTGATTATATAGAAGAATTGGAGAATATGTGAACCCCACAAAATTATTGGTCTATCGGGTTCCTGGCAATTTCTTTAGAATTGCAAAGGCCACTCGGGACCGTTGTCCTGGAACTGAGCAGTGAACTTCACTCTGTTGAATCAGGGCGGCGAAGACTGATGCCTAGTCAACTTCATTTAATCTTTTTTTCCGTCCATCTTGTGATGGGCCCAAAAGAAGAAAGAAACGCAGATGCCTAACCCTCTCGGTCATTCTTCCTATAAGTTTCAATGAAGTTTCTGTCTGCTTTAGATTAGTCCACTGTGGTTTATAAATCCAAGACACAGATGTCACATCAGCATAATGCTATCATTTTATTGCTTAATGCACTCATTTCAACCGATTGCAGCTGTATCACTGGTCGAGAATAGAGTATCTACCAAACCATTTTTGTCTAAATATTTCAATGAAGTTTCTGTCTGCTTTAGACTAGTCCGCAGTGTTTGATAAATCCAAGACCAGATATCATATCAGCATGATGCTATTATTTTATTACTTAATGCACTCATTTCATCTGATTGCAATTGTATAGACACTGGTCGAGAATGGAGTATGTACCAAACCATTTTTGTCTAAGTCATTTAATAAATGAAACTTTCATGAATAACTAATTGATTTCCTTTCTTTCAGTTATTCTTAATATATCTTTGGACATGACAAATGAAAAGCAAGTCTAAGATCCTTTCTGAGATATGAAACCTACAATATTTATTAGGATGTTAGTATCTCGAGCACTAATTGAATAGAAATCACAGAACATCTGCAAGACAGTAAAAATTGAAGGGGGAAACTTGAAATTAGCTCGATACGCTGCAGATAGAATCAAAGGTTGGATTTGTCTTTGGTGTTTGGTGGAATCATTCCCTGATATCACTAAGTCATTTGATAAATATAATTAATGATTTGATCTAGACCATTCATTATGGGTTTACCACATCGTGTTATTATTTTATTAGCGATAGAAGGCAATTGTGATTCGGACTCTTTGCAACGAGAATAAGTTAGCCAAAAACTGATAAAAAAAAGAAGGCTTTTTGACATTGTCCCCCAAAGAAACATGTGCCGTGGTGTTGATTACCTTCGGATATGTTCATCTTCCAATCTTTCTACTGATTAATCAGTAAACACAGATTAGTGCTTAAGCAAGTAGAGAGGAAAATGAGCACCACAACACAGAAACCTAGTATTCTGATGTTGCCATGGTTAGCTCATGGTCACATCTCTCCTTTCCTGGAGCTAGCCAAGAAGCTCTCACACAGGGACTTCCACATATACTTCTGCTCCACACCCATCAATCTAAAGCCTCTCAGAGACACCCTTCTTGCTCAAGACTGTGTTCCTTCAATACAGCTCATTGATCTCCACCTTCCATCTGATGAGTTCCCACAACTTCCTCCTCACTATCACACCACCAAGGATCTCCCTCCTCATCTCATGTCCACCCTCAAATCCGCCTTCGATTCTGCAAAGTCTTCCTTCTTTGACATCCTCAGATCCCTCAAGCCAGACTTGGTCATCTTTGATTATCTTCAACCATGGGCCTCAGTTGCAGCTAGTGAGCTGAACATAAATGCTGTGGTTTTCCTTACTATGGGGGCTGCCTTCTGTTCTTTCTTCACTCACTCCACTCATCGCCCCTTCAATGAATACCCCTTTTCAGCTTTGACTTTGCCCGAGTCTGAGAACCATAGAATCGCCGAGTTGATGAATGCCAGTGCCAATGGATACAAGAACAAGGAGAGGTTCTGGGAGTGCATGGAAAGGTCATCCGACATAGTCTTGATAAAAACATCCAGAGTCACAGAAGGCAAGTATGCTGATTATCTCTCTGAATTAGTGAAAAGGAAGGTGGTGGCTGTTGGGCCTCTTCTTCAAGAACCTGCCAACAAGGACGGTGATGGAGAGAAGGTCATGGAGTGGCTCAGTAAGAAACAACTTTCTTCAGTTGTGCTAGTTTCTTTTGGGAGTGAGTACTTCCTTTCTGAAGAAGAGCGGGAGGAGATTGCTTATGGATTGGAGCTCAGCAATGTGGGCTTCATCTGGGTTCTCAGATTTCATGGTGGAGAGGATGTTACAATATATGAGGCTCTACCACAAGGATTTCTACAGAGGATTGGGGACAGAGGACTGGTTGTGGAAGGATGGGCCCCACAGGCCAAGATTTTGGGACATCCAAGCATAGGTGGGTTTGTGAGCCACTGTGGTTGGAGCTCAACATTGGAGGCAATTCTTTTTGGAGTTCCAATCATAGCCATGCCAATGCACCTTGATCAGCCTCTGAATGCAAAACTTGTGGTGGAGATTGGTGTGGGCATGGAGGTGGACAGGGGAAGTGGGGGGTTCAGGAGGGAGAAATTGGCAAGAGTTATACAACAAGTGATGGTGGAGGAAAAAGGGAAGGAGGCCAAAAGAAATGCTCAAGAATTGGGTATGCGGATGAGAGAGAAGCAAAAAGAAGAGATGGATGACGTGGTTGAGAAGTTAAAGCAGCTTATTGGAGCATAATTTCTCTGTTAGTTGAGTAAAAAAGAGAGAATGTGTTTGAAAAAGTAGAGGGTATGAAA
The DNA here is from genome assembly GCA_014182715.1 of Eucalyptus cloeziana. Taxonomy (NCBI): domain Eukaryota; kingdom Viridiplantae; phylum Streptophyta; class Magnoliopsida; order Myrtales; family Myrtaceae; genus Eucalyptus; species Eucalyptus cloeziana. The sequence continues at coordinate 47,629,078 of CM024635.1, read as the reverse complement.
GAAAAAAAAAATAATATAAGCTGATGTTGCAGTTTGAATATTACAAATGAGTGGCATTCTGATAAGTACCAAGGAATTTGTTCATTTACTGAAATGAGACTGAAAATAACAACGTTGATTGGGTTCTTCTCTTTCGTTTTGCACTGTGGTTCTTTTTTTTCTTTCTTGTTTCTTTTATGGGAGAAATGGAAATTGTCATTATTTGTGAAAGTCACAGGCTGATGTTGAAGTTTAATCGAATCAAACTTGGAATGAGAATCGGATAGGTAAACCAGTTGTTGGTTGGTTCAATGCATCCCAAAGCAGGCAATAATTTTTCACCGGAGAACAACATAGCCAAAACCCAGGATTCTACTGTACTAGGTACACCACAAGCACCTTTTCTTGTTTCCCATCATTGACACAGTTCATTTGATCGATTTTCCCTTATAATCAGAAGGAATTCAACTGTTGAAGGTCCATATACCAGAATTTCTTTTCATCTACAATGAAAATGAACGACATTCTGGTCTGGCATGCGCTAAAAAAGAGTAGAATACATTCCATACACACAAACAGTTCCCCTCAGAAAGGGCGCCTTATTAGCCTGCCATGTTATTCTCTTCCTAAGGTGAAGCATGGTATTCTTTACGAATAACAAATTAAACAGTGTACAAATACCAAGATCTGGAAGGGAGATCTTGAGAGCTGAGATTAGGAACACGTTGAAATATTTCCTCTCTTGAGCCCCTAGCGTAGGGTTTCTACATTTTTGCTCAGCTCTTCCAGCTTCTTCATTCTCGACCTCTCGCTCTCGCTTACCAGCTAATCAGCAGGTGACACAGTGAACGAAAATTTGGAGCAAGACAAGGAAACCATAAGCAGGGAGCAAGCATTAGAGACAGTCAACATGGGAATTTTTCCCTCAAAAGATCAACGAGAATCTAAAAGAAAGATCAAATGCTATAATGGACAGAGATTTTACCTCCATCAGTTTGGCAACCAGCTGAGCCTTTTCTTTACTCTTCTCATTGAATGCCTCTAACACTTCTCTGTATTCTCTCTCCTGTGACATGTAAAAGCTTCAGGGAATCCAATAAATAATATCACCACACCGAAATAATTCGAGGGCAAGCTGCGAATTTATATCTCCTCAAGTGGCAACAAGTTTGTACTGAAACAACATTGTGTTCCAAAATAATTTCAAGCATAATAAGGTCTCATAAACAATCTTCCTCGGCATTCATGACAGTGTCGTCGAAGGAACAACACATAGGCCATTGCCAGAAAGCATTTTCTGAGATGAGATAATCAGCAAGAGCTCAATGGTCTTTTTTTTAGCATGAGCTGAAATTGAATGCTACAGAAAGGATATGGACCAGGCCAGTGGATCAATTTAATTCACATTAGAGGTCGTATGCTTTAACACTAGAGTGAGGACATCCAAGAGAAAAAGAAAAGGGAAATACAAGAGAAAATACGCTCAACCTTCTTCTGGCAGCTCAGTCCCAGTGGCTTTAATTCTCGGTTAACAATGTCTATCTTCTTGCGCACAACACCGACCTCCTTTCTCATTGGATCTGTAAGAGCTTCTAGCTCCTGATACATCATTGCATATTCAAAGGATCACGTAATGTCCTTGCACTAAGTTATCGAATCCCAGTTGACCAGATTCATCTCAATCAATGCTATCAAGCCATTATACACTGAAACTTTGAAAGCACTTTCATTTCATGACTGTTAGACCGCTGGCTGCCAATCCAATCGGCAGCTTATTTTTCCAGATTAATGCAGCATTAGACCACAAGACTTAACTCTTACTGTCATTCCCATGATTGAAAATTTTAACTACAACTAAAATCTCCTCTTTTTACTACTGCTTTAAGTTAACTTACATCTAGAATCTCGGCCAACCGCTTGCTGGCTTCCTCAACACGACCCAACTGATTTTGCACTTTTTCCTTGACCTCTGTCTTCCTCCTCTCGATCTCCTCTTCCTTTGACCTGAATGCAGCAAGAGCAGATCTTGACACCTCGTCATTCTCGTCTTTGATGGGGCTCTCACTGAAGCTGAGAAATCCTGAGTTCCTCACTCTTTGCATCTGTAATTGCTGCTGCTGCTGCTCGAGTATTTGTCTCTGTGGCGTCATCCTTCCTCTCTTGAATTCTCTCTTTTTGAAAATTATGGCCTTCTTTTTCCTTTTGTTCCTTCTGTAAAGGTGGTAACAACTCCCGCCAGCTTTGGATATATAAGGGGAAAAAAAAAAACAGTCTCTGCAACAGAACATGACAATGATGTGCAGTGACCAACATTCCAAACCTTCCTGAAAATGCAAGTATGGAACTAATAAATGAAAATCATTACAAATTACTCGTGAAGTTCCAACGATGTCTACTGTAAACATTATAACTTTTTTTTTGCGACACCTTTCTTGTTTGCAGCTAGAACTTTCTTGCACAGCTGTCTATATTAGATTATTGTTGTTATGAGAATAACAACGTCAAGATGGGCCTTTATTTGGTTAAATGGGCATTATCTTGAGTTGGTGTCTTGGCAAATTCAACTAACAGCTACAGCCTTTTTCCGATCAGGTTGCTATTAGAGTCACCCACCATTGAAAAGGTCAATTTCTATTTCCTTTTTGTATGAGATTTCGCAGGTTTAAAGCCCTCGCAGGAAACAGGGTTGAGCTGTTTACAGTTTGACGATGAATGCTTGAGGTTGAAGGCACGGCACTCGATTGGACAGCAAGCGCTCACCTGCACTCAGCACGAGCGGCAGGCGTGGAGGAGAAGGCAGATTAGGAGAGATTTGCCTCCATCCCATGATAACTAATTCGGTTTTATGCTGGTAATCTTTGCTCTTAACCTTTTGTGTCTCGGCATCATGTAATTTCTAGTATGATTGCGCACATAGGCCAATTTTCATTAAAGTAGGATTGAAAAGACTATCTTTCAAGTTTCGTATAAGGCCAATATGGCAATTTCCGTGATGAAAAGTAACATATTTGACCTATCATTAACAAGTTCTCCATTAGTCCAGTAAATATCCACGATTAATGCAATGCATGGAATGGTGAGTATAAACATGTTAGACACAAATAATTTCTCTCACATGGAACGTTGCACGTATGAAAAAAATTGACATTTTTAAGATCATGCGCAATCGCCTAATTATAAAATGTACGGAAGATTATTTGATGGAATTAACCATTGACACGGTAGGAAGAAATTATAAGCATATCTATGCAAAGAAAGAATATTTCAAGATTTGATTTTTTTTTTTTTTTGGATAACTTTGGTTATGAGATGGAAAATATTCAAGTTTTAAAATAGAAATACGCCAAAGAATACGATGCAATTTTCAATTAACACATTTGCCCATTGATATGAAGACTCATGAAATAACTAACTTGTAGATGTTCCGAGGATGGAAGATAGAACTGCGATCCCTTAAAAAATACTTCTTGCATTGTATAATGGCATCAAACGTTGTATACACTTCAATTTTCAATTATTTCACGCACTATAGTCCTGATAGTCTTGCGACAAGATCGTGAATGTCCACATTATTTTTTTTTTTTTGAGTTATGCTTAGATTGGCTACATTGTAATCTAGAATTATGAGGGGATCAATGGGAATCAATGAATCAATGCGATTTTGTTTCTTTATTGCACACCATATACAAAAAGTTATATACTTCAATAAACCGCGAGTTATATTTCATGATGAAGATAATCGATCTGATGCGGTGCTTGTGTTCTATCCCATGTGCTCTACTTCTTAGGACATGTTTAATAACACTCCCAAAAACAACTAATTCCGTTCTTTTACTCCTTAGAGCAAAAAAAACAGAAATATATTTGGTAAATTTTTTGTTCCCGAGAGAAAAAATCAATTTTTTTGTTATTGGGAAATGATTTGGAACATAACCAAGAAGTAAAAAAAAAAAATTGATTATTGTTCCCGTGAATAATTTCTAGAATCAATTCCAATTTTTTTCTTTTCTCTTCTTCTCTTTCCTTGGTGAGGCTCATCGAGGCTTGACCTTGCCAAGCTAGGGCAGGGCCAACCTCGTGCCGCCTAGGTGAGGTCAAGCCCCACTGGTGGCTTGCGATCGGCTATAGAGAAGGAGGAAGAATAAGAGAAAAAGAAAAAAGAAAAATGTAATAAAAGTATTAAAAAAATTAAAAGAAACGAAAAAAAAAATTAAGAATCTTACCAAACTCATTTCTATCATGGGAATAGAAATTTTTGGCAATTATTAAATACACTATTTTGTTCAAAAATTATTCTCGAGAATATAATCAGAAAAAATGGTTTTTGATCAAAAATTATTTCCAAAAAACAGAATAGTTATAAAAAAACACCATTAATAGCAGAACCAGCTCCTATGTCGACACTTGATGCTTGTGCCCATGCTTCGGCATCAAGTATAAAAATTGGTGCTCAGTATGCTCTTCGCTTGCGTGAGAAGTCAAAAAATAGGTCAAGTCCCTCGAAAGCAAGGCCTGATAAGGTGGACCCTCATGGCTAGTTCGACAGCTATGAAATTAAATTGATTCTACCGCTGAGCGCGAGCGGTTGACGACGTTTGACCTTGTAGAGTCATTTGATGGGGTAGGAGGGTGGGCGGTACTCGGTTTCCAGATTTGGCTAGTACCGATGATCCTAAGTAGGGCCGAGTAATGGGTGGATGTTGGGTGATTCGATATTGTAGACTGAAAGGTGGCGGGAGTCTATGGACGTGGTATGTACCCTGATCTCAATGGCGGAATCCTTGACTTTTGACGACGGGTACCTCCGCTCGGGTCGGCCTCGAAAAGCCGGAAGAAAGAGGGGGCTGGTTCGGGCAATGACATCACGTGGAAAGGCCGCTCGACTTTACTAGGGCCGAAGCTGGCCAACCATTTCGACGTCGATGGAGGCAACGTATAGGACCCGGCCTTCAGTTTCCGGCCAAGATCTGAGCTCGCCCGATGACCATCTCTCGTCCTAAGAGTCTCGGCCAGACGATGATTTGTGGTCTACTGAACCATCTGCAGAGCCAAATTGCAAATAGGAATTGGATGTGCAAATCATTTGGTGAAGCCAAAGTCCGAAACAACTTGCCGAGTCAAAATTGCTCGTGATTCGGATGAGAGCCGAATGGTAAAACGATGCCATTTCTGTAAAATTTTCTGAGATCTCTTTTTAACTGTTTAAATTGTTGGATTAAGTGACGATTCAATATACAGATAGTTTAACATTCCCCTTGTGCATGGACTGGATTTTAGCCTAAAGATAGGAGAATAAAAAATATAAAAAAGCGAATAAGGGATCTAAAGTGAAAGGTAAAACAGTAACTACAGTTGGAGATCTTGTGTGATTTAGTGATCGGCCACCGATCCTTTCGCTTGCACGCAGTTATAAATCTGCTCATGAAGAATGAGTGTGTGATTATCTTTGTCAATTATGATTTTGAATTTTCTTTTTTAGGGGCTTGCCTTATTGTGCTGACTTTTGAGATTCCCATAAATCATTTTATGTCTTACTTTGGTATTGAATAAAGATTTCTTTGGACAAAAATATAAGGAGTCTTGAAACATTTAAACTCACAATTTCATAATTGTAATAGCACCGTTAATTGTCCGAAAAATCCAAATTGTTAGATAAACGAGGGTTCGAAGCACCTTATTTCCCATGAGAATCATAGTAGCTATTAACTTCTATTTTCTCCTCACCTTTCTCATTATGATTACTTTTGCGGAAACAAAATCTAGCTCCAGAACTTTAAAATTACAACCCACCAGTTTGGTAAATCTTAGAGATTGTTTGATTGGGATTTTAGAATTCATCTTTTTTATTCCCTCAAGATCGATACTCAGCACATATGATAACATTGTATTTGGATATGACGTGATATATTTTGTTTTTTCCAATTCGATCGTCCCTAATATATAAGATAGCCAATAAATACTAATTTCCGGATCTTATTTTACAAATTGCAGTTGATCATGGATGGAGATTACTTATTATTTCACAGACCCCGTTTATTTATTGGGTAAATTTCACTTTACTCCCCGGACCCTCGCTAGCTTTCATGGTAAATCATGATTTAGTTTACCATCTTAAATTCTCACCATTTTTCCCATTAAACAATAAATATAAGTTCTTACACTTCTTTACCTTCCCGATTTACAGATCATTTCATTTATTAGCAGATTTACAGATCATTTCATTCATTAGCATCGTCAGGCTCTCTCTTCAAGACATGCAATATAAGCGATTCACTAGTTGAAAATGCGATGGAGAGAATTTTTCAAATAGTAAATGATATTTCCTTCTATAAAAAGGATTTATTATATGGCGGTTGACATATCATGCCCGAGAATTGCGTGCAATACACGCTCCGACGAAAAAAATCCATGGTGTTCCACGATGATGAAAGGGGAGTTGAAGTATATAAATTTTGAATTTAGGGTTTGACGTGTAAGAGAGTGAGAGTTCGGAGGGTAATATCGAAGGATTTGAAATTTATAATTTAATGTATAACAGTAAAAGACAGTGAGATTTGAGGGGGCAAACTGAAAAAATCTAAAGTTGGGGGCTTACCGTGGAAGACGACGAGAAAATTATGGGGACAAAGTGAAATTTTTACTAAATCATTACTCGAGCCCTACGACTATAGGATAGAACCATATAAAAAGCTCTGGCGACGAAGCGGCAATAACCGCTCTTTCCTTGCGCGCAGCGGTTCGCAGTGAAAAAAGCAGGCTCTCGAGAGCAAAAATGGCTCGACATTCTCTGCTGTCGAAGGTTGGATGATGCTTTCTTTGTCTTCCTTAAAGCTTGAAAAATCTGTCGATCGCTTGCATCCGCTGTCCGAAATTTTCAGTTCGTCACCTTGATCGAGAGGAGGTTCTGGTTTCCCCGTTCGGGAGGCGCGCCGTCGGTGCGAAACCGGGGGCTCGCGTTTTCGCTTGCATTCTCGGTTTAGGGATTCGGTTGTTGCTGCGATTAGGGTTTCGAATGGTTCCGGAGGTTTGATCGGTGTTAGTTTCGTCTGATCGGAGGCGAAACGCGAGGAATTTTCCTTCCGTGCTTCGAGTTTTGTCAACTTGAAAGCAATGCGTGAAGGCGGCGGTCGCGTCAGGTCCCGGACTCCGCCTCGCCGGAGGAGTGGTGGCCGCGGATTCTCGCCGCCGGGGCACCGACGGCGAATCTCGCCGCCCAGCCTCCGCAGGCGTTCGCCGGTGCGTTCTCCGGCGTCGCGCCATGGGGAGTATTCTCTATCTCATCGGCGTCGTCGCGGTGATTATGAAGAAGAAAGGAAATCGCATTTGACATATGGCGCAAGTTATGGGGATTTCGCTTCAGCGCATGCTCAGAGAGACAGGTCGGAGGAGCGGTTGAACAGAGCCGGTGAGTCATCCCTGCCTTTTCGCGGCCGCCAGGATTATTTGCCGCCTCGCCGCCAGGATTATTCGCCGCCTCGCCACCATGATGTCTCACAGCACTTGCAGTCACAGACACATTCTCAGTTTGCATCAGGCTCTGCAGATTTCTGTCGTGCTCGTGAAGATCTGAGGAGGACGGGTGTAGTCTTTCCTGAAGAAAGACGTGCAAGTTTGCGTGAAGGAGTAGTAGACAAGGCTAATGCATTAGGAAATGGAGATAGGGGCGAGCACCTCTCGACAACTATGCGGTTGGATAAGGGTTCATCATATGGAAATTCCACCCTGACGAAGTTTCAGTGGAATCATTTATTGGAAGAGAAGCAAGGAAGTTTCGGTATCAGTAGAGACACGGTTATTCCACACATTAGGAGCAGGGGTGCTGATTACCTCACCAATGCTTATAGAACTGATAGTCAAATATTTTACCAGGGCAAGGAGGTTTTGGATAAGAGGATGGTTCACAAACCTGCTTTCCTCGATGATATTGTAAAGGCTAGGACTTTTCCAGGACATCTTGGTGTAAGTGTGAGACCTAGTGATAGATACCAGTACACTGATGGTAACTATGCAGAGCCATTGGCTAAATCGGGTTTGGATGACCCAATATCCAATGCTAAGCTTCCCGGAATAGAGTCATCTAGTGTATGTGAGATAGGCAAGTCCAGCTTGAACGGTGATTCAGCTAATGCGATGTCGACTACTTGGACAAGAACATATTCAACTTTGCCTGTACATGTTCCAGATGACAACACTCTACCTTCTCCTTTTAAGAGTTTGACAAAAACATATTCTCCTTTGCCTGTACGTGTTCCGGACGACAACACTCTACCTTCTTCTCATAAAAGTGGCCATCCATTGCCTTCAGAAGGATTTAGCTGGAGTCATGGGACTGGTAACCGTGACTCATTTGCTGAAATGCCTCCTCTCCGGTCATCTACAGGGTCTGAATATCCTTTGAAGAACTTGTTATGCTATAACCGGACTCTATATGTTCCAGGGCAGGATACTGTTGGAGTTAACAAGCACTTTGAAGGGCAAAGGAAGGAGAGGAGTGATGTAGACAATTTACCTGATAAATCGTTTTATGAAGAGATGGATAATATTAGAGAAACATATGGGCTGCATGATTCATCCAAAGCTAGTCTTATGTGTCTTGTTGAGGATAAACAAGGCGGCTATGAAATACCTCAGGAGGATTGTTTAACAGAAAGCTGGAAGTTGGACCATCCTGATTATCCTACTGAAGCTTTATATATGAGAGGGCGTGAGGAATGCTTTGGTCCTGCAAGTAGTCATAGACGATATAGAAAAGAGACATATTTAGATAGGAAAAGCCTGCAATTGGGAGGAGACGATGCTTTTGGAAACAGTGACGATCTTTGGGTGTATAGAGATGGTTTGAAGGACATGCAGTTGCCAGAACTTAATGATGGGTTGCACGAGAGAGATTGGAGCCCACAACATAGGTTTTCAGTTGAAGAGACGGGTGCTATAGGCCAGTCTGAAAGATCTCTTAAAAGGGAGAATAGTATGGATCTTGGAATGAGGAGTCATTACCTTGAAGGCGATTTTTACCGAAATCAGAATGCCAGCCTGAAGATCTGGGAACCCCATTATGGCAATGAAGACTGGAGTGATGAAGATAGTCACTTGTACGATAACTTCCAACCGCAGACGATCAAAAGGACATTTAAGGCTGATACTTATGAGAGTGGCGTTTGTGATGACTACTTGTCTTGTGAGCACCTCCCAGTACGTCTGCAAGGAAGACTGAGGAAGCCCGTAAAGTTAAAATCTAGAGACATACATAAGAGGTTGGGGCCACCTCAAAAAACTTGGTCGTCTGTTCCTTGGACGAAAAGACATATCCACAGGAGAAATCCTAATGATCACGAAAGTCACATTGTTGAAGGTGGCAATTGTATGGAAACACGAGTTGCTTTATCAGAGGATGAGGCGGCATATGCCGAGGCAGAGCCGCCTGAGGACTCTAAAGAGTTTAAGCAGCTTGTGAACGACGCCTTTCTGAAGTATTTCAAGTTTCTTAATGAAACTTCAACCCAACGTAGAAAGTACACTGATCAGAGAGGATCTGGCCCATTAAAATGTGGTGTTTGTGGCAGGTCTGTCATAAAATTTGAATTGCGATCTGTTTACAAGTGGAGCAGTTTCTTTTCTCACTGTCCCATGCAAGTTGATTTCTTTTCCACAATAAATTTTTATAAAGCTACATATGAAATGAATTTAGTTGCGAACAGTTCTACTGGTCCTGCCCTCTCCTTTATGGTCACACTTTTTGAAGTGTTTAGTGGTCTATACTACCATTGCTGTTAGTTCGGATTAGCAAATCTGATGAGCAAATAACTTAGGGTTATGTCGTTCTGATTTTTCTTATTGGATATAATTGGATCTACATAAGTTGGTGCCGATGGAGTTCAGATTTGAACTGAACATAGTCAGTCTTTTCTGCACTGGCACTGATCCTATAGTATATGCAATATGTTGTTGGACAGAGAATGGAGAAGGACTTTTTCTTATGACCTTCTAATTTCCTCCATTGTTGTTATAATCTGGTTTCCAGATTTATGATGGACTCTTGGAGGAAGAGAGTTCTGATGTTGGTTGAAAAATGACTAGGGCTAGGCAGCCATTTGGAGATAAGGGATATATCGGATATTTAGTTGGGCTGTCAATGGTGGGGTTTAGTACTGGTGGTTTGTGACTTATTAGGGAAGAAGAGAAAATGTCTCTTGATCATGTTAAGGTTATGATAATAGATGCACCGCTCATAATCTTTCGGCTTTCAGTGGGTGCTAGATGATAGCAGGCGGTGATTTTGATGATTTATCATTCCCCATTTCTAGTTTCGCTAATATAGACCAAAAATTTAGTAAAGTGATCTTTGTATTTGCTAGGTAGCTCTATCTGACCATGTCCGTATCATGTTATCAAGAGGTGGTCAGAATAATGGATATGTTCATGCAAGAGCGATTTTCTTTCTATAATGCTGGTTGTTTGCAAAGTACCTCTGTTGCGTCTCACTGTATTTTTGTCATATTTTGTCTAGTTTTGGTTTAATTGCCGCTTATGTCAATCTCCTTGTGGAGATAAGTTTGGAACGTCTTCTCAATATTTTCTTGAATATGGGAGTCCTGGAATTGTTACATCTCTCCCCCCCAAAGTGTGCCCAGCCTGATTTTGTTGTCACTAGTGTGTGTGAGATTTGAAAGGAGGAAAAAATGAATCACAAGATTTTTCGTTTGTGCACAAATTTTACAGTTCTTGTAGGTGCATGCTTTGATCACGGCTTTGCTTCTTTTTCTTCTTTCTTTTCATCTCAGAAGCCTATTTACCCGGGGCGCTGCTCTTTTGGGTGTTCAATTTGTTTTTGGAAGAGAATAATTTCCTCGATTGAAAAATTTTACATTATAGTGGTTTACTTATGTAAAATTGTTATATGCTGGGTTTCTTATTCATTCCCCCTTGGCTGCATGTTTTTGTCAGCAACTCAAAGGAGTTTGGCGACACACTAGCTTTGGTCATGCACGCAGTCATGTCCAAAATTGTTGGCTGTCGTGTGGAGCACCTGGGATTTCACAAAGCACTGTGTGTGCTGCTGGGATGGGATAGTGCACCAGCAACTAATGGTCCCTGGGCCTGGAAAATGCTTCCTCCCTCTCAAGCCTCTTCCTTGCGAGAGGACCTCATCATATGGCCTCCAGTAGTTGTCATTCACAACAGTTCCATAGCAAATGCTTCTTCAGGAGATAGGGTGATCATTAGCATCAAAGATCTGCAGGCTGTTCTGCCAGGTAAAATTTTTTGACTGTGTTTCTATTATTGAGTGGGCTTGGTTAGTGGAGACTGTGCCCTTTCTAGTGGAAATGCTTTTTCCTCTGGGTTCCATCTCCCTTTCAAATTTTTTGTTGGCTCATTTGGCTTTTGTAGATGTGTTAGGAAGGGTCTCCAGCAGTGATGCATTAGATTTAGCAATCTATGATGAAGTTGTTGCCCGTGTGGTGGTTTCCTTGTTTTATATTACGTTTGTTTTATTTCATTGCGAATATGATCAAACTTGGTATCCATTTTATTCTCCTCTTTATCGTAATTTCAGTTTAGTTCTGATTTTTAAAGAATCCCTACCTTCCCCGCTAAAAAAAAATATCCCTCTGTACTCTAACTTTTTAATTTGTGATCAAGAGATGGGATTTGCTGTTGGAATAAAGAAAGTCTCTCGGGGAAAGCCTGCAAATCAGAGTATCATGGTGGTATGTTACCAACCCACCTTGTCAGGTCTGCTGGAAGCTGAAAGGCTTCACCAGTATTTTGCTGAGAACGAGCATGGCAGAGCTGAGTTGGAGCAAAGGAGTTGTCCTAGCAGCAGGGGAAGCAGCCAAAGAACAGGATCGAGTGTAGCAAATAAAGTGGCCAGCATTCTATACGGCTACTTTGGAATTGCAGAGGACCTTGATAAGCTGGACTTTGAGACCAAGAAGAGGAGCGTTGTCCGGAGCAAGAAGGAGATGCAGCACTTCGTTGATGCTGCACTCGAAAATCGATGATTGCATCATGTGGCTCTGTAAATTCTCGTCCTTTTGGTTGACCTGGTCACGTGCATCTGATTATATTTATACATTCGGCAAGTAGATAACATTTGCCTTCTGGCTTCTGTAGTCCGGCTATAGGATCATCGCAGACCAAACTCCTTTGAATGGAAAGGAGCGTCCCTTTTTATTTTAAGAAATGCGCTGCTTGCTTGTATCTTTCACTGCGTTAAACTAGATTTTGTGCTAACGATACATCAATAGCCATCCGCACTTGAATTGAGCCACGAAATGTTTTCGTTAGGATGAGCCTATAATTTATTGCAGATGAAAGAAGTGGCATAAGAGACTGAATATGAATTATAGCTCTAGGAATAATATGCTTCAAGCCGATCTAGGATCCCAAAGGAATTCTGATGCCATTTTGGGAAGCATTGGCATCGTGTCATTGTTTCCAAGGTCCGGTGGCTGGTGCATATGTTGGTTGTTAAATTTGAACTTTATTTTCTCTGATATGGCATTACGTAAAGTCAGCATGATTGTACACATTGGATATTCATGTGGAAATTAGGGAAACTCAAAAAGGTAGAATTTCAATTATTTGGTGACGGAATGGTTTGCTTTCTGCATCTTCCAGTGCAGACCATCTTTCCACAGCTTGACTTTCTTTCAGCATCTATAGTAATAATTGGATAGATCATACAGATATTACAAAGCCTCCTCTTTCATCATTCGGAAAGAGAGCTATAGCATGTCCTTCTTCCCGATCCCGTGGGCCATGTTATAGATACCCCGTCCCTGTAACCCCACCACAAAGTACGTCAGAAACTTAATCTAAAGAGCGCTAATTGAATTCAACGACTGACGACGAGCGAGAGAGGAGAGAGACTTAACGGTCATGTACATGGCGGTGGCAGCCAGCGCGAGAGGGATGGCGACGGAGGTGATCTTGTCGTACGGTCCCTTCAGGTACGTGGGCTTGTTGATGGTTTGGAAATACTTCTGCTTCTCTATGAGCTTCTCCCTCGGCCTAAACGGTGGCTCCGGCTCCGACATCCTGCAATCCACGCGCAAAAAAACATGCCGCGAGGCATCATGTGAAAACATCACCAACGCAAGTCGGCAGGAGGAACAACTCCCAAAAAGCGAGTCGGGCTAGAGTTCATACAGATTGGTTCAGCAGGGAAACGAAGAAAGAAGAAGAAGCGGCCTGACGCTTTGGATTGATGCTCTGAGCAGCGAGTAAAAGTTAAACGAAGCAGAGTTCTAGAGGCAACGAGAAGAGGATACAAGCGTAAAATATGGCAGAGAGCATGCGTGTAAAGGGGGAGAGAACTGTAGCTCGAGCATCTCCTGGATGCTTCTCGCCTTCTCGGTGGTTCCCGAGAGGTCAGGAAGAAGAAAGCCCGAGGCTGAAAATGTTGTGTTCATGCAACTTTCAAATGGGCCACGTCCTCGTGGTGCCAAACCCTACTCGCCCTTTTTATTTCTCTTCTCCTTCTCTTGTCTAATTTGGCCCAAATTCACTTAAGCTAATCTGGGGGGAAAAGGTGCTAGCTTAAGAAGAGACCAAATCATGTGTTTGTAGAAATGTGGAAATTCAAGTCATTTCGAGTTGAAAAGGTAGGCTGCTTCGAATGCGTTTGATTAAAAAAAAAATCCTAAAAAGTTGTTAGGAAATACAATTAGGTTCTGTAATTCTATCTAGTCTCAATTTTATATAGAAAACCAAACCATTACGAATGAGTTTGGTTTGATTTAGTAAACTCTAGGGTTCGTCCGTTTCGCGAAAAATGAGCCATTTTCGGAAAATATTTTATCATAAGTCATTTTTCAGGAAAATGACAATATTTTATAGTGTTCGGCTAAAACCTGAAAATGTTTCAGAAAATATTTTCCAGTGTTCGGTAAGGAAAATATTTTCCGTTTCCTAGATTAGCGAGTATGAGCGTCAAGCTCGAGGCTCGCCAGATCGACGAGCGCGAGTTTGAGGTTCACTTAGTTTGATGACTAGTCAAGAAAAAAGAAGATAGAAAAAAAAGAAAATTAAAAATAATTCGAATAAAAAAAAGAAAAAGGAAATTAAAAAATAATTTGAATAAAAAAAGAAAAAGAAAATTAAAAAATAATTCGAATGAAAAAATAAAAGAAGAAAAAGAAATGAGAGGAGGAAGTTAAGATTTGTAGAGGTATGAGATAAGAGAGTTTATAAGACTTTTTTCCTTTGATGGAAAACATTTTCCTCAAGGAATTCATTTTCCCTGAAACGAATGTCGGAAAATTCGGAAAATGTTTTCCTTGAAATTATTTTCCGCGAAACGAACGGACCTAAAGGAAAAATTTTCTTAAACCATATCAAATTGAAGTCTGCGAATTAAAAGCTAGTAACCAATGGCACAACATCTTTAAATACACTGATGTGACATGCCAAAAAAGAAGCCTTCAAAGGCCTAGTGGCCACCCTTCCAACATGGAAGGAGGAGGTGAGGGGTTCAAATCTCCACCTTCTCAGGGGGATGGGGTGGGGACGCGTAAGTTTGAAGAGTGAGTTTCAACTCCCACGCCCCGCAAGAGGCAGAGCAAAAGTTTGAGAGTGAGTGTAGAATAGGAATAAAGTAGGACTGACAAAAAAAAAAAAAAAAAGGCCTATCACGACATATTAAGAAGAGACCGAATCACGTGCTTGTGAAAACGTGAAGATTTAAGTTACTTCAAAATTGAAAAGATAGGCTACTTCAAATGCATTTCATTAAAAGAAAAGAAAAACTAAAAAGTCGCTACGAAATATAATTAGCTTTTGTGATTCTATCGGGTCTCTACTTTTTGAATAGAAAACCAAATCATTAAGACCATATCGCATCAAAGTTCGTAGATTAAAAGTTAATAATCAATCACTGCATCTTTAAATACATTGATGTGATATGCCAAAAAAGGAGCTCTTGAGCGTCCACCAAAATCATCACCGAGTCAATCTTTAATTGGCAGCCCAACCCATCGACATACACACACACACACACACACACACACACACACATATATATATATATATAGGCACGCACCCATATAATGCTTCTACCTTCACAAAATGGATTTTTTCTTATCGAACTAATGCCTTCTTATAAATTAGTTCATTTTGCCAAATTAAGGTAAAAGGGAAATAAGTCCGACCAAAAATATTTGGTTCGAGCATATATTTATTTTATTTTATTTTATTTATAATTATTCATTTTTAGTGGTAATTAAATCAACTCGTGTGTAAATCGTTCTGCTTTGTAGTTTGTACCATGTCCCTATACCATAAGTTACGATACAGACTACAGAGACCACATAGTTGCGGGAAAATTATTGTTGACTCCCAGCTCATGTGAGCTCGTTTCGCACGAGACGTTAGATTTTCGTGGGACCCAGTATCGCGCCTATAATATCAACGGCACCCGTGACTTAAACAAGGAGACCGAAGCCCGTGGCCCGCGAAAAAAAATGGGCGTAATGGCCCAACGTCCCAACGGCCCATAAGGCCCAACTCTAGATGAAAAGCGCGGGAAAAGAGCAGCATCAATAGAATAATCATTTTATCCCCCCGCCCTTCTTCAGTCTCGCGGCACTGCGAACTGAGATCGTCGCGGGATCGAAAACCCTCCCTCGTTCCCTCGCTCTGCGGGATTCGCTTTCTGCGGAAGTCGTCGGCGGTTTCGTCTCTACCGTACTCCGATCGTCCACGAGATGAATGGCGAGAGCCGGAAGCGGGAGCGCATGGACTCCCGGAGCTCCAGGAGGTGGAAGCAGCAGCAGCGATCTGCCGAGGAGGAGCTCGAGTCGAAGCTAGGGTTCGATCTCTTCTCCGAAGGCGAGAAGAAGCTCGGCTGGTTGCTCACCTTCGCTCCCGTACGTACGCTTTGCCGCATCTTTCGCCATTCGGCCGGAATTTTACCTCCTCCTTCAGCTCGTTTCCCGATTCCGGTGGCATCCGGGAGTTATTTGTTTCTCAGCTTGTTAATTGGAGGATATGTTGAGGAAGAATCGATCGCTTGTCCGAGATTTCTTGGCTCGAGGATGTTCTGGATTTTTGACTTTTGGTTTGTTTTGCAGTCGTCGTGGGAGGATCCCGATACGTTCAAAGTCCATAGTTGCATCGATCTTTTTTTTGTTTCTCAGGTGACTGATGATGCTGAAATACATAGATTGGATATTTCGAATGTTGTCTGTGTCCATCGGTGTGTCATCGTATCGACCGTTTACTCCTTGGAGTTTGATTGCAGGATGGTAACAGTTTCAAGTCAAAGTACAGATTTCGTCCTTATTTTTATGCTGCAACAAAGGTAGGGATGGAATGATTCTCTGTCATCCATGTTTCTGATAGTTTAGCCATGGCTAGAAATGAGCTGGAAGCAAAAAATTGAGATTAATATTGTCGACGATGCATGATGATGCCAAATAGACCATAACGTAGAACGTACCGTGACATGGTGAAAATTTTTCCTCAAGCTGCTCACTCAATTTCTTTTTGTCAACTCAATGAATTTTGTAAGTGCAAAAAATTGTAGTTAGCACTGTTGTAGCCATATGATTATTGCTCTTGGAGATTAAACATCTGGAAAAGTGGGTCAGTTGGAGTAGCAGAGGTCCCCATTGATGGACATTACTAGCTGTGCTGAATTTGTGAAGTGCTTAGAGAATAGAGATGATGGCCGTGATGAAGTTTGGGAAACATTTTGGGAGGTGCTGCTGTTTCGCATTGTATTTAAATTCTTGTGTTACTGCAACACTAATTTAGGCGGTGTTCCTTGTACTGTTTGTGCAGGAGAAAGTGGAAATGGACGTCGAGTCTTATTTAAGACGAAGATATGAAAGCCAAATTGCTAATATTGAGATTGTGGAGAAGGAGGACCTTGATTTAGTAAGCCGCTCTTTTTTCTTTTTTGTTTCTGCAGTCACTGTTTATTGCACTTTGCATGGTTTAGATTTTCTTTCCATGTTCATTTCTTTATGCTGTGTCTAGGTTTTTTCTACCACATTTTATTGGCAACACCATTCTATGAAATTAGATCTATTCTATTGTCAAGTGAGCTGCCGCAAAAGACTAGAAAAAGGTCGAATGGACATTCATTTCTTATTAAAAATCATGGAGCTGGAGTTTATTTAAAATCTGATTATGTTAATTCTGCTTCCATCTCTTGGCCCATTAATCAGGTGCACTTACCATGATGGGTTCAGCTTCCAACTGAAGCTTTTCCTGATATTTTACAAAAAGATCTACAACTATTTGCATGGAGAACTAGATACATCTTTTTGTTTTTTGATGGGTTGATTAAAAAATTGTAACAAATTGACGACCTTTATAGCAGAATTGATGTTTTCTTCAAGTTCAAAACGGGTGCGTGGACGAAAAATCTTGTGGATCATGATATATGGAATTTGGAATTCTTTGTGCTTTTGAAATGCTCTATATACAATTAGAGGCATGAATTTTCTGTTTGATTCTCTTATATAGTGTTATCTGTGGAAATGAAATCTCTCACTCTCAACCAAAAACTATATTCGTTTTGGAATTCTTTGTGCTTTTGTTCCACAAATTGGGCATCTCAGGGGTCCGAATATCCACATTGCAGTCCTTACAAAGTGGAATTTGTTTCTTCAAGCTTGAGGTGATGTATTGTTAATTACTTTTCTTTTCCCTAAAAGTGATGCTCTCTTATGGGCAGAAAAACCATCTCTCTGGATTGCGGAGATCATATCTTAGAATATCCTTTGATACTGTTCAACAATTAATGAATGTGAAGAACGACCTTTTGCACGTTGTTGAAAGAAACCGGACAAAGATGGAAGCTGCAGAGGCATATGAATCTATATTGATGGTGAAGAGGTAAGCTTCGTATTCTTATCAGGTCTTCATTCTTATGAATGGGTACATTCGTTGGTTTTTAATGTTCAATCAAATGTAGCACAGTCTTATATTCTGTTCTTTTTCTGGAAGGAAAGTGTTGATATACTTCACTAATTTCTTAGTGCATATATGCAGAGAACAAAAACCTCAAGATTTTCTTGATTGTATCATTGACCTCCGAGAATATGATGTGCCATATCATGTGCGCTTTGCTATCGATAATGGTGAGTAGATGTGCTATTTTTGTCTCTCGAGGAATTTCTTGCTAATTTTGCTTTTTAAGGTGGAAGGCATGTCTTCTTTACTCATGTAAGTTTTCTACTGACAGATGTGCGAAGTGGACTATGGTATGATGTTAGTGTATCTAATTCCGGTGTCATGCTTGAGAGGAGAACTGACCTACTTCAGCGCGCTGAAGTTCGTGTTTGTGCGTTTGATATTGAGACAACAAAACTACCCCTGAAATTTCCTGATGCTGAATACGATATGATCATGATGATTTCATACATGGTGGATGGAAAAGGTTACCTAATTATTAACCGAGAGGTGTGTGATCAAGACTTAATCTATTTTTTCTTTTAAACTGAATATGCTCTGATCTATGTTGCTGATTCAATTGACATAATATCGGATTGTTAACATCTAACATTGTCTGTTACTGTTATCTAATACTGGTGCACTTGTCTTTAGTGTGTTGGAGAAGATATAGAAAATCTGGAGTACACCCCAAAACCAGAATATGAAGGCATTTTTGAAGTGATGAATGTGAAAAACGAGGTAAGGGAAAATAATGTGAAGTGCTTTTATAATGCTTGCATTTGCGGATGGCATGATAGACCTTTTTTCAGGTAGAACTCCTTCGTCGCTGGTTTGCCCACATGCAAGAGCTGAAGCCTGGCGTATATGTGACGTATAATGGTGACTTTTTTGACTGGCCATTCTTGGAGAGCAGAGCAGCCCATCATGGGTTCAAAATGAGCAATGTATGTATTCATCAATATTCATCCAGGAATTATTGTATGAGTTTTTGTTTTCAATTCTAGATTGCACCTTAGTGCAATATTGAATGCCAACATATGGTTCAGGAATTTATCAGCATTTCCCGTGCCTTCCTATCTATCTTTTTTATCTTTCAGGAGGTAGGATTTCAATGCGATAAGAACCAAGGGGAATGTCGCTCTAGATTTGCCTGTCATCTGGATTGTTTTGCCTGGGTCAAACGTGACAGTTATCTTCCCCAGGGTAGCCAGGGTCTAAAGGTAAGCTCATCAATTTCAAGGTCATATTCTATTTGTTGAGATTTTCTTTTGTTGTCTTATATTTTGAGAAACTCGTTGAGAAATTAATCTGGCAGTATTCAGAGCATAAATACTGCAACTTTGTGATCAATGTCTCATATGAGCTTGTAACATGCTTTAAAATTTTCATGTTCATGCAGTGAATGATTGTAGACTCTATTCCTCCTAATCCGTGAATTAATGTTGTCATTAAACATTTTGTATTCAACCTTGTTATAAGAATATTTTCTTCTGTTGTGAGCTGGTAAGCTCGTTATCTTTTTTCTGCTCATAATTATCCGATATGGGTTGCCCATAGAGAAAAGACGAAAAGATGGAAGGAGCAAAACAGCTCGGTCCTACTCAATGATACAACTATAAGTGATTATTTACTGGTTTCAACTCATCTATATGATTTTATATGGAAGCATGTCTTTGTCTGCATTGTGTGTTAGGAGGTAACATAGTTCTTGCTCTGTCTTATGCAAGGCTGTGACAAAGGCGAAGTTGGGTTATGATCCACTTGAAGTAAATCCAGAAGATATGGTGCGGTTTGCAAAAGATAAGCCTCAGGTATGAATTATCTCCAGTGATTCCCCATTTTGTATTGTATTGAGGTAGGATGTTAGAAATGCATTTAATGTCAGGTATTCCTTTGAATAATAAAATGACAAGGATTTGTTTCTTACATTGTTTGGACAGATGATGGCTTCATATTCTGTTTCTGATGCCGTGGCAACATATTACCTCTACATGACCTATGTCCACCCATTCATTTTCTCTCTTGCAACTATAATCCCCATGTCACCTGATGAGGTTCTCCGCAAAGGTAGTGGGACCCTTTGTGAAATGCTTCTTATGGTTCAGGTAGGTTCTTGGATGCTTATGCAGATTCTTTCCTGGGTGAAGAAATTTCTTCTATCTTGATAAGTACAATAAATGACTTCTTTCTTTGCTACTGAATATTGGATTGATTATAGGCATACAAGGCCAATGTTATATGCCCTAACAAGCACCAAGCTGAGCTAGAGAAGTTTTTTAACAATCGCCTTCTTGAGAGTGAGACATACATCGGAGGCCATGTGGAGTGCCTTGAGAGTGGCGTTTTTAGATCTGATCTTCCAACTTATTTTAAGCTTGATCCATCTGCATATGAGGTAAGAAAATTGATTGATTTCTGATTCTTGCTTTGGGGACGCAATTGAAGTCGTAGATTTGCAAGCATATCTCCCTTATGGGGCTAGCTGACTAATTACCAATGTCTTTCCATGTCTGTGTATCCGGTGCTAGAAGCGACACCTCAGTTTCCTCTGTTTAAGTAGCATTCTGCACACCTTTAAATTGATATGACCATGCATAGAGCTTGCATTCATGTTGGCCTGTCCTAGTTATGTTTATAATTTATGTCAATTATGCTGGCTTTAGAGCATGATGAATTTGTTTAACAAGCCAATTGGTTGACAGAAAATGTTTTTATACCCGTCAATGTAGGCGATAAGCATCTCATGTTTTGTCATATTGCAATTTTCTTTCATAGTTTGTGTTTTTCATCATGTTGTGCCGTGATATGTCTGATATTGACAGTACCAATTGTGTTCATGCAATAAAAATAAAATAAAATATGGGAGCTCAAGTAGACTTGTATAGTTCTTTATGAAAGAGATCCAGAGAAAAAACCATCAGTCTTGAATTAATGTGTAGAATGTCAGTAAAATATAATCATGAAGCTTTCAAAGAATACGATTTGTACTTTTATGCATGATATTCGTTTAGTATTTACTTAATGCTGAATCCGATATTTGCATTGACCAAGGATATGCGCAGCTGCAAGAAAAAGGATTGAATGAACTCACTCCCGAACATTTTGGTGATCTAGTTTGTCTGCTTGAGTCATGTCTGCATCGTGCATGAAAATAATCATGAACTTAGTTACAACCTTACGAGTGCTAACCTTCTTTGATTATAGAGATTCAGGCAGCAAAATTACAGCATGAAAAATGTCAACTTACTTCTTTTTGTTCATGTTTATAGACTTCACTGAGATGAAAGTTTGGCTTGTCTTAGCATATTCACGGTCAAGATTATTTATTACTGGATGAAAGGTGCGAGTCGGTGACTTGTGGTTGCAAGAGCAATTTTTCTTCGGAAGAAGAATTTATTGAGGCTTCGAACATTGATAAATTTATTTGTCATTCCCCTCACTTGAAACTTTTTTCTTTTTTTTTTGCAAAATGAAGTCCGGTTTTTCCTTTCCTCAAGCTTAGATCTCATGAGGTAAAAATATGCTGAATATATATTGCCCTAGCTGTTCATGCAAACGTTTGAGCGCTTAACCGTGTGTATCACGTGTCAAACTTGGATCTTGTGAGATTTGGATTCATGAATTTTACTTCAGGTTTCATGATATTCAATTTGTTGTTATCTTCTATAAACTTGCTTTTATTTATTATTTTTTGGGTATTGTAGCTAAGTTTTCTCAACTACAGAATTCTGGCATTCCCTGATCTTAGAGTATTTTTATTTCAGCAACTCATTAACAACCTTGACCGCGACCTTCAGTATGCAATCAGAGTCGAGGGTAAAATGGATTTGGAATCGGTGTGTAATTATGACGAGGTGAAGAATGCTATTAAGGAGAAGGTGCTAACCTTGTCTCTTCCTGCTAAAATCTCTTCTGAACAATGCCATGCACCTTGGAAACTCTCCCAGCTCATGCTTCATTTCAAAAAACTTATAATGTTTTTCTTTTCAGATTTAAAGCTTGCCTTTTATCTGACATCAACAACTTCATTACTTTTTCTTTATTATTTGACTTATTCATGGGATTTCTTCGATATCTTGAAACTAGCAGTATTTTTTTTCTATCCCATTCTATTATTTCCTCAAACTGATTATGATTAGATGGCATTCTCCAGCTTCAAAAATTGCGAGATGAACCAATACTTGAAGAGTCCCCCCTCATTTACCATCTGGATGTGGCTGCTATGTATCCAAACATTATATTAACAAACAGACTTCAGGTATGCTGTTGCAGAGATTTCTTTTATTCGCCTCTTTGCTTGAGGTTGTTCTGTATGCACTGGGAAAGAGACGTGTCTAGCCTTTGTTGATATTTGACAGAACAGAGAGTACAGCTAAAAATGTATTAAAGAATGAGGTTCAATCCATGGAGTAAATGAGGGTATTCTTGTATGCTGCATGAGATAAATTAAGTGGAGCAACAAGTGAGGACTATAAATGCTCAAATGCTATATGAGTGATCATATCTACTATAAATTAAGTTCTAGCTATGATTATAATTTCTCCCTCATACTTGACACTTGTTGTAAAAATCACTTTTGGCC
The DNA here is from genome assembly GCA_014182715.1 of Eucalyptus cloeziana. Classification (NCBI taxonomy): domain Eukaryota; kingdom Viridiplantae; phylum Streptophyta; class Magnoliopsida; order Myrtales; family Myrtaceae; genus Eucalyptus; species Eucalyptus cloeziana. The sequence goes on along the minus strand of CM024635.1, from coordinate 47,606,610 downwards.
TCTTTATAAAAATCAGTTATTTGTTCACTTTATACTTTAGTTTGCTTCATTATCTTTTTGGTTAATGAGCCAAAATTTCCTTTCGTTGATCTCCAGCCACCGTCAATAGTTACTGATGAGGTATGCACAGCATGTGACTTCAATCGTCCTGGCAAAACTTGTCTCCGAAAGCTTGAATGGGTGTGGCGTGGGGAAACTTTTATGGCAAAGAAAAGGTTCTGTATCTCGTCAGTCAAATCTGCTTTTCATATTATTTCAATTCCACATAGAATATCGACCAAAATCTGATGAAAAATGTAATGTGGCTATTATTTCAACCTTCAGCGACTATTACCATTTGAAGAAACAGATAGAGTCTGAGATTGTTGATATGTCAGAGGGACGATTATCAAAATCATTTCTTGACCTTCCTAAAGCAGAGCAACAGTTAAAGCTTAGAGATCGTCTTAAGAAATACTGTCAGAAGGTATGCCAGTAATAATCTTCAATAAGAGCTTTTCTGATTGCCATGATTTAAAATACTAAGCTATGTATTGTTGCACAGGCATATAAAAGGGTACTCGACAAGCCAGTCGCTGAACTTCGAGAAGCAGGGATATGCATGCGGGAGAATCCATTCTATGTAGATACTGTCCGCAGGTTAGCAAAATAGACTGCATTTTCTTGTATATAATGACACCAAAAATTGACCTGTTTGTTAGAAAGTATGTTGATATCTTTTTCCTATCAAGAACATTAAAATTTTTTGCCTGAACCACTGTGAAATCTATTCCTTAACTTTTGTCCCTCAAAAGCTGTTCCTTGCAAATTAGTCACTACTTGCAGTATGTCTGTATTGCTGCTTGCCGTCTCCAAGGGTTTAACTGTGGCTAACCTTGAGAAGGGCCAACTGCTGGTTGTATTTTCATGCTAACAATATTTTGTTTTCTTTTTGTGATTTTGGTTTCAGCTTTCGTGATAGAAGGTATGAGTACAAAGGACTTAATAAAGTCTGGAAGGGGAAGCTGTCAGAAGCTAAGGCTTGTGGAAATTCTATAAAAATACAGGAAGCACAAGTATGAAACATCTTCATGTCCACTCACAACTTGATTTTCATCTTGCTTCTACATTACAGGCAGTTTTATTATTGGTACTCTCTGTTTTGTATTTGTAGGATATGGTAGTGCTATATGATTCTCTGCAGCTAGCTCACAAGTGTATACTTAATTCCTTCTATGGATATGTCATGCGAAAGTAAGTTGATTATATTTTATTCAAATCTTAATAAGAAGCCTTTTTATATGTTTTTAGTACTGTTATTGATGGTTGCTATCTCAGGGGAGCAAGATGGTACTCCATGGAAATGGCTGGAGTAGTTACATATACTGGAGCAAAAATCATTCAGAATGCTCGCTTGCTGGTAGAAAAAATTGGAAAACCACTTGAATTAGACACAGACGGTATCTGGTGTGCACTCCCTGGATCTTTCCCTGAGAATTTCACCTTCAAGACAAAGTATGTTTTTGCTTCTTAATTTTTACATGTTGCTAAATTTCTTTTAGTCATATGATAAGCTGCAATTTTTCTAGCACATTCTTCTGGTTTTCCTGTGGTTTTTGGATGAAATGGCTTTGCCTTACTAAGTCTTTGCTACCACAGAACAAATGCTTTTCCTTTTTTTTCTTTTCAATAATTTTCTTGTGAAATAATCGAAGAACAATATAGTGTACACTGAAGCATCAAAATGGTATATGAGAATAAGTGAGCAGTTGACTTTTACAATTTCATGTGAAAATAACAGCAAGAAAGCAGGTTAGCAGAATCGTTTTTGCATTGAACTGACTATTAACTGTATTAAAATCATCAAATATCTTGAAATTATTACAATGTTTTAGTTATTTGCAAAGTGATGATCTTTTCAGCATGTTCATCTTGTTTCCCCTTCGGTTTTGTTATATATAGCTTGGCCATTTTTAAGTTTATGTATGCGATCTGAGCATGGTTTGCAAAATAACTTTCAGGGATTCAAAACGAAAGCTTACCATCTCTTACCCCTGTGTTATGCTCAACGTTGATGTGGCACAGAACAATACGAATGATCAGTACCAGGTCATAATCGAAATTATTTTGCATGATTTCTTGTCGTTTACTTTTAATTATCCTTAGATAGGGTGGATTTCACTTTACCTATGAACTTTATGTAAAAGGGATTTTTCCTCTAGTGGCCTAACTGCTAATTCTAAGCAGACTCTTACTGATCCTATCAACAAGACATATAACACTCACAGCGAATGCTCCATTGAATTTGAAGTGGATGGACCATACAAGGTAATGGATTTCCTTGTGGTCTGAAATTTTGTAATTGAGTTGCTTGTGACCATTTTCCTCTCCATGAAGGCAATGATTCTTCCAGCTTCTAAGGAAGAAGGGATCTTAATAAAGAAGCGTTATGCTGTTTTTAATCATGATGGGACCCTTGCTGAGCTTAAAGGTTTTGAGATCAAGCGTAGAGGTGAACTGAAGCTAATCAAAGTGTTTCAGGTATCTTTGCTTGTGCTTTCCTCTACTCCAGCTTATTCGATCTTCCGCTAATTTTTGGCTGTCAAATGGGGATCCTCTTTTCTTCACTGAGGACAAATTTAGACTACTTTTTTCAGTTGTAACTCCTTGAGACACTTATCTGACCAAGTAGGGATGAAAGAGCAAAATGCTTCAAATTTCTTTGCTTCCTTTATTTTCAAACCTCTGTTTTCCCTGTCCACTTTATTACTTAGGATAAGTCAGCTTGTCTCCAAATTTGAACCAAATTTTTTTATATACGATCCAGAAGCATCTAATGAAGAATTTCCTCATGTGAAATATTTTCTTCTGTGCAGGCTGAACTCTTTCACAAGTTTCTTCATGGTTCAACCTTAGAGGAGTGCTACTCATCAGTCGCCTCTGTTGCAAACGGCTGGCTTGATCTTCTTGATGTGCGTAACAGATAAGCTTAATTCCTTCACTAGTAAGAATGCATTATTAAAAAAACTGAATTTTGTCAACCAACTCCTGTTCATGTGTTCAACATTCTTATCCCCTTTTCTTTAAATTTTCATTTATCTTCAGAATCAAGGGAAGGATATTGCAGATAGTGAATTGCTGGATTACATATCAGAGTCAAGCACCATGAGCAAATCCTTGGTTGACTATGGGGCACAGAAGTCCTGTGCAGTGACTACTGCTAGGCGTTTAGCTGATTTTCTTGGTGAAACTATGGTAAAAGATAAAGGCTTGCGCTGCCAATATATAGTTGCATGTGAACCAAGGGTAAGTTAATCTATCCTTGCCCTGGAAGACCCATGCATCCAGGAATATTATTGTATTGATAGTCTTATGAGATCGTGTAGCTAACTTTCATATTTTGACATTATGTGACTACTGAATATTTTAATTATAGCAAGATGGAAATTCAACAATCACAAAGAAGAGTTTTTCATTCCTTCTTTATGCAAAAGTTGGCATCAATTTGGACATAAATGAACATGGTGTAGGAAACAGATAAAATGCCTTACATTGTTCGTGCAGAACACACGAAAATGTGTGCATATATTGAACATGTTGTAGAGAACTGATAAAACCTATTAGCCATGCTGTGTCTAGTAATTTCTGTATTAGTTTTCCATTGTGAAGGTCTATAGGTTTGCATGACCCTAAAGATCCTAATGGTCTGTCTTCTGCCTTAATTGCTAGTTTAGCAGTCCCATGGCATCTTCTACCTTAGTTTAGGTTGCTTTTCTATTTTTAGAATATCTAATGGAGTTTTCTTTTGCACATTATGAACAGGGGACACCTGTCAGTGAGCGTGCTGTTCCCGTTGCAATATTCGAAACTGATATTGGTCAGTTATGTGCTAACATCACCTCCATAATGTCCTTTTGCTGCTCATCAACTGAATTAATTAATGCCTTGCGTTGCAGAAATAATGAAGTTTTACCTAAGAAAATGGTGCAAAATATCATCAGATGTTGGGATCAGATCAATCATCGATTGGTCCTATTACAAGCAACGTCTCAGTTCCGCAATTCAGAAAATTATAACCATTCCTGCAGCAATGCAGAAGGTGGCATCTATGTTACCTTTTCGTTAAAATGGCCTATTTTCCTTTTTCTCTAACTATATAATGCTTAAAATTCTTTAGGTTGCAAATCCTGTTCCTAGGGTCGTTCATCCTGATTGGCTGCACAAGAAGGTTCGTGAGAAGGACGACAAGTTCCGCCAACGTAAATTAGTTGATATTTTTGCCTTGAAAAATAAGGATGATGCACCAAATGGAGGTAGTGGTGACATTGGCACTAACCATATCGTGAATGAAAAGAACGTGGAAGATTTAGAAGATTTTGGAAACAGGAAGGGAAGTTCTATAATTAGACCAAGACCACTTGTTCGTCATTATGAAGGTAACAGTGAGAGGCATCCAGTCAAATCAATGTGCCAAGCAGATGACCATCAGGAAGAAGCTAGAGTTCTAAATACCAATTCTGCAGAAAATATTGACAGAAACATTGACTATCAAGGATGGCTTGAACTGAAAAAGAGAAAGTGGAAAGATACTTTGGACAAGAGAAAACGACAGAGGTACTTTTTTCCATACGAAATTTCTGCTTTATATAATGCATAAAAATGTTGAGTCTCGTGTGGATGCACATTCTCTTTTACATTGTCCCCCATTGCATAAGGTGCGGCATCCAAATTCTAATTGCAATACCATAATCTTTGCAATTGAGAGGCTGGCAAGCAGAGGTGTGTCCTATAATGTATGATGAAGGCATGTTGGCTTGGAAGCACAGAACGTCAGGTTTATGTATTGAAGAACCAAAATCCCACTAAAACAAAGTTTGTCGACCATGGGCTAGCAATGACACATTGTCCACCTCCGCTGGACACTTCAGTTTTAGACCTCCTCAAATAATCCTGCTCCTTATTTCAATTTGTGCTTCTTACTTACTCATATGATCCTTGCTCAAATCATAAGTAGGCTGGGTGCATGCATTTTGCACGCGCATTAGCAAGATTGTGGTGGGCATTTTTTTTTTCTTTTTCTTTTTAAACATAGATATGTAGGGGTTTTATTTCTGTTGTGCATATATGAGCTCAGTAAAAGGGTCTTGTGTTGCCGAATAACAATTTCTTTGCTCTTTTACAGGTTGGGCAACTTGCAGACTCCATCCATCCGTAATGGTGTTTCCAAACAGTCAGCTGGTACGAAAAATCATAAAGAAGCCAATGGGAGACACGGGGTTAGCTCATACTTTACAAGGCATGAAGTAGCCCTGACAAGATGTCACTGGCAGGTCAAATTAAGATCCAGTTATAGAAATTTCATGGAAATGAGAACCATTTGATTGCTGAAATCTGTCAACTGAACTTTTCTGCTTCTTTCAGATTATACAACTGGTTCCAAGTTCAACAAGTGGACAATTTTTTGCCTGGGTGCTTGTTGATGGAATCATGCTTAAAATTCCTATTGTTGTTCCTAGAGTGTTTTACCTCAACTCTAAAGCATCAAAAACAGAAGAATTTCCTGGAAGGTGTGTTAACAAAATTCTGCCCCATGGGAAGCGTAGCTGTAACCTAGTGGAGGTACACATACTCAAATTTTTACTATGTTGTATTCTACAATGAAGATATTATTGTGAAAAGCTTGTTAAATTTGTTTTCCTGTTTCTTTGATTTTTTTTCATTTGTTTGCACGAAGGTCACTATAGATGAAGATCAATTCAGGATTGAAAGCAAAAAACTTGCATCTCTACTTGCAGACCCAGAGATTGAGGTCAGGATACCATTGCACGTTATATCAACAATATTCATTTTCTGTCACTTGTATTCTCTTGCTTAAAAATACTTTTTTTGATTTAGTACTTATTGTCATCACTTACGGACTTCTCAGACCCTCAGTTTTTCCTCAATGCTAATAGCGCCATGTAAATGTTTCAGAGTTTGGTAAACAAGACTTTTAGTACATAATAAGAGAAAATTAAACATAATAAGGCTGTGCGTTCTTTCTCTAGTAACAGTTTAGGCTGTGAAATATATGTCCTAATGACAAATTTTGGTACTGTGCTAGCAGAGCCATGCAATCTAAATTGGATTCTGATAGTTCTCTCATTGCATAGAAAGAATTTCAGATCTTCACTGTTGATTAGACCCATTAGTTTCTCTTGCATCTTATGTTCCGTATCAGAAGCTTGTCTTAGTGAGCTCTTCACTAATCATAACTTGTCTTTCAGTTTAAATTCTCCAAGGACATGTAGGGTCTTGTAGTGAATTTAGGTAGTTATATTTCCATCATGAGATATGTTTACTAAACTGATGTGCATCTTTAGATAGTTTTACTTTTACTAAACTGTGATGCTAATGTTTAACTCAGGGAGTATATGAGACAAAAGTGCCTTCAGATTTTGGCGCTATCCTGCAGATTGGATGTGTCTGTAAAGTAGATAAGACGGCGAAAAAACGAGATGCCCAAGACAGTTGGTGTCTAACTGAATTACATATGAAAACTACAGCAGAGTGCTCTTATCTGGAGCAGTCCATCTCATTCTTTTATTTGTACCATAGGTAATCTGATCTATCTTTTCACATATGGATTACCTCTATTCGCATGATAGTTATTTGACCATAGAAAAATATAATGTTAGTACAAATAACTCTACTGGGTTATATCTCAAGCCTTTTCAAATTGGAAAAGGACAACTATTTTCTAACTTTTATCTTCCTCTAGTTTTTTGAATAAGTAGGATGCGGTAGCTCACCCTATTTAATCCGTACTAGAGTCAGATCCCTTGGATTTGTTGCAGTGTGCTTAATCATGCAAAAGGTTGTCATTCAGTCAAATAAACATAGCTGGAGAATTTTCTGCACTTCCGAAAATATCAGTTGTTCCTGTTGCATCAATATTAGTTCTTGTTCTGGACAAGAACCAATGCTGGTTTAGCAAATAAGTCTATAAAAATGTATATGGCACTTGTAGGTTGCTGGGAATAAGTTCATAGTCTTCCTGTGTCTGATTTATTAATGTCCATGTCATATGCTTATCATTTATTGAGCAGATTTTATCTTACCGTTCATTCCATTTCAGCATTTCTGAAGGGCGAGCTATATTTGCTAGCTATCTTCCTGCATTGAGAACAATATCTATTGTTGTGGTAAATCCTCACCAGAATAGAGATCTATCAGCATCTTTTCTTGAAAGACAATTCCGGGAAGCTTGCCAAACTTTGGCTGTTGAACTCTCCACTCTACAGGATGGTATCACTTTCAAGGTATATTTTCTGTTTCTTCTTCTGAAATTTCTTAACATTTTCTTCTGCTGTAGTAATTTTTCTGCTTGTATTGCAGGTAGATTATGTTGGATATGTGAATGATGCTGAGAAGATTATGCAACGGGTTATAAATGAGCACAGGTTTGACTTGTCATTTAATTTCTATATAAGCTGTTTAGAGGAAGTTTCTCTCAATTATGCGGATAGCTTGGACACTAACTTTATAACACTTAAAATATTATAAGATGAGTAAATGGAAAGATGTACTGAAGATTTGTCTAGGCCAAATGTGCATGGATGATCCCAAACTGAATGAGCATATGCATTAAGCTAGAAGAAATATTGAAATTTTTCTTAATGAGCTTTTTCACTATGTTTATACAATATCTTCTATTTGTTCCCTCTGAGAGGTTTGAATTGGCTTTTCTGTCTATCACAAGCTAAATGGCTTTCATGAGCCCTGATAAGCACTATTCCTTTTTTTTCCCTGTTCCATCTTCAAGAGTATTGGCCTTACATACTGTGTTCCTTTTGTTTACATACTGATATTAGCATTATGAATGCTAAATGACAGACATGAACATCATGGACCTACAATTGCTGTCATCGAGTGCCCCAACATTCAGTCAATCAAAGCTAGTATAAGAGCACTAGATGAATTCCCATGTGTGAGCATTCCTCCTAATGCTCGTGATTGTCAATACCAGGTGATGTAAATCTATGATAAAAGCCGCTTCTCAATTATATGGTACTTTCGCGTTACTTTTTTGTCCCTATATATATTTACAGATCTCTTAATTTTGGGGCTCTGTACAGTTTCTTGGATGGCAACAAATAGCTGCCAAAGTAGGAATGCAGCGTTGTGCTGCATCAACCCAGTGGTTGAGAGAAAGAATCTCACTCTCCAGATATGCTCATGTAATACTTCAACTTTGCAAACAGAGTTCCTCTTATAGCGTCTGTGGTATGAGTCTTATAATTTATTTGACAGGTGCCCCTGGGGAACTTTGAAGTTGACTGGCTTTTATATACGGCAGACATCTTCTTTTCGAGAGCATTGCGGGATCAGCAACAGGTTGAAAGTGAAGAATTTCTAAGAACTTTAATTTGCATGTTAAAAGTATTTGGTCCTTTAGATTTACATTTCTTGGTGCTCATGCTGTTGCAGTGAAATCATGACAGGCTATATAGATTCTTTTTTACCCTTGACTGATTTTGCCCCTGATACATGTGGTTGTTTAATAACTAACTTTCTTCGACCAAAGATGCATAAATGTATATTGTCTTTGTAGGTGCTTTGGATATCTGATGATGGTATTCCGGATCTTGGAGGAATTCATGAGGAAGATACTTGTTTTGCAGATGAGGTTAGTTTCAAGAGCTATACCATGACTCTTCTATTTGATGCGTTCTTCATGCTTATTAAGGATATGTATCTCTCTTTTTGGCTACCAGATTATGTTATTCTTCTCTTCCAGCTTTAGCCACTTTCTTGTCTTTTACTAATCTCGAGTATCCCCAAGGTGCTGATTGTTTGTTTCAATAGGTCCATCAAAATGTTCTTACCTATCCTGGAGCATATAGGAAAGTGTCTGTGGAGCTAAAGGTCCAGAAAACATACATATCAGATATCTTTTCTAATTATTCTTTCTGAGATCTGCTGCTGAATCACATATGATGTTTCTCTTACCAGATTCACCACCTAGCTGTGAATGCTCTTCTGAAAAGCAACCAGGTGAATGAAATGGAAGGAGGTGCTTTATTCGGTTTTGACCAGGAGTTATATTCAGAGACGGATCAACAATACAGCATTGATGATACAACATCATGCGCAGCTGCATTCCGCGTGCTGAAACAGTTAGTTCAGAGGTGCCTTACAGATGCAGTTACCTATGGAAATGTCTATGCTGACGCGATTTTGCAACATGCTTATCGATGGCTTTGCAGGTAAACTTGCCTGATGTTTATCATGCCTAAACTTCTTAGATGCACCTTTTCTTCTGAAGCTGATGTTACTTATTGCTTCTTTCCTGTATCACAGCCCACAATCAAAACTTCATGACCCAGCTCTTCATCGCATGCTTCACAAGGTAGGCACTTTGTGCAATTTTCATATGGAAGTGGATAAGAGGAATGGAGATCAAAGGTCGATCTTGTTGCTATGTTGTTTCATATTCTAACTGCATTGCTTGAAATTCTTATTCTTTTCTTCTGTATGAAGACCCGCTAAATTTGATAAGGGGTATGGACAGTGTCTGTACTTTGTAATTATAGGTTTACTTGATCTTAATGCTTGAGACATCTAAATTGTCTTTGACTTCGTTGAAGATTCTTGATTTAGTTGTGCATTAATAAGTAATCATGCAGCTTATCTCTTTAGTTGTCTAAAAGTTTGCCAATTTTTTACCAATACAGGTCATGCAAAAGGTATTTGCCTTGTTGTTGGCAGAGTTTCGCAAACTTGGTGCCACAATCATATTTGCGAACTTCTCAAAGCTCATTATTGATACTGGAAAATATGAGTTATCAGCAGCCCAAGCTTACTGTGATAGTTTGCTTAAAACTCTCCAAAATAGGTTAGTTGCAGGCAGAAGTACCTCTCTTTGGTTATTGGCATTCTGTTGTCTTCATAACACTGTCTTCACTGATGTATAGAGATTTATTTGAGTGGATTGAGATGGAACCAGCGCAATTCTGGCATTCATTGCTTTATATGGATCAGGTACGTTGTCAATCATTCTGTTTAAAACAGTTAGCATCACCAGGTTGTATATGTGCGGTTTTCTGTTAGCAGAATTTAAGTCTCTCATGAAGAAGTTTGATTGCATGTGCCCAATAATGTAGCAGAGGAAAACTTTCCCTCATCTGAGAATGCTTATGCTCTCAATTCGTCATAGATTGTAGATTAATTACTTTCCCATTATAAAGCGCCTTCACATTTTCTTTGTTTTCAAGAATGTGGAACTGTGGTTTCTATTAGGTGGAGATATTCCTAGATGCCTCAGGTCCTTGAGTGTAAAGTAGCGATAATAAAGTCAAACAATTGCAAATGTCAAATGCAACTATTGAATCGTGTCTGACAATGAAAAGTAAGGGGCTCTTTGAACATTTTTTTTCTGGGGCATGGTCAATTGTACTTCAGCGAAGTTTGGAAGTTTTTGTTTGTCATTTGATTGAGAACATATGAAGGTTGCTCTAGATAGATATCCACCAGACATACTTGAACAGCTTTATCCCTAACATTGGACAATACCTGACTCGGCATAATTTTCGTAATATCGTCCTTGTCATCCAAGGCATGTGATTCAGATTCAAGAGGAATGGAGGAGTATCTGTGAATGTTATCTTTGAAAACTAGTTATAGCTATATTGCAAGCAAAAGGAAAGGTGTGAACTTTACATTGTGGGATCTGCCTAAACAATTAAACTTAATCATCCAGTCTGTATATTCCAACTGACGTGCCCTTTCTCGTTGATAGTATAACTATGGTGGAATCCCTGTCAGAGTTGATGTAAATGTTGACGAACCTCAAGTCGATATTGTGTCAAGCTGGAATATTGCTGAATGCTTGCCCAAGAAAATTCAGGTTAGTCATTGTCATATGTGAAAAGTTAGCTTTTATCACCAAATTGTGAACTTATCCTCGGTCACCGTCGTTTGGCATTGGAATGTGTTTGGATGGCATTGGAATGTGTTTGGATAACCTTCCAAACCTTTTGCAGGATCACTTTATCTTCATTGTCTCTCAGTTCTTATACATGCCTTGGAATCATGCACAAAGATTAGCTGCAAATAGGGCATCTTCAGATGCTGGTGACTTGTGTACTCCATCAATCACAGTTGCTGCTGCTAATAATTTTGAATCACACATGGTGGAATATCTCAGAGAGCAGGTGCAAAAACATCTCATTGTGAAAGTTTGCGCAACTTTAAATGATGTCTTGAATAGTTGAATGCTTCTGTTTCCATTATTTGAAACTTAAAAATTGTATACAGATTGGCTCCTACTTCTCTGATAAACTCTTGGGGTTGTTCGTGATTGTATCCTTCACATGAGAGAAATGGATGGACATCGGGGCGATGAGCATTCATCACCTGCTTCTGCAAACCACAGAGGAGATGCTGCTTTGGAGTTCATCAAGCACATTTGCGCGGTTCTTGCTCTGGATCAAAATGTTCAGCATGATATTCTGGTAATTCTATACCGGATTGTGAATTTCTGTGACCCTTCCTTTCAACTGTGGTTATTTTGTTACTCCATATATTTCTGTACATGTTGAGTCTTTGCTAGATTGATGGTCAGCATGACTGAGGATGATTGATTGACTTGTTCGTACGACAGCTAAAGTCCTAGGTTTGCTAAGCTTAGAAGGGTTTGAGAAAATCTAAAATTGGTATTGAGAACTGACATGGATGATAGCAAAGACATCTTGGAGTTGATGTATAAAACAGGGGCATGTAACTTCTCCTTAATTTTGATTTTCTCCTCCATGAAGTTGACCCTGAGGAGCAAATATGTCATCATGGTCAGGTTTGAAGTGTCAATAACTCACAAAATTGTCCCTCTTATCCTACAGGTGATGAGAAGGAATCTGTTGAGATATGTACGCGTAAAAGAATTTGCTCCAGAAGCTGAGTTCCGTGATCCTTGCCAATCCTTCGTCTTACCCAACGTGATATGCAGGTAAATTCAAGCTTCTGATGGTTTTTAGACATTATATATCTGTCAGAGATCTACGAGTGTCTCCGCTAGTAATTTATGAGATGGTGCACCAGTTTTGGCTATTGCCTTAGTGGCCGGTGCAAGGTGCAAATTTCTCCCCGCCAGTGGATATCAGAATCAGATTTGGAGGTCTCGGCCTCCCGTGACAATATTATCCTCAAGTGGTGTCAGGAAATGATAGTTTCCAACATTTTTGTCTAAGCGACTTATCGACTGTTAGCATAGACATCTACCATCCCATTGGCCCTATTGTCATAATAGTTCTTTCATTTTGGGCAGCTACTGCAATGACTGCAGAGACCTCGACTTGTCGCGCGACTCGGCTCTGTTAACTCAAGAATGGTGCTGCGCCGTAACACAATGTGGCCAGCCTTACGATCGTGAAGTGATGGAGAACGCGCTTCTCCAGATTGTGAGGCAGAGAGAACGCATCTATCACCTACAAGACCTTACTTGCCTCCGGTGCAACCAGGTGAAGGCCGCGCATTTAAGTGAGCAATGCACTTGCGCCGGCTCATTTAGGTGCAAAGAAGATGCTTCCGAGTTCCGCGGCAAGATGCAGATATTTCTAAAGATAGCTGTGCATCAGAATTTTCAGCTCCTTCGCGAATGCACCTCATGGATCTTAGAAGTGAAATAAACTTTCCACTCTGCGACTTCCATTCAAGAAAAGGAAATCAAGCAAGTCATGGGTCGGGTATTTCGCAGACAACGCCCCTCATTGAATCGAAGTACGCCCCCATGCAGCAGCTAAAGATATTTTTAACTTTGAGGCACTGCAACAGGCCAACAGAGAGGAGTTAAATAGCGCTTTCTTTGAAGTTCTTAATTTCGGGGGGTTACTCATGTCATAATTTGGTCTTGAAGGGTGAGGCTGAATGCGACACATACGAGAGCTAGTGACTTATATGCTTACTACGAGGCTTGAAGTCCAGATATGCTCTGCAGCAAGGCCCGAATAGAATTTCATATGGAAGTGCACGCGGCATTGTGGTACCATAATAGTATCGATCCTGATCCTGATCCTGATGATTCTGACACGCGTGATTTTCATGACGGGTCTCCTGGAGGATGTAAACTAAACAGATAATTATTAAGCTTTGGTTTCTAGGGACTGATCAGCCAAGCACTGATATGCTCATGCCACATAAGATGGTTCAAAGAAGCAAAACGTACATAGCAGCACATGTGACGTACTCTGTTCTAAGGTCCATATACTTTTTTTTTTTTTGAATCAAGGTCCATTTACTTTAGGTGGTTCTTTGTTTCACTATTTAGTTCACCGAATCAATTTTTGTGTAGGAAGGAAATCACTTCCTGTCATTTATGTGGAGAATGCAAGAAAAATTCAAGCTTTGTTACTGAAAGATACCTGATTAGATATATCCAGCCTTGTAAATTTTGTTCTTGAATTCTCCAGAGCATTTAGTTCCAATCTTGTAAATTTTCTTCTTGAATTCTTGAGAGCATTTAGTATACATCACGTGCTGGCCTGACATTTTATGAGGTTTCAGAATGCAGCAAGAAGTGACAGTCAAGACCGCCTTGCTGGAAGACTTTGGCCAGCATGTGATGACGATAAGTGAGGTCTTCTGCGTGAGCTATCAAGTAGCAACCTGATGAATCTACCGAGGGAGAAAAAAGAACCTTAGTGCTTTGGCTTGCGTCTGAAAATGCATGTTTCACCTACTTCCAGAAGCTTCCAGGATTATATTAACATCTGTTGTCTCGTTGAAGATTAATGACTGTCAACAATTCCATCCCTTCTCATAAAGAGTCATCATAACAGTGACAGTAATAACAGCAGTATGAAGGTAGCTCACCACAAATTTAGAAAAAGCTAGACCAAAGAGCTACAACTTTGCCAAGTCATTCAACGCAATGAATAGAACGAGCAAATACCAGGAACAAGCTCACTTGTGCTTTTTGCTCTCAAGTCTGAGAATCCTCTTTTCCATCTGCATTGCCAAAAGACCCAACTGGCATAAGCATTTTTACCTTAAAGTGGGCATGCTACCGAAACTAATAGAGCCCCAGCAAAATATGATCAAGCATATCCAATATCTAAAGAGAGAACGAAGAAAGGATTCATTCAGGAAGAGCTGGGGAAAACAGACCATGCCCTGTGATTACTATCACGTATGATAAGGAAGAAAAAGGACTCTGTATAGTGCAGTGCCATAAAAGTAGATTTTTTCTTTAGTATGCAGCGTGATCTCTACCGCTTGTATTCTGATCAAGTTTTGGTCCACGTAGCTATTATTTTAATAGTTGCCATCATACAACTGCCTTTTTCGCTTTGCCTAGGTGTAACGGTTTCCCTTGAGAGATGAATTTTCGATGAAGACTAAGGATGGAAATATATATATATGCAGTCGGTTCTCAGAGCAGTTGGATACCCATGCGTCCAACACATGTTGAATGCATGAGTATCCGATTCCATCATGCAACTCCTACACAGTTAGCATTCCAGCTCTTCAAGAGCCAATACCATCTTCTGTATGCATGCAAGATAAAAATAAAAGAAGATACAGAGAAAAATAATACATCCTTGAGCACAATCAGCTAAATTCCTCTTTAAGGAAATTATCTGATTCAAATGTTTGGGTCCAGAAGTTCTGTTGTACCTGAACAACTGCATCCAACTTATCCTGGGTTTGAGCAAATTCAGCTTTTATCCAATTAAGTGCCTGAGAAAACCTGAAACAGTGATTCATTTGATGATAAGTGTTCCTGTGAAAAAGTGGGTAATCAGGTGAAAGTATAGAGTTAACGACATTTATTGGTAAAATAGCATCTTCTATGATTGAAAATTGGAATACAAGTCTAGAACGACAAATATGCTCTGTTTCTCAACAGATTTGTCTATTAATAGCGGAGACCACTCTGGTCATCTAATGCATAGCTTCCTAAACTGACTTCATCATGCAAACCCGAGTTTATTTCTCAAAGGAGATTATTTCGAGGTTGAATTTTTTGAAGCTTCATCCACAAACAACATTCTTTTCAAAAGAAGGATCAGCAAAGCAACATGTATTTTGCTTCAAGGTAACACTAGATCCATTGCAAGACAGGCTGCAATTACTGCAGCATGAAGTCCAGTAGATAAAAAAGAAGTACAGTAGATGAAGTACAGTAGACTAGACATTCATTTTTCAAAGTGTAAAACAAAAAAAGATCCCGCATTTTCAAGGAAATGGTAAGATATAATAATATTAGCCGCTTGAAGGATTTAACAATTACCGTAGTCATGTCTTTGAAAAGAAAGCTCATCTGAATACAGCCGAAGGCAATGGATACCTATCCCAAGCTCAGCCAGATTAACAGCACTGCAGGAAATAGTCTATCCTAAGACATCAAGGGACCTGGCACTAGGGAGGAATCACTCTAAAATCATGGATGTAAGGAGTGATAATTAGATGGAAACTGAAATCAATGATGGGTTTGAGGCATGGACTCTGGCATAAGGTGAAGGTTCCAAAGAATTATAGCTCCCACCCATATGAGAACATGTGTGACTACTCAAGAAAATACCCAAAAAAAATACTGAAATCACATGTAAAAGTCACATGCATACGCATTATTAGAGGCAACATCAAGTGGAATATAAACCGTGGGAAGTTTAACACAAACAAGACCTGGAAGCATAAGTTTATTGTTTTTCTTCAATCAAACTTAAAAGGAGTAAAATGAATCTTTAGAATGACCTTTGGCAAATCAAGAACCAAGTCGTTAAATACTATAAGATAGTACAAAGGCCTCCTGGGCCAAAGAGGCACAAAGAAAAACTTCCTTACTTTCGCCTCTGTTGTTCTTCACAAGCGTGGATGAGATTATCACATGCAAGTTTCATATGTGCAGCACCTATGCTGCAACAACAAAGACAAAAACAGATTTGGCTTACAAAGAGTATCATCAAAATCTCTGAAAAGGGTAAATTGTACTTGGCAGAAAGCACAAGAAGGCAAAATCATCATATATGTCAAAGTAATATTGCAAAATGTCTGCTATCTAGGCTGCATTTTAGGTAAAGAGAAACTTATAATGAGGCATAAAATATGGAATCTCATGTAATTATGAGGTAGCAAAGGTGTCGACTATCCAGACTTACGGATCAACCGCATCATTATTCCAACTAAGCATTAAAACCTGTATGGCAACTTAATATAAGGACAAAAGAATGTAATTCTGACTCCAAGTAGAAACAGTCAAGCATAAAATATTGAAACTTGTGTAATTACTGTACATATCAAGAAATTTGGATACTTGATCACCCATCTATCTTCCTTTTCAAGATATCACTAGTAATCACACCTTAAAAGTTTGGCCAATAAAGCAATGCAGTTATAAGCCTAAGCCTAAACTAAACTGTTGGGAAATAACAACGCTTTGGAAACCCTAAGGATAAACTTCGAAATTGAGCATTAAAACTTAGTACCTAAATGCAACCAAGGCATTTTTCATGCACGTTAATCTTCAAAAGGGACTGTTCACTTGGAGAGCTTGAATAGGAAAAGGCTCTCATTTCATGACAATATCATTCACATCATTTAGATACTTGTACTGCAAAGGTAAATAATCCTTTTGAAAACATTATTTTGTGTATATTGCAAGTTGAGAGGATAAAAGTTAACAAATGAATACTCTCAGGTTATAAATAATCTGCATGCCCAAGCAGGAAATAAGTGTTTTAAGAAAGGTTTATGAAATACAGATCCTCCATGAGTTGGAAATGATGGCTCCACACTACTTGGATAATACATGCAAGACAACAATAATGACTAATTATTAAAGGGATTCCTTTTCCAGATTACATGCAAAGTCTGATGTGACGTAGCATATCACAAATGATCCAAAAAAGTACATATCCAAGGTAAGGTGCTCCAGAATAAATTTAAGTAAACCAGAGTTCATCATCATCTACATCAATGTATTAACAAATGATGGCATGAGTGATAAGCAGACAGCATACTTGGATAGAACAATAAGCTATTACAGAGGATGTTTTAAAAAACTCAAGGCTTCAATTTTTTTATCCTGCGATAATGTGTTTTAAGGAAAGTGAATGTACACATACAAGATTACGGACTCTGTCTGTCTTCCCCTCACGCGTGCTCCAGCTAACGCTTTAGCTTTTGATCCAAGAGATAAAAAATTTCAGCAGAACAAGGGCTTTATTAGCTACATCTGAAAGTGAATTGCCCTCTCAAGTTGTTTACTAAGAAGCCTAGTTCATGCCAGTACAGATTAAAAACACATCTTGGCTGGCTTTCCTTAAGAGAACTTTGTCGACAAAAGCCCCATTATATTCCGAACAAAATATTAATAAGAGCCTCTAGACAGTTTTGATGCATTTGCCCCACTTATGGAATAAAACTTAAAGTTGTATTCATCCCAGCGGTATTTTTGATGTTACCACAAGCTTTTCTCCTTGATGGTATTAGCTTGGGCAGCCAACTGCTCAAAATCAGCCTCAGGAGAATCACTGCAGATTTATAGACATGCTGATGAAAAATTTAACATTCGATGAAACCAATGAGAACACAAACTCTACTAAATTGCAAATGTACGTAAATCTCGTGAGCTCGGATAATACTGCTTCCACATCTGCAAAATATGAAGTGATCAGTCTTATGATGGCACCAGGTTCATCGGCACTTTTCAAAGTCTGAACAGAAGCAAATTGGTCATTTACAATCCCCTGGAGGAAACAACATGAACAATATATCAACTAAAAGGGTCTTTACCAGCAAAGGCAGCCACTTAAGAAATATTAAGATACATTTCATGCTAATTAACATAGAGATGACATGGCTTAAGAAACACTAAGTACAAAGATCTAAAAGAGAATGAGATGGAGGATTTACATAATAGGATGCAACTATTGGTAGCAGCATAATTTACGAGGATGATTGTGCCAATAGACCCCTGAATTCTTTAATAACACAACTGATAAAACTCTGAGATAGTAATGTAGGGAAGCTAATACCATTTAACAAGAATGTGTATCCGCAAATAAAGTATACCTTACCTCATCCAACAATGATTGCACATATTCTTGGAGAAGACCTGTAAGAATAGGTAGAGCCATTGTCAAGAGAAAATAAGCAGAAGGAAAGTTCAAAGTGAGATGCGGGAACTCTATCTCTGATGTAATGACTTTAAGAAAAGCTTTACAAGCAAAACGAGAACTAGGATGCAATGGAATGAGAATGGCGTGTCTTCAGCATGCTGCCAAACAATATTGTTCCTCATATTCAGTAGATTAACATTCATTACACTCCAAATAAAATATCTGTCTCAGAGTACCTTGAAACAGCACTGAAGGATGCTAACCGTTACAACTCCAGGTAAACAATTAACTATTGGGCCTATCAAAAGGTCTATCCAAGAAAAGATAGCAAAAAGGGAAGGAAAAGAAGAACATTAAATTCTTTCCATCAAGAATGTGATTTTCGTGCCCTCAACTATGAGTGGAAAACCGTTCGCCTTTAAAACAGTGAACCGGCTTGAAACGCCACTGATTGGAAAAATATCAGAACCTCTTTGTTGCCTAATAATTTGAGGATTTACAAGAAAAGGACCATACTTCAGCTGCACTTGGTTTCAGCAGAAGAAAGTTAATTATGTTGATACTTCCATGTAATTGACTATGAAGCACTACACCACTAAGTAAGAGACACTTCTGGTCATGAGGAAATTTTGTCCTTCACTCATAATCATTAAGGGGACTCTCTAATTAAGTCTGGCACTGGAAAGAACTACTTCCAAAGGGGGCCCACCTCCTTCATGGATGCCAAGTGGCGAGTGTGCAATTGTACAACTCTTCTTGTGGGTCCTAGTCTTCACCATTGATAATGTAGCCAAAGCATTTATTAGGGAAGTAAAATAGGAGCCATATAATGGTAAGCACCAGGACAGACCATTTAGCGGTAGAAATTTCAGAGTTGATTTGTGTCAAAGCAAGCTAATCTTTCTGTAGAATCTTAAGCTATATTGCACTTTGACAAACTGAGAGTTCAACAGGGAAGGATGCAAACATCAAAAAGACTCATCTCAGCATCATTGCTATCATAACCGAAACTTGTGGAAATGGGCTAAAGGAAATAATTGAAGGGTACTGCTTTGAAATCATGCATTGACACCAAAACAATCACTCTACCAAAGAAGAGGAGGTTCTTGCCTACTCTCAACGACAGAATAGAATTTCACTCATGTAATTTTCAGCATTCTTTAAAATTCAGCAATCGAGATGAAAAATCAAATATTTCAGGGAGTTCCATATTTAAAAGAAGACTGCTTCTCCATGGGGCCAAAAATGATCCCCTGAGGAGATATAAACTTTTCCTCACAGAAAAATAAGGACCTTCCTTTTCAAAGTTCAGCAATATTAAGATTTAGAAGTTTTCCGTTTAATTTATCATGTGATAGAAAAGTAAGGTCAAAACACATGCACGATATTAATAGACACCACCAAAGCGTTTAAGCTAACTTCCAAGGATTAAAGATGGAAAAAATTCTCCACATCCATTATATTTAGACATCACAGCATTGATGTAATTTAGTAAAGTATTTACGGTTATATTTTCCTATAGCAGTTGGATGCATGCTAATTTTTCTTCCTTTACATAATTTTGATTGACGATGAATAACCCTTGCATTCTCTTATGGTGTGCAGCACTTCATAGGGCATCTCTAATTTATATCCTCAGGTTAATGCAAGAAGCATTTCTGGCATCTACATTGAGAGTCATTGACAGAAAGCATTACGTCATAACATGAAATATATCACACTATGCCTCAATGTGCTGAACGAGTATATTATGCAATTATATGATGTTGAGTTCTTTGTTTCTAAATGACAGCTTAATGTAGATATCTGACGAATTTAACCATGCAAAATGGTTCCTCATAATCATATGAACAATATACTCCCTCGCACATCTGTTCACTGTTGTTCTGTTTCTCATAAAAATAATGTGTCGAATTCAGATTAAAGAAATAGTTGCTAATATACTTTAAAACCTATTCTCGATAACATTTTTTACCACTAATGACAGGATAACAAGTGGGCTTTCTGTCGAAATCTAACGTCTTCTAGACACACGGGATCTAAGGTGAGTGAATTGCGAAGCTCCAAATTCCTAACAGATCTACATTTCAGGAATATAGATGAATTATTAGATGCTCGAGCTGATGGTCATCAATTGATGTAGAGAACCAAGAATTCAACAAATGTTGACACGGCATTAATTGCATAAGATCGCATGGCAGATGTGAAGCACCGCAATAAATAGCAGGAGAGACTGGATACTTTAAGAAGCAGAGGAATGTACACAATTTCTGTGCATGTTGATGACAAATTTTCCTTGGCCACACTATACAAATTATGGGGATCAAAACTTTCCATGCCAGGAAATGTCTATACTAATATGACATCTTGAATGAAACCACTCAAAAGTCAACAATCGCTGGACAAATCAAGAATAGTCAGACCAAATTTTTGACAATGTAATGCATGGTTCCCACACAAAAGTTCAGAAACATCTGTTGCCTTCTTTCACTCCCAGCTGAGATACAGAATATGAGCTAGAAAAATCATATAGAATTATGATATGTTCAATCAGTTAAGAGCCATCTAAGGATGTCGGGACCTTTAGAAAAGCATTGAACTTCATCTCAAAATCTGCCTTCGAGCTCAATAATCTTCCTCTCAATCTGCACTTCAACGGCACAAAAAAACGGAAAATGAAAATAAGAACATCACTTTTATAAACTTTCAGCCCAAATTTAATGCCACTTTATGGCATGAAAATACGGAGCAATCAGATGGACAAGTTAAACATAGAGTATTATAAAACATGGAATAAGAAAGTCATAAGAAAATAGCACGAATGCAAATCTGCTCCACAGCATACATACAAACAATAGATTAAAAAAAAAAAAAAAACTGCTCAACAGTGAGCATCACTAAGATGTGCTACTCTAATTATGATTTGTACAGTAACAGCAGAAATACTGTAAACCTGATTTGATGAATACAATTAACTTCAGGCCCTAATTGTCTTGTTCATCGCATCTTCTCATGCATGGGACCCTTTGCATTTGAGGAGGAAAAAAGGTGCCAAAGGCATTTATTCCCACTATACAAGCATTTAGCTGACCAATAAGTGGAGTAAAAGAGATTCTACCAAAAACCATACATCACCTGCACAAGTGTCTCCAATTTTCTTTGCAGCTTTGAGAATGCACTTTTGGTCCAATATAGAGCCTGTGAGCAACTGAGATGATATTTTTAACAAAATGTCATCAGCTACACTAAACTTCAAATATATAAAGAAATTAGACTAGACAGCCATATTTCAATGCCCTATTTCACTGAAAATAGCAAACATTGAAGTGACGAGTTATTCTTCTTAGATGCTATAGTTGATTCTCTTGTTCTTCTCCCTAGAATTAGCAGTGTGGTACTTTTCATCCACTCATAACCTAGGGTTTGCAGTCCTTGATGTCAGTCTTATCAAGTTGGCTTGAGCCATCTAGAATGCTAATAATAATCAATTAGTCGATCTTAATGAAGGATTTTAAAGACATTTTACAGTCTTCTTTACTCACTTCTGAAGCAATGCCTAAGGAGTAAGATAATTCCTTTATGTGGCTGGCCATAAAACCGTGGTCTCTTGGCTCAACATCAAGTCTTTCTCCATCCCTTTCTCAATGCTTGGATGAGTTAGATTTCCTTCACAGGTTTATGGCCTATTTGTTCCATGTCACTCTATATATAGTTAGTATCGCTCAAATTAGGAAGCTTTTCACATGTTCTCCTAACCAAATTGCACAAATGGAATGCTACTACATATTCGTGAAAAGCCGCAACATGACTTCTCCTAATCTTCCTTCTTTGACATATTTCATCGTGTTTCCTTACTTTCACACCTTAAAAGGGCAATTGACCACCCTTCTGCTCGATTAGTCAATCAAAGTTAACCACATAACCATGAAAAATGCAAAGGTGCCACATGCAATCAAAATATCGCAAGGCAGTTTCTGACAAATGAAATTCTATGACTCCTTTAGCAGATCTACATCTTCCCCACCAAACTTATGTGTAACTTCATAAGTGACTAAGACCACTCTACAAAATATTTGTGACTATTCCAGTTTAACAGTCAATTGTATTAACGGCAATACTCTGGCACCTGATGACACCACTAAATACCCACAGAAAGGTTTGACTTAATCTTTTCTACCCAGTTTGAAAAGCCATGCAAACACATGCAATAGGGCAAACATTCAAGTTTGCAGACTGATTCCTTGATGAGTGGTAATCTATCCAGTCAGGAGAAAAAGGAGTTAAAGCTCAAATATGAATGTGGACATGAGTGATGGTAAGTGAAAAATGAATCAAGTTCTGGTTTCTTACTCTTCAGGACTATTCGCCTCAGAAGCATGAAGAAGTTCCGCACAGGCAAGCTTGACATGTACCGCACCAATACTGCAATAACATTAAAGGGAGCTGATCTGATTATGAGGTCAAGGCATTATTTCATCACTTAGATTTGAAAAGTGGGGCAAATTAGCAACAGAATAGAAAGCTTTAATAGACAAAACTTCTCTTACTAACCCAAAGATGGAGGTAATTGTTAAAATTCATATTACAAGACTCCTTTCACCATGTACTTTCTAAGAGAGTAGAGGATTAAAATTTGAATGAAGTTCTTACAGATCCTGCTCTAAGAGCTGGAAGAAAAATCTTTGACTAAATTTATGAATATAAACTACTAAATATATCGATAGAAGGGCTAACATCACTTTAATTTATTACTTTCTAAGCACATTGGATGCCCAATTGATTTATTACTGTCATTGTAGACTTTAATACTGATTCTCAAAGATTCAAATGATAAGACAACGCTGCGTCATACTTAAACTGAATATGATGCATTCTTCCACTACCCATCTACCTCATCGTATCTAAGTAAATCAACTGTCATTTCTTGGGCATGATATAACAGCGATATCTCAACCAGCTCAATCTTACATAATCTATCAATGCATGTTTCATGAACTCCATAAAATCAAACATAGAGCAGTCCAGCCAAGGTTTTTTCTTGAATTTTTATTTTCCAACTAGCAAAACATTACTTGTGTGCAGCTTAACATCTACTTATATGTGCAAATTTCACTGCATACAATTAATTGGTATTTAACTTCATTAAATATGTGACAGTAAGGAAAACCAGAAATGCATGATGTATGAACAGCAAGAGTACCTGTCAGTTCTCTCATAGAGATCACGAGCAGCACTACTGACTGCATAGAAGTTGACATTAACTTGAGAACTGTAGGTGCAGACACAAATCCCATTATGATCCATAAATTTACCCATGGCACTAAGAGTAACTGAAATACAAGGTTGAAAGAGAGTGCAGATTTACATGTGATTGCTCAAGTTGATAAATAAGTTCCGGACAAAGACACAGTAGCTGATGACAGAACGCACAACAAAATCTGGTCCTATTGATTCCTTAAAAGCTTCCAATTGACAGAACTGGCCGTCAATGATACCCTGCAAATGATGGAGGCTCGTTTGCTAGTTTCCAGGATAATGACAGGAACAACAGCAACGGGACATACACAAACTATAATGACCCCCCCCCAGTCCACGTGGACCAAACTCCCAGTCCCAGAAGGAGTGCTCGAAGAAACCACAATAAGTTGTGACTATTTAGGGTTGAGTGTTGACTTCTAAATCACTCAACAAGACCTCTCTCCCATCCGATGTAGGACTTGAAATATCACATAAACAACCCATTCATTGGTTTGACTAACTGATAATATCTTATAAATCAGCTACCACACGAAAGGTGTCCGCTCATTACTCGATCATACAACTGAATCGTCTATTAGCATATATCAAATACATCGGCAGAATCAAATTCCTGGATGTAGAATTATCCAATGGAGCAAGGCTTAAACGTTAACAAAAAGAGCCGATAGAATCAACATCAACAAAGCTATACCGGAACCTCTCGTGCAGGACACGTCTCTAACGTCCGTACAGAATCAGGTACATGTGTTCGCATTGCTTTCGCGTTTTCCAGTATACCTTTCAATTGCTCTTCACACGTCTTCAGATGCCGTATCAATTATCCGACTCGATCAACCATCTGATCTCAGAGCGAGAACATTGACCAGAAAAGGAAAAGCATACGGCACGAATGACCTCGCAGATGACCAATCCGGCGCACTCCAAGGGTCGAGTCCCTAGCACACAGCATGCTTGGGGTTTGCTCGCTACTTCAAACAACTAACACGACAATGCCGTCCGATCGGGCCTCGAACTCCAAAGCAAAGCCAAAAATCACACCGACTCCGCCGCGATCACGACTCACCAAGCTGCTCGAAGCGAAGGACGGCACAGGATCGACGTCCGGAAACGCTAGAAACGCGACCGCTACCTCCGCACCGCATATCTCGCGCTCAAACAGGTTCGAAAGAGAGAGAGAGAGAGAGAGGGAGAAGGAACGTCAACTCTTCGTACATGCTCTGCAGGAGGTCGCGGAGCCTGGTCTTCTGGATCGCCAGTTCCAGCGCCATCTCTGCGCGGCGGCGTCGGCGGCGAGGGGGAGAGGAGCGAGCGGAGTGCGGGAGCGACGAGAGAGTGCATGGTGGAAAGGGGCGAGGAGCGACGTGGGAGAAAGCTGAAATAGCGTGAGCGATTTGGAGTTCTGGCGCAAGCTCCTCGTCAGCTGGCGAGAGTGGAGTGTAACGGGCGAGGGAAAAGCTTGGCGCCATTGAAGAACACTCTGCCCTCGAGTTTCGCTGAAACTACGGAATTGCCACTCTGTGCTGACGTGGGATTTTATTTTTTTTTGCTTTGTGGATGTGTTCAACGGATTTTTTTTTGTCTTTTCTTTTCTTTTTAGGCTCTGTTTGGAAGAGAGGGAGGGGAGGAAAGAGATAATAAAAAGCACCAAATAGTCCTCCTTCTAAACGAAAATATTTAACATTTTTGAATTTTTTTCATCCTAATTTTCGTCACTCCCATTTTCCCTCAATCTTCAAACAAAACCCTAGGATAATTGGTAATTGAACTGGACATCGTTTGTTGCATGTTTATTTGAATTATATTTACGTTAAAGATAATTGAAAGTCGATACAATTATAATTTTAGATTCCCGATCTTTTTAGGTAGTTTAGTTCGTTTTGAACAACTTGCCGTTTCTAATACGATTATGTGTTATTATCCATGGTAGGCGTTATTTTTCTTTAACTAAAAAATGTTTCTGAAATTCCTTTTTTGCATTATCACAAAGACATTTATGATTTATTAGAGTGAACACTCTTCTAACTGTTGCTTCGAGGATCCCATTTCCTTTACAGGATATTCGAATTTAAGATGGCGGCGAGGCCGTTGCTCGACATCACTTGCGACCCGTGTCGATTCGAGGTTGGCGAGCCTTGTCACCCAACTCACGCTCGAGTACTAGAGGTCCAGAAGATGCATGCACTAAAATAATGCTTCTGAATATGGTTTCGGTAGCTCCTCAGTGACTTGCCAATGCCATGATTGCCGATAAAATATGTTAAGGACCCAATTACATTGAAATTACAGGTATCTTTGTTTCATAAAAATAAATAATTAAAAAAATATTTTCCTCAAAATAATAAATAATTTTTTTTATTGTTTGAGAAAACATTTAGTCATAAGTCATATCAGTAATGAAAATATTTTACATTAATTAATAATTTTAAATAATATAAGTATTTTATTTTTAAAAGAATATTTTTCAAGTTTTTACTTTATGAAAATAAATGAAGCCTACCAATTCAAATAATTCTACGAGCAATGAGATTTGAATGTGTTACACGTCCAATCTATAACACGGAGTACGTGAATAAATCCATCTCAATAATATGTCCACTCAGCCGGCCATGTATCTGGGAGGGCTGACCCTCACCCGAATCGAACCAAGGGCCGTCGACTATGGTGCTATTGGGCCGCAACCTCGCCCCAGCCAGCAACAGCCCTCGCCTAATTTGGGGGATGGTTGACCCTCGCCTTGGATCTAAGCGAGGACTTTCAAGCGCTCATTTACCGTCACATTCGCCGGCCACTGGTCGAAACTTGGCAGGCCAACCCTTGGCCCACCATCTAGCAATGGTCAGGCGACAGAGGTGGTGAGGGGCCCTAGAAGCCCTCGCTGGTTTGTTGTTGTTTTTTTTCTCAATTTTTTTTAAAGTTTATTTTTCAATTTAATTTTAGTTAATATTTATATTAAAAATCAAACTTGAATCAAAACAACATCGTTTTAGACTTGTATTTCTTGTTTCGGCCACATCAGCGCCATATAGGAAAGGAAAAGTAATAAAAAAATTAATGTTAATATTTTTTATTAGCTATTGAATAGAGTTAATGAGATGACTCGTTTGCATTAATTTGACAAGTTTTAGTATTTGATTATATTTTTTGAAAGTTTTGGAATTTAATTACATTTTTATGATAAATTTTAGAACTTCTAGAAACCAAATCAAACCACTGGGATTCGCCCTAGTGGCCACCTTTCCAACATGGAAGGGGGAGGTGAGGGGTTCAAAAATCCCCATCTTCTCAGGGGGGATGGGGTGGGGACGTGTAAGTTTCAAGTGGGTTTTGACTCCCACGCTGTAAGAACAAGGCGAAAATCGAAGCGTAAGTGTAGAATAGGAATAAGTAGACTGACAAAAAAAAAGAAAAAGAAACCAAATCATATCCGTTTTTTAATTGCATTGACGGACGACAATTGTCATTTTCTGGCTATTGTCCTCTCTATCACCCATCGAGAGCCCAACGTCCCCCCTTTCAATTTGACCTCCATATGCTTTCCCATTTGAAAACTTTTAGGGCGGGTTGGGAGAACCCCAAGCCCCAAAATCGAATTCACCGCCGTCGGCGAAGTCACCAAGCCCAAAGAATGCCGGCGACAGCTGCCAACCATGGCGGATACCTCGGTCGTGGCGACTTTCCTCGTTGGCCCACCTTGCCCACCGCCACCAGAACATTTCAGCAACACCGAAGCTCGAGGACTCCCACAGATGCCATCCACCGCCGAGCACTTCTCTCTCACTAGTAGCCACCCACATCGACGACCTGAGGAAGCGTGGGATTGCGTCCACGCGAGTGTGGTGGTCAGAGGCGGCGGGCTGGTCGCGGTGCAGCCATCGGAAGGACCACTGCCGGATCCAGTCCGGCGGTTGGTGGCGCCTTCATTGTTTTATGTTGATAAACGTGGAACGGGATGTCCAAACGTCTCTTCTTAGTTTTCAGGCTAAGGAGCTATATAAGTATCTTCCTTGACTAAAAATTCCAGAGCTATTCTAAGTTCAAGAACAGTTCTTCACATTACCGCTCGGAAATCAATGTGCAATGCTTATTTGTGATGAAAATCAAGGTGTGGGCATGAGTGAGTTTCCAAATTTTAAATATATTATTCACAGTAAATTCAGTTTTTTTTTTTTTTTGGGTCGAAACAATAAGTTCTAGTTTATAAAATAATTCCAAATGAGAGACAAAAAAACAAGCAGAATTCCTACTGGAAATAGCTAAATTCAAGGTATTAGCTTGGACCATGTTTTCATCATAACGAGCCGCATGGGAAGGCCATGGCTTGTTGGAAGAATAAAGGTGTAATCTCTTTCAGTAATATACGGGAAGGAAACTATACATTGAGGAATACGGACAGGTATACATAGTCATTTCTGTTAAAAAGTACGTGAGAAATGTTCGGTATTTCTATAACAAAAATCGCAAAACATTATTATCATGATTATACATGAATTATATCATAAATAAGAAAATGGAACTTGCTATAAACAGATTATGTGGATTACAAAAATTTTGTAAAACAAAAATTCGTATTTGATAACTAAATTTTGTTACTAATTCGTACTTTTGGCCGTGTCTTTTTACAAGTGATACAAACGACTATTTTTAGAAAAAAATATTTTTAAATTATTTATTTTTCATGAAATGAATGAAGTTTTAATCAAGTCACTTTATAGATCAGTTTTCGTTTTCTTAGCAGCAATCCCAGCCCATAGCATGTTGCTTCGTCGTGCAATCGGTGTCCATGTCTGGTGAAGGAGCGATCACACGATTCATCTTGTAGCGAACGCTACACAAAGCCAAACGCGGCCACATTGGGGGCGAATGTTGCGGCCGGCTCGAATATACAAAAATAAAAAGGCCAACATTTCAAGACTTGCGGCGAAGGCATCTCTCGTAAAGACCAAGGAAATGGAGTTGACAGAGGAGGAAGAAACTTCCCCAAATTTAGAAACCCAATTTCAATCACATTGCCCACATTTAACCCATTTTTCTCTTCATTCTCTCTGCCACAAAAACTCTTACTTTATTTTGCAGAAGATCAACGATTTGTAAATTACTTTTCTAAAAATGATTAACGATACCATTTATAAAAATGAATAGACAAAAGATATTTTCATTGTTTACGAAAATATTTAGACATAAATTATCATTGTTAATGAAAATATTATTCATTAACTAAATATTTCAAACTATATAAGCTATTATTATTAGGAAATAATTTTTGAAATATTTATTTTTTACGAAACAAACAGAGCCTTAATATGCTGTCTCCATCACACATATAATATTGTCATTTCACATACACATATCATCCCCGCTTTATAAGCGATCTTAAAATTAATCTAAGCCCGTTTCATCTTTTATCACAAATTCATACGGGTCGATATAATCCAACTAAAGATGTTCTAGTCCTTGTTCAATGTCCCAGTTTTCCATTTTCTGCGAATGGCGGATACTTCTTCATTTCCTCATACCAATAGTATAAAGGTAATCGACAATTTGCGGGAGACTTTACTAGATTGAATTATACTCCAATATGTAGATCCAGATTGAATAGCTGTAAAAAGGACGAGGGCCTACAACAACTGCTTTCTCCAAGTGAAGCATTCGACCATAGGTTTTTGGGCATACAATATAGCAATTTGCAGCTAGCAAGTTGCAACAAAGCCTCCATGCCAACCCAATCTGGAACTCAAGTACTCTGAATTTTGACTTAAACCGATCTGACTTGCAATGCTAAAAAGGACATTGGGAATAGTTGACAGGAAATCTGAAGTACTTCACACTCCACACTTTATCTCTTCGAGATGCAATATTACATCCTTTGCAACATTCCTAGTCCCTATAAAAGGAAACCAGGCCGCGACCCTTCCACCAAAATAACCCATCGAGACCCCCAACAAGCTTAACCGCTTGAGATACGGTCGAAAAATGGCTAAACTAACGGCGCGGCAAGGCATGTTCCTAGTCCTCCTCCTCTTCGTCGTCGCAGCGGAGGCAGTTCCGGCCAAGAAAGTGAGGTGCACGGATCCGGCGTACCCGGATTGCATTTCCGACGGTCTCTTCACCTGTCCCTCCGGGTGTCCTCAGACTTGTACCATGAGCTGTAACAGGTGCGCCCCGGTTTGTCCGAGGTCCCCGCCCCCACCGGCACTGCCGCCGCCGCCGCGCAAGCAGAAATCACCACCCCCGCCCAAGAAGCGGTCGCCACCACCGCCACGCAAGCAGAAATCACCACCCCCGCCCAAGAAGAAGTCGCCTCCGCCCCCTTCCCCCATTACTCCTACCCACCGCCGCCCCCTCCAGCGCCCATGGTGGTCCCGCCGCCTCCGTCCGGAGATGTTTCGGGACAAAAGAGAGCGAGGTGCAAGAACAAGAACTACCCCCTGTGCTATGGCGTTGAATTGTCTTGTCCTGCCGGTTGCCCCACTCAGTGCGAAGTGGATTGCACCACCTGCAGCCCTGTTTGCAGTAAGTTTTTCTTTGCCCGTTCACATCCATCAATCCTTTACAAAATGTCGAATATATATGTTCATGAATTCTTGTTCTCTCCATGTCGCAATGAGGATGGGAGATCTTTAATTAATGTACGAGGAAGCTGTCAAGATGATTAGGTTACTAAGTGTCCTTTCCTTCTAAAATTTTGTCACTCGTTCTTTTATGATGGATTTTAAACAGAGAGTTTAATGTCGTGGTACGCATTCATATATGATCAGGTTGCGACCGGCCAGGTGCGGTCTGTCAAGACCCGAGATTCATCGGTGGCGACGGCGTAACCTTCTACTTCCATGGCAAGAAGGACCGGGACTTCTGCCTGGTTTCCGACTCCAACATTCACATCAATGCTCACTTCATCGGACGACGGAACCAGGACATGAAGAGAGACTTCACATGGGTCCAATCTCTAGGAATCCTCTTCGGCAAGCACCAGCTCTTCATCGGCGCCAAGAAGACGTCGACCTGGGATGACTCCGTGGACCGCCTATCCATTGCCCTCGATGGACAGAGCGTCTACCTCCCCGAAGCCGAGGGTGAGAAGTGGCAATCCGCATCATCAGACATATCCATCACGAGGTGGCGGGACACCAATGCCGTCGAAATAGAAGTGAAAGGGAACTTCAAGATCAAGGCAGTCGTTGTGCCGCTCACCGAGAGAGACTCCTTGATACATAACTATGGCATTACGCAAGAGAATTGCTATGCGCATCTGGACCTGAGCTTCAAGTTCTACTCGCTCAGTGACGAAGTCACCGGCGTTTTGGGGCAGACGTATGCAAAAAACTACGTGAGCAGGGCCAAGATGGGAGTTGCCATGCCCGTTCTGGGCGGCGAGCGGGAATTCACCTCCTCGGGTCTCTTCACAACCGACTGCGCCGCCGCCCGGTTCATCGGCAAGCTGAGCCTAAGCAACTCAACTGGGAATTTCCAGTACGGTGACCTTAATTGCTCCGGCGGAGAAGATGGCCCTGGTGTCGTTTGCAAAAGGTAGAGATTCTCGCATCTCAGCACGGGGACATCATTAAAGCTCAAGTACTTTCTACATTTGATATTTGATGTATACAAGCAATAAAGGTCAGAGCCGAAGCAATGATACTTGCGTCTGACCAGTTTCAAAAGGTTTTCTTGTATTTTACTCTTTTCGTGAATAACAATATATAATAAACTACTTGTTCTTTAAATGAAGCAGAATAGAAATTAAGGTCATGTTTGTTAACGTTTCTTTTTTCTATTTATAAACAAAATTTCTGTTTTTTTGTTCTAGGGAACAAAAAAAGAACAGAAACGCGTTTATTTGCGTTTTTGTTCCAAATCTATTTTTTTATTTCCGGGAACACATTTGAAACGAAACAAAAAATAAGAAAAACGTGTTTCTTGTTTCTGGAACAGAAATTAAGAACAAATTTCCTCTCTCCTCTCTTTTTCTTCTCTTTTTTTTCTTCTTTTCTTTTTCTTTTTTCTTTGGCCGGTCACTGGCCTTAGCCATGGCCGGCGACCGGCCGTCGAGGGTCGACAACACCGTCAAGGGCCGGCGAACTCGCCAGAGCATTGCCGGCCCTTGGCGAGGCCGAACGTCGCTGGCCCTTGGCGAGGCTCGACCTCGCCTTGGCTGGGTGAGCTCGGGCTTGCCCAAATCCGGCGAGCCCGAGCTTGCCCAACCAAGGTGAGGCCGAGCCTTGCCGGCGCGGGGCAAAGGCCGGGCCCGGCTCGGGCTCGCCCGACCATGGCAAGGTTGAGCCTCGCCGGGGCCGGCGAGCCTCATCGGTGGCCGGGCAAGGCCGCCGGCCCTTGTCGGCCATGGTGAGGCCGAGGCTACCGGCCAAAAGAAAAAAAAAGAAAATATTAAAAAATTAAAAAAAAGAAAAAAAAAGAAGACAAATTTACCAAACGTGTTTCTGTTCATTTTTTATTCATGGAACAAGTTCACCAAACGCATTTTTTTGTTTAAAAATTATTAGGAATGAAACATTTTTTTCTATTTCTATTCTCGGAACAATCTTTAAACAGAAATGTTACCAAACGCGCCATAAGTTTTGCTAATCAATGTGCAAAACAGTTCTCTCCAAATGACAAAGCGAAAAACAAATAAAGGGAGTTTACTATTGTCACTACTAGAAAGTTCAATCTAGAACTTTAAGAATATGTTTATTTTAAATTAACTAAAAGTGAGTTACTTTTTTTTTTTCTTTCATATTAAAAATCTAAAATATTATTCAAATTTTAGAAAATCTTTAATAGAAATTACATGTGAAAATTTAAGCTCCGAAATATCGTATTTTTTATATTTATGTGATTTTTCTTTATATATTTGCTTAAATTTTTAAGTTGAACTTTCTAATATTTTTTGAAATAAGTAGTTATTAAGTGGAAGGATACCACGTGTGTATATATATAAGGCCTATATGAACTCCGTGCATAAATGATGCATCTCAAAAGTTTAAATTATTAAATGAAGGTTTATATAAACCCTATAAACAAATAATATTTAACAAATGCTATCCTTATAGTTACTAGAGGTGTGCACAAAAATTGTAAACCTCCCGGAATTGATATAGAATCGTTACTTCTTGGTTATGATTTACTGAATTCCAAATTTGGAGCCGCCCATCCAAATCAAGCCAATATATATTTATACATTTTAATTTTTATGTTAGAAGTTTTAAAAATCGAAAACTCTCTCTCTCTCTCTCGTGTCCTCCCAACGTCACTTCTTTTCATGTTCCTCACAAACTCTCACACTCCCACTCTCTCGTCCTCCCAACGTCACATCTTTTTACGTCGCTTCTTTTCATGTCCCTCACAAACTCTCACACTCCCACTCTCTCGTCCTCCCAACGTCACATCTTTTTACGTCGCTTCTTTTCATGTCCCTCACAAACTCTCACACTCCCACTCCCTAAATTATGCTATCTCTAGATTTAAAAAAAAAAAAGATAAAAAAAGTATGCTATCTCGCTAGAGAGATGCATATCTTCTCCCCAATTCTCGTTCTCAGTCAGTCTCTCTGCCCTCATCCTCTACCACCATGGGGGTGTTTGGTTCAACTTTCCAGAACTTTTTTGAGGCCCAAAGGAAAAATTAAAGGGTGTTTGGTTGGCTTCAGGCGCTCAGTTTGGAATCTTTCTTTGCTTTGGGCATTTCAGCATTTTCGGCATGCTGGTGAGAGGATTAATGAAATTTCGCTTATTACCCATTTTACCCTCAAAACTTTATTAAAAGTCCAATTTTATCCTATCCAAAACAAACCCTAACTCTCACTCGACGCTTCTCACGCGACGCTCTCTCACGCGACGCTCTTTTCCTCGTCGCTCTCTCTCCCTGCAACTCAACGGCTTTCTTCTCCGTCTCTCTCCCTGCAACTCGTCGACAGTGGTTGTTCTCGGTTTTGGATCCCTGTAAACCTCGACGGAGCTCTCTTCCTCTTCTTCGGCCTGCTTCGCTTTCTCTTCACTCCGCTTCGCTCGCTGCTCCCTCCGACCAGGTACTCTCTTGTCCTTCATCTTCCGTTCTGCAGGCACTTCTCTCTCTCTTTCTCTCTCTCTTCTGTTCTATCGAGGGTATTGCTCGGTTTTGTTGATGATTGTCTCTAGCATTCGTTCTCGAACGAGGCAAGATTTGGGGTTCTAGGGCTCTGATGATGGGTTTTGAGTCATGTGCTTGATCGTGGTTTGAATTTATTTTCTTGGGTTCGCTCCTTTGCCTTCCTCTCCTTTTTTTTCCCTTTTTGGGTCGTAATCTTGTTGGGTTTTGGTTCAGCGTCCCTGTAATTTGCAGGGTATTCAAGAAGGACTGTTAGATGGTTGAGGTTAGCGTGAGACGAGGGCACCTTGTAATCACTGAGAAAAGAAAATGGTCGCATTTGTTCTTTTTTTTTTTTTTTTGCTTTCTTGTATGAGAATTTGAGACGAAGGGGAGTCTCGAATAGGTTGATTCGTGCCAAATTACTGCAAATAGTAGCTCCTCTGAGGTTCTTGTTAATGGCTGAGTGTTTCTTGGAGATGATTGTTCAGGAATTCAATTAACTACCTAATAATCTTATTTATCGTGGCCAACTTTGGATTAGAACTTAGTAGGAAGATGGATGGGTAATCGTTCCTATAGACTGGTTTCTGAACGTCTGTGCGAAGCTATTTGAAGTGATCTGTGAAACATGCCCAGGGTTGGCAATTGGGACTTTATGTGGAGTTGATTATATATCTTGTTGTTCATCTTGTTCTGTTTTGGTAAATTGACCCACTGTGAATTCTGGTCAGGCTTTGCTAAACTTACTGTAAGATTGTGAAAGGTATCATCATGTTCAAGAAGTCATCAAGTAGAAATCAAAGATCTAAAGGCGTGAAAATAAAACATGGCAATATCTCATAGCTGTATGGCTAAAAACGAATTCTTTGGCAATTTTATAATTTCTCCTGACTTCTCTCAAAATGGCAATATCTCATAGCTTGTGACGATAACTTGATTACTGCAGATCAAGATTAGAAGATTTAACCATCTCTTGGAGGTGATCATAGGATCTTTTACGTACTTAGTAGGGATCATTTTGAAGAGACTTCTAAACATCTTGCACCCTCTGGAAGTTGAGCCTTTGAAAAGTCCCAACTAAAACAACGGTAGATAAATTCCTATTAGCACTTGGTGTAATTTTTACTAAATGTATGTTCGTTAATTTATCAAATTCAGATAAATTTATTGTATCATGCCCCAGAACGAGGTATTGTATACATTTGTTTATAATCTCGCCCCTGCTGAGCTAGATAGCTGTGCTCGCCATTGGGGCCGAAGGAGCTAATCAGGAACATGTAGTCCAGCGGATGATAGGTTGCTAGTTCGACAAGAACATTAATTGACGAAAGCAAGTATAATCTTTTTACGTGTTTAGTTTGCACATTCATTGACGAAAGCAAGGTGGCATGAGTTTACCTTTTTAATGATGGATATGTTTAGTTTGCACATTCATTGTTGTTTTAGGTTTTGGATGACCTAGTATAATCAAGGATTTTTTTATGCAAGTATAATCTTTTACGTGTCATTAATCTTTTACGTGTCCTTATTTTTTCTCAATGTTAGTTTTCTTTTCTTTAAGTGAATATCTTCTAGTTTTTTAATAAGAGAGGGCCTGAGTGGTTGATCTTGTTTGTTTGTCTCTTAAATTTGTTCATGTCACTTTATTAGTAGATGAGTTCATCAAAGGAAAAGGCATTTTGGAGCCCGGAAGATATAGAAATCTTTTGTAATTTGTGCATCGAACAAATTGAAAAAGGCAATCGTCCTGCAAACAACAAAAGAGATGGATGGACAGTCATAATTAGTAAGTTTGAGGAGCTAACGGGCAAAAAATATGATAAACAAAAAATGAAGAGTAAGTGGGATAACCTCAAGGAAGAATGGAAAAGATGGAGGTCATTGCTTTACAAGGAAACTGGATTAGGATGGGATTCAAGGAAGAAAACCATTGATGCGAGTGACGAATGGTGGGAGCATAAAATTCAGGTTTTCCTTAATTCTTTTTTTATTTTCATGTTAAGCTCCCTTTTAATGATACAACTTATGCAAATGCTTTATTATAACAGGCTAATCCAAAGTTTAAGGCTTTTAGGATGAAAGGCATACATCCCGATCTTGAAGTAAAGTTAGATATGATGTTCGAGATACGGTTTGCTTTGGAGGAATCACATGGAATCCTGGACAAGGTTTATGTGTTGATAATGATGTGGAGACCACACAACCCGGTATCGATGATGTTGTAGGGTCTGCGATGAAAACTTGGAGGATCATGTGGATGAACCAACTGGAACTCAAACTCGTAAGAGAGCCGCACGAGACTTCAAAGATGCAACCTCGAGGAAAGAAAGATAAGAAATTGAGCACAAGAGAGGAGATCGGAACACAAATTAACAGGCTGCTTACGGTTGTTGAGAGTAGGAGCACTACTAGTGCTGCATCCAACGCATAACCAGTTTAGTCGGTCCTTATGAGGACCTCATAGAGATATTGGATTCCATACCTGAAATTGTGGAAGACGAAGACTTGTACTTTTTTTCAATTTCTCATTTAAAGGAAAAGATAGACAATAGGCAAGTTTTCATGAGCTTAAAGGATGATGCAAAGAAAGTAAAATATCTCAAATATGAGATGAGAAAAGAATCAAGCCTTCGTAGATAGGAGGATGTTAGCATCTTATTGTTTTCATGTTTAAAGCTTAGTCATTCCACTTTGTTTCCATCTATGGATCTTTATTTGCAGCCTTTGTGAACCTAATTTCAATTAATGTTTGATGTTAGAATTGTTTTCATTTGGTGTTCTCTTAATGTGATAGTTTGCATATATGCGATGGTTAATATATTGTTTCTCTTTATATTTTGTTACTTGAAACAGTTATGGATGATTTATGCGATGGTTAATACATTGTTTCTTTTTATATTTTGTTACTTGAAGCAGTTATGGATGATTCACATACAAGAGAAAATCATGAGCAAGAGGAAAATGAATTATGGGATCTTATCTCAGTCACTCAAGCTGCAATTCTTTATCAAGCGACCAACCTTTGCAAACAACCTTGCATGACCTCAACATATACAGGTTATGTATGGTTAAAAGAGTTGATTGGCGAAGATGCTAATCCGATAAGGTGTTACAATATGTTTAGAATGCATAAGATTGTATTTGACAATTTAACGCATGATTTAGTAACACGTTATGGCCTTCAAGGATCTAGGAATACTGATGTTAGAGAAATGGTTGGTATGTTTCTTCATATTCTAGGACATGGTATAGGTAATAGATTAGCACAAGAGCGTTTTCAACGCTCTGGGGAAACCATAAGTAGGCACTTCAACTTAGTTTTAGATAAAGTATGTGGTATGGGAAAAGATTTGATCCAACCAACAGATCCACAATATAGAAAAGTTCCAGAGAAGATCAAGAAAGATCGACGATTTTATCCATATTTTAAGGATTGCATTGGAGCTATTGACGGTACACATATTCCAGCGGTTGTACCTAAGTATGATCAAATTCGTTTTATTGGTCGAAAAGGAACAACAACTCAAAACGTGTTAGCCATATGTAATTTTAATATGGAATTTGTCTATGTTTGGGCCGGTTGGGAAGGACAAGCTCATGATACCCGTATCTTTTATGAAGCTATTGGAAGACGTGACGCAAATTTTCCCCATCCTCCTCCAGGTATGTTAGTCAATAGTTTAGATACATCCATATATTTAATTGGCATATGTTGATTAAATTTACAATATATATATATGTAGGTAAATATTACTTAGTAGATGCTGGATATCCAAATCCTACTGGTTATTTGGGGCCATATAAAGAAGTTAGATATCATTTGCCAGAGTTTCAACAAGGTCCTTCACCTACGGGATATCAAGAAGTGTTCAATCGTGCCCATTCCTCGCTACGCTCGACAATTGAGCGAGCCTTTGGTGTATTAAAACAGAAGTGGAGGATTTTAACTCATATGCCAAGTTATCCATATGAAAAGCAAGTGCAAATTGTGGTAGCAGCAATGACTTTGCACAATTATATACGGAGAAATAACGTGATCGATACGGATTTTGAACAAGCAGAATTGGATCCCGATTATGGATATTCAGTTGACCAGGATGATGCAAATGAAGGGGTGGGTGCTTCAAATTCGTATGCATCTCCGGACATGACACTTTTACGTGATGAAATAGCCATAAGTTTACAAAGTCGTTGAGGTTTGTAATACTAAGTATAACATATTTATTTTTTCCAGACATATATGACCATGTTTACTATCATGAAATGACTCTTTCTAGTCAAATTTGTATGAGAGGAACTTGGTTTTATTTCTCTTAATTAGGACCTCCCTTTTTATATGCGATGCTTATTCAAAAAAATTAGCATCTACAATCGCTCACTTCACCATCCACCGAATAAGTTCACTTTTTTTTTTTTATATATCATTTTTATCTTTCGACAATCAATAGCCCAACTTTTTATCAATACAAAGTAGAATGATCATTAATTAACGAAGATGATTAATACTACAATAATTAAAAAAAATATTCAAAGTTAAAAACAAACCTAAAAGAACCTTAGGCTAAAAGTTAAGCTTTGCATTTAATCTATAATTAAATTCTTTTAATATAATTTTTAAATAAATTTACTAATATGTATCTTTTATATTACTCGATATGAAAATGTAAAATGTTATATACTCATTGTTTCTTTTTTTGCAATTTTAAAAATACTAAAACTAAAACACTTTAATTTAGTCACACCAAGGAGCTTTTCAAATACAAGTTTACCAAAAGGTTTTGCAGATTTCCCTAAAGACTTTCCAGGTTTTAGTTTCTATCAAACAGTCTAAAGATTTGTAAAACCCTTTATCTCAGGTATTTGATTCTCCTTGCCCTATTTCCCAACCCTACACCAAACGCCTCCCTCCTCGCGCTTCACCTCGTTGTTGCCATACTCATTTCTTGCCCTCTCCCACCTCTACTCACACCACCCGACGACCTGTGCCCGCCCTTTCGCACCTCCCGCTCCACCTCATCGTCACCGTACTCATCTCGCTCATCATCTTGCCCTCTCCCGCTTCCGCCCCACCCCGCCCCACAATCTGTGTCCGTCCTTCCTCTCTTCCTCCGCCCCTCCCTACCCCCTTTTCTACCTTCTTTGGCCGATTCCATGGACCACTCAAGAATTGCTCACCCACGAGTTGATCACCCCAACGATTACCCTATTTTTCATCTCAATCAAGATGTGCTTATGGATTTGTCATACAACTAATCAATGGCAACTCACAATAATGATTAAAAAAGCATAAGTATATTTTTTCCATGACCGTTGCGTTGGTTTTCCTTTCTCTACATTGTTCCAAATCATTAATTAAATGCACTTATCCTATATCGTGTGTGAGGAAGAAAGACCAATTTGACTAGAAATGTAAAGAAATAAGGAGATGATTTTATCCTTGAAAAGTCATGTGCTAAACACGTGCAAACGAAAAATTGCACATGGGTTACGATTATAGCAAAATGATTGTTAAGGGACGTTTTGTCGAACGGTGGAGAGAGTGGGGAATTTACTTCTTTGAATAAAGACAAAATAAGGAAAGATAAAATGGTGTTTAAATCTATAAATTTAATATGAATTTTTTACTTGAACGAAATACTGAATAAATGACTTATTGATTCATTCAAGATCGAGGATAGCGAAATGAAAATTTCACAAATAACATCTAGATATCCAAGATATTTTCATTTCAATAATCATTCAACAAAAATTCTGTCGATAAATTAAAAACTGAAGTTTATTCAACCGAAAAAAAAATTGAAGATGGCGAAATGAAGACAAAGGAAGAATTTGAAAGCAAGAAAACACGAAAGAGAATGGTTTTAAATGTACAAAAATATCAGGTGAAAATAGAAATTTTTCAATCAAATAATCGATTGACCAATTAAAAATCAAAAAGGAAAATTTTAGACCCATTTCATAAATTAATTAAAACTAAGCTTATGTGACCATGCGAAGTTAAGTTCTAAAATCATGATTGGTTAATTTAATAAAAATATGAATTTCAACAGCATTTCAGAATTTGAATAAATTTTACTTCTTCAC
Organism: Eucalyptus cloeziana; assembly: GCA_014182715.1. NCBI lineage: Eukaryota > Viridiplantae > Streptophyta > Magnoliopsida > Myrtales > Myrtaceae > Eucalyptus > Eucalyptus cloeziana. Next base: position 47,567,131 of record CM024635.1, on the reverse strand, counting down.
ATATAACACACATTTAGCTTTTCCCAACTTGATTACGTTAACAAATTAATAATATATGTAGTTCCGGTTCAATCATCATCTACAATCTACTATGTAACTTTGAAAAGTATGTTTGATCTCATTTTTTTGAAGTTTCAAAAGTTTTCGTGCATTAAATAAGATAATAATTTTTTTTTTCATTGATAACCACCTAACTTTTTCCAAACGAATAACGTGGGCCAAATTACTAATTTATTTATAGCGAAAATTTCCATTCATATATTGATTTATTCGGCTTAGCTTTAGATATCTTACTATCGTTTCTAAAAGAGAAAGCTGACTTTTTAATGGGATTTTATTTGCAAGCATTTATATATTTTTATGTTAATATTCAAAATAAAGAAACTTTTATATTTCTGAAAAAACTTTAAATTTCCATATAATCATGTAATATCAATATACTGATGATACGAATATTTCTTTATTAGCTTCAACAAAAGATAATAACACAAATAATTCTTAAATTTTGATTTAATATATAATATAATATCTGAATTTTAAATTTATTTAATATCATCTTAGAATTATTGATAAATATTTAATCTATTCCCTTCATTTGCTTCATTTTCACTTATTTTGAGGACTAAAATTGAATTTTAATAAACAAGTGACTCCGCCGCCCGCAAACGACACCGATCTTCTTCTCCGGCGAGGGTTTCGAACGAGTTTCGTCCTCTCTTCCTTCGCCTTCTGCTTCTTCTTCTTCCTGCAATCCGGCAGGTCTGCAAATCGTAAAGCAAACGAGCGGGTTCGGTTCGGCGACTCCGTGTCAGACCCTCTTCCTTACGCTTCACTGTCACCCGAACCTGCCCCCTGCTCTCCCTCGGGGCGCGGGGCTCCGAATTCACGCTCCGTCGCCCCGACTCCATGGCTGCTTCTCACAGCCACCTCGACGAGGCAAGTCGCCATGCGTGCTCACGTATGCTGGCACGGCTTTTACCCGCGCGTGCGGCATTCTAACGGTTCGTTTCTCGCTGTAGGACGACGATTTTGGAGGAGACTTTTCCGGGGTTCACAATGCTAGGCGTTCAGGTCTTTCTTCCTCAGCACTGGTGTTTCTGTTTCTTTTCTTTTGCTTTAGGGGGAGTTCATGCGACTTTGGGCGGTGAATTTCTGTCGTTTCAGGTAATAAGAGGACTTTCGGAGACATTGAGGACGATGAAGACGATCTCTTTGGATCCAAGAAGGTACCCAGGGCGCGGAGTAGACGCTCCACTTTGTCCAATCTTGGAATGTTTGTCGGCATTATGCATGCTCATAAGCTGCAGGGCATTCGATTATAATTTATAAGGGTGCTGGGCATGTGTTGTAGTTCTTGAAGGCCTGTGTGTCTATCGGCGATCAGACAGTTTCAGCACTTCAATCGTTGGCCGAAAATTACTCCAATGTGAGCTAGTCAATTTTATTCCGCCGGAAGGAGAAAGAGCATGCATTACCGTACAAGCACGGGCGTGCGGGCATGTTTTGTTTGCCAATTGCAGTTGTTTAGCTCTCTGGTTTTTTGGTTCTGTTCTTGTATGCAACAGCATTGAGCCTTTTTCCATTTTTTCTCTGCTCGAGCTGTCGACTTAAAGGCTGTTTAGGGTTTAACAGTTTACAGCCATGTTTTGGTCTTATTGTGTGTTATGCTTATAACCAAGCAGAAGATGCCCGGCATCTTAGGCTATTTGATCTAATTCTTGGAAGTTTAGATTTGCCTTGCTTCGCATACAAGTCCGCCGTTTTAGTTTCATTTTCCTTCAGGTCTTTAATGCTTAAAGAGTCCCTTCTTTTTCTTATTTTCGATCCATAGAAATTTATTCTCTCTTAGTTTCTTGCTACAGGGTAATACAAAAGCCGAAGAAAATGCCCCCGGTGCAGCTACAGGAATGATATTGTCACTTCGTGAGAGGTAATTCAGAACTTTAAATTCTTACTCTATGCTTTTTTGGATAATCAATGGTTGTGTACATTTGGCACGCTTCCAACATTTTGGCAACCTATTCAGCTTATTTCTCATGAGTTTCTTATTTTCTTTTTGCAGTCTTCGGAACTGTAATGATACTCTAACGACATGCCAAGTACGTATTCAGTGATAGGTGTTGTGATCTTATCCTCTGTCATATCTTTTTGAACCATATATGCATGTGCAACTGTGGTTCAATTGCTAAAGTTTCCTCGTGCCAGAAGCATGTTGATCATAAAGCTTTAACATTGATGAGAGCTGTACTGGAGATGCTAGAACCAAGGTTGTTAAAATTGGGATTTAAGTAGAATTGCTAAGGTGTCTGTAAAATCGAGTCATAAGATTTTAACAACTGCAAAATAACTTAGAAAAACATCATCCCCAATAAGTAGTGACCCCAACAAAAGACCATAATGCAAGATCAATTGAAACAAGCCCAGTAAGGTATAAGCCTCATGCAAATCAAATTTACTTGTTTATAATGTCGAGTGTTGAAGCGTGAAAGAAGGGTGAACAAAGACAATAGATGCAATCTAATTGCAGTTGACAATCCATTTTAACAACAAAAGCACACATACCCAATACTATTAAATAACTCTAAAATAGATTTCAGCAGCTTTTACCACATCCTCATCAAGGCTACAGTCATTTCCATCATCATTATCATCCTCGTCAAGTTCGTTATCGGATCCATTGTCATTGTTGTCGTTGGTACTCTCAACAAAATTAATTTAATTGCTATCCAACTCTAGATTTCTAGAAGCTTAAAATGTTCCAAATCATCTTGAAGACTTGACTGTCATCCACATCATGGAATTAGGGGCAGTTAACATGCTCTCTCATTGGAGAATGCTATAGCCTTTTCATCATTCAGGGCTATTGCTTCCATAATGATTCAGGGAATTGTGGAGGTTAGGGCTGTAGTCATGTTGAGGCAACTTGATTCAAATGTGATGTTCAAATCGAGCTCTATCTCGCTTTAGTTTCACATAATGAGGCAATCAGCAGGCTCAAGCTTGACCATCAAATCTATGATTAATTCTAGTTCGGTTAAGCCTTAGCTTAAAGTTGAGTTCTCAATGTTCAACAGAACTGAAAGATAGTTTTTTTATGTTTCTGATGTTGCATGCACTTATGTGATCTTTGTGCTATTCTTTTTCTATCTGTATCTGAAACTATTTGGATTTTTTTACCCTGTCGAGTTTTTCAGACAGAACTGGAAGCTGCAAAATCTGAGATTCAGAAGTGGCATTCTTCATTCCAAAATGAGTCCTTCATACCTTCTGGGACATCTCCTGGTTAGTCTTCTGTTTATTTGGATAATTAGTAATCGGAACTTGATATATGACATGAGCACAAGAAGTTAGTTCAAACTTATTGCTATATATATACTGATACTCTCCTCTTCCTTGCAGAACCCAAGGTGATAATCAGCTACCTTCAGACGCTTAGATCCTCAGAAGAGGCATTGAGGGAGCAGGTTGGTTCATGGGCAGTATGTTTCTCTTTCCCTTTGTTCTATTTTGCAATCAGAAGTTATTTATCATCTATTGTTTCAATTTTTGTATATTAGCTGGAAAAGGCAAAGAAAAAGGAAGCAGCTTTGATAGTGACATTTGCAAAACGGGAGCAGGAGATAGCTGAGTTAAAGGTGAATCTATTTCTTGTGGTTATGGAGGATATTAGAATGGTTTGTTAATGTAGTGTTGTTTCATGCTGTATCTCCTTGTTTTACAAATATACTGGTTATCGTTAACTATGTGGGTACTTAGGTGAAAAGTAGATGAGAACCCATTGTCTATGATTGTGGCTGCATTCACACTCTAGTTACCAAGATGGATTGTTTCAATTGATTATCTTTCTGCCTTCTCTGTCGTATTGCGTGTGGATTCTGTAACCATAGTTATAACCTATACGAAATACTTTGTTGACCTCTTGTTAATGTACTTAATGAGATAGCCATAGGTATCATAGACTTTTAGTGACAAAAAGAAAGTTGTCCCACAAATAGGGAGAGTGAATAGGTAACACCATTTAAGGGACTCTTTCACAAAGTAAGCTGAGATTCTTTTGATGTTAGCTGGGTAGCCATCTAAAATTGCTTCAAATTTCTAGTATCTGGGCTGCATTTGACCGACACAAGATTTATCCTTTATCTCAGTCTGCTGTTCGAGACTTAAAAGCACAACTCAAGCCCCCATCTATGCAGGTAAGGCAGAACGTACCTTGCTTCTTGAACATATGTTTCTATGGTATGGCAACGAGTGAATGCATGTGAATTATCAATTAACCATGTAAATTGTGTATGATTTCTCTTAGAATGAAGTCTACTTATTTAAGAGAGTGCTTTCAATTTTTCTGGCTTAGACATGAATGACTAATATATGTTGAAAGCCATACATTTTTTAATGTTTGCCCTATCTGTTAAATCTGCTTGAATGATGATTTTTGGGTTGGACTGGAAAAGCTCAGGCTGTAAACACTGTGTTTTGATATTGTGATTCATGTGAGGATACTGCAATCTTCCTGATGTTATATCTTGGCCAGTTAATCCTTTTGCATTGACTTGCCATAGTAGATTTAGTCTGTTTTTACCAAGGATTTCCTGGGTGTAGATAGGATTTAAACTTTTATTTTGGTTAAAATCTGGATTGGCTGGCTCTTGCTGTGGAATATATTTTCTCAAATTGCTCGGTGGCTTGGAGGGAACAACTTTTCTGTTTCAGTTGGGTAATCCTTAAAAAGCAGCAATTTTTTAGCCACTAATGTGTGCCAGTTATTATTCTGGTGTTGGCATCTTAAATTTTGGCTGTTCATGTTGCATTGTTGACAGGCAAGGCGGTTATTGTTAGATCCAGCAATTCATGAAGAGTTTACCCGTCTGAAGGTCTGTAGTTGAACTTTTTCATTGAACTTTTGTGGACGTGGTATTAGTCAAAGCATCATGTCAATAAATGTCCTAGGGCAAAAAACACTAATTGGGAAAACTTGGCGATGTAATTAATTGGAAATGTACACATTACAGGAAAAATTATCTACCCTGCATAGGTGGGTTCACATTCCATGTCACATTTAATGAGTCTGCAAAGTGCCTGAAGACTTTCTTATCATTTGTTCTTAGTACAAGAATCCTTTGCCGTGGGGTTGAAACTTATTTCTAGGAATTTTTGAAGTCCTTTGATAAGAAACTGTCAATAATTGGAGAGGAGTCCATCTGTTTTCTTTTATGTGGAGATCTGTTCTCTGCTCTTTGCTAAAATGTCTGATTCTCCTAAAAAATTATGAGACATTTGGTTTCTTGATTTTAGGACTCCTCATAGTAGGATATGCTTTCTACATAAAGCCAAAAGTGAACTTAAATGAAACTATTTTGTGCGTGCGAGTTCTTAATGTTTGCTTATATTTTCTCTTTATTATGTGAAAGAAGAAGAAGAATGTTGTCAAGTACATTGCCAGTATCAACACCTCAGTTTTCGTGGTCTTGGACTGGCTGATTTCACGGCAGTAACATTTTCTGCTTTTATAGCTTCTTGCATTGTGCCATATGCTATATGAATATCCATGTCGACCCCACATATGACTTGGATAATTCTGTCCTTGGTGTGTACCTCAAAGGAGATATCAATTCATTGCGAATGATTCTAATATTTGAATGTCATTCTAATGCTAGAACTTGGTAGAGGAGAAGGACAAGAGGGCGAAGGAGTTGCAGGATAATATCGCAGCTGTTAGTTTCACTCCACAGAGTAAGATGGGTAAGATGCTCATGGCTAAATGCAGGACCCTTCAAGAGGAAAATGAGGAGATTGGGAATCAAGCAGCTGAGGGAAAGGTACTGCTATATGTATCATGATATCCAGCAAATTTCAATTATTGAGTCTTGTATTTACGTTCTTGATTTGTATGCTTTTTGGGACAGAGAAGAGACACCATTACTAATTAAAATAGCGCTCGTCTATGAAAAGCTATGCGGTGTAGGGGTTCTGTTAAATTTTATCTCAAGAATAAGATGGTTCGGGCTGATTTACTTGTTTGTCCACTGTTATCTGGCTTGCAGATGCATGATTTAGCAATGAAACTGACTTTACAAAAGTCGCAGAATGCAGAGCTGCAGAGTCAATTCGAAGGTTTGAACGTGGCTCATCTGTGTCTCTTCGAATTTATACAGTTCTTTTTGCAAATTTTTTAGCATAAGAGAATCTTTACATGTCTAATGCCATGAGCAAAGGTTACTTCTTCACTAAATGGACATTGAATGAACGTAGAAATGACATTTGCACCAATGGTGTCACTTGTCTTTGAAGGAATTTGAATGTAGATTTGTATCGCTATTTAGATAATACATAGGTTTTTTTCTTCTGTTACGTTCATTCGAGAGTCTTACATCAGCTACTCTCTCTGAGTTCATATTGTGGTTGTTGCATGCAGGATTATATAAACACATGGAAGGACTCACAAATGACGTTGAAAAGTCGAATGAAATGGTGCTCCCTCCCTCTCTCTCTCCCTCTCTCTCTCTCTCTCTCTCTCTCTCATATGCTTCTTAGGAGGCCAGATGGAGAGAGATTGATAACCGACCTCTTGTAAATGTAGGTGCTTATCTTGCAAGAGAAGCTGGAAGAGAAGGATCAGGAGCTGAGAAGATTAAAGAACGACCGGCGGCAGAAAAACGCACCTGATGCAATGAGCGACAAAGCTCCTGTTAAAGAGGAGAATCAAGGTGTTGATGACTGACTGGGAATCAAAGAAATCGGACTCTCGTTTATTCTGTTTCTTTGTCTATCCTCAGTCGTCTTGTTTGTACATTGTCATCGTTATATTTTTCTCGCGAGAATCTCGAGTGGAGCATACACCTGTAATGTAACCGTTACCTCCTTCATGTTATTTATCCCTTGTGTATGAAAACAAATCAGAAATAAGAAACACCATGTTAAACGTAATGATTCTAGTCCCATCTCTGATGCTACAAAATCCAATGGGCTTGAACATGAAGTCTCGCAAAGCAGATGAAACTGACAATATTGTTCAAAATTCAGCACAGGAACTTGCCTCTCGATAAGTACGACGCAAGTTGCCAAGACTAGTTTAATGATAAGGTTCCGACAATCTCAGATAAGCGATGGAAGGAGATGGCAAGGATCGACGGAAGAGCACGGTAGCATGACTGGACGGCAGCAGTGACGCTAGATTACCAACCAAGAGGGACGACAAACCTGGATGACCATTAACCCTCAGAATTGCTGTGAAATGCTGGCGCCACCAGCGTTGCAAACGCTCTGAAATGCGCTACCGGTGTATATCCGAGTGGTTGCGAAAGGCGTGACTTGTAAGCGAGCTCATATCAGATGCCTGCAAAGACTTCCGGAGGGCTCAACACATCATTTCTTCGTCCGGCTGTGTCGCATGGTCCCGTTGTTCCTTGGAACTATACTCCAAAATAAACCCACACGGTCCATAACAAAACCACGTTTAGCCGGCAATTTTTACCGCTTACAATTCTAGACATTGTCAGGTACACAGACACTTCATGTTGTCTAGAGGGGATAATGACATATATGATCCATGAACATCGGCCTAACATGCAATCTGATACTTGAACTTTTAGTACATATTCAATTTAGTTCTTGGACTATAGGAAATATTCAATATTGTCATTTCATTATCTCAAATTCAAGGACAATATAAAATATGTTCATATAATCAATTACTAAATTGAACATGTACCAAAAATTTATAAATTACATTGAACAATTTAGAAATTCAGTGACGACATCGTCCATTAGGTTAAAGTTTATAAATTACATTGAACAAATTAAAGATATAGAGACCACATTACACGTTATATGACAGTCGTCCTCGTCATCCTCTTAGTCATCCAAATGAAAAGCCTCCAAATTCAAGACTCGCCACAAGTGCTTCTCGGGAGCGACTATTGAAATGGAGGTGACAGAAAAGAGAACCATCCCAATTTAAAAACCCTATCTTAATCAGGTTGCACGCTTATTTACCCTTTTTCTTCTCTTTGGCACCAAAAGTTCTCGGCTTTTATACGTATGCCATTTCCATCTCGCACCTATCATCGCCATTTTATGTCTTTCTGGGAATTGGATTTTCCCGTAGCCATAAGTCGAATCGAAGCCAAGACTTTTCGTTCGCTTGAACTCCGACACTTCGCCTCTCTATACTCAATCGGAGATTGATTGTTTCATCTTCATTTTCGATCTCGACTTCACGTTGGCGCAAATATCCAATCTTCCCCAAGATGTTCTAGTCCTGGACAAGGGAATCGTGGTATCGGCATGGACTATCCTCTTCTTTTTTTCCACGTTGAAAGGCCGATATTTTCAGTTTCGAACGACTCACGATTGATGGGATATAAAGAGTTAACGAATTGGCGGAATCTGTACTAAGATCAAATCTCATTCCCTTCGTGTAGATCCAGAAAAGCTGTAAGAAAGGATGAGGGCTGGAGTGATGGAAGGGGGAGAGATTCCTAGTCACTATAAAAGGAAACCAAAGCACGAGACAATACTCACCAAATCAATCCAATAGTCAACAAGCCAAACCGTTTTGAGGCATGGCAAAACTAATGGCGTGGCTAGGCATGTTCTTGGTTGTCGTGACCAAATTTTTTCGGGTGTGGACCACCTAGGGTTTGGCTAATGGATTGTTAAGCCTAGACTTAACTCGGACTCTCCCAAGCCCATACCAATTCACGACTTAGGTTCAAGTTCTTAACATGCAAATGATTTTCAATTAGGAGTTGTCACTAATCTATTTTTGGTGGGTCGATTAGAAATTCAAGTAAAGTAACGAGAGATTTACTTTACTCCTACGAACCAGAGACTATGGGTACGGAGACTTGGTTACACTAGATTTCTCTAATGCCCTTTCGGTACCATTCTTTTTATTTAAAAAAAAAAAAAAAACGTTTGGCAAGCAGCTTGAATTGATTTTAAATCTATTTCCCTAACATGTGAGGTGATCATGCGGATGCGCAATCTACCAATTTATCACCTAGATAAACAATAAATAAATTGCAAAAAAAAACTTACCTCAAAGCAACGAAAGCATCTGCAATGTTAAATTAAAATCCACATCAACAATCCTAGATATGGTTTCTAATTAACATGCAATTTCATTTTTTTCTTTTCACTTAATTGATGAAAATCATACAATATGCAATGCAACATTAACTAAATGACCTAATTCTAATGACACTTAATTTCTAATTAAATGGGCCTAGTAAAAATACTAAATGACATGCATCTCAATGAATCTAACCCTATTGACGTGCATATGACATTTTTTCTTTTCTTTTTCCTTAAAAGAATGCAGTCTATCCTAGAGATTGAAACTAATTTATCCTAAGACATTTTTTGTATTTTTTATGAAATTCGAAATTAGAAAAATGTGAAAATTATCTAATTAGATTAAGATCCTATTCAATTTGTATTAGGAATTAGGTTGAGCTAAATCCTAATTTAAACTAAAAATATTATCTTAACCCAAATTATCCTAAAATGCAATCTATTTAAGAAAATGCCTAAACTTATAATAAATTAAGAAAAATATTATCTAAAATTAAACTAAGTGCAATTTAACCTAATATGCCATGACGTGCAAAATATGCCCCCTAATTCTACATGACATATGCATGATGATTTTTTTGCTTTTCCTTTTTTTCAAAATTAAAATTTAACATGCAACCTAAGTTACAAAACTAGCAACCTAAATTGATTGGTTTGATTTTTGATTTTTTTGAAATTTGAAATAAAAATTCCTATTCTAAATATGCAAACCCTAAAACAAGTGATATTCTATCTCAAACGTATCTCAAGATAAATAAAAACGATCAAGTCCATTCAAAATTACCCCAAAAAGGATATCACATATCATTCAAATCAAGGGATAATATTTCGCTAGTAAAATCGATAAATTGATCTTAAGCCTTAAAGATCAAAATATCAATTTTATTCCCACTTGATTAATTATTTCATCTAAAGCCTTATAGATGAAATAAAAAACCCTGGCGCGGTTGCGAATCAGGTGATATATTGAGATTTTCAATTATGCATAGATAGATATTCCAACCAAGAAAACAACATATAAGAAATAATAATAAACAAATAATTTTTTAAAAAAAAAAACCTAAACTTGCCTTATAAAGTAAAGTAAAAATACCTAATTTAATTTTTTTCTTTTCTTTAAAAAGAAAAGAAAATACTTGGTCGGTTCGGAGGTTTGGTGAGGGGGAGCTCGTTGGCTAGGGTTTTGGCGAGGGAGGCAAGGACGACGCGACGGCAGCGTGGCACGGGGCGGCGTCGCGAGTGCAGGGGGGGAGACTCTGGCGCGGCAACGGTGGGGCAGCAGGGAGCTTGGCTACCGGCGTTAGCAATGGAGGCAGCGTCGGCGTCGGATCGGAACGAGGGGACGGGCGGGCGGCGGGACTCCGGTGCTGTCAATCAGCAATCGGGGCGGCACGGTGGTGTCGGATTGGAACAAGGCTGCTGCAGGGGCCTTGGATCTGCAAGCGGAGAGGCCCTGGCGTCTGGATCACGAATTTGCAGCGGCGGTAGCTTCACGGGCGAATCGGGGACGGGCGAACGCAAGGCGCCGGCGCACGAAGGTGAGGCGACGGTAGGACGACACGAGGCGGGAGAAGTGAGACGGCGACATGTCGGGGTGACGCGGGCGGTCGGCGTGGGCGGAGGCCGACCGAGCGCGGTGCCGGCGCGGGCAAGGGTTCACCCACGAAGAATATGAACAGTGCCGATTTTTTTTTTTTTTTGGCTCGACGCCGTACACTCTCTTTTTCGAAATTCTATTATAAAACAATCAACCTTTCACCTATTTTGCTCTCAAAATTTGCCGACCCCTTTCTGTACCTTATCGCACTTTTATAGGGTAAAAAATTGAATCCTTATTGCATATCTCGTTTCCAATTTTGCTCGTGCAATATTTTCTTTTACATGTTCTGCATATTCCATCCCTAAAAAATTTCCTTTCCGCTCAAAATGCACCCCATAGTGTATATTACTTGAATATGTGAAAAATCTCAAGTGAAAAATCCTCCCTTTACCGGCGGTCTAAAATAAAAATAAAACAACATAAAAATGTTTCTAAGCTATATGCCATGTGTGTGTTTTTTATTCATTTTTATTAATTTAGCAAAAATTAACCCCAAAATTTTAGGTGTCAACAACTGCCCCTCTTTGAAGGTGAGCTCGAAGAGGTTGCCTTCAAAGACAAATTGAGATCTAAATTTTGACTATGCATATGCAATAAATGATTTTTTTTGGTTGGAAAATGAATTCCATATTTTAATGCAATTTATATGATGTATGGAAATGCTAATGCAAATGATAAATGAACCTACCTAGAATAACCTACATTCAAGGAGGATAGAGTAATTTGAGATAGTTAGTGTTACATGTCCAGGACCCGTACCATTTTACGGTTGCCTAGAATAGTAACATGGCTTTGCAAAGAGACTGCATTCCCAAGACCCGTACCATTCTACGGTCGCCCAGTATGGCAGTGTTTAGTTGTGTTTAGGACCCGTGCCATTCTACAGTCGCCTAAACGAGAATTCACTTTCCAGGATCCTTACCATTCTACGGTTGCCTGAATAAGGAATAGGTGTTGTCGAGGACCCGTACCATTCTATGGTCGCCTATCAGAGTAATAAATGTTGTTTAGGACCCGTACCATTTTACAATCGCCTAAACGGAGATTTTGCTTGACTATAACTCGAACCATTCTTCGGTCGCCCCGCATTGTAACACAAATCATCCGACCAGGACCCGAACCTTTCTTCGATCGCCTTAATCAGACTGAATTTGGAGAGAAATCTTTGAGGACAACTCAATTGAGTGTCGGTGTAAAGGACTCTAAGCTACGAAAGCACGCCAGGTCGATAAAAGAAAATCGGGCTATGGAAGCACGCCGGCTCGATAAAAGGGAACCTAGGCTACGAAAGCACGCCAAATCAATATAAATGAACACTGGGCTACAAAAGCACGCCGGGTTGATAAAGAGGGACTTTGGGCTACAAAAGCATGCCAGGTCAGGAACTTCGGGCTACGGAAGCACGCCGGGTCTATTAAAAGGGACATCGGGCTACGGAAGCACGCCGAGTCGATGAAAATGACTTTAGGCTACGAAAGCACGCCAGATCAGGAACTGGACAGCTTGACCAAGTCAAGTGTCGATGTACTTGAGAGAGAAAACCTGCACAATGACAAGTATTTAGAGTATGGGTAGAGATATACTTACTTGGTGATATCTCTGATTCTTGGTTATATGTCTTTTGGAATTTAGATATCCCGTGGAGGTCTTTCACCTCATGGTGGAGGTTTTTCATCTCCTAATATCATGAGACATTCTAAAAGGAACTTAAATTACCTGTCAGACATGATTTAGAGCAAAAATTGATATGCATTCATCAAAGAGATAGACAATCTGAACTACTCTAGAATGCACATTTCAAAATTCAGTGAGGTTTTCATCGATTCAATCCGGGTTCATGCATAAAGACCTTTGCATCACCCAAATTTCTACCGGAGAGAATCGTCGTTCAAGACAATTTTCATGACATGGATTTTCTAAGAATACTAAATGAGAGACTTTCAGTTAAAAAGGACTTTCACTCCCTCTCATTCAGAAGGGCTATTTTATGAGAATCGCTCAATCTCACTATCATCATATCGACAAGGGTCTGAGTATTCTCGCAAGCAGTACGACCTTACCAATTTGAGAGGTCTTTAATAGGGACTATAAAATGGGCTTGGTCAATGGCTTAACAAAGGGACTTTTTGACTCAAGGCAATTGAAAGAACAATTCTATAATCATCTCCGGGTTTACAAGTCAAGAACCCTGTAAAATGAGAGAAATAATTTTGCTCGCACTTCTTCAAGCAATGCTTATAAACATATGAACTCCTATGTTACTTCAAGTGCCATAATCTGAAGAGACTTTGTAAGGGACATAACATAGGTTAGGTTTATGGGTTGAGAAATGAAAGGATCATTAGGCTCAAAATGTGTATAAAAGGTGAGAGTTGATGATCATCTTGGCATTGTCACCAATTTTCTTTTTCACCATCGCGGATTGTCTTCACAAAGTGCTCCATTGATTGTAAAAACTCAGCATTTGAGTTCTTCAAGTATTGCTCCATTAGGATTCAATTCTTACAATTGACAATCACCTATCTTAACTTTCTTTTTTCATATATGGGCATTGGCCTTGCTTTTACTAGGCACACTGCTTTTTCATGCCTTTAATTCTATTTTGATTTCAATTCTTGCGCATAATGCATGTATCAAGCAATTACACTTTGAATGATACTCGAGCTTTCAAGAGTCTTCATCTATCTTTACCTTGCCCCAGTGTGGGGGATGATTATCAACTGGGTTTAAAGAAATGAAATTGCAGGCTCAAGTGGGCTAAGCAATGGATATAAGTATGTAGGATAGAGAAAGAAATACTCTTCGTCATCCTAAGGCACTTAAATTACCACATGAATTCAATGTAATAGCATGACTAGAAGATTGATGCAAGTGAAAGCAAGAAAATTTCTTTTCATTTTCTTCACCTCATGATACCACCTTACCTCCGATTTGCCCCGATGTTGGGTGGTTCTTGACAGGGGTAATTTGAAAGAATTTCAACAAGTATATGGGGCTCGAAGAAGTTAAGCAATGGATAACCCATAGTGTTTGGGATAGAGAAATGAATTGCCCCTCATCATTTCGGTCATCGTACCTTTTGCGAGAGAACTCTTTTCGTTGCAGATATGGAACTTTCTACACTCATCTCACAAGTGTATAAGTAGGGGATTGTGTATAGGAAAAAACTTGTCTTTCATCATTCTGACACGTCTCATTTAGCATTCTTAAACATTTGATGTCACCCCATTGAGTTGTCTATCTTGACAAATCTCCGCATGAAATTGGTGAGCTAAATTAATATGAAAATTCTTTTTTCAAAAGAATCTAGCAACTTTAAGCATGAAAAGCTTTTGTGACTTCAAAATAAACAATTTATCGCACTCAAAAATGGTTTTAAGCATTCATTTAGGGGATTGCTACATAATGAGATTGCCTCAGCAATGGATATCCTTGGATCCGTTTTTGCCCCTGCACAAAAGAACGTGCATGAATAGGATACTATGCAATATCAGAGTAAATTTAAATTGCATATCCATTTTGGCTCGGATCGAGATTTTATCCCAATCAAGTCACTACCAAAGTCTGCCATGCCCCCAATCTCTCATTTAATGCGCCATTTTCAGATCGGGACAAGAAAGTAATGCTCTGAAACATGAAGTAAATGAGTTAGAAAATTAAACAGGGTTATCCTAATGCATGCTTTTGGAAATGGCTTGAAAAATGATTTTTCTTTCTTTTTTTTGGGAATTTTTTCGATGAGGAAGCATGAAGAAGCCCAGTCCTCAGATTTTCTTCATGGATAATATTTTCTTTTCATTGTTGGATATCGTCACCGGGCTAGTTTGGTGTACCCCATCATGTCCTCAAAATTTGGAAATAAAATTGTAATTTCATTGAATAGAATCAAATGAATCACATTATTGGAATGGAAAATGCAAACAAGCCAAACCCTAAAAGCGAAAGCGATAATTGAAATTTTAAAAAGCAGGAAATCTCAAGCAAAACTTGAAATCCTAGAAGATAAGAACTTCTTCACTCAGTGACAACATTTGCGCCTCCATCATGGTTGGGTAGAAGATTTTTCTGATTACTGCTGAAAGAGAACGCCTTTGTATCAAAGAGGTCTTGGACCTTATGCTTCAAAACATAGCAATCATCATTGGAGTGACCAACCTCTCCCATGTGATAGTCACACTTTTCGGAGGGATTATATGCAAGATAATGCTCGGGATTTGATCGCTTCGGCTCAGTAGAGAGTAATCCCTTTTTTTGGAGAACAGGCAAAATTTTGGATTGGAGTCCAGGATGAGGTGTAAACTATCTCCTAACATTACGTCGTTGACTCGAGAATTGATGTCCTCCACCTTGTTGCTCAGTAGAAATCTTAATTACCAGAGCGCGATTGAATGTATCACGATTCGGTTGAAAGCATGCCATATTAATCTCAGCTTCAGGGTCCTCCTCCTTCTTGGTATAAAATCTCTTGTTAGATGGCTCAGTAAACCATCATTCTTTTATCCCCATTTCGATCTGTTCACCCACCGGGATAAGTTGGTTGAAGTTCTCAACATATGTGCTGGCCATTTGATTACAAAATTCAGACGGGAAAGTCTTGACGAACAACTTCATCAATTCCTTGTTGATAGGCTCAGGAGTGATTTGAGCTGTCAGATTTTGCCATCTCACGGCATACTCTTTGAATGACTCGTTTATCTTCTTCTCCATCCTCTCAAGATCTTTTCGGGAAGGTGCAATGTCCATGTTGAACTTATATTGCTTGAGGAGCGCATCAGCCACTTCATTCTAGGTGTTAAGAAGGTTCACATTCTTCATCACATACCAGCTCAGTGCGAGTCCAGTCAAACTCGCATGGAACGATTGGATCATGAGGGGCTCGTTCTTGATATATTGGGCCATACGCACATTGTACATCTGCAAATGAGCTTTTGGGCATGAAGTACCATCGTACTTCTCAAAATCTGGCATTTTGAACTTCTTTGACATCTTGACCTTCTCATACACAGTTAGGTCGAATGGGAGTGAATTCTGCGACTCTTGCAATTGTTTCAATTTTTCCTCCAGCTTTGTGAAGCGTTCATCATGCTCCGCCTTAGGGATGTTGTCAAGCTTAGCCTTTTGCACCTCGATTGGCGAAGGGTCATCTTCTAGGTCAGGGATATCGTCATCGCCTATTTGGGCTTTGTTTGCCTGCTTCGGGACGACTATCTCAGGGAGAGCGGGTGTAGGAGCCGGATTCACTCGAAGGGATTGGATTTGAGTTGTTATAAGCTCCATGGAGGCGACTAACTGTTGGAGTTGACCTTCCATAGCAGAGATACAATCACGCATTTCGGATCGGTCGGCCATTCTAGCTCTTAATCACATAATAATGGGCGAGCGTGGAGGATCCGTTATCACCTAAAATATGAATACACATAAGCACTTTATATAAAATAATGCCGGTCCATGAAAGTCTAACTACTTTTATTCATTAATGAAATTGTTTGACATTAACAATGTAAAGAAACTTGCAAGGCCCTAGACAAATAAACTAATGAAGTAAATGACTCAACTTGCTAAACATTAAGCTAAAAATCAAATAAGTTCAAGCCATTTTATTTGTCCCGATCTATAAACACATGGGAAGCCAACACTCGACGTAATTACCTCTTCTCCTTAGCATCCTTCTTGGCTTGCTTCTCAAGTTCTTCAATCTTCCTCTTGTGATGATTAAGCTCCACTTGTCGGGTGGGCTTTTCGGCCACATCTGGCACCTTTGGGAGATACTCGGTCGGGATCTTGTGCTGACGGATGTATTGAGCCATGGCATAGTAAGTCTTTTCTTTCCCCTCAAGCTCATCTTCAGGCAAGCTCAACTTTTGATTGCAACATGCAAGCCAAGCTCGTTCGATGCAGCGAAGCTCCATTTTGTGATCACCATCCTTGGTAGTGAATCGAACTTGGAACAAACCCAACTTAAGGGGGGATGGTAGGTCCTGAACAACTCGATATTGACGGGCCACTCGGAATGGGTAATAGGAAGTGGCACCGGTGATCCCCAATAGCAAGATCAACTCATTATCGCCATGAGAGAGACGTGCCTCGGAGACTTGGAACCATTTAGCATGCCATAGGAAAATCTTGAAATTTGGATTTTTCAATAATTTGATCCATTTTGAGTAAGAAAGATTTGGAGTTCGATCTTGATGATTTTTAAATACCTCGACAGGGTGATGAAAATCAGTGACATTAATAATATTCATGCGAATATCGATCTTACTCATATGAGAAAATAACCAGATTTGTAAAAGTTCAATTGGTGCACAAAAGGTTTTATCTTCATCTTCCTTAAATCGGGTGAGCGACAAAAATGTTTCAGTTAGAATAGTGTTGACAAAACTAATCTTAGCACACACTTGTTTGACCACCCATGCGACATAAAGATTAATAGCGCCTTTACGAAGAGGGAAAACAATAAACCCGAAGAAAGTTAGGAGGAAGATCCTACTTTTTAAGAGAGTGTTAGTACTAGCAAAACTTTGATCTAGAAAGGAAAAAGGACATGTAGGACAATTATCTTTCAGCACTCTTTTTATCAGATTCTTATCCATTCTAAGAAAATCAGACAAAATCGATTCTGGTTCTAATCCAAGGGGTGGATTTATTAATTCCAATTCCAAGGGTTTTCCTATGGCAATGCTGTACTCTTCCAGGGTCAGAGTCAGCTCGTGCTTACCAAAGATGAACGTTGATGTTTGGGGGCTCCAGAAATAAGAAAGTGCTTGCATGACGCCACTCTGGACATCGATGTTGAGGAGGGGAACAAGGCGACCAAGTCTACCTTCCACATAGCTTTGACCATCGTGGCCTAAATGATCCCACCATGATTTAAGTTCAACATTTGGTGCAGGCACAAATCGAATGTCGGATCTTCCCATTGTTTATAGACTAAGACTCGACCAACCTAATATCATGGACCGACCAAAGACATAATAAAGTAAGTAAATTGCAAGAGTAAAGGGTAGGGAGCTTACTTTACTAGACGATTAAAGCAACCACATAGACAAGCGCATGAAATATGGGGTTTAATTTCTTACTAGGAATGCTAAGCAAAATGGAGTTAAAAGGGTGGGATGACTTAGTTGTAGCCTCGCATACTAAGTCAAGTCCTCCTAACTCCGACTCAGTCAAGAATGATACCCCAATGCGACGCAGCCTCGCGGGCAGAGGTAAACATTCTTGACACCAAGAAAGAAACTTTCGGGATTGAGTTGGGCAACCTCTACTACGCGGCCTCGCGGTTGAAGTTGTATCCAACTCAATACCATCCTAAGTATCCTAGTGCGGCCAAGGTCCGGTGGCAAGTTGTGTGTGCAAAAGTGTAGTGCAAATGCAAAGCATGCACAACAGTTTATATCAAGCAACACTTCAACATGAAAATAAACCATATATTCATTCACCTCCCTACAAAACAGAGATTAGCAAACACTTCCCTTATACCTCCCAATCTGCAAAAACATTTAACACATAAATGTTAGGGACGTACCTGGAATCCTTGTTGCCAAACAAAAATATTTTCCAGAAAAAAGAAAATTGGCCTAAGTCCACTAAGTGTTTTAACACAATTCCCCAGTGGAGTCGCTAAGCTATCGCGACCAAATTTTTTCGGGTGTGGACCACCTAGGGTTTGGCTAATGGATTGTTAAGCCTAGATTTAACTTGGGCTTTCCCAAACCCATACCAATTCACGACTTAAGTTCAAGTTCTTAACATGCAAATGATTTTCAATTAGAAGTCGCCACCAATCTATTTTTGGTGGGTCGATTAGAAACCCAAGTAAAGCAACGTGAGGTTTACTTTACTCCTACGAACCAGAGACTATGGGTACGGAGACTTGGTTACACTAGATTTCTCTAATGCCATTTCGGTACCATTCTTTTTATTTAAAAAAAAAAACGTTTGGCAAGCAGCTTGAATTGATTTTAAATCTATTTTCCTAACATGTGAGATGATCATGCGGGTGTACAATCCACCAATTTAACACCCAGATAAACAATAAATAAATTACAAGAAAAAAACTTATCTCAAAGCAACGAAAACATCTGCAATGTTAAATTAAAATCCACATCAACAACCCTAGATATGGTTTCTAATTAACACGCAATTTCATTTTTTTTTTCTTTTCACTTATTTGATGAAAATCATGCAATATGCAATGCAACATTAACTAAAATGACTTAATTCTAATGACATGTAATTTCTAATTAAATGGACCTAGTAAAAATACTAAATGGCATGCATCTCAAAGAATCTAACCCTATTGACGTGCATATGACATTTTTTCTTTTCTTTTTCCTTAAAAGAATGCAGTCTATCCTAGAAATTGAAACTAATTTATCCTAAGAAATTTTTTGTATTTTTTATGAAATTCGAAATTAGAAAAATGTGAAAATTATCTAATTAGATTAAGATCCTATTCAATTTGTATTAGGAATTAGGTTGAGCTAAATCCTAATTTAAACTAAAATATTATCTTAACCCAAATTATCCTAAAATGCAATATATTTAAGAAAATGCCTAAACTTATAATAAATTAAGAAAAATAGTATCTAAAATTAAACTAAGTGCAATTTAACCCTAATATGCCATGATGTACAAAATATGCCCCGCTAATTCTACATGACATATGCATGATGATTTTTGTTGCTTTTCCTTTTTTTTCAAAATTAAAATTTAACATGCAACCTAAGTTAAAAAACTAGCAACCTAAATTGATTGGTTTGATTTTTGATTTTTTTGAAATTCGAAATAAAAATTCCTATTCTAAATATGCAAACCCTAAAACAAGTGATATTCTATCTCAAACGTATCTCAAGATAAATAAAAACGATCAAGTCCATTCAAAATTACCCCAAAAAGGATATCACATATCATTCAAATCAAGGGATAATATTTCGCTAGTAAAATCGATAAATTGATCTTAAGCCTTAAAGATCAAAATATCAATTTTATTCCCACTTGATTAATTATTTCATCTAAAGCCTTATAGATGAAATAAAAAACCCTTGCGCGGTTGCGAATCGGGTGATATATTGAGATTTTCAATTATGCATAGATAGATATTCTAACCAAAGAAAACAACATATAAAGAAATAATAATAAACAAATAATTTTTTTAAAAAAAACCTAAACTTGCCTAATAAAGTAAAGTAAAAATACCTAATTTAATTTTTTTCTTTTCTTTTTTAAAAAAGAAAAAAGAAAAAACTTGGCCGGTTTAGAGGTCCAGCGAGGGGGAGCATTAATGGAGCTAGACTTAGAACCAGGGAAGGAAGAGTAGTTTTCTGCAAGTATGCCTTCCCACAGTGGGCGAACAACTCAGCTCTTCAGGGACGGCCTTTTAGCAGTAAACTACTCTACCCTTTAGTTCAGAGCCTAGGGAGACCATGATAACCAGGATGGAAACGCTTTTAATCTACCCGAGCTGCATTTCCTAGAGGATTCTACCAGGCTAGAGATGAAAAGGAGCTTAGAAAGCCATAGAGGTTTTACAAAACACTCACTTTACTTCAGGGAACTCTGCCCAACACATTACACCCTCCTAGCCTTATATAGACAATAAGAGGTCACAAGCGAACAAGGACCAAGCTCACGGGTCCGGAAACAAACAGAGGCACCCGAAACTTCCGGGAGAGAATTATTAACACACTGTACTGTGAATAGTACTTTTCCCTAGCCTAGTGCTACAGTGAAAATGTACGGACATCGGCTTTTCAGCGGTCTCGTCCGTCACGGGCATTGTAGTCATAGTCCGAGTCATCTGATCTGTGTGCAGTTGCCAGAAGATGTGCTTCATATTTTTGTTCAAGAGCTTCAAGATCTTTTGGCGAGAGGATCTGATTCAGCTGATGTGATGATGATGCTTTCTCATAAGTCCAGTGGGACGCTTCTTCTTGAGCCCAATTTGTATTGTCATGTTCTGTAGTATCGGCATGAATGCTTGGCTGAGGCCAATTAGATGGCTGTGCATAGTAGGAGGTGTCCATATGGGACAAGGACGAGGGTCCTTGGTCGTAGGGATCTTGAGAAAGAGGACCTCCCCAGCGTGCATAGGGGTCTTGAGTGGACTGGATAATGTCATCTTCACTTGTCACTTCATTGTTTTGGGATGACTCAGCTTGTCTGAGTTGTCTGAGTGCTTCCTTAGCTTCTGGTGTTAGGTCATAATGTTCCCACGTAGTAGGTTCATTATAATTCCACACTTCCTCAGGAATGGTTTTGTTTTCTTGGCACAGGATTCTCTGGAGTTCTCGGTACTAGTGTTGACAAGATCTAACAGATCTTGGGTAAGATTTGTGAATCCGAGCTTCTTTGTTGTCCATATAGGGTTTGTAAGATGTGGTTCCTATTTCCAGGGGGGCATGAATGATGCTGCCATTGTTTTTGAAAAAGTGCCATGGACGTCTGAAAAACAGGATGATATGGACTTCAGGATTTGGTGTTGCGGTTCTTAGTTCTTTCTCCAAAAGATGCTTCCAGTGAGTAGGAGGATAGAACCAATTAAAAAAGTCTAGAATATTTTGATCACTTTCTCTTTCAACATTTCTTCCGAGTAAGAATATCCTAGTGAGGTTGGCGATGAATCTTCTGGTTGGGATTTCAATAGCTATCAAGTACTTATTGGTTAAGTACCATAATAGCGTCTTGAGCTGATCGGGGAAATCATCTTCCTTCCAGATAAGAGGATGTATAAATGGATAAACTGAATTTAATCCCCAAGGATAAAGAATTGAACCTACATTGAATCTGAACAAATCTGTATGGCATTGCCACATGAGAGTTTCTAGATTTTCTGTGAAATTGTCATTCTGGATTTGTTCAATAATCTCCTAGGGATATTTCCAGCTTGGCAAATCTTTAATCTTCTCAATCTTGTATTTTACGCCATGATTGAGCATATGAAAAGCCGGTCTTTTGATGT
Organism: Eucalyptus cloeziana; assembly: GCA_014182715.1. Classification (NCBI taxonomy): domain Eukaryota; kingdom Viridiplantae; phylum Streptophyta; class Magnoliopsida; order Myrtales; family Myrtaceae; genus Eucalyptus; species Eucalyptus cloeziana. The sequence goes on along the minus strand of CM024635.1, from coordinate 47,545,493 downwards.
ACATGTTGATTTCAGCTGGTGCCTTCGGTCTTGACAGGAAATCAGCAAGAACATTCTTTTTTCCTGGAATGTGTTTGGTTTCAAAAGAATATTTTGAAAACCATTCACCCCATCGAAGTAGTTGGGAATTTGGAATCTGCTTCTGTTTAAACTTGGTCATCTGAGGAAAAGATGCCATGTCTAATTCTACCAGAAAGTGATGGCCGATGAGATGGAATTCAAACTTCTTGATTCCATTATTTACTGCTAAGATTTCTTTGAAAGTGGAATGGTAATGCATTTCGGATTGAGAAAACTTTCCACTTTTATGGGCACAAAGGTGTCCCTTACCATCAATTTCTTCAAGTAGAATGGTTGCCCAGTATTCGTCACTGGCGTCAGTTTGAAGAATTCTTTTACCTATTGACGGTATCTTCAGTGGTGGGAGATTCTGCATAACCTCTTTAAGCTCAGCGACTGCTTTTGTCTAAATTTTTCCCCAAGGTGGGGAATTCTTCTTTAGCATGGATTGCAAAGGAATCAGGAGCTTTGCAAGATTTGGAACAAAATCCCTGAGATAATTGATTATCCCAAGGAATTGCTGAACTTCCTTCTTTGAGAAATTTTCTTTAGGAAACTTTAGCAGTTCTTGAGCAATATGCTGCCCTGGATAGTATGTACCATTGTTGAGGTGCAGACCAAAAAATTCAATTTCTGTTTGGGCAATATTCATCTTTCGCTGTGAAAGCATGATGCCATGCTTTCTGACAATTTCTGCAAACTGTTCAAGGAGTTGGCAGTGTGACTGCTCATCAGGGATGTAGAGCAGGATATCATCAATATATACTGCTGCACTTGAGAGAATTGGTTGGAAGATACGACACATGGCCTTTTGGAAAAGGGATGGTGCTACCTTTAGGCCAAAAGGAAGAACTTTTCACTGGAAGTGCTGGTTTGGAATACAGAATCCTGTTTTGGATCTGTCTTCAGGATGGATGCCCAATTGCCAAAACCCGGCTTTGAGGTCGAATTTGGAATATATATGGGCCTTTGTTAATCTAGTAAAGAGAGAAACTCTAGATGGTAAAGGGAATTTATCATTCTGGAGAAAAAGGTTGAGGGGTTGATAGTTGATTACCAATCTCATTTTCCCTCTGTTCTGCTCAGCACGCTTATTGACATAAAAGGCTTCACAAGCCCATTGAGAGTTGGAGATTTCAATAAGGCCTTGTTGCAATAGTTCTGAGCATTCCCTTTGAGCTAAAGCCAGGTGTTCTAGCTTCATTCCCATGTGGCTCGCCTTGGTTGGATTTATATCTTCATTCTTCTTGAAAGGAAGGCGAACAAAGAATTCTGGATTTTCCCATAAAGGATGGGAACACTTTTGAGCAAATTCCGAATGGGATTCTGAACAAGATTCTAACAATCTCTGCATGATTGGATCTAATAGGCTCATCTGAATGGAAAAAAGTCTCTGAATGTTAACGAACTCAGAGAATTGGTCTTTATACCTAAGACCTTTTCCTGGAATGATACAAAGCTGTGAGATTTGAGTCATGATGTCCCAACCAATGATTAGGTCTTTGTTGGGAAGATTGGATCCAAAGATTTTTGTGGTTATAGAGCACTGGGGGAAGAACTGAACAGTTACAGGAGTTGTCCTCACATTTGTGGAAAAGGTGTCTCCTGAGGCAGAGTTAAAATATCGGACATAAGGAGTCCAATATTCTTTAAGAAGAACTTTGGTATCCAAAATAGAACAGCTTGCTCCAGTAACAATGAGGGCAATAACAGTGATAGGTTTAGCAAACTTTGAAGTGAGGATTTTTACAGGGAAGTGGGGATAGTGAGTTTGACTTGAGAATATGTCAAGGTTTTGTTCTGCAGGTGTGGGTGATATGTGAAAAATATCTTCAGATTCTAGGTCTGAATCTTCACTGGAAGTGTGATAACAAGGAATGATACAAAGGGTTTGTTCGGATGGTTCTTCGTCAGCAGAGAACAATGATTCTACATCATCATTTTCGAGAGAAATACCTGTTTCGTTCTCAATTTGATGTATCGAATGATGCTGACCTTTTCTGGCTTGGGGACAGTTTTTGGCAAAATGTCTGTTCTTGTTGCAGACGTAGCAACGATTCGACTTTTTATGGCCCGTGCGATCTTTTCTTTTTCGTATGTATCGCCATTTCTTCTTTCAGAAGTTCTTGTGGCCATATTTGGATTTTTTCATCTCGAACTTCTTGAAATGTTTCTTCTTTCGAGAATACTTTCCACAAGTACCATCACAGTCCTGCTTAAAACATTTGATCTTCAGCTTTTGGCGAGAGCAAGCTGTCTCAAGGCTCTTATCACTGGTGATGTAGGATTGGACCATTTGGCACTTTAGGCATATTTCTTCAAGGCATAGATGGATTTCTTGTTGTATTTCTCCTAAGGGCATATCCTGTACTCTCTTTTGTCTCCCAAAAAAGGATCTTTCGACCATTTGGGATAGTTCTTTGGGGACGGAAGTCAGGAAAACATGCTTCAGATTTGAATCGGCTCCAATTTGGTAAAAGAGCTGGAGCATTATTCGATAATGCTTATCAAGATGTTTCTTCTGGAGGGAATAGCATTTTCTTTCGAAAAACTCTCTTCTTTTCATCTCTATGAGGTCGGTGGGTTTTCCCACAAAGAAGTGGTATAGGATAGTAATAGCATGGCTAAAATCGGTGACATCGAAAATGAATGGGTCTTGCTCGACACCGATTTCCACCAAAGTTTAAGACTTCTGTGAACCTAGTAACGAAGTTGTAAAGGACATCATTCATATCATGGTTGGTGATGGACTGAGTGTTTAACCAAGTATGAAATTCCTCAAGTCTTTCGGCCATTTCGGTAAGGAATATCATCGATGGTGAAAAGCGCTTTGATGCCATGGACACATGATTTCTCGGATTGTCCCGAACAATCTCGGGTCGAGTAATTTGATTCCATTTCCGATCGGAGGATCGGCCATAAATATAGAAGAAGTTATTGGTGCAATAGGAAGGGGATCAGGTCTAGGAACTGAAAAGGATGAAGAGGATGAAAATGATACTGAATCAAATTCAGTATCAGAAGTGGTAGGATCAGTTTGCTCTACTGAAAATAGAGTTTGATCCTTTGGAGGTGTTGGATCGGTCTTGTGGACCGGATCAGGATGTCTTTGGACACTCAAATCCTTTAGAAATAATTCTAATGGATTTGCTAGCATCATTTGATCTGGTTTTTCTCTTATGACAACCGAACATGATTCTGCATGAATTTTCTCTTTTCCTCTTTCCTTTTGGATTCGATTCAACTCTTTAAGGCGATCTCGTATATCTGGTTCCTTTCTGGAGGGATCTTGTGGAATGGCCTCAAAGATAGACGTCTGGGGTTGCGGAAATAAGTATCCAATTCTTACTGGAGTTGCAAATGGATCAGAAGGTCTGAATCTTCCTTCTTCAAGGAGTTGGATTTGTCTTTTGAGCTTGTCTATCTCCGGTTTTGGGCTCTCTAGATAATGGTAGCCTAGACGTTGCCCTGATTCCAAGGCATTTAGCCTCTTCTGGAATTCAGAAACCATTTTCTTGGTAGTCTCATCATACTTTCGGAGATCTTGTTGCACAATTCCAATCTTGGAATCAATTGCTTTGAAAGCATTGTTTTGTGCTAGCGAGTCTCTAATTGCCAATTTAAAACGGCTTCGGCAGCGAAGTCTTTTCTCGTCTCTCATTTTCATCCACATCAGTGGGGGTAGGTACTTTAGGAACATGGCGGTATCTGCCTTGTGGATCAACGAATTCCTCTGGGGCAGGAAATGAGAGTTTAGAACCTTCTCTGGCAAGAGGGGGAAAGTCAAAATCGTGAAACATGGCAATGGAGGAAATAGGTGGTATTTTTGCTGGAGCTTCAAGTGGGTAGGAATGCTTCTTAGCCCACTTTAAGATTGGCTTGTAGAATGGAGAGATGGCTTGTTTTTTCTAAGGTGATGATGGTGGAGGTGATCTTGGTGGATCTGGTGAAGTTTGGGGTGAAGTGCTGACCTCTAGTGGTGGAGGTGATGCATAAGAAACCATGAACTGGTATTTATCACACTCACCAAAAGTATCAACAGAGGGGTCTCCGTTTAAGTATCCTTGGTACACCTTATCCTTTAGCCTTTTTCGTCGAGGTGGAGCTCTATCATATGGATTTTCCTTATCAAGAGAATTCATACAATAGGAACATTGGCAAAAAGGATCCCGGAAACAATGGCCATCTTTGTCTTTATAGTAATGGACAGGATGTCCATCACCATTAAAGTGTCGAACAAGCTTTTTTGGATCTGGTTCGGAAATTGATTCAGGAACACATGGTTCGATCATGAAGAGGGTTTGGAAGATAGAAGGACTTTCTTCCTTTTCTTTGCCAAATTTGATGGAAACAGTTCCATCTTTTTTCCGGACGAACTCAGAGTCCGTAGACTGGAAAGGCTTGTTATGTTGATGTAGCTTTTCATAGTTGGTAATCCAAGTTTCTGGAAGGAGCTTGGCCAACGTGTCCTTCGGGATCTGCCGAGGAACATGAATGCACGATGCTTGATCATTCTGCATGGAGATAAACAAAGCATCTTCATTACCATTGTTGAAGTTTAGATCAAGAGCATGGTTCTGTACTCGATAAACCATCTGGTAATGCAGGGTTGCAGCTATAGAGTCAGTAGTTTGAGGAGCTCCAGTGAGCTGGACTTGAACTTTTAGGAAAGAGAGTAGCTGGGGGTCTGACAGAGCGATGTTGAAGTTGGGATACAGAGTTACAAAAACTGTTCCAGCATTCAGAGTAGTTTGAACAGTACCGATGCAAGCATGCTGGTATTGTAAAAATCTAGTATCTAGCAACGCAATTCTTGCCACAACGGACAAACCTTTACGGCCATGAAAAGTGAGAGCAAGACGAACAACGCCATAATGAACATGAGTGTATCCCTGTTGAGCCCATTGTCTAGGGAATTCTGGAGGGATCTGAAGAGTAACAAAGTACTCCTTTTCAGTAGCAGGAATGGGGTGCTGGTCAAATTTGGAGGACTGGACGTACTCTTTTACTTGCTTTGGAGTTTGGTGAATAAGTTGGCGGATAGAGCGGATGGGTGAGAATGACGAATTGGGTTTAGCAAAAGCGGAGTAAGGGTTCAAGAGAGGGAGCTGGATTTCAGAGATCTTGGTTTCATCACTAAGAGAGACTTCGTAAAGATAATCTATCTTAGAAGCATTGGAAACACGAAACTCTAGAGGGGTTGAGGATGATGTAGAAGGGGCAAGAGTAACGGGTGCTTCGAGAACTTCGGGTTCTGTAAACATGATGTAAATAGATCTTCTCAGCACTGGATTCACCTACTAAGCGCATGGAACGGATAATATCACAAACGAAACCATGGCTCTGATACTATTAATAGAACTAGACTTAGAACCAGGGAAGGAAGAGTAGTTTTCTGCAAGTATGCCTTCCCACAGTGGGCGAACAACTCAGCCCTTCAGCTAGGGTTTCGGCGAGGGAGGTAGGGACGACGCGATGGCAGCATGGCACGAGGCGGCGTCGTGAGTGCAAGGGGGGAGACTCCGGCACGGCAACGGTGGGGCAGCAGGGAGCTCGGTTACCGACGTTGGCAAAGGAGGCAATGTCGGCGTCGGATCGGAACGAGGGGACGGGCGGGCGGCGGGACTCCGATGCTATCAATCGGCAATTGGGGCGGCATGGCGGCGTCGGATCGGAACAAGGCTGCTGCGAGGGCCTCGGATCTACAGGCGGAGAGGCCTCGACATATGGATCACGAATTTGCAGCGACAACAACTTCACGGGTGAATCGGGGACGGGCGAACGCAAGGTGGCGGCACACAAAAGCGAGGCGACGGCAGGACGACACGGGGCTGCGGCGCGGAAGAAGTGAGACGGCGACACGTCAGGGTGACGCAGGCGGTCAGCGCTAGCGTGGGCAAGGGTTCACCCGTGAAGAAGATGAACAGTGCCGATTTTTTTTTTTTTCCGGTTCGATGCCGTACACTCTCTTTTTTGAAATTCTATTCTAAAACAATCAACCTTTCACCTATTTTGCTCTCAAAATTTGCCGACCCCTTTTCTGTACCTTATCGCACTTTTTATAGGGTAAAAAATTGAATCCTTATAGCATATTTCGTTTCCAATTTTGCTCGTGCAATGTTTTCTTTTACATGTTTTGCATAATCCATCCCTAAAAAATTTCCTTTCCGCTCAAAATACACCCCATAGTGTATATTACTTGAATATGTGAAAAATCTGAAATGAAAAATACTCCCTTTACCTGCGGTCTAAAATAAAAATAAAACAAAATAAAAATGTTTCTAAGCTATATGCCATGTGTGTGTTTTTTATTCATTTTTATTAATTTAGCAAAAATTAACCCCAAAAATTTAAATGTCAACATTGGTCCTCCTCTTCGTTGTCGCAACAGAGGCCATCTCGGCCAAGCGAGTGAAGTGCAAATCCGGATTGCATGGCCAACGGCTACTACAGTTGTCTTATAGGATGTCCTCAAACTTGTACCATGAATTGCGAGACATGCGCCCTGGTTTGTCCGAGGACCCTCCCACTCTGGCATCGCCCCTCCACCTCCGCCCAAGAAATCGCCCCTGCCAAAGTCGCCCTATTACTCCCCTCTGCCACCACGTTCTCCGGCGCCGGCTGTGCTCCCTCCGCCTTTGCCTCCCCCTCCCCCACTAACAATGCATCCCCACCGCCACCACCTCCGTCTGGAGAAGTTTCATGACAGAAGAGAGCGAGGTGCAAGAACAAGTACCCTCTTTGCTATGGCGTTGAGTTCACTTGCCCTGCTAGTTGCCCCACTCAGTGTGAAGTGGATTGTGTCACCTGCGGCCCCGTTTGCAGTAAGTCTCTTGCCCGTTGAAATCCATCAATCTAGCAAATCTCTGGTATATCTGTGCGCGCGAATATAGATAAGTTCATTTTACTTTGCAACATATAATGACATGTGTATATACTCTAGGGCAACGGCAAGCCACATTTGTCGATGAATAATACTTCTTTTATGTTGCAATGAGCATGGGAAATCTTTCTGTTGAGAGAGTCTGGTTTGTTTCCTTAATATACAAGTGTGCACTTCTCCGCTCAATATAATTAGGTTATTAGATACCATAAGTATTTTGTTGAAATTTTGAATGTGTGCGGAAGCATGGTTTTGATATAAATGATAGTTCGTGTTTATGTGTGTAGGTTATAGTTTGTAGAGGAATAGACAAGGGTGGGAAACATAGAGGAATATAGACAGGGTTTATGGAAAAATATATTTTATCTAACATAACAAATAGTTTGGTAGAGATGTGGTGCAGGAGCTGCATGATATGGAGTTTATTTTCATGCTTCTCACACACTTTTACAAGGCCCTTTTATAGTCTCCATCACCATAGTTCGGCAACAATTGTCTTCTCCACCGCCTTAGATAGTCTGGACTTCTCTTTATGGCTCATCTCCAGCCATCAACTTGCAGCCATTCTTGTCTTATTCAGCCACCGCCTAGGACTCTTATAGCTGGCTTTTTTTGCATCAGATTTGCTACTCGTTCTCTAGGCTGCTCTGGATATTAACTAAATGTTGTTCACATTCTTGACTCTTCTTTTTTCATGATTAAGCGAGTAGTTTCCAGATTTTGTTGAAAATGGATCACAAGTTCCAACACATTTTCTATATCATTCTATTGCAACGAATTTTCTTTTGGCCGGTTGTTCAATTTGTGTAAGATCTTTACTCTAATAAACTGAGGGTTTAACGCTGCTGAACGCGTCCAAACTTGATTAGGTTGTGACCGACCAGGCGCGGTCTGTCAAGACCCGAGATTCATCGGCGGTGATGGCATAACCTTCTACTTCCACAGCAAAAAGGACCAGGAATTTTGCCTGGTTTCCGACTCCAACATCCACATCGCTCACTTCATTGGAAGAAGAAACCAAGATATGAAGAGAGACTTCACATGGGTCCAATCTCTAGGAATCCTCTTCGACATGCGCCGGCTCTTCATTGGATCCAAGAAGACGTCGACTTGGGACAACTCTGTGGCCCGCCTATCCAAAGCCTTTGATGGACAGATCGTATATCTCCCTGAAGCCGAGGGCGCAAAGTGGCAATCTGAATCGTCACCCGAAGTATCCATCATGAGGTTGCGCAACACCAATGCAGTGGAGATTGAAGTGAAAGGGAACCTCAAGATCAAAGCCATCGTGGTGCCGATTACTGAGAAAGACTCGTTGATACATAACTATGGCATTACACAGGAGGATTGCTATGCACATCTAGACCTGAGATTCAAATTCTATTCGCTGCACGCTGACGTCAGTGGCGTTTTGGGCCAGACTTACGCTCAGCAGGGCCAAGATGGGAGTGGCGATGCCGGTTTTGGGCTGTGAGGGGGAATTCACCTCCACGGGTCTCTTCGCGACTGACTGTGCTGTCACCCAGGTCGTTGGCAAGCTGAGCCCGAGCGACTCGACCAAGAATCTCGAGTACAGCGACTTCAACTGCACCGGCGGAGGAGATGGCCGTGGGGTTGTCTGCATAAGGTAAGAGATTCTCCTATCTTGCACTCGGGAATAACAATTAAGCCCGAGTAAGTTTATACGTTTGCTATTGATGTATACAATAAAGGTCGGAGCAGAAGCAATGAAGCAGAACAAAAATCAAGCTTCACCGAAACTTCACCGACCAATGTAAGTTCAGGAAAGTGAAATGATTATTCCGCTTTCACGTCATAATTGTCTCGTCTTTGCGTGCACTATCATCTGTGAGCTCTGTTCTTGTGTCTTGATTGAGTTCTTGAAAGTGGAAACTGGGCTGAACAAAATAGTCTATTGCAAAGCCTCGATATGATATACTCCAGTTTTAAGTGCAAGGTCCCTTTTTTGCATTTTTGTTACGGAAAAGGCCCATCGTAATGACGAATCTACTGAGACGATGTCTATGTAATAACCTGCGGGAAGAGTACATCCCGACGTCACTTAACTTTGCAGCTTCATAAGCATTTTCAAGCTTGTTCCTTGATCTAATACCAGCCCACTCAAAAGCAATTTTCGGATGAATTAATTTCCATAAATGAGAATGGATGAACAGTTAGAATACATGAGATATGCAAACCAGCTACTCATTCTAGCCAATCTATCTGAGACGAACAGCTGATTTTAACCCTAGTGGCGAGGAGTCATCTTGAGATGCTTGTGATCAAATTGCATAAACAGTAATAACGCACGAAATTGAACCTGTAATGGCAAGCTCAAGAACCGAAGAAGAGCATGAAAATCTGACGTTGGGGTGATGAAATAAGACGATGCGAAGGACATCGTGCGATCGATTGAGGCCACATTTGCCTGTACAGTCCGGTTGAGGTGGGACTGATGCTAACATTTGCATGTCGTCTCATGCTTCTTGCCTCCACATGTTTTCAGGGTTCGTCTTTTCTTGTTTCGGATGGTGGCACATGTCGTCGATTTGGCGATGCATGAAAAGCATCATCTTCCTTGCGTCTATCTTGCAAATTGGCCACCACTATGTCACGATGGACTAAATATAGCCGCAAACTGAGCATCTCTCCGGACATTTTGGCGACAACGTTCTAACGCTGTCTACGCATGTGCTAAACATGAGTTTGCTAGATGTCGGTAGTACAAGGTTCCTTTCATCTTTCCCTATTGCTCTCCCACGTTACAAATGAAAGAGTAGGATCAAGTTTGGTCCATGTGTACCTCCATTCCCTATGGCCATATAAGCTTTCTACAGCTAGTCTTCCTATCTGTCATCCCCGCGTGCAAACTTAACCATGTGGATGATATTCATGTTTGTACCCGCATAAAACATACACTCAAGATCCATCAACAGGATATTGGTAACAAAATCGGAGTCGATGGTGATGTGTAAACAAATTGCCGATGAGTAGGATCTGAGTTCCAAACCTGATGGAAATATCGAATGATCTTTTACTAGTAGACTAAAAGCGAGTTCACAAGATTTGTTCATAGAATAGCTAGCCAATATCTGCGACACGAGTATTCACTAAATCACATTTACAACATGGTGAGACAAGCAAAGACAGATAAGACAATTCTCTGTCGCTAGGCATAAAAGCATGATAAATATTAAAGAACTATGGCCAAACTTTCTCCAAGAATGTTTTTCCTCGTACAACCCCTTTGACACGTCGGTTGGCATCAAAACCCTAGTTAGTGTTTCCCAAAGTTGATGATCGTCCTCGTCATCCTCTCTGCGACCGAGATGCTTTTGCAGAAATATGCTTTAGTGCCGGTTAAAGAGAAAGGTGTTGAAATAAGCAAATAGTTTTGCCTTTTCAAGGCCTAGAGACCGATAATGCTGTATGACCTGACATAAGTAGAAGGAATCATGTTGCGGAGCTGAGTCAGTATTGGTTCCAGCGAAGAATGCGCCAATTGAGTTCGAATGTTCTCCACCTTCGCGGACGTTCGGTTCAGTAGAATCAGTCCTGACAGTATTAATATAGTTTTACCCCAAGAAATATGATTTACATATGATGCAGGTTATGTCGTGAAGGTCACTTTTTTCTATTATAAAATAGTTGTGTTAACCAGTATTCTCGAGACGCTTGTTAAACATGCTTTATCTAAAATAACTTTTGTCAATTAGCGGTGACACAAGAGTGTAAGAAGCTGCACAAATTCCATAAATTAGTTACCTGATAACTGCCCTAGTTAGCAAAGTCTTTGGACTACTAGTGGTCCTGTATTGCATGCTCTAGTGGTGGAATAGGGATTTTTGATGATGAGGAATGATCTATGATGACTTAAGGTGATTAGTCATGTCGAGAGATTATTATGCTTCGGTGGTGCTTTTAGTAGGTATTGCAATAATGCTTGTTCTGTAGCTGGATGGGATGGCAATATCCTCGTTCAATTAGAGCTCTTCATCTCGTTTTTAATGTATGTACAGCGTAGTCGATTATGTGCCTTACAATGGCCTTTGACTCGAGAGATATTTTTTGCAACAATTATATTGTCAGTATCTAATCTAATTCATTAAAGTAAAATAGACTTGTGGACATTAGATGCACTAGATTTAATGGAATGAGCCTCTTCTTTTTGGAATAAAAATTTAAGGGTTTTCCTAAGAAAGTGAAAATCTAATGATATTTTTTTAAACTCATTGTACGTAGTACAGACAAATATTTCGTTATGTTATCTTTATATGTGCGATAAAATTTAATAATGAAATAGAGAGAAATATTTCAAAATTCCTAATTATGTCATGCTATAAAACACGATAGAATATATTATCATATCTCATAGAAGTAGAATGCGTAAAGGTATCATATGAATTTGTAGTAATTATCAACCATTTATAAAATATAAAGATAAAATCCATGAGAAGACCAGTAGAAAAGTAATTGATTAAGTTGCAACAGCCCATTAGCTTCACTTCCTTAAAAAATAACGTATTTTCCCTCTGTCTTTACTTCCGCAAATACCATTTCCTATTTCTTATAAATGAATTCGAATGCTCTCTCTTTTTGCTGAAAGGAAACGAATAAGTACCCACCAAATTAGCGTTGATTGAAATGCTCTATACAACAATAACAATGACATTTGCTTTTGTATATGTAGATGTTATTCCTTTTTCCCAATATTATGTAAATCTTATTCCTTGTTTTAATACCTTTAAAAAAATCACTCAAATTGCCAGAGTTTTATCTCTAATTTCGCTGAGTTATCACATGTATGTACGTGTGATTTCACAAATTAACAAGGAAATTTGAGCAACCAGGGTTTTCTAAGATAAAAAAAAAAAAAAAAAAAAAACTTCTGATTTGCAAAAAAAGAAATTCTCCAAAAACGTCTATGTATCACATAATGTTCGCATAAACTCATTTATCAGAAATAGAAATTCTTTTCATTATATAAGGATCATTTTAATTGTTTGTGTCAGGAAGATGGTGGACTCAGAGCATATTGTACATGAGTGCTCGAAGAAGAAGAGTGTATATATTAAGATAAACAAAAGAAATAGTACTCGACTTTGTCCAAACCAAATGGTAAATGGTATCTTTTTCTAATATATTATGAGAAGTTGTCTAGAGAGTGCTCATTATAAAAAGGAAATCCCTAATCCTGTGTGAAGAATAAAAAATATATTCTATCAGAGCGGTTATATTAAAGGAAAAGCACCAGATATATCAATGAAAATTGACCACAGAAGAATACATCGAGCCGACAACTTAATCACTTAGATCGAATGGTCTAATTTAAACCACCGATGGTGGTGGAATCTGGACTCCACCACCGGTGGCTGGTATAATAACTTTTTTACCTTTTTGTATTGACAAAACATCATTAACGATGGCTTATCGGAAAGTAAACCTCAGCGATGGCATTGGAAGCCATCAAATGAACTTGCAAACAGCTATTTTTTCTATTTTAGAAATCAACTATGTCGCTTTATTTCATTGACATAGTCATGTCTCAAATTGGAAGTATACTTCAATATTTTCAATAGGTCAAAATTCTCTGTAATTTTAGGAAAGGATGCATGTGCAGATTGGCGAGCAAATTAGATTATCCAATTCAATAACATGGGTGATAATTATATATTACATAGGCCACCAATAGGTTTATTTATTTTGTTATTAGTGGATAAGATTGAATCACGTTTTATTTGAAGAGTAATGATATATTTTTCGGATTATGTCTTTTATTTAAAAAGAAGGAGGAGGAGAAGGAGGAGGAGGGAGTGAGACCATTAACAAGGTGGATTGCTTTTCTATAGTTTTTAATTTCATGGACTAATCATATCGGAGCTGACTTCACAAACTACATGAGCCTCCTTTACGAACCCAACATAGATCGCATCCAAAAAAAAAATAAAATAAAAAAATAAAAAAAGGTAGCCTCATCATGAAACTTCCAAATTCCAAATCCAATCTACTTAGATCCGCAAATCGATTTTAATTCATTAAAGCTTCCTTTTATTCTATAAAAAAAAAAAAAAAAAAAAAAAAAACGTTATAATAAACAAGCCCTTTGTACTAAAAAGTACCCATTGCACTATGAGCTCCACCATACGCACATGCAATTTACAACAAAAGTTCCCGTGACAAAAATTTGGAAAGAAGTTATTGTCTTCATTCTTACTTAGAGGTTGGACGATGAGATACAGACATAACTTAACACTTTAATATGCTTACGCTCGCAATATATAACATTCACCCTGATTATTGAAATTAATCAATTCCGACATATATATATATATATATAATAATGCAAAGTTACATCAAATCGATGTGCGTTGAGCCCCCGGATTATCCGTGTGGCAATTAATTTGACAGAGACATCAATTTAGTTGGTGAGAAGCTCGGTCCCCCTCCCCCGTGCTTCAATGTATATAATTTGAGGGATGACGAGGGAGCATTCGAGGATTCCTAGGTCAGGTGCATTGCTTCATGGGCATGTTTATATTCTATTGTTGTATGTAAAGCCAAGCTGTTTTTTATTATTTTTTTAAATTAAGTCGCTTTTTGAAATCCTTGTTGCTATCACAAGAGATTCGAATATGGGCTCTGGGGCTCGTTACTTGAAAGGTGTTGCTTCAAAGAAATGCAATTTGATTGGCGGTTCCTGACGAGGAGATGCATAAAATTGATGTTTGTATTCTTAAGCAATCCACTGTATGTTTTCTTTTTCTGGAAAATTGCAAAAAAAAAAAAAAAAAAAAACCTACTATACATTTACTAATTTAGTCATAAACCTTTTAATTATACCAATTGAGTTCTAAATCTTTTCACTTTTGATAAATTGAATTTATTCAGCCAATTTTAGCCAGAAATCGCTAACGTGAATTTAATAGTATTTTCTTTTTTCCATTTTTTTCTTCTCTTTGCCTTCTTTTCTTTTTCCTTTTGTTTAGTGGCCAATAAGGGCCGACCACCGACAAGAGAGTCCTAACTGGCCATGATATAAAAATGAAAAAGGAAAAGAAGGAAAATATATGAAAATATATGAAAATATAAAATCTAAAATCTAGAATATTACTAAAAAATTATTCACATGCTTGCCATACCACGTAAGAGGTATTTCTGGCTTAAATTGGTTAAATGAATTCAATTGGAAAAACATGAAAAGATTAAGAACTTAATTAGCACAATTGAAGGATTTAGGACTAATTGTTTAAAGTAGAGTGAGTTTATGATTTTTCGGTAATTTTCGCGTTTTTTTCCCTTCTTCTTTTTAAAAAAAAATGTAAATGGAATAAGAAAATTCTTAAAAGACCGAGTTTAATAAAATCTCTTGCTAATGCGTGTACATGAGAATGGAAAAGAAAACAAATTAACATGACGATAAGACACCCACTTAATTTATATACCCACGTTCGCAATCATGTTCCACAATGGTTAGACTAACCTAATATATGTTATTCTTAATCTACTTCCAATTGTATTTTCTTTCGTCAAGTCCACAAGCTTTATTTTGTTGATGCAACTATTCAACGACCCACGGCGGCGACCCTGCTGAGGCACCCCTCTCCTGAACAATCACCGGCAAGCCGCCGCTCATGGTGGCAGTGAGACCGGGAGAGAACCGGGCTTGTTGGTCCGTGCCCACGACCCGGACGTCGAACCTCCGCACCAATGCGAGCGCCACGCTCTTCATCTCAACCACCGCCATCTCCTTGCCCAAACATGCCCGAGGGCCGGCCTGGAACACCGGGAACTTGTACAGGCTCTCCGGACGGAACACCCCGTCCTGCAGCCACCTCTCGGGCCGAAACTCGAGGCAATCGGGTCCCCATATCCGCTCCATCCGGCCCATGGCATATGGGTGGTATGTGACCCGGGTCCCGCCTCCGACGGCCGTCCCATCCGGCAGCATGTCGTCCGCCGACGCGAACTTGGAATCGAACTGCACGGGCGGGAACAGGCGCATGCTTTCGTGAACAGCCGCATGCAGGTAGTGCATGTGCTGCATCTGCTCGTAGCTTGCCAGCACATCCCCGGCCGAGCAGCCCATGACCAGGTCCGATTCCTCCCGGATCAACCTTTCCACCTCCGGGTTCCGCGACAGCAGCCAGAAGAACCCAGTCAGGGCCGAGGCGACCGTGTCGCGGCCCGCCAGGAGGAAGCTGATCACAATGTCGCGGAGGTAAACGTCGTCGTCCACTGTGCCCATGAACCGAGACAGGAGGTCGTTGCGGGTCGCGAACGACCCGAGCCTCCGCCTCTGCCTAATCACCTCCTCCGCGAGGGTGTTGACCAGTTTGATCGCGTCCCTCAACCTCCGCTCGCTCCCCACGTTGAGCAGACGCTTGGCCTTCCAGACCCCGTGCGACACGTGCGCCGCGCGCTCCGCCGACAGCCTCGACGCGAGGTCGAAGGCCAGAGCGAAGCTCGAGACGGGGAGGGAGAGCTGGAGACAGCCCGGGTCGAGCCCGAACGAGAACTTGCAAATGCTGTCGAACGAGAACCTCCGGAACACGTCTTGCAAATCCACGGCGCCACAACCCATTCTCGACGCCAGGAGAGGGACGAGCCTGGTCTCGATCTCGCCCCTCACGATGTCGAACGCGTAGGCGCGCACCGACACGCTCCCGAGCTCGAGGCTCGCCATCTTCCGCTGGAACCGCCACGATTCCCCGTCGGCGTTGAAGATGCCCCGGCCGAGGAGGTCGCCCAGGATGGCGTTGAAGGGCTTGCCCTTGGGGTAGTTGTCGAACCGCGCCCGGACGATGTGCTCGACGTTGACCGGGTTCGCAGTGATGGTGTTGCGCAGGACGTGGACGTGGATGGTGCCGGTCGGGGAGCTCCGGAGGAGGTGGGTGTACCAGTCGCAGAGGTTGGCGAACTCGGACGACCAGCTGGAGGAGAGGTAGCTCGCGCAGACGTCGCAGCTGCAGAGCGGCGCCTGGAGCGATCTCAGTAGGTAGGGCGCGAGGGAGAGGAGGGCGAGGACGAGGGCGGAGGCGAAGAAGAGTGCGGAGTGCACGGGCGGGTCGAACCACAGCGAGAACAAGCGCTCCATTGAGAGAAACAGCTGGGGACGAGAGAGAGAGGCGGAGAGAGAGAGAGAGAGATCGAGGGAGAAAGGAAAATGGAGGCATTAAAGACTGCAATGCTCTAGGATCAACTGGTGCAGAGAGGCATTAAATATTGTAATAGTGCCCGGCATGACGCCAGTGAGAGTGATGTGGGTTTTCCTAGCATCATAGTTTTGGTTGGGGCTTTGTTATTTATTTGTTTGCGGCACAGAATATGCTGTACCATCATAAGAATTTTTCTAATTTTTGAGCCACTGTGAGAGTACCGATAGGTCATGAGCCATCAATAATGTCTAATCATCTGTTATTTATTTTTTATCATGACCCAAAATAGATTGTTAATATCACAATAGATTAAAAACAATCACATGTAAATTTCTCTTTCGCAAATGTACACTCTATGGAATGGTTCTTGCACAATCCACATTTATTGCCATTAATCTGGATGGTTGCTGGAATTTTCGAGTCGTGACCATTCAATAGATGAAGATGGAACGTGGGTTGCGTGAAACAAGATTACACGAGCCTTGTGCCATATAAAAATCTATTGCAAATAATGTGAATACTTGGTCAACTGTTCAAATTATAACCGTCCGTCAAAAAAATATGATGAAAAGGTGAAGAATACACGAGCTATGTGCCATATAAGAATCTTTTCTATAGACAAGTATTAGTTTGACGGACTCCATTAGCTCGGGCAGTATATTGTGAGCCACGGATTGTTGAACAAGTCGATCCCATAAATTTTTAATTATTTGTTAATTATTTTTTGTGACTCAAAATAGATTGTTATTCTTACGATAAATTAAGAACAATCACATGAGCATCACTTTATTAACTCCAGTTTTTTTAGCAAAATGGTACATAGTGACTCTATAGTATGAAGTCAAAGAAGCATTTGTATGAGATTACAAGACCATGAATATCCGTACTCTTTGGTCTTCAAGTGAAATTTCAATCATTAAAAGGTGAAAGTTGAGATTCACTCATCACTCATGCAAAGTACACTTTGATAAGCTCAAGAAGTAAAGGGTAGCATGATTTATCAAAGTAGGAACCTCATAAACGCAACCACAGGATTTTCATACCCGAGGTTGGAATGTTCAGTTCGAACTGTAACCACTCAGGATGCGTTTGGTAACGATTCTATTCCCATGAGTAGATTCTGATCAAAAATAATTTTTTTTTTCATTCTGTTCCCGAGAACAGATTCTAAGCGTTTTAAGCCGTTTGGTAATTGTCTAGAATTTCTGATTCTGAAATAGAATTGTGTTTGGTACCGTGTTCATTAATTCTGTTCCAAATCAATTTCTTTTAATTTTTAAATAATTTTTATACTTTTGTTCTTTTTTTTTTCTTTTCTTTTTTTCTTTTTTCTCCTATTCTTCTTCTTCTTCAGGCTAGTCGCCGGACCAGCAACTGGCCAGATGAGAGCCGACGACCTCACCAGAGCATCGCCGGCCCTCGGCGAGGCCGGCCCTCGTTGGCCGAGCCTCGCCGGTGGCCAAGCTGGCCTCGTCGGGGCTGGGTGAGGCCTGTCTGGCCACTACGGGGGCTAGGCGAGCCTCGCCAATGGCTAGGCTTGCCTCCGGCGAGCTCACCGAACTGGTTGCCAGTGACCGACTAATGGTGGCGGACAGCGACGGCAGATGACGATTGATGAAGAAGAAGAAGAAGAAGAAGAGAAAATGGAAGAGGAAGAGTTGTTTTGATTCTTAGATTTGTTCCCGGAACAAGAATCAACTTTTTTTTTATTCTTGATTCTGTTCCAAATCTATTTCTTGGAACAAAAAAATAGAAATTTGTTCCCGGGAACAAAAATTTTACCAAACGCGATTCTGTTCCCAAACTACTCCCAGGATCAAAGAATTAGAATTTGACCATGTTTGAATGGTTACCAAACAGGGCCTCAATCGCCACCGATGCAAGTTTGGACAAAAGCCAGAGTTATACTAGGCCCACAACACAAATCAACCCTATGCCATGGACGAATTGAGTGTCTCGAAATCGAAGGAAGACGAAGGGATTCAAATTTATGATTAGGAGATTTCGAGGACGAGTCTTATCCAATTCGATTGACCGCTTCCCCTTTCTTTTGAGATGTGTTATAATGTTTCGAAGCAATAGCAACTAGACAGACGATTCAAATCCCCACCTTCTCAGGGGGGATGGGATGGGAATGCGTAAGTTTCAAGAGTGGATTTCGACTCCCACGCCCTGCAAAAGGCAGGGCAAAAGTCTGAGAGTGAGTGTAAAATAGGAATAAAGTAGGACTGACCAAAACAAAAAAAAAAAAAAACTAGACAGACATGGAGTTTTTACATAAGGGTGTGCACAACGGGTGCAAAGAATTTAAGCAGACGCATGGGCGGATGAAGGAGATGAATTTAAGCCGTCGTGCTGCACGTAATATCTTCTTTTCTCCTCCTAATGTCCGCTCCAATGTGCGCGGGTGGTTGCAACATTGCGGCGCTGCTGAGACAGTAGAGATAAGCTGGTTTTATATATCTTTCTTATCAATGGAAAGAAATCTAAGCTGCTTTTACTTGTTTTAGCATCGAGCCAGAAGCCGATTATGTAACCAAGTCCGAGATCCTCTGCCCCCATTTGATCTCCACACGGTGCCTCGATCCTTCTTGATCTTAGTGATAAATTCCAGAACGTAACTTTTTTTTATTATACGGATCAATAGCTGAGGTCAATGAGGCACAAATTGGGAGCACAACGAGTTTTTCTTCTTCTTTTTTTGTCGTAGGAGCATAAGGAGTTTATTGAAAAGCTATGCAAAGAATTTTCGTGAGTACGTAATTGATCTATGGTTTGAGTCAAATGTTGTTTGATGCGCTCCCAATGACGGAGATTATTTCTACTATTACTCACAAACACCACTATGAATTTTATAATTTGTAAAGTTCGCCAATGCTGAGAATCATGAAAAATTGATGGTAAACAATAGGAGAAAAAGAACAAATTCGATTGCTTCTCAAGTTACTAGTGCCACATTGAAAAGATTCGGATCCAAATCAAGATCTCGCGGACAAGAAATAAATTGCTGGAAATACTCACGCCTTTAATATTTATTGACTTTTGAGGTGGAAAAAGTGAAAGTAGAATCTGGCGGTGGGCCAGGGATTCAACTGCTGGCATTAAAACCCAGTTTCTTAATGTGGTTCTTTAGTCAGTCATCACACCCTCCTTTACCTTTTCCACCCGTCAACATCCCAATTTCCCTCCATATTAAATACCACGTAAAAAAAAATGACATATACTCATGAGGAAAATGATACATATAGACTCTTATATTATAGCCCAGTTGTCGTCCTTAAATTTTAAATTCGTTCATGTGATCTTTAAATTATTTCAATCTAATTCCTAAACTTTCAATTTAGTCCATCAACTTTTCGTAATTGCACTATTGCCTGGATTTTATAGTATCTTTTCTTTTTTATTTAGATCAACAAAAAGTATATTATCTCTTACTACCTTTTCACCTTTTGGTCTTTATGAATATTAGTATAGTTCCAGTTATTTATCTTTTTTTTTACTTTTTTAATTTGTTAGCCTTTATCAATATTAGTATAGTTGCAATATTTTGCAGACTCATTTGGAATTATATATGATTCATATTCCTATTCTAAAAATAAGTGTTTTTATAAGAACATTTAATAATGATGCTAATTATAAATTTCTTGTGCTAATATTAATTTAAATCGGATTCATATTCCTATTTTTAAATTTTAAGTTTTTGTGTTTCCTATTTTCTCAATCAAAGTTAGTCAAATATGTATACTATAAAATAGCAGGAACACCAACACGATACAACTCCAATTGATGTTCTACTTTTACTATTATAGAGATTTGTTTCGTCGATTTTGGATCCCGCAACAAAATATCTTTAACCAAGTGTTGTATTTTAGTTTTTTTTAAAGGAGACCCAGTGTTATCTTTGGACAAAGAGGGTCAAATGCGAAAAAGACTATACACCTTTTAATCTCAAAACTAAAGAAGTCACTAGCTTGTCACAAATATAATACCAACAATAATTAGTGTTGAAACTTCATTAATAACATCATCAAGACTCACTTATGCAATAACGAAATCCCATGAAAATTGAAGTAGTCTGCACAATATGGAGGTCCTTTGACAAGGCTGGGTATGGACAAGATGCCTAGTAAAGCATAGCTTCTTACTAAGTTTGAGGACAACGTCGGAAACGAATTGACAATGCTGGATAATAAAGGCTAGGTATTTAAGATGAATATGAGGACACAACGCCAAAATCTAATTAACGATGTTAGATAATGATAACCACACCTAGTATACACCATCTCTAGACGCGCATAAACACAACGCTGGAATTTAATCAACAACGTCGAGTAGATGCAACATCTAATGAACATTGCCTCTAGATGGAACTGAGGACACAATACAAAACCTAATCAATGACGCTAGACAATGGTTAGCATTGGAATCTAATCAACAGTACTTTTCAAGATATAGACGCTCTCTAGAATTGAATCTACAACGAGAATCTTAAGTTACAGTTAGGCTAGACTAGGAAAAGATAAAGACAATAGAAATTAGTTTTGTGTGTTGTTCGGGGGGAGGGGTTTCTTTGTTTGACGATTGATGGTATTTATAGGCTAATTTGGTAACCGTCAATGATCGCTTACCTCCTCCTCAAGAATCGCTTCACATTTTGGGTTGAACCGCCTTATCCATTTCTATTCGACAACTGTGTTATGGCTTACCCAGTAAGCATTTAACCGTTTTCCTTTTGAGTTTGGCGCCTTTAAACTTGTTCCCACCTATTTCCACCGCGAAGGTTGTATTTCCATCGTTGATTTTTGGCTTTGACACATGGTACTTTGCCGTTCCATCTTGTCATTCAATGTCATGGTCTTGTCGAAATTCAACTTGAAATTTCTCCAAATCCTTGATTGTCTTTTCCCATATAATTATTCATGAGCTGATAAATTATAGCCCATACATGGTTGCGATGACTATTTCAAAGTTTTCTATCTCACGCCTTTCACGTGCTCGTAGAGGTATTTTTGGGTGTCAACAAGATCACAACCTAAAATATACTTAAAGAGACAAAAAAACGTACAAAAAATATAATAAAAAGATACCCGTATCTTTTTTTTTGTTGATTTAGGAAATGATTGAAATTTTATGATCTCTTAAAATTCGGGCAATAGTGTAATTATGAAAACTTTTGACCTTTTTAAGAAAAATTGATGGACTAGATTGAACAAATCAAGTTTAGGGGCCAAATTGAATATTCATGAATAATTCAAGGATCACATCTAATGAATTAAAAGTTCCACAATGACATATTGGGCCAAATTGTAGTGACTATTAGTGACATTTTCCCACAATCATAAAATGGAAATAAAAAAAGAAATAGCAATGTGACAAAATTCTAAGTAACTGTGCCATATTCCAAGTATATGCATCATAGACTAATTATGTACGTCTCTAGCTTTGCTCCTTTTTATAACATATTACTCTTTGGAGCTACAAGTTGTAGACTACAACGATATCATACATCAATGCTTGCATGTTATACCCAAACAATTGCATGTGCGTACCCTTCAATTATGGGAGGATTCTCTTGAATGTGCCCTAGCCAACCAAATTCAGGAACTGCTCCTTAAAGTAATCACCAACTGCACCAACTGCACGATGGAATCTCAACCATAAAACAGTTTTGAGTCTTATAAAACCTCACATTGATGCCGCCGCCTGTTTTGTTTACACAAGACAAGCCCATGCGACGCTAACCGACACGCGAGTTTGGACCGCATCCGTGCTTTGTGTGCGCGAGGATCCATGTCCTAACCCAATGGCATCTGATCACACAGTTCGGATTCCACATGGTGGGTCTTCTCTCTCGGCTTGTCTCTTAGCCCGCCGAACGATCACATGAAGCCGCCTCTCTGATGACCCGCGTGCATGCGCATTTGTAATTTATTCAGTCTTAGTGGGTGATTACGCAAGAGGGTGCGTCATATGTAGAGTGGTTGGTATGCCGCATGCGAGATCATCGAGCTTATGTGCAGAGCTAAAGGACCACCCTTCGTACCGATTCTCGTCTCCAGTCATGCGTTTGCAGGAGGATGTGTCTGTCGTTGTCCTCGTACATCACATATGTCGACTTTGATTACGTAGTCGGCAAGCATCCATCGCTCTCTCTGCTCGGCTGGCGAAGTATGGAAAGTGATGCACCTAGCCAACTGGATTTAAAACATTGAGATTACAGCCATACTCAAACGCTAATCATCTAATACTGCCACGGGGAACTTTAATTTCTTTACAGCAGAATTCCGTCGTTCGTTTTTAATCATCTACCTGTTCATTAGCTTGTCTACTATCTTCGAAGCACTTTAGTTCCTGTTCTGGTCTGAGGTCAGTTCTCGAATGCGATAGCTTGTCAGCTGTTAGGTACTCATCTGGAGACGGAACAAAGCATCATGGGACGTGGAGCTTCTTATGGCCGAATCCAGAAGTTTAATGGGCCAATTTCAATAGACAATAGTAGCCCATTGCACAAGAGTATCTAACCAAGTCTTAGATTGGATCATCAAAACCCAAAGATCTCAGACACTCCATTGTAATTGAATTTTTTACCCTCCTTTATGATTATGGGACCTCTTATGCTTAGAAACTGATTTTACTTGTTCATGGCATGTTACTTGAAGTAATAGAAGTACTTAGTTCCGACAAAAAAAAAAATACTAAATAGCAAAAATCATCACAGTTATAATGCAAAATCTTCTATAGACTACCATGGAGAGAACACGTGTGGTAGAGCATTCACAAGCCTATCGTGTCACCTTCTATAATTATATTAGAACCATTTGATCTAAATAAAAGCTAAATAAAAAACAATCCGAGAGAAAGAATAATCAAAATCTTGAAGGTAATAATACTCAATGCCATTTATCACCACAAGGCTAAGCCAGAGGACGAGTAGTTAAGCTAAAATACCCCTGCTAATCATTGCATCAACAACTGAATAGTGGATATCTATATACTTTTAATTTCATTACTAAATCACAAACTAGAAATTTGAATATTTTACAAGAACATTCCATTTCAGAGATTAACTGGCTTATCAAAAATAAAGAAAACCAACTTGAATATTTAAAAGAAGATTTCGAATTCGAAAAGATGGAACAAAATCTAAACAAACCAATAGTCCAAAGTAAAATAAAATCAGCACATTCACACCGAGAAAATAACATTTGTTCTACTTTGCCCAATGCATTCTGGGAAAGAAAGAAATATATAGTCGAATTACTTTATGAACCAAAATTCTCCTAGAAAGATATTCCTACCAAAAGCGAAGCCTACCCAAATGAATCATGAAGTATTACAATTTTGTCAAAAGGAAATCCAAGATCCACTTGACAAAAAACTTATTAGGAAAAGTCAATCACCATATATAATTGCATGAAAAAAGGGTTAAAGCCGACTATAAAAATTTTCTTTTCCCATACCATCGATTTATTGGATCTTGTGAGAGATATATCCACAACATTATCCAATGGATTAATGGATATTTTAAATTTGCATACATATATATTTATGTATTTATATTTTTTGTGTGTATATGATAAGATTTAAACCCAGAAATAAGTGAGAACATAGTAAAACATTCAGTACATTTCGGTTGATGATTCGTTGCTTCTTCGAGAGCAACGTACAAATGGTCATGACCGTAGAAATTATGAAACCACACAACAACTCGCTTTGCGAAACAACATTATACCTAGAAATTTTTTTTCAAAATGGAAAGCACGAATAAATCGGGACGGCAACATGTCGAACGACGTTGTTTCATCGGGAAGAATCATTTGAAGACGTATTTAACAATTCCAGGGATGTGAGTATTCATGACGTAGTCTTCCCACTCTATACACTTGGGGTCAAAGTAAAATAGGTCGGTCTCTACGCTTCCGCTCTCTCTCGCCGCCGCTCGCAGCTTCTCCGTGTTCGTATCGTCGAAGCTGCACAGAAACCAGAAACAAAATAAATCAAAGAAAGAGAAAGGACAAATTGGCTAATGAATTAGTTTTCTCGTGCCAAAAATAAAAGAATTATATATAAAAACATACATGCCCTTGAAGAATAAATAAGGTTTGTAAAGTTCCACGAGCCGCATCACGAAGTTAATCTTCTTGTTGAGATCGCTGCACGTGCCATTCAGAGATTTGCAGAATGCCGTATTTACCAATTCCAATCCCTATCAACGGATATTAAGAAGAAAGGGGAAAAAATTAGTACGAATTTAGATAAGGAGATCGAAGTGATTATGTGAGAGGTAGCAAGAGTAATTGTGTTTCTAATTAATCTCTCGATCGAGGCGAGAGGAGGCGAGGCAACGGCTTATAGTGATCGAATTAACGAGGAATTTACCTTTAACCACATGAGGTAACGAATGGCCATGTATCTGTGGAAGCTGGCCATGCTCTTAAGCACGGTGACCTTGCCGACTTTGACGGGCTTCCCGTCCTTGTTCCTCCACGGGTTCTTGGTGAAGTAACGTACCCCGTAGTCTTGAAGGTTCGAGTATCGCACTGGATTCCTGGACGACGATCCCACCTGATAGATCGCGTCGGTGGACGGTTGATTCACGTGTGCCACCATCGCCACCAACATTGAGTTCACCACCATGTCCGCTGGTATCTGCAAAAGGCCATTCGATGGATATTTACCTATAGTTAGTCTTGAGACAAGCTTGTCATTACCATATAAGGAGCAAGAGGTTCAGTTGCCAAAGAGACAACTCACAATCGCTTAATGAAAAATGTTCAAATCCGGTCAAGGTTGAGATTAATCGTGAGTTTCCCATCTAATAAAAGTCAAGTCCTAGTTGACTAAGGTCCATTAAGGAAACTCGTACTTATTTCTTCAATGCCGCTTGCTGACACGGCATGTCGAGTTCGTATCTAACCCAATAACATGTCGACTGCTACGAGTCTCTCTTCACTAAATTCCTAAGTTCGTTAAAACGAGCTTGTATTCGAATAACAAATCTCAAGTCAGCATCCACAGGTACGAAACCTAGGACACGACTGATTGATCACAGAACTCACCGTGTCCACAACCCCATTCGTGTCGCCGAGAAAGCACGTCAATTTTCCGGTGGCATAGCCCACGGCTAGGGTGTCCACGGTTCTGCAACCAGGGAAGGGTTATATTAATATTTACTAGTCATGCTTACTTCTTGTGAGAAGTTACGTTAATCACAAGGATTAAGTGGGTAATTAAGTAAGCTTAAACCTGACTCCTTCGACCCAACCAGGGAAGGGTTCTTTGTAAGTGCTGGTGACGATGGTCGGGCGGACGATGACGGCGGAGATGTCCTCTTTCAATTCCCCCACCAGCATCTCTCCCATCGTCTTTGTGAATACGTACGTGTTTGGCCATCCATATATCTTCGCCCTGCAATATACACGCCCCGCCACCACTCAAAAATCTATTGGATTTCAAGTTGAGTTTAGTGCATCGAATGATCGAAATCATATTCCGGCGACCTCATTGTGAATTTCACTAAAATTTCCCGTAATGAACAATGAAGTTTACCCT
Source organism: Eucalyptus cloeziana (assembly GCA_014182715.1). Taxonomy (NCBI): domain Eukaryota; kingdom Viridiplantae; phylum Streptophyta; class Magnoliopsida; order Myrtales; family Myrtaceae; genus Eucalyptus; species Eucalyptus cloeziana. Next base: position 47,519,843 of record CM024635.1, on the reverse strand, counting down.
ATCGATTTCGGTTTGGGGAAACTTTGTCTCGGAGATTGTCAACTCAGCTATTAGGTTTTGAAACTGTGGAGGGTCCTCTAAGTTTTTTTTTTGGTCGAAAAAAAAAAAACACTTAGGCGACCTAAGTTACCTACCGAGAAAATGTCTTGTAAATGAATTAATTGAAATTATAAGGAAGATTGGTGAATAAAAAATGAAGCGAGTTGTCACTTTGAAGTAACGTCGCTATCATCACTGACAAGAGTATAAGTAATCATTATTAATCATGCAGCAATAATCGGCAAGAGGACACGACTACTCATCCCAAGGAATGACGCCCAAATTTTTGTATCAACGCATTTGTATCTGATGAACTTTTTTTTTTCTCTTTATTTCCCCCAAATTTTAGAGAGATTACCCAATCAGCCTCAAATCTATTGAACAGATGTGAATTCAATCGTAAACTTTTCAATTTTATCAATTTAATCTTAAAAATTTTATATGGAATTCCAATGTAATCTTTCCAGTCAATTCTTGCCAGAAAATACTAACAGGCAATGATTGAACCGACACGTCAGTGATTTCCGGTGAAAATTTACCAAAATAAATAAATTAGAATTTCACACAAAAATCTAGGACTAGATTGGTAAATTTAAAAAAATTTAGGGCTACAATAGGCTTAAAATCGATTAGGTGATTTTCCTCCGTTTCAACAGAATGATGCTTGTCCTAAGGGCTAAAAAGACGCAGCAACAGAAACCCTAGAATTGCATTGTGTCCATTAGAAGTTCTCTCCTTTTTGTTGTGGAAATAGTGATTAACAAACCTTTTGAGGCCCAACTGCTTCATGGCCACTCTAGTTTCCTTCTCAGAAGCTCCCTCTCTTCTCAGTTCAGCCAACCTATCCTCCACAATTCTCTTCTCCGCATCAATGTCCAGCCCGGCGACCCCATTCAGCGTCTCCCCCATCCGATACGGACTCTCCTTTATAAGCCCTGCCCTTTCGCCGCACACGTAAGCTGCGATCGAACAGGCAAGAACAGGTCTCGTATCAGGTGCATCCACCAAAACCACGACGCTCGGTAATACGATAGACCAAGTTAATCACAATAGACAAAGCGCAGCGAGCTTATCTCATACCGTTTTTTGTTCTGGCCCATCGATACTTGTTACCCAACAAAAAGTAATTAGAAAGCATAAAAAAGAGGATACAAGGGTGATTGATAGACTTACATGTTGAGACATGGACAAGAACCATCAGTTGGGAGCATTTCTTGGCAAACTCTGTCACATATTTTGCTCCATATGTATTGACACCCAGTGCGACATCATACCTATATACACATACAAAATCAAGTAAATTTAGTTCGAAAAACAAGTGTTACTAACAACAGGAAATGAAGATTCGACCGAGAAATTCATATCAAGGAAGAATTCATGTAATTAATTGAGTTAAAACCTTTCATCAAAGCTGGTGGTCGCGGCTAAATTGATGACCACGTCAATTTGAGCCAACATCTGCTCTCTCAAATCCGAGTCCATCACGCCCAAATCCTCACAAGTGATGTCCCCAGCAACAACAGTCACCTTCTCTGATATCAGTGAGCTGAAGTCCGGACCATATTTTTCCTTAACCACTCTGAACAGGTCCTTCCCAAACACCTAAAGTCAACATACATATTAACATGGGAAATTTATATATAATCTAAAGATCAACATATATATATTTGTCTACATAACAGAAGGCTAATCCTCGTTCATCCCAAATTAAAAAGACATTCTGTCATGGTCACCTTCCCTGCCCTAGCCGGCAAAATGACTTCTTTCTTTGATTCGTCTTATTTTAATTTCATTCTTATCTGTTCTGTGTACCTCGCTGTGGAGGCGCTGCGTGGCTGATTTTGCGTCTGCAGCTCTCAAGAGAAGATAGAGCTTCTTCACATTTGGCTGAACCCTCAGGACCTTCTCCACGAATACTGCACAGTCCCAGAAGACGAACAAGCCATAATTACATCTCAGAGAGAGAGAGAGAGAGAGAGAGAGAGTGAGTGAGGGAGTGAGGGAGGGAGGGAGAGTGATTCTCCACAAATACTGCACATTCCCAAAAGACAAACAAAACATAGTTACATCAGAGAGAGTAAGAGAATGAGAGATGGAGATACTTTTGGCAAGAAACCCAGCAGCACCGGTGACCAAGATGGTCTTGTTCTCAAGAAACTGAAGCACGCTCTCCAACTTCATCGGTGAGAGAAGAAGAACGGGTAATTTCGATAATGAATTCGTGGACTGTGTTGCTGTATGTCAGAGAGAGAGAGAGAGAGAGAGAGAGAGAGAGAGATGCGAGACAGAGAAGGTTTCGGCCTCGCTTCCACTGGAGAGGAAACCAGAAAGCAACCCACGAGATGTTTGGCCCAAAGCAACACGGCTTGGCTTTGCATCTCCGATATAAATTGTTCCGGAAAGGCTGGCCGAAAACGATGTTGGAGTGCACGCAATCCGTTTTTCTTTTTCGTTTTTCCGTGATTTCTTTTCTTCGTCTGATCGAACGTCAGTTCTTCACTTTCCTCAATGCTAGAAAACATCCCAGTTCATCCCTTGCGCTCTTTTCATTTATTTATCCTTCGTCCTTGTCTCTGTCTTTGTTCCGACTCGCAGTTCGCGCACGTGTGCATGACATCTGGCCAACCGCATGCTTTCTTTGGTAAGTACCCAGTCAGTAAATCTTCCAAACCACGCATTTCTAAATAACCTAAGACACCGCTGGATCTTCCAAACCACACATTAGTACATAACCTAAATACCGCTATTCTATGGAAAAATGGAAAAAAGGAAAAAAGAAAAATTGGGTTCAAGTACATAGTGAAGTGAGCAATTTAGAATTTTGATTTCAAGAGAATGCCATTAACTAGTCTGGATATAAAATAAAGAAGAGCTTATGTCTTTTTCCCGTTCAAGTACTTGCCGATGTTAAAGTTCATTAAGAAAAGTAACAAAAACGTCATAAACTTATTGTACTTGTGTCAATTCAGTCATAAACCTTTCGATTATACTAATTTTAATTCTAAATATTTTCACAATTTGTCGATAGTGAAGTGAGCAGTTTAGAATTTTAATTTCAGGAGAATGCCATTAACTAGTTTGGATATAAAAAAAAGAAGAGCTTATGTCTTTTTTCCGTTCAAGTACTTGTCGATGTTAAAGTTCATTAAGAAAAGTAACAAAAACGTCATAAACTTATTGTACTTGCGTCGATTTAGTTATAAACCTTTCAATTATACTAATTTTAATTCTAAATATTTTCACAATTTATCGATTAAGTTTATCCGACCAATTGTAACTAGAAATTGCTAATGTGAATATCCATCATCCTGCTTAATATAGTCAACACTAATGTAAATAATTTTTACAATTCAAAAAAAAAAATTGATTTTTTTTCTTTCATCTACTAGCAAGGGTGGCAAATCTAGGGGGGGCCTGAGCCAAGATCTAACAAAGGGCCACCTCACCCATGACCGGCTAGGCCACAATGGCCTTGCCCAGGGCCATCGTGGCCTCATCGACTGCGAGGAAGGGCGTGAGGGCCCTCACTCAAATCTTGCTAGAGGGCTTGGGTGAGGGCCACGATCCTCACCGGCCAAAATGAAATATATATATATATATATATATATATATATATATATATATATATATATATATATAAAGAGAATATGAAAGAAAAATTATGTCTATGTCAGCGCTAGCCGTACCTCATAGGATGGTCAATGTTCACATTGGCGATTTCCGGCCAAGATTGACCGGATGAAAAGGTTCAGGACTAAATTACATCAATTGAAATATTTAGGAATAAATAGAAACAACCGGAATAGGTTTAAGGTTTTCTTTTTTTTTTTCTCACTTTTCTGGAGTTCATTGGTTAACTAATCTTATTTTACATGCTGATGTGTAAATATATTTTAAATGTATTTGACACTTTAAAATGTGAAGTCAAGCATCGGATGTCCCTTTTTCCCACTGGGGAATTTTTCTCAACCACCCTTCGATGTGGAGTTGAGCACACTGATTAAGTTATGACTTATGACCACTCAAAAGATATGTGAATCTCATGGTAAGTATGTTATTCGTGCGTTTTATGAAATTAGAACTATATTGTATGGAGAATATCAGGAGCTAATATTTCATGCATGCGCCATAACTGAACTGTGGGTAATCTATTCATGACGTGTACCATTCTTCACTAATCGTGGTTATTGAGGATCAAGTTGGGGTGAGGCCGACGCAACTGCCGTTAAAAAAGACTGGTTGATCTTGATCATGATCCACCGCCAAAAGATCTTGTTTTAAAAAGCGTGGACGAAAATTTTGTCTCTATGTTAATAAAATATAGAACTTCTCTTTCTTCAGAATAGCATATGCTGGCCACTGGTTAGCTTGATGCTTGTGAACAAGGTGGACGTTTTGAATTATAATTCTGGACCATACATATCGGAAAGGCTGAGAAAGGCGCTTTCAGTTGGATTTACGGTGACGAATGAGAGGTTGTCATTGCTTTGGTCTCTCCTATTCTGGATGGTCGAAGGCCTCGTTTTGTAACTTGTCCCCACTTTTACTTGAATTTACACTCTACAAGGGCCAACGTACTTTCGTCTCCACCACCTTAACTTGAAGGTCAAACGATCTTTTTATCGTATAGTTGAAGCACTCCAGTGCTCTCTTAACACTTCCCGAAGTTGGGAAAAAAAATAATAGGGAATGTCCACTTTTCTCGTTTTACAAGAGATTATAAATTCTTTTGATTATATTCCTAGCAATTGAAATCTTTCAGTTGGAAGAGGTCGCCATACACTTGCTGGTATCGTAGTGTCGTGTAATTCAGTAGATTCGAAGCTAGAAACTAGGGGCAATCACATGATCGTTGAACTGAGTTGAAGATTATATAGAGATTAATTCTCTCGCGAGACCGTGTAGGAACTTGTGCCGTGAATCGAAGCCGTTTTGTGGAAAGGAAGTGTGATTTAACATTCGTATGCTAGAACACTCCCCAGTTGAAGAGGTCGTATTCAATTCTCATCATGTAGAAGCTCTTGATTTCTCTCATACATATCAGTTCACAATTTTAATTTCCATTCCGGTGTCTTCTGTCTTATGATCGCCACAGATGGGTTAGTGAATTCTCAGCCACGCATTGAGATGCATACAGATAGCAACTAGCAACCGTAGATCCATAAATCAATTTGTTGCTACGCGCAGAGCTTGCATGTGACCGCCAGATAGTGTCTTCAACATTATGCGCTGTCGCCAAAAAGGCGTGACGATGACATTGTGGTGGGTTCATCTCTGGAGGAATTTCAGTTGAACGTAATATTTCATCATAAGAACCATTTTAGAAATTGCATTAGGTGACCAGTCATTTTTGGGGTTTTAATTGGAGGTAGCTGCCCCTTATGGTTACTTTCACAACACCCCCATAACCATAATTCTTATAGTTTGGTTCATCTATATCTTCTCGCGGTGGCCATGATATCTTAATGCCATATCGTGTCCGACGCTTCTTTTTGACATGTGGTCGTGCAGGCATCGAGCTTTTGTTTATGTCCAAAAGATACTCGTCGGCCAGAAGCATTGAAGCACCGTCGGTACTGTTTGCGAAGGGGCCTTCTGCAAGTTCCTCTAGGTCGCTTTATTCCGTTACAAGAGGCCTAGTAAAGTATGAAAGGAAGAAGCCAGATTTTGTGCCATTTTTACATTATTGAGGGAAGCTCGTTTCCAGCTAATCAAGCTTGACCCGGAGCAATCGTTCCTGAAAAGGACCTGTGTTTAGTAGTTGGAGAAAGGGTAAGGAACACGTGATCCTAATTGCAAGGAACTGTCTTATTCCGATCTCATCGAGAGATTAGCAAAAATTAAAATTAAGAATCATGCTTAATCTTAAGAAAACGAAGAGAATACGAGTTATATTGGAATTTACATGAGATTTAATTTATCATTCGTTATGTCATGCTAACTAGTATTTATTGTTAACTAGTGCATTTTCACGGGATGCTTATGCACCATTTTTCCCCCTCTTTTGTCTTCAAATTTTGCATCGGTGGCTAGCGTGTTTGATAATAATCATTCAATCAATCCTCGGTGCACATGCAACCCGCATCGATCCTAGTGATTTTGCAACCGTAGTCAATTCGCCACCCTATACGTAGGTCAGACACAAGGACCCCGTCGCTAACGTGCCAGGATTAGTATTCCACCGCTTTACTTTTACTTATAAGTCTAGTGGCTAGACGACACTCCATTGCGTTTAGCCCTCGAAAGCAAAGATTTGGTCCGTGCAAGTCAAGGAAAGTTACCTTTCATCTCTTTCAAAATTTCTTGTCTCTGCAATTATTGGTGGTTGGAGCGTCAAGCCAGCTGAAAACCCCTTCAAGATCAGCGACTTGGATGCCACCACAAGAGAGCGGGGAGGGTGCAACTTGAGTGCCGTACTCTTCCTAATCCCCACCGGCCACGGCGTCCTCGAGGGACCAATTCACCTTTGGAACCCGTCGTCCTTAAATATATTTTGTCGTAATGCACACGCATATTGGCACAGGACAAACCATCGGGGAAATTTTCTTTGTCGGTCAATACCCTCAAGAAAGAAGGAAGCGATTCCAAGAGATTCGTTGCCCGCGGATAATTCCGACTACACGACTACACGAAGTAAACCAAGATAACAGAGCACCAAAGTCTCCTTAAAACACTGTTCAACCGCATTCTAGAGCACATGCATCTAGGGGTGTGCATGGTCCGGGCGGGCGGTTCCCGGCCTAGAACCGGAACCGCCGCTAAGGACCGGTTCAGAAAAATTGGGAAGGGATCCACCCGTTTGTTCTTGGATCCACCCGGAACCGGACCCCGTCCGGTCCGGTTGTGTGGATCCATAGAACCGAAGCATGAATTTGACGGCACAAATGAAGGAACTTCTGTGCTCAGCATAGAGAGTCAGATAAAAACAATAGTCAACAACTGCACTTCGAACTCTCAGAAATGCCATCGATGTTCTGCCTAAGCATCAAGTCATTTAATAAACAAAAATCCTTACAGGCAGCATTGCACACATAACAATCCGGTCAGTTTAACGAAATTCAAGATGGAAAACGGGGCCGAAACAAAAAATGCAAGATGGTCTTCGGAGAACTTATCGGTGTCCACAACACGGATATACAGAGCAAACAGAATGCAAAATTTAATAAGTCTTTGAGATATAGGGTTTGTTTTAGTAATTTTTTTTTTTTAATATTAAAAGGGAACCGGTCCGGTCCTGGATGGGTGGGTGGGCGGATCCGCCCATGGAACCAAGGAACCGGACCGGTACTCACCGGTTCCCATAAAGTGGGAACCGGGAACCGGACCGGTTCCCTCAAGAACCGCCGGTTCCGGGTGGTTCCGGTCCGGTTCCGGGCGGTCGGGCGGATCCCGGTTTTGCACACCCCTACATGCATCAACGAAAGACCGGGGGAAAGTCTTGCCTGAAAACAAAATTCTGATGAATTGGAATTAGTTACTGTTTTAAGTTTCGAAGACCGTAAGTAATTCTCCGGAAAAAAGCAAAGAAATTCTTTCTTTTTTTTTTTTCACCTGCAAAGGTTCAAAACAGGGTAGGTCTACCCAGGGAGTTGGAATGCGATTCAAAGGAGCATCGTATCTGTGATAGCACTAGGGCCGAAAGAAAAAACTCTACAATCAGTAACTCCATAAAAATCGAAGGGTTCATGTCCAAAATGGCTTGCTACAATCGTTACAAGGGAAGCATGAATCATCTCTAATGCTGAATCTATTCAACAGTGAGAAGGATCAAGAATCTAAATGATGTACAACAAGCTAAGAATTCCAATTGCTATCTATGACAGAAAGAAAATCCGAAAGGCAACCGCGCTTAACATCTCCCAAAGCAACTGAGCGAAATGAGACATCATGTTTGATACCCCAAAGCACTCCAAAAACTCGAAGCTCATAAATAAGCTGCATCCCAGTACAAAGACGGGCAAGGTTCATTAGCATATTCTGCATGCCCTTCGTGAGGGAAGCATCTCTTCCTTGGGAATTGAAGAGAGGGTAAGTTGGTTCTATGGATGGGTTCAGTCCAGGTCAAGCTTAGATGGTAGTCAAGAACCTGTATCTTTTGGTAGATCAATCTCTTCAACATGTTCAGTCGCTGGAGGATCTCTGCTTAGTGAATCCGTTTCTGCTGGAGGTAGAATCTCTTGATCCATTGCTGACGCATGGGAATCAACGTCTTCTGAGGCCTTCGAGGCAGATTCTGCTTGATTTATGTCCAGTGTGATTGAATTAAACCGATCCTTTGCCTGCAGGCAAGTCTCCAGAATGCCTGAATTAACTTGATCTTTTGCCTGCAAGAGAGGATTCACTTGGTTCTTCTCATTTGTCGACGGAAGCTCAGGTGACGGAGAATCAGGACCTTTTCGGTCCAAAACAGTTTCTTTTTTGTCCAATATAGTCTCAATGCTCTCATATTCAGATAGAAGATCCATAAACTCATTGAGCAATCGTTGAACTTTCCTATTTGATGCCATTGCGGGGAGAATGTCATCCCGCAGAAGTTTGTGCTTCTCAATTCCCTGCAGAGAACAAAACAAGCATTCGGTATCTTCCAAAGACATAAGAACTGCAACATAATTCAGAGCAAAAAAGCAGACTCCCATCCAAAATGAGATGAGTTCAATGGCCTTGCTCTGGGCAACACAAACCAGGAGTCCTCAGTAAATGCAATTGGCAACGCCATTCCATTGTTAAATCAACTGACTTAGCAAGAAGATAATAAGACAAAATGCTGGAGCCTTCTCACAGCCAAGATCCAAAGCAAGATTAAAGCAGGACAAAAAACTGCCGTTTCTGGCAACTACTGCAAAGTTGATCAAACATCATATTTTGAAATGAATTGAGGAAGTTAGAGGCCACCAGTAGTTCCCAGCGCAAATTTCAACATCAAGGGTCCTTGTGGGACTGGTGAAAAGATTTCAACTCAAAACCAAAACCAACAATGCACTTGGAAGAAGGAACAAAAATCAGAATTACTAGTCTCTACATTGAGATAACTGGAAGTGCAGAAATCCTTACAAGCACAAAAGGATCCCAAGCAGCAGTCTTGGTATCTGAAGGGGTAGCATTAGCCATCCCAGCAGGAGGTCCAAGAAAACTTTCACAAACTTCTCGTAGTCTAGATTCATCTGCTTCCCTGCAATCAATAGATACATACTATGCTCACTAACATGCTAAACAGATGAAACTTTGTTCCTGCTTCAAACAATTTCTGCATACTAAAGAGCACACATCATGATAATGATTAAGCATATAACAGGAAATGGATCTTGAAGCAAATAGATATTTAGTTTCTAAAGTCTAGAGTCTAAACAACTAGAGATACTAGAAACACGACGCAATAAATAATTTATATCTGTAAATTAAAGTACTACTGCTTGATGCCAGCCTGTTGAAAAAATCCTCAAAAATAATAAGAGGAAAAGCTGTGCCACTGATGATTCAAATAAGAACTGGTCAACATGGTTTTAGAGCTCTGCCATGTCCATAAGTAGAGGCGGACTGGAATTTCTGAAGCAGACTAGCCAGAAAAACCCCTCAAGATGCTAGAAACAAACATGTCACAGAAGCACTGCAATACCCCACTAGTTGACATCCTGCTAACTTAAACGATCAATGATAGCCACAAGACCAGCTCAAGGGTAATTGTTTAGGAATGCACTATGGAAAGAGGATAAACCCAATCTACTCCAACAGTCAATGGTAGGGAAAGACAAGAAAGTTAGAGAAAAGTGAACGTTCTCAAATTCTGAACCTAATCAGCTTTTTCTCCAAGCTGCAACTCGTTCCTGAAGTAACTTAGGGTGCGTTTGGTAACATTTTTGTTTAAAAATTGTTCCGGGAAACAGAAATAGAAAAAGTGTTTTGTTCAGGGGGAACAATTTTGAACAAAAAAAAAAAAGGGGTTTGGTAAACTTGTTCGGGAATAAAAAATGAACAGAAACAAGTTTGGTAAATTTGTATTTTTTTATTTTTTAATATTTTTTTTTTATTTTCTTTCTTTTCTTTCTTTTCTTTCTTTTTTCTTTTTACTTTTTTTCTTTTTTTGGCCGGTCGCCGGCCTCGGCCATGGCCGGCGACCGGCCGACGAGGGCCGGCGGCCTCGCCCAGCCACGGCGAGGCTCGCCGGCCCGGCGAGGCCAAGCCTCACCGTGGTTGGGCGAGGCTCGGCCTCACCTTGGCTGGGCGAGCTCGAGCTCGCCAGATCCGGCGAGCCCGAGCTCGCCCAGCCACCAGCGCGGCTCAGCCCCGCCGGGCCACCGCTAGGCGACGCCGGCTGGAGGTGGCCCGGCTCGCCGAGCCTCGCCGGTGGCTGGGCGGCCGGGCTCGCCGGATCTGGGCGAGCTCGAGCTCGCCCAGCCAAGGCGAGGCCGACCCTCGGGGCCGGCGACGCTCGGCCTCGCCGGGGGCCGGCGACGCTCCGGCGAGGTCGCCGGCCCTGACGGCGTCGCCAACCCTCAACGGCCGGTCGAGCCAAACCGGCCAAAGAAAAAAAAAAGAGAAAAGAGAAAAGTGTTTCTGAATTTTGTTCCTTAAACAAGAAACAATTTTTTTTTTTGTTTGTTTTCATTCCAGATGTGTTTTGGGAACAAAAAAACAATTTTGGAACAAAAACGCACTCAAACGCGTTTCTGTTCCTTTTTTGTTCCCGGGAACAAAAAAACAGAAAAGTTGTTCAAAAACATAAAAAAGAAATGAAAACAAACAGGCCCTTAATTCCTGCCACTGAGATACTAAAGTTTACCTTGCAGAAGCAAATCAAATAGCAATAAAACTCAGTGAGGAAATGCTAAGGTGGAGTGACCATAAATGATACATGAGGCAGGCAGACATAACCCAATGACTCAACTCCAACTCCAGCCAGAAGTTTCTTTCAACTCCAGCCAGAAAAGTTTAGAAGCCTAGCCACCTTTTTAGGTCATTAAATGAAGCTTACTAATTGCCTTGGACGAAACATATAAACCAAAATCACATTTATCCCATCCACATAGGAGCATGCCATTGATGAAGTAGTGGACATGAGAGGCATTTGCTTGTGATCTAATTACTAACAAATTTAAGCCACTAGCAATAATTAGCGGACTTCAGAACAAGTGATCCCGTCTGACTTACCTAGCCAAAAACCGTATATAAGACAGAAGGCATTGGTGATACTCATTCGGTGACTGCAGCGCGAGTGCAGATGCAACCTGTGTTTCCAAATGAGCTCGCGTTTGCATGCCATCATCTGTAAACCTGCCAGAGATACCCCCAAAGTTAGATTCTAGGCATTTAAGATTATCAAAAGCACACATGTATAAGAAGACAATTTCAACGTGTATGAAGACAATTTCATTAGGAACCACTTAGTCACGTTAAACCTAGAACAAATTAACAATGATTTGGAAAAGATTCCCTCTGCAGTTGCTCCATCAAAACCTCATGCACTTACGAATGAGGAATACTTTCATGACTTAAGTCAAAAAGAGTACTGACCTGCTCCAACCTGGTTTTCTGGCCATGTATTTCCTCACATCCACCTGCAGTGAAGCAAGCTCACCATTTTGGATGGAACCCAGACTCCAGGAGCTTGCAAAATTTGATGCAGGGAAGCAATCATCCGCAACCCTCAACCAACACATAAGACTCATATCAAACAGAAATGCATGGCGGGTGGCGAGAACAACTAGAGGAGAGCCACACTTCGATAACTTTGCAGATATTACTTTAATTGTCCCTGATAACATTGATGAAACAATTACAGCCAGCCAAAGGCATGTGGCTTATAAGAATGAGAGTGTGAAAAGGGCTTAACCACTTAAAAAGACAGACAATCTTCCTATCCTAACCTTTACCTTTGTCAGACAAGCTAGGATCACATGTAATGAGAGATTCCAATGAGCCACGAAGAATACAATTCCTGTTGAACAAATCCCAAACGTATAATGACCCCTTCCTCGTAACAACTAACAACTTCCAGCAGTCATCACAGTCCACAAACGTTGGTGCAGATCCAAGCATCATTGTTGGCATTGCACGTCTCCCGCATTTTGTGTAAACCTTTTCATAACAAACAAACAAACAGAAAATCAACAATGATATATTCCTTGATCAACCAACAGGTACATATATGGCTAACAAGCTCAATTCTTCTATTGAGTTGCAATGTGTGCATATATTCTAAGCAGAGGTTAAAGAATTTAGAAACTATCAAGATGAAGCACTAATTAGACCACACCCAAAAGCACAGAGGATGCAAGACGCAAGACTCTCAACACCATCCATTAGCATTTTACCGTCAGGTTAAATGAGCATTATGCAAATGATGATAGAATTGGACTTTAATTCCATACAAACTATACAAAGCAAAAAGGGAATATTAGAATACATATACCCTGTTGAAAGTTTTGTGAAATTACAGACAGATTTAAATAGGTCAACTCAAGGGGAAAAGCAGCAATTAGGACCATCATCAAACTAATTGGAAATTTTGCTACAATATCCTAAACTTGAACTAACTCAGATAAAATGAAGATTGCATTTTGATTGGAAATTCTATTGGTCTGCATAACTATGAAACATCACTCTTAAAGGTAACACCTGAGAATATAAAAGAAAATATCAAACCACAACCAAATGATCACTCTACTGATAGACGCATAAATCTTCTCACTTTCTTGTTTTTCCTTTTACCTACTTTGATGATTTGGCTTCTCAGTGTTCTCCATATCTTTGTTTAAGTAAACAACTTTAAAAGGCTGAATTTTAAGATCAGATCTTCTACATTGTATGAAATTGCTAATGCTATCAAGCACGATCTGAGTACACACCCAATAATGAGAACCCGCATGACAGATGCTTGAAATGCCATACTGTCAAAGCTAAAAGGGACTGAATAAAACTCAACAAACTATAGTTCCAGTAGCATCAGATCATGAATAAAAGTTAGCTTGCCATTGGGACTAACTGGAAACAATCATACTCAGCAAGGAGGGTAAAGAAACCAACTTGAAAGAGTGAATATCAATTACTGCGTATGCAAAACTTCATTCATGCAGTGGGCAGAAAACAAATTTAACCTACAAGATCTCCATAGAAAATGAAACAGACAAAACAAATGATCACTCAGGCTACCTGTAAGCATCCATCCTCACACCCCACGGCCCAGAAGTTTGCATTTCCAGCTAAAACAGTGACATTTCCGGATATCCTATCAGACCAAAGAGTTTGGGCTCCTTTCGTACAAGCGATTTCTGTTTCTTTCATCATCAGTGGATTCCCCACTCCAATGACATCATTTACAGGACGTTCCCGTGGCCGAGATTCCAAGCACACAGGTAAGGAGTCTTCCCCTTCTTTCTTATCAAAAACCCTGATGATAAGAGTAGCACCACCATTGGGAGATCGAGAGGATTTTACACTTCCCACTGGCTCCACACTAATACTCCCATCTCTGCCAGCGGAGACCGGAACCTTCTCAATAACTAGACTATCAGAAACAGTAACTCTAGCAGTTGCTCCAGAACGATCCTTTATACTTGAACTTCTGCCAGTTGCTCCCCCAACAGAAACTTCCCTAACGCCATTGTCAGTTGTAACAACCGCATTATCATCCTTCTTTTGCTCAGATGAGATAAGAGCAAAATCTATAACTTGAGACGGAGTTCCACCAGAGATATTTTGCTGCTGGCTGGGAGCTCCCACCGCTTCTGGAATTATCCTCTTTCGACCATCAGGGCGTCTGTACTCTCTTTGCTTCACAGGGCTAGAAATACGAGCAGAAGTTGCAGATTTATTTAAGCCATCAGCATCAGCTGCTCCAGATTTCTTTACAGCTTCAACTTGTGGTTCAGATGCCTTTGTTTTAACAGCCAAATCAACAGAAGGTTTGACAGTCGCTTGCTTTTGCTGCACATCCGAGACCACCTTTTTGCTAGCAGTTTGTTTAGCAGAGGCTGCTTCAAGCAACAATTGAGCTGGGCTTTCTGCTAGGTTGGCCTGCCGACCTCTAACATCGCCATAACGACTTCTCTTTAACTCGTCCAGTTCGTCATCACTTAGTCTGTTCCCAATTTCTTTCGCCTCAAAATGGAACGTAGCCACTGTCCCATCCAAAGAACAGGCAAAAAGAGAATAACCATCGGGACTCCTGTCCATAAAATTAAAGTCAATGAAGCTAAAAGGAAAAGCACGCAGCGAAAAATTCAGTGCATTTTGTATTAGGTAGCATGCATATCGAGCTACATGGAAGACGTTTTAAGCCTAACATACCATGACAAATCGACGACACTTTGGCTAAAGAAATGTTTAGCCACAAAGAGAGGGCGAGCACTCGCTGTTGTCCACACAGTTATAGTGCGATCCTGACTCCCAATTGCAATGACATTATATGGTTGTGATTCTTTTCCTCCAGTATTTGAGTTCCCATTGGTCCAGGCAACAGGTGCAGTGATCATTTCATGATTATTAGACAAGTTCCTTCTGAACATTGAGTGATTAAACTTCACAACAATAACAGGTGCATTGTGACCCAGGAAGTCAAAAGTAGCAGACCATTCTCCTCTCTCAAGAACGGGAGCAGAATGCCTTGGCTTCTGGAAACCGTGGGTTGTTGTTATAAAATGACCACAAGGAGACCACCCAAGCCGCCTAAAAAAGGTTGAACCAAGCTGAAAAAAATGGAGCAATCAGAACTCATTAAAAAGAAGGTAGAGAACAATAAAAACACGACATTAATATACATACAGATTTTGTCCAGTGGCCATCCGTTCTGTGAGCAAGACTCCAATCGCTTGTTCGCCAAATAATAACAGTCTTATCATCTGATTGACTTGCTATAAATGAGCCAATTGGATCCCAAGCAACGCCTTTTACCAGACTAGAATGCCCCCTAAGAACAGCAGTGCATATTCCGTTGGTCATATCCCATATATGTACAGTGTTATCCAAACTTCCACTAGCTAACATCGAATCATCAGAAGACCAGTTGAGATCCACCTACTCTAAGCACACAGAAAACAATTTGCAGTTAGACAAGACCTGGAGGCATCTTCAACAATTCCAAGAAACACACTGTCCTGACTAAAAAAAGCTCATACATCAGGTAGGATAAATTGAAAGAAAGATATTCAATATGCTCATTGAAGAGAAACTTGACAAGATCCATTCAGCAAAGTCAAATTCCGCATTAGTTAGGCCAGATGCAAAAGCAATTCCATTACCACATCTGCTGTGTGCCCTCTTAAAGTCATGACAACTTTCCAATTCTCCACATCAGGGGGTTCTCCGCTACCAAATTCAGTGGTTCCTGAACCAGGCTTTCTCTCATGGATCAAAATTACTTGATCATCAGACCCAGATGCTATGTATCGTCCATGCTTAGCCCACCTGACACAATTCACAGACCCAAAGTGATCACGGAGGGTAGCAAGGAGCCTCTGCGTCACATCATCATGCTCGACCTCCTTGTTGACAGATTTCATGTTCCATATCCGGACCTACATAAAATGCCAAAGAAAGAAAATTGTCAAGATATATATTAACACTTGGGAGTCTTGCAGCAATTTTAGTCCTCTAAAATTGCATGGTAAAACAAGCTGACGTGCATGATAACAATAAACAATTTCCCCATGCATGACACTTTCTCATTCATGGGCAACAGCATCATCTCACTATTTGAAGCAAACAATTCTAACAGAAAACCATAGATAACTACATTCATAGATCAAGACACAGAGAGGCCTCACTTTTCCAACAAAAGAATCACGACAATGACCAATTTTACTCATCTCTCATCATTGTATACAAGAATTACCAACCACCATGAAAACAAATAATTGAGCAGTGCTCAATGCTACAATATCTGACTTCCCTTCGACCTTTTATCAATAAGGAGGCTTTGAAACACGCTCAAAACTTATGACAAGGAAAGCTTCCAAGCTGGAATTCGAGCAAACCGTAAGCTGGAAGGTGAGAAATACCCGAGACTTGGTACAAATACCTTAAATTTCTTTTATTTTATTTTCTTTTTCCTTTGCATTCTCAAACAGAGCAAAAAAAGTGAACCAAGACGAGATCGCATTACCTTGTGATCACCACCTCCAGTAGCAAACCTGAGCCCTCCAGGCTGGACATCGATTGAGAATATCTGCATTCCCTCATGCCTCACCCAGCCCGGCTTCTCTGCAATCATCTCCGCTCCCTCTCGCCCCGCTAATCTTGAGAAGCCGCCCCTAAAGCACACTCATTGATGGCCTCTGGAAAAACAGACACATTTCATTTTGAGCCTTGCTAGGAACACCCATTCAGCTCGCTCCTAAACCGACACAAAACGACAGACTACCTCACTCTTCCCTCGAATCCGCAAAAACTACTGGAATTAGCAATCCGGAACCGAGAAAACAAATGAAGAAGTCACTCCTAAAAAGAGCAAATTCCAGGCGTACTCGAACGACCCAGGAAAACCCCGAAATTTACCAACCATGGAGACCATCCTAGAGAACCTCAGGTCAAGGAATGAATCAAACGCAAAACCCTAGATGGGTCATCTCCAGGCTCGAAAAAGAAGAAGAAAGACGAAAGCTTTGACCCCCTCGGCGACGGTCAAACTACTGGGAAGCCGCCGAGGTCGTAGACTCGGGACACTAGTCGAGGAGAGAACCCCAATGAGGGAACCAAGAAGGCCGGCTTCAGCATCAGACGCGGCCCAAATTTTGCGACGACGGACGGGGCACGAGCAAGAAGATTGAAAGAGACGGCGAGGGACGGGAATGGGGGGGCACGGTACCTTGCGTTGTTCCCCGTTTTGAGTAGCTTTCACTTTTTGGAGTGTGCGTGCGCGTGCGAGCGCAACTTTTCGCGAGACGGTTTGAATTTGAAAGCTCCCCCTTCCGCCTGGTCAATTACAGTCACCATGGGCGAGCAAATTCACGCAAGAACGACGAAATCAGGACGACGGAAGAAGAAGGACGACGACTGAAGAAGAAGAAGAAGAACAAGAACAAGGGCGAGGCTCTTACCAGAGAAATCAATCTGTCGCACCCCGGAACGTACTCTTACATGAAATGCGCACCTAGGTTTTCTTCTTTTCCTTTCTCTTTTTCTTTTTCTTTTTTTATTTTTTATTATTATTTTTTTTTAAATTTTACCCTATCGGTGCGTAAAAAATTGGGGTCCCTGTTTCTGCTTTTTAGCGACGATAGAAAGTGAAGGGAACATTTTGCCTCTGTTTTTTTTTTTGTTTATTCCTTTTCTTTTTGTCAGTATTAAAGTGAGAGAAATAAAAAATTGAAATAGTAATGATAAGATAAAATGGGAAAAGCTAAGAGCTAAGGTAAAGTGCTGCGTGCTTGCTTTTAACCGGGGTCCATCGATTGAATTCCCCCCATTATCAAAGAAAAAAAGGCGAGGTTCCAATTCTGCATGGAAATTAATTTAAAATTCAATTGATTATTCAAGGTATCGGAAATGGTTCTTTCCAATCTTTGACATTATGATCTTTTCGATTATAATTATTCTTTTTTTCACTTTATCGTACTTGAGGTTGCTAGTATGAGATTGGGTATTTGAGGTTACGTGAGAGAATGGAATACAATTTCGGTCCATTTCCTTGTTCTATGTTTACAAAAAGCAACAAGAAATCGTCATTAGATCTGATCATGAGTCAGAGGGTAAAAGCTTGCACAAGCCGTACTCGTGCCATAAGGGTTAGAATACACTTTATCGGTGGATCCAAACAAGGGTCTATAAATATAAAGTCCGGCCCAATTCAACATCAATCGGGCCCCCGTGGCCTGCATAGTTATTGCATAATATTTTTATGATGGAGGGGCTTAGGCAATATTTTTTGCCCTATCTCAAGGTCCGAACCCGATATTTTGATTGGCTATAGCAATCACCTATTTGTGTAAGCACTCGCATGAAACACGAAAATGTGTAGTTGGCTTTGCTTGAGCTTGAAGTGGGTCGGCGGATGGTCGCCGAGCTCAGGATGAGTTGTCGACGGCGGCCGACGTACAGTGGCCCCTCCGTAGCTTGCATTTTCTTAAATGCCACGTCAGTCAACGGTCCGACATAGAAAGAAGTGGGGAATTCAAAGGTCGAATTTACGAAAAAGAGAGCTTTAAGATCTAATTGGAATCTCTTGCAATGATTTGGCCTAAGTGATAACTTTTCTATTAAACAAAGTGGCTAATCATTGTCAACTTCTAGGAAAAAAAAATTTCAGTGCGTCGATTATAGCATGATTTCTAAAACTTGTGCCAATTCATATTCCAACGCCCGAGTCTTCAAATTTTCAATTTTATGTTTGGATCCTAAATCTTATTATCGTTTTCAACAATTCAATTTTACACAGACGAAATATATACGTGGCATTTTGTATTAATTTCTCTTATTTTTTTTCGTGTAAGTGTCGCCAGCGTTGTGGCGCCATATTAAAAAAAAACTAAAAAAATAATTAAAAATACTGAAAAATTCAAAAAATGGAGAGATCGTACAAGGGCAAGGATTAGAAGGGAGGGGTGGCAAGGCAACGGCCCCACCTGCTAGCAAGGCTTGTCGATCGATGGCAGCCCTCACCAACCCGATGAGTGCCTACTACTTTGGCCCATACCTTAGCAAGGGCAAGGGCCTTCACTCAATGATGATAATGACACATGTCACGAGACTCAATCGACCTTCGTCCGATGGTGGCAAGCCATGTCATGCCATCACTGTTGAGGCTCCTTGCTTGGAGTTGGCAAGGGCTACCGACCCTCACAACGATTACTATGAGGATTCCTACCCAAACCATCTATCGACGACAAGAGGGGGCGGTAAGCCCATTCCTTTTCTTTGATGTTAAGTCATGCTAATTTGAATTCCGACAAGTTTCATCAGCTTATTGTATACAAATGAAAAAAAAATGACAAAAAAGGCATTCGGATTTTTCTATTCATTAATAACCAACAAAGCTAAGGGAAAAATAATGCGGAAGATGGCAAGAATTTTTTCTTTTTCCGTCCTCCTTAAAATGTATGAAAAGAATTTAGGATTCAAATAATATATATTTGAGGATCCTTATCCAAAAAAACATATACATATATACTCGTAAGTTTCGAAACCATTGAATCAATAAAGCAGAAAGTCTGTGAGTAAATAATAGAATAAGATAAAAAAAAAAAAAAAAAAAAAAAAAAAAAAAATCAGCAATAAGCCCAGCTTCATAAATCTTTGAGACAAAATCCACGTTCCTGAGTGCGAACTCCCGAAACAGAGCCTCGGTCCGGCATTTTTCATGCGCCTTATCTTTGCATGCGAGACGTAGGAGAATCACGTCGTCCTCTGTGCGCTGGTGACGCTCCAGTGGGATCCTCTCGCCGTTTCACTCCTTCGTCTCCTCAGCAGAATGCGAGCTTTCTCAGCCCTTTGTTGACCCTGGTTATATGCTACCGTCCTCAGGAGCATGACTGGGAGTTCGTCCATAAGGACGCTAGGAAATTCTCAAAGAACGCGATTCTTGGAAAACCCATCACGGAATTTGCATCATCGTGCCGTACTTGCTCGGTCCGATTCCGCTGGTCACGCTTCTTCAGCTCCGCCGCGCGCCAAAACTTTGGTTTCTCCCGACGTGCGCCATTTGTTCGACAGAAGTCCCCAACGAGCGCAAACAGGGTACAGTCCCTCGCTTTCTGAGTATTCTCGCTACTGTCGAAACCAAGGTCCTCTAGATCTCTTCGCGAGTGTCCACAGGTGGGGTTTACCTATCGATGGATCCGCTCTGTCGTGCGTGATCAATGTCTGTGCGAACTCGTTTGATCAAAACACGGGCAGACAGGTGCACTGTCAATGTGTAAAATTGGGTTTTTTGGAGGATGTCAGCGTTGGGTCTTCTCTCGTTGATATGTACATGAAAACTGAAAGTGTCGAGGATGGAAGGAGAGCGTTTGATGAGATGTCAGACAGAAACGTTGTGTCCTGGACTTCGTTATTGTCTGGTTATACACGAAATAATTTGAATGGAGAGGCAGTGGAATTGTTTCGTAGAATGCAAGTAGAAGGTATAAAACCGAATGCGTTTACCTATACAGCCGTTCTTGGAGCTTTAGGGGATGATGGTTTAGCTGAAAAGGGGATCCAGTTACATGCTATGGTAATCAAGGACGGTTTTGCATCAGCTACGTATGCTGGAAACTCTTTGATCAATATGTACTCAAAGGTTGGGAAAATTAGAGATGCTAGATCTGTTTTCAATGCGATGGAGAATAAGGATGCGGTTACATGGAATAGCATGATATCTGGCTATGTTGCCAATGGACATGATATGGAAGCTCTTGTAATGTTTCATTCAATGAGAAATGCTGGAGTTAGCCTCAGCCAATTGACTTTTGCGAATGTCATCAAGTTATGTGCTAATGTCCGAGAACTTAGCTTTGCAAGACAGCTTCATTGCCAGGTAGTGAAGATGGGGATGGAATTCGATGATAAAGTTAGGAAGGCGCTCATTGGTGCCTATAGTAAGTGCTGTGAAATGGATGATGCCTTCAAGAGCTTTTCATCAGTGTCTAGATATCAAGATGTGGTCTCATGGACAGCCATCATTACTGGGTATTTGCAAAACGGTCAAGCTGCACAAGCGGTTGATTTATTTTGTCAAATGAGAAGAGAAGGAGTAAAGCCTAACGATTTTACTTATTCCCTGATCCTTGGAGCCCAGCCCCTAATTTCTCCTTATGAAGTGCACGCACAAGTCATTAAAACCAATTGTCAGTCGTTGTCTACTGTAGGTACTGCACTTTTAGATGCTTATGTGAAGATAGGGTCCACTGATGATGCTGCAAAAGTTTTTAAATCAGTTCGAGAGAAGGATGTTGTTTCTTGGTCGGCAATGTTGGCTGGTTATGCACTATCAGGGGACACAGAAAATGCTGTAAAAGTTTTTCTTCAGTTGGGCAAAGAAGGGGTCAGACCAAACGAGTTTACATATTCAAGTGTAATTAATGCTTGTGCAGCTCCTTCAGCAGCAGTGGAACAGGGGAAGCAGTCACATGCATGCTCAATCAAATCAGGATACAGTGACGCTATATGTGTAAGTAGTGCGCTTCTCACAATGTACGCGAAGAGAGGAAATATAGAGAGCGCAAGCAAAGTGTTTCAGAGACAAAGGGAGAGGGACTTAGTATCCTGGAATTCCATGATATCTGGATATGCACAGCATGGTCATGCAAAGAAGGCTCTAGAGGTATTCAACGAAATGCAAAGGCAGAAGATGACAATGGATGGCATCACATTCATTGGCGTGATTTCTGCCTGTACTCATGGCGGTTTTGTGAAGGAAGGTGAAAGATACTATGATATGATGGTTAATGATCACCAAATCAGTCCGACAATGGAGCACTATTCTTGCATGGTTGACTTGTACAGTCGAGCAGGAATGCTAGAGAAAGCCATGGATACCATTAATGAAATGCCATTCCCACCTAGTGCCCCTGTTTGGCGGTCTATCTTAGCTGGTTGTCATGTTCAACGGAACTTGGAGCTAGGTAAACTGGCAGCTGAGAAGCTCATCTCCCTTCAGCCTGATCACTCTTCTGCGTATGTCTTGCTCTCCAATATATATGCAGCTGCAGGCAAATGGAAAGAGAGAGCTGAAGTAAGGAAAATGATGGATGGAAGGAAGGTAAGGAAGGAAGCTGGGTATAGTTGGATTGAGGTGAAGAACAAGACCCACTTTTTCTTGGCTGGCGATGTTTCACATCCATTGCAGGATAGAATTTATGCTAAACTTGAAGAATTGGGTGTTCGTCTTAGGGATTATGGCTATCGGCCTGATACAAATTACGTTCTTCATGATGTTGAAGAGGAACATAAAGAAGCAATCTTGTCTCAACACAGTGAGAGGCTGGCTCTTGCTTTTGGATTAATTGCTACATCTCCAGAAACTCCCATCCAGATTTCAAAGAATCTTAGAGTGTGTGGGGACTGCCATAATGTCATAAAGTTGGTGTCCGTAATTGAAAGGAGAGAGATTATTGTCAGGGATTCAAACCGATTCCATCACTTTAACAGTGGCTCGTGCTCTTGTGGCGATTACTGGTAATACTTTAGAGATTCATTGAAAAGTGATACAAGACCTTCCATGTTAAGCCAGGGCTCATTTACTGTCCACATCTTGAAGCCATGCGTAGATTGACTGCTCGATGTCTCAATCGAGAAAAGAAAACCTGAGCAGTAATTTTGTGGTTATTCGACTGGAAGGATAAACATATTGAAGAATTACAATTACTTGGGCATGTGAGGGTTATTCAGTTCAGTCGGCAGGTCAATCATCTGAAATTTGGATATCCACCACCCTTCCGCATGTGGTGATTGGTGATCTGCACGACTGGTGACTCCTCTCTGATTATTACCGGTGACTTACCTGTTCATGCTTGCTTCCTTCTCGTGTTAGGTCGCTCTTCTTTCCAACAAGAAAGATCTTCTCCTGGACTGCATAGCTTGTTGACACAAACAAGGCTTGCTTCCACATATCCAGCCACTATCGAAGTTAGTACCGAATTTTGTTGAACGGTAAGCAAAATTCTTGGTCAGACTTTGTCGAAGTCGAGTTTGAGATTGTCAAATCCAATCGCAATCAAGTACAACTGCATACTCGTTGCATTCGAGTGGAATCCAAATAGCGAAGACTGACACCCCAGAACTGAGATTGAGAAGGATCCTCTTAGCGGAATTGTAAATTTCCGAAGAACCAGTTGAAAGGTGCTCCACCAGACACTCTAAAAGCGCATTCGAGGAGGGGTATGGTGGAGGCTCTGTAACTTTTTTGTTTACGCAACTGCTTTAGAATACACAAGGCATATCCATGGCCATGTGTGTCAATCAGAATTCACGCCGTTTGCAATATAAAAACCTGGAATACGATTTACGCTTAATTTATTTCTGCTCCTATAAGTTTACCTTCTACATTTACGTTTTATTGCTGTAATCTAATCGTTGTTAAGACATGCAGAAGGTTCCCTGGTCTATCTAAGAGCAGCAGGAAGGAGCCAAGCATGCAGAGAAAGCTCTTCAAGTTGGCAGCTTCAAAATGCCTGATGACCAAACCGAAGTCAAACCTCGCTTTTTTCTCTCAGCTGGAGAAGATATACTAGACAGAGATGGACTTTGCAGCATGTAATTTAAAGTCGAAAAACAGTCTTATGTGTATTTCCGAAACAACCTTTTCAAATTACTTCTTTCTGCAAGTTAATAAAAGCAATTTGCAAAAAGTAAACTTAGCTGTTGTGAATACAGAGAATGGAAAGAGCAAATCACCGGCCTGATTGCAGAAGCAAAAACGAAATGGAATGATACGGGGATTGATGGGTATCAATTACATACAAATCCAGCTGATCAAGCTTGCTTTCGGTATAAAATCAATCAAAACCCAATCAACCTTCTTCCCCAAACTCCTTTGTGAATCTCTCATGAACCTCAAGGTCAGCTTTGCTCACAGTTGGTCTCTGTCTTGCAAGCACCTTATCGAAATCTGTTCTTGAGATTGGCGGTGGAATAATCTGCATCAGTTGATGAACAGAAAAAAAACTTAATAGTCAGATTGCATGCACTCACTTCTAAAGTTTCTGAGATAAGCACGTTCACATGATAGGCTATATGTCTCTCCAACGACTATAATCATATACATTTTGCTACACTAAGAAACTTCCGATTGAGTGAACTTCTGACTTGAGTCACCAGTCACAACGGATCTGCAGTGCTGATGTGGCATATTTTAGTATATATAAAGCAGGGAGGATCTCATATCAAGCATTGCTTGATCACCAAAAGTTCTGTCCATTGCTCCAAGCATCAGCTAAAATATCTATTCTCTCATTTTTCAAAATGAATATCCTCATACCAGGAAAGGTTTCACTAATACCTTAGCAGCTTGCCCATCGGCCGCCAGGTCCTGCATGGTGATTTGAACAGCACCTTGTTGCTTTGGTCCACATGGCATCCACATACTATTAGAAGTCTTCATGAAAAACATGGCATCCTGAGTTTTCCGAACAGGCTCAAAGAGGACATCCTTGACCTGTCATTGTGAAAATAGATGGAGTTGGCCAAGAGATAAGCTGATAATTTGAATAAGGGAGGAAAGCTGTTCTATTTTGTGCTTACACAAACAGATATATCTGAACCAGAAAATCCCCCTGTCCTCGAAGCCAAGCTCTCAAAATCACTGTCTGCTAAATTGTGAGGAGTGTCTCCTAAGTGCACCTATTCACATTTACAAAGCCATAGGAAAGACATGAATAAACTATACTTAGTTTGCAGTATACTTTCGAAACAATGTACTTACAGAAGAACTTTAATACCTTAAACATGTGCTGCCGAGCCTTAAGATCTGGTAGGGGAATATATATACGCTTGTCAAAGCGCCGCCGGATTGCCTGTAGTTTGTCAATAATCATGAGAAACAATCATGTGATGGGCCACCCAGAAAAACCACCGAAACATCTTATCATACATCCATTTACCTGATCAAGAGAATAAGGAGTATTTGTTGCTGCAAGGACAAGAACTTTATCATCATTGTTTCCAACACCCTGAAAGAAAGCAATTCATATAATAAAACCATTTTAATTCTCAGACCAGCAGAGGATCTAATTCATTCTGTAACCAGCTCTGGAGATTTTTCCCCCATCATCAGTATAAGGAAAACAACTTTTCAAATTATCAACAATCGCCGCATCATGTAACCATTCAGTTCACCGATGTTCTATTATACAAGCAACAGAGGAGGCATTACAAAGATCTATTAACAAATAGGGGCATCCATACATTATAAAAGAGAAACCATGTGGCAACAGAAATCTCTGCTAACCTGCATTTGGACAAGAATTTCTGTTTTAATACGTCTAGAAGCTTCACTCTCATTTCCTTCTCCACGTTGGCCACTTAGAGAGTCTATTTCATCAATGAAGATAATTGAAGGAGCACTCTCACAAGCCATCTGAAAAAGATTGGAAACTAACTTCTCACTTTCACCCATCCACTTTGATACCAGATCTGAAGAAGAAACACTAGCCACCAAAAAGTCAGGTCATAAATGACACAATCTTGGCATTAGACTCATAAATATGACCTAAACTACAGAATTTCCATCAGTGATGTAGAGATTTGAGACTCAACGCGTACACAGATGCATCCAGAATGGCCAGACATTAATTGATCTTATTTAAATGCAAATGAACACTGGAAAAAAAATGGGCTTAGTATGAAAAAGCTTGCTGTAGTATATCTTGCAATGGTGATTAGAGAAGCTACAAGTGCAGCTCAAACAGATTCCTAATTGCAAAGAAGCACATTTCACAATCTCTTTTCAAAGTAGCAGAATAAAATGGAATCATCTGTGCTTGCAACTAAAATAAAGCACAAATCTGCAGGCACTTGCCAGAGAACTCTGTGAGAAAGGACCACCAGAAAGATGTTTTTCAGGAAGCAGAGTTAATGGAAGGGGTCCACGAGATTCGCAAGGGATAATGAAATATCTAACGTGCAAAGTGATGAGAACAAATCCAACTCTGCAAAAGTTTAACTTTACCATCCACCCAAGGAAGGAAAACAATCTGAACTATTCTAGAAGTAAGGAGGATTAACAGGATTTCAAAAGTGAAAAAAAATTCGACAAGATGAACAAATAGATAAGACATAGGGAACAAAATACTGATGGAGGTGTCTCTCAATTTCTTCTGCAAATTCCGAATGCAATGACAAAGCATATGCCCATTCATGTTGAAATAAGTGTTGCAAGTTCCAACATTAATTTATCACTTGACCTGATTGCATAAGGGAAATGTAAGCCTTTCTGACTAATTACTTGCAACTAATATGGCAAAAGAAAATTTGCGAAAAACATGATAAACTTGAAATCTGCACTATGTCACACTGCATGACAATGTACTTATACAAGAGTATAGACATCATATGCCCCTCTCTAATACATACTCCAGTATCGACAGCTCCAGTAAAAGGAAAGATGGACCCACACTTTTACCAGCTAAAACCTTGCATCATTTGGGACTTACCATGGTGTTGTCCTATCAAACATCATACAGATATAAATGTATGCCTAATAGATTCGCATAGGTCCCACTTTGTAGAACAAGCACAGAATCCAAAATGTCAATATCTGGAGGATTGTACACCAAACTACATTGTACTTTAACTAAATTTTGATTTCAACCAAAAATCCCCCAAAAGTATAGTAAATGGTCCCTTTTGGAAAGGTAAAATTGTTAAATTGCCTGATGATGGCTACCTAAAAAAGGTAGAGTCTGCTTCTGTTGCCACAGCTTTTGCCAAATATGACTTCCCTGTTCCTGGTGGACCATACAAAAGAAATGCCCTCCATGGCCGCCTCTTCCCTGAAATGACAGTTGAATAATACAATAAGAATCACCAACACTAATGCATAGATACCCCACTCAATGATTTGCGACGTGAAATTATACAATGTCAAGAAGATAATGCACTTCACAAACATCTTCAGAGAGAGGATCTCGTTGGGTAAAAATTTCTGAAACTGTGATAGTAATAAGGATGAAAAAATTCTCATCAAAAGAAAAGGCTGATTATATTACATCATATCAGAAGAGCAAGCAAACTAAAAATGAGGCCGGCGATGTCTCTTCCGATAAATGAAACTGGTAAATTGGACTTATCTAAAGGCGAGGCAAACACCTTCCTTCAGTTTAAGTACTGAACAACAAACAGATTCTGTGCCTTCATCACCAAAAATACAAATTTATGCTATCTGGTCACGCTAAGATCTACTTAAAGCCTGTAAGAGACCAACTCCATGACCACTAAAGTCCAGCAATGAAGCAAATGCCACTTTCTCACTTTTTGAATCATTTTTCTTCTGGAATAGATAGCAAGACTGCTTCCATAGAGTTCATGCAGTGACTCACGAGGTGGCTATAATAACAAGAGGGCTCCATGCCTAGACATGTCCACAACCGATGGTTAACAACGTCAGCCTTCACGAAGCAGAATGATGCAACTTGGTTCCCCAACAAGAGTCTGAAAGAGCCCCTGTAAGAAGAGAGGGGACTACCATTTGCTTTTGTTGTTTTTTTTTTTAACATTCACAATCAGAGCAGATGTTGCTGAAGCCAGAAACATCAAAAAGCAATGCACGGCAGCCAGAACAAGAGTGCGCTTCTCGACCAAATATCAAGGATAGAAATAGCCATTTTGAACATACTTAGTTGGTGCCTTGGCCACTCGGTTTGACTTTCACAAAACAGCAATGTGCAGACCCTGTTTCATTTCACAACGATACTATTCCTTTCAACATACACCATGAAATGGATAGGCCACTTCAAACATGCAAGCTTCAATTTAAGATGGATAAGACAGAACTTCCCAAAGGGGGTCAGGCACTAAATTCTGAAGCATGCTCTAGAGCAGTCCTTCAGCGATAAGATCATCAAACGACGAAACGAAGAAAAATGCGTGTTTAGCATCACAATCTGTTAGAATCAAGGAAAGAATGTAATTGCAGGGCCGGCTCAAAAGCAACTAAACGATCCAACCAGACAAGGGAAAATCCGAGATCAACGAATTCCAAATTACCGGTGAAGAACTGGGGGAATTTGACGGGCAAAATGACAGCTTCCTGAAGCGCCTGCTTGGCGCCCTCGAGCCCCGCGACGTCGCCCCACTTCACATTCGGCTTCTCCCTCACGATCGCGGAGTTCAGACCAGCTCGGAGCTTCTCCTTCTCCGCGTCGTCCCCGCCCTCGCCGCCGTCCTTGGGCCTCGCATTGGGCCGAGAAGCCGCCGCGGGGTCCCCACCGGAGGAGGAGCCGGAGCCGGAGCCGCCGCCGCCGCCGCCTTCGAGGACGGCGCGGATCTCCTCGGCGCGGCGGAGGTACTCGGTGAACTTCTGGGTGATGGCCTCGCGGATCTTGGGGTTCTTCTCGTACTTCAGGTGCGTCTTGAAGTACTCCAGCGCGTTCATGTAGAGCGCGAACGCCTTGGCGTAGTTCCCGGCGTTGTCCTCCTGGACCGCCTGCCTCGCGTACTCGATCGCCTGCTCCTTGAAGTTGCTGTACATGGCTCGATGGCGGACGCTTCCGGCAAGCCGCGCATGGAGAGATTCCGAGATCGCAGGAGCGACGGAAAGGGAGCGGCGCCGGAGGCGATGGCGGCGATCGGAGGAAAGCCGGGGGGAATCGGAATCCGGTTGCTTGGCCCGTTCGTGAATCGGGTTGCTTGACGGAACCGGCGGACGAAAGAGTCTTTCTTCTTGAACGAGGAGATCTTGTATTATTATTTTTTATATTTTTAAGAAAATATAAAATACTATTTCAATTTCGAATTTCGAATAGGTTCTCGTCAATGGAATCAAGAAGAGGGGCGATTCACATTTCACCGACTTAAGTCGTGGGAGTTTGCCGAATTACCCGTGATGGCCCGATTTTTTGCAATTTGCCCCCCGCGTATTTTGAAATTGTTTGTGAATGCGTCCCGCGACGTTGACTTTTGGGAAATAATACTTGGGGACCAGGCCATGTGGCAATGCGTGATTAGTTATAGAGAAAATAGATCAGAAACGTATAGGCACCGAAAAGGAAAATAGAATATATATATATATATAATTAACTTTATAAGTAGAGCTAATAAAATCTGAAAAAAATCTAAAAAAACAGATTTGATGAGAAAAGTTAAAAAAAAGAGAGAGAACATATATAATTGACTGGAGGGAGATTGCGTTTTGAGTCGATGTTTGTATGTTATAAAGGGTTAAAGGTGTCTCGAGTTAAAAATAAATTTTAGAAGATATGCACCAAGAGATTAAATCTATTAATGCCAAGTGGGAGCATCAAACTCAGTTTTGGTTGAAAGTTGGTCATAACAAGCCAACTGAGTTCGCGGTAGCGTTGTTCTTGGGAGAACCATCAACTATTTGATTCATTTTTCTAGGCCTTTGTTGTTTGGTTCAATTCTTGCGTGGAACTAGTTTGGAGTCGAATTTTTCAATTTTTTTTTAAATTCGAATTCATTAACATTTGTATATTACCTTTAATATTCGACATGGAGAAATAACTACACAGTCACTTAAACGAAAATATGTTTTATAGTCAACCAATACTTATTTTGAACTTTTAATCTTCGCTAAAACAAATAAGAAGCAAGTAGTTTTTCAATTGGAACTTGATGAAGCTTGGCGCCAACTAATTTGATTCTTAATTCTAATTCGTCGATACCCTGATTTATCAACACCGAGGATGATGACATTGATTCCCCATTTCAAATTAGGAAACTAATAAGCTTATGTTTTTCGCATCCATATTAAAGGTCATTTTGTTTTATATAATTGAAGTTCATTTATCTTAACTTTTGCGATAAACATCACGCGTAAATTCAAAAAATTTGAAAAACACTTTGTTCAAACGATCACGTTATATTCCAGTTCCACGGCCACTTGATTTGATTCGTCGGCAGTGGCGTCCGCGTGGCTGGAACGGCTTCGAGAAGACGCCCCGCCGAACGACGCCGTAAGGACGAGCTGCCCCACCCGACCGCGCGGCGATGACGTCGTAAGCGCGTAGATAAGCATAAAGAGAGAGAGAGAGAGAGAGAGAGAGAGACGCGGAAATTACACATTTTTCCTTTTCGTTTGGTGGGGAAGTTAAAATAATAATCAGGACGAACCCCGAAAGGAAGAGAGAGAGAGAGAGAGAGAGAAACGGAAATAAATCACGAAAAAAGAGGAAAGAAAAATAAAAAGAGAAAAAGAAGGAAAGGAAATTAAAAAGATAAGAGAGAGAGAGAGAGAAGGCGTCTGGAATCTTCACCGCGAGGGACCAGGTATCCCGAAAACCGCCTTTGTGTGGAGGTGCTTTGCCTTGCTTTTTAGCCCATCCTTCACCCCCCCTCTCTCCTCTCCATTCCAATATTTCCTTCCCTTACCTTCCCATCCCATCGCACCTCTCCAAAGATTCCACCTTTCGTCTCTCTCTCGAAGCCAAACCCTCTCGATCTATATTGCCCTCAAACCCTCTCGATCTATATTGCCCTCCTCCTCCTCGATTCATCCCTCGCAAAACCAGACCCCCGGATCAGCCCCGAAAGAAGGTAAGCGTCTCCGTCGTTCGAGGTGATTTCGTTTGGTTTTTTTGGAGGTAAAGGGGGAGCCTTTAGATCGGTAGATCTGGATCCGTTTGGTGGGTTGTTTGGATCGTGGGTTTTCGGGATCGGGTCTTGAAAATCGCTCTTGATTTGGTGTGTGTTTGCGTGTGTGGTTTGGCAGGTCGGACAAGAAAGATGGCGGAAGAGCACCGGTGCCAGGCCCCGCGCCTCTGCGCGAACAACTGCGGCTTCTTCGGCAGCCCCGCGACGCAGGATTTCTGCTCCAAGTGCTATCGTGACCTCCAGCTCAAGGAGCAGCAGTCCTCCAACGCCAAGCTCGCTTTCAACCAGACCCTGTCCTCCTCCTCCTCCTCCTCGCCGTCCTCCTCCTCCTCCTCCTCGATCGTCGAGCCGCCGGCCGCGGCCGTCGACTGTAAGGTCGCGGCCGTGGCCCTCGAGGCGAAGCCGGGGGGGCGGCGGCGGCGGCGGCGGCGGCGGAGGAGGCGCCGATGCCGGCGGTGTCGAACCGGTGCTCGACGTGCAGGAGGCGCGTGGGGCTCACGGGGTTCAAGTGCAGGTGCGGGATGACCTTCTGCGGGTCCCACCGGTACCCGGAGAAGCACGACTGCGGGTTCGATTACAAGGGCCTGGGGAGGGAGCTGATCTCCAAGGCCAACCCGATCGTGAAGGCCGAGAAGCTGGACAAGATATGATCGGGAACAACCTTCTTTTAAACGAATTATATTTGTCGTCCAAGTTTAAAACTTGAATTGCATCTGTGTGATTTGGAATTTGGGGATTCGGTTGTCGTTTTGGGGGGCCGATGGCGGCGGCGGCGGTCGGCGCTAGGGTCGGGCGATGATCGTCCGCCAGCGCCCGGTTGGTGGGGTGGGGGTGGGGGGTGGGGGTGGGGTCAGGTCGATGGAGACGTGTTGGTACGGTGCTGCATGTAAATTCCATGATACTCTAGTAAATTCCTTGTCATTTACTCTTTCGATTAACGCCGATTAACGCTAAGTCCTCAGCCGAACCGATCGTCCCGACAATTAATTATTAGCGCGGTGGTTGGCGGAGAGTACGAAGGATTATCTGTCCGGTCCCGCTCCGCCGGGGGGAGAAGGTATTAAAAAAAAATCCGAAATTGACCGAAACGATTAGCAAATTAGTTGTTTAACGAGAACTAGAGGCGCTTGAAAATTCCGATTTTTCTCCCTAGTTTAGTGTTTTTCTTCAATTGCGAAATTCTGTGTTTGAACAATTGGGAGATGGTGGGTGCGGGAATTATAATGAAATCTTAAGGACGAGGGGGCGTGGATAAGCATGAATTGGTAGACTAATCGACCTCGGGCGAGACGTGGGCCGGGTCGGAAGCTTTTGAAATGCGTATTTTAATTGGGCTCTGAGATGCGTATTTTAATTGGGTAGTTTAAATTGGGCGGAGATGGGAAGACGAAAAGGGTTTCTTAACATCGGTGGATGACGTGAGGCATAGGTGTTGACACGATGTGGGTCGTTGCTAGTTGTGTTGATTGGGATGACAGTGATTTTTGCTGATGTGTTATTACTCATGGAGCTAGGAAAAATTATTTGATATCGTGCTTCGGCAATTTTGAAGGATTCTAGGGGGGTAATCATAAAGTTGAAGAGGAAACACCGTCGATAGCTTTCTTAGTTGACGAGACGAGTATTACCAATATCGATCATGTGGCCTAGTCTATCTATGGAATAACCTATAGTTATGTGGCCTAGTCTATCTATGGTATAACCTATAGTTACGTTTGTGGGAAAACTCTTGTCTCGTTCAATATTTTGGCGACATAACATCTGAATATGTTCAAATAATGTTGGTACAAGAAAATCTCACCAATGGGATGAAACTTAATTCGGATAAATCAGAATTCTAAATAATCAAGATTTGTATTACTTCACCTTCTTCAATGATGGCAACACTTGTTATTGCAAAAGAATCATCATCGCGACAGCCGATCACCATTGACCCCTATCATCGTGTAAGGATCATTGCCTCACGGCTGTTCAAGGTCATATTCACCGACTAAAGCTTCTCGGCCGACATCTCCACCTTTGCCAAGTCGACAATTTCCACTTGGTCCTCGATGATAGCAACACTTCTATTGCAAAAATGAGCTTTCACCTTTTCTTTTCGTTCTTTTGTTGGGGGGGGTCAACATGTTGAGCACAAGTGGGCTTGGTAATGCTTCTTAGGCCCTGTATCGAACCAAACTCTACCATCGGGCCTTCCAATTTGAACTTGCTCAACTTGAGTCGGCCTGTGAGTCAAGTCAGCTTTGAAATGTCACGTCATATTAAGGGTAATAACCAATTTAAAATAAAATGCATTGACGTTGGATATTACATGTTAATTTGCTCGATAAAGTTGAAAAAAAATAGAAAAAGACAAGGGCACTGGAATTTATCAAATCTTGGGACAACGCAAAGCAATGCTTCAATTGACATATGTAATCTCAACCGTGATTTCCTCATTCTTAATGTATAATCTCAATGTTTTTGATGGAATTTGCCTCGTCGACAGAACATTTTTCACCAAAAGTTATTCTTCGGTCTTTATTAAAGGTGATAGGTTTTATGGCGACTCCAGATAGAAATATTACAGATACATTGGGATATGCTTTTATAGTATTTAATCAACATTAAATAAGATAAAGATACAATGTTGAAATTTAATGGACGACTAAGCACTTGGAAACAATAGCAAAGATACATGGACGAGATTTAATAGACGACAAGAAATCTGAAAACTACAACTATATTACAATACATGAATTGAAAGATAATTGAAAGATAACATGTTTCATTTATTTGTTGCGGGGCTTACTATAGTATAAAAACACTAGAACTTATAGCCTTCACAGCACAACTACCTATAAGCATAGTTTTAGCCATGCTTTCACATATTCAAAGCTTTTGGTTCTATATGTTCACATCATCATGACTTCTCATATCCATGATTACTAAATTCACATGAATAACTTCCTCATCCTATATGTCAATTTCAATGTCGATGACTTGATCCCAAATAAGTGACATTTAATGTTGATAACTTCCTCATTGTCGATACTCTTCAAGTTGTTGACACTCATCTAAAAGAGCTTAAATTTCTGAAAATTTCGCTAATAATTAAGTTGTTAACTATTCTTTTCGTCGATGACTTATGCTATTTATCAAACTATGCTCTCATTAACTAAATCTATTACTTGTCCATAATAACCAAAAGTTTCATTTTTTGTGTAAACAAATGCCTCATTTTAAAAGAATTGAACCATCCATTGATTATTCGATTCATTCAATTCTTTTAAGTTAAAAAACTAAGAGTCATCATGTGCCCCATTGTCATCGACAAATTTGATTTTCCCTTGCCAAACTTTATCTTGGTCAAATTCATCATATGGCTCGCATTTTTTTTTTCCACGAAAGGCATGTTCTGTGTAAGGTCTTCATGTGACCCGCTAACTTTGTCCTTGAATAGTTGCTCATACTTAGACGCTCTTGTTGCAAATCGGAATAAATCAACAAAACTTCAGCCTTTTCTCTAAGATTGAATTTTTATTCATGGAAAGGCAAATTTGTGAATTCTTTCTCTAAGAGTGAAGTAAGACATTTATTCCTAGCCCTCTTGAATTGACTAGAAAACTGATCGACTGACTCATTATCATATTAATAGATTCTAGGTAATTAGCAATTGATACCTCATGTAGCATTCTATAAAATAAAAAATGACATTGTCTTTCCATCTCGACCAAAGTGTGGATTGAATTAAGAGATAAATTTGTATATTAAGAAAAAAGGAAATCATTTGTTCATACTTCTCCACATTGTGCAATAAATAGACCAATGTGTTCGATAGTCGATTGGTCATCTTCGCTGGTGAAAACAACAAAGTTAGAAGTTTTGAATTCTCTTGGGTAAGGCATAATGTCAACCCAATCCAAATGTAGCTTTTTATATACTAGCTTGACCATTCGTTTGTTGGCACCTAATTGTTGTTATAAGAGTTCAACTGTTTGATTAGGATATGCAAGTTGATAAATTTGCCTTTCACATGCCTTAAGGTCAAGGTGCATCGGTTGATAGACTTGACCTTTTTGCCCCTCGGTTCAAGGTAGATAGGATTTCCAAGCATTCGTAAAATCCTTACTAGTGGTGGGATCACATGGCTTATATTATTTCCATCATTCAGT
Organism: Eucalyptus cloeziana; assembly: GCA_014182715.1. Classification (NCBI taxonomy): domain Eukaryota; kingdom Viridiplantae; phylum Streptophyta; class Magnoliopsida; order Myrtales; family Myrtaceae; genus Eucalyptus; species Eucalyptus cloeziana. The sequence goes on along the minus strand of CM024635.1, from coordinate 47,485,473 downwards.
TGACTAAGAGTTAAGGGAACATATTGGAAGCCATTATATTCGATTGAATCGGTATGGATTGATTGAATGTTGCATGCTCGGAGATGACATCATTGATCACATTGACGGCTATGGAACATATTGGAAGCCATTATGTTTGATTGAATCGGTATGGATTGATTGAATGTTGCATGCTTGGAGATGACATCATTGTTCACATTGACAACCATCGACTTGATTAGAGTAGAGATGTGTCTTTATGACTCTAATACAAAAATTGAAAACTAACATTATTTGTTTATTTGTTGCGTTTTAGGGGCATCTATATTACACAAACTCTAGAATTTATAGTCTTCTCATAATTTCCTATAAGCAGTTCTTGAACAATTTTAGTTACGTATTCGCTTCTTTGGAGTTTTCGGTTCCAAATTTTACGTTGCTATGTCTTCTCATTTCTAAGTAGTTATTGTGACTGACTTCCTCAATCTATACTTCAATGTCGATGTAGATGACTTCATTCTAGCTAACTAATGTTTGCTATTGATAATTTATTTAGTTGTCGATACTCTTCAAATAGCTTAAATATCTAAAAATATTGCTACCCATCAAGTTGCCGATTGTTTTTCTCCTCGATGATTTTCACTATTCACCAAACTTTGCTCTCATCAACTGAGTTTATCTAGGAATAAAGTAGAAAACCAAAAAAAAAAAAAAACTGAATTTATCTCTCATCCATAATAACCAAAAATTGTTAATTTATGTGTAAACATTTAATATTCGGCATGGATAGTTATATTATTATCATCACCTATCCTTTGACTTGTATTAACTAAATAAATTGGTTAGAATGATGATAAGAAATGCGCATGCAAATCAATCATCGATGCTTTTTTTGTCGATTGAATTTTAAAAGTAAATTAAAATTACGAAACCAATTATGAATAGTGGCTTTTACATCCTATCTCAAAAGGAAAATTTACTCAATTAGCTTGAAATATATTGTATAGTTGTCAATTCAGTCATGAATTTTCCAATTCGACCATTGAAATTCTAAATCTTTGCGGGAGAATTCTTCCAATCAATTGATATTGAAAATCGCTAACACAGCGATTTACAGGTTATCTAAGTCAATATGCCACGTGGGAGAACCAACGATAATTAGATATCACATCAGCTACATTAATTTGTTTTTTAATGTAGCCTAGCTCAGCATAAACGAGGTGACGTAACAAATTGAAGAGCCAAGCACAAAATAATTTTCTCTTTTTTGCTCATTCCTTTTACTTTTCTCCGGAAGCAACCAGAGAAATTGATTTGACAAGTTTTTTTATTGGAAAATTGTACAAAATTGACAAATCATTACAAAGGAGTTGTGAGTTGCACTCAATGTGATCTGTGATTCATCTTTGAAAATGAATAGTTTGATTTGATAATAAAGTGGATTCCCTATATTCTGACAATGACGTTGTACTGATCTTTCCTAATAAACCGCCTGCCATTTTACATTGGAAACTTTCGACAAGCCATATATTAATCCTAAAATGTCGTAAGCAAGGGTGTCAGCCGAAAAGGCGTGTTTTTCATTAGGCTTCTATTGAGAAATTTGGAGAAACCTTCCCCAGATTCCATCACCCCTCAGCTCCAATATTTGGAAAATTTCTAAGCTTTAAATTAGGGAGATTCAAGGGACTAGTTTTTAAATAGAAAAACATGGATTAATATTAGTTTATAGCTAGAAATTCAGATAATATTCACTATGCTCGTGCTTTTTATTTATTTATCGTTTTATTTTCCCTTGAAAAACATATTATATGGCTAGATTTCCAATTCAGAGACTGGATTTATTACGAGGCATGAGCTTGGGCGAATTTCTTGAATATAGATTCTTAAATCATAAACAAATAGAGGAAGTGACGCTAATTAGCACGAGTGAAAGATTGACCATGAATAGTCAAATTTTTAATGTAACAAGTTAACAACCACATCTTCTTCTTCTTCTTCTTCTTTTGTCTGATGTAACATCCCATTGTCGTGTGAAATGCTTTTCACGAGAACAATAAAATTTGCTCTAGTTTTCGTCAAAACATGATAACTTCACGTTTTTAGGAAATATATTATATTGGTTAGAAAACTGTTTTTTTAATAATTTTTTTTGGAACTATATGGTTGCATTGCTGGCTATGAAAGCCAATTATATCTCATTCCTTTATCCGTTGACAATAGTGGTATCTAAAAAAAAAAAAGGGAAAATTCGAATTTTTGTTTTTCAGAATTTAAAAAAATCATAAATACTTCAATTGGCGTACTATAGTTCTAAACCTCCGTGCTACATGCAATATCGTTCATACGGTCTCTACTTGTTTAATTGTTGATGTTGCAACGCACATCGAAAAAATGATTGACCGATCATAAATATAGTCTTGCAAGTGAATATTACACAATTCACAATCGCAAAGGGTGTTTCCATCGCAATATCTCGAGGCTTACCTATGGTTTTCTTGTAAATTTCTCCGTCTCTATACTTAGGTAATTTCAACTTGGTCAAATTAATCTTGTTTGACTTTACAAAATTGACAAGCCATAACTTTTGAGTGACAATAAAACCAATGCTCGGCACTATTAAATGCACAAAGGCTAACAAAGAAGACGGGGAGTTTGGACAAATGATGAACCCTCAAAATCCGTATTTTGAAGAACCACTAATACAATCAATATCGTCGGTCTTTATTCAACAGTTAAATTAGGTGATCTTGTGATGAGATGGGCATGACTAATTAAGCTAACCATTTAATTTCAATGTCTAGCGTGGATGTGATACAGTTTGTTTCTTTTTAGCTGTCCTTTTTTAAATTTACCGCGAAACTTTGGGAAGCCGGACAAAGAGAAAATTATTGGAAGTCAATTCCTTTGGGTGGTTTAATTAGTAAATTTAATACTTCTTACGACAATTCAACAATGACATTAACAATTTTTTGACCCACACACTAGGAGAATAATTATTTTAAATTACGATAACGTAACAAATTAAAATAAAAATCGACGTATAGAATAAAGGACCTAGGTCTTCTAATCAAAGGGATAGGTCCAAAATATTATTCAAAGATTCCAAAGTGGACTCGAATGCAAGGCATGACTCCACGTCTTGCGAAGGAATCATCATCCTCTCTGATTTGTTTACTTTTTTAATTATGAAATTTAGTATTACAAATTAAAGCAGTCTGGCGAAGTAAAGGTCGCCCTCGAAATAATCGACCCAAATAAATTAATTAGACATGTGGTCACCGTCCCTAGATGGGAACGAGGTTACTTGCTTTTCAATTTTATTATTTTATTTTTCGTTTTATTTCGGCTCCTGAATTGATTATTCGTGGGTTAAATAATTCAGTTTCTCCTGTAACTCCGCCCAGCTCAGGCGACTGACAGACTGTATTTGGATGGGAGTGAAAAATAATGCGCGGGATAAAAAATGATTAAACTCGTTTTGTAGGTCCATGGCAAAAAAAAAAAAAAAAGAGTGTTGCTTATATGTCTCAATCGATCATTCGCGTGAACTAATATCGCGGAAGTTAGTAAGAACCTTTCAAGAAACTTACTTTTTTTTTTATTATTATTAGGAGAAATCATAAGATAACACTAAGAAAACCCACAGAAAAGGGGTCGATCCAATCTATGGGTTGTATGGTGATAGTTTAAAACAAAACCCGTGGTCCCAAAAAAATTAATTTAAGAACAAAGCAAAGGTTATTGAGTCTGAAATCACGATGTCCTTGGAGTTTCTGAAAAATACAAATTAGAGAACAACAGACATTAATTTAAAATTCATAAATTTATATCATATTTTACGTACAATCCTGAGATTTAAATAGATCAAAGAGTATTTTATGAAAAATGTCATATCAAAAAAAATATAGTTGATTTAAATGCTCAATCTCACAATGGTTGAAAAATTTTAAATAAATTATTCATTTTTATTTATGTGAGAAAAATAAAATAAAAACTCAGTTCTCGCCGGCTGTGATGATTAATGATGAGAGACAAAACTTCACACGTTGAGTTTTACTTATTAATTATTACTAATTTATCTTGTCTTCTTTCAATGACAATCACGCTTCTTAATAATTGGCTAGGGTAAATTAGAATACCATACTCTAAGGCTCTGGAATAAATTTTAAAGTAAATTATAAATGCTTGAAAGTTAGATCCAGATCATATTCTTTTTTATTAATCTAAGCTTCTCTATCATCTTCGACATTGGAAATAAGTCACGGGTCATTTTTGAACTTACCTTGTACAATCTCCAATAATCGTGTCATACGAATTCCGAATCAAAAACTCAGTAACTATTCGACTCAATCATAAGCAACTCATATCCATCTTAATCAAAGCTATTACCATGCCTTCTCTCAATCAAACACAAGACGTCATGCTTTCTTAGTGATTCAATCGTCCCGCCAATGCGAATCTTTTACCCCGACCCCGGGCGGATCCCGCCTTAGATTTCACCCGACCCCGTATCCGCCTTGCTCCTCATAAAAAGAACCCGACCCGGTCACGACTCTAATTCGGCCGCTGAGAGGCGAATCGATTCAAAAATTTCCACGCGGGGGGCCAAAGAAAGCCGTGCCCTACTCGGGGGAGACTTCGCCCAATCAAAATAACTGACTTACCCGCCCGACCATTTTCTTCAACGCCGAACTCGTCTCGAACCGATCTCCTCGATTCGTTCGGACAGAAAGGCGTCAACGTCGTTCATGCCGTGTCGCCAACTCGCTCCCACGCCCGCACGCCCGTCCGCCGCCCGCACAAAAGATTTCACGCGACAATCCTCCCCACAAATTCATCACTCTCACTCCCCCAATCCCTGCCTCCACCGGTCCCCGGCTGATCCTCCGCCGCCGTCCCCCTTCCCTTCCTCCCAAATTCCTTCGAATAGGGTTCATCTCCTCTCTTTAAATTTCCCCATTTCGCTCTCCTCCGCTCCTCATTTCGTCCCTGCTTCTTTTTCCCCTTTACTTTCCTTCCGCTTCCCAGCTCATCCCTCCTCGCATGGATCTGATACCCCAATGTGCCAGCTCAACCGCGCCGCTTCTCCTCCTCCTCCTCCGCCCCCGCCATCTATAGCGGCGGCGGCCCCTCGCCGGTCTAAGCCCGCCCCGCCCGCTCCGATGAAGCGGCCGGCGCGCCCCCTGTTCAGCATTCTGCTCCTCGCGCTGCTCGCCGTCGCCCTCACCTGCCGCACTGTCCTGCTGCCCCGCGGCGGCGGCGGCGGCGTCAGCAGTGGCGGAGGCGTCGGCGGGCCTTTTGAGCTCGAGGGCGAGGCCCAGTCGGTGATGGCGGGAGCGCCGCTGCCGGACCTCAACTCGTCCATGCTTCGGTACGCCGAGATCGACGCCTCGGCGGAGTGGCTCAAGAAGGAGACCGAGCAGCTCCTGGAAGGCGACCTCGCGAGCAGCGGCCGATTCCGGACCTACGGCACTTGGCGGAGGTTCAACCACCACGACCCCAAGGCGAGAAACTCCCGGGGCATGCCGGCAACGCTCCGCTCGCCGATGTTCTACCGGTACTGGCTTGATTTCAGGAGGATTCTGCGGGATTGGGCGCGGAGCAAGCGGTTTCAGCCCGATGTGATGGACGATCTGGTTCGGCTGGTGAAGCATCCGCTCGATAGGCACGCCGGCCTGCCGGCCTCGGACCGCCGGTACGCCTCCTGCGCGGTGGTGGGCAACAGCGGGATCCTGCTGCAGAGCGGCCATGGCGAGCTGATCGACAGCCACGAGGCGGTGATACGGCTGAACAACGCGAGGATCGAGAACTTCGGGCGCGACGTCGGGTCGAAGACCACCGTCTCCTTCGTGAACAGCAACATCCTCCACTTGTGCGCGCGACGGGAGGGCTGCTTCTGCCATCCCTACGGGCCCTCCATCCCGATGGCGATGTACATTTGCCAGCCGGCGCACTTCCTCGACTACATCATGTGCAACGCCTCCCACAAGGCCCCGCTGATCGTGACCGACCCGCGGTTCGACGTGCTGTGCGCCCGCATAGTGAAGTCCTACTCGGTGCGGCGGTTCGTGGCGGAGACGGGGCGGCCGCTGGAGGCCTGGGACGCCGCGCACGACGCCGCCAACTTCCACTACTCCTCGGGGATGCAGGCGGTGATGCTGGCAGCGGGGATCTGCGACCGGGTCAGCCTCTTCGGGTTCGGGAAGTCGGCCGCCGCGAAGCACCATTACTACACGAACCAGAAGAGCGAGCTGGGCCTGCACCATTACGAGGCGGAGTACGATCTGTACCGGGACTTGGCGCAGCAGCCGCGGGCGATCCCGTTCGTTTCAGATAAGTTCAGGTTCCCTCCCGTGGCTATTTATCGATGAAGTTGGTCGATTTTTGTTCGTCCTTTTTTCTTCTCTTTTTTTTTTTCGGATCTTGGGATCGATTTTGTTCCATCCTTCGATTCGTCACACGATTGGTATAGTTTGCTCTTGTTACAAAAACTGTAATTTTCCCACCGGCTTGTCCAAAAAGAAACGTTCCTGCAGATTCCACCTACAGTCGCGTCGTTTTTGATTCTTGCTCGTCTGTTGGCGCTTGTAAAGATACCGGAGAGATTAGGAATGGCATTCGAGAGAGTAGAATCGGACGGGTCGTGACGAAGGTCTTTCTCCTCCTGTCTCGATCCGATCTGGCTCTTTCTTTCATCACTCAGCCGAGTTCGTAGCTACGAAATGTGAAGTGAAACACATGGGTCGTTGAATAATATGGACCCCACACATGAGGCTCGCATGATTCAACGATTGAGATAGAGCGAATTCATATGAATCAAATGCCCGTTGACGGCACGTTTACATGAATTGAGTTGGGGGGTGATTGCCTCTTGCCATTTCTGTACATGAGGGGACGAAGCAGACGGTGGGCTTCCCGTCGCTAACGGCTATAGTTGGGCCCTCAAGGTCATCATGGCATTGATTTGGTCCGCGCAAGTTTCCCGTTAGGGCTTAGTGGGCCCAATGGGCCGTGACCTTCATTAGCATTTTCCCTTGAAGTTCTTAAGAACGACAGGAGAAGATGACGGTTTTGTTTTTCTTTTAGAGCCCCTTCTTCAAAGTCCCTTGGACAGTCTTCTCCTGTTTGCGAATTTGGTACTCGATTGCACTTTTTGGACGAGTATCAGGACTTGATTACATTTTAGAAAAGTTTTGGAACTTTTATTGCACATTCACAACGGGTTTATTGAGTTTTGGTGCATTTCTTCCTGTAAAGAGAGGCTATATTTTTCATGTACTTAAAAAGTCGTGGTGTGAAAACTTGCGACGACCCCACTCTTCACTTTTAAGCGTTGCAAATGTAAGTGAAAGTTCAAGGTGGGCACAAGTATGTGAAAAAGGGGTTAAGTGTTGATTTAGAGTCTTGGATTTTAGCTATTGATTAATTAAGGTGTTGAAATATCCCGTGTTGCTTGGTTATGGTACTTATATACTTTTTAGATACACGTTTCATTTATCCTATTAGCTTGGGCTATCGATTGGGTACTTAATATCTTAAAATGAGCTCCAATCAGGCCTCAAGCTCCTTGTCGGAGGAATTCAACTGTTGAAGATAACATGCAACAAATGCCCAAAATTCATTCCATTGATGATGAGCTCGAGATTTGATTCTCGATTGTGATTTTTCTTTTTAAGATCTTGACTCCTCAATCAACCAAAGTAAAACCTTCGATCCCCAATTGACTTATGGCCCGTTTTACGACTTTGTCCTGGCGATAAACATTGCCCATATAAAGATCACCAGTCACGAATTGAACAAATATCTGAAAGTCTTATAATAGCCGGCGGAACACGAGACCTTCGGATTGTCACTCAGTGCATCATGCAAAGACGCTACCGGGTGCGAGTTACATCATTCGCTTGGAAAGGCCGGTCATCGACTGAGAGATTCGGCCGGCGATTGAACAAAGCTTTTGGGGTTAGAAAATCTCCACGCGAGCAAGATCTTCACCATTCTCGATAACATTAAAGAAAGAGATGCTCCTCCGATTCATTGCCATCTTCTAAAATCACCAGTGTTTCCTAAACACCCGGTTGGACTTTCGGATGCGTACTTGCCTAGTTGCTCCATCCGTTTCTGTTCACTGAAAGCCATACCTAACTAACATCCTCGCTTCGGTAACCGTCCCCGAGCCGACAAGACCAGCCGCCCAACAGCTGTTCAAATCCCAGGTGGCCCAATCGAAATCGAAATCGAAAATTCTATCCACACGCTATTTTCGTGTTGGGCGGGGGCGCAGCAACGTCGTAATCCGTCATTCATTTCTCGTGGCCTGCCAAAACAAGAAAGAAAAAGAAAAACACACAAAAAACATTGCAATTTGAAAAACACACACCGAAAAAAAAAAAAAAAAAAATGGAAGAATTCCGCGTCGAAAATTACCAAATTAAATGACGCCCTCCTCTTCTTCGTCGCTCCGTTGTGCGTTCATCCTCCACTTTCCACACGCACTACTGCAGTGAAAAATTTCCTCCCCAAAAAATTTCGGTTAGGGTTCGTCTCGATTCTCGAATCTCCCCGCAGAATCCTGAAGCCCGCATCTTCTCCCTCCTCCCACCACCACGCGCGGCGGATTCCGGAATCCCTTCCCCCCCCGTCGGGCGTCGCCGCTCAGCCGCCGTCGCTTTCCTGCGAATCCCGGGCCTTCTCGGATGACGGCGCGGTAGCGACGCCGCCTCGCCGCGGGCGGTCCCCCCGGAGGAGGAGGAGCCGCCGCCGATGATGAAGCGGCCGGCGCGCCACCTCTTCAGCATCCTGCTGCTCTCTCTCCTCGCCGTCGCCCTCGCGTTCCGGGCCGTGCTCCGGCGCGGCTTCGTCGGCCCCTTCGAGCTCGAGCGTTACGGGCTCGTGGCGGCGCGGCGGCCTCCGGCGCCGGTCTTCAACTCCTCGTTGCTCAGATACGCGGAGATCGACGGCGCCGATGAGAAGTTCAGGCGGGAGACCCAGCAGCTGTTGGAAGGGAAGTTCCTCGGACACCCGCAGTTCAGGAGGTTCGCGGCTCGGAGGAGGTTCACCAACTTCGAGCCCAACGGGAAGATTAACATGGTTTTCCAGCTGTCGCTGGCGCCGAGGTATCAGAGGTACGTGCAGGATTTTAGGAGGAATTTGCAGGATTGGTCGAGGAAGAAGCGGTTCGAGCCTGATGTAATGAATGATTTGATTAGACTAGTGAAGCATCCGCTTGATAGGCACGGTGGTCTGGTGGTCTCGGATAGGAGGTATGCGTCTTGTGCTGTTGTTGGGAATAGTGGGATTCTGCTGCAGAGCGAGCATGGGGAGTTGATCGATAGCCACGAGGCGGTGATTAGGCTGAACAATGCGAAAATCAAGGGCTTTGAGCGAAATGCCGGGTCTAAGACCACCATTTCATTTGTAAATAGCAACATTTTGCATCTTTGTGCGCGGAGGGAACGTTGCTTTTGCCACCCTTACGGAGTGGATGTTCCGATCGTCATGTATATCTGCCAGCCAGCGCATTTGCTCGATTGTACGATGTGTAACTCCTCTCACAAAGCGCCCTTGATCGTCACTGATCCGAGCTTTGATATGTTGTGTGCACGGATCGTTAAATACTATTCGGTGCGGCGGTTTGCGAATGAGACGGGGAAACCTTTGGAAGCATGGGATGCTGCACATGATAAGGTGTTCTTCCACTATTCTTCGGGGATGCAAGCCATAATGCTGGCTTTAGGAATTTGCGACAGAGTCAGTGTTTTCGGCTTTGGGAAGTCGGAGTCGGCCAAGCATCATTACTATACCAATCAAAAGGGCGAGCTGACTTTGCATGACTACCAAGCAGAGTATGAGCTCTATCACGATTTGGTTGAGAGGCCTCAAGCAATACCATTTATTTCAGATAAGTTCAAATTTCCTCCTGTGACTATCTATCAGTGAAATTACACTGGTTGGTTTGTATTTGTTTTCAGTTTTCGGTCTTCGAGGAAATAGTTCAGTCTTTCAATGTGTCAGGATCGAAATAACGTGCTCATGTTGTGACTGTAATCTTCCACGGGATATTCATGGAATTAAATGTCAGAATATGCAAATTACAAGATTGTTTAGATGTTAGTCCTGTTACTTCTTTCAAGATTGTCTTAGACGAATAGAGGTTGGTTTACTCATTTTGGTCATGTTTACCCATGGCACAGCAGCTGGATTGCCTAATTTGGAGATGTAATCTCATGGAATTGATAAATCTCTTCAATGATGTGAAGATTCTGATCGGATCAGCAGTAGCGATGTGAAAAGTCAGGAAATTCATATGACTTAAAAAGTTTCTTTTGTTGAAGATTCTTTTTAATATGAAAATTGGGATTGCTTCTGTCTAAAAAGTAGTCGAGATATTCACTTGCAAATAGTGGGTGCTTCCTTCCTATTGAAGTTTTCGTGTATGCTGATCTCTGCAAAAGAAACTGAGCACAAGAGGATGACTGAGACTGTCCATTCATATGACCAGAAAAATTAGATTTATAAAGACCAAACTTGTGTTTTCCAAAGTCACCTGACTGAGGATGTACATACACTGTTCAGTATAAACATGATACTGCAATCTTCCACGAAGATTTCTGTGGTGTAAATATTGTGCGAAGCAACTAGTTCCTTCAAGCTAGATGCTGGGAAAAGAGAACCATCTCTTTTGAATGTCATGATTTTTTGTTTTTCATCTCTGTTCAAGAGCTTGACGATATGGACTGTGTTGGACATTCTTCTTTCCCCGTCTTCCTAGCATCTAATGCCTCCATTTATTCCAGACTTGGTTATTCTTTATTATCTCCTCATTCTCATTTGTATATTTTAGTGACATTACGGACATGACAAGATAAGTGGTGAAATAATTATCGGAACTGCGATCATATCTCATCTACAAATTGCTGTTAAATTCCAACCGGCAGAATACTTTTTATTGCTCGCCATCTGGTAATGCATGTGTTTGTGATTGTGAAGCATAAGTTCATAACAAGGAGAAGAGAGGATAAGAGTAAATTTTGAGACTAGCCGTGAGGATCAGTAGTGTGAGGCTTCTGGCGAAAGAGCGTAATCCAGATTTTCTTTCGGGCGACAACTGCCCAGTGATTCCGACACGAATCACATGTTCTCACCCCATCCTCAAGATCCAAGGTTCCAATCCAATCTTCGACTTCTCCTCTTCTTTGGAAGGGATATGCCAGTGAGGTGATAGCCAGAGCCGATTATCTGATTCCAGTGGTTTTTAGCTGTACTGAAACGTTATTTGCTTCTCTCAGTGAGTTCCCCTGAATCATGGGGTCGCTTTCGCTTCGTTAACTCTCGCCGTTCTTCTTGTTCTCTCTCTCTTTATGGCAAAAGATTGACCTACAGTTGCAGGCTCGAGCAGGTCAATCAGCTGTCGCCATTCTATTCACGTTGTTGTTGCAGCCATCGCTCCACGGACAGGACTGAGGGTTGGGATTTCAAAAGATCAAAGAAAGGCAAATGCTTCGTTGGCAAATGATGTGGTTGCAAAACTCCGGCTTTCCCTCTTTCGAGAATGACCTGATGTCGCTTTAAAGTTCATATCACCTTGGTGGGCCTTAACCATATAAATACGCAATCCAAATCGATCCTCCTTGGAATTCATGTACGCTCGTAAAGTGGCCGTGCAGCCTCGAACGTATGGTTGAGGAGAAATTCATTGTGTTGACTTGGTATTCATATTAAAACTCAATTAACGAAAAAAGAACATTGTCAAAACTTGATACAGAAAAACACTTAAATATCGAAAGTTAGAAAAATGACATTTAAATATCAAAATTAGAGTAGAATGAATTAATTAAGTGCCAATGGCGAAAAAATCTGGTCAAAAGTTGACATGATGATTTTCTAGCGAGATAAGTGCAAAACGATGTCGTTTTGCGAGTTGATGATATTAGACAAGTGCAAAATGATATCGTTTTGTTGATGTGGCTAGATAATTAAATTATAATTTTTTTTTTTAAAAGATAGCAGCCCTCGCCACTGGTTAGCTGGAGTTACCGACTCCTAGCCAAGGCCTAACAACCTTTATCAACCCTTCCCCATCATCGCCAACCCTTCCTAGCGATGGTGGGTAGGCAATGGCGAGAGATGACCCTCGCCTTTAGCCTCCTCCTCCCATACTTTTATTATTATTATTATTATTATTACTTTTATTATTATTATTATTATAATTATTATTATTATTATTATTATAAAATTTAATATAAATATGTTAATTTAATTATTATTTATATTAAAATTCAAAAAAAGACAAAACGACGTCATTTTAGTTCTTCGTTGTTGACTTAGTTCTCCGACGTGCCACGTAAGCAAATTATATTATTAAAAAATTGTCATGTAAGATTTTTTGGCCACTTTCAACGGACTTGGTACTTGGTTGTTCCATTTTTTTTTAAAATGATATTTAAGTGATACTTTCGTAATTGTTGACACTTAAATCTCCCTCCGTGCCAAGTTTTGGCATTCTAAGTGTTCTTTTATCCAATTTGAACCATGGAAAATAGTGGGTTTAACTATCACCCTTAGCGGCGCAGCTGGCTCGGTTCTCTCCCCCTCACGAAGGGGAGAAGTTCGAATCCCAGAGGCATCGTTAGGGATTCTTACCTATGGTGGTAAGTTTTGCATTCGCTTCCTAGGGTTTGCTCACCGACTGTCGGCTTACAAAGTTCCCTGGGTTACCAAAATAATAATAATAATAATAATAATAATAATAATAATAATAATAATAATAATAATAATAATAATAATAATAATAATAATAATAATAATGGGTCTCACTAAATTTGACGGTTTAGATTCAATTAGGTATATTAATTAGGTTCATGCAATATTTACTCCTAATCCAGGGTTACTTTTTATAATTGAATCGCAATTCAAGATACCATTCGATTTGTTCCCATCATTTATATGAGCAAAGCCTTTTGATCTCTAGCGAATTCACGATTTCTCTCTAGACTTTGGACATAATCGATCAAAGGGTTTAGAAAATATGGGATTAAAGTCACCTGTGGATCCAGTAACTTCAAAAGGAAACAACTCAACGTAATTACCGGAGAGAACAGGTAGGACGCATTGCCTAGCATGTTCCCTCTTTTGTTGGGGACAGAGAGAATGCGAGATTTGAATATCATGTGGGAGATTTTAATAGGTATTCCTCGAATCAAAATAAACATGTTCTCATCCAGAAAGAGTTTCATACCCATGATTGTCAAGAGATGCATAATTATTCGAAATAATTTCCCTCGAAATTATCTAGGCATCATGCAACGAAGGGAAAATTATCAAAACAATCCTAAACCTATTGCAATTTGTCCAATTCAGTCTTAAATATTTTTTTTTTGTCAATTCAATATTAAAATTTATGCAATTATACCAATTCAGTCCATTTGACCATTTTTTACTAGCCCTCTAACATTGGCATGGACAAATTTTTAATAATATTTAAATTTTCAAATTTATTATTATTATTTTTCTTTTTCTTTCTTTTTTTCTTCACTTCCTCCCTGGTCACCGCCGGCAACCGGCTAGAGGTAGGGCTAGTGAGGGACCTCGCCGGCCTCGAGGAAGCTTGCCTGTGGCTGGGTGACCTCACCTAGGCCACTAGTTGGGTTGGCAAGGCTCGCCCTTGCCGGCCATTGGTGAGGCTTGACCTTTAATAATGGCTGCTAGTGGCTGGGTGAGATGTGCCCTTGCCGGATCTAGCGAGGCCTGATCTCATTAAATTTGACGAGGCTTGGCCTTACTTGGCCATGGTAATACTTGACCTCACTAAATCTGGTGAGGTTGACCTCGCCGGCACTTGCCTCTTTCTGGCTGGCCAAAGGAAAGAGGGAGGAGGAAGAAGGAGGAAAAAAAAAAAGAAAAGGAAAAGGAAAAAAAAAAAAAAATATTATTAATAAATTATTTATGTTAGTGTCGGTGGCGGCTGGCGTTAACGTCAACGTCGATTGACCAAAATTGACCGGATTGATTGAATTAGTATAGTTGTGAAATATTTAAGATTGAGTTGGTTAGAAAAAAAAGATTTAGAACTGAATTAGAAAAATTACAATATATTTAAGACTATTTTGGTAATTTTCCTTGAAACGAATGCTTTGTCCGTGGTCAATCATTGCTATGCCCTACAGAAATTTTTCAAATCATGTGTCTGATGCCTCTCACTGTCAAACCCCACCATGTGCCTCTTCAAAAGAACGATGGCATTTGCCTCTTAGATGTAGCGGGTTTGTTGCGTTTTGAGATATGCGAGTTTGGTTCGCTCATCGAATGAAAGATTGCACCGAGGCACGATGACGGATGATTAAGCGCCCGCAGTGGCTGTTTTTTATTCTCGACTCCCAATGGGCTTTTAGCCCCAAAAGTGTGGGAAAAATTTTAAGCGTTTGGTAAAGTTTGAAGGTATCTTTGGCCAAATGCTAGCATTTGGAATACTACTAGGAGGTTTAATGAATTTTATTCTTTTCAATATTGCCCTTGCCCTTACTGATAATTATGTTTTCCCCTTTTGCCCTCGAAAACACTGTTCATCGTCTTCTTTAAGGAACTTGTTGCTTCACTGTGGCGAGCGGTGCTCAGTTGTCAGTGGCCAGATTTGGCCGTCGGGAAGCCTCACCTGAGTTGTGTGACCCAGGCGCCGCCGCCTGAGGCCGCGCGACCTCAGGCGAGCCGCCTCCCCACCACCACCACCACCAGCGCCACCAGCCGCTCCCCCACGATTTTCCCCTGCAGCTGCATCTCCTCCTCCTTTTTCTTTTTTTAATTTTTCTTTTCATCAAGAAGTAGCTTTGCAAAACATATACAAAAAATTGGGTTTCCAAACACACTCGCCTTCACAAAATGCCCATTTACTCAAAGATACTTGGGGAAATGTAAAGCCATTTCTCCAAAGTTGAACCAAACGGGCCCTCTTATCTGGTTAGTTCATTTTGCATTTGGAGGGGAGTTTCAACTTCTAGTTTCCTTCCGCCGCTCAAAGTCACCCTGGTCGGAATTTCACTCGAAGCGCGGGACGTTCCATCCAAATCACCGTCTCTCGACTCGAGGTCTCACGTATCTCCGGCCCATACCCAATCCGGCCTCATCAAACGAGTCGACTTGGTGCTCCCTTCGCCACGTCTCGGATCTGACACGTCCAAACTTAGACAAGGATTTTCAGTCTCCCCACGGACAAGGACCTCTCTCTCTCTCTCTTAAATGAGCTTTCACTCTTGAAAAAACGGGCCGTACTTGACCCGCCTCATCCTTTACGGGCTCCTCAATATATTAGAACCCTGGCCCGTTCACCCTTACGTGCTCGACTTTCAGTTCGGCGTAGATTTGGTTAAGGGAGACGATTAAGTTACGGCATTGCCATCTCCACCACCGACTCTTTTTCTCGAATTCTTTGGAAAATCTGAATGAAAATTCGCTTGGGATTTGCTCCACTTCCATACGAATAAGACAGAAAGCAAGGACAAAGTTAATCCGTAACAAAACTAACTAACTACTAAATTAAATAACAAGTATGAAAACATCCTCACTAAACATAGATTTTTTTTTTTTTGGTCGGATCAGTAAACAGAGATTTTTATGAAATTTATAAAATAGAAAAAATCAGAAACAATTATTTTTATGAGACTAATGAAGATATTATCGTACATTTAGACGGTTCCTCATTTTTTTTGTGCTTGACTTAAGTTGGTTTGAAAGGAACTCTCCGTTTTTCTTGATTAGAGACTACGGTAGTGGATTTTTCACCGTTGTTGGATGACCACGTCGGCTTAACCGACCCCTTTTTCGATCTTGTGCCTTTGATGAATGTGACATAAATCACGCCCATGCTTTTGCTTGCTACTTTTCCTTTTCTAAGATTTTGAAACTTTAGTGCCAAATCCCTACTTCTTTAGCCTAATTGTTGGAAAATTCGTAAGCCTCCGTGCAAGAATTAAACTCCCCATCCATACCCGTCTGAGGTGGTTTGCTTCTTCTCCCTGCATCGTGTATAAAAAAAAGAAAAAGAAAAAGAAAAAAAAAGAGGAAATTTCTGTACTTATGCAATGTAACACAAGTTCCATTTCTTTTGGTGTCATGATGATTCCTTCTTCACTAGCACATTATAGGTCTCATTCTCGTCATTACCTTTATTTTCATCAACCACTTTACTTCGTATTCCATCGATCTAAAACAGATTTAAAATATTGAAGGATTTCAGCACCACTTATCGCCATATAAAGATCCACTTCCAGTTGCTTCTCTTCTTACAAACTGAAATTTGTGGTCATGATAGCACCGTCAGAATTTATAGCTAACAACGCCGTGATGCCAGCACCATCCTGGAGAGTATTCATAGTATTCTTCCTCTTCACTTGAGGCATTAGCAAATGAACCTATATGCTCCATCGCCATCATGGACTCTCATGTCGGACGAACTTTCGACAGCACATGGTTTGAGCAGCGAGATCGCTTCTCGTCTATAGATTTTAAGCACGGAATGTGGGCGCTTCATCATCAAATGATCTGGTTGCGAAAAGGGTTTTCATGTAGTTTTAAGGTGTAGAACTACATGGCGTTTCTTCCTTTTCTTTCCCAAATCTCGAGCTTTCGAATTCTCTCCCGACAAAGCATGGTGGCTGGTACTACATTAAACAATTTGTACGACCACTGTTAGTTTTCCCCGCTCGCTTTATAAGTCGGTCAATCCTCCTAATTGAGGAAGCAAAACCCATTCACTGGTTTTCACTGTTCCTCTTCCAACCTCTTAATATTTTAATACATTTTGAATCCATTCGGGATGATAGATCATGATGCCTTCCCATCTTCTTTTTGAAAAGAGGCGCTTTTGTGGGTATCATTTCACACGCACGAAGAGAGCCCACCGATTTCAACTTTCAAGAGTTCTCATTTAGCAACAGCTGCCCTAGCCCTCCATGTAAGGTTTAGGTTAATGATCTACCCTTCTAATTTTGTGATACATAACATAACTACGGAAGAGAATTCTCCTTTCACAATCCAACATTATCGATATCACATGAGAAACGGAATAAGAGGCTCTTTGAGGATGATGCCGCAACCTGTCACATGACCAGATTGTCGGGAATGAAAGAGACCATCAGATCTGTCGACCGGCGGAGTTTGCACGATAGATGTCGTGCAAAGACCCCCCACCCCCCCCCAGGGGCCCCGGCGTAGTAGACGGATCCGAGAATAAGAGAAGCAGAAATGTGGAAAGGTTTGCAGCTGTGAAGTGTGGACACAACTTCAGGAAAAGTTGACTCTCTTGGGCTGAATCTTTTTCCTGTTCCTCCTTTCCATCTGGTTCTCCATTTTTCCACCCACCAATTTACGCGGCACAGAAAGGTAACTGCTGGGCTGATCTACGTGTGCCTATGACTCCACGGAATTCCACCTTCAACTTGAGATATGTTTGACCAAACGCGTTCCCGGAACTCACGAGGAGCCAGCAAAAAGAAGTATAAAGATCTGAGGAGCAACCCCACCAACGTCCGAGCTAATGGTCTCACGTTCCTGTGGCTAGTAGACAAAGGCCTCGCGTGAAACTTATTTCAGATAACTATAACATGTCACGCGTATGAATAGGTCAATTGTCTTCCATCCGGAAAAATCTCTTTTATCCATCAAAGATGCCAATAACTCTGGCACAAGCTTTTGTTTGTCGCAAGTCCTACAAACATTACTGAGTTCAATAATTGTTAACTGTCTTAAAATCCAATCTATTGTTATGATGCTCGTCAGATTTGAAGTTTGAAATGAGATTATCATGTGGAACTGACCACGCACTCTAAATAAGGAATTAGTTATTACTCAAAAGTAATAAAGAGGATGAACAATATGTGAATAGACAGAGAAAAAAGACCAGGCAATTAATCGGTGGAACAACACCACAATTCTCATACAAAGAAAGATTACCAGTTGGCGATGAAGCTGACAAATTTTCTCCTTGTTGAGGTACAACAAAAGCCTCTCCCTCTCTTTGAGCTGCTAATCTAGTGAAGAAAATTCATCTGCTTCACCACCAAGGCAATCAGCTTATTAGTGGCAATCATACTACTCCAACTCTCTCTAACATTTTCACTAGCTTATCGCTTGGCAAGTGCTCCGTAACAAACCAATCCCTAAACCTAACTTGCCTTCCAAGCAAGTCGTCGAGAATTTTTTGTTACCGAGCACGAGCTCATCAGATAAGTCCATCTAGTTTCATTTACTTAACCCTCTTCAAGCAAGCCATAAGAACCCAGCGGACGAAAGGACAAAAGTAAAAAAAAGGAACACCACTTATAGTTAATCACGAGCGAGCAAGTTCGTCCTCGGATCCAGTAGTGACACACTCCTTCTCGTCCTCAAAACCCTCGAGAGAAGGGTGTGGAGAGTGACCTCTCCCAAATGACCTGATGTGGTCTTTGAGCGATCTCTTGTGCTTGAAGTCGGAACCGCAGGTGCAGTACCATAATTTCCCGCAGTTCTTCTCATGGGTCCGCCAGTCGCCTTTGACCGCGAAGGTCTTCCCGCACTTGCGGCACATGAAAGGCTTGGCGCCGTGCTTCCGCTTGTAGTGGGTTTGGAGGGTCCTGAAATCTTTGAGCGGCTTGGCTCTTGGGTGGTTGATGTTGTTCTTACAGCCTTGCGCACAGCAGTAGCATGGCAGCCTAAGCATCGCTGCTGGTTGTGTGCCCTTCAGAGAGTCCGGGCCCTTTCGATATTCCGATCCGTGTCCCCACATATGCATCTGTGGTTAAAAGGGTGTTTCAATGACTTAGAGAAACAAATCTATGTTTTACTATGGATTCATGATATTAAAACTTGAGATTAAAGTTTTTGAAATTGGCAAAGAATAGTTAAGAATTAAGGATTTTCAAAGTAAAATTTCCCCTAGTGCCCATGTTATATGAAGTGTTGAGGTATTTATGCTGATAACTTAAGAAAAAGTAAGTTTATATTAAATGTGGCATTATCGAAATCTCATAGCCTTCCAAAAAAATTTCCGAACTAAGGCTTGTTCATACATTGATTTATATGCGGCCTCGCATAGTAAAGACCAATGAAAGGGGAGGAGATTTTGATTATAATGAAAATAGCAGCTTTCAATTTTCAAATTGCAGCTGGCCCTCCCATTTTTCTCTCTTGACATGAATCACTTCTGGAGAGAAGAAGGAGAGGGATAGATAATCTGACTAATTTACAAGCCACAAGAGACTTGCCCGAAATCAAGAAGGTAAAATTGAAAGGCTAAGGAGATGGTAATAAACACGAGATGCTCGGAGGCTGCACTCGTTTTCTCCAGTAACTAAGCAGCGGAAAATGAGATGAGATGACTTTATTAGGCGATGAACACTGGTGCTGGTGAGTGCACTTAATATCCCAATCAATGACTGGCTAAATCAGATGGAATGAAAATGTAACAAAGAAAGAAAAACACATGGACTGGAGGAAGGTTATGAGAAAACTTAAGAAAGAATCAATTACTATAATTTTATCATTTAGCATTTCGCTCGGAATTCATTCAAAGATGAACATGAAGATCCTTTTGGTTGGACCAGAGGATTGACAACTAGAATCGTTTAACTACCGACACAGGCGCACAAGCCCAACGCAATCATCTTCTTGGTGTATTGCATTCAAAAGGAGATGAATATAAAACAACAAAAGCTAAAAAGAGAAGGGGAAAAGAAAGGCAAAGATTCTGGATGATGCCCAGGATAGTGATCTTAGAAAAGGCGATGAAGATTTGCTAGTGCATCTACCTCCCTCAACACGTTATCCATGCACGAGTACCTGCTCCCACCATGACTCTCTTTCCCATTTGATTTTTATAACTATCTTGTTTGGTTTCTAAAATGAAGAGCCACGCAAATTTCATTTCAGTCTCAAAAATTTTAGCTGGGCTTCATATGTACATTGCATCAATTCGTGAATTTACGATGAAAAGGCATGTTCGACTGAATCGTCTCACCTTGCTCTCCCGCTCCGAAGCGCCTCCGCAAAAAGAAAAGAAATAGAAAAGGAAATAATCATGTTTCATCATAAGATTTTTGAATTTCCATCGTCGTCATCTTAAATTATGGTCATTGTCAGAGAAAAGTCTAAAGGGTGTGCGCGGAGAATGTGTAGAATTTTCAAAACATAAAACTGATGCAAAGATCTGTTGAAAGATCGCCAGAGAACAGATGCTAAACTCCTCCACGAGAAAACCACATGAAAAATTACTGTAGACCAATAAATAAGCGAGTTAATTACCTGCATGTTGTTGTACCTATTGAAGGTCTTGCTGCAAATGGCACAAGCGAACTGCATGGGCCCCACGAGGATCTGAGCTGGCGTCGGGATCCAAAACCTGCTCTCCGCATTGAAGCCGGAGTACCCATGGAGCAGGTTCCTCTTGTGAACCGCTTCCTTGATCAGGAGCTCATCAAAGCCATGCTTGCTCTTCTCAAGATTGTCGCCATAGCCGCAGTCCACGCCACCGAGTGGCAATCCAATGTGCAGCCCCACAGCAACGTTCTCTGCTCTCAGCTCTCCGACCCCATGCTGTCTCTCTCTTCCCTCTCCGACAACCGTGACCTCTTCTTCATCGCCTTCCTCTTGCTTCAGCGGCTTTGTCTCGGAAAGCTTGCTCAGGAGAGGCAAGCACTGGATGGTCTCACGGAGGAAGCGCTGTTCTTGCTGCTGTTGCTGGTGGAATGAGTTGGGCGAGTCCACGAAAGTCGCGGGTTTCGCAAGATGAACGGGTTCGGTCAGACAAGAGGAAGAGGAAGAAGATGGAGAAGAGGTTGAGATTGATGGTTTGAGCCACTCAATGAAGGTTGGAGGTTGATGACACGGCTCTTCCTTGCCAGTTGCGAGGTAGTCCCTGAAACCCATCTTTCACTCGGAGAGGAATTCACTCAGACAGAGAGAGAGAGAGAGAGAGAGAGAGAGAGAGAGAGAGAGAGAGAGACTTGGGGTGGGAGGGAGAGAGAGGGAGAGAGAGATCCCTGAAACTATCCTTGGATGGTTTATATCCCGACTTTATGTAGTGGGAAAGGCCTTGCACTTGGGGTTGATTTATGAAAGGTGTGGTTTGGTTTGTCTTTTAGGAACTTTTTTTTCCTTCTTCCCTTTTCCTCTTCAGAGAGAGAGAGAGAGAGAGAGAGAGAGAGAGAGATTAGTGGTGAGTGGGGTTAGGGATAATGACATGCAAAAATGAGACTCACTGATGAAAGAGAGAATCCTAGAATAGTCTCAACTGAGTGTGTATATTGCAAAGTCTTTATAGATGAAAGGCATTGAATATTATTGTTTTCCTTTTTTTTTTTTTTTTTGGAGGATATAATGGAATTTGACCCTTGATGCATTGTTTTTCCTAAAACCATGACAATGTGGGATGATGACCGAGTATAGAGGGTGGAAAGAGAAAAAAAAGGTGATAGAGAGAGCATTTGGTCAATACCTAAAAGAAAGGAAAAATATTAAAATTTTTTGACAAAACCATGTCATGGACCTCAAAAGGAATTTAAGTACCGAGAAAAGCCAGGTTAGATGAACTTTAACTTCCGCAAGCTCTCATATTATATAAAACATACCGTATTTCTTGTGTCTATGATGACATAGAAAAGGATGCCTTCAAGCTAATCTTTTTCAACATAAACTGCCGAAGGGTGCAATTGTTTTAATAAACTATAAGCGACGTATTGTAGGATCAAGAATAGGTCTTCCGACATGAGAAATATTATATTTCCTTATAAAACTAAGGAAAGAGAAGAACCAAATGACTTAATTACTTTTCTATATTTCCATCGGCAAACATGCCGTGGTATGTTCCTCAATTTTATATGACGTTCGCTATTTCCTTATTGGATTACATATGCGATGAGATTCATTTGATGAGTTTGAGAGAAACATTGTACTTGAACTATAACAGCGACAATGAGTTTGTGCGCAGAAGCACATTCATTAGGTTATGTGCTTCGAAACCGTGTTAAAATACGCGTAATGAGAGTGGGATCTATGTGAAAAGAGAGTGATCTTTAGCGATGGAAAATGGAATCGGGACGGGACTGGATAATGACAAAGGCAAAGCAATGCTTTGGCATCAACTGCGATTTCATAGTATTCTCTCTCTTTCTCTCTCTTTCGGGGTGTGTACAGTTCAACTTTCTTATGTCCAGCGACACCACACAAAAGAAAAGAGACCCCACATGGCCAAATTATGCAATCCAGGTTATCTCCTCGTCCATCTTTACTTGGTACATTTCGGTATAAATAGAATCATCTTTTGAACGTGAACACACGAAGGAAGGAGGCAAAGCCAAATCCATAGAAAACAGCCGACAAGATATAATGACCGGATTTTCAGGAGACAAAACTACAGTCTCTCTTTTCAGCCCTTTCCTCTTGTTTTCTATCCCCACCCCGCTTTATTCTCTTCCCAGGAAGACACCCTCCCCTTTCCTCTTTCCACCTTTTCTAGTGCGTACTCTCACTGTGTCCTAAATTCTAGAAGGTAACAGGTCCTCATTTCCTTAAATTTTTGGCGTAATTTGATGGATCGAATCAATCACACTCATTTGTACAGATTTTTTTCGATTTACCCCCCGTGATTATTGAGAAGTCTGGTCCTGATAACATGAGGTAGTGTCGAGGATTACTTTTTGTCACTGTCTTGGAACGTTGGTGCTAATCTTTGGGAGGTTTATGAGCTAGGCGATCTTCTAATTCTAATTACATGGAACTTTTACACGAGCTATTCTAGCTTCACAACAGCCAATAGTAACTCACTCCATATTTATGAGATTATATGCGATTGTTGCCAGATGTATCACTTAATTAATAGTTAAGGAATTGATCCGAATGTGCGGTTGTTTAGATGCACGAACCCTAGTGTGGTTCCTTTTATTATTATTTGCAGACAATTTCATTTCACGTTAAGGCCACCAATCAAGGTTGTGATCATGTCTTGTATTACTTGATTCATCAATTTTAATTAGGGAGACGTTTCGTGGTCCAAGCTCTCATGATCTAAAAGTGTACTATCTGCAGTTGCTACCTTTGTTTATTCTAACCTAATTAGTGAAGGATAGATAAAATGGGCTTATAGGCTAACTTTACCAGCTTTCCAATTCATTTCTCAAACGAACCAATAATAATAATTCATTTCTCAAAAAGTTCACTTTCTTTAGCAATTATTGATGTCCACCCTTTAGTCTCGCTTACCATATTTGATTTCATTCTCTAAATATGCAAAAAATAAAAATAAAAATACAATTCTCCTTATTAATTGGTAAAAATTTGTACCAGTGCACGCCGAGCTCGACACAGCAACTTCGCCACATAAGTGGAGATGACGCGCGGGTAATTTCGATTTGCGTTTCCACACAACATAAGAAAGTTCTATGGACTTATCGAAATGTAATGCTAGAATGTTTGGGCTGATTCATGAAATGGCATGATGAACAATTGACGGACCGGACCGCGTTCGAACTGCCGACACCAGCGCATCATGTCAATATTTAGTCTTCATCTCTATCTCTGGCCTTATTCATGATCAAAGTCGGGGTCAACCATTTGCTAGGTCTTTCAATTGAAACAGTGAAATGCCATTTCCAGGCAACCTAGGGTTGATCGGGCCGAAATGGTGGAATATTGAAATTTCGCCGATGTTGATTGTTGAACTTTGTCATGCTCATTCGATTCAACTCTGACATCATTGCCAACTCCAGAGTTTTTTTTTTCCATGGTCGTTTTGAAGAAGAGACCCAGATGTTTTTCCTTGACCAAAACGGTCGCCACATTCATCGGTTTCTCTCATTTTAAGGCTCCCAATTGCCGTGAGGTTCTTTCAGTGTGGACTGTCCATTCACGTTTTTTTTTTTCTTTGGACATACTTTCTTATTAATGTCATATGTTTGTGTTCTCCTATAAATTTTCTTGAATGTGAACTCCTAGAGGTTAATTATGGCGGCTGAAAGAAGAAACTTAGGGTTTATTTAGGTAATACGAGTTGAAGAAATGTCAGCATCATAATTTTATGGTATCCACAAGTTAATTCGATAATATTATTTATGTAAAAATTCGATAGAAATTGAGATAGGTGAATGTATCGCGTTAAGGTTATACGGTATGAATTTGGACCTGCTATACTGCTGGTTATTTATGCACTATCATCAAAATGAGGATTAGAGAAGAAATCTGGAAACTCCCCAAGAAATGGCGCTGTCAATTGGATTTGACTTTTTTAAAGCGTATTAGGGAAAAAAATATGGAAAAATGTCGCCTAAAATCAGGACCTACTTTCCCCCCGGGGCAATGAGGAGAAATTAATCGTTTTACGTAATCAACTTGGGTTTGTTTCGTCATCAACCGGTGTACAGATATTCATTTTCCAAGCTTTAAAATTTGTTTTTTTTTTTTTTTTTTTTTTTTTTTTGGTTGGAAGCTTTAAAATTTGGTTTCAAAAGACTTAATTTGCGTATATTTCTTATGGCCATTTGCATAATTCATGAACTCTTGCACCCTAGTAATCATTTACTGTGTTATCGTACTTTTAATGAGAAGCGATTAAGCACTTTTAAGAGTCTCAAACGCCCATTACTAAAAGAAAAGAAAATAATTTTCAGTCTTTTTTTTTTTAAAGTACACCGTGTACCTCTAAGATGTTTTCGCACGAGACTATTTAACGAGACCCTCTCAATTTAGTAGTATGAGGTCATAAAACGCGAATAGAAAATAGATGAACAATGATCGGGATGCGAACCCTTTATTATCGTGCTAGGAGAGTAATTTGATTCAGGGAATGGTGTGCAATACACTCTACCTTCACTAAACCATGCATTGCAATCAAATGGAAAAATGAGAAAAAAAAGAGAAGATGCTAATCCAGGACACACATATGCTAATTCCACAAATATTAAAAAACAACTTTTGAACATATAATTTTACTTTTTTGGGTTTATTTTTGTCATCATCATCTGGTAATCCTGAGCAACTTCATGTCATTAATTTTTAAATTTAACTGGACAAAAGGGCCCTTGACCATGTCTTAATTATTTTTCCTTGCCACTAATTCCAGGATCAAAACCAACCCCCCCCACTCAAAAGAAGCCACCTGCCCAAATGATTATTGCCTGTAGCGGTCAAGTTAAAAGGGCAAACCATCCAAATCAAAGACGAATCCATAGAAAGAAAATCTACCCCCCGAAAAAAGTATTAAGCAGGGTCGATTCCAAATTGCACTTCCGCAAGCACGTGTCCTCGTTTTCTTGGTTTTCTTGGACTTTCGTTTGGTCATCTTCTCCAACTAATTGCAATGCAGCAAGAAGTAATCACGCGACCTCTGATCTTCTGGCTTATTGGGCTCGAATTTAAATAATCTGTTTTTTTGTTTTTACAGCGCGAAATGTTTGGTATCGTTCGATCACGTCTACTAACTTAATAAATGATGAAATTTATCGGCAACCCTACTTATTATAAACTCGAATGAGTTTTTCTGTATTTTTTTTATCTATCGAAGTACTCGTGCAAGTCTAAAGATTCGAATGGCCCACATCACTTGAAATGAGAGATGATATGATGTTAGCATTTGCAAAAATAAGTACGAAATGGCACTAATTAAGAACGTATGTAAACCGGCGCTCTTGCTGTTGTTTGGTGAGGGTTTTACCCCTAAATATTTTTTGATATTAATGACGAATAAACTTGCGTTATGCTTTTATACATTATGATTCTACAATCATCTACAATCATGGTGAGGATCATTATTCGTTTCACTATCAACATAGGAAAATTCATTTATATTTACCAATGGATGGTCGACATGCTTGTTTGTAGTTTCATCCATGCATCAACCATCCAATAATGAACGAGTAATCTTCTTTTAATATTGACAATAGACTTAACAAATATCCTTATAATAACGGAGACAATTGTTTTTGTTCAGTCGAATTTGACTCTAATATAGGACCAAAAGAATTTTTTTTTGACTCTATTATGTGTATACCGATGACGGTATAGCTAGACAGTATCGAAATATCCTTCTCCACATAATAAAAGAAAAGAAAATTTACATAGTCAAAATTTTATTGCATGCGTGAAGAAAGCAACATAGTCAGTACTTTGAATGTTACCCTGGAAGTCGCGGCTGTCCCTTTTCACATTGACCTCCTCTCTGAAGCCGGATCGAGCGCCTCCGCCGCACGTCAACACGGCGTCACGCCGACGTCACGGGTACCCATTGTTGTCTTGATTGGCGGGAGTGATGTGGTTAGCAGGGATTCGCACGGTAGGTAATTTAGGTAAAAATGATGAAAAAAACATCGATTCCCCGAAGCTGACCCCCCTTCTCCCTTTTTCCTCCTGCTGCAGCGTCGGTTGACGTTGACTCCAGTCTCCCTCTCTCTCTCTCTCTCTCTCTCTCTCTCTCTCTCTATCTTTGTCTGTCTGTCTGTCAATACGGCAGTTTTGAGCGGTTGACAGGTTTTCGCAAATGGGTGGAACGCGGCCGAACCGTCCCACGAAATGCAGAGCCTCCGAACTCGAGAGAGAGAGTCGTGCGGTGTTTTTTTTTTTTTTTAAGGATTTTCCGGTCGTTTCCTCTTTGCCATGCGAATCGGTCGCCCGTCGCGTGGGAGGCGGAGTGCTTTGCTGGACTCTCGCCAACTCGACTCATCATTGCATTCCTTGCGTCTTGAATCGGGCGGCAGTGTTTGCCCTTTCTTTTCTCCATTATTTTTCCAAGTAAACGGTTGAGATACGGTGGGGGGGAAGTGATGACCACCATTGAACCCGGCGGGGAATTGGGGCAAATCAACTCGGCCGCCCCTGCGTGCGAAAAGCGTTCCGGATCCGGGCCGCCTGCCTAGGGCTGGGGTTTAAACTTAATGGATACGTAAAGGTTTGTAGAGTATTTTATGAGTTCCAAATAGTCGAGTCTTTGCGTTGCGTTACCACAAAAAAGGGGTCGCCACTTTTCTTTAAAAGAAAATGATTGTCTAGGAGTGATGTGATGAATGGTGTCGACCACGATTTAGTTTTAGAATCGATTTGCAAACGCTTCTATTTTTGGAAGCGCGATGTTGCTAGCCTTGCTGTCACGCAAATGGCTTTATCTTGCGAGGGGAACTTGTAGATTGGTGGTTTTTGTTTTGGTTACTTTTACATGGAGTCCCATTTTGAATATGCAATATCGGAATGAAGTCATTTCTAAAAACCTTTCGTTCACGGCATGCTCTTCTAATGAGAAATTACGCGTATCAAAAATAGAAAACACCTATCTATTCCACTTTAAGTATAGAACACGCGTATTAGAATAATAACGCTGTTATGATCGTATAGAAAAGCTTTACATTGATCACTATACAATGTCGTACTGATTTTTCAACCTTTTTTTTTTCTTTGTAATTCTCTATCTTAACCTAATTTTAAACCTAGAGATGGGGGGAATTGGACCACTAAATCAAATGGACCACGCAAGGGTTCGTGGAGGCCCAATCACTAGTCACCCCCCTCAGTCCAATATGTCAATTGCATACTGAGTTGACCCGAAAAGAAGACTGGAATTTGAAAACGTGGTGATCCTCGTTCCAAGAAGTTCCAACGCACTACCCAAAAGCCTTTGCGTGAAGAAAGGATTCGACGTATTTATGTGACTCGATCAAGTCTTATCTGAGAATTCAGTCAAAGTGACTCAACACTTCACATTACATATGTCACGAAAGTGAAAATGTCATGTTATACCTGCTTTATTTCGATTTGATTGTCGACTTTTATCTCACGAGAAAGTAATTTTTTATACGTTTTTCTTTCTGTTCAATTTAGATAAGAACGACCCATCTTTGATAGGACTCATAAAAGCCGATTCATGATATATGCCGTTTGATCATACTGCTCACAAATAAAATAGTTATACACGACCGACTTTTGTCACCCATAAATTGGGTAGTTGTAATTCGAAAAGTGGACCGACCATCCAAATCGATGGTGATGGACGTGAATTATGTACTAAAGAAGAGTACATACGCTGTGTATTTGAATTTTTCTCTCTAATCTCCAATTCACTATTCATTCGAGATTTGAAATCTTGTAGTGGGAGAGTCAACTTTGTTGTGCAGAGACCGGGCTTCGCTTGCATCATATAATACGAGTTGAACAAAAAGATGTACCGTACATTTGTCTTCACATGAACATTATTAAACCCTAGAAGTCTATCGCTACTTAAAGTCACTTTTTTTTTGGTCCAAAAAATCAATATACTACACCCGATGAGTTTTCACGTGACTTCTAAGTTCATGCATTTATAGATATGAAGTACTTTCAGCACGAATATTATATTTATAAAGTAGGTAATGTAATGCACACATCTTTTTCATCTTTCCTCTAGAAAGATATATTCACTCTCTTCATATGCTGCTGTGTAATTATCTTGGCATTAATCTGTTTATACTTGGCATATGGTGCGCCTTGGATTGCTTAAGAGCATGCTTGATGACCATGTTAAGTGTGTTCAATAACTATTCACAACTTAATTGATTGGTTTTAAGTGAAAAAAATCACTTAATGTAACAAGTAAGAATGACATGCTTAATTGGTTAAACGATAAAATTTACAAGGAAGACAAAAACCTTACAATTTCCTCGATTGATAAGAAAACTGCCACTTTATTTTCATATGTCATTGCATGATATTTTATTTTCATTTTTAGCAGTTAAAGGCTTCAGCACTTGTCATTCAGTAATTAAATTTTAATTTTGTCTCTATTTTTTTTTTTTTTGGAAAGAGAAGGAAGATTGGGTAGGACTGCAACCATGTCCTGGCGAAATTGGCCCATTAGGATGGTGGGTTTGAGGCTCAAAGGAAATTGGGTCATCTGGAATCATAGTGGGCCAAAAAATTGACTTGAGAATGAATCCAATCCAACACATCAATACTAAGGATGCGTTTGGTTCAGCTTTCTTAAGGGGTTTTCAGCCTCAAAGCCCCTTGGGGGAAATTGTGGGGGTGTTTGGCAAGCCTATCCAAGAGGCTTTCAATTAAATGTTGGCATTTGGGAAAACTGAAAGCTCAATGCTAATAGAAACCAGTTTTGGGCTTTTAGTATTTGGTCAAATGCTAAAATTACTTTTTTTTTTTTCAAAACTATTATCATAAATTTTTTAGTTTTTCGATTTTACTTCTTATTGTTCTAAAACTACTCTTACCTTCACTAAAGTTGACAAAGAGTTTAATTTTTTTAATAAAAAAGAAAAATGAAATCCAAAAGCCCTTTATAAAAAAAAGATTTGCCAAACACTCTTTATGCCAAAATAGCTTTGCAAAGAATTTTTTACCAAACACAATTTACATTTCCTTAAAGCCTTTTAGGCCAAAAATATTTAAATTTCCCCCATGCCCCTTTCCCTAAAGCATGGTGGGATTGACTATTCGCGTTGCCGTTTATTAAACAGGTGAGATTATTTGTATCAATTCGATTCATCAC
The DNA here is from genome assembly GCA_014182715.1 of Eucalyptus cloeziana. Classification (NCBI taxonomy): domain Eukaryota; kingdom Viridiplantae; phylum Streptophyta; class Magnoliopsida; order Myrtales; family Myrtaceae; genus Eucalyptus; species Eucalyptus cloeziana. The sequence goes on along the minus strand of CM024635.1, from coordinate 47,456,015 downwards.
CAGAATAACACGTAACAAAAAATTGTGTGACTATTAGGGAATCATTATGTGCTCGGGATGGATAATCGGGCCGCTGATCCATAGATAAACTCAGCCGGTGCGTTTGATCGGGAAAAAGCCAAGGCGCTAAGATGCGGTAAAAATCGAGATATATGAACTAGCAGCATAGTCCACGGATATCTAAACCAGTATCGATTTTTTTTCCCTCTCTAAGTTCTCTCTTTTAACTATTTATTCCTTGTCCGCGCTTAAAGTATTGATGGGCTCTCTTGAGGCCAAGCCCACGAGACTTCTTTTGTCTGGGAGACAGCTCAATTGGGCCCAAACACCCGTGCATCGACAGCTCTCTTTGGGACCACCTGTGTCTTAAAGGGTGCGTTTGTTTGTGTTTACGTTCGGGGAATAGTTTTGAACAAAATGCGCGTTTGGTAAAAACTTGTTCTAAAAAAAAAAAAGAAAAAAACATGTTTGGTAAAATTTATGTTCTTTTTTTGTTTCTTTTAATTTTTTAATGTTTATTTTTTATTTTTCATTTTTTTCTTTCTTTTTCTTTTTTTTTTTTTCTTGCTTTGGCCGACGGCCTCGCCCAGCCACGGTGAGGCTCGCCGGCCCCCGGCGAGGCCGAGCCTCGCCTTGGCTGGGCTCGGGCTCGCTTGAGGCTCGGCCTCGCCGGATCTCGCGAGCCGCGAGCCCAACCACCATGGCGAGGCTGCCGGCCTTCGTCGGCCGGTTGTTGGCCATGGCCGAGGCCGGCGATTGGCCAAAGCAAGAAGAAGAAGAAAAGAAGAAAAAAAAGAAAAGAAAAGAGAAGAGAAGAGAGAGAAAAATTGTTCTTTATTTTGTTAAGAAACAAGAAATAACTTTTTTTATTTATTGTTTCTGTTCTTTTTTTGTTAGAACAAAAGAAATGATTTAACAAAAACGCAAACAAACGCGTTTGTTGCTTTTTTTTTCCCTAACAAAAAAAATAGAAAATCTGTTCATAAACAGAAATAAAGAACACAAACAAACAGGCCCTTAGCTAACAAGGTCAATAAATAAATAAAGAGCCGTTGTTCTTAATTATTTCAAGGAGCAAGTGCAATGGAACAATAGTGGTTGGGCCTAAAAAGAAAAACACAAGAACAATGTCATAATTTTGACATGACGCTCTTTTTCTGAGCAAGTAATTAGGAAATTGATCACTTATGTGCATCCAAAATTTTTCTTGTCTAAACAACTTACGTGGCAATAATTTAATAAATCATTGGACGTGGCTTGTTGGGGTTAATGACATGTATGATTTTCCAACAAGAAAATGGCATGAATCTAGTATGATGGTAGGAGATATCGAGTTCAAATCTTTTTAAATCACAATTACTTCCTCAATTAAATATGTTCATGCTCAGAACTAGGAAAATGATCAAACTAAGCATGAGGAGGAGGGATAGAATATTAAAATATTAAATCAATTCCTACTTAAATTTTTAGAATAGTTGATAGCAGTTCTGCAAAATCTTACATCGCCGATTCCACGCAAGTCATATGGTTTCTAAAAACACTTGAATAAAAAGCAATGACAATGAGTGTTGTGTGAAAGCCAAGGCCTGTGAGTGCCCTTGTTGGGAAAGGAATTGTTCATGTGATTTGATTACGAGTTCAATTTCAATGGACACAGTGCAGTAAGTTACCACGATCTTGATGTCAATCTTGCAACCCTGAATTTCGTCATATGTGTTTCTGAAGAGGCCTCGACTTGGCATGTATATGCAAAATGAGAAACTAACTCGTGTGAATACATACGAATAGAAGCGTGCATCAACTAGATTCCGGTCGGGGAACTTTTTCCTCAGTAAATTTCTATGGTCGAAGCTTAACTACGGCAGTTCATGTACCCAATAATTCGTCTTGATCTCAATATAGTCGGTGAAAAGCTAATCCGGATGAAACATCTGAAACTTGTCGCGGCAATTAACAGTGTCAAACAGATGACATCTTACGAATCCGTTTGACTTGTTTATTACCCTTAGCTAAGCTCCTGCAGCTTCCTGGCTCTGTTCAAGAACTCCCATCAAATATGGAGCGGCGAGTCTATGATGGAGCTTGAGGAACCCAGATGGAATTCGGCCTGGATTCTTCCTCTAAGGAGAAGGCAGATTCAGTATCGGTCATCATCCCAGTGGGTGAAAGCGAGAGATTCAATGATCGAAACCGTAGATGACCCGACGAAATATCTGTAGAAATTGTCTGAATAATACGAAGATAACATAATGCATGCGAAGGAAATTGGCTGGTCTCCTTTCAAGAATGGCCCCAAGTAATTTGGAGGGGACGGTCGATGATGGTACAGCGACTCGTCGGAATGGGGCGATGGATGGGACCAGTACTCGGTGCTCGCCATACATGTCCCTTCACCGCCTCCACGTCGTGCCAAACTCGTCCCAGTCTCCAAAACTTTTGGCTCCTCCTGATTCTTGTTCTTGCATCACATGTCTCAAAAGAGATGAGAGTAAACCGAACGAAGTGCTCGGGTCTTGAAAGTGATCGTTTTTCTTGTACCCATTTGGGCAATTATCAGTCATACGTTGTTTCTCGTGTTGCTACTGCTTCTGGGTAAGGCTTCTCTTTTTCTATTTTCTTGCATGTGCCTCGCTGGTTCGATCATGGAGGCACGAACTGTCTGCTCTCCACGTATCAGACCTCCTTGTGCAGCTTCCCGTCGCTACAAGATTGTCCGTCCCACCAGCAATGCTCTGGTCTCTGGGGTATCTCTGGTCTCCACGCTTAATTTGAGGACGTTTTCACCCGCTATTTGTCGAGCCATGGAAAAATCTGACCAGGTAGCTGAGGTTTTTCTTCACTTCACTTGAAGGGTTCCCTGTATCAAGTTGACAATTTTTCATGCCTGAGAGATAATTTTTTAGCTGAACGAGGGGATTGGGAGTAGGACGTACACGTACCATAGGATTTTCTTGATGACGATGCAAGCACATCAAAGCGCTTTTATGAGTGAATTTAGAGTATATGCACGTGCCTTATGCTGGAAAGATGTGATCTTGCGGAAAGAGATCATGTTCAAGGAGTTAGGGTCTTGAATTGTTTTGGAGCATATGGGGATATGGAAGATCCAATGGTATAAGATAATCATTGTGGTTGACACAATTAAGTGGAAAAAAGACTTTGCCTGTTGCTTGCTGTCTGTATTTGTCCTAAACTGGATGATAAAAAGCAGGTTTAGCGAGATTAAGAATACATCTTCATTTCTGTTTTATTGTTCCTTTCTTCTGTTGGACACCACTCTTCGCATTCTCTCATACCTCTCTCAAGATTTCTCGGATTGCTTGCTTGCAGGGAAGAGCCGACTGGAGTCAGGAAGAAGAGACACCAGAGTCATTTCAGTTGATGAAATCAATAACAAATTTTGCACTGACTAACTTTCTCCCAATAGGTAATGCTCCAGTATTGGCTGGCATCAGTTCATAATGCACAAAGTAGGTTTTTCTAATTTGATGAGTTGATCCTCACTGCATTGTCGTGGCTTCAGATGCTTGAGCATTTAAACTCCCACAGAACTTAGTAGCTTAATTTTTAAGAATACGTGACAAACGTTGTAACTAAACATGTTGAATTTGCAGCTCTTCTCAGTGGAGTAGCTTTGGGATTAGCAGATCCTACTCTCGGTTGTATAGCACACAAACATTCATTGACACAATTTGCCACTTCAGGAATATTCTTTATATCAGGTGAGACTTTGGTCTGATGCATGTTGTTTACAGGCTTTTGTTGTCAACGTCTACATCTGTTTTAAGTTTGCAGGTATGAAGTTGCAGGACAGGGAAATAGGAGCTGCCGCACAAGTGTGGCCTTTAGGATTATATGGACTAGTATGACCTCCGCTTTTTTTCTTTTTTGACCATATGGTGAAACTTCCTTTCTCCATTCTTTCTCATTGATTCGTGTATGCATCACTTCTGGCCATGCCTAATGTTTACTCAAACTTAGATCTGAAAGCAAAAGCCTTCTATATTGAATATAATTAGGTCAATTTTTGTACTTGTTCCGTAGATAAATCATGGGACGAGTCTTTTATTCTCTTCTGACTCTTATTTAATGCAAAAATGACATGTTGACTTCTGCACTGACAAATGTGATGCCTGATTTCTAATGCACTTTTCTTAAAACCTTGAAACGGACGAAAAACGTGTATCTGTTTTTAATATCAGTTTATGTTTTCTCTTTTGATAAGAGTGAATCATCTGTGTTTTGCTTTCTGAAGAGGAAATTTGCTGGGACTGTTTCCATCTAATGTTATTATTCTTTATTCAGGCTTCTATACTTCTGATCAGTCCCTTCTTGTCCAAACTAATTTTGCAATGTCAGCTCACACCTCACGAATTTGTTACAGGCTAGTGGCTCAACTTTAAACATGGTCATTTTTGGTTTCTTTTATCTGCAAAAGTTAATTCTCTAATTTGAAAGTTGTTGGAACAGGGTTGGCCATTTTTACTTGTATGCCAACAACTCTATCTAGTGGAGTTGCTCTAACTCAAGTATGTTCTTTCTATGTTTTCATAAATCAGTTCTGCATCTTTACTACAATGTTTCTCCAGTGTCTTTTTGTTTCTTCTCTGTCTCTCTCGGTTTAGGTAGAGGTTCCTTGAATTTTCATTGTTTGACTTAAAAGATTGCATTTTTGCAGCTTGCTGGTGGAAATTCTACTCTGGCACTTGTATTGACTGTAATGTCTAATTTATTAGGCACTGTTGCTGTAAGTCTTGAGTTCCTAAGCTATTTCTGCTTTCCTTCTTTCCATTAGATAATATAATTAGTGAAAATGAACAGCAGCAACATGTCTTAAGCAGGTTGATTGTCTGTCGTCATCCTATTGTTGGACCTGATTTCTTTCTGGGATTTGCTGCAGAAATGCTGCTATTATCCTCTTAGGAATCAAAGCTGAAGAAAACATAACACTTATGCTTTTGTGTTATTTTTGTTGTTTGTGATATTTTAATTAGCAGTTAAACTCTCATCTTGCCACCATTCACAGTCTTCAAATTATCCAAGCTTACTAATAATCATGAGCTTCCATCTTTCTCTCATCAATATTATTGCATTTTCTCATTGAAGCTATTGACAAGTGGCAGGCTCAGTTGTATTAAACGATTTAGCTAGATCAAGCTTTGTTTGATAAGCAATCTAAATAATCTGTTTGTGAATAGTACATAGTGATTCTGCCACAAGTGACTAGGCTGCATGACTTCTGAACCTGCCATGGCACTTTGCAATTCTTATGTGCCAAGTCTTATCAAAATTCAGAACCATCTTTCATGCAGCCAACTTGGACTCTGTTTTTCATTATTCAGGGAATAGAATACTATGCTTATGAGTTCTCATCTTCTAGGTGCCATTTTGGGTATCAAAGTTCTTCGCTGATGGTTTTGGTGTATCCATCCCTACCGAGAAGCTTTTTTGGAGCCTTATGTATACACTTCTTGCCCCTTTGGTTCTGGGAAAGGTTCATTTCCTATCTAAAGGAATTTACTCCCCAACTTTGTGGATTAGTTACTGCTATCAGCCTTGTGAGATTAAATGCCTTTCGACAAGAGCTAAGTAAAAACTGGACATTGTGTCTCACTAAAATTGCTAACATTTATCTGCCACGCTACAGTAGATTCTCAGGTCTAAAGTCTTGATTTTGAAATAGGTGTCCTGTGTTGAGATGCTGAGCAAGTGAGAATTTTGAAATTTATTTCCAGTAAACAGATGAAATTAATATATTAAGACTGAGCATTCAACTTCGATCTTTATGAACTGCACAATTTGTAATTGCAAATTTCATGCAGCGAGACAATTCAGGAAAAATGCACAATTTTAGTGTAGGCTTACTCTATCCCCCAATTTCCTATTAACTGCTTCTCTAGTTTTGGTTTAAAAGACTCCATCAAATTGTTTTTCTGTTGGGTGCTTGTTATCCATGAAATCAATTCAATCGTTGGTTACTTATCCAGAGCAAATTGTTGTTTGCTGCTGACCAGTTCACTTAGCTTTTAGGTAAAATGAAATTTGTTCTAAAAGAAAGTTTGGTGGTGTCTGCGGGTCTTTGAATTCCAAGGAATACAAATAACCGGGTGGACAGAACTTAGGTCTTGGTCTCTTGAAGGCAGTTTAAGTTGGGAACTTTCAAGGATCTTCTGCATTTGCTGTGATGGATGCAACCCATTTTTCTGAACCTAGGTCATGTCTCTGACATAAATTCCCATATATGAAATGTCTTTCAACTGCATGAATACTTGATTGTGCATCGTTACAATTTCTGCCTGCTACCTGGACTGGATATCTGTGCCACGTACCTGCAGTCTATATTGCCTAGTATAGTCATGGTTCTTACAGCATTTAGAGCTTATAGAGGATCCAATACAGGATCTAGTGCAATGGCATAGTAGAGTTCATATAGGCGATTCCACTTAGTGGGAAAAGGCTTCTTGTTTCTTGTTGTTGTTATTACATTAGCAGTATTTTGAATACAGCTTTTATTGAAGTTCTTTCTGGAGCTGTCTAGCACAATTTGAGGGATTTTCTGCCTCTTGAAGCATGTGTTTGTGCATCTTCTCTACATCATAATTTTGACGAGACTTTTCATTAACAGGTAGTGCGGTATTCCTTCCGAGGTAAGTTTCTTGACTGTTCCTTACTTACAGAGATTATGTCATGCATTCTTGAACTTTACCAACCTGTGCTGCTTCTTGTCCCACTTCCAGAGAAAGATGACTTTTTCATTGTTCTTCAGAAATGAATAGATGAATGGCCATTTGTATTTATTTTGTCTGTCCCTGGATAGTATGTTTCCATCATCTCCTTTCACTATGAGACAGCTTGTCTCTAGTTTGCAGGTCTGGCAACCTATGCTGATCAGAACAAAAGGGTTTTGACAATGATTTCTACGATCCTTCTAAGCCTTGTAAGCTTTGAAATCTTTCAAGTGCTATTCAGAGAATTGCAGAAAACTCGATCCCACGGACTATATAATGTTTTCCTTTCTCTATATTCCTAACCTCCTTAAATTGCCAAAAATGCTAAATAGACTGAAAATGAGATGAGTGCTTGCTGCTTACTGATTTATTCAGTTAATTAGGCTGATATGTATGCTTCTATCATTTGTGGAGAGAATGTTATCTAACTGTTTGCATTTAAGCGCCTTCTCGCACATACATGCACAAGGAACCAAATCTTGATCTGAAAAAGTACATGACATGGTGCATGGTGCATCGAGCTTTGGCCTGGGAGATGCTTTTGATGGATTCTTCTTCATTGTTACTTGAATTAAATTGCTTCTTTCTTGCTTTAGACGCCATGGATGCAAGTGAGTAAATCAAGAGAATTGCTCTTAATGGTGAAGCCACTTGTTTTTCTCAAAGCTATTGGGCTAGGAATGTGAGTTCATGGTTCCTCTGGAATTTCACGATTTGGGGTTTTCCTAATTTTCAATCTTGTTCCAACTGATGTATCCAATATCTTGCAGAGTGGTGCACCTTTTCTTTCTAGGTTTCAATGCTGTTGCCTTGAAGATTTTCTCGGCTGCCTCTGGTTCGAGGATGTCTTCTCTAGTGAACAAAAAGAATGCCCGTGCCCTTATGATAGTTTGTAGTCAGGTGGGTTTCCAAAGGATGAATTCATATTGTACTCAGATCATGAATGGATTCTTATCGTTGTGCACCGAAAGGTGATTAACGAAGTATCTTGCCAGTTATTTTTGTTCAATGTGAGGAATTACCATGCTAAAGCAAAATATATTCTAATTCATCTCCATACCTTCAGAATTTTGTGAGTATCCAGCAAAAAAAGAATAATAAGTACTTTCGTCTATTAGCAACATCCATTACTCAGTTTTGACATCCTTTCCTATCATTTTGTATTTTATCTGTTAATAGCTGATTCTTTCAGTTGTAGGATTGTTTCTTCTAGCTCAAAAGGTGCAAACGTGGCCATCGAGCTCATGAATCTTTCTAATTTTACAGAAAGCGCTGCTGATTGTAGTAGCAGTGGTGGGGCAGCTGAATGGTGCACTTGGCGAGCCTGGGCTGCTAGTGCTCCCTTGTGTAGCAGCACACATAACCCAGGTATCTCGTTTCTTCTTTCCCTTTTACAACCATTATTGGTGATTATGTTTTTATTGGCAATCTAACCGTCAGACGTGCATTTTTGTTTGTGGCTGTAGATCATCATTGACTCATTAGTAGTTAACTTTTGGCTTCAAAAAGATCGAGCATACGAGAAAATCAAGACAGCATGAAGTTTGTCTTCTCAGCACTTTTTGGGTATTGGCATCTTCTGCATCCTTAAAGAATACAGCGCTAATGCTACTGAAGAACGTTTCATCCTATCATCTTTGGATGGAAAGAGCGTGTTCTTTATAATGCTGAACAAACTCTTCAGGATGACAATTTACGATTTTACATGTTCTGCTAACCCAATAAGCTACTAAAAAGTCGAGCTGTGAGCTTGCACGCCTTGTGATGATGCCTTCCGATCTCTAAATCTGATGCAGATAGATACCCGGTTGGGAAGAAGAATCTAAAGGTTCTGCGGATACCGTTATAGCTTCATTAAACAGCAAAGCGTTCCTGTATCTTCACCTACATGAGATGCTTAAGAAGAGGTCTCATGTTGCATCTCTTTACTGCGGCCAATGGCATAGTCCAGACAGAACCTCACCAAAGAGGCTTTCAAACTGGAAAGTTTTGATGAATAATTCTCGTCAAGCCCTTGAGATTTCTATAACACCATGATCTAGAGAATCTGTTGTACGCCCTAAAGCAGTAAGCATCTGGTACAGCCCAAATCATCAAGCACCTTCAATTTTTTCTTAAGGACATGAAAATGCAAGTTGCAGATTTACCACTGTCGCCTCTTCATCATAGGCTTCAAGCTTGTTCCGGCACATAGTTTCATTATGTACCATTAGTAATCGGCCCGCGTTTCTTGCAAAAATAAACTATTTTCACTATGAGTTGAAAATTTTAGTTATTATTTAAAACTAAAGAAGTTTTGTACACTATTTCTGTTAAAAAGTTCTATTTAAGGGGATAAATTTTCGTTTTTTGTAAAATAAAATTTATATAAGTAAGATTTTGAATTAATATACAATTATCTTCATCTGTAATTAACTACAAAGTTAGCGAAGTAGTTGAGGGATATTGATTTTCATCATTTTGAGGTTGCGCCATGCAAAAACTGTTTTAGGTCAAGAAAAAAAAGGGAGAGAGAGGGAAGAAGGAATAGTCATGTTTAGAGAAAATAGAAAAAAAAAATACTTAGATTTTAAGGATTAATATAATGAAAAACCTCAAAATATTACATTTGTGACAAATTTACCATAAACTAATTTTTTTAACAATAAAAAACTCCGAACCGGTATGTTTTTGATAAATTTACTTTCCATTAGTTTTCATTAAATTGGATTACTATATTAGTATACTTATGACCAACAAAATATAAAACCCCAAACTAGTATGCCAATTAATTTATGTTATTCAATTTAGTAATTTGACGGTAAAATTTAATAGAAACTAACGAAGGATAAACTTTATCATAAATGTATTAATTTTGAATTTTTTTTGATATCATCTTTAATTTTAAATTGGTAATTGACCTATAAAGGGTAAATAGGAAGAAATTTTTTTGCCAAACACCACCCGTTTTATCCATTCTATTTCAAAATGTTGGAGAGAAAATATAATTCCTCGATATCATCTAATCAATATCCATTTTTTGCTACATTTCATGACTTAAGTAGGGATCCTAGGGGTGGATTCTTGGGCAGTCCTCCCGAGGTTTTACGTCTAAATGGTGACTTGCGACGAGGCTTGACGGTGCTACCGAGCATCGGAGGGTCGTGTGATCCCCGAAGGGTGATTTCTGACGGTTCCTCGGTCATAAAAAATAAAAATAAAAATAAAATAAAATAACTTTCTTATGACTTGACACCTTGACTTTTTAGGCACCATCACATATCATCAAATAAGTGCATTTATAGTAGACTGCGCTTTTTCTGACTTTTTCTACTTTAGAATATTTGTGTACCGTAAAGATGTGACTTTTTCTTAATTCTTCTACTTTTTCAATTCTATTTGATAGGATGCACAAAAAAAAAAAAATCTATTTAATAGAACAAGTTATCATGATTCATCATTTGGACATAATTTCAAAGCAACTAACCTAGCAATTTTTAAAAGAAAATTCAACATAAGGATTTGAAGAGCAATCATCTTCTCAAATAAAAATCTGAAGTACACTTATTTCAAATAATAATTTGAAATAGTTATGTTAATCTAAAAAAGGACCTGACATTAATGCTGGTTAAGGACATTTTCGTCATTTTTTTCTTTCCGTTTCGCCGATGGCCAATCTTAGGTGATGGCTACCCACTAATGATGCCTGAAGAGAGCCAAGCAATGGTCACCCTTGCGTTACTTGAGTCAGGCCGCCCTCGAAAGCCATAGATGAGGATTAGCCTCGTCGACCACAAGCAAGGCCGACCCTTGCCAAATATGGATGAGGGTCACCTCACTTGCGACTAGTTAGGACTTGGGTAAGGCAACCCTTACCAACAGCCAGTGAGGACTTGCAAGCCTTCGCCCATGACTCGATGCTGGGTAAAATTTGAACTCTTCCGTTAACTTTGTCCAATTTAACTAATAGAAAATGCTGAAATGATTTTTTAATATTTTATTTCTCTCATGTGGCGTCTTATGCGATGTTAAAATTAATTAAATTATTAAAACAAGGAAATCCAAATCCTTTTTTTTTAAAAGATCCAAAAAATTTCCATAAAAAAGACAAACTAAAAAAAGGCTAAAACAAAATAAAAACACGTAAAAAAATGAAAAAACCCAAAACCTTCACCTTTGGCCATTGCCCGATCACTAGTGGAGCGTCGACGATGGCTGATAGGGTCGATGGTGCCTTTGCAAGGGCTAGCGACCTTTGCCAACCAAACCTGGCCCTTATTGAGGCACGGGCAACCCTGTAGCCATCGCCTAACACCCTATTGACGATGGGGCGACACCCTATCGTGTGTATTTTTTTTTTTTTTTTTTTTTAATTTTTTAACTTTCTTAGTTCTCAATCTAATATAACTAAAATTTAGGTTAAAATTGTCTTTGGATGAAAATGCCCTTGACTGGCCAGAATATTCAGCTAGCCAACGAGGTTATACCCTTATTTGAAACTGTGATGGCCACTTCAAACCCTTTTTTGAAATAAAATTTACTTCATACCCTTATTTGAGAAATTAAGAGCATTTTGGGTTTTTTATGTTCCTATCCCAAAATAATAAATTGAGTTCATATAGGCATTTTGGACGCCACTATTAAAATAGCTTTTTGGCTATATTTTTTGCTACTTCGCCCATTTCATAAAGTATTTTTCTTGGTTTAATGACAACTATCAAATATTAAGGAGATCCTATACCCAAACTCACACATGTTTCCAAAGGTCTTACCGTAATTGGTTCGTTTGGAAATATATGTACCCATATTTTTCCACCATAGCGCACATTTCTTGTTATTGCTGGTCACCTTGCTTCTATTTGTCTTGATCACTCATATATCATTATTCTGAAAAGAATTGTTGTATAATCCATAAACAATTCGATTTATTTTCCCATTTTACTACCAAGTAAGGTCCCATTATCTTCCATTAAAAAAAGGTCAATTACGTGTTCTGTTTGTTTCGCGAAAAATGAATATTTTGAAATATATATATTTTTAAAAATGATCGCTTCTATCGTTTGAAATAATTGGTCAATGGAAAATATTTTCACTATGGATAACAATTTATGTCTAATTATTTTAGCAGGCAATGAAAATAATTTCCATTTATTCAATTTTGTTAGTAATATAAGAAATCATTTAAAAAAAATAATTTTCAAATTATCCATTTTTCATGAAATAAACGAAATCCTCGGACATGAGACTCCCTTTCTCTTTATCACGGGCTTATACTTGAGAATAACACACAAAACCCAAATAAGCAGCACATGTTCATCCACAAGAACAACATTGATGGTGCTATCTTAATCGCTCGGTCAAGAAAGAAGAAACCAGCTTGCCAGAATTCACCATCATCATTGATTTTCGGCCCATCATCATCTCTTGACTTGAGCAACCAAAGCATCTTTCCCCAGACAGTGCTAAAACCCAATGTCAAAAACATGCTATTCCAAACAAGAAACCGAGTCAAAAAGGGGGAGGAGCAGAGCGGACTGCAGAAAAAGCAACCAACCCATTTCAAATGCAGGCGCAAAAAAAACTGCAGCAGCTAGGAGCCACAAGTCGTCAGGCGCGAGTTCTGCGGTGGCTCTTGCTGTGGGGTCGCCCGTCTCAATCGATCCTAAAAAACTGGGTACGATGCATGCACATGTGATACATTCATGGAGGAGCTCTATGCCAGGGATATAAAGTTGTCAAACGTGAGCTGCAAAAGGCTAGGAAGAAACCAGTAGATAGACAAAAGAGTTCTTCCGACGGGAATTGTGAGGTGACAGTTGCCAAGTTGCGGATACTTCTGTGATCTATGATCTATTGCCCTGCCTTTGTGTGCACTAGGGTGCGCAAGAGAATCTATGACACGTTTAAAATTGGCATGATCAAGTGGGTTTCGAGAAAAGTATTTGAGATAGTACGGTAGATTTCGGATTCCAAAGTTTTTTGATAGCTTCTCGGAGTTCAAGGTCATATCCACCCTGCACTCATCCGGTGCGCAGGGTACTATGTAGAAAGAACACAATACCCTTAAATCATATTTACTCAAATACACATATACCAACTACTTATGATGATTTTTGAAAACTTTTCTTGACAAATGTTTCATACTTAGATGTGTGAGATAATAAGAGGAAACGTATATATATTTGTAATTTACAATCTGTGTGATTGTGTCTTAAGATTTTATTGCCGTACACATTGTGTTATGTGTTAAAATTCTATTTATATGGAGTTGGTTTTTTTCTTATCTAATTGGTTCATTTTATCAAACTAAAGTCGAGAAAAATTAGCTGGACGAGAAAATGTCAGCCAAACGATGAATTAATTTGTTGACAAAATGACTTGGTTCATTATATTTTTCAAGTGAAATTAGTGATTGCTCTTTCGGGTCATCTTGCCGGGCAAACATTTCGCATCCTAGCTTGTTATTATTGCAAGACGTAAGATACAAGATGAAACGCACACTATTGCGTTACATCAAAGTCCATTTCGGACTCCACGCTGAACTTGACTGTAATATCCATTATTCTGACCACCGGCACAGTCGCTCGACACACTTCACGCGTTATAGAAAGCTTTCTCTTAAGCTATATCACATCATAGTAATCTAGGGTTCCTTCCAGATGCATGAACCTATCCATTTATCTTGCACACACGGTTTCATTGCCGTTACAGTCACGGCCGTGTCGTCTTTCAACGTCTCCTGGCGGCTGTTTCCCTCTGAGCGTTGAAGTAGACGGCCGCAACGGGGAGGCCAAGCTCGTTGTCTTCGGCGAATCGCCGGGTGTTGAAGTGATCCCTCGACGAGGGGCCTCTCACCATGTCCCTCCTCTTCTGCTTGAACAGGATGAAGACGAACCTGTGTATTCCGATGTTGGGCCTCGGCATCTCGTACTCTACCACCTCTTTTCCTGCGTTATCCAACGGGTGATGATGCACACCACACCGAAACGAAGTTAAAAAAAAAAGGGCAGGATTTTGATTATGGTCTTTATTCCGCTGACGGTAAGTGGGAAAAAGTAACTTTCGTGACGGTCGGTTGAGAGGTTGACAATTTCCTATAAAGCAGCTTGTGCAAATTGCTTTTTTATATCGATATTGTCAACCCCGAAATATTGACAAAGGTAGCCGGTTAAGCGTGCTTGGTTCGGATGTTTGACATTTTATGTTCATCCGTATCGATTGGTTCCGATGAAAAGTTTAAAACTCATTACATTTTAAAAGAAACATTGACATTATGTCTAATGATTGCGCTTTCGTATTTATGCATGCGTGTATGTGAGATCTTGTCGAAATTGCACCTGAATCATATGAATCCAATATTCATGAATCGGCCGGATTCATGCTGGGCTTACCCAATCCAAGAATGCATGGAAGATGGACTTGCATGCGTTAGATCTACAGGAAATACCTTCTCTGACCAAAAGAGAGAGAGAGAGAGAGAGACGAGAGAGACTTACCGAACGTGGCATCTGTTGTTCCTGGGATGTCCGTAACCATCCTGTAAGTAATACAATCGTATCAATAACACATATTTAAGCAATAGGCGCGATGCCAATTTTTCTTTACATGATATATAGGGCTTGGCTCTTTCTGTATTCTCCGGTTACTTTTGAGTCACAACCAACATGTAAATGCTTTGAACTCGGGAGTGATCTACTTTCATGTCTTGTTGAAGTTCGTTTCTCATATCAACAATATTTATCTTAGCACAAAATCCATTACCAATTAACAGCCTAAAAACAGATGGGACTCTCACTCAAGACTAACAAGGACATTGGGTTTTTCACAAATGTATCATGAACGGTGGTCTAGTCCTAAAAAGAATAATGGTAAGTCTAGTTAGAATGGAAACTAGATCATGGAGTATCCGGTTGCTTAACATGAAAGACCAAAATAAGACACGAGTCGAAATCTAGGTGACCGTGCCCAAACATATATGCTTTGCACTTTGTGACATGGGAAGTCAAATGTATACAGTGAGCCCTCATACACACATATGTATGTATGTCGAAGCAGAAGACTAGGGAAACTCCTCTTCACATTTTATTGTGGATTGATGATCTTTACAAAAGTAATAGGAAGATTTCATCTTGATCCGAGCTTGGAGAAGGGTGATTATCAGTGATTACCAGTGCAAGTGCTCCCTTAAATATGGATCGCTAGGACCAGGAACATCTGGGTCTGTCATTACCTGCAGACATGCATTAGAATTGGCACCTTATGATTAGTCAACTTTGAAGCCCGAAATGTAAGGAAGAAAGCAACCCCGAGAGGTGTAACGGTTCAAGTATTACCAGTGTGAAGAAGGACCTCATGTCACCGCCATGAACCTCAACCCTAGGCTTAGCGGTAACAGTGGAAGGGAAGAGCTCATGGCCATTGAACACATGCTTGTTGGAGTTGTAAGTGACCGTCATTTTGACACTGGTTGCGAAACAGTCGATCACATCCCCGATCACTCGACCAACCACGAGTGGATCAGACATTCTTGCCATGAGAAATTAATATAGGACACAACCAAAAAAACGAGAGAGAGAGAGAGAGAGAGAGAGAGAGAGAGAGAGAGAGAGAGAGAGGCAAGTGTTTGAGGATTGGATAATCAGCTGAATATGTGGTGTCCTTTGGAGGCTTCTCATTGGGCACCGATGGGGAAGTACCCCTTTTTATAGTGTTGAGATCAAGACTCAAACTGATGCGCTCGCTCTCTCTCTCTGTCTGTCTGTCTGTCTCGAGCATGTGCATAGCACATAATTCCAGAAAGTCCAGAAATGGGTAATAAAGCAAAGGGAGCATAACAAACAAAAGAGGAAAAGCAAAGTACAATTTCAGAAACAGGGTAAAAAAGGGGAGAATACAATAAGAAACAGCTCCACCTATAAAGGATAAGGATCGGTTGCCTGAATCCAACTTGCATAGGTTGAGTTCATACCAAATTTTACATTTTACGCTTTTGATATTGGTAATTCACTTGATTTGTGCAAGAATCATTTACTGATGCAGTAAAATTTTGTTATTTTCGAGGGAAGTGCTGGACGATTAGTTAGGCTTGCACTTAAATATCACATCGTGATGTCTATTCAAATTGTACAGAGCGCTTTGCAATAATTCGTACTGCCCATCATGTGATATGTGCATTCGCCAAATCATGTGATCTTTTAAAATGTGATTGGCTTGAGCTTACAAAATAAAGTTCAGCGATCTTCTATTCATGGTCATGTTACACAGCAACCTTTGATCAGACATGGTGGGGGCTTTGGCAGAAGAATCATATCAATGCAAATCACTGTAAGGGCAGAAAGAGAATCACACGTTCTAACAGTATTAACATGCAGCTCTTTTTTCTCAGCTCGCTTAGATCGAAATGACATTATTTTACAGATGAAAGTGTACTTTAACTGTGCAAGGAGACGTGAAAAAGGCTTAAGCTTTTTAAAGCATGGGGTGTCCACCAAGATCAGTCCTCTAAGTTCATCCTCAACTTGCTTATTTCCACAAGAAAAAAAAAAAAAAGGCAAAAAAACAAGACACGAAGTTCGGCAGATCCTGCATAGACATTCTCTAACTGGGAGAGACTCGAGGCCCTTTTGTATATCAGGTAAAAAAAGGAGATGGTTCCCTTGTGATCGTTGCCATGAGGACATCTGTCCATAACATATTATTAAATTAGTCTTTTGTGGCAGGGTATGCAAGAGGACATGCTTAAGTTCAAGAAACTCCACCATTAAAAAATCGCCATGATCAGAGGCAAAGTTTGTGGTGTTAGGCACATTTTCCAGTAAAGTAGATTCTAACCTAGGCAGGCCTAAATTGGTGATGGGAGAGAGTGGATTGCCATATTTGGAAAAAGAATTGAGTCATTATTTTTTCAACATTATTCCCCTTGATAACGTTGCTTAATGCCTCCCTAGATTCTGTGGCTTCTTTTCCCTGTGTCCAGTCATTCCTTCATTTGTTTCAGCCCCACCAGATATCACATGCCCATATAAAAATGGATACTTTCTCCTGCCCTATTTCTATCCTAGACGAATTAAACCTACTATAAAAGATAAATCTCAGGTCGATGAAACATCTTAAATATCCACTTATAAAAATGGATACTTTCTCCTGCCCTATTTCTATCCTAGACGAATTAAACCTACTATAAAAGATAAATCTCAGGTTGATGAAACATCTTAAATATCCACTTAGATGGCAAAACATGGAATTATTTGCAATCGATAGAGCGGAAAAATTGAACCGATGTCATGCATGTGATGTATGCACATCGGTCCGTACTAAACCAACTAAAAAAAAAAAAGAAAAAAAAAGACAAATCTGCCAGTGAAACTACAAGGTGGTTGTACAAAATAGTTCCGTCCCTCGTCAAGCCAATAAGTCTAGGCCTTTCTCGGTAAGTGTTATATTGTTTCTCGTGCACCAGCTCATTTGCTTCCCCTTGAGTTAATTCTCAACGCAATTTGAGGACATGCGCCTCGGCGGAAAACCAATAACGGGGATTGCCCCTCCGGATTGCACCACCCATTATAAAGAGTGCAACCGCGGTTGTTCGGTCAAGTTGGACTTGCGATGCACCGCGATGATCGGGGGTACTGACTGGGCGCTTGATCCTTCCAGGTCACAAGTGTTGATTGCATTGAAAAGCTCGAATCGAATCCATTTCGTGGCTGAGATCAATGACAAGAGCGTGCAGATGGACGAGGGGTCAGGATCAGTAGATACGTCGTGCTCTGGACCGATCCAATTCTGCAAAGAATGGGTTCCTCAGGCTCAACAGAGCAAAACCAGAACCGGCCTGATGGGCCTCCTGAACGAGTCGTCGACGAAAGGCTTCGGGCCTGAGCGTGATCAACTGATCGATGGGTCGGTTTAAGGGCGATTCGAAAGGCCTCCCTGTCACGATCATCGTGACAAGGAGTCCCGGTCGATGTCAGTCGAATAATTGAACCTAGGTAAGTGATCCGAAATGGGTTTAGCAGCAAAAGCCAAGTGCAGGAGGCATGCTTGTGAGCGAAGAAGGTGACGCTCAACTACCATTCATGGCGACAAAGGCCGCCATTCTTTTGTCTCCACGCGCCTTTCTTTCCGGTCTCGTGCACTCAAGACATTCCGGTGCGAGACGCCAAGACCATCGTTTTTGTCTTCTCTTCCGACCGCCCTGCGTCTCACGTTCTCCTGTGGGTCTCTTTCGGTTTCGCTTCTCCAGTTCAGTGACCAGCTGTACTACAAAATCCATTGGCGAGATCCTGACGGCTTCGGGTTCGCTCTGGTTCGACGGCGCGGGACTTCAATACAGAGAGAAGTCGATTCGACTTTGAGGTTTCTTCTTGTCTATCTATTCCATGATAGTGTTGCATCGCTCGCTCTCCTTTTATGGTTTTCGGAGGATGCTGTGCTCGAGTGGGGTGATGGTATAATTGGGAAAGTTGGCATTTTCGCTATGGTCATTAGCGAAACGCTCCTGAGTTTAGGGATGTGATCGAGCCGCTACGTTTTTGTGAGGGGTCATTCTCGGTTTGGATTGCGGAGTCCAGGAATTCCTTATTTAGTAGCAGAAGATTGAAAAAAAGAAAAAAGAAGAAGAAGGTTTTTTTGAGTAATTGGTTAGCAGGTCCTAAGTGGATGGCTGCTTCTGGAATTTTAAAGAGTGAAACGTAGAGTTTGAGTCCGATTTATGGCAGTCGATTGTTGATTTAAGTGAATCGGATCGACGTAAATGCATGAAGGATGCTTCAATATGATTCACATAAAGCTCTCCGACCATCTTTACTGTGTATCACAGGCTACGTTATGTTACCTTTACTTTTTTAATTGGTTACAATCCCAGGATGAGATTTTCACAGGCATTCTGCGAGTCTTGTTCTGCTCATCTGAGTCGTTTTGCGACCGGTTTTCTTAACGATCATTGATGATCAGTGACCGAGCTTGAATGAATGTCTGATTTGCCATGGCCAAATATATTAATAAATGGAAGAGGAAAGGATAAAGAAGTGATTATACAACTATCATAAGATTTATCATTTTGACTAGGATTGAAACATCATCTTGATCCTGGTGGAGAATGCTGGTTGCTGTCATACTCTAGGCTGTTGATATATGCATATCTGTCTGTGGCTTCTAGGGCATATTAACATTATCTCTTTCTAAGCTGGAAGATTACTCAATGGCCACTCCTCTCGTTTCCAGCGATGTTGGGGCCTATTGCGGTGGCAGTGGTGGTAGGTGTTCTTGGATGGGCATACCAGGCATTGAAGCCCCCTCCTCCCAAGATATGTGGCTCGAGAAATGGTCCTCCGGTCACGTCCCCCAGGGTCAAACTCAGGGACGGGAGGTATTTAGCTTACAGGGAGATCGGTGCTCCGAAGGAAGAGGCTAAGTACAAAGTTATTGTCATCCATGGGTTCGACAGCTCCAAGGATCTCAATTTACCAATTCCGCAAGTAGGGAACGTCTCTGCTTTTCTTTACTGATGTAGATCGTCAATTGGACTGACCAATAATTGTGGCCTATTTCTTATGTCGCGGGCGTTGCCTCCAATTACTGCATTTTCTTGTGTGTTTATTTCCTGAAACGTACTTTATGGGAGAAGATTCATTGTTAATAAAAAAAAAAAAAAATTAGCTATACTGGCAGAGTTAAAGGTGGCAAATTCAGCATCAGAATGTCATTGCACTATCACATAACAGCTTTGGACATGAGGATTTTGAACTGAGGTCGTCTTGGGTGAAGAAAACTAAAAACTTTTTGTGGCATTTTGCACTGAACAAAAATATGATTTGTCTTTGCATCATGGATTTTCAGCTTGCCCTCTGCAGTAATGCCTTTTGACTTCCCAATCTGATGCATGTAGTCCTTTACTAATGGTGATTGATTGCCGGCATTTCTGCATTTTTATCAAATGTGGTAGAAGTCTTGAGGATTATGGTACAATCATCATCATGTTTTCTTTTACAGGAACTTATAGAGGAGCTAAAAATATACTTTCTCTTCTACGACAGAGCAGGTTATGGGGATAGTGATCCAAATCCATCTCGCACTGTGAAAAATGAGGCATCAGATATTGAAGAATTAGCTGACCGGTTACAGATTGGGTCCAGATTTTACGTGATTGGGATCTCAATGGGTGCCTACCCGGCTTGGGGTTGCCTCAGATATATACCCCACCGGCATTGTTCTAGCCATTAGCTTTTCAAGTTTGATTGCCCGCTTAAGTCGCTGTTTGAACTTCTCATGTTTATCGACCTGTCCTCACATGTAGGTTATCGGGAATTTCCCTTGTTGTCCCTTTTGTGCACTACTGGTGGCATTCATTTCCTTCGAGGCTATTAAGGGAGGCCTTTGGAAAATTGCAAGTGCCTGATCAATGGACATTTCGAGTCGCTCATCATGCCCCTTGGTTACTTTACTGGTGGATGACCCAAAAATGGTTTACCTCACTAAGCATAATGGCTGGAAACATGAAGATTTTCAGCCCAGGAGATATGGAAATTATCAAGAGCTGTGGGGACAAAATTAACCTTTGTCAGGTGAGTTGCATTCTCTCATGCATTTATAAGAGCAGTTCGCTTTTTGTTATGTTGATGCAAACAGGAGTATTTCCTTGCTGAGAGATGTTTCACTTTAAAAGCTAGTGCTGCAAATGTGAAGCTAAATGCAAAGCTATTTCTTGCTCAGATGCACTAAAGGCTGGAGATCTTCGTTGGCAGAACATAATGATGAAAAACCATTTTTTCGGAACATGTTGACACAGATGCTACTATCCTCTGTTGCAACAGAGATGACTTTCCTCATTGAGATATTTCTTATTCAGATCTGTAAACTTGTGTCGACCATCTCATGGTTTTACTTGATTTTGTTTGATGGATAGTATTTGAAAATAAATTGATCAGCCATTTCTTATCTGCGACTTAGTAAGGAAAGTACAATCATTTTTGGGTCATCAAAGTCAGGGCGTGAAAAATTTAGAAACATTTTGTGTAACTGCAATGTTTTGGAATTCAGGAAAAGATACAGCACCAAGGTGTTCATGAATCTCTACACCGGGATTTAATAGCAGGTTATGCAAGCTGGGAATTTGATCCCCTGGAACTGGAAAACCCTTTTCCCAACAATCAGGGCTCGGTCCACCTTTGGCAAGGGATGGAAGACCGCATAATTCCATGTGAGATTAACCAGTACATTGTACAGAAACTTCCATGGATTCGTTACCACGAGGTGCCCAACGGCGGACACTTGTGCATCTTCAAGAGCGATCTTTGTGTTGCTGTGATAAGGGCGCTTTTACTGGGATAAGCTTTGCTTGTGCGGGGTAACCTACCCACCTCGCCTTGAACAACTTCCATGTAACCGGTGAGGCTCCTGGAGATCATTGGCTTGTGTATGGACTGGTGCACCCTGCGTAGGTGAGGGAATTAGCTTCTCTAATCATTTCCGGTGACAAGTGTGTCAGTGTCCCCTTGGACTTTAAGATGATTGAGATCTGTAGTTGCTTGCTATGCATATGCTTGATGATTGGTCTCTTCCTAATTCGATGTTCTGCTTTCTTACTTGCTTTTCTTCCTTATCTCTAGCACTAGTTCTCTATGCTTGCTGTTTCAGACGCAGCAATCCACTGTACAGAATCAGTCTGATATGCATTTGTTGAACATGTTCAAAGATGTCCCTTTTTCTTTGAACTCGAGATTGGTCTCGGTATATCTTGAAAACAAGCGTCTCCTCAGAATGTGAGCATTAGAACTTCCAAATGGAAAAACTGGTTTATCGAAAATCTAGCAAACAAACTAAGACACCCGCTCCATGTTTTTTGTTTATTTTTGGTGTACTTCATGGGAAACAGTTCGACATAGTACTCTAATTTGGTCATTGTGACACCTCCCTGTTGAGGTCAGCCGATCAATTGACAGTGAGTGCACTAGGGTCTCAGCCTCGTTTCCATAGTGCCGCCACTGCGGCCAATGAAACCTGAGAGGATCCGCCGTCGCTCAAGGCCTCCACCACGCCGTCTCTTGCGGCCAAGACCCGCTCTCTGACCACTTTTCCTTCTCCCGAGCCCACCATCAACTGGGTGACCCGCTTGGCTAACTCGTCCACACTCACGAACCCGTCCTCGTTTGACATACTCAGTGGGAGCGCCAGAGCGGCGTCCTCCACGAGAAACGCCCTGTTCACCTTCTGCTCCGCGTAGAGAGGCCAGGCCACCATTGGCACGCCGACGTGCACTGCTTCGATGATCACTGCTTCGATGATCGAGTTCCAGCCGCTCGATGATCACTGCTTCGATGATCGAGTTCCAGCCGCAATGAGTGACGAACCCGCCCACCGAGCCGTGGCTCAGCACCTGTATCTGCGGTGCCCACGACTTCACCACCATCCCCCTCTCTCTTGTCCTCTCCAGAAATCCTTCCGGCATGAACTTCTCTATGCTCGTGTCGTCGCCATCGTTTGACCCCGATGTTGATTTTGCGGACGCATCCTGCGGTGGAGGCCGCACCACCCACAAGAATCTCACCCCGCTTCTCTCCAAACCTAATGAACAGGACAATTGAATTTGAATTAAGCAGCAGCAGGTGAAGTAATTTTTGCACGAAACTAAAGCTTACCCGAGGCCATCTCCTTCAGCTGCGCAGCGGAGAACCTTCCCTGGCTGCCAAAACACAAGAACACGACGCTTCGGCTCGGTTGCGAATCGAGCCAACTCAAGCACTCGTGCCTTCTTTCTCTCTTGTCGCTACCGCCCTCTTCGCCGTCAACCTTTGACTCAACCAAAGGCCCAACGGCAAAAAAAGGCGGAGTCGGCCGGTCTGGCACGCACAATCCTTCTTTGATGACTCTGATGATCCGACTCTCAAGCGACTCGCACGTGTTAACAATGATGCCGGACGACGAGATCATGTTCCTGCAAGCATCCAACAGAAGCCGTACACTCTCCAGCTTCGGTCTTGGATGCCCCACGGCATGTCCGAGGCCTTGATTGGAGGCAACCCAGGAATGTTCACGGTCTCGTCTCCAAGGTCCTTGAAGCTCTTGGTGGTGCTCCCGTGGAGGCTTGGAAGGTGGAGGAAGACGGCGAGGGCAACGGCACCCGAGGTGAAGTAGTAGTAGGTCGGGACGCCAAGGGCGGCCGCCACAGGGAAGGCGGCATCTGAGAAGCCGTCGATGATGAGGGCTCGGAGGGCTGCGGCGGAGGCGATGGCGGCGAGGGCGAGGCGGAGGTTGGAGGTGTCGTGGCGGGCCAAATCGAAGGGCGTTTGATCATGCTCAGCTGCTGCGGGGGCGGCGGTGGATGAAAGGTGGAGGACAGTGATGGAAGAGGAGTTGGTGACCGGGGCGGCGGTGGAAGCGGAGGAGAGGATGATGATGATGGAGAAGCGAGGGTGGTGTTTGCCAAGGAGCCGTCCAAGCTCGAGCATGGAGACTATGTGACCTCTCAATGGCGACGGGTAGAGGACTATGGTCTCCTTCAT
The DNA here is from genome assembly GCA_014182715.1 of Eucalyptus cloeziana. Lineage (NCBI taxonomy): Eukaryota > Viridiplantae > Streptophyta > Magnoliopsida > Myrtales > Myrtaceae > Eucalyptus > Eucalyptus cloeziana. Next base: position 47,432,809 of record CM024635.1, on the reverse strand, counting down.
TTTTTCCTATGTTGTGTCTTAGAAACGCGAAGAATAGTTTATATAGGCAAACAATACCGCCCGCGGGGTTCAATTGTTTCATACTTCGCGGGTTCTTTTTTAATTTCATCCATAAATTATCATCAAAAGTTCCAAAAATATTAATTTCGGATGACGTCAAGCCCTAGGTAACGAAGAAGTATCTTGCAATCTAAGGACAGCCAAATAAATAGATATAGATTTACAACATAATAGTTACATAAACTAATATCTAATATACGTATGACTTGTTTGTGTCTATCATTCAACAAGGTAGATTGTTAGGCTGTATTTTTTATTTTAACATATCAACGCTCGAACGCTTTACTCTCCCCAATTGTCCTTTGTATTTTTTTTCTTCCCCGAGAGAAGATTATACCTCTAAGTGCTTTACATTTTAGAAGTCTCGAGATTCGGATTGAATCATGACAAAGCGTTTTAAGGACTTGTTCAAGTCTAAATGTGCCTATGAATACTTAATAATGTTTCGCGCTTTTTATATTTTCTAGGAATCTACTCCAACCGCTTTTGCGGTGCAGTGCAAATTGGGAAGTTCCTACCCAAATAAAGGACAAAAAAAAATTTATCATTACTTGCACGTTTGAACCATGCGAAGCCTGCAAAGGACCTGTCCTTACCTAGCATTAAAGTGAGTGACCCATGACGGGCCACCTAAATCGGTGACCGTCTACTAAAGGTGTTAAATGGGTCGTTAATGGGTCAAGCTTTATTTCATAAAGCACCCATAATGAGTTTTAATGGGTCAAGACTAAAATATATGGGTTTTAAATGGGTGAGAGAACTGACCCATTTATGATTCATTTATCAATCCATTAAAAATGAACTCATTTATTTTCACTCAAAACCTCACCATATCTCTCTCCCCTCTCTTTAACTTTACAATTTTTTTTTTTTTTTATAAAAATCAAAATTATAATAATTTTTTTTTTTCTTCTTCCTCGATCGGCGGCATGGTGATGGCCGGTGATCGGCGGGCGAGCCTCAAGCTCGCCGGATCGGCGAGGCGGAGGCCTTGTCGACGCTCGGCGAGGCTCGAGCCTCACCGATCTAGCGAGACTCGAACTCGCCAGCGTCGGGCGAGGGGCGAGCTCGAGCTCGCCGGATTTGGCAAGGCGGAGGCCTTGCCGACGTCGGCGAGGCTCGAGCCTCACCGATCTAGCGAGACTCGAGCTCGCGGTGTCGGGCGAGCTCGAGCTCACTGGATTTGGCGAGACTCGGGCTCGCCGGCGTCGGGCGAGCTCGAGCTCACCGGATCTAGCGAGACTCGAGCGGCTCGCCTATGGCCGGCCACCAGTCACAGGCGATAAAAGATAGGCAGTTGGTGCCATAATTTACGGTGGATTTTGGTTCATCCAACTTCCTTGTTCTTGCAGTAAGAAATATAACATATGCGGGTCCAAATTATGAGTTTAACGATAAAGTAGTTTATTTAAGATTGCACTTTATCATGTACAAGTAACTATACGGGTGATATGTCCGGCGAGCATGTGATCTGACAAGTGGTCAACGTCTTAGCCAAAATAAACAATGATTCAAAGAGACACGAATACAATTATGAAAGTTGTGGAGGTGAGAAGCATAATGCATGCGAAAATGAGCTGTTACGTTATTATTCTCAAACCGTTAATCATTCCTTAATTTAATTCGTCAACTTGAACGAACACAGCCAATAATTATTCGCGTATAGTACCTTAATTCATTCCCACAACATTATATTATCAGTATGCTGATGCCTGGGGTGAGATTCGCAAAATGCAAGATGCGTGTGGTGGGGAATTTAGAGCAAAATCTTTAATACTTTTTACTTTGAGAGTTAGCCACGTGTCACATGGTGATGAGCCGGAATACAAACAATGGCGTTTCTCCGGCCGTTGTCGTGGCTGGCGGCCGGCCAAAGAAGGAACAAAAAGGAAAATTAAAAATTAAAAATTATATTTAAAAATAAAAATAAACATAATTAAAAATTTAATTTTTTAAAAAATAAAAATAATTAAAATTCGATTTTAAAATAATTATTTTAAAAATTATAAAAATTGTCCAATGTATAAAACTATTTTATTTTTAAATATATATATGTAAGAAATAATTTTTTTTTTGAAAAATTATTGATTGGATTTGTATTGGTAATATAATCTTTAAAAAAAAACATAAGAATAAGTTTTCCTAAATTTGGTTAAATATGAAATTTTTTTATTAATATGGGTCGGGTCGGGTATGAGTCGGGTATTGATTGGGTCGGGTATGGGTCGAAAAATTTATATTAGACATAAATGGGTCATAAATGGGTTAATGGGTTAATTTGGGTTGACCCATTAATGACCCGACCCAAACCCGACCCGACCCACCCGTTTAACACCTCTACCGTCTACTAATTAAGAACCACACGGAATCAGATTTTCCTTTATGGGCATTTGATCATCGATCGCTTGTTTTAACTAGGGATTATTGGTTCCAGAGAGAATAGGTTACAGAACCGAAACTATCATATTAGAACCGATCTGTAGTTTTTGAAACATGGAATCTATCAATTTTTTTGCAAAAGCGACCTAGAAACTTACCTTATTTGCACGATCCGATTTCAAGATCTACTTGAGAATTTTTTTTTTTTTTTTTTTTTCACTTTGTTTGTAAAAAAATCCAAGAGAAATAGCAGTTATGATAAAATAATATAAACAGGAAAACCGCTTTAAAGCAACAGGTAAGTTAAGCTCATTTTAAAAAGATAAATTCATCGACGGATCCTCACCCTTATGACATAGTACTCTAATTTGGTCATTGTGACAACTGCCTGTTGAGGTCAGCTTATCAATTGACAGTGAGTGCGCTAGGGTCTCAGCCTCGTTTCCATAGTGCCGCCACCGCGGCCAATGAAACCTGAGAGGATCCGCCGTCGCTCAAGGCCTCCACCACGCCGTCTCTTGCGGCCAAGACCCGCTCTCTGACCACTTTTCCTTCTCCCGAGCCCACCATCAGCTCGGCGACCCGCTTGGCTAACTCGTCCGCACTCACGAACCCCTCCTCGTCCGACATGCTCAGTGGGAGCGCCAGGGCGGCGTCCTCCGCGAGAAACGCCCTGTTCACCTTCTGCTCCGCGTAGAGAGGCCAGGCCACCATCGGCACGCCGGCGTGCACTGCTTCGATGATCGAGTTCCAGCCACAGTGAGTGACGAACCCGCCCACCGAGCCGTGGCTCAGCACCTGCATCTGCGGTGCCCACGACTTCACCACCATCCCCCTCTCTCTTGTCCTCTCCAGAAATCCCTCCGGCATGAACTTCTCTATGCTCGTGTCGTCGCCATCGTTTGACCCCGATGTTGATTTTGCGGACGCATCCTGCGGTGGAGGCCGCACCACCCACAAGAATCTCACCCCGCTTCTCTCCAAACCTAATAAACAGGACAATTGAATTTGAATTAAGCAGCGGCTTCTTGTTTTTTATATGCTTGCTGCTTTGAAGTAATTTTTGCACGAAACGAAAGCTTACCTGAGGCCATCTCCTTCAGCTGCGCAGCGGAGAACCTTCCCTCGCTGCCAAAACACAAGAACACGACGCTTCGGCTCGGTTGCGAGTCGAGCCAACTCAAGCACTCGTGCCTTCTTTCTCTCTTGTCGCCACCGCCCTCGTCACCGTCAACCTTTGACTCAACCAAAGGCCCAACAGAAAAAATAGGCGGAGTCGGCCTGTCTGGCACGCACAATCCTTCTTTGATGACTCTGATGATCCGACTCTCAAGCGACTCGCACGTGTTAAAAATGATGCCGGACGACGAGATCATGTTCCTGCAAGCATCCAAGAAGTAGCCGTACATTCTCCAGCTTCGGTCATGCATGCCCCACGGCATGTCCGAGGCCTTGATTGGAGGCAACCCAGGAATGTTCACGGTCTGGTCTCCAAGGTCCTTGAAGCTCTTGGTGGTGCTCCCGTGGAGGGTTGGAAAGTGGAGGAAGACGGCGAGGGCAGCAGCACCCGAGGTGAAGTAGTAGTAGGTCGGGATGCCAAGGGCGGCCGCCACAGGGAAGGCGGCATCTGAGAAGACATCGATGATGAGGGCTCGGAGGTCCGCGGCTGCGGCGATGGCAGCAAGGGTGAGGCGGAGGTTGGAGGTGTCGCGGTGGGCCAAATCGAAGGGCGTTTGATTGCCCTCGGCTGGGGTGGCGGCGGATGGTGGAAGGTGGAGCACAGTGATGGAAGAGGAGTTGGCGACCGGGGTGGGGGCGGCGGCAGAAGCGGAGGAGAGGATGACGATGACGGAGAAGCGAGGGTGGCGTTTGAGAATGAGCCGTCCAAGCTCGAGCATGGAGACGATGTGACCCCTCAATGGCGACGGATAGAGGACTATGGTCTCCCCCATGTTTTCCTTTCTCGTACCTTACAACTTGTATTTTGGTAATGCCTACATATGAACGTCGAAACATTTGTTTATATAGGCAAACAGTATGGCCGCGGGGGGGGGGGGGGGGGCGGCGCGGTGGGGTGGGGTGGTGGTGGGTTCAATTACTTCATCCTTCACGGCTTTTTTAATTTCATTTTTTCATAAATTATCAAAAGTTCGAAGAAATTAAATTTTTATGGCAACAATCCTTAGGTAACAAGAAAGTATCTTGCAATCTTAAATTGCTAGGTTTATACACTAGCATTGCGCACCCTTTTTTCTACAAAATATAAGAGAAACTAAGGTATGTAATGGATATTAAACGATATTTTATGCTGTTTATATTTTCTATGAATTCATTTAAAGTAAATTTACTTATGATGCTATTTTAGTCGCGTATATGCAAACAAAAAATAATAATAATCTAAATGAAAAAGTGCTAAGTAAATGAGTTATAAATAAGATGAAGAACTAATCAAAAGAGTTAAAAGAAACAAAATATAATAATATGCTCAGTAATGTGGTGTAGAGTTCAAATATCACTCCATTTACTTTTGTTTTTCATATCATGATTAGTTTTTGTTCTCCGTGACAATTAAAAAGTTAACTTTCACCGACAAAAGTTGAATAATAAGCATAGGTTGTTACTATAAATTATCTACTTCAACAGCTTTTGCAGTACTCCAATATTCATTGCATTCATTCTCGGGAGTAGGAGTCATTGCTTAGCTCACCCTTATAATTTCCTATGCAACACGACGCGAAATTCAGAGAACTAATATTGTTCAGCAGGTTTGGCAGCCTTGGCATATTTGATTGGTCGTACTGCTCTGACCATGTAGAAAGTATCTTCTCCGCGTCAAGAACGTCATTGCTGACGTCATCGGAACGTCATTGCCCTTTGCCCACGGAGTCTCGCCCCTCAAGAAACATTATTTTAGGGAAGATGGAAGTCCACGCTGCCGCCTCTACCGTTGAGTTCATCCCTCCCCCACAATTAATCCTTAAATTTTAGTTTAATGTGTAATGTAATCCCTAAAATTTTAATTTATTTAATATTATCTTTAGCTTAATATGATTGTAGTCCTTAAACTTTTAATTTATTATTCTTTTATTAATTCAACTTCACGAATAATATCGAATATTTTCATATAATTCTAACTAGATTGAATATATACCAAAATTTCATGAATTACATTAAGAGAAAAGATCACAAAAAATCTCAAACTTTATCCACAGTGACAAATTTACACCAATTTTTTTTTTTGACGTAAAAAATCCAAAACTTTGTAAACTATGACATATTTACCCCATAAAGGGTATTTTTGTCTTATTCTTTCTATTTTTATTTTTTTTTTCCTTTCTCTTCTTTCCGCCAGCCATGGCAGAGGGAAGCCGACGTCTAGCGAGGGAAGAAAGAAGAAGAAAAAAATATTTAAAAAGTAAAAATATAAAAATGCCCTATAATTTAGGGTAAATGTGTCACACGAATGAATGTTCAGGGTTTTTTGTATCACAAAAAAAAGTTTGGGGTGAATGTGTCACGGTCAGCAAATTTCAGGGTATTTTATGTCACAAAAAAGGTTTGGGTAAATTTGTCACTTTAGGTAAAGTTTGAGGTTTTTGGTGGTTTTTTTCTTTACATTAAATACAAAAAATAAAATAAATTTGAGGGATGATATTATATATTGAGCCAAAGTTCATGTAGTAAATTCACGAACCATTTGTGTAATGATCTCATAATAATTTAAGGAAGACCTTGCAAAGCTATCGCTACTCGAGAAAATATCATATAGGCTTGTCTTGTCATATAGGTAGTAAAATACTCCATTTTGCACTTGCCACGTGTCTAAATGGGGCTCACTGATTAGTCTCTCGTCCCTTTTGCGACGTGCATTTCTTTTCTTCGTCATCCTTTCTTCTTTTCAATCATCTTGCTGCCCAAGAAAACCCCACCACCAACCACAACGACTTTGTGCAGGCGTTACTCAGGTGTGAATTGGATTTTTTTCCTTATGGAGTTAAAAGAGGTTTCTTCCTATTAGGATTTTGCTTGTTCTGGCTTTTAATTGGTCAGAAAAATCTAATATTATTGTGGTCTCCCAAATGGTTGAGGAATTTGAAGGGAGATTTTGATAGGCATGTTTAATTTCTTTATTTGTTGGACGTGGATTCCCCCACAAGCAGCACTTCCAGCGGAGCGTAGAACTGGGTCCCCATCTCGCCCTCCACCATCGTCCTAGCCCTCATCAATAAGAGTTGGCTGGGTCCACCTCTCGTGGGGCCCAGCTAACATAAAACAAACAAAAGAGAAAAAGGAAGAAAAGTAAGTGGTTCCCTCGGGCAATGCCAGAGGAGAGAGAGGAGAGAGTGCTCCCACCCGAGAGCGTGGAGAAGAAGAAAAGAAAAAAGAGGCGGAACTTTGGAGCTTCCATTCAAAAGTCAAATATTGACGGAATTAGCTCAAAATTAGAATATATCGTTCATGAGATTGAGAGCTATGAGTTAATGGTTTTCGTTTATTGAGATTCACCTCTGAATTCTCCAATTACGGTTATGGTTGCCTCATTTATGTTTATCCACTTTTGTGGTGATGAAATGAACTTATAATACTTTTGCGAAGCCTCTAGTGTGTGACTGGAGAAAAATACTTTATGTATCCTATTATTCTTAGTAATTAGTGAAAGTTTTTGGACGATCCGTGATTTTTCTGACATTGGGTTTTCATGTTTAAACCTTGGTATTGTTGTTAACTTTGTCTACTTATCATTTCTGCATTATATTTGCTTATTTCGAGGTTATATATGGCTGGTTATTGATGGAGCTAAGTTGATTTTGCTCGGTTTAGTTTCGGGGAGAGAAATTGATCTTGGATTGGATTTAATTTGTGATGAATTGTTGCCTAAGTTTTCCCCAACGCTAAGCAATCATCGACCTGAAGTCGGTGAGCTACAGGTTGTTCCATCAGTCGATCAAGATGTTTTCAGGCTTCACATCACAATGGACGATGGCAATGCACCCGTTTGACGACATGGCAAGCCTCAGGCTCCGAGAGTGCGATTGGTGATGAGCCGAAGGGGGTGTAGCAATCGCAGAGCTCGAGAACGAGAGAGAGGTGGTCTAGGAAGTTGAAGGCGTCAAGAATGTGCGGTGGGTTAAGCTTGTCTCTCTTTATACTGGCTCTTTATGACACGCACACTAGATGGCTTAACTGAGAGATCCTCTTCACACGCATATATAAGGGCTAGCGCTTGCCGAGCTGTCTAAGATGACTAAGATAAGCAACTATGACTAGAATACAGATGAAGAAGTCGTGGGGTTTGTTGTGGGTGGTGCAGGGGTGAATGGTTCCCGATTTTTTACAAATTCCATTTGGAACCTAGAACCTACCCTCGGGTACAAGTTTCTCATTTTTTGGAAGCTGGAACCTACCCGTCAGAATCAAGAACTTGAAACCTACTCTATCACAGGTTTCGGGTTCGGTTCCAAGTTCCAACATTTTTATTTTTTTTGTCTCATTTTTTTGGTTTCATTTTCAAGGTAAACTATGCAATAATTGCTCATTCTCGCCATTGGGTAAGATCTTAAGGAAAAGTTGTATGTTATAAACCAGAATTGTGATATTCCAAACCACTCTTAAATTTACAAGCAAACTTAGTTTTGCTATATCATATTAAAAAAAAAATACCAACAGCATACCTAAAAAAATTCGGACGTCGAGTTCACATCCATCTCCTTCTTCGGCGAATCTAGTTGCAAGCATTTGGGGACTTCATAGCTGCAGTCCCCGCTTCTATTTGGCGATGCTAGGTCCTCCCTTCGCACAACATTGAGCATGAATCCATCAGGAACCCTTTATGCCTGTAAAAGATCAGCAGTGTTCCATCAGGTATGTCATTGGATTCTTCTGCTTTATGTTACAAAGGTTAGAGTAGGGAAAAAGAATATAGCGTACCTAAAAAAATTCCAAATCCCACGGCGGATGATTTCCAAGCTAGCAACGATTGCAATCAAGGCCTTTCTATGTAGGAAAGACGCTTCTCTGAAGCCTAAAATGTTCTGCATCCATGCAAGTCTCAATGTGATATTCAGTACCCGCAATTGCACATAAGTCAAGCAGGGTTAATCCATGAGAATGCCTGCCAGCAGCAAAACAAGAAAGTCGAGAAGCTTCTAGCATTCAACCTTCAACTCCTCTAAGTAGACATTACGAAAGTTGCAAAGCACAATGTCAATGTGCGCATTTGCTTACCATGGCTACAAAGTAAACGCTTCTATTTGGAATTGTGAATTTATCTCTTAGCCGGGAGTTCTTGGTGTTGCGCCTCAGGAGGCCCCAATCAATGACAAGATCCCAGTACGTGCTGGCAACCGTTGCAATCCCTGAGTTGGCCACTGCGATGATCTTCCACAGGACCCCCCTTCTCAAATCATGACCTGTTCTCATGACAACTACAACGATGGTGGAAAAGTACTTCAGGCCATTGCGCCCTTGCATTATGTCTCCCTCGTCGTACAGGCGCTGGAGGCACAAAAAACATTAGAATGTCATGAAAATGTTGAGAACCAACATGACAGAACAAATATATATGATATTACATAGCAAAGAGGAAAATTCGTAAAGGAAATGAGACGACGTTAAAAGCAGTTCTTTGAAGAGGCTTCGTCACTGGGGAATTTCATGAGATCTAAAACTAATTATGTCTTCATGCAAGTTTACCTGAAGGAAACGCATCCCATATGGAATAACTGCAACGATGAAGTAAAATGCTTCGTAGAGTCTCCTTGCATCGCACTTGTTTGATCTAGTTCTGAAATCTCCCCAACCATAGTAACAGATATGAAACTCTAAATTTCTGAAGGCCTGAACCTGAATAATATTTACCATTGGTATAAGTTACATGCAAAGAAACCTTGGTTCGAAGATTACCATAAGAAACGACAATGTTATGAGTTGATTCAGTTTTGTTTGTTTAGATGACTTTACACCCAGGATCTAACATATCACGGTCACTTATTCTTTGATATGACGAGAGAGGATTTTGCTGAAGTAGGCAATGACCAATTTTCAGAATACTGCTATAGATCCTCATTAATATGTCAAGCAGATCAGACCAGTGAAAACATGTCAAAAATAAACCATGCACTTACTCTTTGATATGATGTTAAGCGATTTAGAAAATCTGGTCATAGGCTTGAGACTAACACAAGCTGAAATCACTTGGGAATATAGTAATAGCTAGTATTATAGAATTTTGTCATGAGAAGTATGAATACTACAAGAGCAAACCTGGCTGGTGAGTTGATCTGCCAAGAAAAAATCAGGTAGTGTTATCGGCAACATTGACATAGTGAAATGAAATCACCCCATACTTCATGAAGGTTATGTATGTGTGCCTGATTTGTCTTCAGTGTGCTCACCTTGTAAAATAGAGCACATATACAATGAAAGAAGTGGCTCGAACGGTATATGATGTTGAAAGGGCAGAAAGTTATGCAAATCACAACCTGTCGAGTGGAGTCCTTAGTCTCGTTAACTACCAAATAAAGCCTTCTCCTATTAACAAACGTATCCACCTTCAAATGCATAAGTATCGACACTGGATGATTGGAGCAATTTCATTCAATCTTACCACGACCAATATGAGTGGAACTAATTCTGTCAGTGCCTTATAGCTTTCCATTCTTGGGTCCATGTCCTTATCAAGATTAGATAGAACTCCAGCCAACATTAACACTGACAGCCCTAAACTAAGAAGGATCTCCCGATAACCCAGTTCTGTCCCCTTTTTTAATTCAAATATAAAGGAGTAATTGATACGGTAGCGCCTCCAGTAGTATATGTTCGCGGCATACATTAACATATGCAAAATAATGAATCCGAACAAGCTGCAGAAAGAAGGCATTCCAGAATGATTCATCCATCCACTTAAAGCCATCATATTGTTTCTCAATAAAGAAGACGTTTTCAAAGTTTTCCATCGTTCAAATGGTAATGAACCTGAAAGAAACATTTTAACTCACCTATAAAGGGGAAATATAGTTTCCATGTATTTTTGGCGCCCGTCACTTTTTAGGAGATTTCTTGCATGCACAGCCACTATAATGCTCACTACAAAAGCCAATGAGCATCCAGTAAAGCAACCTACAAGCACCAGAAAAACAGAAAAATGTACCTTGATAAACATAACTGATAACAACTTAGGTAGAAAGAGGCAGTCTCAGTCTCACAAATTGAGAGAGCTTGTTAGCCTTTTCTCGCACTTACAGAGAAAGAAAGCATAAAGAGTTCATTATTTGAACTAACAATGTTTCTTCTTGTAAAATGTATACCTAGAAAGAACGTAATTCTATGCTTCTCTCTCTTAGCTATCGGTCCTAGGGTTCGCATCCCTTTACTGCAGTTTCCATTAGCAAAATGCTTTATAAATGCAGCTTAAACTCTTTCCATAAGCCTTGAAACCTGGGGTTCAAAAGATGACCCAAATTTTCCCTTATTGAGAAGGGTGTCATTATTGGGAAAAAGTTTAGTATCTCAGTCGCTAGTTACAACCTCATCAGAGCTGCCGAGGTACAAATCATCCACCATCTTTAAGTAAGACTTTGAAGCATTATGACGAGTGATCTGCATAATTTGATATTAGCATAGCATGGTTGAGCATCGAAAGACCTTGAAGAAGATAGTTAGAACGATAGAATTAATGTACCTTGTCGTACTTCTTCATAATTTTGGAGAATGCTAGTTGGTTCAAGAAACTGTCAGGTTAACTGGCTTGTCATTGTACTGAGAAAAGGAACACAGGTGATCCTTGATTATCCAAAATTTGGCGAAGATTGGCCTTACCGGTAGCTCTTTAGAGGTTGAAGCTTTTGGTAGAATTCTGTGAAAGCTCCGGTCATCAATTCCTCAGCTTTCCTCAGCCCTGCCTTGGCGAACAACATGTCCTCATTTGAACTCATCAGGATTCCGTTAGCAGATGATACTGGACTTTGAGGTTGGACAGTGACCTTCACCTGTTCCTTGATACTAATTGGAGCTGCTATGAAGTTAGAGCTATTAACATGTGCTTGTATCATTTAGAGAAGTATCATGGTTGTCATTGCCGATTCCTGCTTGTCATTGCTGGTGTTGCATATCTAATTTGGTTCTCAAGTCATCATTTAAAGCCTTTTTTAGTGCAATGTATATTACTAATGTATTTATCTGTTGATTTTTACCAGCTGATTCAAATATGGAGCCTGCATAGTAGGCAAATGCATTACTCCCACCAAATTGTTGAAGCACCATCAGCCCAACTGCTATCTATTGCTTTGACAATATTATGAATATAAGAAACGGGAAGCAATTTGAATAATTTTGAGGGCATTCTCACTATAAGTGGATGAGCATAGTGTCTTTGGAGCAGATCCAGAATTTTAGACTGAGATTGCCGTTCAAAGGTCTCTGTATAGTCCTATAAGACAAGTGAAATGAGAAACCTCAGTAGCAAAAATCAGATGCTTCCAAATTATCTTAAAGACAAGCGAGATTGAGATATTACTCTAATAATGGCTGCTCCTTGAGTAATATTGACACTTTTGCCTCTGAGTCTCTGTAATGTGACTTCAAACTCCTTCTCTCGGTGAACTTTTACCCACGAATGACTTTCTGCTATTCTTACAATGACAAGTTCATAATCTTGGCTTCGTCATCGAGTTCTATGGTACCTTCTACTTGATAATACTAAACTTGTCGTGAAATGCAGCAAGCAACACATTTGCCAAGCAAATTCTGCAAAGGATGCAAATTAAAGATGCAAGCTAAAAGTTAGTTTTTGAATCTCATTTTTCTCAAAATTGTGATTGAAGTAATTAATGAAGATCATTTGACTTCTTTTTTGCATATATGAGTTTCATGTCGTGCACTTGAGTGATCCTAAATTAGGGGTTGCATCTATGTTTTACCTCCATCTTAGCAAGGTGAGCAAGCTGCACAAGACAGAAATTGATTCTGTCAGGGAACACAAGACAGAAACGGTGAAGATAAGACAAAAGGTTTTAAGTTGGCACAAGTAGACAAAACCCAGCACATAGTCAAACTGTCATCATGATAATTTATGTTTTCATAATTGGCAACAGTAGTTACGGAAATAGATAAAATATCTTGAGTCATTAAAGAAATGATCTTATATTTTAAGTAAGTAGTCTTCCACCACATCAAAAGAATGTCAAAATCAAGAACTTTTTTTATTTTTTTCTTGAAGATAATTATCAAGCTCAGATTTGGAATCCGATTCTAAAACTCTTCTGTGATAAATCTTGGCAAAGCACATCTAGGTAAAACTGTTTAGGGACCTAAAAAAAGTGGAAGTTGAATTTCTTAGGGCTTTAGCAACGAGGTCCATGCACTTCAAATCACAGCATAAATACATACATATATATATATAAGAAACTTGTGTTATGTGTATAACAAGAATTGAATGCAATGCTCACCTGATGCTACCGCTCTTTTTTCTAACTCTACGAGTCTGAGCTGTAAAATGCATAAAGGAAAATGAAAATACAGCAGAAGTTTCATAAACTAATTGTACATTTTCGCCATCTAATTAATCCATAGAGTTTTCAGGATACAGTCTCCTCTTTGGTTAATGCACCGCCTCCAAAAAAATCAAGTCCAGCACGTGTTTTCAGAGACTTATCTCGGTCTTCTAAAGGAGGAAATCCACACGTAAAGATCTTCATGAAAAGCCAAAAAAACTCTTAGGACGCGTTTAGTAACGATTCTATTCCCGAGAACATATTATGATTAGAAATGATTATTTTTTATTCTGTTCCCGGAAACAATTTCTAAGCATTAAGTCGTTTGGTAACTATTCAAAATTTCTGATTCTAGAATAGAATTACTTTTAGTATTGTGCTAATTGATTATGTTCCAAATTAATTTCTTTTAATTTTTAAATAATTTTTTTCCTTTTTCTTCCTATTCTTCTTCTTCTTCTTGTGGCCGACCGGTGATCGGCCGGACGAGGGCCGGTGACCTCATCGGAGCGTCGTCGGCCCTCGTTGGCCGAGCCTCGCCGGCAGCTGGGTGAGGCTCACCTAGCCCTGCCAAAGTTCGGCTAGCCTCGTCGGGGCTAGGCAAGGCTTGCCTGGCCATCGGCGGGGTTGGGTGTCGTGAGGCTTGCCCAGCCTCACCGATGGCTAGACGAGCGTAGGCGAGCCTCGTTGGGGCTAGGCGGGCCTCGCCTAGCCCTGGTGAGTCCCGCCTGGCCATCGGCGAGCCTCCAGCGAGCCCGTCGGACCGGTTGCCGGTGGACGGCAGTGGCAGACGGTGGTCGCAGGATGGCGGTTGATGAAAAAGAAGAAGAAGAGTTGGTTTTGATTCTTAGATTTGTTCTCGGAATAAGAATCAATTTTTTTTTTATTCTTGATTCTGTTCCAAATCTAATTCAGGGAACAGAAAAATAGAAATTTGTTTTGGAAACAAAAATTTTACTAAACGCAATTCTATTCCCAAACTACTTCTAGGAACAAAATATCATAATCAGACACTGTTTAGATAGTTACCAAACAGGCACTTAGAAACTTAAATTGATAACTATCATAAAATCACAAGACAACCTGCAAAAATAACTTAAGTAGTAGCTGTCTTCAGCAACCTCTCCAACAAGTGAGAGCAATCTCTTAAACATTGGCAAAAAATGGAGAAGTCTAATAGACTTACCACGTGTATTCATTTCGCTTTAACTAGTAAACTCTATTCACCGACAATAATCTCCTGATTAAGACGATCCATATCTAAAAGAAGAAGAAGAAGAAGAAGAAGAGATTAAATAAAATATTCACTTATTAGATATACAAAAAGAATTAAAATATATAAAGATATAAACATCACTTACCCAACTCAAATTTTTCTGCATTCTCAATGCACTCTTCAATATCAATCGGTACACGAACGGCTCTCAACCAATCTTGAGTGCAAATCAAAACTTCCACTACTTTGGGAGTTAAAGAACTTTGAAAGCCATCAAGCACATGATCCGATGTACTAAAAGTTGACTCTGAAGCAACCATAGTTACGGAAATAGACAAAATATCTCAAGTCATCAAAGAAATGATCTTATATTTTGAGTCAGTAGTCTTCTACCACATCAAAAAAAGGTCAAGATCAAGAACATTTTCATTTTTTTCTTGAAGATAATCATCAAGCTCAGATTTGTTGTTAGCACCATTGTTCATTTGAGTATAAAAATATTTTCTTCCAAGCTTGAGCATTATACTTCTTTATTCCTTCATTACCACCCACATCGGCATTGGAGCCACTACTACTTGCATCCAAACTATGGCCACCGAAATTTCGATCACTTGAAATAAGAAAAGATTGCTCATAAAATTTATACAAATGCTCCAATGTATCCTTCACCTTATAATGCATCTCTTTAATTTTCGATTCATCATCATAAATTTGTTCATACAAGAAACTTACATAATTCAATTTGACTCTAGGATCTAACACAACCGTAATCAATATCATCATATTCACTTTATCCAACTTTCCATAATATTTGTCAAATTTTTCTTTTATTTTTACACCCATAGCTTGAAGCTTAGGATCCGAAACATTGACCGCATCTTTCAAATATTTATACAAAAGAACCATCACTTCAAAATAATCATTTGAAGTAACATATAAACTTCCCGACATCCGATTGGTGGTATCATATAATACTTTTATAA
The DNA here is from genome assembly GCA_014182715.1 of Eucalyptus cloeziana. Classification (NCBI taxonomy): domain Eukaryota; kingdom Viridiplantae; phylum Streptophyta; class Magnoliopsida; order Myrtales; family Myrtaceae; genus Eucalyptus; species Eucalyptus cloeziana. The sequence goes on along the minus strand of CM024635.1, from coordinate 47,417,681 downwards.
TTTCAAAAGAATAATAGCATTTTCCCAATAATTATCATTAGGAATTTCATGATTAAGCTCACCTGCAAAAGGTATATCGTTTTTTTTTTTCCATTCTTTCGAAAGCATGTCTGAACTTTATGGCGGTGTCTAACATGAGATAAGTGAAGTTCCATCTAATGGCAACGTCAAGAACTACCAAACCTTATAAGTGATTTGTTCGCTCTCAATACAAGATTGAAATGCCTTGGCTCTCGTGGGAGAACTCCTTACATACCTAACCACATTTCGGATACGTGCAATGAAGTCACGTACCGTAGTCAAGCCATCTCTCACAATCAAATTTAATATACGAGTTGTGCATCTCATGTGCAAAACACTATCATTTAATATCAATGGCCTTTCTTTCGAAAGTTTTTCCTTCAAATAGTCAATTGCAACACATTTGAGCTAGCATTATCCATAGTGATTATGGACATCTTTTTTTCTATTCCCAACTTCTGAATGCATTTCTCCACCATTTTCTCAATCTCCCTACCCCTGTGAATATGCATCACCACAAAGTTAATGATTCTTTTATATAACTTCTAATTTTCATCAATAAAATGTGTAGTAACACACAAATAATTCAGATTTTGAATGGAACTTCATGTATAAGTCGTGAATGCGATCCTAGAATTAATCTTTCCAAAATAATTCTTCAAAGAAGTTCTTTTATATAAATACAATTTCATGCAATCTTTTACCACTGTAAAACGTGATAAATGTTTGAAGGGAGGTTGTAACTCACTGACAAAATCACGAAATCCAACATGCTCAATCAAAGAAAAAGGTTGCTCATCAAGAATGATGAACCGAGCAAGTATTTGCTTACAACGTTCTTGATTAAACGATCATGTCGATAAGACGCTACTAGTACTAGAATCTCCTCCTGCCTTGCCAATCATGTCTACATTACGTGGTGCAAAGAATTTCTGTCTCTTATCTACGGGGAAACCTCTTGCATGTGGTCAAATGCTTCCTCATTGTAGAAATACTGTTAGTACCACGGTACTTAAGCACAGACTCATAATGAATGCATTTCACTTGATATGTTTTTCCATCCTTATCATTGATTCTCACATAATGATTCCAGCATCAAGATGTATATTTCTTATTATGAGGAAGATGAAACCAAGTATCTTATTTGTGGCACTCATGGTAGAGGTGCCTCTTCTTCATTTTCATAGCTAGACGAATTCCATGATCGGAGTCATCTCCTCATGTCCCTCCACCTCCATTGACGTGTTATCTTGATTCATTAACTTCACATTACACAACAATAATAGAATATAATTAGAAATTTCAAAATAAAGAGCAAACTATAAATGAAACACCACAATGAACTATTTATTTCAATGCAACTCATATAATGATACGCATTGGCCAAGAATTTCTAAATGTGACACCAAATATATAAAATACAGAATTGTTGAAAGATACAGAATTGCTGCTTTAACATATTATTTCATTAGAAGAATTTCCTAAGTTAATTTTTAAGGAGGGAGGAGAGGGAATTGCTTCTTTTTTGTTTGTTGAAGAAGGAAAAGGAAAATTGGAGATACTGGGAGAACTTATTTTACCTTGGAGATTTTTTTTTTTTTGGGTCAGTTTTTACCTCAGAGATTGATCTGTACGTAGTCTGCTCTAATTTGGATGAAACGCTAAGAGAAGTTGCCGAGAGCATCGGCCTTCCAATTTTTGTAGTCACTGATGCTGGAAGAACTCAGGTATGCATATGCATGTCCTTGCTTATGGCACTTCTAAGAACCTTTATTAATAACCTGCTTCATGATGGCAACTACAAAAAATTTAGAAAGACAGGGTCAGCATATGGATGTACTCGAAAGATTGTATTACTTTGTCATACTTTCTACATCATTTCTTTTTTGTACATACAAGCCCGTGTCATCGATTTGATTGGAGTTTTTGATTTCTGGTCATTAGAGAACTACATTGAAAAATGGACTGAAGTTCCAGGACCTCAATTACATGAATTAAGAGTTACAGGACTAGGATTATACAATCCACCTAAGCCATAGGACCAGAAATGGAATTACCCCTAAACAATAACTTTGGATGTATAATGCTCGTGAACATCTCATGGATCATAACCTTCCTGAATAAGAAAATTTAAACTTTACATAACAGTAAAAACATGGTCACAGGATGAAATTTTAACCTTGGAAGTGGCTCAATACAAACAAGGAATGATTCTATGGAGGGCTCCTATAACAACATGAAAAGTAACGCCAAATATTCAAAGAGAAAGCTAATAGATGATACAAGCTATGGCTCAATACAAACAAGAAATGGTTCTATGGAGGCCTACCATAACAGCATGAAAAGTAACACCAATTCTTCAAAGAGACAGCTAATAGATATCACAAAGGAGGGAGGATAATACATCCACAAAATATAACTTTAGGGGACAATTAAGGGAAACCATAGCTAGAGGATGCATTTGTCCCCTTCTATGTTGAGAATTTTGATTTTCTTATTTCTTGCTTATTTTTTCTTAAAGTTTTTTCTTGTTTTTTTCGGAACCATCTCGACTGAACCCACTTGCTCCTCCACCCTCATCAAAGAAGCCAATCTTGGGAGATTCTGGCACGGTGGATTTTCTCATGGTGGTGCTTACAAATCTGAAGGCTCTGTCGATACATCATGGCTTTTTCGACCTCCTAATCATTTGGACAACTGTTACTCTCCTCCTCCATATGGCAAAAGCCCATTAACTTCACCCATTTATGATCGTGAGCTTGCATATGATGAGCCTCTCCCATTGAGCAAATTCAATGATCGGCTTCCTCTAGCTCCCTGAGATACAACTTAGTCTCCTACAATTATTCCACCACCACCTTCGCGGTACAATCAGAGTTAACAATTTTTTGACCAAAAGCAAGGTTTTTCGGGAAGTTCTCATTCAAGTAGTGGATCGGGTTCCTCTTACGACAGCTTGGTGGGTCACACTCAGATCATGCCCTCTATTTTAAGGAATGTAACTGAGTTGTTGAATCTAGATACCTTCAAATTTATCGGCCGGGCGAGCGGCGTCGGGGTGGTTGGGTGAGCGGCGTCCACAGGGGGACAAGCGGCATCTAGCGGAGGTCATAAGAGGAAGATCCATCGTCAAATCGTGCATAACCTTGGAGTTTTCCGAAATTTTCTAAGTAATTTTGGGCAAAAGAAGTCTTTTTCTTTGGCTAATCTTCTATGGGGGGACGAGACTCGATGATTAGCCAAGGAGTCACCAGTTGATGTCAATCGAATAATTGAACCCAATTATTAGGTAAGTGATCCGAAATGGGTTTGGCACCAAAAGCCAAGTGCAAAGGCATGCTTGCGAGCGAAGAAGGTGACGCTAGGGGTGAGTATCGGTCTAGGGTCAACTCTGAACCAACCCTGGACCGGCCCAACCCTGCCGGTCTTGGTCTGGTTCCTAGAGAAATTGGGTCGGTCATTGATTCTAGAATTCTTGGACCAACACTGTGCGGGTCAGTATTCGGTCATGAGAGTTCTAGGTCAATCCAACCCAAACCAACCCTAACTATATATATAATATTATTTATAATTTTTTTATACAGAGAAAACCTTAAAATAAACGGCCTTAACAATATCAAACAACTCTTTAGTGAGGAGTCATATCTGGTTCCTTTCTGAAAGGATCTTGTGGAATGGCTGCAAAGATAGACGTTTGGGGTGGTGGAGGCAAGTATCCAGTTCTTATTGGAGTTGCGAGTGGATCAAAAGGTCTGAACTTTCCTTCTTCAAGGAGTTAAATCTGTCTTTTGAGCTTTTCTATCTCCAGTTTTGGGCTCTCTAGATGATGGTACCCAAGATGTTGTCCTGATTCCAAGGCATTTAGCCTCATTTGGAACTTAGCAATCATTTTCTTGGTGGTCTCATCATACTTTCGAAGATCTTGTTGCACATTTCCAATCTTGGAATCAATTGCTTTGAAAGCATTGTTTTGGCTAACAAAGTCTCTGTTTGCCAATTTAGAACAGCTTCAGCAGCAGGAGTCTTTCTCTGTCTCCCATGTTCATCCACATCAGTGGGGGTAGATATTTTAGGAACATGGCGGTATCTGCCTTGTGGATCAATGAATTCTTTTGGGGCAGGAAACGAGAGTTTAGAACCTTCTCTGGCAAGAGGGGGAAAATCAGTATCGTGAAACATGGCAATGGAGGAAATGGGTGGTATTTCTACTGGAGCTTCGAGTGGGTAGGAATGCTTCTTAGCTCACTTTAAGATTGGCTTATAGAACGGGGAGAGAGCTTGCTTTTTCTGAGGAGGAGATGGTGGAGGTGATCTTGGTGGATCTGGTGAAACTTGGGGTGTAGTACGGAACTCAGGTGGTGAAGATGGTGCATAAGAAACCATAAATTGGTATTTATCGCACTCACCAAGAGTATCTACAGAGGGGTCTCCGTTCAAATATCTTTGGTACACCTTATCCTTTGGCTTTTTCCGCCTCGGTGGAGGTCTATCATATGGATTTACCTCATCAGGAGAATTTGTACAATAAGAACATTGGCAAAAAGGATCCCAAAAACAATGACCATACTTGTCTTTATAATAATGGACAGGATGTCCATTACTGTTAAAGTGTCGGACAAACTTTTTTGGATCTGGCTCAGAAATAGATTCAGGAACACATGGTTTAATCATAAAGAGAGTCTGGAAGATAGATGGACTTTCTTCCTTTTCCTTGCCAAATTTGATGGAAACAGTTCCATCTTTTTTCCTGTCGAACTCAGAGTCCGTAGACTGGAAAGGCTTGTTATGTTGGTGTAACTTTTCGTAGTTGGTTATCCAAGTCTCTGGAAGGAGCTTGGCCAACGTATCCTTCGGGATCTGCCTGGGAACATGGATGCATGATGCTTGATCATTCTGCATGGAGATAAACAAAGCATCTTCATTACCATTGTTGAAGTTTAGATTAAGAGCATGGTTCTGCACTCGATAAACCATCTGGTAATGCAGAGTTGCAGCAATAGAGTCAGCAGTTTGAGGAGCTCCAGTGAGCTGGACTTGGTCTTTTAAGAAAGAGAGTAGTTGGGGATTTGAAAGAGCGATGTTGAAGTTTGGATACAGAGTCACAAAGACTGTTTCAGCATTCAGAGTAGTTTGAACAGTACCTTTGGACAGTACCGATGCAAGCATGCTGGTATTGTAAAAATCTAGTGTTTAACAACGCAATTCTTGCTACGACAAGTAAACCTTTTCGACCATGAAAGGTGAGAGCAAGACGAACAGCGCCATAATGGACATGAGTATATCCCTGTTGAGTCCATTGTCTGGGGAATTTAGGGGGGGATCTGAAGAGTAACAAATTACTCCTTTTCACTAGCAGGAATGGGATACTGATTGAATTTGGAGGACTGGATGTACTCCTTTACTTGCTTTGGGGTCTGATGAATAAGTTGTCATAAGAGAAAAGCCAGATTAGATGATGCTAGCAAATCCATTAGAATCATTTCTAAAGGATTTGAGTGTCCAGGAACATCCTGGTCTTGTCCAAAAGGCTGATCTGACCCCTCTAAATGATCAAACTCTATTTTCAGTAGAGCAAACTGATCATACCACTTCCAATACTGAATCTGATTCAGTATCATTTTCATCTTCTTCGTCTTTTTCAATTCCTGAACCTGATTCCCTTCCTATTGTACCAGTAACTTCATCCATATTCATGGCTGATCCTCTAGATCAGGAAATGGAATCAAATTACTCTAACCCAGAGATTGTTCGGGACAATCCGAGAAACCATGTTTCTGTGGCATCAAAACAGTTTTTCACCATCGATGATATCCCTTATCATAAATGGTCAGAAAGACTTGAGAAATTTCATACTTGGTTGAACACTTAGGCCATCACCAACCATGATATGAATGATGTCCTTTATAATTTTGTCACAAGATTCATAGGAAGCCTCAAGCTTTGGTGGAAATCAGTGTCAGAACAAGACCAAATTCATTTTCTGATGTCACTAGACTTTAGCCATGCCATTACTTTCTTATATCACTTCTTTGTGGGAAAACCCACTGATCTCATAGAGATGAAAAGAAGAGAGTTTTTTGAAAGAAAATGTTGCTCCCTCCAGAAGAAACATCTTGATAAGTATTATCGGATAATGCTTCAGCTTTTTTATCAAATTGGAGCTGATTCAAATCTGAAGCATGTTTTCTTAACTTCCATCCCTAAAGAACTATCCCAGATGGTTGAAAGATCTTTTTGTGCAAGATAGAGAAGGGTACAGGATATTCTCTTGGGAGAAATACAACAAGAAATCCATTTATGCTTTGAAGAAATATGCCTAAAGCGCTAGATGGTCCGCTCCTACATCACCGATGATAAAAGCCTCGAGACAGCTTGCTCTCGCCAGAAGTTGAAAATCAAATGTTCCAAGCAAGATTGCGATGGTACTTGTGGTAAGTATTCTCGAAAAAAGAAACACTTCAAGAAGTTCTAGATGAAAAAGTCCAAACATGGCCACAAGAACTTCTGAAGAAAGAAGAAATGGCGATACCTACAGAAAAGAAAGGATCGCACGGGCCATAAGAAGTCGAATCGTTGCTTCATCTGCAATCAAAAGGGGCATTTTGCCAAAAACTGTCCCTAAGCCAAAAAAGGTCAGCATCATTTGATACATCAAATTGAGAATGAAACAGACATTTCTCTTGAAAATGATGACATCGAGTCGTTGTTCTCTGCTAATGAAGAACCATATGAACAAACTCTTTGTGTCATTCCATATTATTACACTTCCAGCGAAACAGATTCGGATTCAGAATCTGAAGACATTTTTCACATATCACCCACATCTGCAGAACAAAGCTTTGACATATTTTCGAGTCAAACTCACTGTCCCCATTTCCTTGTAAAAATCCTTACCTCAAAGTTTGCTAAGCTTATCACTGTTATCGCCCTCATTGATACCGGAGCGAGTTGTTCAATTTTAGATACCAAAGTTCTTCCTGAAGAATATTGGACTCCCTATGTCCGATATTTCAACTCTGCCTCAGGAGATACTTTATCCACAAATGTGAGAACCACTCCTGTGACTATCCAATTCTTCCCCTAGTGTTCTATAACCACAAAAATCTTTGGATCCACTCTTCCCAACAAAGACTTAATCATTGGTTGGGATGTCATGACCAAGATTTCACAACTTCGCATCATTCCTGGAAAATGTCTTAGGTATAAGGATAATTCTCTGAGTTCGTTAACATTCAGAGACTCTTTTCCATACAGATGAGTCTATTAGACCCGATCATGCAAAAATTGTTAGAATCTTGCTCAGAATCCTATTCGAAATTTGCTCAAAAGTGTTCCCATCCTTTGTGGGAAAACCCAGAATTCTTTGTTCGCCTTCCTTTAAAAAAAAATGAAGATATAAATCCAACCAAGGCGAGTCACATGGGAATGAAGCTAGAACACTTGGCTTTAGCTCAAAGAGAATGCTCAGAACTATTGCAGCAAGGCCTTATTGAAATCTCCAACTCTCAATGGGCTTGTGAAGCCTTTTATGTCAATAAGCGTGCTGAGCAGAATAGAGGAAAAATGAGATTGGTAATCAATTATCAACATCTCAACCTTTTTCTCCAAGATGATAAATTCCCTTTACCATCTAGGGTTTCCCTCTTTACTAGGTTAACAAAGGCCCGTATCTATTCCAAATTCGACCTCAAAGCCGGATTTTGGCAACTGGGCATCCATCCTGAAGACAGATCCAAAATAGGATTCTGTATTTCGAACCAGCATTTTCAATGGAAAGTTATTCCTTTTGGCCTAAAGGTAGCACAATCCCTTTTTCAAAAGGCCATGTGTCGTATCTTCTAACCGATTCTCTCAAGTGCTGTAGTATATATCAACGATATCTTGCTCTATAGTCCTGATGAGCAGTCACATTGCCAACTCCTTGAACAGTTCGCAGAAATTGTCAAAAAGCATGGCATTATGCTTTCCCAGCGAAAGATGAATATTGCCCAAATAGAAATTGAATTTCTCGGTATGCACCTCAATAATGGTACATACTATCCAGGGCCGCATATTGCTCAAGAACTGTTAAAATTTCCTGATGAAAATTTTACGAAGAAAGAAGTTCAGCAATTTCTTGGGATAATTAATTATCTTAGGGATTTTGTCCCAAACATTGCTAAGCCGCCGATTCCACCTGCACCATGCTAAAGAAGAATCCCTATCTTGGGGAAAATCTCAGACTAAAGCAGTTGCTGAACTTAAGGAGATTATGCAAAATCTTCCACCATTGAAGATACCATCAACAGGTAAAAGAATTATTCAAACAGACGCCAGTAATGAATACTGGGCAGCCATCCTGTTTGAAGAAATTAATGGTAAGAGATACCTTTGTGCTTACAAAAGTGGAAAGTTTTCCCAAGCTGAAATGCATTACCATTCCTCTTTCAAAAAGATCTTAGCAGTAAAAAATGGAATTAAGAAGTTTGAATTCCATCTTATCGGCCATCATTTCTTGGTAGAATTAGACATGGCATCTTTTTCTCAGACGACCAAATTTAAACAGAAGTAGATCCCAAATTCTCAACTGCTTCGATGGGCTATATTCTTTTGAAACCAAACACATTCTAGGAAAAAAGAATGTACTTGCTGATTTCTTGTCAAGACCAAAAGCACCAGCCGAAATCAACATGTACATCAAAAGACCTGCTTTTCACATACTCAATCATGGCATAAAATACAAGATTGAGAAAATCAGAGATTTGCCAAGCTGGAGATACCCCAGAGATTATTGAACAAATCCGTAATGACAATCTCACTTTGAAAATCTGGAAAGTCTCATGTGGCAATGCCACACAGATCTGTTCAGATTCAATGCAGATTCGATTCTTTATTCTTGCGGATTAAATTCGAATTATCCATTCATACATCCTCTTATCTAGAAAGAAGATGATTTCCCTGATCAACTCAAGACGCTGTTATGGTACTTAACCAATAAGTACTTGATAGCTATTGAAATTCCAACCAGAAGATTCGTTGCTAACCTCACCAGGATATTCTTACTCGGGAGAAATGTTGAAAAAGAAAGTGATCAAAATCTTTTAGACTTTCTCAATTGGTTCTATCCTCTTACTCATTGGAAACATCTTTTGGAGAAAGAACTAAGAACCACAACACTAAATCCTAAAGTCCATACCATCTTATTTTTCCGACGTCCATGGCATTTTCACAGAAATAATGGCCATATCATTAATACCCCACTAGAAAAAGGAACCACATCCTATAAATCCCATTTGGATAGTAGAGAAGCTCGGATTCACAAATCTTATCCAAGATCTGTTAGATCTTGCCAACTCCAGTACCGAAAACTCCAGATAATTTTGTGCCAAGAAAACAAAATCATTCCTGAAGATATATGGAACTATAATCGACCTACTGCATGGGATCATTATGACCTAACACCAGAAGCTAAGGAAGCACTCAGGCAATTCAGACAAGCTGCGTCATCTCAATATAACGAAATGACAGATGCAGATGACATTATCCAATCCACTCAGGACCCCTATGCACTTTGGGGAGGTCCTCTTTCCCAAGATCCCTATGACTAAGGACCATCGTCCTTGTCTCACATGGACATTTCCTACTATGCACATCCATCCAATTGGCCTCAGCCAAGCATTCTTGCCGACACTACAGAAGATGACAATACAAACTGGGCTCAAGAAGAAGCATCCCACTGGGCTCACGAGGAAGCATCGTTATCACATAAGCTAAAACAAATCCTCTCGCCAGAAGACTTTGAAGCCCTTGAACAAAAATATGAGGAACATCTTCTAGCAACAACACACAGCTTAGATGACTCGGACTATGACTACAATGCTCGTGATGGACGAGACCGCTGAAAAGCTGACGTTCGTACAATTTCACTATAGCAGAGCACTGTTCACTTTTACTGTAGCACTAGGCTAGGGAAAGTACTGTTCACGCATGATCTTTATTCTTTGTTCATAGTGTGCGAATAATTCCCTCCCGAAAGTTTCCGGTGCCTCCGTTTGTTTCCGGACCCATGAGCTTGGTCCTTGTTTGCTTGTGATTTCTTATTATCTATATAAGGCAAGGATGGTGTAATGTGTTGGGCAGAGTCCCCTGAAGTAAAGTGAGTGTTTTGGAAAACCTTCTCTATGGCTTTCTAAACTTCTCTTCTTCTCCAGCCTGGTAGGATCCTCTAGGAAATGCAGCTCGGGTAGATTAGAAGCGTTTCCATCCTGGTTCTCATGGTGTCTCTAGGCTCTGAACTAAAGGGCGGAGTGATTTCCTGCTAAAAGGCAGTCCCTGAAGGGCTTGAACGGGAGTTGTTCGCCCATTGTGGGAGGCATATGTCACGGGTCGATCAATTTCGGTCGATCCAACACCGTGCGGCCTTAGGATCGGTGATCCTAAGTAAGCCTTTTCCCTCACGCACGCACAACACAAAGGGTCGGAAGCACAAAGGGTGTGTATATTCACTCTCAATAAGCTGAGCTCAAATGAGGGAGAGGGATCCCTTTTATACAAGTTCGGGACTAATCTTGGCCGTGGATCGTCCCTCCGATCCAACGGCTGTGTTTGAATCCGTATCATCATTACAAGGCTACTAGCAGGCCACTCGAGGGCTATGTGCATGGGGAATCGGCCACGGAGCGTGCACAAGTCGAAGCAAGATCGGGGCGGCATGGTCGGATCGGGATCAGCATGGGCGTGTCAGGCGGTCTGACGCGGAGCAGGTGAACCACTCCGGATTTGTGCAGGGGCTGGTCACGGATTGATCGAGGCCGCTCGCTCGGGTCGTGCTCGGCTCGTGCATGGGTGGATCAGACACGGATCACGGATCGGGCACGACTGATCAGTGGATCGGTTCGTTCGACCGATCAAGGATCGATCAGCGATCGAACATGGACTGATGCGGGATCGGTCAGGGACTCGATCAGGACGGGCATTGATCGGGGCGCTCCCAGCTACGCCCCGGATGCGTGACACGGCCGAGCATGGGCGTTCTTGGTCATGCTCGTCCGTCGGCCGTGTCATTCTCCCCCACCTAGTCAGCGACGCCCTCGTCGCGTCGTGGCATGGAATGCTTCAATATGCTTCTTGAATTGCCACGGCGCCTCGGAGGGTTCCCAACTCGCTTCACTTTCGGGAAGGCCTTTCCATCGAACGAGGTACTCCTTCTCGGTGCACGATACTTCTTCCGTATGATCCGGTCGGCCATGATGCATTCGACATCCCGATCATAGGAGGTCTTTGTTCCAAGGGGTGCTCGTTGTGACGTGCTCCGATCCGGATCCTCCTCATCCGCATGGAACGGCTTTAGCATGCTCACATGGAACACGGGGTGTAGCTTGAGCTTGGATGGCAAGTCCAGCTTGTAAGCCACCTTCCCGATCCGCTGTGCTACTCGGAAGGGGCCTTCGTAACGACGGATGAGTCCTTTGTGTACGTCCCGATACCGAAGGACGAGGTGCAATTTGGCTAGCACCAAGTCTCCCACCTGGAATTCTACATGCCGTCGCTTCCGATCAGCCCACTTCTTCGTGCGTCTTGAGGCACGATCCAAGCACGCCCGCGCCAAGTCTGCATGTTCGTCCCATTCCTTGGCCATCTTGTACGCGGACGGGCTGCTTCCTCGGTATCCCGAGGCGATCGCGCTCGGAGTGAGCGGTTGTTGCCCGGTCACGATCTCGAACGGGCTTTGGTTTGTGGATTCGCTCCGCTGCAAGTTGTAGGAGAACTGAGCAACATCGATCAATCTCGCCCAATTCGCTTGGGTGTTGCTTACATAGTGCCGAAGGTAGATCTCCAACAATGCATTCACCCGTTCCGTTTGTCCGTCGGTTTGGGGATGCATGCTGGTGGAGAAATTGAGATTCGTTCCCAGAACTTGAAGAGTTCGGTCCACAACCGCCCGTGAATCGAGGGTCGCGATCGCTCACGATCGTGCGTGGAACGCCCAATATTTGACGACGTGCTTGAGGAATAGCTTGGCTGCTTCCTCGGGCCGGGCAATCCTTGGTGGCCGGCACGAACGTCGCATATTTGGAGAATCGATCCACCACGACCATAAGAGTCCGACACCCTTCGGACTTAGGTAAGTTTACGATGAAGTCCATCGAGACACTCTCCCATGGACGTTCCGGGATGGGCAACGGTACAAGGAGTCCGCGGGTGACCGTTGCTCGATCTTGTCTTGTTGGCAAACGAGACAGTCCGCACATAGGCTTCAACGTCGTCCCGCATATGGGGCCGGTAGTGCGATCCTCGACGAGTGCCATGGTGCGGTGGATTCCTGATGTCCCGCCCATTTTGAGTCGTGGCACTCGTGTAGGATTTCCTTCCGAAGCTTCCCGTGGAGCGGCACATAGAGTCGCCGTCCTTTGGTGTAGAGGAGATCATCCTCAAGCCAAAATCGCCTCGTCTTGCCCTCTTGAGCGTATCGAAGGAGGGCTAGGGCCGTTTGGTCGTGTTTGGTCCCTCCTTGATACGATCTTTCCACGGACGGTCGGGCCGGCTTACCGCATTAGCCAATTCGAACTTCCGCTTAAGGCGTCGGCCACGGAATTGGACTTTCCAGGCTTGTATTCTAGCGCATAATCAAACTCAGCCAGGAAGTCTTGCCACCGAGCTTGTTTCGGGCTGAGCTTCTTCTGAGTTTGGAAGTAGCTCGTGGCTACGTTATCGGTCCTCACCACGAACCGTGATCCCAAGAGATAGTGCCTCCATGTACGAAGGCAATGCACCACCGCGGTCATTTCCTTTTCTTGGACCGTGTATCGTCGCTCGGTATCATTCAACTTTCGAGATTCGAAGGCAACCGGATGCCCTTCCTGCATCAAGACACCACCGATAGCAAAATCAGAAGCATCGGTCTCTACCTCATATGGTTTGGTGTAGTCGGGCAGCACAAGCACCGGCTCTTCGGTCATGGCTTGCTTCAACCGCTCGAACGTCTTTTGACATCGATCCGTCCACTCCCACGGCCTTTCTTTCTTCAACATGTCCGTGAGTGGCACGGTAAGGTTCGAATATCCCCGGATGAAGCGCCGATAATAGTTCGTGAGACCGAGAAAGGATCTCAGCTCCGTCACCTTGGTTGGTGGCTCCCAATCAACGATGGCATGGATCTTGGCCGCATCCATCCGCACTCGTCCGCCCCCGACGATGTGCCCAAGAAAAGGGACTTCTTTTTGTGCGAAGGCACATTTCTCCCGTTTCACATATAGGTCGTTCTCCCGAAGGGTCCGAAAGACTCGGCTCAAATGCTCAATGTGTTCCTTGAGCGTCCGGCTATATATAACGATATCATCAAGGTAGACTACGACAAACCGATCAAGGAACGGATGTAGTACCTTATTCATGAGAGTGCAAAACGTAGCCGGCGCATTGGTCAAGCCAAAAGGCATGACGAGGAACTCATATGATCCATAGCGGGTCACACACGCCTGTCTTTGGCTCATCCCCTTCGGCAATCCGCACTTGATAGTATCCCGATCGAAGATCCAGCTTAGAGAACCATCGGGCTTCCCCGAGCTGATCGAACAAGTCGGCTATAAGAGGGATCGGGTACTTGTTCTTGACGGTCAATTTGTTCAATGCCCGATAGTCGATGCACATGCGGAGGGATCCGTCATGTTTCTTTTGGAACAAGACCGGGGCACCGAACGGGGCCTTGGATGGCCGAACATACCCGGCATCGAGCAGCTCTTTGAGTTGTTTCCTCAGTTCTTCCAACTCGGGCGGGGCCATGCGATAGGGAGCCATGGCCGGTGGTCGAGCGTCGGGCACGAGCTCGATCCGATGGTCGACTTCTCTCCGAGGAGGGAGCTTCTTTGGCAGCTCGGGTGGCATCACGTCTCGGAAGGTGTCGAGGACTCGGGTCACCTCTTCCGGTACCTCCTTCTCTTCCGGGCCTTCCTCCTTCAATGCTGCCAAGAAGGTCACCTCTCCTCTTCGTAATCCCTTGGTCAGTTGCATGGCCGATAGCATTTTCCTATCGTGTCCGGACTCGCGGTGGATCGGGACCATGCATTGGCACCGCTTATCGAAGATGCAAATACAATCCGCGAAGGGCATAACGCCCGCATTGATTCGATCAAGGAATCCTGCACCGAGTATGAAATCATAGTCATCAAGGGGATTACCTCAATATCCTCTCATTGCTCCATGGACCAAGGCGAAACTCTACGCTCTTGGCCATGCCGCTGGTTGGGACTTCCTAGAATTCACCGTTTTAAGCCAACCGGCATCACTCGTCTCGACCGGAAGATTCAGCTTCTTCGCAGCCTCTTTGGATATGAAGAGATCGGACGCCCCGGTATCCACGAGTGCACCCATCGTGGTACCTCCGATCTTTACGTCCACGAACATCATTCCTTTGGACTCCTTGGCCTTCTTGGCCTTGATCGATCCAAGGATCCGCAAGGATCCCAACCGCGCTTCTTCTCGTGGCTTTTCTTCCTTGCTCAAGGCTGCTAGTTTCCCTCTTTTCGGGCAGTCCCGAGCCATGTGGGGACCTTCACAAAAGAAGCACTTGTATGTGCGTGCTTTGTGATAGTTTCCACCATGGTTTCCACCATAGCTTCCACCACGGCTAGATTCGGGTTGGTTCCTCGTAGCAACCGAAGGTTGTCGCCCTCCGTTTGGACGTTGGTATCGATTCCGATCTCCCCACCGCACCCTTTTCTCGGGTCGAAAATCGGGCTTGGTCGAGGATGCCGGTCGATACTCCACCGGGGACTCGGCCACGGAAGTAGCCGTTGAGAGATCCGTTGCATTGCACCGCTTCAACTCTTGCTTGACCCATGGTCTGAGTCAGCTCATGAACTGGTGGAATGCCTCTGTCTCAGTCATAGACGGGATTTGGAGCAACAGCTCCGAGAATCACTTCACATAGTCGCGGACTCCGCCCTTTTGCTCTAGGTGTTTGAGTTCTCCGCGAGCTTCCTCCTTCGCATAAGCGGGGTAGTAGGTTCGTCGAAATTCTTCGACAAACTGAGCCCATGTCGTGATAGGATCGCCATTCCTACCACCCGACCGACGACGCCACCACAACAACGCATCATCAGCTAAATACATGGCTGCAGTGTTAACCCGAATCACATCGTCGGTCATTCCCATGGTCTGGAAATATCGTTCCATGTATCATAGGAAGTTGTCCACGTCCTTTGCCACCCGAGAGCCCTTGAACTCTTTTGGCTTGGGTGCATCGGCACGGGATTGCACGGTGATCACCCCCGTTCACGCGTGCAGCTTCAAGTTCCGCGACCTTGCTTTTCAGCTTGGCCATTTCCGCGCGCATGGCTGTCATCGCGGCCTCCCATGTCTCGTTTTGCTGTTGCAACTCGTGCGTGAGGGTCCCCATCACCTCGACCCGGAGCTCTCCCATGCCGGCTTGAAGTTCTTGCACTTCGGCCAAGAACTCCTCCCTACCGACTTCCGCTCCATCAACGGTCTGGTGTAAATCGTCCACCATGGCTTGGACGTCCATGACGGTCCCCTCTAGGACCGCCAACCGATTCTCCAGACTTCCTTTCGGTTCCCTCGAGCACGAGACAGCACGGCTTTTCTTTGACCGGGGGGCCTTCTCAGTTGTACGCCCACGATCGTCATGAACATCACCCAACACGACCGCAACATCAGCCTGAGGATCAGCCATCGCGATAGGAACAATTGCTCTGATACCACTTGTCACGGGTCGATCAATTTCGGTCGATCCAACACCGTGCGGCCTTAGGATCGGTGATCCTAAGTAAGCCTTTTCCCTCACGCACGCACAACACAAAGGGTCGGAAGCACAAAGGGTGTGTATATTCACTCTCAATAAGCTGAGCTCAAATGAGGGAGAGGGATCCCTTTTATACAAGTTCGGGACTAATCTCGGCCGTGGATCGTCCCTCCGATCCAACGGCTGTGTTTGAATCCGTATCATCATTACAAGGCTACTAGCGGGCCACTCGAGGGCTATGTGCATGGGGAATCGGCCACGGAGCGAGGCACAAGTCGAAGCAAGATCGGGGCGGCATGGTCGGATCGGGATCGGCATGGGCGTGTCGGGCGGTCGACGCGGAGCGAGTGAACCACTCCGGATTTGTGCGGGGGCTGGTCACGGATTGATCGAGGCTGCTCGCTGGTCGTGCTCGGCTCGTGCATGGGTGGATCGGACACGGATCACGGATCGGGCACGACCGATCGGTGGATCGGTTCGTTCGGCGATCAAGGATCGATCAGCGATCGAACATGGACTGATGCGGGATCGGTCAGGGACTCGATCAGGACGGGCATTGATCGGGGCGCTCCCAGCTACGCCCCGGATGCGTGACACGGCCGAGCATGGGCGTTCTTGGTCATGCTCGTCCGTCGGCCGTGTCACATACCTGCAGAAAATTGATTTTTCCTTCCTTGATTCTAAGTCTAGGTCCATTATGGTAATTTTACATTATTCTTTAGTAACTTAGGTTTTTAATGTCTTTTATAATGTCAATAATCATATTTACAAAATAGGAAAATATTTTTGTGAGAAATACTCACGACATCCAAAAAGGCACTTTATAGCATCATTCTCTAGTATTCGTTCTCTTCTATCTTATTTGTTCTCTTAGTCTTCAATTTGCTAAAATTGAAAAAAGAAACTTTTCTGCTCGCCTCTCTCACTTTGGGTCACTCGTGCCGCTCACTGCTCGATGCTCATTCCCCGCTCGACATTTAATACTCATTTCGTTTGACGCTCACCCTATTTGACCCTCAGTGCTTGTCTTTCTTAACTGACCTTACTCATCATCGAATCCTCGGCTACCCTTTTAAGGAGTACAAAAAATGAAATGAAAAATTATTTGTTAATCTTGAGTTAACCTTGAAATCAGACCGAACTTATTTGGTCAGTCCGGTCTTCAATCATTTTTTTAAGGAGTATAAAAAATGAAATAAAAAATTATTAGTTGGTCCCGGATTGATCCTGAAACCGGATTGAATCCATTGGGTTGGTCCGGTACACGATCCCAAACTCAATAGGTCAGTCATCGATCTCAAAAATTAAGAACCGGTAATGTGTAGATTAGTCTAGGGTTAGGGGTAGACTGACTCAACCCAGACCATGCTCTGGTGACGCTCAACTACCATTCATGGCGACAAAGGCCGCCATTCTTTTGTCTCCATGCGCCTTTCTTTCCGGTCTCCTGCACTTAAGACATTCCCGTGCGAGACGCCAAGACCATCGTTTTTGTCTTCTCTTCCGACCGCCCTGCGTCTCACGTTCTCTTGTGGGCCTCTTTCGGTTTCGCTTCTCCAGTTCAGTGACCAGCTGTACTACAAAATCCATTGGCGAGATCCTGACGGCTTCGGGTTCGCTCTGGTTCGACTGCGCGAGACTTCAATACAGAGAGAAGTCGATTCGACTTTGAGGTTTCTTCTTGTCTGTCTATTACATGAATGTGTTGCATCGCTCGCTCTCCTTTTATGGTTTTAAGAGGATGCTGTGCTCGAGTGGGGTGATGGTATAATTGGGAAAGTTCGCATTTTTGCTACGGTGATTAGCGAAACGCTCCTGAGTTTAGGGATGTGATCGAGCCGCTACGTTTTTGTGAGGGGGTCATTCTCGGTTTGGATTGCAGAGTCCAGAGTCCAGGAATTCCTTATTTAGTAGCAGAAGATTGAAAAAAAAAAGAAAAAAAGAAGGTTTTTTTGAGTAATTTGGTTAGCAGGTCCTACGTGGATGGCTGCTTCTGGAATTTTAAAGAGTGAAACGTAGAGTTTGAGTCCGATTTATGGCAGTCGATTGTTGATTTAAGTGAATCGGATCGACGTAAACGCATGAAGGATGCTTCGATATGATTCACATAAAGCTCTCCGACCATCTTTACTGTGTATCACAGGCTCCGTTGTGTTGCCTTTACTTTTTTAATTGGTTACAATCCCGGGATGAGATTTTCACAGGCATTCTGCAAGTCTTGTTCTGCTCATCTGAGTTGTTTTGCTACGGGTTTTCTTAATGATTGTTGATGATTAGTGACTGAGGTTGATTGAATGTCTAATTTGCCGTGGCCAAATATATTAATAAATGGAAGAGGAAAGGATATAGAAGTGATTATACAACTATCAGAGGATTTATCATTTTAATTAGGATTGAAACATCATCTTGATCCTGGTGGAGAATGCTAGTTGCTGTCATACTCTAGGCTGTTGATATATGCATATCTGTCTGTGGCTTCTAGGGCATATTAACATTATCTCTTTCTAAGCTGGAAGATTACTCAATGGCCACTCCTCTCATTTCCAGCGATGTTGGGGCCTATTGCGGTGGCAGTGGTGGTAGGTGTTCTTGGATGGGCATACCAGGCATTGAAGCCCCCGCCTCCAAAGATATGTGGCTCGAGAAATGGTCCTCCAGTCACGTCCCCCAGGGTCAAACTCAGTGATGGGAGGTATTTAGCTTACAGGGAGATCGGCGCTCCAAAGGAAGAGGCTAAGTACAGAGTTATTGTAATCCATGGGTTCAACAGCTCCAAGGATCTCAATTTACCAATTCCACAAGTAGGGAACGTCTCTGCTTTTCTTTACTGATGTAGATTGTACGATTTGACTGACCAATAATCGTCGCCTATTTCTCATATTGCGGGCGTCGCATCCAATTACTGCATTTTCTTGTGTGTTAATTTCCTGAAATGTACTTTATGGGAGAAAATTCATTTTTAATTACAAAAAAAATAAAAATAAAAAAAATAAAATAATAAAAAGGCTATACTGGCAGAGTTAAAGGTGGCAAATTCAGCATCAGAATGTCATTGCACTATCACATAACAGCTTTGGATACGAGGATGTTGAACTGAGGTCGTTTTGGGTGAAGAAAACTAAAAACTGTTTGTGGCATTTTGCACTGAACAAAAATATGATTTATCTTTGCATCATGGATTTTCAGCTTGCCCTCTGCAGTAATGCCTTTTGACTTCCCAATCTGATGCATGTGGTCCTTTACTAATGGTGATTGATTGCCGGCATTTCTGCATCTCTATCAAATGTGGTAGAAGTCTTGAGGATTATGGTACAATCATCATTGTGTTTTCTTTTACAGGAACTTATAGAGGAGCTAAAATTATACTTTCTCTTCTACGACAGAGCAGGTTATGGGGATAGTGATCCAAATCCATCCCGCACTGTGAAAAATGAGGCATCAGATATTGAAGAATTAGCTGACTGGTTACAGATTGGGTCCAGATTTTACGTGATTGGGATCTCAATGGGCACCTACCCGGCTTGGGGTTGCCTCAGATATATACCCCAATGGCATTGTTCTAGCCATTAGCTTTTCAAGTTTGATTGCCCGCTTAAGTCTCTGTTTGAACTTCTCATGTTTATCAACCTGTCCTCACACGTAGGTTATTGGGAATTTCCCTTGTTGTCCCTTTTGTGCACTACTGGTGGCATTCATTTCCTTCGAGGCTATTAAGGGAGGCCTTTGGAAAATTGCAAGTGCCCGATCAATGGACATTTTGAGTCGCTCATCACGTCCCTTGGTTACTTTACTGGTGGATGACCCAAAAATGGTTTACCTCGCTAAGCATGATGGCTGGAAACATGAAGATTTTCAGCCCAGGAGATATGGAAATTATCAAGAGCTGTGGGGACAATATTAACCTTTGTCAGGTCAGTTGTATTCTCTTATGCATATATAAGAGCAGTTCGCTTTTTGTTATGTTGATGCAAACAGAAGTATTTCCTTGTTGAGAGATGTTTCACTTTAAAAGCTAGTGCTGCAAACGAGAAGCTAAATGCAAAGCTATTTCATGCTCAGATGCACTAAAGGCTGGAGATCTTCGTTGGCAGAACATAATGATGAAAAACCATTTTTTCGGAACATGTTGACACAGATGCTACTATCCTCTGTCGCAACAGAGATGACTTCCCTCATTGAGATATTTCGTATTCAGATCTGTAAACTTGTGTCGACCATCTCATGGTTTTACCTGATTTTGTTTGATGGATAGTGTTTGAAAATAAATTGATCAGCCATTTCTTATCTGCGACTTAGTAAGGAAAGTACGATCATTTTTGGGTCATCAAAGTCAGGGCGTGAAAAATTTAGAAACATTGTGTAACTGCAATGTTTTGGAATTCAGGAAAAGATACAGCACCAAGGTGTTCATAAATCTCTACACCGGGATTTAATAGCAGGTTATGCAAGCTGCGAATTTGATCCCCTGGAACTGGAAACCCTTTTCCCGACAATCAGGGCTCGGTTCACCTTTGGCAAGGGATGGAAGACCGCATAATTCCATGTGAGATTAACCAGTACATTGCACAGAAACTTCCATGGATTCGTTACCATAAGGTGCCCAACGGTGGACACTTGGGCATCTTCAAGAGCGATCTTTGTGTTGCTGTGGTAAGGGTGCTTTTACTGGGATAAGCTTTGCTTGTGCGGGGGAACCTACCCACCTCGCCTTGAGCAACTTCCATGTAACCGGTGAGGCTTCTGGAGATCATTGGCTTGTGTATGGACTGGTGCACCCTGCGGAGGTGAGGGAATTAGCTTCTCTAATCATTTCCGGCGACAAGTGTGTCAGTGTCGCCTTGGACTTTAAGATGATCGAGATCTGTAGTTGCTTGCTATGCATATGCTTGATGATTGGTCTCTTCCTAATTCGATGTTCTGCTTTCTTACTCGCTTTTCTTCCTTATCTCTAGCACTAGTTCTCTATGCTTGCTGTTTCTGACGCAGCAATCCACTGTACAGAATCAGTCTGATATGCATTTGTTGAACATGTTCAAGGATGTCCCTTTTTCTTTGAACTCGAGATCGGTCTCGGTTTATCTTGAAAACAAGCGTCCTCTTCAGAATGTGAGCATTAGAACTTCCAAATGGAAAAACTGGTTTATCGAAAATCTAGCAAACAAACTAAGACACCCGTTCCATGTTTTTTTGTTTATTTTTGGTGTACTTCATGGGAAACAGTTCGACATAGTACTCTAATTTGGTCATTGTGACACCTCCCTGTTGAGGTCAGCCAATCAATGGACAGTGAGTGCACTAGGGTCTCAGCCTCGTTTCCATAGTGCCGCCACCGCGGCCAATGAAATCTGAGAGGATCCGCCGTCGCTCAAGGCCTCCACCACGCCGTCTCTTGCGGCCAAGACCCGCTCTCTGACCACTTTTCCTTCTCCCGAGCCCAACATCAACTGGGTGACCCGCTTGGCTAACTCGTCCGCACTCACGAACCCGTCCTCGTCCGACATGCTCAGTGGGAGCGCCAGGGCGGCGTCCTCCACGAGAAACGCCCTGTTCACCTTCTGCTCCGCGTAGAGAGGCCAGGCCACCATTGGCACGCCGGCGTGCACTGCTTCGATGATCGAGTTCCAGCCGCAGTGAGTGACGAACCCGCCCAGCGAGCCGTGGCTCAGCACCTGCATCTGCGGTGCCCACGACTTCACCACCATCCCCCTCTCTCTTGTCCTCTCCAGAAATCCCTCCGGCATGAACTTCTCTATGCTCGTGTCGTCGCCATCGTTTGACCCTGATGTTGATTTTGCGGACGCATCCTGCGGCGGAGGCCGCACCACCCACAAGAATCTCACCCCGCTTCTCTCCAAACCTAATGAACAGGACAATTGAATTTGAATTAAGCAGCAGCAGGTGAAGTAATTTTTGCACGAAACTAAAGCTTACCCGAGGCCATCTCCTTCAGCTGCACAGCGGAGAACCTTCCCTCGCTGCCAAAACACAAGAACACGACGCTTCGGCTCGGTTGCGAGTCGAGCCAACTCAAGCACTCGTGCCTTCTTTCTCTCTTGTCGCCACCGCCCTCGTCGCCGTCAACCTTTGACTCAACCAAAGGCCCAACGGCAAAAATAGGCGGAGTCGGCCTGTCTGGCACGCACAATCCTTCTTTGATGACTCTGATGATCCGACTGTCAAGCGACTCGCACGTGTTAACAATGATGCCGGACGACGAGATCATGTTCCTGCAAGCATCCAAGATGTAGCCGTACATTCTCCAGCTTCGGTCATGCATGATCGGCGGCATGTCCGAGGCCTTGATTGGAGGCAACCCAGGAATGTTCACGATCTCATCTCCAAGGTCCTTGAAGCTCTTGGTGGTGCTCCCGTGGAGGGTTGGAAGGTGGAGGAAGGCGGCGAGGGCAGCGGCACCTGAGGTGAAGTAGTAGTAGGTCGGGACGCCAAGGGCGGCCGCCACAGTGAAGGCGGCATCTGAGAAGCCATCAATGATAAGGGCTCGGAGATCCGCGGCGGCGGCGATGGCAGCGAGGGCAAGGCGGAGGTTGGAGGCGTCGTGGCGGGCCAAATCGAAGTGCGTTTGATTGTCCTCGTCTGCGGCGGCGGCGGATGGTGGAAGGTGGAGGACTGTGATGGAAGAGGAGTTGGCGACCGGGGTGGGGGCGGCTGCGGAAGCGGAGGAGAGAATGACAATGACGGAGAAGCGAGGGTGGCGTTTGAGAATGATCCGTCCAAGCTCGAGCATGGAGACGATGTGACCCCTCAATGGCGACGGATAGAGGACTATGGTCTCCCCCATGTTTTCCTTTGTCGTACCTTACGACTTCTATTTTGGTAATGCCCATTTATGAACGTCGAAACATTTGTTTATATAGGCAAACAATATGGCGGGCGGGGTTCAATTACTTCATCCTTCACGGCTTCTTTTTTAATTTCATTTTTTTCATAAATTATCAAAAGTTCCGAAGAAATTAATTTCTTATGGCGACAATTCTTAGGTAACAAGGAAGTATCTTGCAATCTTAAATTGCTAGGTTTATACCCTAGCATCGCCCACTAATGTATGTATGAATATTAAATGATATTTTACGCTGTTTATATTTTATGTGTGATCATTTAAAGTACATTTACTTATGATGCTATTTTAGTCACGTATATGCAAACGAAAAAAATAATAATCTTAACAAAAAAGTGCTAAGTAAAGAAGTTACAAATAAGATGAAAAACTAATCAAAAGAGTTAAAACAAACAAAATATAATAATATGCTCATTAATGTGGTTTAGAGCACGAACATCGCTCCATTTACTTTTGTTTTTCATATTATGATCTGTTTTTGTTCTTCGTGACAATTAAAAAGTTGACTTTCATGACAACTTCCTGCTCTAAAGTCTAAACATGTGGAAGTATCTTTTCCGCGTCAAGAACGTCATTGCTTACGTCATCGGAACGTGATTCGCCGCGAAGTCCCGCCCCGCAAGAATATTATTTTAGGGAAGATGGAAGTCCCCGCTGCCTCCTCTACCGTTGACTTCATCCCGCACAGAAAAAAGATAAAAATTTGGGAAAATGACACAATTAATCCTTAAATTTTAGTCTATCCCTAAAGTTTTAATTTATTTAATATTATTTTTAGCTAATTGTGTATTGTAGTCCTTGAACTTTTAATTTATTGTTATTCTATTAATTCAACTTTACAGACGATATGGGACATTTTCATATAATTCGGGAACTAAATTAAATATATACATCACATTAAACACAAAAAAAGTTGAGGGATGATATCATATATTGAGCTACAGTTTATGAATTATATCGAATAAATTCATGAACCATTTGTGTAAATAATAATTAACGAAAGATCTTGCAAAGCCATTGCTGCTCGAGAAAATATTAGGTAGGCTTATCTTGCCATATAAGTAGTAAAATACTCCATTTAGCACTTGTCACATGTCTAAGTGAGGCTCGCTGACTAGTCTCTTGTCCCTTTTGCACATTGCATTTCTTTTCTTAGTCATCCTTTCTTCCAAGCAAGTCTAAATGTGCGTTTGAATACTAAATAATGTTTCGTGCTTTTTATATTTTCTAAGAATCTACTCCAACCGCTTGTGCGATGCGGTGTAGTGCAAATTGGGAAGTTCCTACCCAAATATAGGACAAAAAAAAAATTATCACTACTTGCACGTTTTTTTTTTTTTTTTAGTCCTACTCTAATCCTACTCTAACACTCATTCTCAGACTTTTGCGTTGCCTCCTTACAGGGCGTGGGAGTCGAAACCCACTCCTGAAATGAAATCTTCCCCACCCCAATCCCCCCCGAGAAGGTGGGGATTTGAACCTCCAACCTCCCCCTTCCAAGATGGAAGAGTGGCCACTGGGGCGAACCCCCAGTGATTTACTTGCATGTTTGAACCATATGAAACCTGCAAAAAAGAACCTGTCCTTACCTAGCATTAAAGTGAGTGACCCATGACGGACCACCTAAATCGGTGACCGTCTACTAATTAAGAACCACACGGAACAGATTTTTCTTTCTGGGCATTTGATCATCGATCACTTGTTTTAACTAGGGATTATTGGTTCCGTTATGGAATGGAAACTATCCTATTAGAACCGATGAACCGATCTGTAGTTTGTGAAACATGGAAT
The DNA here is from genome assembly GCA_014182715.1 of Eucalyptus cloeziana. Lineage (NCBI taxonomy): Eukaryota > Viridiplantae > Streptophyta > Magnoliopsida > Myrtales > Myrtaceae > Eucalyptus > Eucalyptus cloeziana. The sequence continues at coordinate 47,393,277 of CM024635.1, read as the reverse complement.
CTATCATTTTTTTTTCAAAAGCAACCTAGAAACTTACCTTATTTGCACGATCCGATTCCAAGATCTACTTTAGAATTGTTTTTTTTTTTTTTTTTTTCACTTTGTTTGTAAAAAAATCCAAGAGAAATAGCAATTATGATAAAATAATATAAACAAGAAAACGGCTTTAAAGCAACAGGGAAGTTAAGCTCATTTTAAAAAGATAAAATCATCTTCCTCAAACTTTATAAAATAGGTTTTAATCGGTCATTGATAGGTGGATGGATTCAACACCCACAATCTAAAACCTCCTTGTACAATACCAATTCCAAAAATTGAAATCAAGAATTGGACCTGTTTCAATGAGCAGTCGGTTCATATCCTCACTAAAATTGGACAAGCTATCTCATGTCGTGTCGTATACGAAATTACAGGGGTGCACTAAGCAATGCTTCCCATTCCTAACGTCATCCCTAGCACATGATTGCCGACAAGTATATTCTTTTAGGGGGAATGGAACTCCGTGTTGCCACCTCTACCTTTGACTTCATCCCACACAGAAAAAGATGAAAATTGAGAAAATGACATGATTAATCTCTAAACTTTGGCCCAATACGTAATATAATTCATAATTTTTAATTTGTTCAATGTTGTTTATAAACTTTAATTCAATGTGAAATATAGTTCAATATTGTTATTCTATTAATATCGGACATTTTTCATATTATTCAGGAATTATATTAAATATATACCAAAAGTTCAGAAATCACATTGAATACATAATAGTTGAAAGATGATATTGCACATTTGGTTAGATTTCAAGGACCACATGGAACAAATTAAAAGTTCAGAGACTACATTGTACATAGGTGAAAGTTCATGGACCATCTATGTCAGGAGTGAGTAGTCTAGGTTCTGTATAGGTTCCACTTGGAATGTAGAATCCGGAACTCGGAACCTACCTTGCATACTTTATAACTTATAACCTACTCTATCACAAGTTCCAAGGTTAACCTAAGTTCCATGTGTATCATTAATTAAATGATTGCAATAACCACCATTCGCTACTACAATTCATTGACCATAACTTAAATTTGGACATAAAAAAATCCAACATTAACAGAGTAAAAGTCTAAGTCATAAAATGGAAAAATATGCTAGTGGCTTCAAATTATATACTCATCATCCAACGTCATGAAATACCGTAAGATCGCGTGAAGAAATAGATTGAGAAAAACACAAGAATTTATTTTAGGTTTTAAGTTTTAGGTTTCACTAACTTAGAATTTGGAACTTACCCATTGAAATAAGTTTCCAAATTTTTGAAATTTGGAACTTATCTTGCATACTTTAGAGCCTGAAACCAGATAGATTTTCACCAGTTCCAAGTTCTATCCTATAATCATATTCGCCCTTAATTTGTGTAACTGTACCATAATGAGACTTCGCAAAGCCACCTCTATCCGAGAAAATATTAGGTAGGCCTATCTTGTAGGACACTCTATTTAGCTAGCCACTTGGCCTGGGGGTTCACTGTTCAGTCTCTAGTCTTTTGTGTACCTTGCATTTCTCTTCTTCCTCCTCCTTTATTCCATTCAACCACCACCAATGTCAATAACCATGCCCACAAAGCCCCCGCCACCAACCACCATGACCTCACTCTGGACTTACTTAACTATGAGTTGGATTTTGTTTTTTTTTTCTTTTTCTTATGGAGTTAAAAGAGGGGTCGTCTTGAGTTTCTTCCTAATAGGACTTTGCTTGTTCTGGTTTCGAATTGGCGAGAAAAATTTGATATTTTTGGGGTTTCAGATGTTCGTGGAATTAAAAGGGAGATTCTGATTTCTTTGTTGGATGGTGATTCCCTCTTCAGCAACACCTCCAGCAAAACGTAGAGTTGCGTTTCCATCACACCCTCGACCATCGCCCTAATCCTTGACACCAAGCTAGATTGCCAACCCGGAGTCCGCGAGCTTCAGGTCACTGCACCAGTTGATCAGAATGTTGTTAGGCTCCATGTTACAGTGGACGACCACGGAGACAGTGGCAGCGCTCCCGTTTGAGGGCATGGCAAGTCTCGGGCTCTGAGAGGGGTAGTGAGTGATGAGATCGCAGAGGGTGCAGCGCTTGCAAAGCTTGAGGACGATAGAGAGGCAGTTTGGGAAATCGAAGGCATCGATGGTGTGTGGTGGGCAGACAATGCAGACGGAGAAGTCGTGCGGTCTGTCGTGGGTGTCTTGGCCACGTTTAGTGCAAGGTGTGGAAGAGGGAGACAAAAGAGACTAACCAGTGACCCCAACCTAGATACATGGCCAAAACTAAATGGAATGTCCTAGTGCCCAAACATTAAAATAGACCTAGCTAATATTTTTTCACACCATTGTGGTTGTCAACGACATTGGAGTCGGTAAATTTGGTATGTAATTAACGAAAAGCAAATAAAATTGATAATAATTGATGGAGAATTAATAAATTTAGTAAGCAACTCAGATATAAGTTAATAACCCAAATTAAAAAGTAGCTTGATTGGAGAAAAGATGATAAATTGTTCTAATTAAGGTTAATAATGTCACGCCCCGATCCCCGAACGTGTGACAATCCTTCAGCTTTGGTCAATTTAAAAATGCGATATCCCAGGAATACATATCGCCGACCCTTTCCTTTTTAATAGCACATGCGAAAACAGTTATAAAAATCCCCAGACAATAAAGTAATGGGATATACAAGTAGGACTATAAATTTGAACTAGAAAATCAACACCCTTATGTACATATACAAGCCAGTTTAGAGACAAGGTCTACAAACAGAAGTGAGGTTCTACAAGCTACGGGTCCCCGTCCTCCTCTTCATCATTCTCCACACTCCAACTGGAATCTTCAGCAAACTACATCGGACTTTTGAGATCTTCAAAATCCAAGTCTATTGCATCTAGGAACCTGAAATGGTTATTCAATAACCAATGAGACTACGTCTCAGCAAGTTCTACCCCCTAATACCCGATTAGTAAACCAATACACCTTAAGGTTGCCTATGCACAACATGAGTCAGAGGACTTACCTTGGCCTCAGATTCCACCTGCATATTAGCACATAGCCAATAGGCGTCCAAGCAATCACATCACTGATCGAAGCATCGATCAAATCAACCTAGTCGATTATACGCCAACAAGACCACTCACGGTCATTTCCATTCGATCAATCAATTCACAACATCATATCAAAGCAATAATCGATCGATCTAGTCGATTACATGTCAATCGGACCATTTCTAGGTCATTTCAATTATTCCAACTCAAATCCAAATTATGAATCACGGTCCTTAGAACATAACTTATCTATAGGTGGTAATCACGACTCCACCAAGCAACTTTTTTAGATTTAGTGGCTTTACGGTCCCACTCGACCCTTTCAAGATCTGATAGATTTATGGTCCCACTCGACCCCTTTCAAGTTTTGATGGATTTACGGTCCCACCCGACCCTTTCAACTATGGCCAACGATATTGCACCTTATAATTAAATTCCTCAATTTCATAATATCTTGGCCTAATTTGTTGATATCAAAGATACTCGATAAAATATCGTGTGTGGGTATACAATCGGTCTTAGCCAAAATAGAATAGTTTTCTTTTCTATAAATCCCACCATTTTCAGTAGTCTACCAAAACATTTTTGGCATTGTCAACCGATGCTTGGTTATTTTTTAATTAAAAACCAAAAATTATTCAATTTAGGAATAAATCCTAAAATCACTCATAAATCAATTTAATACAAAATAAAGCTCAATTAAATAAACGGACTACACCATGACAATCAGCACGAAATTTCGGTCACTGGCCAGCCCAGTTGAATTTCTGAAAAATAATGTTTAATTACTAAAAATTCCACTTAGGCCCGAATTGCCAAATTAACACTCGATAAGGATCGGGAAAAATTCCAAGGAGCATCCAATAAATACTATAGGCAATTCTCTATCTAAGTACACTAACTATTTCACTAATATGCAATGCAATTCACTAATAATCCTTAATCCATTCTAATCTAACCATCTAATTACACTTAACTAACACTAATCCACCTTTAATGTAATTTGCAAACTAAGAAAGCATTAGTGAGTTAAACTCACCCAAAACGACGGTATCGACGCGATGATCGACTTTCCCCAAGACGGGCCGAGCATCTAGGCTCGGGAAGGCGGCCAAAACGGGCCAAAACCCCACTGTCATACCCATTTTCTGCCTTCTCTATGCGCTGCTGGTTGAGGCGGTTCTAGTGTCAGTTGAGGCAGCCAAGGGCGGCAGAGGGCAAGACAGAGCTTCGGCGAGGCCGACGGTGGCTGGAGGAGGTCGGGCGGCGGCCTGAGGTGGCGAACGAGATTGAACCAAGGCGGAACAAAGGCCGAACAGTAGCTTGATCGGGCAGGGGCAGACAACGCACGGCGAGCGTGAGGCGAACGGCGGCGAGGCGGCGTGCAGCGGCAACGGCAGCTCCGACGCGACTGCAGCTCCTTCAAGCGACGTCAGTCGCTGCTTCTGCTTTTGCTGGTCGGTTCTGTTTGAACCAGAGGGAGGAGAGGGGGCGGAGGCGCGCGGACGGCAGCTCGGCGGCAGCTCGAGTGCGTGCGAGCAGCTCTAGCGACTTGCGGGTGTGTGACGACGGCGGCGAGAGGCAGCGACGACAGCTCGGTCTTCGGCTTTCTTGGCGTCGAGCAATCGAAGAGGAAGATAAGGGGGTGGTTGGTCGACGGAGGAGAGAGGGGAGGAAGAAGAAACCAATTTCCCATTTTCCTCTCACACTCTTTCTCTCTCTTAGGTCATCACAACTTGGCCCACCATGACCTCATATGATGTCACCTTCCACTCACCTCTAAGCTTCCAAGACAAGCTTCTAATGAGTCCATTTTGCTTAGTCCACCATGGCATACGAATTTCACTTTTTTGTACATCAATTCTTTCAATTTCATTCAATTCTCTTCTAATTGAACCGAATCGAAGTCCATAAATTAATCCAATGTCACAACACTTCAATTCACATATTTACTTGTCCATAGAACCATCTTGAATCCCAAAAGCACAATAAAAATGGTCCTTTGCAAATTCCGATTAAAAACGGCCCTATCTCAACTTTTTCCCAAAAAGTCTCGATTGTCAGGAAAATTTTCCAGAGACTGAATCGACGTTCCTAAAATTTATTATGACATGACAAACTCTTCAATTTCTGAAATCGGACTTAGATTGTCGGTTAATTTCACTCGAACGTGTTTTGAGCGTGACCTAGGTTACCAGGTAGTTTTTAGAACTTTTTAGGACAAATGACCCGTGGTCGATTTTCTTCGAACCACGATGAACCCACTTGACACATTGGCGACTCTCAATTGTCGTGAAAATCTCGATGATTCAAATACGGACACAGAGTACCAAAACAATAAGAAAATCAGTCTAGTGTCGATCAATGGGAATTTTCCAATTTAGTGGTGTCACACACGATTGGCCAAACATTTCTGTCGAACCAACCTATCTCTGATTTCAAATCGATTTTATACTGTGCCGCAATGATCTTTAAAGATGAGCACGGTCGAAAAGTCGATTCCTGGTCGAATTCTCAAGTCTATTTGCCTTAAAATCCCTACTAGCTTACCCAACTAATCTAGTTATCTCATAAGTGGCCAACTTAGAGAAAAACATTATAGTCACGTCGATGAAACACCTAATTTATCTAATCAAAATCAGAACCTAAAAATTTGGATGTCACAAATAATCTCTGAAAATGGTCAATAGACTTAAAGAATCACTAGAAACACAAATAAAAATGGGTTAATATTCTAAAAAATCCTAAATTTGTAGACTTATGATAAATTTACTTCAAACTAATTTTTTTATTACAAAAACCCTCAAAATGGTACATTAGTGATAAATTTACCAAAAACTAATTTTTTGACTGTTAAAAATCCCAAATTAATAGATCTATGATAAATTTACCCCAAACTAACTTTTTCACCATCAAAAACCTCAAATTGATATACTTATGACAAATTTACCCTTTGTTAGCTTCGTCAAATTTAAACGTTAAATTTGCTGACTTAGATGACACATCGTGACGTAGTGTAGTGACGTGGCAAGTCTACGTGGAAATCCATATGGTAAATATCATAAAAAAATCTCAAATCGGTATATCTATGACAAATTTAATAATACTTCTGTGATAATTTAACAGTACTCTCATAATAAATTTAACTATATGCTCGTGAAAAATTTGGGATTTTTCGTGACATTAATCCTATGGATTTTCACGTGGACTTGCCACATCAGCATGTGTCATCCAGTTAGCAAATTTAAGGGTAAAATTTGACGAAAGTTAATAAAGAGTAAATTTATTACAAGTGTACCAGTTTGAGATTTTTTATGGTCAAAAAATTAGTTTGGGGTAAGTTTGTCACAAGCGTATCAGTTTGGAATTTTTATAGTAAAAAAATTTGTTTGAGATAAATGTTTTTCAAGGTATTAATCCAATAAAAAATTGTAAACAATAAGAAAAGTCAAAAGAGAACCAAATTAACGTCAATAAGAAGCACAATTGAGAGTTACTAGCAAAACATTTTTAGAGATAACGTAATCAGAAAAAAAAATGGTGAGTGGCACTGTGGCACTTATTTCAGTTGGTTGATAATTTCATGTAAATTTAGCAAACTTGAAGTGTGACAAAAAGAAATTACTAAATTAAAAATTATAAAAAATTGATAATCTCATAAATATATTAATAGTCCACCAATAGGCTTTTTACACTCATCAATAATTCTTAAAATTTACCGGCACCCCCAAAAAAAAGAAAATAATTCGCAATCTCCCGCCACGAAACGAGTTTGGGACACCTAGAGTGCCATAACTTGGCACGGGAGGACACTTAAGTGCCATAACTTCGGAAAGGTACACTTAAGTGCCAATTTTGGAGTAAAGTGGAAGACTTAAGTGCCACTCCGGCCAAACTCCAGCCAAATGGGAGATGTGGCAATTTTTCGACGTGTTGGACACAAAACGACACCATTTTGCACGTTCTTTGTGGAGAGAAAATGCAAAAACGACGTCGTTTTGTGTCTTATGTCTAAATAATTAATATAAAAATTAATTAAATTAAATTAAAACTTAATTTTATTTAAAATATTCTAAAAATTAAAAAACTTAAAATTTTAAAAACTTAAAATTTTAAAAAAATTAAAAAACTTAAATTAAAAAAAAATAAAATTTTAAAAACTTAAAATTTAAAAACCTTAAAATTAAAGAAAAATTAAAATTGCCACCTCAGTTGCCCCCTTCTGCCCCCTTTTTTTTTTTTTAAAATATTTTTTTTTTAATTTTAAATTATTTTAATTTTAAGTTTTTTAAATTTTCAGTTTTTTAATTTTGAGCTTTTTAAATATTTTAAATAAAATTAAGTTTTAATTTAATTTATTTAATTTTTATATTAATTATTTACACATCGACACAAAACGACGTCGTTTTTGCATTTTCTCGCCACGTCAGCATGCAAAACGACGTCATTTTGTGTCCAACTCGCCGGAAAATTGCCACGTCACCCATTTGGCTGGATTTTCGCCGGAATGGCACCTAAGTGTTTCATTTAACTTCGAAACTAGCAGCACTTAAGTGTATCTTTTCAAAGTTATGGCACGTAAGTGTCCTTCTATGCCAAGTTATGGCACTTGGGCTGTTCTTCTGCCGCCACGAAACAAAAGAAAGTTCTGTAACAATTAAATAATAATAGCAAGCTCACCATCTTCTCCCAACTTAATGTAAATACAAAAAGGAAATAAATCAAATTACATCTTTTTTCTCCAACTTACTAGTGATACCAAATAAATACTCTAAAACTCAAAAAGGATACCACGAGCAAAAGCCGCTCTCGCCATGAGATTGAAATTGCCAGTTCTTTAGTGCTATTGTCTCATCTTTTCCTCATTGAAATTGTCTAAAAAATTTGGCAAGATTGCAGTGCATAGTTCTTCATTTGCTAAAAGCAATAAACCATAAAATAAAATAAATTAAATTATGTGAAATTTAAGAGGTGAGCGACCTGTGTTTGTAAGGCGGGCCGAGAGAGGTGAGCGATTTCACTAGTCAAGCAGCGTTCGTGAGATGAGTAGCGAGCTGAGCAAAGAGGGGTTTTTTTTTAATTGAATCAAGGATGGGTTTTTACTTCCTAATCTACCTAGTAGAACCGCATAAGAAGAATAGAAAGAGTATATATACATATATAGGATTGATCCAGGTTGAATCAGTTCTAAAATGTCAAAACTAAGAATCAATGCGTACAGTACATGGTCCATGGGTCCCAGGATTAAGAAATGCCCTAATTTCCCTAAAAACCGAATCAAGATTAGCCGAATTAGGCTGATCCAGGTCCATGAGTAATCCTCCACGAATGCTCACCCTTATGACATAGTACTCTAATTTGGTCGCTATGACACCTCCCTGTTGAGGTCAGCTAATCAATTGATAGTGAGTGTGCTAGGGTCTCAGCCTCGTTTCTAGGGGTGTGCAACCGGACCGGATATACCCGGTTCCCAGACCAGCCCACCCAGAAAATAGGGTCGGTAATCGATTCCCGTTGAAATCGGTCCAGGAACCGGTTCCCAAAATTCGGAACCGGTTTATCGAAAACAGGTTCTGAGTGATTACCCACCCTGAAACCGGTTCCCAGACCAGTTTTGGAACCAGTTCCCGAACCAGTTTTGTAAGTAGAGGTTCAAAACCTTTTTTTTCTCCCGATTTCTATTCTTATTCCCATAATCACACGACGTTTTTCCTCTTGGCTCTCTCAAACATGCATGGCACTTCTCCTTTATCATTCCTCTTCCTCACTTGCTTCCCTCCCTCATCGGCTCCCTCTCGCACCGTCTGATGGATGGACAATGTTCGTCATCGCCAAATTCTTGTGTATCACATGGATTGGCTAGTTTAATTTCTCTTTTGTAGGAGGAGTTATGCTTGCATAAATGAGTAGCTTCATGTAATAGTTGTGGGAATAAGACTAATATTAGACTCATGTTTGTTGCTAATTCCTTGTCTTATGATTTTATTTATTATAATTAGCCCTGTGGATCTTTAATTTTTTGTTTAGTCAAAAAGTTCATATGTTTATTTATTACAAATGCTTAATGTTTCAATACAAATTATGAGGATTACGTTATTTTCTCGCGTATTAATATGAAATTCAAAGTCGTATAAGATATCGAGAGATTACAAAATAAGTTCTGGTGAAAACAGGGTTGACCCTAGAAATGGATTGGAAAAACTGGGTGGATCGGATACAATATCTAATACAAACAAGGTCAGGTATAGAGTCTAGAAAAGAAGAATCGGTTATGACATGGTTGAGTACAGGGTCCAGGTCTAGACCCTACTCATCTTGGACCCGATCACCCCTACTCGTTTCCATAGAACCGCTACCGCGGCTAATGAAACCTGAGAGGATCCGCCATCGCTCAAGGCCTCCACCACGCCGTCTCTTGTGGCCAAGACCCGCTCTCTGACCACTTTTCCTTCTCCCGCGCCCACCATCTGGTCGGTGACCTGCTTGGCTAACTTGTCCGCACTCACAAACCGGTCCTCGTCCGACATGCTCAGTGGGAGCGCCAAAGCGGCGTCCTCCACGAGAAACGCCCTGTTCACCTTCTGCTCCGCATAGAGAGGCCAGGCCACCATGGGCACGCCGGCGTGCACTGCTTCGATGATCGAGTTCCAGCCGCAATGAGTGACGAACCCGCCCACCGAGCCGTGGCTCAGCACCTGCATCTGCGGTGCCCACGACTTCACCACCATCCCCCTCTCTCTTGTCCTCTCCAGAAATCCCTCAGGCATGAACTTCTCTATGCTCGTGTCGTCGCCATCGTTCGACCCCGATGTTGATTTTGTGTACGCATCCTGCGGCGGAGGCCGCACCACCCACAAGAATCTCACCCCGCTTCTCTCCAAACCTAATAAACAGGACAATTGAATTTGAATTAAGCAGCGGTACGTGAAGTAATTTTTGCACGAAACGAAAGCTTACCTGAGGCCATCTCCTTCAGCTGCGCAGCGGAGAACCTTCCCCGGCTGCCAAAACACAAGAACACGACGCTTCGGCTCGGTTGCGAGTCGAGCCAACTCAAGCACTCGTGCCTTCTTTCTCTTGTGTCGCCACCGCCCTCGTCACCGTCAACCTTTGACTCAACCAAAGGCCCAACGGCAAAAAAAGGCGGAGTCGGCCGGTCTGGCACGCACAATCCTTCTTTGATGACTCTGATGATCCGACTCTCAAGCGACTCGCACGTGTTAACGATGATGCCGGACGACGAGATCATGTTCCTGCAAGCATCCAACCAGAAGCCGTACACTCTCCAGCTTCGGTCTTGGATGCCCCATGGCATGTCCGAGGCCTTGATTGGAGGCAACCCAGGAATGTTCACGGTCTCGTCTCCAAGGTCCTTGAAGCTCTTGGTGGTGCTCCCGTGGAGGCTTGGAAGGTGGAGGAAGACGGCGAGGGCAACGGCACCCGAGGTGAAGTAGTAGTAGGTTGGAACGCCAAGGGCGGCCGCCACAGGGAAGGCGGCATCTGAGAAAACATCGATGATAAGGGCTCGGAGGTCCGCGGCAGCGGCAATGGCAGTGAGGGCGAGGTGGAGGTTGGAGGTGTCACGGCGGGCCAAATCGAAGGGCGTTTGATTGCCCTCAGCTGTGGCGGCGTTGGATGGTGGAAGGTGGCGGATAGTGATGGAAGAGGGGTTGGCGATTGGGGTGGGGGCGGCGGCGGAAGAGGAGGAGAGGATGATGATGACGGAGAAGCGAGGGTGGCGTTGGCGAATAAGCCGTCCAAGCTCGAGCATGGAGACGATGTGACCCCTCAATGGCGACGGATAGAGGACTATGGTCTCCCCCATGTTTTCCTTTCTCGTACCTTACAACTTCTATTTTGGTAATGCCTACATGTGGACCTCGAAACATTTGTTTATATAGGCAAACAATATGGCGGGCGGGGTTCAATTACTTCATCCTTCACGGCTTCTTTTTTAATTTCATTTTTTCATAAATTATCAAAAGTTCCGAAGAAATTAAATTCTTATGGCAATAATCCTTAGATAACGAGGAAGTATCTTGCAATCTTAAATTGCTAGGTTTATATCCTTACATCATCCACCCTCTTTTCTACAAAATATAAGAGAAACTAATGTCTGTATGAATATTAAATGATATCATATGCTATTTATATTTTCTATGAATTCATTTAAAGTACATTTACTTATGATGCTATTTTAGTCACGTATATGCAAAATAATAATAATAATAATAATAATAATAATAATAATAATAATAATAATAATAATAATAATAAACTAAACGAAAAAGTGCTAAGTAAAGGAGTTACAAATAAGATGAAGAACTAATCAAAAGAGTTAAAAAGAAACAAAATATAATAATATGCTCATTAATGTGGTGTAGAGCTCGAATATCTCTTCATTTACTATCATAAATTATCTACTTCAACTGCCTTTGCAATACTCGAATATTCATTGCATTTCCATTCCCGGGAATAAGAAGCATTGCTTAGCGCGTCCTTATAATTTCATATACGACACAATGCGATATTGAGAGAACTAATTTAGTGAGATTCACAAAAGCCGCTTGTTGTTCAGCACGTTTAGCAGCCGTGGCATATTGGATTGTTCGTACTAGCTGCGGTACAAAATAATGATCAAGAATAAGAACGACGCCTTGCTACTCTAACCATGTGGAAGTAGAGGTGGCAAATGGGTGGGTCAGGTCGGGTCGGGTATGAATCGGGTCGAAAATGGGTTGACTCATATTTTATCCATTTAACCCGTTTTGACCCATATTATTGTAATGTAAATCTAGTAACCCATACCCGACCCAACCCGTATCCAACCCATACCCGACCCGACCCGTATTGTTAAAACCTATTTAGTGTTAAAACATTTTTATGTAATACAAATTTTTTAACGATTTTTATGCAATACAAATTTTATGGAAAATTTTTATAGTTCTTTTTAAAATATTATTGAAAATCGAATTTTTAATTTTTTTAAAAAATATATTTTTTAATTTTTCTTTTTTAATTTTTTTTTTTTTTCTTCTCCTTCGGCCGGCCGCCAGCCACGACGACGGCCGACGACCAGCCATAGGCGAGATCGAGCTCGCCAGCGTTGGGTGGGGCTCGATCTCGCCGATCCGGCAAGGCCGAGGCTCCGCCCGACGCTGGCAAGCTCGAGCCTCACCAGATCTGGCAAGTCTCGAGCCTCGCCAATCGTCGGCAATAGTGCATGCATCAATCCGTAATGAGGGTCATCCAGTTTGGGAGATTCCAGAAGCGTTGATCCCTTATAAAGTCCTTCCAACCGTGAGTCCGATAGCGCGTGCATCAATCCGTAATGAGGGTCATCCAGTTCGGGAGATTCTAGAAGCTGAGACGCCAGGTCTTCAGGACGAGTTGCGAGTTTATCTGAATGGAACACCCTTGCCTTGAGTATAGGCCTACTGAAATTGATGTCAAACAGACCGTAGCACGATGCTGGCACGAAATCTTCTGCAATGTTCTGATCAGGAACATGAGTGCCTCTTTGTCTATATATATATGTTCGGCTTCAAACAAGTTCGGTATTTGCAAGTCGATTAGTTGAAGAGGTTGAGTAGATCTAGGATTTTGATGATTGGCAATGTCATAATAGTAGGACTTATCACTAGGATGCTTGTCCAACACAAAATGCCTATTGCTCTCAGCATGACTCTGATTCGTCAAATCCCTCTTTTGTGGCGGAACCTGAGTCGTCGAGGAAGAAAGGTCATGAAGATTGTTGGAGATCTGTTTCGCCGGATTTGGCGAGGCCGGCGAGGTCGAGGCCCCGCCTGATGCCGGCGAGCTCGAGCCTCGCCAAATCCGATGAGGCTCGGCCTCACCGACGATTGGCGAGGCTCGAGCTCACCCGCGTCAGGCGGGGCCTCGGCCTCGCCGATCTGGCAAGGCTTGTTGCCGGTCGGCGGCTAGCCGTCGCCCTACCGGCCGCGAGTAAGAAATGAAGAAAAAGAAAGAAAAAAAAAAAAAAATTGAAACATGAAAAATAATTATAATTTCAATTTTTATTAATTTTTTTTATAAATTTAAAAAAGTCAAGGGTTTAAACTTTAAAATGGGTTTCCTTATAACTCATTTAGACTATTTCTTTTTGTGTTTTACATTCACTGACCCATTTCTGACCCATATTTAACTTTCACTTGACCCATTTCTGACCCACATTTAACCTTCACTTGACTCATTTTTTACCTATATTTAACTTTTACTTGATCCATATATGACCCATTTAACTAAAAATGGGTCATAATATGGGTTTTTGACCCATATTGCTAGCTCTATGTGGAAGTATCCTCTCCGCGTCAAGAACGTCATTGCTGACGTCATCGGAATATTATTTTAGGGAAGATGGAAGTCCGCGCTGCCTCCTCTACCGTTGACTTCATCCCACACAGAAAAAAGATAAAAAATTGAGGAAATGAAACAATTAATCCTTAAATTTTAGTCTAATATGTAATGTAATCCCTAAAATTTTAATTTATTTAATATTATCTTTAGCTTAATGTGTATTGTAGTTTTTGAACTTTTAATTTATTGTTCTTCTATTAATTCAACTTCACGGTTGATATCAGATATTTTCATATAATTCGGGAGCTAGATTGAATATATACAAAAAATTCATGAATTACATTGAACACAAAAAAAAGTTGAGGGATAATATTATATATCGAGCTAAAGTTCATATAATAAATTCATGAACCATTTGTGTAATGATCTCATAATAATTTAGTGAAAACCTTGCAAAGCCATGCTATCCAAGAAAATATCAGATAAACTTGTCTTGCCATATAGGTAATAAAATACTCCATTCAGCACTTGCCACGTGTCTAAATGGGGCTCACCAATTAGTCTCTCGTCCTTTTTGCACCTTGCATTTCTTTTCTTCATCATCCTTTCTTCCTTTCAACCATCGTGTTGCCCACGATCGCACTAGCGTTGCTCAAGTGTGAATTGGATTTTTTTCCTTTATGGATTGCACCTTGGATTTCTTTTCTTCATCATCCTTTCTTCCTTTCAACCATCATGTTGCCCACGATCGTGCTGACGTTGCTCAAGTGTGAATTGGATTTTTTTCCCTTATGGATTGCACCTTGCATTTCTTTTCTTCATCATCCTTTCTTCCTTTCAACCATCGTGTTGCTCACGATCGTGCTGATGTTGCTCAAGTGTGAATTGGTTTTTTTCCCTTATGGAGTTAAAAGAGGTTTCTTCCTATTAGGATTTTGCTTGCTCTGGTTTTGAATTGGTGAGAAAAATCTAATATTTTTGTGGTCTCAAATGGTCGAGGAATTTGAAGGGAGATTTTGATAGGCATGTCTGATTTCTTTCTTTGTTGGACGGTGACTCCCTACCAGCGGACTCCCATCTCGTCCTAGCTCTCCTCAATAAGTGTTGGCTGGGTCCACCTCTTGTGGGGCCCAGCCAACATAAAAAAAAAAACAAAAAAAACAAAAGAGAAAAAGGAAGAAAAGTCAAAAGCAAAGAAAAGAATAAAAAGAAAAGTAAATGGTTGCCTCGGGCAAGACCAGAGGAGAGAGAGAAGGAGAGAGTATCCCCACCCGAGAGAGTTACCCGAGAGCGTGCAGAAGAAGAAAAGAAAAAAGAGGCAGAACTTTGGAGCTTCCATTCAAAAGTCAAATATTGACCGAATCGGATCAAATTAGAGTAGGTCGTTCATGAGATCAAGAGCTACGGGTTAATGATTTTCGTTCATCAAGATTCACCTTTGAATTATCTAATTATGGTTATGGTTGCCCCATTTATATTTATCTACTTTTGTGGTAAGGAAATGAACTTATAATGCTTATATGGAGCATCTAGTGTGTAACCGGCGAAAACTACTTTATGTGATTAGTGAAAGCTTTTGGACGGTCTGTGATTTTTCCCATATTGGGTTTTCACGTTAAAACCTTGGTATTGTCGTTGACTTTGTCTACTTATCATTTCTATATTATATTTGCTTATTTCAAGGTTATATATGGCTGGTTATTGATGGGGCTAAGTTGATTTTGCTCGGTTTAGTTTTTCGGGGGAGAAATTGATCTTAGATTGGGTTTAGTTAGTGGTGAATTGTTGCCTAGGTTTTTCCCAACAATAAGTGATAGTTTTATTTAATTAATATGATGAGCCTAAGTTGGCATGTCTGCCCATGTTGGGCCTAAAAGCCTACCACAAATTCCCACAAATTTAGGGCGTGGATGGAGGGACGCGTTGAAGGGTTGTAAGCTTTTGGGAGGGTCTTTTACGAAGAAGAGACACGTCCTTTGGAGATGACGTATTTAAGGGAGAAAAGAGAGGGAGGAACGTACCCTTTCAAAAGTACGTACGTTCTTTCTCTCCCTCTCCTCCCAAAAGAAGAACAAAGGCAAGAAGACAACTTCATCTTCCCTTCAAAGCGAATTGGCGTCATCGGATCGAACAGGACCAAAATTCTCTTTCTCATATCGGCGTCGGTGTTTAGTCTGTGGATACAAGGTACGCTCGAACTCGTGGTGTGCCTTTGATCGGTGATACATGTAATTTTCCCGGGCTCGTCTTCCGCATTAGTTTTAGGGATTCGATTTAGTGTCGAATCCGGTTTTTGGGAATCAGAAAATCCCAACATTGGTATCAGAGCCGTAGTTCTTGTTTCCCGATCCTTTTCCATGTTTTTCCTGACCCCTTTCATGTTCATGGACGATTTCTTCTTTTTTTTTTTGTGAAATTAATCGGCCAACACCGATCGGGGCGGAAAAATCCCGACACCTGAGCGCTGTTCATTATTTTTCCGACTTTCTGTAAGTCGAAATCCATTTCTGAAGGCTCTGAATGGAAGGTCTCGTCGAGACGATCGCGACGAGTGGTGGAATGCCGCCAAAGGCCGCCGGACGCGCCCCTACGCGCAGCCGGCGTGAAACGGTGCACGCACCGATTCACACACGCACGCGCGTGCGTGCGACGCACATGCGGAGCCGACGCACGCACGTGCGCGGGCGCCATCAATGGAGCATGCGCGGCACACACCCGCTGCACGCGGGCCGCACGTGCCAGTCGGTTCGTCCGACTGGCCCGCCCGGCCCAACTATCCGACCGATCCGACCGGCTGACCGGCCCGGCCCAACCCGTCCGACCCGGTTGACCGTTGACCCGTTGACCATTGACCCAGTGACCGTTGACCGTTGACCGACCATTGACCGTTGACCCAAAAAAAAAAAAGTATTTGTTTCTTTTTTCAATTATGTCTACGTGGATTATATGTGATCCCTTTTTTTTGTTCTGCATTTGTTGCAGGAACAATGCCTCCCCGTAAGCCGCACGCATCTGTGCGCACAATGTCAAATGAACAAAAGGAAAGGCTTTCAAGATTGATAGCCGATTTGAATGGTTATCGATGGAAGAGTGACGACATAATTGATCATGTTGTAGAGGTCAACAACAAAATTCAAGAAGTCATTTGGAACGGTTATCCCATGCCAGATACTCATATGGTGCGATTCTTTATGAACACTCTTCCATTAGAATGGCAAGGAGTGTTGAATCGCCTATGGGAGGTCAAAGGATTTACTAGTTATAAGAAGCTAGTAATGGAATTTGTAGATGACTATCATCGGGTTGGAGCCACAAAGACTGCGACCCAAGGAATGACTTCGATTAAGCGAGGAATGAATGTGCGTAGGAGAAATCCTAAGGGATATCTGTCTGTTTTTCCGTGGCTGTCAAGAATGCCCGAAAATTTCATAGAGGAAAAGAAAAAGAAATTGAACCAAGTAGAAACTTGTCTGATTCGTTGTATGATGCCTTGTTTTTAGATGTTATGGCTGGTCTTTATTAAGTGTGCTTTGTGAATATCTAATGTAATGTTTTCTACCTGATTGTTGTTGATGTAGCAACTAATATATTAGTTGTATTATGTGAAAGCACAATTATTATATTATTATTGGATGTCAAATATTATTTGCTTTATGTTGTTGTTAACTGTTGTGGGTAGTTCAAGGAAGTTTTTGTAGCTTCATAGAATTTACTTTGCATGGACAATTATATTAATGATAGTTTTAAGTTAGGATTTTTTGGAGGATGATTGGAAACATAGTGACCTTTTGATTCTGAAACCTTACTTAAAATTATTAATTAATATGATGGGTTTGTGCAAAATAGATGCATAAGTGATAGGCATTAATATTTCGTGCATATATGTCTGAAATGTTCAGATAGATGGATTCAGCAATTAAGAACATAATTGCTGATTTGAACAAAGAAGACAAATTGAATGGCGAGAATAGTGAAATATTGAATATGAGAATTCGATATGTGCTGGAAAAGCAAGAAGCACTAAAAGCTCTTGACCATGTTATGGAAGATCTTGAGAATGCTGTGCGCCGCCTTGAGCTAACAGATGATCGCCACAAGGCATTTGAGCAAGATACAGATATTTGCTGTGTTGCTTTCAGCTCAGTAGGGTTATCAAGCTCTAAGCGCAAACGCATTGATTCGTTCAATATGTGGGAAAGCAAGGGATCAAGTCCTTCTTGCAAGAAACCAAGAATTAACCAACAAAAGAGAGGAAAACATCCTCGTGTGAAGAGAGGAAAACGTCATCATGTGAAGAATATTTCAAGGGTGAAATGTTACAACTGTGACCAGAGGGGTCACTATGCCCGGGATTGTATCGAGCCAAGGAAGGTACACACCCTTTGTACTATTGGGAACTTTGCATATGTGTCAAGTTCTGTATTCTTGACTGAGTCTAATCCTTTATGGACTGTAGATTCAGGAGCGACGGACCATGTAGCGAAGGATAGAGAATCCTTCGTAGAATTTCGACGAGTTCCGACTAGAACTAAATGGATCTATGTGGGAAACAGCTCCAGAGTTGAAGTAAAAGGAATTGGCACCTGCCAACTGAACATACGTGGTGGACGCACTTTATTTCTATATGATGTGTTGGATGCTCCGGAGATTCGTCAAAATTTAGTGTTTGTTTTGGTGTTGGTTAAGTTTGGTTTTAATATGAACTTCCATAATAGAGGTGTGGATTTGTTTTTGGATACAAATTTCTATGGTTGTGGTTATTTTTTGGATGGTTTCATTGTATTAGATATTGACTATGTTAATGCAAATATTTGTTATTCCCTTCTCACGTCTCCTAATTCATATGATAATGATATGAGTGTGTGGCATGCTAGACTTAGTCATATTGACCTATAACGTATGAATAGACTAGCCAAAGAGGGCTTGTTGGGGGATATTGAAAAAGTCGATTTGCCTATATGTGAGTATTGCATGATAGGGAAAACGACAAGGAAACTATTTGGAAAAGGTAAAAAGAGCTGAATTTCCTCTGCATTTAATCCATTCTGACGTTTGTAGTCCAATGAATGTGAGAGGAAGGCATGGGGCTATTTATTTCATCACATTTATAGTTGATTATACTCGATTCGGATATGTCTTTTAGATTTCTCATAAATCTAAAGCATTAAGTTGTTTCAAAAGGTTTATGAACTTGGTAGAGAATCAATTAGACAAGAAAATAAAAGTATTAAGATCTGATCGAGGTCGAGAATTTTTATCTAATGAGTTCAGAAAATTATGTGATGAAAGAGGAATAGAAAGACAGTTGTCTATTCCATATACTCCTCAACAAAATGGTGTTGCGGAGAGAAGAAACAGAACCCTACTGGAAATGGTTAGGTCAATGATGGCGCATGCTAACTTACCTATCACCTTTTGGAGTGATGCATTGTTAACTGCTACCTATATACTTAACCGAATGCCTTCCAAATCAGTTACTTTTACTTCATATGAGTTATGGACAAGTAGGAAACCAGACTTAAGTTTTCTTAAGCCATGGGGTTGTGCTGCCTATACTCATGAGCCCTCTCACAGGTTTAGGAAATTGGGTCCCAGAGAAAAGAAGAGTATTTTCATAAGATACTCCGAACACTCGAAAGGGTATGTGTTCATGAGTAGGAAAGTGGGAGTATAACTGAATTTGAATCACGAGATGTCACATTCTTAAAGAATGAATTTCCTAAGAAGGGCGAAATATGAGAAGATTACTCCCTATTTGAAACCTTGGATCAAGATAATGATATTAGTGGAGTTCGTCCAAGTGAGAGTAATATGAGAAATAATGAATTGAATTCAACTCACTCTCAATTATAACCACATGATAAGACGACATCATCATTATCTAATCCTAGTGGGAGCGTAATGGGGAATGATGTGCAAGGTGTACAATCTCCCATACGGCAAACAAGTCGCAAGAGTGTTCCCTGTCGACATTTTGACATTGAAGGGGAAACTTTTTATCATTGCCCCACAAGATGAGGATGAGCCAAGAAATATTAATGAGGCTCTGAATTGCCCTAGTAAGGAAAAATAGATTTATGCAATGGAAGTTGAGATGGAGTCAATGAAGTCAAACCGAGTTTGGAAACTGGTTGACCTTCCAAAAGGACGCAAAGTTATTGGGAACAAGTGGGTTCTCAAAATAAAGCGTAAAGCTGATGGCTCGATAGAAAGGCATAAGGCTCGCCTTGTGGCGAAAGGGTATAAACAACAGGAATGAATTGATTATGAAGAAACATTTTCTCCTGTGGTGATATTTACCTCGATTCGCATAATTCTGGCAATAGTGGCTAATATGGATCTAGAATTACATCAAATTGATGTAAAGACTATTTTCCTTAATGGAGAATTAGAGGAAGAAATATATATGGAACAACTTACTGATTTCATTATGGAAGGCCAAGAAGGAAAAATATGTCGACTTTTGAGATCGATATATGGCCTAAAGCAGTTATCGAGACAATGGTATATACGTTTTCATAATGCCATAATGGCATATGATTTTACAATGATTAATGAAGATCATTGTGTATATATCAAAAGATCCAAAGATCAATTTGTGATTATATTATTATATGTTGATGATATACTAATTGCCGGAAGCAATATGGAGTTTGTTAATACTGTCAAGAGTTGGTTGTCTTCCAACTTTGAGATGAAGGATATGGGTGAGACTGCATACATTTTTGGAGTTAAGATTTCAAGAGATCGTTCGAAGAGATTGTTATCTCTTTCGCAAAAAACATATATAAATAAGGTTCTTGAATGATTTCGTATGCAAAATTGTAAACCCATTGATACTCCTATTGCAAAAGGTGAATGATTGAGCCATAGACTGTGTCCAATGACTCCACAAGAAAAGGAACAAATGAATCATGTTCCTTATGCTAGCGCTGTTGGGAGCTTGATGTACACTATGATGTGTATGAGACCTGACATATGTTTTGCAATTGGAATGGTGAGTAGATACCAATCCAATCCAGGTCAAGCACATTGGAAAGCCGTTAAAAGAATACTGAGGTATCTAAAGGAACTGCTGATTATACGCTGAGTTATCAAGGAAAGGATCTACGACTCGAAGGTTATTCTGATACTGATTGGGGAGAAGATTTAGATGAAAGGAAATCTACCTCTAGGTTTGTTTTTCTTATTGAATAATGGCATCATATGTTGGAGCAGTAAGAAACAAATGTGTATAACCTTGTCCACGATGGAATCTGAATTCGTGACATTATCAGCAGTAATACAAGAAGGAGTTTGGCTTAAGAGATTTTTGGATCATTTAGGTGTTATTGAGAAAGCTACAAATCCATTATTAGTTAATTGTGATAGCCAAGCAGCTATAGCATACACCAAAGATCCAAAATATCATGGCAAGACCAAACATATAGATACCGAGTATATTTTTGTCAAAGATATGGTTGCACGAAAGGATGTGAACTTACAATACATATCTACGCATAGAATGGTAGCAGATCCTATGACAAAGCCAATACCTAGAGATGTGTTTTGTGGTCAAATAAAATCTCTAGAATTGCGTAGACTCTGATGTACTGCATATTGTATTTTCCCTGAGTTGTTCACATTTAATGAATATGTGTTTTCATCATTAATGCCTATGAATCTTTGTTTGATCTTTATGCATCTTAATGCTCATTGCATTACTTTAAGTTGAGTTAGTATGTCGGACAGATATAAGATTAGCCCACTCACACGGGTAATCGCCTCTATTTACTATGTGATAAATAGAGATGAGACGTTTTTTAAGCTTATTATCTAGGTGATAATCAAGAGCTCAAGCTTAAAATATATATGTCGCCTTAACTAAGTGTTAAGATGAGGACATGATATGTACTATGTCCGAAAGTAAAATAACCCACATATTTTACTTTATCTGTTTATGATGCTAGATGTGAGTTCTGATGAATTTTGTGAATGAGTAGATACGTGAACTCAAGTTAGACATTGGATATGTCTGAACTATCATCTGTACGGTATTGATAGTGTAGACATACGCTCCATGGGAAAGGAGTTAATACCGTAATACGTATATCATACTACGTATGCATGAGACGACCAATAAGAGTGGCAAAAGTTTGATCTCAACTTTTGTGCCGTATGAGACTCTTGAGGAAAAGAATTCCTCAATTTATTGCCCTCATGACTCTTACTTATTCTCAAGATTTCTATTCAATGATTGCTATCTTAGGATGTTGCCAATGATCATGAATTGATTCGATCTAATGGGACATTTATAGAAAAGCAAGTTAAACTGAAATTGAGAGTTTGAAGGAAAGAGGAAGATCGGATTTGGAGAATCACATTGTAGTTTTGTATTCACTGGTCTACCAATTATGAATATCTTTTGGATAATCATAATTGTGAATACAATAAATATATCATTGTTTAAAAGAGATCAAGAGAGATATAAATGTGATCGATCAATCTAGGGTACTGCATACTAAATTTACTCGAAATGTGATGCCCATTATGAGCTGCTATATATTCCTAACAGATGTATAGCAACGAGCTCTCAAAGTATGCTGGTCGCACAGACTATTCACCAGTATGAATGTTGTAGAGAGGTAAAGAGGATCTTGTTCAGCCCACCATGTGCGAGTGGGAGATGATGGTTTTATTTAATTAATATGATGGGCCTAAGTTGGCTCGTCCGCCCATGTTGGGCCTAAAAGCCTGGCCGACAAATTTAGGGTCCATGGATGGAGGGACAAGTTGAAGGGTTGTAACTTTTGGGGGAGGGTCTTTTACCGAAGGAACACGTCCTTTGGAGAGGACGTATTTAAGGGAGAAAAGAGAGGGAGGAACGTACCCTTTCAACAGTACGTACGTTCCTTCTCTCCCTCTCCTCCCAAAAGAAGAACAAAGGCAAGAAGACAACTTCATCTTCCCTTCAAGGCGAATTGGCGTCATCAGATCGAACAGGGCCAAAATTCTCTTTCTCATATCGGCGTCGGTGTTTAGTCCGTGGATACAAGGTACCCTCGAACTCGTGGTGTGCCTTTGATCGGTGATACATGTAATTTTCCCGGGCTCATCTTCCGCATTAGTTTTAGGAATTCGATTTAGTGTCGAATCCGGTTTCTGAGAATCAGAAAATCCCAACATTAAGAAAAAGTCAACCCAAAGTCGGTGAGCTACAGTTTGTTGCATCAATCGACCGAGATGTTTTCGGGCTTCACATCACAATGGACAATGGCAATGCACCCGTTTGACGACATGGCAAGCCTCAGGCTCCAAGAGAGTGTGATTGGTGATGAGGCCGAAGAGGGTATAGCGATCACAAAGCTCGAGAACGAGAGAGAGGTGGTCTAGGAAGTCGAAGGCGTCAATGATGTGCGGTGGGGTAAAGCTTGTCTCTCTTTATACTGGCTCTTTATGACACGCACACTAGATGGCTTAATTGAGAGACCCTCTTCACACATATTGTGATAGCCTGAGTGGCGGTGTGCGGGGAGGAGGGATGGTGGTGCATCCGCGCCTCGGTCCCCGGACGTGCGCAAGGAAAGGGTTCCTCTTTTGTCCCACATCGCCTAGGAAGGGAGTTATGGGCTTGTTTATAAAGGCTTGGGGCTGTTTAATCTATGTAATGCGTTTTAAAGCCGTGAGGACTCAGTGTCTAAAGCAAACAATATTACACAATGGTGCCTGGGTCATACAAATGGTATCAAAGCCGACTTCCGACCGTGTGTGGGGCCATAGTGAGAACGATGTGCTCCTAAGGGGGGGAGAGTGTGACGGCTCGAGCGGCGGTGTGCAGGGAGGAGGGATGGCGGTGCGTCCATGCCTCGGTCCCCGGACGTGCGCAAGGAATGGGTCCCTCTCTTGTCCCACATCGTCTACTCAATGTCTAAAGCGAACAATATTACAAAATGAGATCTATTGTGGATGGTGCAAGTTGTAAGAGAAAGAGCCAAAGAGACTAACCAATGAGCCCCGCCTAGACATATGGCGAAGACAAAATGGAATGTTCTACCGCCACATAACAAGATAAATCCACCTAATATTTTTTTTGCCCTATTGTGTTTGCAGACGTTATCGGAGTCGGTAAATTTGGTGCGTAGTTAGCAAATAAAATCGATAATAATGAAAGAAGAATTAATAAATTTAGTAAGCAACTCATAAGTTGATGAACCAAATTAAAAAGTCACTTAATTGGAGGAAAGTTGAAAAATTATTCTAATTAAGGTTAATAATCTCTCAAAAGGGTCAATAAACTTAAAGCATTGCTAAGAATACAAATTAGAATTTGTAAACGATTTTCTCAAATAAAAGTCAATAAGAAGCTCGATTGACAGTCGCTAGCAAAACAATAGATAATGTAATCGGGAAAAAAATGGTGAGTGGTACCAATTTAGGTTGGTTGATAAATTCATATGAGATTTAGCAAATGTTAAGTGTGACTAAAAGAAATTACTAAATTACAAATTATACAAAAAGTGGATAATTTCATAAATATATTAATAGTAGACCAACAGGCTTTTTACACTTTGCAATACTTCTTGAAATTCACCGTAAAAAAAAAAAAAAAAAAAAAAAAATTCGTATCTCCCACCACGAAACAAAATAATTCTGTAACAACCAAATAATAATAGCAAGCTCCCCACCTTCTCCCAACGTAATGTACATACAAAAAGGAAATAAATCAAATTACATCTTTTTTCTTTAACTTACTATTGATACCAAATAAAATACTCAAAAACTCAAAAAGGAAACCACAAACAAAAGTAGCTTTCGCGTTGAAATTGCATTTGGCAGTTCTTCAGTGCCATTGTCTCTTCTTTTCTCATTGAAATTGTCTGAAAAATTTGGCAAGATTGCATCACATAGCTCCAGCTTCCAAAAGATTCAACAAGTAAATAACGAGAGAGACTAATCAGGAGGGCCCCAGAAAGAAAAAAAAGGAAATGCAAGTTACATCTGTCTGCTATATATTACATAGACATGTACATATATATAAGTCAAATGCCCGACAGTACATGCATACCCTTTCAATCCCCACGCGAAAGCCGACCTTATTAACATACATGTTATTGTTATTATTACCTGATTTTTTTTTTTCTTTTTTTGGATCTGCTTATGCATGCAAATCGCGACGACATCATATATAGAACTAGCTATCAGATTATATGTACTGTATTTATTCATATATGTAACAATAACTGTGAACTCGGTCTGCTTCGAACATGGCGTCTCCTTCACCAAGCATTGCTCGCCGTCCTCCTCATCAACTTGAACTTCTCAGCTGCCTTCTCCGCCTTGGTTGGCAGTTTCCATTTCATCATCATCTGTCATGGATACAACGTTAGCGCTCGAAAAGTTCACATGAAACGTGCAGCGGTCGGGTCTGAATTGATGCGAGATCAGGCTTGCAGATGAATGTTCAGACTAAATTTTACCTCCTTTCTGCGTTTCTGCTCGCTCTCCGCCTGCCCAAAACGGCAAGAAGTAGAGGATAGTCAGATTATGCAGTGAAGTAAGTGAGTGCAGTGGCAGTTTTGAGATAGAACGAATTTTATTTTTTTTACCACAATCCTTTTGAGCTTCTCGTTCTCTTCTTTAAGTTGATTGAGCTCTACTTCTAACTCAACTGTGTACGCCTGCAGGAAACGCGTTGATTTATCAGAGACGCGTGCTTCTCAATTTCGCCCTATATAGTTTCGATGTGGGGGATTTTGGGATAAAGAAAAAGGTCACCTGTTTCCTGGCTCGAGATCTCGCGGCCGATTCCCGGTTTTTGATCATCCGTCGCTGCCTTCGCTCAACCACGATTTCTGGCGGGCCGTCAATTATCCTTCGACTCTTCAGCCCCACTGCCTCCGCCAAGCTTTGGCATCGCTCGTTCATGATGCCACTTGTGCATTCCCCCATGTACCGATTGTTGTGCGCGTACATTTGGAACCCCGGGTACCCATTTCCCACCAAGTTGTTCCCGCTGCCATGAGGAGCGTTGGTGTATCCATACCCGCTCACGCTCGTGCTCGCGCTTCTCATCCCGAGCCCCGCATCCAGAGATGGAGTGGGATCCATGAAGTTCCTCTGTGGCTTGTGAACAGGTGGCTGCGGCGGTGGAGTCGCCTTAGGCAGGGGAGACTCTTGCACGACCCCGGCTTTGATCAGGAAGTCCTCCAAGGTCATCTCACCAAAGGTTTGTTGCCGCCTAGGCGGTTCATGATCAGCGAGGTTGGTGTTGTTCCCGTTATTCGGGGACTGGCGGTGGTCCTTGTGTATCTCCTCCCACACCTCGTCCACAGTCTTGTTGCAAAGTGGAGTCGGGATTGAGAACGAGCCTTGTCTCGCCAGAGACGACTGGTCCGCCGCATTTATATTAGCACTAGGGGGCTCATTCTGGCAGGGCAACGACTGGTTTTCCTCGACGCTCCATATGCTCGCTAGGAACTCGTCCATGTTCATCGAGCCGAAGCTCTTGCCGCTTCGGTACTGGATTTCATCGAGGGTGAGTGAGAGGATCGAGTTCTGTTTGCCTAGAGATGATGGCGGCAGCGGCGGCTGCTCCTTGAGCGGCTTGCCCAGCGGCAGTTGCCCTGGGAATGGTGGTTCCAATTTAAGGTCGTCGCGGCCAGCATTTTCCAATTCCGCGACTTCCATTTTAAATCAATTGCACAACTTTTTTTCTTTTTTAAGGGACTGATGCTAATTATTACAAGGGCAGGTTCCAGCATCTGCATGGAAGAAAAGGGTACAGGTAAGCAACAGAATTATTTGAAAGAACAAACAAAATTGGCTGGTCCTCCCATGACATCATTTCAACAAAATCTTAGCACTTTAGCTGTAGCAAAATCAATCTCGATTCTTAAAATGCTTTATAGATTGAATTACGGGAGATTGAAAAGTGAGGTCAATGCTAGTACTGGGCTAGCCACAGACAGAGAGTACTGATTCAAAGTATACAAAAATCAGATCATACCGGTTGCCATTTCCTTCTATTTGCAAATGGTGTGATTACTAGCTTGCAAGCTCGTACCCCAAATCGTCACCTGATCATGCATTATCCGTGAGAGAACCTTACCCAAATCGTAAAATACTTGTATCTCCATGAGAAAAAACAGTCACAAAACATTAGAAGAAAATGAAATTACAGACCATGCCATGATGCATGCCAATGTCGCATTAAAAAGAAGAAGAAAAGATAAATTGTTTTGTAATTCGAAAATGTCGAAAAGTTGGTGGGCCGGCAACATTAAATGGATCGCAAGACCCGAGTCCAATCTCTCTCTAGCGGACCTGTCAATCGGAAAAGCCCGAAACCAACCAAAATCGAAATGGGCCGCAAGACTGCCCCGAGTCGTGTCGAAAGCTCTTCGATTAAGGGGACAGCTCCCGACCCAAGAAAAAAGATGGATGGCAACGACTTAAACGGGAAAGCCGATACCAGAAATCCGTACTCGGAGTTTCACGCTTTCCCTCAGTTTCTCGAGGCGTTTTAGCGGAGACCCATTCCGTGGTCAAGTGCAGAGAAGCGACATGCATGCAGGTTGCGCACCTCCTCCTCCTCCTCCTCCTCCTCCTCCTCCATCCACATCGCAACGAAAGATCGAGAACCCCAGACGGTACCGCAAAGCAAACCACGCAGAAAGAGAAGGAGGAGGACGAAAAGAGAAGACAAGACATCGTTCAGAAAACCAGCTGCATGCGAAGGACACGCACCTGGGAAGCGGAGATCTCAGCTGAACCGCATGATGAATCTTGAACAAGAAAAGCCCATTCGTCCCCCCCGCTCTCCCTCTCTCTCTCTCTCTCTCTCTCTCTCTCTCTCTTCAAAGGTCTCCCGCGACCCGCATTTCCTCAGAGAACTGAGAAGCGATCTTAGAGAAAGAGAGAGAGAGAGAGAGAGATGAGGAAGCAGTGAAGGGAGAGAGAGGGGAGGGGGAGGGGGAGGGGCAGGTGGGCTTTTGTAGAGAGGGAGGGAGGGAGGGAGGGAGGGCTGCTGGGTGGGTTCTTCTGTAACTGCAAATAGCCCATGCACCATGCAAGCTAGTGCCCGCCCCCTCCCTCCTGCCCGGGTAAACGGTGGGCCCCCAGACCCGCCTCCCCTGGTTTACTCAGTTTCGACACGTTCGCGACACGTGCCACTCCTCCCCTGCCCACAAGAAAACAAACGAAAGAAAAGACTATGATGTCTGGTCCTGCCCATAGAAAAAAAAAATAAATAAGAATTTCAAGAGAGGGACCAGGATATGGATGTCCGAAATTGGTTTATTCTAATCGTCCGTCTAGGGGCCTAAATATTTCGTGTTTTAGCGAAAAACTTGTGCCCTATTTTCACGCTCTAAATGGTTATAACCTGGGGAAAATGACGCCAAAAGTACTAATTTATCGAAATCACTAAAGAAAATTGGGGGCGGGGGAGTCGCGATTTATTGAAAATGCAAAAGTTGCACATTATCAAAAAAAAAAAAAAAAAAAAACGAGACTGTCCGTATCAATCAAAATAATGATATTTTGTTTCACCATCCTGTGTTATTTCTGTTTCTCGTGTACAAACTTTGGTTGCTATCTTCAACTTACTAATGTGCCCAAAATTGATTTTTTCTCGATTTCTTTTAATAAGCTTGAACCTTGTTGGTAATCCTTATTGATAAACGCATCTTAAATATAAATTATAATCATAAAGAGCTCGCAACTTGAACCAAAAAATTCCCTTGAAAAAGTTTGAACTAGAATCGCATATTACAATGAGTCATTAGAGATTGAACTTTCGAGAGACATTGTGAGTATATGTATTTTTAAATTAGAATCCCGATCATTAAATTTATTAAAATAAACTATTATAACTCAACTCTAAAATAAAAAGCAATGGCCATGCAAACTTCTCCAATTTGAACATAAAAAGTAAAGGCAAACTAGTCAAGCAAGATTGATAAAAATCATTAAGTTGATCGATCCCATGAAAGGTAATTTTTTCCTCTTTCATCGATTTTGCCATTAATAAGGTGCCAATGAAAGATTTTTTTTTTAGAGCATTGAGATTTTAGTGTGTGCCTAAAGTTATAAGCGATGAACTTAACAAAAAGATATGATCTATCTATTGAGATATCCACTTAGTGACATAATCGCTCAAATTTCGGACAAATCCATCAATAGGATGAATGCGCCCAAATTTTACGTGGACTATTCAATTTATGAGAGTAATCTAATTCATATGTATAAATCCATCAATAAGATGAATGTGCCCTACTTTTACGTGGACTATTCAATTTATGGCTCCCGAATTTTATGTGGACTATTCAACTTATGAGAGCAATCCGATTCATATGTATAAATCCATTGATAGGATGAACGCACCCGGATTTTACGTGGAATCCGGTGGACTATGCAATTTATGAGAGCCATCCGATTCATATATATAAACCCGTTACGATCATTTGTTTTGGCTTATTTTAAAGAAAAAAGTTATTCATCATCTTACAAGCCAGACTCCCACAATCAAATTGCAAGATCTGATATCTAAACATGCACGGAAATATTTTTGAAAAGTTTCAAGCATTTCGTATTTGATTTAAAAATTTATAGGGTTAATATCACGAAAAACCTCAAATTGATATACATATGATAAATTAACCTCAAATTAAATTTTTTAACCGTAAAAAATCCAAAATTGACACATTTGTGATAGTTTTACCCTTATTAAATTTCTGTTAAATTCTATGGTCAAATAGCTAAGTTGAATAGTACGTGACAACAATTAACAGGTATACTAGTTTGGGTTTCACATGTATATCACATTGTGATTTTTCGTAATATGAATCTAATTTAACGGAAATTAACGGAAGGTAAATTTATCATAAATATATTAGCTTGAATATTTGTTAGTCAAATTTGTCACACATATATATAAATATATATTATTTTTGGAGTTTTTATGGTATTATTCCAAAATCAAATTAATTGGTCATAAATTTGGAAAGAATTTTAAAAATAATAATAATTTCTAATCCAATGTAAAATGCAGTGAGGTGTCTTTATCATCTTGTAATTTGTAATAAATGGAAAATAATAAATTTTTACAGAGGTCAACGCAGACTGTATTCAATGGCACACTTTGCATGGCACCGTGAAACCTGGGCAAACGTCTTTTCCTGGACCGTAACCGTACAGTCTCGTCGCGGTCGAGGCCTCGGCGTGCTGACGTATTGCCCGGTATTTCTGTAATTTTTTTTTTTAATTTCAAGAGATTGATATTTAATTATTTACAAAGGAAAAAATCACCAAAAACCTTAAATTTTGCCAAAGGTAACAAATTATTCCAAATCTTTTTTTGTGATATGAAAAATCTCAAACATTGTTAACCGTAAAGACATTTATCCCACCAAGGGCATTTACTTCTTATTTTTTCTATTTTTCCTTTTTCTACCTTTTTTTTTTTTTTTTTCATTTTTCTTCTTCTCTCTTCCTTCCGTCGGCCATGGCGGAGGGAAGAAAGAGGAAGAAAAAAAGAAAAAAAGAACAAAATTTAAAAAGTAAAAGACAAAAATGCCTTATAATTTATGATAAATGTGTCACACGGATACAAGTTCATAGTTTTTGTGTCATGAAAAAATGTTTGGGATAAATGTGTGACGGTTAACAAAGTTTGGGAGTTTTCATATCACAAAAAAATTTAATTGAGAAAATTAAAAAATGTATAACTAAGTAGGCAAAAGTGCGATAAGTTTAGAATTTTTTTAACAATTTTCTCAACCTTCCTTCGGTTATGCTATTAAGGCATCAAATGAAGAAATTTCTAATGTGTAAAAGCTTAACTTGCAAACGTGGGTCAATATATTTAAAATTGAATGTTTTTACATCAATTGTGTTTAATTTCGAGAAAATAAGGTTGGGGGTCTTGGGGAAGATCTAGGCAGGAAATTGAAGGTTGTCTCTATGAAGGTGCGTTTGGTTCGATATTTGCAAAGGATTCTGGGACTCTAAGGACTCCTACATCAAAGTTGAAGTGTTTGGAAACAAAGGCTTTTGAGCCAAAATTAGAATTTATGAAATTCGCAACCCAATGCAAGTGACATCGTGTATAGGTATTTCAACATTCTCGGAATGCTATTTAGAGGTTTAATAAGATTTATCCCTTCACTATTGCCCTTATTGTTATTTTCGTATTATAGTCTTGCCCTCATGAAAACAATGTTCATCTTCTTCCTCGTACGCTAGATCCGTGCTCACTAGTCGCAGGTTGAGTTAACCAATCTCAGAGGTCGAGGTCAAGGCTTGCCTTCCAGGCTTGCTTGGGGTCACGCCACATTGGCCGTTGCCGCTGAGGTTTGCCCGACCTTGACATCAAATTGCCTAGGGTTTCCCTAATAGTCGAAGCATTAGATTTTGGTCACCCAAGGATACGATCTTGGCGCGTCCCTTACCTATGGTCACACCTCTCGTCGACCCATCACTTGGCCTTCGCTTGAGGTATTGAGGATAAGCATGATAGTCATTTTATTTTTGGCCAAAATTATTTTTCTATTCTTAGGAACAGATTTGGAACCTGACTCCATTTAGTAACGCAATTTTATTTTTCCATTTAAAAAAAAATTAGTCTAGAAATAGATTTTTAATGAAAATGAGAATTAACAATTTTCTATTTCTCTATTTTTGGAATAGAAATGACAAATAAAAACTTTTCTCATTAGTTATCCTCGTTATTAGCCGACTATCCACCTACCACTACCACTGCTCATCATCTGTCACCACCAATCACTATCCGTTGCTCTTGCTGCCGGTCACCGTTCGTTGGTCTCCATCCGACGCTGCTGTCGCCATCCGCTAGTGGCTCGTCACCGTTCGCCAACTGTTGTCGTTTGACATCTGGCGTTGTCATTTGATCCATCATCACTTAAGAAGGAAAAATTTTATGTCGTCATCAAACACATATTTTTACTCAGAAACTCGTTCGGAAAATAGAAATAAATTTTTGAAACAAAATTATCATCATTTGCCTTGCCTAGGGTTGCGCCGAGGGTAGAAGGGCGAGATTTTGGTTGCCCGGGGACACAATCTTGGCATCCCTCGCCTGTGGTCACGCCATTTCAGCGACGGGCCGTTGCTTGAGCTTCGCCGGAGCTACTGTGCATTTAGGCTTTGTCGAAGGGCCAACACATCTGGACTTCCACTTTCCTTCTTTTCCTTTTTCTTTAACTAAAGTCTTTATCAAGTTTGTGTAAATAATGTTATCACACACTATTCACATTTTCATAACATCTTTTGGTCTAGGGTCCTGTGCTTTGATGCAAAGGTTTTTCCCAAATGCTCTCTAAATCCTACCAATTGTTTGTAAATTATTTTTCAATAAGGCTATTTATATAAGCCAATGGCCTGCACAGTATTTCGTGAGCTTTGAGATAATCGCGTTTTTATGCTGTGCTCCTCTTGCATAATGGGAAAAAAAAACAAATAATATCTCAAGATAAACGAGTTCCGCGGTCAACGAATGGTGATAAATTACCTGGACTAAATGGGTTTTCAGCTCATTTCTTTACTTCAGCATGGTCAGTTGTGGGGCAAGATGTTAGTAATGTCGTCCTGGACTTCTTCAATACAAGGAAAGCTTGTAAGGAAGTGAATGCTACTGGTCTTTCTTTGGTTCCTAAGAGGGAAACTGCTTATGAATTGACACAATTTGGAGCCATTTTATGTTGTTATTGAAAGCACTAGTATAAACACCTAGAGGGGGTGAATATGTGTGAAAACAGATTTTATGAAATGTAGTAAAAATACTTTAATTTTTAAACTAAGTCTGATGAACAACAGACTTTGAAAAAATGATTCAAACTTTAACAACTATTTCGAAACACATAAAGATATCAAAACAAGTAAAGTAAAGGAGTTCAGGGAAGAGAAAATAAACACAAGATTCATAGTGGTTCGACTTAGATTAAGTCTACATCCACTCTCTTACATTGACAGCCTTTTGGCTGGTTTTCACTATGAATCGAATAAGAATGTTACAACCTTATAATATTGACTTCTTAGTGAAGTGTTTCTACTCCTCTCACCAAGTCACTCTTTAGTGTTTTCTCTCTTTTTTGAATACAAATTTTAGCACTGTATGAGAAAGAATAAGTGATTTGAGAAGTTTCAGACTTTGGAATTCTTCTTTCACGCACACCTCAAATGACTTGAAAAACCTCATTAAATACTCATCCATGCCTTTTCAACCGTTGGCACTTTTCAGAGAAATTCTTCCAATCAACTCGTTGGACATAAACAATTAAGGAGATTTCAAGCCATTTGAAGATTAAGACGAAAGTCCGATGATCTTGGTCGCCCATATAATCAGAATCTTGGTTTCAATAAGTATATTCTTTCCAAATAAACTTGCCTTCCAAAAATGATTTTTCCGATCCATGATTGATTCCAATAAAGATAGCCAAAATGGTAAGTGAGATTTCCAACCAGAAAGCCATATATATCATATTCGTACTGAAGCCTTGAAGGAAGATAAATAATCCTGAGTCTGATTAAATCTTCGTTCTTCACTTGCGTTCAGTCTGGGTCTTCGTCAGAGCGGGGCAGATTTCTGGTATAGGAAAGACTTTGAGAGAATTCCACAGAAGTCTATTATACTTCAGAATGAAAATTTTTGTCAGCTTCAAAATCTAATAGGAGTTTTCTCCAATATCATCTATAAAATGCATCATAAAGGTACTTGCTAACATTCTTAAGCAATTTCTGCATCACTTCTTAAGTTACAATCAAGCTGCTTTTGAGGAAGGGGGGAGTTTGGTGTACTTTTGCAGATAAGATCACCTCCAGGATGAATGCACGGACTGGGAGACATTTTCCTTTGGTGGAGGACTCCAGCTTATTGAATCTGTGATCTATGTTTTAGTAAACTTTTGGTGTCAGGTCTTTGTGCCGTCAAAGAAAAAAAATGTATGAAGATGCTTCAGGGTAAATGCATTGCTTCTCTTTGGAAGGTGAAGATAGTTTGGGCTGAGGAAGCTTGTTCCTTGGAAGATTCTGATTCAATCCGGACCTATTTGGGTGGCAAGAATCAAGTGTTACCTGCTGAAGGGGCAGTCTATATGGGCAGCTCAGCTTAAAGGAAATTACCCCTATGCTTGGAGGAAATTGCTGAAGATGATATCAATGTTAAAACCTCATGTTAGATATATTGTTGGTGACGGTAAGAGCACTTCCCTCTCTGGTTTTCTAATTGGCAATCCCGTGGCATTCTTCTTGAAGCTCATTCTCCGAGAATGGCAAATGATTCTGGTCTTATTTTGCGTACCAAAGTAGCAGAGGTGATTCATGACAATGAATGGGCTTGGCCTCCTGCAAGGTCTGATCAATTAGTGGATATACAGGCTGCTCTAAGCACAACGACAATTTCTTGTTCTGAGTTAACTGACAGAGTGGTTTTTGAAGGGTTACATCTGGAACGTTACGTCAAGCTGATGCTTGGGCTCTGATGAGGAGTAAGAAGCAGCAGGTCCCCTTGAATAGATTCATTTGGCTTAATTTAAAAGTTCTTAAACTCGCTCTCACCTTCTGGCTTGCCATGATGAACAAGCAAGCTACTCAAGACAGAATTGGCAAGGGGGTTTCTTTGGTTAATTAATGCTTGCTTTGCAAATCATCTTCAGTGTCAAGACAACTCGTTTCTCAAGTGCCCTTCTCAAATGCAGTTTGGTCGTACTTTCTTCAGCTATGAGGTGTGTCTTGAACAGCTCATGGCTGGGAGATAGAGCCGGATTGGATGCTGCGGGTTTCAAAAAGGCAAAGAAATGGCACAGGATGGTGCCATCTACTATCTTTGGAAGGAATGAAGTGAAGTATTTCAAAATGGCTTTGCTCCTTGTTTGAGAAGGAATGTTCTCTTCTGCATCAGAACTAAGGTGAATTGGTACTTGCAGGATAGGAAACTTCCGTTCTAATGCAGATAGAAGTTTGTGCGTAATTTGGATCGTTTCTATGTCCTCAATGATGACCACACTGGTATTCTCAACAACCAATTCAAAATATATTGCCAGTTTTTAGTACTATTTGCTTGTTTCTTCTAGCTCCACTCAAACCTCACATAGTGTGCTGAGTTTTAGATTGCTAGCTTGTTAAGTGTGTAGTGCAGGTGAATGAAGAACACTGTACCCTGTCTATATGACACGAAACATGTTAATTGAAGAGCCCGAAAACACTATTTCCTTGCACATCTGTCAAAACCAAACATTATGGACACCGTAGCGATTCTCACTCAGCTCTTCTGGGTATGCTTCTCACATCTTTGTCATCGCTTTCGCAAATTTTTGGCCCTATTTGCTTGATTTTTCTTTTCTTTGGTTGCTTTCGGACTGCTTTAGATGTATGTTCAGTTGGGTGTGCTACTAGCTTAAGCCCATGTCTTTTGGCATTTTTTAGGCAATGCTGTTAAGTTTTCAAAGTCCAGAGCTTCGCGTGAGCTCAAACTTATTTCTTGAAAGGCCTAGCAGAACTGAAGACTAATTTTTTCCTTTCTTTCCCCCCTCAATCTAGAGATTTTAGAAAGTTATTCCTAGGCACATATAACTTCTTTATATAAGGTGGAAGTGCTTGTTGGATTTATCTCAGTGCTGCTGTTTTCCGTTGTTGCTGTTTTCCTCTTTTTTCCTCTGTTTTCCTCTGTTTTTTTATTAAAAAAACAGCCAAGTTCATTTAGTTACGCATTAAGTGTTTTTGTTATTTTCTAGGAAGTTAATAGCACGTTTTTGTGCAGTTATGTGTTGCACGTACGTAAGCAGTTTCTACTTTATTTTTAGTTGTGGTACTCAGCAGTTTTTTTTTTTTTTTTTTGCACAAGACGTATGAAGTGCTACGCTCTGTTTTTCTTTTATCCTTTCTCTCTCTCGATCAACAAAAATGTTTTCTGTTTTGATTGTTGTTTCATGAGTTATAACATTGGTATCAGAGCATCTTAGGGATCTTAAGGGACTGTGAAGTGAGGGTAAGTGAGTGAAGATTGCTTCCAATCTGCAAAGAAAAAAAAGCCGATGGAGGCGGGATCGAGTGGATTCTCTACAATGGCTGCTCCAGTCTTTACTGGGGAAAATTATTAGGCATGGGCTGTCAAGATGACGGCATTCTTGGAGGGTCATGATCTATGGGAGGCTGTGGAGGATGATTATGAGGTTGCTCCACTTCCAAATAATCCGACCTTAAATCAGATAAAGTACCATAAAGAGAGAATCACAAGGAAGGCTAAGGCAAAGTCTTGCATGTATCTTTCTTTGTTTCACCCACTATCTTCACAAGGATTATGAGATGTGATTCTGCAAAGGCAATATGGGATTTCTTGAAGGATGAATACGAGGGAGATGAGAAGATAAGAGGCATGAAGGTGCTGAATCTCTTGAGGGAGTTTGAGAGACAGTAGATGAAGGATTCAGAGTCAGTGAAGGAGTACTCTGATAGGCTGGTTGGGATAGTTGAAAAAATCAGAGTTTTAGGGACTAACTTGAAGGATGAAAGGCTTGTTCATAAGATCCTGGTGTCTCTTCCAGAGAAGTTCAAAGCCACCATAGCTTCTCTGGAAAATACAAGAGACTTAGCTGATATAAAGCTTGCAGAATTGTTAAATACTTTGCAGGCACAGGAGCACAGAAGACTGATGAGAAGAGAAGAGCATGTAGAGGGTGCACTGCAAGCTAGAGTGAAGTCCAATGATGGAGGCAAAGGGAAGAAATGGATTCAATCCAGAGAAAATGCTGGTGACTCCAAGTTTGTAGCAAAAGAAAGAAATTCTTGTGGGTCTAGCAAATGGAAGATGAACAAAAAGCCTTGTCAATGTTTTGTGGTGGAACTAATCATCAGTTTTTTAGATGTTGGAGAAAGCCTGATGCTAGATGCAGAAGATGTCACAAGTTGGGTCACATGGAAGCAATCTGCAAAGAGAAAAATTACCAGCAAACAGGAGAAGCACGGGTAGCAGTGAATGAAACTCAGTAAGAGCACTTGTTTGTAGCTTCTTTTTTTAAATCTTCTGTTGAGAATGATGCGTGGCTGGTGGAGAGTGGCTGTACCAATCATATGACTGGCAATTTGAAGCTGTTTAGAAGTCTAAACAAGTCAGTCAGGTCCAGAGTCAGAATTGGCAATGGACAGTATATCGAAGTGCAAGGGAAGGGTATAGTTGCTATTGAAGGAAATCAGGAGATGAAGCTGATCAGTAATGTTCTTTTTGTGCCAAATATTGACCAGAATCTGTTAAGTGTTGGTCAATTAGTTGAGAGGGGTTATAAAGTGAAGTTTGAAGGGAAGGAATGTCTTATTAATAATGCAGATAGCAAAGAAGTGCTAAGAATCCCAATGAAGGACAAGAGTTTCATGTTCAAGCCACAAGAGATGCAACAAATGGCTTTAAAGTGCAAAGAAGAAAATGCAGAGCTATGGCATAAAAGACTTGGGCATGTTCACAGGAAGAGCATGTCGTTTATGCAGAGAAATAACTTGGCAGATGACTTGCCAAGTTTGGAGGAGGAATTTCCACAGTGCAGAACTTGTCTTCTTAGCAAGCAAGCCAGATTTCCTTTCAAATGAGGAGGCTAGAGAACATGTGAAAAGCTACAATTAGTTCACACAGATCTATGTGGACCTATGTCTGAGCCTTCTCTCAATGGTAGCATGTATTTTATTACTTTCACTAATGATATGACTAGGATGAGTTGGATTTATTTTCTGCGAGCCAAGTCTGAAGTTGCTGATGTGTTTGTGAAGTTTAAAGCTTTAGTTGAGAATTAGAGTGGGAAGAAAATTAAAATGCTCAGGTCTGATAATGGTTCTGAGTATACTGCTCACAAGTTTAAGTTGAATTGTGAGCAAGCAGGAATTGTGCAGCAGTTCATTGCTCCCTATTCACCTTAACAGAATTGGGTCAGTGAGAGGAAAAACAGAAGCATTATGGAGATGGCTAGATGTATGATGCAGGAGAAGAAGTTACCTAAGAAGTTATGGGCTGAGGCAGCTAATACTGCAGTGTTTCTATTGAATAGATTGCCCTACAAAGGCCTTAGAGAAGTCAACACCTTTTGAAGTCTGGCATGGTGTTAGACCTTCTGTGAAGAATTTGAAGGTTTTTGGGTGTTTGTGTTACACTCATATTCCTGAAGTCAAGAGGGACAAATTGGATAAGAAAGCAGAGCTTGGAATCTTTATTGGGTATAGTCTTCAATCAAAGGCTTACAGGATTTTCCATCCCATGACAAGGAAGGTGAATGTGAGCAGAGATGTTATTTTTCTAGAGGAAGATGAGTGGAATTGGATGGAAGGAAAGAGTGCAGAACAGCAGCAGTTCGAAAAACAACCTACAACAGATGTAGAGGTTGATGAAGTTATAGATGGATTGGAAGACAGTATAGATGATTTACCAATGAGAGGCACAAGGTCACTTGCTGAAATCTATGAAAGAAGCAATGTGGCAGTACTCGAACCATTTAACTTTGTGGAAGCGGAGGAGGATCAGAGGTGGATTGCAGCAATGCAGGAGGAGATTGCAATGATCCAGAAAAACCACACATGGGAGCTTGTTGACAGACCATCTGATAAGAATGTGATTGGGGTTAAGTGGGTGTTTAGAACAAAACTTAATCCTGATGGTTCTATCAATATACACAAAGCCAGACTGGTTGTGAAAGGCTATGCACAAATATGGAGAGTAGACTATTCTGAAACATTTGCTCCTGTTGCACGACTTGATATAATAAGGCTACCGTTAGCTATTGCAGCAGAGAATGGGTGGCCTATATTTCAGTTAGATGTCAAGTCTGCATTCCTAAATGGAGAGCTTGAGGAGGAGATTTTTGTTGAACAACCTGAAGGATTCAATATCAAAGGGCAAGAAGAGAGTGTATACATATTGAGGAAAGCTCTATATGGACTGAAGCAGGCTCCAAGAGCTTGGTATGGGAAGATAGATCGATATTTGCATAATTTTGGCTTTGTAAAAAGCTTAAGTGAGTTCACTCTTTATGTCAAGAAAGTGAATCACAGTGTTGTAATTATGTCACTTTATGTAGATGATCTACTAGTGACAGGGAATGATATGGAATTGATAGAGAAGGTGAAGCAAGATCTATTTGCAGTTTTGAGATGTCGACTTGGGAAAGATGGCTTATTTTTGGGTCGGAAGTCAAACAAGCTTCATATGAGATCTTCATTTGTCAGAAAAAATACATGAAGGAAATTCTAAAGAAGTTTCATATGGAAGATTGTCGAAGTGTAAGCACTCCTATGGCTACTAAAGAGAAGCTGCAGAAGAATGATGGAACAGATGCAGTAGATGCTTCTATGTATAGAAGTTTGATTGGGTGTCTCATGTATCTTACAGCAACCAGACCAGATATTCTATTTGCTGTGAGTGTTTTATCCAGGTTTATGAGTAGTCCTAGTCAATTACATTTGGTTGCAGCAAAAAAGGTCTTGAGATATCTCAAAGGAACATTGTTCTTTGGTGTGAAGTTTAAGAAAGGTCAAAAGTTTAATTTGCAAGGATTTTCTGATAGTGATTGGGCTGGTTCAATAGATGATATGAAGAGTACGTCTGGATATTGTTTCAGTCTTGGTTCTGCTTGTTTCTCCTGGTGTTCCAAAAACCAAGAGATTGTAGCTCAGTCTACAGCAGAGGCTGAGTTTATAGCAGCTACTGCAGCTGCAAATCAAGCTTTGTGGCTGAAGAAGATAATGAAGGATTTGTGGTTGAATTCCAGTGATTGTATCGAAGTCAATGTGGACAATCAGGCTGCTCTAGCAATATCACAGAATCCAGTTTTCCATGGCAAAACCAAGCATTTTGAAGTCAAATTTTTCTTTCTGCGTGAGGTGCAACAAAGTGGTGAAGTTAAATTGGTCTATTGTAGATCTGAAGATCAGCTTGCAGACATGTTCACAAAGCCACTTCAGGTTGGAAGATTTGAGTTGTTAAGAGAGAAAATAGGAGTTTGCAGCAGCAACTGATCCAAGGAGGAGTTTGTTGGATTTATCTCAGTGCTGCTGTTTTCCGTTGTTGCTGTTTTCCTCTGTTTTTCATTAAAA
Source organism: Eucalyptus cloeziana (assembly GCA_014182715.1). NCBI lineage: Eukaryota > Viridiplantae > Streptophyta > Magnoliopsida > Myrtales > Myrtaceae > Eucalyptus > Eucalyptus cloeziana. The sequence continues at coordinate 47,353,832 of CM024635.1, read as the reverse complement.
AAAACAGCCAAGTTCATTTAGTTACGCATTAAGTGTTTTTGTTATTTTCTAGGAAGTTAATAGCACGTTTGTGTGCAGTTATGTGTTGCACGTACGTAAGCAGTTTCTACTTTATTTTTAGTTGTGGTACTCGACAGTTTTTTTTTTTTGCACAAGACGTATGAAGTGCTACACTCTGTTTTTCTTTTATCCTTTCTCTCCCTCGATCAACAGAGATGTTTTCTGTTTTGATTGTTGTTTCATGAGTTATAATAGTGCTAAGTTTTCAGGCTTCATTCTCCTGAATGTTCTAATCATGTGATGCATGAGCTCTAGATATAGTTTTCCTAATATCAATGCCAAATTTTTGCGCTCATCTATTTGTTGGTGGAAATTGTTGGGAGTTGATCAGCTGACGAAATATCATCAATCTGCTGGTTATTTTGATGCAATTGCCTTGCTGGAGTACTGCAATTTTGTTCATACATCAAATCCGAAAAGGGCGACAATAGTAAATAATCCAGTCAGAACTGATTCTGGATTTCCTGAAATGTAAGGTAAGGGATGGGAGCCGGGTGGCCTATTGAGGGGTCGCTTCCCACCTAAGCCTGACAGATGGAGAGGAGAAGAATTCATTCAAGGGCCCCCAAATTTTCAGTGGTAAATGCATCAGGGTGAGATCAGTACACTTGCACATATATTATTGACAACAAGAGCTGCAGAAGCTGCGAGAGTCACAATCAGTGTAAAGCCATGGCTGTCGTCATTTTCTCTGGAAGGTGTTCTCCATTTAGAAGAGCCCAGAGAATTGCCTCGCACACTCCCTTGTAATGCACAATTAGATGTCCGCCGTCAGTAATTTCGTGATACCTAATCCAGGGTAGCTTTCCCGAGACATACCGTTGAAGTTGAAAGGGCACTACTTTGTCTTCATATCCTTGCCAGATATGAACAAAGCTATCATTCCGTGGGAACGGATTGCTTAGATCCAGGGGATCAAAATCCCATTTGCCAAAACTGACCATGAAGTCATTTAGGAGTGTGTCGAACACCTGCCGTCTCCGTAGTTTATCCTGTTGACAATGGCCTTCTATAGTCAGAAAGAAACCTTGAGAACGGGAAGAGAGGATCATAACAGCCACAGCAAGGATTTGACATAGACTGGTAAGGATGCCACCCTTTTTTCTTAAACTCTACTCTTAGCCGATAGACAGAACAAGGGCCATTCAGGTAAACCTTAAATGCACATTGGAAAAACGAAGTACCTTGGTGAGCATTGGGAATCCAGGGGTCTTCTTGAGGACGTCAACATCTCGATTGTTAAAAAAAATTGGGTTCTTCTCCACGAAAGTAGTTGAAGGGAGCCATTCTTGAGTCACCCACCAGTAGAGCAATTCGGGGGTATAATTTGCAAGCCAGAGAGTCCACTGGATAAGCTTTCTCCTGAAGTCCAGTCTAGTCAAATTCTCAGGAAGAGATTTCCAGGAATAGTTTACGACTGGAACGACTAGAGCCACGCCTTCTAGTCTGCACGACCTTGCACCATAAGATTGGTTTCCAGAAGGGGCTACAAGTTATTTGAAGGTTGTGAGACTTGCCTATGGGGTATGTGCTTTAGGCAACTCCAGGTAGGGTAGGATCCCATTGAAACCCCGATCACGTAAAACTTGGGCCCCAGCTTTAATTGATCTGCAAGTTCCTGAATATCGTAAGCTTCGCTCTTTGTGGAGCGCTTCAAGTTAGGATCACTGTCTCCATACCCAGCTCGATCAAATAGCAGAAAGTATATACCCAACTTCTCTATCAGTTCCTGCAAACTTAAAACTCAGAAACTTACGTTGATAACTAAATGTCAATCAAATACTCTGTCCTCTGATGAACTCGATGGCTTTCTTAGTTGTGTCGCCTTACTATCATTCTTTCGGCCAGGATATGTCGCCGTTAATAGGGTAGTATGTTCCTTTGCGAAAATGACTAAGTTGTTAGACGTACTTCATAATAGAATTTTGCTGTTTTTCCTTCCTTAAAGTCGGGGATGAAATTATAAACTGTAAAAGAAAAGTAGCACAATACAGGCGAATTCATCTTCAGGTTATTGCATTATCCTAGATGGGAAATATATGTGAAGAAGAAATATAGAGTGGTTCTGGATGTTGCTTCAATGTCTATTTTTGTCCCTCGTCAGGCTTAGTGCTTCGATAATAGTCAACATCATCTCTGCTATTGAAATGGTTGCCGATTTGGCATGGCAAACCTACAGGGTAAATCACATCAGACACAATGCAAGGGGAATTCATGCTCGTACTTGGGGTGCCTGGAAGCTCATCTCCTTGGAGCTCCCAAAGCCGTGCACTACAATGACCTTGTAGCTTGATCTTTCTCTGGCGACGCCTCTCTCTGTGTAAGCCAGATACCTTCCGTCGCGGAGTCTGATTCTTGTACAGGTAGTTGCAGTATCTGCAGGGAGTACAGCGTCCTGCGGAGGAGAAAGCTGTGCGGCCTTGTAAAGTACCATCAGACCCATCAGCAAAATTGCCACCCCTCTCGAGATCATCCCAGAAACTAGTGGTCTAGAAAATGAGTTAGCTACAATCCAAGAGAGAAGCACCTCAGGAGAAGGAAGGAGGAGGGGGAGAAGGAGAGGAAGAAGAGGAGGCAAGACTCCATCTTACCTGAAGAAACTACAACAGATGGCTAGGAAAGCTCCAGTCTTTCATGGGTTTCGGAAGTCCAGATTGTCTTCTTCCACGAGAGATGCATTATTTGAGCCATTGCAGATGTGAGGCCGCCCGAAAAATTTGACTAGACCGCATCAGGATGCTTTGCCACATAAAGTCATTTCCGAGTGGATATTTTATGGCGCTTCTTGCTTATGCCTGCTGAAGTGGTTTCCATCATTTGGAGAAACAGTGTTCAAACAGACGACTTATAAGAATTTCCGTGGCCACCCCTGATTACGTCCATCTGATTCCTCAAACTACTTAATAAGAAAATGGAGTTCAATGCCTCATTATGGTTGTTTCCGAAGAGAGACCATGAATAGGAGCTGGTGCTTTTGGACTCTCTCTCTTTCTCTCTCCTCCGTGCGCGACTAGTAGGTCTAGCGACTGCTCTTTGTCAAATGAAGAGAAAAAATCAGGAGAAGGGCAAGATTTTAAGGACGAGTCGGTCCCCTGTGAACCCAAAAGGCACTACTGATAGAATCTCGCAGGACTTCACTTGCTCGATTTCCAACTCCGTTTCTGCTCTTTAACTCCAAGACCATCATCATTCCTCACTTTAAAGAGCCCGAGTTCAACGTATCCAACGACAATTCTCATCACAAGTTACACCCCAAATGGAAAATCATTTGACTTGGAGCTTAACGTTGCTAAATCCCGAGAAACAAGAGGATTCCCACGAATGGCAGGTGATGATGTCTGATGTCTCCCACCCAACAGCAGAAGGCCTTGCTCCTCTCGTACAGTTTCAGAGGGAGTGCGTGGACAATGGACCCTCTCTGCCTCGAAGGGGGGAGACAAGCGAGTTCTCCGGGTAACTCGAGACGAGGCCATTTGAGGACCATCCATGGAGTAACATGCGCACGTATTGAGAGAATATTGCTGCACCATCTTGTCGGTGGACCGAATGGAAATGATGGGCCGGGATCGAAATGGAGGGACGCGAACTGGAAGATCAGCTACTGAGGCACTTCCATTGAAATTGAAAGGGCTGGACTGGACCAGAAGATCCCAAGGAAGGTTGGGCCGGTTGTGGCTTTTCCGCAGTGAGCAGAGAAGGTGTTGGATGATCAATATGAAGAATAATTGGTTCCGGATTTCGTTCAGATTCCATTTAAAACCTGAAACTTACTCTTCGGACTTGATTTTCTAATTTTTGGAACCTGAAACCTACCATGCATTCCGAAGAACTTGAAACCTACCATGTCTTAAGTTTCCGAGTACATAGGTTTTAGGATCTACTCAAGTTCTATATATACTCTTAGTTGAACAATTGAAATGAATCATCATCTTTAATCGTCACCATTTACTATAATTCACTAATCATAACTCATATTTAGACACACGAAGATTATAAAATATTAATAAAGTAAAAGTCTCATCATGTATATCGCTAAAAATGGAAACTCAGATTAGTGGTTTCAAATTAAATATTCATGATTAGACATCATGCAATGCCACAAGATGCGCAAACATATAAAACAAGAAAAACACTAACTTATTATGGGTTTCAAGTTCTCGATTCCATACAGAATCCAGAACTTACGGCTCCCATTGTTAGTATCAAACCAATATCGATTTATACAAGATAAATCTTCTAATCAATAATTACGGCTCCCATTTTGGAACTTGAAACCTACTATATATATTATAGAATTTAAAATCGAGCCGGTTTTCAAGTTCCCGATTCTAACATAGAATTATGCTCATTCCTAATAAAGACGTGACTCCGGACAATACGTGCTCTAGTGGTTCAATATGATATTTTCATTTCCTTCTTCTTTCAATTGGTGATTCGAAAATGACACGAACTAGCACGAAACGAATTTGAACACGGAATGTATTTATCTCTAGCATTTGTTAATAAGCCGTGTGATCCAATAATAATTAAAACTAGAAATTTTTTAGCATATCTAATGCAAACGACAAGAATTCCCATTCCAAAATCGATGTCATGCATGAATCTAGAAAAGTCATCTGGCGAGATCCCAAATCCGAGTCAGTCTCGATCGTCGCTTCTAAGCTCCATAGAGGATGTGGTTGCGGCCGAGTACAAGCCAGGCCGCAATGGCCAGCGCCGACCCAGCACAAACTCCACTTTAATTATATAGAAGATTGCTGTCTGAACGAGCCAATTAGTGTCGAGTCACGAACTTTCTCACCGATTCTTGCTATCATTTTTTTTTAAGTACTCTAAACGATGAAAGGTCCAATAGATCTTGTCATTTTCCAAATCTGCAGGTTGTGCTAGGTAATGACGTGGAAAGCGAAGGTCACTCCGTCCGTCCCCACCCTTCTTTTTTCTAAATCGTTTATTTAAATCGGAGTCCTAATCTCGAAAAGGGACGTGTGCAATAATTAGATTAGAAAGGGAGTTGCGATTTGAATTCGTATATGCTGAGGCCGAAAGGCACGCCGACAGCGACGGCGCCGATGCAATGCCAACCCCCCCATCACTAGTCTAATCAGTGCTTTCGTGACCTCTGATGGATCCCGAGGGTGAACAAGATGGAATGATCATTCAGCGAATCGACTTGGTTGCTAAGAAACGAATAGACGAACGCGGAGGTCTTTGACCGATACTGATGAGTTGACATTGTTACGGGCGCGAGATTAAGAGACTGGACTCGACAGGGACTCGAATATTTTTGGAACTTTTCTTCATCACCGCTATGCCAAAAAGATGATTATATAAGCAGGATTGGGTCGCCAGCATGTGTACAATTTTGCATACCGATGATTGAATTCAATTAATTGATAAATGAGAGTTCCATTTCATTTTAAATTTGGAGATCGACGGTATTCATACTCTATGCGACCTAAACTCGATATTTCTTTCTCAAGCAAGTAGCAGCTACGTAATTTGCATAGAATTTCACATTTACAGCATAATTACATCATAATATTCACTGATGGAAGATCTTAATACGAGAAAATTAAAGCGACTGAAATGGTAAAAAAATAATTAGAAAGGACGGCTCTATATTTTTTTTTTTCCCTCTAATTAGCATGGGCGTCGGAACCTCGCCTACATTTCATGACTGTAGGGTATATGCACTTGAATACGTCTGCGAGCTGTAGGCTATCGAAAAGGAGGGAAGTGAATTTGAGCAGATTGAAACGCTTGCAGATCCGTCGACGTTTGGCACGACCCGTCGTCGTTGATCGAGTTCCTGTGCAGTTGCAGCAGTGTGAGTGAGTACTATCTATGTACTGAGTATGAAGAAGTATTTAAGTTCGTCGCAAAACAATCTGTCAACAATCAACTGCTTCATGCATAGATGAGCCGCCGATGATTATGGTAACTCCAGATTTGATCTTACTCTCGCGGACGAGATGCCCATAGCGAACTTAAGGCTTGTAATCGGCCGCGGTACTCTCCGATCATCAGAATGCAGCGCCCCGCCTGCCTGACCGTTAATGTCCGCCACAGCTGGTGAAGGGTTTGCTGCCTCAAGTTGTCAGCCTGCAGGGTACATCATTTTTGTCGCTGAAATTTCCCATCACAAAGATGCAAATTATTCTTGACGTAACGCTAATCTTTCCTTGCTGACCAAGTACTTCGAAAGGAGGAATCTGCTTTGAGAGTATCTTTTCAAGAACATCAGTTGACATGAACTCGCACTTGTCACCTCATGATCTTTTCCAAATTTTGGCCACCACACATCAGCTGATCTAATGAAAGCACCAGCTTTCAAGACAGTCGCGTGCACATGATCATTGAAATTTATCATCCTTTTATACTCATTCCCGTCGTGTACATTTTACGCAACACTCGTAAAAACCTCAGAATTTTTATGGTGTGTCGGGTTCTTATGCGTATACCTGGAGAACGAAGTTTTCGAGGTTGGAGAGTTTGCCAAGGGAAACGGCCATCAGCTGCATGCTGTCGACCAGGGGCCCGCCGGCGATGGTGTCGATAAGCGAGTGTTGGAGCTGCTCGAGGCCTTGCGAGAGCGCCTCCTCCGCCTGCTGCAGCGATTGCGGGAGGCTGTATATCCCCATGAGCTGCTGCTGTTCCATCAACAGGTCCAACTGGGGTTGCAACATCTGAAACACACTACTCGAATCCATCAGTAACAAAACTTAGATTCACATTGAACTGTTCTGTTCCATTTTTATTTTCGTCAGTTGAGAAAAGACTGGAGTTTTATGATATCTATCATGCAGAAGAAGCTGAAGGCGAATTCTGGATTTTCTGGGGGTAGTATGGTCATTCGGTCCATTGACGTTAGCCTCATATGCCTTTGTAGTTTGTACCCCTTTTCTTTCGGACAATAATTAACAGATAAAATAGATTTTAGGGGAAAACGGTCAACGGCTGTCGGCTGAATCGTCCAAATCATAAGACAATGATGGCTGAAGTCTACTTTCTTTAAATCCCTTTTTTTTTTTCTTTGTTTCTCGTTCAAATTATGATATTAAAACGATAGTAAAATATATTACATTACTTATCGAGAGAAATAGTCATAAGAATGTAGAAGAATGATATGAAATGAACTCAAAATTCTATTTCGGACCTTGATGAGATCGGAGGGCCGGAACCCGCCCATCCAGAGGAAGCAGCGCTCGGCGGGAGAACACCACATGCCGGTGAGGAGGTGGAAGACATCGGTTCGGGCAGCGACCCCCTTGATCCTGAAAAACTCGTCGAAATGGGAGATGTAACCATCCACGATCATCTTTAGATCGCTGTCCGACAAATGCGCTTTCAACGCAGTCCGGAGCTCCGACATGTGCCGGTGATCGTCGTCCAGCCACCTTGCATATTCCACATCGAATACCGCAGCCCCTATAAGCAAAACGCTCGGTGTTCAGAACGAATGAGTACATAATTCGCCTCAGTTATTTAGTCATCACTCGAAATGAAGGAGCTACGATCCTGATATCAAACTCCGTCTCAGGCTTTTCTACTAAGATGGCGAAAAGCATACTGCTTCTTAAACTCACCAGAGCTGATTTTCCCACTGGCGCCGCCATAAGCGCCCAAAAGCAAGCCCTGCGATCGCGCCCGCTGAAGTTCTTGCTCCATATGAGTAAGCTTGATCCTGCTTGATTCAAGCTGTTGTACATAAGCCTGTTCAAAAGACAAAAATTTTGTCAATAAAAGCTGATTGAAGAGGGTGCGATAATGATATGTATCAGAATATGAGACAGAAAATGACTTTCGAGCTGCTAGAAAATGCGCATTATGTACCTTCTTCCTGAGACGACTTTTCCTTGCTGCTTCTCTATTTTGAGCCAAACGTCTTAATGTCTGCAATCAATTAACCAAAAAATGCCATTCTTTTAACCCAGATAAATATAAACTCTGTACTGTCTACAGACGCATGTAACAAGCTATCCGTCCTTCACGATTAGAATCACAATCTAGTATATGATAGTAAATTAGTGATTTAAGGACCTTGGCATCGAGATGTTTCTCGGAGGTTGAACCAGCTGATCCTTTCTTCTGCAAAAATGAACTGATATTATATAAATAAAATGAATAAAACTAATAGAATGGAAATCCCAATAGCTAGAGAAAGAGTTATGAAGCATGATGCATTTCCTATTTGTATAATGATGGTTGCTTCCATTGCGTCAGTCATTAAGAAACTGAATATAAAAGGGCCTCTCTCTTCTCTCTCTCTCTCTCTTATCCAAACAAGTATGAAATGGAGCCTTGACAAAAGGAAATGTATCGAACAAAATGGCCAGGGGGAAGGTAATGATATCATGACTCAAATCACATACAAGTCTGTTGTCTTGCAAAATTGGTTCTCTCTCTCTCTCTCTCTCTCTTTTTCTTGTTTTTCAATTTTGCCTTTTGGGATTATGCTGCTAATGTAATTTTCATTGAGTCAGTGGGAGTTGGTCGTTAGTACTACGATGAACAGTGGCAATAACCACTCGGTGAAGGTGCTTTTCTCTTTGAGTCTGCTTCAAAGGCATCACATCTTAGGAACAGAAACACTTTGATTTTCACCTCTCAATGGCCTTTCTTGTCAGGACAGGACTTCTGTTGGGTTTTCAGGTAGTTGTTGGGATCTGTGCAAGGCATCTACAACAAAGACAAGACTCTCTCACGCAGGACGTGAACACTAGAGGACAGACAGAATCACAGCGATATCCGAGACACCTAAAATATTGAAAAAAATGAGTTTTTTTGTGAGATATAGAGAGATTTTTTTAATGAGACAGGTAGCTTCATGATGCCCAGAGAAAGAAATGGTCTGTAGACTCTATGATATGAAATAAGATTTGCAGTAGAAAAGGGAGAACAAATGCTTAAAAAAAGTTTTTGATCCCAGCCAGAGAAGCATTCGACGAGAAAAAAGAGGAAAAGAAGAACCTTGTTGCTATCTTGGGGCGACCTTGAAGAACCAGGCGGACCTTGGGAGACGACACCCGCCATTTCTTGCTGCTGCGGCCTTTGATGATGAGCTGAAGAAGAAGAAGAAGAAGCCTTGTTACTGATGGGCGACTCTAGTTCGAGCTGCGTCTCAGTTTTGCTCGAAGAAAGTGGTGCCGTGCTGAGGGTGTTCGCACCCGATCCTTCTGAGTTACCGCTGCTCTCTCCTCCCGACCTTGAACTTCCCTGCATCCAAATTAGACAGATAAAATGAATCAGAGGGGAGGAAAAAAAGGGCATTAAATGAACCCCGTTTTGTCTTTTGAAAAAAGCAACCCCTCAACCAAAAAAGAATAAAAAATGCATAATAGAAATGACCTAAAAGATTTGTTGAACTGGGAGAGAGATATATACATATGACCGTCCTGGGAAATTGATGGAAGGGCTTGTGATTTTGACTGCTATCGTGCTTTAACGTTTAAATTATTCACCAAAAGATATAGTAAAGAAGGAAAACAGTAAAGGGCATGTCGAGAAATGAAGAAGGAGGAAGGGGGTTGAAAAACTACTCTTGTTGTTGTTGGGGTTTGCTGGAATTTCATTGGCCATGCAGGGAACATTTCCAGAGTCTCTGAAGGCCTGCCTGATGAGTGAAAAGCTGCAGGATATCACCAAAGCAAAATCTCAGAGAATCGCCCAAACATTAAAGACACCCCCCCTCCAAATATTCTGAATCTTTTTTCCAACCAACATCAATCTTTTTCTTCAAAGCGGTGGTTTCACCAAGCGGAAAAAAAAAAGAAAAAAGATGGGGCTTTTCGTTTCTATATGGATGTAGCTTCACGCCATTCGAGTCTCCTTCGTGTTAAAAATGATTGCTGTAATGGAAATGGAAATTCTCGGTCTCTGCGCTCTGTAGGCATTTTCAGACCATCTTTCTTTTCTCTCTAGGAAATGATTTATTGTGCTTATAAGACGTCACCAGATGAAGTGGAAAGAAAATAAAGAAATACTGCAGTTTTCAAAGAGAATGGCATATACCGGCTTTGTGATCTTCATCATTTCTGATACTGACTTCCTGCAGGACTATTGCTTGTTCTAGCTCTCCGAAATCGAAAGCTGGCCCTTCTTGATTGCTGATCCGGAAAGACAAAAGAGATCCAACAGTGAACCGTGCATGTCAGAAGACGAAACGCAAAAGTCATTTGACCAATATTCAGAAGCAAAGAAAAGTTGCGGTTTTCCTTAATACATGAAACTGGAGGAAGGAGCATTAATTCCAAGAACTGAATAAGGAACATGGTGGTGATGGTGGCGATGATGATCGCCTGAGGATCCTGCTTCTGATAAACCGGTCTCTCCGTGTCTCTGACTCGCCATGCCAGCAACTTTCGGAAGCTCAAACCGTGCTCACCTCTCTCCTCATAAGCAACTGAAACATTGGAAACCAAGAAACGCGTTAGATTACGAAGAGCTCGAAGAACCGAGAGATTGCGATTCAGCAGGTGGCGAAGAACACGCGGGTTGACCTTGGCTCAGGAAATTCTAGGAGGAAGTGATGGCATGTTCTGAGCAGGACATGACTTGGAGTTGAGAGAGGTACAGAAGTAACACAAGAAAGATCGAAACTTTCTTTTAAGACGAGTACATACAAATATCATGGACCTCTCTCTCTCTCTCTCTCTTCTCTCCAGCTTCTCTACCTTTTAGGTGAAGAAACTTTTATCGCAGGTCCCTACTTTTGGGTTTTGGGTGCTGCTTTTACCCTCTGCCGTGGACGCCTTCAGCAGGTTTTTTGAGACTTGGCCCATAGGTCCAGAAAATCTTGTCCTTGCAGACCTTTCGCAGGCCACCCTTTGGAAAATTATTTATATGCTCTTGCAATAAAGATGAAATATTTAGAAAGGCCAGAAATTTAAAATAGGAAGGTGGGGTCTCTAATAGGAACCCACTAGAATCACCACTGACTCCTACTCCACTCCCTCTCTCTCTCTCTCTCTCTCTCTCTTTCTCTCTCTGTGCAACCGCCTGCGTCATTCCATTGGTCCTTCTCTCTCTCTCTCTCTCTCTCTCTCTCTCCAACCGCCTGTGTTTTTCCATTGGCCCATTCATCATCAGCATGCAAGTACTCGTTGTACCTAAAAATGAGTAAAGAACAATATATACATGCTCTGATTAGTAAGGCGAGACAACATCTTTCTCTCAGAAGAAGGATGTAAGAGAGGGAAATTTCATCAAAATCCTTAAAACTAAAGGACCTCCCCTCTCAGATCTTTTCAATGCCGTCAAAGGGGATTGGTTTAACTATGACACCTAATGCAAGAACCTTGAGAGAGAGAGAGAGAGAAAGGCTATACAAATTCCTGATCCAATGCCCATTTCAACCAAAACATTTGAATAATCAAAGCACAGGCAAAGATGGCCACTTGCACAATTAAAAACCCTGCTAGATGAGATGGACTTGTTTGGTATTATCACCTTTGTTAATGGGTCAACATCCATTCCCTGTCATCACCTAAAACCATGCCACATTGAGATTCCTTTCCAGTAATAGAAATTTATTATCTCTTCTTCTTCTTCTTTTCCTTTTTCCTGAGGTCTTCGGGTGCATGCTCCAGGCATGCCATTGAGATGTAAGTCCCTCACTTGTTTACATTGAGGCCATCATGTACGTGGCATTGCCAACGATGCCTTAGCCTGACACTTGACATATCATATTCTTGTGGGAAGTGTCCTGCCCAAAAGGGTGTAGAAGAACTTGAGAGAGAGAGAGAGAGAGAGATTGTTTGGACTTACATGTCAATGGCTAGCATTATTGAAGATAAATTCTATAAAAGGGCTCAGTCTCCCTAATTTTGGACGGAGACTTTTAGGTTAATGGGGCCCATGAGATCTTTTCATAAAGAGGTGGATGCAACTTTCACATTTAAAAAAGCAAGAATAGTGGTGCATCTACTACCATATGGGGCAGTATACCTACAAACCAATAATTCCCCTCTAAAAACCAATCATCAATTGGACAACACAAAGGGTTTGCCCCGCCAGAGACGTGGTTCATGAATTAGGTAAAAACGTACACTTTAAGTCCTGTAATACTGCGTTTAGTCATTTGGATTTTTAATAAGAATGTGATATGAAATTCACTGATTTGTTATGTCATATTTACCGTTTGGTAAATCACAGATATAAAACTAGATACTTTATTATCCAATCTGATTTAATATTTGGTATGAACGAGATATCAATGTACAAGAACCTTAAAATACAAAAACAGAGATGATAAGAATCTCTTACGGTTCATTGCTCTAGGAACCACGAATGCATAAACAAAGATAACTTCCATCAATCAATTCATGATTATGGTATGATTTAAATCTAAAACAGCAAAGGAGCTCATTGCAGCATTCCAAGGCCACGTGTTTGACTATGACAAGAAATGAATGAGCCCCAACAACATCGATGAAATAGATCAATCAATGAATGCTAAATCTAGAAAGAGAGAACATGAACATTCACTTTTACAATTCAAAAAAATATAATGTTTCAACTTTCTCGTCACTTTCGTGAAGTTTCAACCTCAACCATGGAGTTGTGGAGGAAGAGTTTCACCTTTGTTTACGTGGACTTTTGATTTGAATCAGAGAGCTATGCAGGAGAAGAAGCATTGATTCTTTCGCTGCTTTCATTGAGCTTTGACATTAATCAAAGAACTACAAAGTAGTCATGAGACTTCAACATGAACTAGAGGAGACAAAGAGGGTAAGGATTTTTATCAAAATCTCATTGCCCCTCATTTTTTGAGAATTAGAAAGATCGTCTTCAAGTTTGAATTGATTCATTTAAAATATCAGTTATTTTGCTTCATTTCTATCTACCTTTTTTTCCCCTCTTTTTGTCAATTTATTCTCTTTTATTCCCTTCCCCTTTCCTTAATAAAAAATTCTTAAAATAATAAATTATACTATTATACCTATAATATGCAATAAAGATAAACATTATATACATAGAATATATATTGTAGAATAAAAGAAATCAAATTACATAATAAAATTAGGAATAAATAAAAAATTGATTTTTTTGTTATTTTGAATTTCATTTTTAGTAGAATTAGTATATTATTTATATTTAGTTATTTTTTAATTTTTTTAATTTTAAAAAAAAAAATTATTTGAGGAAAATAGTATTTATACCATGGATATAACATCCACCTTAATCCTGCCTTTCTATGGGATTTTTTTATCTAGAATATATCCTTTTTATATATGACTTTAGCTTTTCTTGCGTATGAAATTTATATGAGATAATGATAAATCATGTTATATCCCAACCTTTATTCTTACTTCCGAATGTAGTTTAAGGGGCCTCCCAAGTTCCCAATCCCAACCCGTTTCTCTTATCCGACGTTTGGAGAGACCATCTGAATCAATAGACTCCGAGGATCTTGCAATGAATTGGCATATGGTAAAGTCAATTACTTATGAGGTCTCATCGATCAGGTGTTTCGTGCACATGTATAAGGGTGATGTTATTGGTCAAGATCGTTCCCTCGGGATCTCCTAATGGTCAAAGATGCATGGAGGCGATTTTGCTTCTGTTGGAAGCATGGAAGATGAACATGGACCCATATAACCTAATTGATGGCAACTCGGCAAATTGCAGACAGGTGTCCTGAAGAAGCCGATTACTGATGAGAGCCCTTCCTTCTTTGACCCGCCGCGGATGGCTAAGCCCAGAGTTTTAGACTCGAGGGACGAAGTAAACGATTGATTTGCAGAATCCAGGATAAGTACATTAAAAGTGTCAAATATTATGTACAGCACTCATTTTAGTGTCAAAAAGATTTTTTAGATTACTTAAGAGTCACTTTTTTAAAAGAACAATCACTTAAGTGTCAACTTCAATCTGAGTCGTCGAAAATTTGACGTGACTATATTTTATTAATTTCTCAGTCTTGTATGACCCGTCGGCATACTACATGAGCAGATAATCTCTAAATGACGTTGTCTAAAACTTGTAAATAGTGATCACTTTTATTTTTTTGGTCGGTAAATAGTGATCATTTAAGTGTCAACTTTTGTTTAAAATAATCACTTCAATATTTGCCGTCGTTAAAAAGTGATCACTTTAGAATTTTTTAAAAATTTGCCAAGTCATATTATAATTTTAATTATGAATGTCATATAATAAATTTGGTTAGAATTTTTCACCGTTGGCACTTGTGATTAATTTTTCTCCGATTTAGCACTTAAGTGAGTTAGCAAAAAACTTTTAAGATTAAAGTGAGCGTCATACGCAACTTTTGACACTTTTAATATACTTATCCCACAAATCCCATAGCAGAGATCAAGGAATTCTACAAGAAATTATATTGAGATAATTACAAAGTTCATGAAAGTTGCACCGAGTAACTAAGGGGCGATGCTTGATTTATTTTAACCTCTTCAAACTTACCAGTGTCTATACTGAGAGAAATGATGGAGAAAACGCGGTTAGCCGTAAGGACAAGAATGGAGAAGACCGTTCTCTCTTTGGGATTCACAGTCAGATATACCTGCAACCTATCAGAGTCATCATGAGAAGCAGCATCTTTTGCAGTTTACACACCCTCAACCACCCGAACAAGATTTTATCATTCTGAAAACTAAGAAGCGCCAGTTATATCTACACTTTATTATTTGGGAAGCTTTCGAAGATCATATCGATGTGATCAAATTGGCGGCGTTTTTGAGATCCAGTGCCACAATCTCACCCCAAGTAGCACGAGACTTCACCCTTCCAAGCAACTTCTAGACCTCAACCCCGCAAATGGATGTAAGGTTCTTAGTTTCTACCCAGAAAAATTACATGTTTATACATATATTGACAAGATAAATCCTGAATGATGCGTTGGCTGGAATTGCCACTATCTTAGAGACAATCTGTTGCTCAACAACTAATGGAACTTTGCAGGTTTGAAATAGTTCCAGGAATTTCTCTCTTCAATTTTGGCACTATCACTGATAACCGTGCTAAAGAGATTGAAATGAAACAGTTTAGAATGCAAAATTGAAATATCTAAGTGACAGTCTTACTGCATCACGAGTTCATCACACAAATGCAGATTACAGCAAATAGAAGTAACCCATCTGATACTGAAGCTACCACTAGTTTTCAGCCAGCCATTGAGAGTGAAGACAGTCTCCCTTTGGCTACGTGTTCAGCAAAGTCTAATCACATGCTACATATGAAAAATGGACCGCCTTCTCTGAGTGGGAAGACATGACAGCCACAATTATAGATTAGACCACGTCCATGTAATAATTAGTGAATCATCATGCAATCACATAAATCACAGAGGGAAGCTAAAACTAGATTAGGTCCCTTGGTTTCTGAACTTAACCCAGTGCTTGCATGACACCTTGACTCCTACTTAGACTGTCCACAATGATGTGGGATTAAGTCATTGTGAATAATAAGCCTTCTGCACACAGAGATCTAATGGGAAGCAAAAAGATGCCGTGGCCATCATCTTATTTTACCTTTACAGGTCGATTGAGGAAGGGTTAAGAAAAGAAAAACAATCATGGTACTTCTTAATTGCCTACATAATCATATTCCAGTCTGAAAACAGGCTTAAGCTTTTATAATCAAATGTCTCAATTCAATTAATACCCATAAATTTTGAGTCTGAAAAGAATCATCTGCAGTACTGAATATTAATGATACCACACTGCTGATGTTCTAATACTTAGCTCGGCTGCCAAATAAGTTGACTATCCAGATCCAGCAAATGAGAACAAGGAGTTCCTTAATGATTCCATCAAATCATCAATCTTCTCCAGGTCTCACTATCGACATGAAGTAACTCCATCTTCACCTGCCTCCCATTTCTCAAGCAACTAACTGGCCAATTCTGAAGCATAGCTGTACATATAGCGCATGCTGTCATAGTTTTCTAGTGTGATCCATCACAGCACTCGAAGTAGTCTTTACAAGTGTAGATGTTAAGACAAGGTAGCTCAGCTAACTGAGTTGACTAAACATTAAACAAATCAAAGTAAAATAGTTCCTCACATTGGATAATGATGGCAAAGCCATCATAAGAGAAAGGAAACAAAAATGTTGAAGAAACTAAACCAAATTTCCCAGGATCGCTGCAGATACATATAAACATGGAAAAAAGGTGATGCATAATTAAGATATCGAATCTGACTCATACCTGCAATTAATTGGTCATGCGAAAGCTAGCCACAGTTGTGGAAAAAAAAATTCTCCATGAAGCATAAAGAGTTGGAACCAACAGAATAAAACCAAGCAGGAAATAGCATATCAAGAAAAATGCTGCAGGCAAATTAAATCATATTGCTGACTGCGACATAGTCAACAATAAAGGACAACTATATCATTGCACTCCAAGAAGTCTGCTTATTGCTTTCTTTAAAGGCGCCTGTAAGATGAAGAATGATCATTACAAACACTCGTAAGCATCTTGCAGCACTTGATTGATTGTTCATACATAAGGAAAATCTACATATTCAAGTAATGTATTAGAGCCAGCAATTTATAATAAAATATAAAAAAAAAAAAAAAATTATTTCCATAGACCTAGTTGCTGCTAAGAATCTTGCAGCACATATCATCCCAGGCTTGCTATCATAGCTTGGCGAGCAACCTGAGTGAAACCTAAATTTGACTTGTAGCTCACTGAATGAAGCTATATTTCATAATTAAGACTCTCGATTAACAAATTATTCTAAAATCACATTAATGAAAACAAAGGTATAACAGGGTCATCTGTAGCTTGTTCATTTGTATATGTGACGAAAAATTGGACTCTGTTCACATACATGTGACACAAAATTGAAATTCTGCAAACAGCCTCTACTTGTACTCAAACACTACTTCTATGTTGACATATTCCCGCATGACACATACAATAGCCAAGGTGAAACTGGCCAGCAACTGACGTTCTTCATGGGTTTTGAGGTCTGAGACAACTCCATTAATAATCAACTTCTTAAGATTCGGGCAACGTTTTAGCATTAATTCAACCCAGTCTGAGAAGAGATCATTCAGAAAAGTCCATCCAAGCTCCAAAACAACCACATTTTCAAAATGAAAACATCCATGAAGACCATATAGAAGCACTCCATCTCTCAAGTCGCAACTCAACGACAGATGGCTAAGCTGTGGAAAGCAAAGAGCAATGGTTTCTATTTCCACAATCTCATCCTCGTCATCAAACATTAAATCCCAAAGCCGCAGCCTCCTCAATTTTGCTGATTTCGAGATCATCTGAAAGAACTTTGGAGACGTAATTGTGAAGTCCCTAACATCCACTGTGTCAAGATTATCAACAGCGTCACCAATATCAAGATGTAGAACGCTTACGTCGTCAATCTTAAAATGCTTCAAAGTTCCCTTTCCAATGAGTTCAAAAAGCTCAAGGGAGCAACTTTTTAGGTGCAAAGACTCGATACTATCTGCTTCCAAAACGAATTTGTCCAAACTTGTTGCCTCAATGTAAAAGTGCCTCAACGTAGCGCTACTGACCTCAACCGTGACTAGTGCATCTGACATTGCAATGACTGGACTAATGAGATCTAATTTCTCAAGCTTCGGACAGGTGCTGACTAGAAGACTCAAATCCAATGCCGAGATACTGACATGACTCAAAGAGAGGGACTTCAAGCCAGCAAACCTGTAATAATTCGGTTCGACCCCTGATATGGAACTGTGCGACAAGACCAGATTCTCAAGCTTCTGCCTCCCGCAAATTTCGAGGATGTTCACATCTCCGATCGTCCGGACGTTATAATGCAAGCTGCGCAACGTCTCCCTAGTGTACAAGAGCCAAGCCACCACCGCAGAAGCCGAAAGCTCTTCATCGAGGTCGTCCAATTGAAGAGAGAGACTCTCCAATCCGGCGGTCTGAAATATGGTCTGGGTTATCCAAATCCCTGCCTGATTGCTGCCATAATCACGATAACCAGACCAATCGCCTACACTAAACGAGAGGCTACGGAGGTGCTTGCAGCGAGCTTCTAGCCACTTCCGGCACGTCGCGGAGGCCACGACCACGTCCCTGGCGGCGGCCAGCCGCGACAGTATGCTCCCGATGACTTCAATAGGCAGGCTCTCCATACCAATTAAACCGATTGCTCTACCAACTCCATTTCAAGCAGGCAGAACATAAAATCCTCAACGGATCAAGCAACGGACACATAATCCTCGAAACCGAACGCCCTCATACCCAATCCAAACAGTGCGATGACAGCACGACGACGACGACGCCGACCGACGTCAAATCCGTCGGATCATGTAAAAGCGCGGGGGAAGCGAAACCGCACGAGATGACGACGATGAACTCGTGCGGACGATGCGGCTATTCTCGGGACGAGAGGATCGCAACGGAATATGGAATCCGCATCGCTCACGACTGACCGACGAATCCTCGCCGCGATTCAATGCGAATGGGGTTGGGGAGGGGCCTCGCGGGAGGACCGATTCTCGGCCTTTCGAGGGAGGAGGAGCGGCGGCGGCGCCGATCAAGATCGTCCCGTCACGGCGCTCGATGACGTTGATGCGGAGACTGGTTCGTCGGAGGGGCGAGAGGGAGAGAGAGGAAGAGACGGCAGGACTCATTCATTCATGTCAGGTCATGGGGAAGGAAACCGCTCATGGGGGACGGGTCGGGTCGGGTCGGGTCGATTCGGGGCCCTCCGAACGCGTTCGCGCCTCTTGTTTTGATTTTTTTTTTTTTCCCTTCTTTTCTTCGATTTCTGAGTCTGTATTTTAGCAAATAATTTATCAGGTAAAGATTTTTTTTGGGGTCGGTTATTAGGTACAGATTAGAATGACCATTTTTTATCCTTCTTTCTAACATTGTTTTTGAATTTAATTTAGTGAATATAAGGCGAGATTTGTTACTAATATTATAAAACTCAATAAATTACACATCGATAAATTCAATGAACCTCACTTAGGCATATATATATATAGTCAGAAGATTACATTTCCGCCTACACATACATTTCAATATGGTTTGTAGAATATAGTCTGAATATAAAAAATTACGCGAGCTCCTAATTCTAATGTCACGGGAAAAAGAGATTATTTTCTAATTTTGCGACTTTAATTAAATTAATATTAAATGCTCCATCTGTTCAGATCTTCTTCTACACTCCCCCCGGGTCAAGTCCGGTCGGGCCAAACTACCGGAGCTCTCCAAATCGCGCGTTGACATCTTGGTCCCGTTGCATCCATTCTCGCTTTGACTCTCTCTCTCTCTCTGTGCATCCATGGCGTCCGGCACCCGCCGCCGGAATCTCCTCGTCGCGCTGCTCGTGCTTATCGTGTCGCCGGGGAATCGGTTCGCGGCGGCGTCGCCGGAGGATCACCGCTACAATGTGGGAGATCCCGTCCCTCTGTTCGCCAACCGAGTGGGGCCGCTCCGCAACCCCAGGTACCTTCGCGCGAGCGATCTCGCCCGCCCGCCCGCCCTCGATGTCCTGCGTATGAATAGCTCCCGTTCCGCTGTTCTTGAGTCGGTCGCGAAGCTCTTTCGTTCCTCGATTTCGCCGGCTAGGTAGCGACGCGCCTGGGGATTTAGCTGCTGTCGCTCTTTGGAGTGACGATGATCCGATTGGGCGTGGTGGATTTAGTTTGGAGCATCGGTGATTCGTGTCGTCCCGTGTCGCTGCTGGAATGTCGATATCGATACAAGTTAGCCAATTTCGAGTTAGTCATACTCTTGTCATGTCCTGTCGGGCTCTGCTCGGGGTTTCCCTTGGTAAAATTGTGCGGTATTCTAGTCGGGTGCGCGAGTGTCCTGTCAAGAATTGCCTAGTTTCGCTACTGTTTCTGCTTGGTTGTTTTCTTGCAACACCCAAGTTTAAGGAATTTGCCAAAATGTTAGTATGAGGCCTTTCTTTTTTCCGTCCTTTTTTTTTTTTGTTTCCAATCGGTTTTGAGCCAATGTGTTCTTGTGTTGCAGTGAGACCTACGAATACTATGACTTCCCATTTTGCCGCCCAGGTTAGCTTTTTAATTTATACATGTTTGTAATGGTAAGGATCAAACATAACTTGAGACAAATTGAAATTATATTGTTCTTTTGTTAATCTGATTAGAAGCTGCAGTTGTGTGTTTGAAAGCGTGCATTTTTTATTTTTTATTTTTTTGTGAGCAATGTACTGAGACATTATTTCCCGGTGTTCTGTGGTGGCCTTTGCCTTAAGGAATATCACTCATGATTTTAGACCATGCATCAATGTTACTTATTCATTATCCAGTAAATATGAAAATAGAGGCACTTGTGCTTCGGGTTATTGATCTTTAGCTATATCCTTTGCAGACCCACTGATCTGGAAGAAGGGATCTCTTGGGGAAGTTTTGAATGGCGATCGCTTAACCAATTCCTTGTTCAATTTGAAATTTCGGGAGGTTAAGGATGGGGAGATTCTGTGCGAGAAAAAACTCAAAATTAGTGATGTTGCAAGATTAAGGAATGCTGTAAATGAAGATTTTTACTTCCAGATGTACTATGATGATCTTCCAATGTGGGGGTTCATTGGGAAAGTGGAAAATAGTAGCTGGAGTCCAGTCGAAAAGGGACCTAGATATTATTTGTTCAAACATGTGCAATTTGATGCCTTTTACAATGGCAACCAAATTATAGAAATAAATGCTTTCAGTGACCCAAATCATGTTGTTGATATAACTGATGATGTTGAGGTCAATGTAAAGTTTACTTATTCAGCTTTATGGAGTCCAACCTCAATTGGTTTCGAGGAAAGAATGAGCAAATATTCAAGGGCTTCATTACTGCCAATCCACCGCCGGATACATTGGTTCTCGCTCATCAACTCTACCATCATCTTGATTCTTTTGATGGGTTTGTTGACACTTATTTTCATGAGGCGCTTAAGAAATGACCTAAGGCAGTAATGCTCTTTTACCGATATTATTTCTCATACTACTGTTGATAATGACAGTTTTGTTTCCTGACATACATCTGTATCGACGTGCTACAGATACTCTGCTGGAGACGACGAAGAAGAAAGTGGTGTTTCCAGGAAATATGTGTGTGGCGAATTATTCAGGCCTCCATCACATTTTCCCCTGTTTTGTGCAGTCTTAGGCTCAGGAATGCAGTTATTGACTATGTAAGCTCCTTCAAGCATCATATGACCAATTGCATTTGTTGATTGCTATCAACTTTCAGCATCTATTGTCGTGTGCTGCCTCAATTGGCTGTGAGCATAGTGTTTCTTATGCCCCTTGAGTCTTAGGAAATTAATCTCCAGATCCCAGAGTTTGCAAATTTACAAAAGCGAGTTGCATATCGCTGAATACTGTTTCTTATGCATCTTTGAGTTTTCAGAAAATAACTATTAAATGTCAGTTAGATTTACTACAAGAGAAATGGTATGCAGCGATATGGAACTCGCTTTTGTAAATTTGCAAACTTTGGGATATGGAGATTAATTTCCTAAGACTCTAATTCACACTGCAGTGGTAGTAGGGAACTCTTCAGAATAAGTGCGGAATTAGTCCTTAAAGTTTTGATCGTTGGTCAATTGAGTCCCTAACTTGTTATCTTTATCAAATTAAGTCCTAAGTTTGCCATCAACTCTGGAAGTCCCATGTGGTCCTTAGGTCCTCAGCCGCGTGGCATTCAAAACAGGCCACATAAGAGACATATATGATTTTCGGTGTCGGGAAACCACTGATTTGATTAGACATTTTTTCAAACGTTTGAAGATTTAACTCACCATAAGAAAAGGTGAAGGTCAAAATTAACCAATGCCGAAAGCATTGAGGACCGATTCTGTGCTTAACCCAGAACTTTTGGTTTGCATATATCTTGCTGACCCAGACAGATTGTCCACCAAAGCATTTACCTAACATGTATACACTTTGCACAGGGTTTGCTTTTTATCTCTCCTGGCATTCCTCGGTGTCCTCTATCCTTACAGCCGTGGATCCCTATGCACTGCTTTGGTTCTGAGTTATATTCTCACATCTGTGGTTGGTGGATTTGCCGCAACTTCTATTCAAAGTCAATTTGCTGAAACTGGATCGGTACTGAATCTACTGATTTTGTATAGGTCAAACATATTTTGTGATGCTGGTTTTTTTTTTTTCTTTTTTCATTCCTCAGTTATCTGATACAAATGAATTCGAACTTTCAGGGGTGGACCATTCCCCTTACTGGGATAGTTTACTTGGGCCCAGTACTTGCGATAGGTTTTGTCCTTAATACAATTTCCATGGCTTATGGAGCCACAGCTGCACTTCCAGTTGGCACCATTTTCATAATCACCTTCATTTTTGTGCCAATTACTGTTCTGTTGCTTTCCTTGGGCGGGGTAATGCGATGCTTTTTCAGGACAGAAGTTCGTGCACCTTCCATCATAAGGAAAAGTTTGAGAGAGATTCCACCACTAGCTTGGTACAAAAATTTGCCATGTCAAATGATTCTTGGAGGTCTCTTATCATTTAGTTCTGTTGTTCTGGAGTTATACGAGCTGTACTCAACCCTTTGGGGTTTCAAGATCAGTGTTCTTCCAGGCACTTTGTTTGTGACATTGGTCATCCTCGCTATAGTGACAGCTGTTCTTAGTGTTGTTCTGACATACATCCAGCTTTCATCTGAAGACCATGATTGGTGGTGGAGGTATGTTCTTTTGCCCAAGTGCCGAAGATTAAAATACCCGTAATTTGGTGTTTTTGAGGGAAAGAATACTAGTGCGAAACGAAACTTTTTAGATTGAGATTACTCTTCCTGTTCATTAGTATCACATGATCTTAGATGAATTTGGTCAGTTGGTAGTGGATAAGACTTATCCGTGGCATATTGAAGGAGTGAACATTAAGTATTGAAAGTTACAATGTTGCACGTGTATTCAGCTCACGGTGCATTCTCTCAGTTGCTGGCTTGCTATCAATGAGCCTCTGTCCCTCCCAAAAGGAATAGAAAATCTAAAGTTGCTAGACGAAAAGTTTGTTGTTTAATTCTGTTTCATTGTGCTGGGCTGTTTGATTAGTGTTTGGTTTAAGAAATTTCGATAGTTAACTTTTGGATCCAGAAAATGGGTAAATTGAATAGTTGCAAAATCTACTTGGTGAACTGTAAAGTGTTCATGCTTCTTCATCTGGATGTGTGCTTATGTTCGTGACTTCTGCTCCTGCAATGCAGGTGCGTGTTTCGTGGGGGCTCAGTGGCCATATTTATGTTCGCCTATTGCATGTACTTCTACGCAAGGTCAAACATGAGTGGCTTCTTGCAGCTATCGATTTTCTTGGGCTATAGTGCTTTACTGTGTTATGCAGTTTTTCTCATACTCGGTGCAGTCAGTTTCATGGCTTCACTAATGTTCATCTGCCGTAATTACGAAGCTGTGAAGAGTGAATGAATCATTGCTTCAATGTTACGATATGAGTTGCCTGTGCTTGTCACTTCTTGGAAATTACTGAGATCACGAAGCGAAGCCAGAACGCTGGAAGCTACACAGAGAAGGCATTTCTTGCATCCTTCCTTCGTGGATGATTGACCAAAAAGGTAGTTGATGTCGCTGATCTGAGAGTGTCACAGCTGAGAACGTCAGGCAAAAACAGTAAAGTTGCTCTCAGCATAAGAAAAAATCAAGATGATGAAGAGCATAGAGATGCATAATAGGCGGAACGGTATATGTTCTTGGGTGATTTACTCAGCTATTTCTGGCAAAATATTAGTTAATGTCATGCTTTCTTGGCTGGTAATGAAGTGATGTTTTTCGCCTGATTCTTCCTAGTAGCACAGAAAAATGTTAAGAGGACGACTAAAATGATGGTGAAAAAGTGGTCTAGCACGGATGTTCTTGTTTCGTAGTTGACGTTCCTTTCTGATTTATCTATCAACTAATTACAAATTTTGGCTAAAACACAGACGGAAAGATGCCTTAGATGGCTTGTTTGTGACTGAACCTTTGATGTCGATAGACTCATGTGAAACATGACTAGGAAAAGGCTTCTCTTTGATAGCTGCGGGTTCACAAAGGATCCCATAATAGATAGAGACCGAAACCTGTGCAGCGGTGCCGGTGGATGTAGCCAAGTGGATCCAGGCAGTGGTCGGTAATTCACCACGCGGGAGTTCAATCCCCGCCATTTGCCCATGAATAAATGGAGCATACGTTACGGAGACACGAGACTAATCTAGAAAGCATTTTTTTCTCTGCAAGTCATCTCGAGGCATTCAAATGCAGCCAAACAATGGGTATTCAATTGAAAGAAAGAGACCCCAGATTCGCGTGTTGCCGAAAGCACAAGATGACCGTATCAACTAAAGAAAGGGAGGATTACCAAAAAAAACTCATAAACATATTGTAATTGTATCAATTCAATTTTAAATTATTTTTTTTGCCAATTCAATTTTAAATCTTTTGCATTTGTGCCGGTTGAATCCATCTGGCTAATTTGGCCAACCGACGCTGACGTGACAATTTTAAATTAATATGTTAATAGTTTTTTGAATTTTTTATTTTTTTTCTCTTATTTTCTTTAAATTTTGGCCGGCCGGCAACCCTCGCCAGACAAGTGAGGGCCGCAACACCCTCATCGGCACTAAGCAAGAGCATCATGGCCCTCGCTTGGTCTAGGCAAGGGCCACATCTGGCAAGGGCTGCAACGCCCTCGCTAGATCTAGCCATGCGAGGACCAAGACACCCTCGCCAGCCATAAGGGTAGGGGTAGGGAAAGGGGAAAAAATTAAAAAAAAATTCAAAATATTATTTTAAAATTGTCATGTTAGCATTAGTAGTGTCACATAAGCGCCGGCCATCCAAAATTGCCCTGATGGACTTAACGAGCACCAATACAAAAGTTTTAAGATTGAATTGGTCAAAAAAAAAGTTTAGGACTAAATTAGGTTTAGGACTTTTTTAGTAATGACGGTCAAAGAGGAGGGGGCCAGAAAGCAACTACTCCTTTTGAATGTCATAGGCGTCATCTATCAAATTCAATTTAGATTGTCCTTATTCTATTTTTTCTTTTATAGCATTAGATATTGGAAACTTTAATTTGACTATTCTCATGGCCACATGCAAGTCACTAGCCAATTTGCATCACATGAATTGCTTGGTTTAAATGGGAAACATTGTGATACGAGTTAGGGTTGAGCACCAACTTCAGTTCAACCTAAGAACTAGCCGATTTGGAACCAATCTTTTGAAAAGACAAAAAAAAATCACTTCCACGCACATGGGGATTGGACCATGGTCTTCGACTCAAACAAAAAACAACATAACCACTTGATCAATATATGTTTTTTCATAAACTAATGCAACACGTGTTCTTATAATTATTTGATTTCTTTTTTGGACAAAACAAAAATTGGGCCGGTTTCAATTCGGTCCACAATACTAATTTTTTGAAATTAGGAGTCATAGGGTTAATTTCCAATTAAGGCCAGGAACCGACCCACCTAGAAACCGACCACCCTAATTCGAGAGAGATTCCACCACTAGCTTGGTACAGGAATTTCCCATGTCAAATGATTCTTGGAGATCTCTTAGCATTTAGTTCTCTTGTTCTGGAGTTATGCGAGCTGTATTCGACCCTTTGGGGTTTCAAGATCAGTGTTCTTCCCAGCATTTTGTTTGTGACATTGGTCATCCTCATAAAAGTGACAGCTGTTCTTAGTGTTGTTCTGACACACATCCAGCTTTCATCCGAAGACCATGATTGGTGGTGGAGGTATGCTCTTTTGCCCAAGTGCCGAAGATTGAAATACCCGTAATTTGGTGTTTTTGAGGGAAAGAATACTAGCGCGAAACGAAACTTTTTAGATTGAGATTTCTCTTCCTGTTCAGTAGTATCACATGATCTTAGATGAATTCAGTCAGTTGGCAGTGGATAGGACTTATCAGTTATATATTGAAGGAGTGAACATCAAGTGTTGAAAGTTACAATGTTGCACGTGTATTCAGCTCACAGTGCATTCTCTCAGTTGCTGGCTCAATGTCAATGAGCCTCTGTCCCTCCAAAAAGGAATAGAAAATCTGGAGTTGCTAGACTAAAACTTAGTTGTTTAATTCCGCTTCATTCCACTGCATGCTAGAAGGATATATTAAAGGAGTATTGTACCGGGTTGTTTGATTAGTGTTTGGTTTAAGTAACTTTGATAGTTAACTTTGGAAGCCAGAAAAGGGATAAATAGAATAGTTGCAAAATCTACTTGGTGAACTGTGAAGTGTTAATGCTTCTTCATCTGGATGTGTGATTATTTCCGCGACTTCCGCTTCTGCAATGCAGGTGCGTGTTCTGTGGGGGCTTAGTGGCCATATTCATGTTTGCCTATTGCAAGGTCGGACATGAGTGGCTTCTTGCAGCTATCGATTTTCTTGGGCTATAGTGCTTTAATGTGTTATGCAATTTTTCTCATACTCGGTACAGTCGGTTTCATTCCTTCGCTAATGTCCGTCTGCCGTAATTATGAAGCTGTGAGGAGTGAATGAGTCATTGCTTCAATGCGTGCAACATGAGTTGCCCGTGCTTGTCACTTCCTGGAAACCACTGTGATCATGAAGCGAAACCAGAACTCCGGAAGCCACACAGAGAAGGCAATTTCTTCCATCCTTCCTTCATGTATGATCGACCAAAAAGTTAGTTGACGTCGCTGATCTAAGAGTGTCACAGATTAGAATGTCGGGCAAAAACAGTGAACTGCCTCTTAGCATGAGAAAATCGAGATGATGAAGAGCATAGAGATGCATTGTAGGCCGAACAGGGCATGCCCTTGGAGTGATTTGCTCAACTATTTCTGGCAAAATGTTGGTGTTTTTTGCCTGATTCTTCCTAGTAGCACAGAAAAATGTTAGAAGACAGACTGAAATGACGGTGAAAAATGGTCTAACACAGATGTTCTTGTTCCTTCGTTGATGTTCTTTTCTAATTTATCTATTAACTAATTACAGATTTTGGCTAAAACACAGATGGAAAGATGCCTAAGATGGTTTTGTCCGTGACAGAACCTTTGATGTCAACAGACTCATGTGAAACGTGAGTATAGGAAAGCTGCTCCTGTTAATAGCTGGGGGTTTAGAAAGGATCCGATCGTGGATAGAGACTGAAACGTGTGCAGGGTAAGGGTGGATGTAGCCAAGTAGCTCGAGGTAGTGGTCGGTAATTCACCACGCGGGAGTTTAATCGCCTCTGTTTCCCCATCAATAAATGGAGCAATTGTTACGGAGACACGACACCCATCTAGAAAGCATTTTTTTTTTTTTTTTTTTTTTTCTGTAGGTCATCTCGTGGCTTTTCAAACGCAGCCAATCAATGGGTATCTGTGATTGAAAGAAATCACAGATTGGCGAGTTGCTGGAAGCACAAATAAAGAAAAGACAATCAAAAAGAAGGCTGCCAGAAAGCAACTACTCACTTGGAACGTCATTGGCATACATTGAATCTATCAACACGCAATTTAGTTTGTCCTGATTCTTTTTTTCTTTTACGGCATTAGATATTAGAATCTTTAATTTGACTATATTTCATGACTACCTGAAAATCGCGCTGATTTGCGTCACATAAATTGCCTGTTTATTTTAAATGGGAAACGTTGTAATACGAGTTAGGGTTGAGCATCAGATTCAATTCAACCTAAGAACCGGCCAATTTGAAACTAATCTTTTAAAAAAGACATAAAGAATCACTTCTGCGCACATGGAGGATTGAACCATAGTCTTCAACTCCAACAAAAAACAATATGTCTACTTCACCAGTATAAAAAAATTGATTTTTTTTTACAAAACAAAAAGTAGACTAACTACCTAACTAGAACCGATCGGTTCAATTCACGATTCTAATCTTTTGGAATCAAGAGTCTCAGGATTAGTTCCCAATTCCAAGCGGGGAACCGACCCACTTAGAAACCGACTTGACCTTCCTAATTCGAGCACAAGCCGGGCCGCTTCAGAATCGAGGGTTCGACTATTCGACCGCTTCTTGGATCCAATTCACTCTCTCTCCCTCTCGTGTCTGCTCAGCTAGTAGGTCCATCCAAACCGAAACGAGGACGACCATCGAAATTCAGAAAAATCGGTTGGTTGTGTTTGCTGCCCAATGGATCGAAAGACCATATCCACACCGAAGTCCGCATCTCCAGAAAGAAAATCAATTTATGCGTGCCCTGCTCTCTCATTCCACCTCACGAATTTCACCCACCCTTTTCCCCTCCCCCCGCCGGTTGCATGGCCACCTTACAAAGCCACAGTCCAACAATGAAAAAAAAAAGAAAAAAAAAAGACCAAGAAAATAAGGAAGACCCGATTCGAAAATCTCACGAAACCACACACACGACAACCCTAGTCCACGAAGGAAAAAGCAACGAGCCAACGTAGGATTCTCGGGCACCACAGAAAACAGAAGCTCGCGACGTGTACATCATCTCCCCACCCGTTCCCCTCGACATTCTCCCTCGACGATATCTAGCGGACTGAACCGTTTATATATCCTCGTTATCCCTCCCTCCAGCCCTACGATGATCGCTGTGGCCGCAAGAATGAAGAACGTCGACTTCTCGTCCGCTGCTAGAGAAGATTCGAAGACGGCTGCGGCGACCCTAGTCGGGGACGAGAACGGTCCGCGCCGCCCCGTCCCTGCATGTGCCCGTCCGGCGGCAAGCAAGACCGCCGCACCTGCCGGGGAGTCGTGCGAGGAGTCTCCTCCTCCGTCTCCGAGACCGCTAGAGCGTCCACAAACGCTGTGGTTTTTGGAGCATTATGCTAACATTGGGGAGGCCAAAGCCGGCTCGGCACAGCCTCAGCCTCAGCCTCAGCCTCAGCCCCAGCAGGACAGCACGTGCAGCGGGCGCGAGAAGCTGAAGAGGCACCGAGATGCGGTCGCGGGTCGAGTCCCGATACCCGACTCGTGGGGTCAAGAGAGCTTCTTGAAGGATTGGATGGATTACTCGGCGTTCGACGCGTTGCTGGCGCCGGGGGGGATCGCCTCGGCCCGTGAGGCGTTGATGGCCGAGGGGCGGCGGCGGCGGGGGGCGGCTCCTCAGCATCAGAGGCTGAGAATAGAGGGCAGGTGCTGAGGTGCTGAGGTGCTGATGACGAGGAGAGAGAGATCTTGTTTGTTCATAGAAATCTTCGCATGGACCTCGACTGAATCGTGCCGGCGTTAAACTTTAGTGAACTACATATTTTGTTTTTGTCTTTCCTTTTCCTTCTATTGTAATAAACGCTGTGATTGCTGGCAATTTGCTTTCTTGTAGAATTTGAGGACATGAGTTGATGCCAATTTCTGGGATTTTTTTTATCTTTTGGGAATGAAAATAATCGTGAGATTCCGAATGTAATTTTTCCATCGTTCCTTGTCCATGATGTGCAAGAAACATAAGATTCCGAATCATGCATCTAAAGTGGCGTTCCACATAATAGAAGAATAACTCATGGGAAAAAAAGGACTTTAAAAGACATTCGTACTATCTTGAGCTTAATCTTTTCTTAGCAAAACATAGATATGCATCCTCTCCTCCCCTGAAATTTGATTCGAAGAGATCTATCATTGACTTTTATAGGTTTTGCGATGAAAGTTCATCATTTTATTACTAATAAGAACATTTAATTTTACTTTTAGACATGGTAAAATGGAGATAATTGCTTAATTTCATATCCGATTAGGTCAAGTTTCATAGATTTTTTGCATTCTACCAATGCCATATTTGTTATTTTTGATTAATTTTGCCATTTTTCCAATTCATTAAGCAGCCTAATGCGGACTATCTTTCCAATTCACATGTGAGAATGAAAGTTAAAAAGTTCTCTCCAATCACATTTTAGTACGAGTGTCACAGAGAAAGAGAACAATTCTGCTCCGGTCGATGCTCGGAAGTGAACCCAAGAATGAGGGCATTGCTTGTCACTTGGGCAAAAGCCACCATCCTTCACCTCACTGCCACCTATACGCTCATGTTAGTACGACGTTTACCTGCATCCCCACCATGCTCATGTTCCACAAGAAGTCCTAGCTCACGACCCATTGACGTACCCGACCTCCCTCATCACCTTCGCGAGTTGGTCCAAGGACTTGCTCAATTTATATAGGCAACAATTTTAGGAGAAAATTTATTGAACATTAGAGCTCATGTTAGGTCGGAACAAGATTGGGTTCGGGTTTGATCGAATATAAGTTGCCGAAATCGTATTGCCTACAAATGGCCAAGACAGGTCCGGCCAAACCAAACCCGACCCGACAGGACCCGTTTGACAGGCCCAGCGCGCCACAAGAAATCTCTCGACATGGGTTGGGGCTTCTCTTAACTCTAGGCCCAGAGAATCGGGCCCAGAGAATTGGGCCCAGCAAGCAGGCTGTTTATTTCTGCTAGGGTTCCTGGCGCCCTGCGTATTTATGCTTGCTGCATCAGCCGTCGAGGAAACCTGACCGGCGCCATCATCTTCTCTCGGGTACTCTACTCTCTCTTCTCTTTCATCTTCATCTTCATAGCCTGCTCGCTTAGTTTAATCGGAATCCGCGCCGTTGCATCGATCTGTAGCATCCCATCTGTTCATCCGTAGCGTGTAAGAAGTAGGACGAATTTTTTAGTTCCGGTTCAACGCGGAAATCCAGCGAGATTGGCGATGTAGCTCGATGCGCCGCGCCGCGCCTACGCATTTCTTTCGTCGTGTTGTTTTCCGCGTTTCTTGCTGACCCCCTTTTGGTTTCGTGTTCCCAGGAGAGCGACTCGTTCGTGTTCGGTCCCGTAGAGTTCCCTCAACATGAGGTACGTGTGGATATGCTCTGAAGCTTGTGATGTTGCATATTGATTTGTGTGGGTTCGTGGGTGACTGTCGTTGCCCGTGTTGTGTTTGCAAAAATGGCCGAGTGATTAGGACCCTTATGGTGGGTGACCGGTGATTGATACGATGCGCATGTTCTCTGTCGAATCGTTCTACGCGGCTGGTGTCATTGAGTTACTTCATTGAGTATGACGGCGGGCATGAACTAGCCTTTGACATTGTTTGAGTTGGAAGTTAGGTGTAGGCGATAGTTTGGGTTGGGCGCCACTGTTTCTGATCTACAAGAATGTCGTGTGTCGTATTTGGTAGTGTGGAGAAGCTACCCAGATGGAAGTTTGCACTAGAGCTCCTTGCCTTTTTACATGATTTGTGCCCTCATGAGTAATGACTTATTGGAGCTTCTCTTCTGTAGTAGTGTACTGCTAATGGCCATGAGAAAATAGTTTCTTTGGTATAAAGTCATTGATAATTTTTCAGGATAACCGCTAATCCGGCATTAAAAAATTTGATTTCTGGCAGCTACCCAAATACGTGCGGAACTAGTCGAAAGTGCTACCATAGTTTGAGTATTTTCCCTATAGAGAATATGTGAGTTTCTGGTTATGGCTTCTGAGAGCACATTTTTTCTCCTGCAGTAAGCTTCAGAGCGACGCTCTTAGAGAAGCTATCTCGGGGATCTTTAGTGATTGCAATGAGAAGAAAAGGAAGTTCACTGAGACCATTGAACTCCAGATTGGGTTGAAGAATTATGATCCCCAGAAAGATAAGCGTTTCAGTGGTTCCGTCAAGTTGCCGCACATTCCTCGTCCGAAGATGAAGGTCTGCATGCTGGGTGATGCACAGCATGTGGAAGAGGTATCTTCATTGCTGCTCTCGCTCTCTCAGTTTCCTTAATTATTGGGCATATAATGCTGTTAAATTATCCTGTCGATGTTTTGCTATTAAACAATAATATGCTTAAAGTGTGAGCCAAACGTGGTTAAATATTTGTTCCAATGGTTTTTCTTTTTGTCAGCTGCTCTGCTCGTTTGTGAGGTTATATCCGATACTTTATGTGAATTTCCTGCCTCAGTTGATCTTTGAATTCACAACTCCTTTACCTATTCTTGATAGTATTGGTTTTCACTAAGGCATTGAGAGATTTTAGGCCTTTTGATGCGATCTGGAGATATAAATTTCAGGCAGAGAAGATAGGCCTGGATTATATGGATGTGGAAGCGTTGAAGAAGCTCAACAAGAATAAGAAACTGGTCAAGAAACTGGCAAAGAAGTACCATGCCTTTTTGGCTTCAGAAGCTGTAATTAAGCAGATCCCCCGTCTTCTAGGCCCTGGTCTAAACAAGGCAGGCAAGTTCCTTAATGTTTAAATTTGTTTGTACTTAATGGGTTCCTGTATACGGAGAGTCTGCCCCTCAAATACAGTCTTTCATCTTTTGCAATTCATAGGGATTTGGCTGTGGTTGACATTGTCACTGTACGTTTGGTGCACATAGGATTTCTTCTGGGCCTGCCTTTTTTTTTCCCCGCATGGGGGAGATAAGCAAGACCTGCTTTATTTGCTAATACATGAATGACCTTTCATTTTGCATTTGGAAGGGTTGCCATTCATGATTCACTCCTGACCTGCCATTTTCGGCTTTACAATCACAGGGAAGTTCCCAACCCTGGTTACTCATCAGGAATCTCTGGAATCTAAAGTCAACGAGACAAAGGCCATGGTGAAGTTCCAACTGAAGAAGGTCCTTTGCATGGGTGTTGCCATTGGCAACCTCAGTATGGAAGAAAAACAGGTTTTCCAAAATGTTCAGCTCAGCGTGAATTTCCTTGTTTCCTTGCTGAAGAAAAACTGGCAAAATGTGAGTTTATTTACTTTTTTCAGCTCTTTGAATTCATCTCCACTCAAATGTTTCACAAAACCTCAATTCCCTTCACAGTACCTTTTCCTTTCTGATCCTCTCCCCCTCCCCCCCCCCCCTTTCTTTGTACTAATAAAAATCATATGTTTTTTTTTTTTTACCAGGTCAAGTGTCTGAACTTGAAAAGCACAATGGGAAAGCCATATCGCGTTTTCTGAGCCATTTCGCTCGATCATCTGAAGAGTTTTGTAGGCAGAGAATTAGTCAGTTTCTGGTGGCTGATGTGGATGGTTCTCTTTTGGTTGGTTTTTTTCCCTCAAAGAATATGTTATTCAATACCATCTATCTTATTGTGAAATTTCTCTTTTGAAGATATTGAATTCTTCTTGACTTCACAGTTTCGTAAACGATAAATCTATGTCGGAATGCTGCTTACAGATTGAATGCTTATTCTCTCGAAGAGAGCTAAACAGGAGCGAAATGCATAACTGAGGAATTGAAATGGATGGCCCGATAGCCTTCTATGTCGGAATGCTGTTTACAGATTGAATGCTTATTTTGTCATACTGCTTTTGAAGAGAGCTAAACAGGAGCAAAATGCGTAACTGAGGAATTGAAATGGATGGCCCGATAGCCTGCCGTGAGGGACGATGCCCTTGTACAGGAATAAATCACAGGCCAATGATGCAGTGGGTTTGCACGTCAGTCATATTACTCAGAACTCTGTAAACATGAAACGAGTTTGAGGGCTTGATAAGATGTCCTCCGAACAGGAAATGGAAGTTCACGTCGAGCATCATAAAAATAGAAAAGCGCTCGGATGACGACGATGACGTCTCAAGAGACGAGCCTGCTAACTCTAATGATGCACCCACCTCTCTTTTGAAATCCGATCCGGTCTCTTCTACGGTGCATTTGCCATTCGGAATGCTTCTTCGACGAGACTTTCAGTGGTGGCTTTTTACGTCACTGCTCTCTCCGGAGTCGCCATGCGGGGCTAGAGTTTCTACCCTGATTCAGTCTTTTTCCAAAGCAAGAACGACCGTTAGTTGAGTAGGATCTCCCCCAGCAGCTGTGCTAAAATTAGGATCTATAATAGATAAGTTGGTGCATCGGCAGTCTTGTATTGTCCTTTCGGTTCCATTGATGGTTAGGTAGGTGATGCCCTTCCTTTGATTCCTCGCGCACGTCGAAACAACAGTGGTCCACTGTCTACCGAAAAAGACAGGTCACTACTTGGGTTTTTGTCCAAAAGACAGGGCTGTTGCGCAACTAAATCTAAACAACTCTCCCCCAATAGAAAGACTCGTTTAATTTCTTTTTTTCTTTTTGAAGGACTCCCCAAATCTTGACCTTCGCTTATATAATCTTTAAATTTCCCAAATTTTTTTTTTCCAAATTACCTAATGTCTAAGCACGAAGATTATATGAGACTGCTGTCTAGTTATACTTTATATTGCTGCGTATATATGTGTGTGAATATATCATGTAGCATTGCATATTTAGGGAGAGGCGACGAAACGTATTCGAGTTGGAAAAGAAAAAAAAAAATTGGAGGAATCTGAAGGAAATGAATGAGAGCGACTTGCTGGACTTGAAAATGGGTTAGGTAGGGTTGGCTCTTTCGTGGCCCGCGGGAGGGGCATCTTCTTGGCTCTCTCGCCATTCGCCAGATGCCAAGAGCCAAATTTTTGTTTTTCCAATTCCCGGGTCGAATCATAATTGTCAAGGTCACAGAATCAGCACGAACGCCGCCCTATTTCGATCCTTCCGGTTCCACATGATACGCACGATGCGTGCATAGCGGTACAATGAAATAAGGAAGGCGCATAACACGTGGATCAAAGCCTTGAATTTGATTGAAGTCGGGACTTTTTAAGAACGTAGAACGACGGGGTGGTCTGTCCCGCAGGTGCAGAGTATAAAAACAGGGGGGCGCGGGGCTAACAGCACACGGACGCCACCTTCCTCTCTCTCCTCCTAGAAAACCCTACCGTAGCCCTCCACCTCTTTCTCTCTCTAACCGGCGCTCTTCCTCTCTCCATCTCGGTACTCTCTCTCTCTCTATCTCTATCTCTGTCCGTTTGAGGTCGTGCATGTGCATCTTTATCTTTTGATCTCCTCCTGCATTCGGTTTCTGCATCTGTTAAGTCTTTGATCTTGTCTCGGTGGCTGCGCGCCGTGTCTTCGCCTGCTTTTTGGGTGGAGTTCTCCGCCGCCTCTTTTGGTGATCTCTGGTTTCGATCGTCCCTGGTGCTTTTAGAGCACGTGGGTGGTTGTCGCCGTCGATCGCGACGGTGGTGGGACGGCGTTTCTCTGCGTCGGTTGGACGGATTGAAAGATACCTCCTTTCGGTCGACGCGGGGCCGCGGGGTCGCGGGACCTCGAGGTTCTCTTCGGCCCGGCTTCCGGATGGAAAAGAGGGCGGAGGGCATCTTGCTTTCCTGGCTTTTGTTTTGCTGAGAGGAATCATGTGTTGTCCGTGCCTGCCGAAGTTGCCGTTTCTCGTTGAAATTTTTTTTTTTTTTTTGGGATTACAAAGTTTGAAAATTTGTAGCTGGTGGTTGTTCTGTTGAATAGCATTATAATTTGCAATTTTGGCAGCTATGTGAAATTTCGTTTGGAACTTTTATGGCTTGCCCGCTTGAGCTGTGGTAAGTGTGATTTTGTTTTATGGAAAAAATTCACACCGACCCCTGTGTAATCTGAGTCCGTCCGTCGCTACTGCATCAGACGGTTTGCTGTTGATGATTCGACATTGGATGTCTAGGCGCTAGTTAATTCGTGTGGAGCGTCAAGTGAGGACCGGGGGAGCCTCTGAGCTCGTGTCTTCTCATATTGCTCCGTAGATTGATTTGCCTTGTTAGCATGGGATTGGGAAGCTTTTCGGCTATTTCCTCATGAATTCACACGAGGTGAACACTTTACTCTCTCTTATAGGATCGCTTGATGGATGGTTGCCTTGTGAAATCTATTTGCTTACAAAAATTCGGTTTTCCCCGTCTTTTTATTGTTTTCACAAGAGATCAATAAGTTTGATTGTTGAGAAAATCTATTAGTCATTTGATTTTTCCATGAAAAGGACTGGCCATCTCTTTTTTCTTTTAGATGAGCAAGGTGACTGTAATATGCATCCTTGCTTTGCTTGAACGTACTCCCAGATATAATGTCCTATTTCGACATTGTTATTTATAATTGCTTCAGCATATTATTGTAAAAACATCGAATTATGCTAAATATCATTTCCTTTCTTATGTTGCTTTTCTGATTGGACTATGAAAGCACTCTTGCTTAACCTGCTGTATTACTCTGTATACAGCTGCTAAAGATGTCGATGGTGTCTCTGTCCTCCCCCTGCATGGTAAGAGTCGCACCACCAAAGCGGATCAACAGCGCCATCATCAAGAACCCATTTTCACTTGGATCCGTGAATAGCGTCTCAAAGTCATTCCGCTTGAAGTCATCCCCTGGTTTTAGAGCATCTATGGCCGTGTACAAGATTAAGCTCATCGGACCCAACGGCGAAGAAAATGAGTTTGAAGCGCCTGATGATACGTACATTCTCGACTCTGCCGAAAACGCCGGGGTTGAGCTGCCTTATTCGTGCAGGGCTGGAGCTTGCTCTACTTGTGCCGGGAAGATGGTGAGCGGTGCAGTGGATCAGAGTGATGGCTCTTTCCTTGACGAGAACCAAATGAAAGAGGGTTATCTACTAACCTGCGTATCATACCCGACTTCCGATTGTGTGATTCACACCCACAAGGAAGGTGAACTGTACTGAATGCTGTCGTGTCCGGATCGAAGTAGGGCTTGCTCATGTCGTTTGTAGCTTTTGGCAGCAGGGGGGTGATCATGATGATGGCTCTAAGGAACTCTTGGTTGTCGCATGTAGTTTACTGGTGTATGCTCTTTGTTTTCTTTTGGTCTGTTGGAGATTGTGTTGCATGCTTTCTGCAATAACCTTCCCTGAAGATAATGGAAGACCTTGCTCAGGCTCTCCTGTCTGATCATTTTATTACCCAGATAGCCTTCTTTCAACGATGTTGCCGGAGAATCTAGGAAGAGGAAGACAAAAGTGTGCTGCAATCTTTATAGAAGATGATGAAGATTTCGCCGAAGTTGGACATTGTTGCGTGTGGAATCTTGTCAAAGTTTGATAGGCAGAGCTCTCACGTTATTGTCATAATTAATAATTTTTAGTTCCCGGCTTAAAAGTAAGTTTCACAATATCGGAAACTCCCTTTTTGGGCTAAAAGATATATATAAATAAATATATATAAATTATAGGATGAGTAACAATAATCAAGTTTAGGCTTCGTG
The DNA here is from genome assembly GCA_014182715.1 of Eucalyptus cloeziana. NCBI lineage: Eukaryota > Viridiplantae > Streptophyta > Magnoliopsida > Myrtales > Myrtaceae > Eucalyptus > Eucalyptus cloeziana. The sequence continues at coordinate 47,316,859 of CM024635.1, read as the reverse complement.
AATTGGAATGTATCTTACCAAAAAATGATTGTTTATATGGTTTAAGAAAAGAAATGAACGTATAGTATTTTCATTGTTCATGAAAATGTTTGGACATAAAATTGTTGTTGATAACAAATGTTTGACATAAAATTGTTGTTGATAACAAAGATGATTTTTTATTGGTTAATTATTTCAAGCAATATATATCAACATTTTTAAGAAAATAAAATTAAAATTATTCATTTTTTACGAATATATATATAAGTATATAGTTACACAAAAGTTACGCAACCCCTGCATTATTCCAAAAGTAAAAATAGTGGCATTATTCCAAAAGTATAAATAGTGATTTCAACAATAATCAACTTACATCCAAGTTGTTACCAATGCTTAGTATGAGAATGAAAATTGGAAAAATGGGCAGTTTTTATATTGTTGAAACAATCACCTCTATGATTGCATATAAGGAAGATCAATGTTAAGCAGCATTGGGCGATGCAAAGTCGAGAGCGTGACACTCTAATCAACTTCAACTAGAGAAAACATTTTGTTTATATAGTCATTATTAGAAGTTCGATTTCCGGTGGCTAGCCAAGTACATGCTGAATTAGTCGAAAGTGCTACCATGTTTTCATGTGTTTTTCCTCCAGAGAAGATGTGATTTTCTGGTTACAGCTTCTCAGAGCACATTTCATTCTCCCGCAGTAGACATCAGGGCGAGCCTCTTAGTGATTCCGACGAGAAGAGGGGAAGTTAGCCGAGACCCTTGAAGAACTCCAGATTGGGTTTGAAGAGTTATGAACACCAGGAAGATTAGCGTTCCGGTGGTTCTGATAGGTTGCCACACATTCCTCGTCGGAAGATGAGATGCACAGAATGTAGAAGAGGTAATCTTCGTTGCTGCTCTTGGTCTCTCAGTTTCCCTTGATTATGAGGCATGTGGTGCTGTTATAACAAAGCTTGAAGTGTGAGCCCAGCGTGGTTTAATGCTTGTCGCGCTCTTCTTTCTTTTTTCTCAGCTGCTCTGCTTCTTGATGAGGTTAAATCAAATGCTTTATGCGGATACCGTGCCTCGGTTGATAGTCAAATTCACAACCCCTTCTTCACCCTTTCTTGATTTCTCGATTGAATTGGTTTCTGCTGTGACATCAAGGGATTTTAGGCCCTTCGATGCGATATGGAGATGTTCATATCGGGCTGGGAAGATAGGCCTGTGGATTATATGGATGTGGAAACGTTGAAGAAGCTCAACAAGAGCAAGAAACTGGATTATATGGATGTGGAAATGTTGAAGAAGCCAACGAGAACAAGAAACTGGCAAGGAAGTACTATGCCTTCCTGGCTTCGGAAGCTGTACTTTAGCAGGAGATACCTCCGTCTTCTAGGCCCTGGTCTAACTAAACAAGGCCGGCAAGTTCCTTTCTGTTTGAATTCGACTGCTGAGCCCCTGGCATGGTCAGGGTCGCTCCGCCGTAACTGATCAGCTGCGCCATAGTCCCCTGGTTTTAGGGCATCTATGGCTGTGTACAAGGTTTAAGCTCGTCGGACCCAGCGGCGAAAGAAGATGAGTTCGAATTCGACGCCCCATATGATAGGTACATTCTCGATTCCACTCAAAGCGCAGAGGTCGACCTGCCCTATGATTGCAAGGCTGGAGCCTGCTCTACTTGCCACCGGGAAGATGGCGAGCAGTTCCGCGGATCAGAGCAACGGGCGGCTCCTTGATGAGAAGCAAATGGAACAGGACGACTAATGCCCGGTCATATTTGAAATGTTACCTAATGTCTAACAATGCTTAACAAGTGAAAATTGAAAAAGATGGGCCCTGCCCGTGCTTTTTATTTTAGTGAATATATATATGTGTGTACCCTCAATTTGGAAAATTCGGAAATGTCATATCTGTAACAAAAAAAAATGTCAGAAATGTCAAATCTGTAACAAGATAAAAATGTGGAAAGAACCAATTGATATCAACAATTAACGAATCAATTGATTAATAGTTGTGTAAATAAGAATAATCAATGTGAAACAACTTTATGCGATGCAAAGTTGAGAGCATAGACGGTCAAAATCAAATATTTTGGTTTGGAAAACTTTCCATATGAATTAATTAGTTTCTTGCTGATAAAATAGAATTGCTGTAGAAAATATCTGGTCTTGCACACCCTTTGGGGGTCAATTGGAATTTTGAAGAAAAACAAAAAAAAAAAAAAATACAAAACAGAAGCGGTCGGCTTAAAACCCTTTCTCTGTGGCGCTAGGGTTTTAGCGACAAGCTGCTAGCAGGAGGAGGGAAAGAAGAAGGCCCATCATCTTTGCCTTTCCCAAACTACAAATTACTTAAAAACCCATTCTCCCTCCTCCTCCTTCCTCCTTCTTCCATCATGATATTCTGCTCCGGTTCCATCCTCCTGCAAAACCCTAGTCCCCCCTCCGTCGGAAATGGTCGGTTTTGTCTCCGGCGCCGCCGTTGAAGGGCGGGAAGAGGACCTCGATCGGGCCGCTTCCGACCCGAAGGGGCTCGGCAACCCGCTCGCCCTCCTCGACCAGAAGATCGGCGACCTGTCGTTCGCCGACTCGTTCCTCGATTTCGAGTCCATCCAGGACTGGTTCGAGGACGTCCCCATGGATTCGGTGGCCCTGCTGCCTGGGAACTTTGACGCCGTGAAGGTTGAGGAAGGTGCGGAGGAGACGTTGGTACCCGGGTCTGAGCTAAAGCCGGGCGCTTGCGAGGCGGCGGCTGGAGTTTCGGGTGCGGCGGCGGTGAAGGTTGAGAAGGAGGAGTGGGGAAAGGTGGCGTCTTTGGGCGGTTCGATTGAGGACAACATGGGGAGGGTCAGTTTGGCTTGCGGTTCCGGCGTTCCGGTCGTTGCTGACGGTGTCTGTGTGAAGACTGAAGTGGGAAGGGATGATGGTGGGGTTGATAGGAGTTTGGTGCCTGCTGGTGGTTTCGAGAGTGATGACAGAGTGAATGCAGTGAAGGGGGAGCAGGTGATTGGTGGTGATCATGAGAGAGGAAGCAGTTTAGAGTCCGACGGCTCTAGTTCAGCTTCGTCGTCATCCTCCGGTAGTAGTGATGACGGCGGTGACAGCGACAGGGAGGAAGAGAGGAAGACGATGGAGGAAAAAGGACACGTGGATGAAACGGGTGAAATGGAAGAAGGCGAAATACGGGAACTTGAGGGGGGAGAGGAATCTGGTGAGGAGAAGAATGGTGACGACGATAAAGACAGTGATGAAGATCGTCAGGATGTACAGGATATGGTTAGTTGGAGTGATGTTGAAGATGAAGATGATGGTGTTGCTGGCACTGGTGCTAAGGGCGGACCCATCAGGTCAAAAAATGAGGTCAAGGTAAATTTCGATTGTTATAGCTGATATTTGTTTTGTTTTTTGATGCTGACTTTTTTCCTCTTACCTTTGCAACTTTGTTGGAGTCATGATGAATGCTAGATTTTGTTGAGTAAACTAGTGCAGTGGTTATTAGAGACCATATTGACATTCCAATTGATGTAGGGGTACTGAATTTGTTCTGTGTTATTGTTCTCATATGTGGATATTTATTGAGTTTGGGAATCTGCTGTTACCATCTTCATAATCTGGTGTCAGTAGCTTCGGTTGTTTAGATCGAGTGGTGGGACTGATCAGTGTAAATTCAAATTATTACTGGATATGATGTGACTATAGCTGTTTCTTAGATTCTTCATTGACCTTCACAAGCTTGACAGGCAAACCTTTTTTCACCTAACTAGCTTATTCTTAGGTGTCTGTACAAATTTATTTCACAAGTAAGCAATTTGTCGGTGGTGATGATGCAAATTATATAGCTATAGTGGTTTTTTGACATTTTCTGTCTTTTGGAATTGCAGGATCTCCCTCCAGTTCCTCCTGTAAATGCAACACTGCAGCCGCATCATCAGATGTCGCCAGTTGGAGTTGTTCTATCGGTATAGGCCTATTCCTTATACTTTTTTTACTCTTTGAAGCCACCTCATGATATGTATGATCAACTACTGTTAGAAGTCCATAATTTTGGTATAATTAGAAGTAATCTACATTCAGGATCATTTTGCCAAAGTTTGTTTTGTTTTTCTTTTGGGCAAGATTGTTTAGTAATGTTACTGGAATGATTTACAGATTTTAGGATCCCAAGTTATTGTTGAAGGGGTGGAGAAGCACAATCCTCTTAATGAGGGCTCTATCCTTTGGATCACTGAGACCAGAACCCCATTGGGGCTGGTGGATGAAATTTTTGGACCCGTCAAAAACCCTTACTATATGGTAAGATACAATTCAGAAGCTGAAGTCCCTGCCAGCATCCACCAAGGCACTTTGATCTCTTCTGTTCCAGAATTTGCCAGTTATGTGCTTAATGAGAAAAATCTGTACAAGAAAGGATATGATGCCTCAGGTGAGAATGACGAAGAGTTGTCGGAGGAGGCAGAGTTTTCAGATGATGAAAAAGAGGCCGAGTACAGGAGAATGCAGAGAATGGCAAAGAGGGGCACCAACATGGATGACCAGAGAGCTGAAAACAGGAAAAACAACAAAAAGAAGGTCAGAAGTAGGGAATCGAACTGGAAAAATGGTAAACCTTCACCACAGCAACTGCCGGCAAGAGTGGTTCCTCCCGTATCAAATCAAACTCAGCATCAAATCTCACCTAGAGCACCATCACTGGACTACAGTAATTTCACGGCATCCTCTGCCATCCAACCAGGTAATATGGGTGGAATCGGCACGAATTCACCATTTCCGCTTATGCAGCCGAACAGTGGCTCCATTCTACCGCTACATGAAACTTGGATGAACGGCTTGCCCTTGCAACAACCAATGGGTGCTATTTTTGCTAATGGAATTCCAAATGGAATGCCGTGGCCTCCACGTGGTAGTCAATTTCCATTTCAAATGCCTCTTCCCAACCAAATGCCATTTCAGCAGCAGTTTGATCTGAGCCACGGATTACTTCCCAACATGGTCCTACCAATGGGGCAGTCAAATGCTTTACGGCCTGGTTTGGCATCTTGGCCCAATCCCATGGGTCAAAATGACTGCAACCAAATGACAGTTGGGGTTGGTGCATTTGGCCAAAGTAGTCATCCAATTTTCAATGCTGGAGGACAAGGGTTTCAGTTCAATGGAACCCGAGTTGATCAGACCAGCTATGCACAGCCACCTCCTGCAACTCCTTGTCCAGCTGATGCTCCGGGGCCATTCAAGCAGCGTGGTCCATCCTTTGGCCGTGGGAAGAAACCATATCGTGGAAGAGGTGGTCGATTTTCGGGTGGTAGAAGCCAGCAGCAACCTCGCTGACAATTGCGGTTGCTGTTCGTAGTGTTTGTGCAGTAGTTTGATTGCAGGCTGCGGCAATCATGCCTCGAGCCCCTCTAGCTGGAAAGAACGTATAATGTGATGCTGCAGGGGAATCAGTAATTCGTAATTTTCTGGTTCAATATGAGAAAATCTTCCAGATATGTAAGCCAACTTTGTCTCCAGTGAATTTTGTTTTGTGGGCATCACATGTTTTATCTTTGTATTTAGAGTTTCTATTCACAATTTTTATGTTCACTCACTGCTGTATTGATGCGAGACATAGTTTCAATATATATATATATATATAAAGCTTCAGAGATTAGAGATCTTCATGATAATTGGCCAGAGAAAGTAAACTTACAAAAGAACGTTTGATGTGCTGAAGAAGTGGTAAGTCACAGGTTGCGGTTCAATATGAGAAACTCTGCCTCGTCATGTTTAGCCGACCTGGTCTCTAGTGAATTTTTTGTTTTGCGACGCATCGCATGCTGTCAGTGTCTACTTGTACATGCTGGCTCTCTGCTGCATTGATGCAAGGAAATCATTTATACGGGAGACATTAGCCTTCTTGAATATTCCTGGACATTGTCGATAGCGGAGGAAAAAGTTGTTGGGAGTATGACACATTGAAATGTATCTTCCATGAGAGGACATGATGTGCGAAGTGCGAACCCTCCTGGCTGAGGAGAGACGGTCGAGTGATTAAAACTGCTGTCCGATGATTTTTTCCTTTGTGCTTGTTGCATTTCTTTAACTTTGATTAGTCAAACGGGTGCCTCTAATTGAAAGTGATCCGACCCAAACTAAGCCATTTTCATGTGATGCAAATTAGTAACTCATACCAATTTATATCTAACCCCACTCAATTCATATTATTAAAATATTTATATATTTAATCGATTTCAGGAAAATTCATATCCAAACTAAGCGTGGAGTAAACGAGTGCAAGATGCAAAATGCTAAAAAAAAAAAAAAAAGAGCACGAGATCAAGAGAATCATAGAAGTGGGTTAAGTTTGAGTTATTTGTGAATTCATTTAACATACACATCTTAAATCCATTTATGATTCAAAAATTGGGCCGAAATTTTTTTATGATCAATTTATTAAATATAACTAATTCATATAACAATTCAGCTCATCAAATATAATTTTTCTTGATTGGGTACCAAATATAGATTTAAGAAATGAATTTATGAGTCATTTTTATATATCTAACTTTAATTGATGTGATGCGATCATCAATTACTGGCCGTCTCAATTTGCAGCTAACAGTAAGCAAAATTACAGTGAAGAGGTCAATAGAAGCGTCATTTTCATACATAGAGAAGACGCAAAACCGTTCTTCGGTGCCTTCTAAATGGCGACGGCTGTTTGTTCTTCAATTAATCTCTTTATTCTTTTTATCTATTATTGCTGATGTAGACCGTCGAGAATTTGAGTTAGCGCCCGGAAATTTGACGAGGATTAATGTGCAGAAAAGATCAAACTCATCTTACAAGGAAAAAGTATCTAATGAACCGATCGCTTCGGCCGGGAAGAACACAAAGTCACTGCTGGAACCCAAAAAAATATAAGGGGCAAAACAGAAAATACGAACCAAAACCACAGAACCCTAGCCACGGACACCAACGACCATGGCTGCGAGATGTTGGATTTAGCAGCCATCGCCGGGTCGAGTGCCATGGACGTAATGACAGAAGAAGAGAGTTGCTCACAGAGAGACCACCGCCATGCGTGACTGCCACTCATCTTGTTCACAGCCTTTACCGCCCCAAATCCAAAGAATCGAACCTTTGCAATCGCAGCAGCACTCTTTGGTCCGAATGAATTCAAAAAGCCTTATCAACCAAATGATATGCGCACTCAAACCAAATCTTCACTCCCAGAATAACTCCAAATCAAATATTCTTCTGTCTTTACCCACTTTTTCTCTCATGTGAACATCTAGCTCCCCATTAAACCTTGAGAGGACCTCGCAAACTTTGCACCCATGGCAGTCCTCACAGCCCTTGCATCCGCTGTGCTCTCTGGCCATCTCGATTGGCATGGAAATTTTGATTAAGAGTAACTTGTAGAAAGCCAGCCTGGCTCCCTCAGCCTGACCGCCCATGGCTGTGAGCTGAGCTCAACTGGCCATTGCAGCATTGAGCTCAAGCTCAAGCAGCCACAGTCGCAAACTCAATCTCAAGCAGCCATGGCAACTGCAAGGGGAAGGAGGAGGGAGGGAGGGACCTATGTCATGGGCCACATCAGCATTTTTCTAGAAGGCACCCGTATTTTGTATGCCCCAATAGCAGTCATGATGTTTGTACTCTGTACGGGTTCGTGGGAAAAGAGATTTACTCTATATGCTAGTAAACAGCCTCCATCATACATAGTAGAATAGTACGTGGACCAAAAAAAAAAACTTTCTGGATTTTCGAAACATTCGCAAAATCATAGCTTTCGCATTTCAAGGAGTACCTAGAAAACCCATAATAGTAATGCAGCAACTTTTGATCAGCAGAGTAAATATATAGGAATGGATATGATCACCTTCAGGAAAACAGAAGGGTCACAGGAAAAAGCGCCCAGAAAAAGAGAGAAACATGAAAATGGGTGATACAAATTAATAAACAAACAACTTTCAAGGTATCTAACACTAATAAAACTCCCTCCAGCGCTAGTAAGGGCGGTACCTTCGCCCTTGGCCACTATCATTATTATGTTTTCCCCGGCTTGAACTGCCACCACTCTTGTTGCCACTCCCACCAACAGGCCTGTTGCTATTTCTTTGATGTGAAGGTGGAGTAAGAGGCTGTGCTCCAGGCTGCTGCCTGAATATTTCCATGTCCAAAAACAAAATCAGCAAGAAAAAAGGTCTCACGGAGCAATATGACCCAACAAAAATGCCCATTAAGAATTAAAGCTAACATGAGCTAATCTTTTAGTTGCATCATGTAACTTGCGCATGACGGACACTATGCACGTGCCCCTTATCCCCTAGTTATGTAGAGAATCATGATAAGGACACACAAGCATGAGTTTAACACTTTGACCAAACATATGCTGCATTCTGAAGACAAGTCATGGTGAATTAAGACTTTCCTATTTTGGCCAAATGGACAAAATAAGGCTTTAATCATTTGAAAGGCTCAAAGTTAGGAATACTTCTCCATCATACTCTAAAATTTCAAGTTAAGCGCATACACTTCACCTATAGTCTAAACCGTCTTTCACTAAAATACTTAAGATTACACTAAGGTAAATGTTTTCTCCTTTTCACATGGACTATGACATTTAGAAATCTCACAGCTTTCATTCAGCAGCAAATGCATATCATCATGATTGCTGGACCAACCTTCAGCAAATAAGTTTCTCAAACTCCAACGATCAAATGAAAGCGATTACAGAAATGCATTATATCTGAGACCCACATTCACTTAAGACTATCCACAGCAAAAGAATGGCCAGTTTAAAGGGTTCTCCACAAAGTAAACATGTCAAACAGTACTCAGAAGGGATTAATGCAGCTGACTGACACTACTCATTGAAAACAACCACCTTTAATTTTTCTTTAAATATAACCCCACAACAAAATAGGGAGAAGAGGTGTATAAAAGACGGGCATTAAAGTCCCTCCCTCCTCAAAAAAACACCCTGTGAGCAATGTACCAACAACTTATCGGCTGCAATGTATATCAGTCTCACAAAACGAAAAGCAGTGCCAAAGAAACAAACATCTAGAAGCCAGCACCTCCAATGAGTAGAAAAGTGTAGATGGGCTTACAAGACATATCCAATCCTTCCATCAGGCAAAAACATTGGCATCATTGCCATACCAGCAGGGCTTGGTCCTCTTCCATATATCATAGGCTGTGTTGCAACAAGTAGAATTTCAACATCAGTGACATTCCAATAATTAAAACAGATAGTCAGTCAGAGAAGGCAAGAGAGTATTCTAAAACAGCATAAGCCTCTCATTCACAGATTCCTATATTGCATCACTCAAGATCATGATATGCACAATGCCCACAGAAACAAATTACAGCTTGTGGCTCATGATAAGTGGATTAAGCAGGAAACAAGCCCATATGATTATGGATAAAGCAAAAGGGAAAAGTTCTCTTTTTCATACTTGTACTTTCACTTTTCAAGTATATGTATTTTAATTTGTCTAATCAAGTCCTACTTTTACAAAGTTTCTAATCAAGTCCCTCCTACACCAAGTAGGACGGATGTAGTGGCAGATGATGTCGTAGTGCAACGTGAATAAAAATTTTCCAACATGGACATGCCATGAGCATCTACATTAGTTGAATGTTATCCACATCAGACTCTGGCGTCATCTAAATTGGCTAAATTTGTCTACACAAAGGGCATCCGCATATTTTATTTGCAAAATTACATCCGTGAATTGATCAGATTTAGCTTTAGAGGGACTTAATGGAAAAAATTTTGGAAGTAAAAGCACTTGATCAGACATATTAAAAGTACAGGGACTTGGTGTGAAAGTTCGGGACAAAAATAAAGTTCTTCAAAGCAAAAATAGACAACATGCAAATTAGGATTGCAAAACTCCAAGATAATATGAATATCCTTTCAGCCACTGCTGGTTGACTCTCTCGCACTTGAACTTTTGTGAGAGATTGCACAGGTGTGCTGCTTTGCAGGAGGTACTTTGACATCACTCAACAGCAAGCAAAATTTAATATGATAAGACACTAAATAATAATCTGGCAAACTGCCAGGCATCCCAACTTTGAGCACAAGAGAGCCAAATTAATAGAGAAACCACACAATCATCCAACTGAGAAAGAAATATAAGAACGACAGAGAACTGATTAGTAAAAGTAATCAGCTATAGGCATGTTTCTAACCAGCAGTAGATGTAATAATTATTTTGAAGCAACAGCAATGTCACCACTCAAATGTTAAAGCTGTGTAATACTATCACATCATGACCGGCAGAAGTATCTCAATAAGATAATGGAAATACTTTGAAAAAACATAGTATAAAAAAGGTCACTAATACATCTACTCCAAAGAAACTAAATTAAACATCTCAACAAAACTAGAAGTTTTCTTACTTGTGCAAAGCCTGCTGCACCAAAGCCTCCTCCTAGAGAACCATATGCACCCCCAGGTAGACCATAACCAACACGGAGTGGATAACTTGGAAGAAGGCCTGTCTTCTGAGAAGATGGGCCTGCTGCAGACTTCTGATCTACTTGTGGCTTTGCAAGAGAACACTCCAGGACTTGTCCTAAATTAAGCATGAAAGCAAGTGCTTACTTAATCATTTAGCCAAGAAAAACAAAAAGGGTATGCACAAGGAAGCAAAAGTTACCATCGAGTTCATATTTTTCTGTGTTCTTCAGTGCTTTCATGGCACTGGACCTCTCCCCAAAGTGTACAAAGCCAATCCTATTTTTCTCTTGCCCAACTTTTGCTGGTGGCAGAACTATTTTGGTTATCTTTCCATGGTGCTCAAATAGCTTCTTTAATTGATCTTGTGTCACATTCCTGGGAAGGTTCTTCACATATACTGCCTTCACCTGCAAGAGATGAACTTAAAAGTTGAACTTCAGTTAAATATTCACCAAGAGATACTAAACCAATAATGTCCAGCATGAGTGAAACATGATGTACTTTTCATTGTCCCATTTCAGATGATAGTTATTTGACAATCAAGCACCAGATGCAGGCAAATACTAGCTTAGTTGCAACCCCAATGCCAAAGAAATAATATCTCTAATGCTTTTTATAAAGGGATAGACTAGGGCCAATGCTTCACCATAGTGTGTCCAAATCATCTGTTGTTCCCCTCCTTAGACTTTAAAACAAAAGGCCTCCAACTCATCCTCTTGTCATCCATAGATAGTATCCAATAAGCAAGCCCCAGGTACTCAGTAATTGCTTCTTTGCTTTGTTATCTATACTTTGTGGCCAATAAGACCAACAAAATTTGCACAGCATGACCACGCACCTCATCAAGACTAATAATCAGGGGAATGATGAGATGCCATAAGGTCAGAAGTGCTATTCGTACCAACTGGAGCCAAAGTTTTAATTCTCTCCCTCTCCCTCTCCCTCTCCCTCTCCCTCTCCCCCTATATGTTACAAGGCATTCACCCTTCAAGATGAAATCAATAATATGAATGACATGGAGAAATATGCATATAGTGGGGAAGCACAACTCATAGACAAGTCAGCACTGTAATCCACATAATAAACAAAAGCAACTTAGGCTTCAATAATCAAATCTATCCACGAGATGGTGTGCAGTTGATTGTTCAGATCCAGTCTCATTCATTGCCAAAACTCCTTTCCTCCTTTTCAATTTTCATTTGGTCTCACTAGCTCCACCAGTACATACCTACTAAAGTACACAAAATGTGACTCACTAGTCACTAGGTGGTCCCAGAGCTTAAAAAGATTAAGGCAATATGATCAAATTTATCTGGACAGCTATGCATCCAACCCCTTCCCCCCCAAAAAAAAAATAAAATAAAAAAAAAATAATAAATAAAGAAGCAACAAGGAAAAAGAAGTCATCTCTCTGGGTGCGTTTGGGATCTGCTTTGGGAAGGGGCTTTGGGTGTCCAAAGCCCATTTGGCCAAATATCTCTCTCTCTCTCTGATTTACTTGGGCAGTAGCTGAGGATCTTTCTTTTCCAGCCGATATATAATGGTGATGCGTGTAGGACACTCTAAGAGATAAATTAGATATGAAATCATACACAAGAAGAACATAAAAGAATTAAAAATGCATTAAATGTCCTCAATCTCGATATTATCAGAATATAGATAAATTAGATTGGTATCACGGCGAACCTGAGAAGAAGCAGAAGAATCAGAGTTTTTAGGATCAGCCCAGCTAACAGTAGGAGCATTTTTGTCCAGCTTAAACTTAGGATTCATCATCTTCTGTCTAGAATATTCAGCACACGCATGGTTGTGATAATCAATAAAAGCAAAGCCACGATTATTGCTAGTATTCTTCAAATCCTGTCAAGGAAAAAAGTAAGGGAAAATAAACCAGATTGTAAAGTTTCACGTAGGAAGGGGCGATAAAATTCCACATGCAGCAAAGGTGGTACAAGCAGAACTTGGGAAGCACAGCTTATCATGTCACGCTCCAGACCTCACTAACCTTCACCAACTCTATACCAGTCACGCCAGGTCCAATCTGTGTGACAACTTTCCTCAGATCTTCATCTCCCCAGCTCCTAGGAACATTACCAATAAATAATCGATGCTTTGCTTGCGACGTTGAACATTTTATTTTCTTACCCTGAGTAGCATATGAACAAAGTTGTATTTGAGTGGTCCTCAAACTTCTCACAATCATAACAACGAGAAGGAATGAAAAGAAGAGTTTACCATACTATTTCAGTAATTATTTCTTTCAATTTTCTTGTCAGACATTTTGGTTTTCGGCTTTATGCCTACTGTTTGCTTTTGTCAAGATAGGGACTATATAACATGGCCATATTGTCTTAGTACCTTAAAATCAGACTCATTCAGCTCCTCAATGGCTTTGGATGCCAATTCCACATTTCTAAAAGTAACAAAGGCAAATCCCTTGTTTTCAGCTGAATCTTTGGCTTTCATAATCCGGACCTACAGCCACAGATGAAGGTATAAATTTCCATTATCCTCAAAGAGGACGCAGAAAGGATATGTTGTAAATAACTGTGGAGTTCACTGTCTTATTCAAAAGAAAAACAGAGTAATGAGGCTCACCTCAGTAACTTCTCCAATGGACTCGCAGAAAGTTCTCAGATCCTCCTCTGAAGCATCATGAGGTATACCGCCGATGTACACTTCAGAACCATGAGGAGGAAGGGCAAGAAGTTCATCATGTTTTTTCTTCTCGTCCTCATCCACAACCATTGTATCATTGCCATCGAGCGTTTTATGGGCATTAGTCGCATTGGCATTATCATTATTATCCTCCTCCTCCTCCACCTCCTCCTCCTCCTCCTCCACTTCTTCTTCTTCCACTTCCACCTCTTCTTCTTCTGCCTCTTCCTCTATCTCTTCCACTTCCTCCTCTTCTTCTACTTCCTCATACTCAACCTCTTCATCCATTTCCTCCTCAGGATCATTCTCTTCTTCAAGGTCAACCCTCTCATCAGATTCAACTGGCTTTTCCGGCTCAACTGGCTTAGTAGCTGATGATGCATTTGCCTTTGCCCTTGGCATTCTAGGTATCTAACAAGAAAAGCTTGCAAGGCAACTGTGGAGAAGGCAAAGGGTCCAGAAGAATCCATGGGAAGAAGAATATAAATATCGAAAAGAAGAAAAGCAATAAAGGTGATAAGGAAGATCAGAAGAGCATCAAACTCAATTGAGCCAGTGTTATGAGATATGAAAGGGAGTGTTGCCACGTGAAAGAGTTATTATTGGAGATCATGCTAAAATAAGTAGGACTCAGTAGAGTCAGGCAAATTGATGTCTGAATGACAAAAATGGATAGTAAAGGTCGGTGCAATTTCAAGAAATGAATCTTGAACAGAATGAGAATGCTGCAAGAAAGGTGATGACAAGTTTAGGTGTTCCCATCATACTCATTTGAGGGGCAAGCATCAACCCCATAACAAAATTAAGAATCAAAGAATCAGACGAGTTCAGAAGCTTGTGAGGAGACAGCCATGGTGCTTGAAGGTAATAAAAGATTATGAGACAATGTTAATGAGATAAGTCGTCCACGATTCTATTTAGAGCCACTCAGATAATAAGGAAGTGACTGTCCCAACAACTAGGAGATTCAAGCCAGAACAACTGTCCAATCTCACACAAATAATACCAGTTCCAAATTAAACGTACCAATCTGAGCACCTTCCTGCAATAAATTGATAAGGACTAAGATTGGTGGGGTACACGATATGCCAAAGTTACTATCAGATAGAATTTCGACGTTCGAAAAAAAAAAAAAAAAAAAAAAAGTATCATATTCTTCATGAAATCAGAATTTCTTGCAAGTGATATAACATGTTGGAGTGCATCATGAACTTATTTTGGTATCGCAGCAATTGCATACAAAGGCCCCTTAACAACATAATTAACATCATTGTAGAACGGTCGAATTCTCATAGAATCTTAACAACACGTGACAATTGGGTGAAACCGTGAAAAAGGCTGACTATACAAGGTTTCCAAAAGAAGAACAACCTAGATTGCTCACACGATCCCCAAAATATATAACCAGTGGCCTCTGAAACCCACTGTTATCGGTAATACCCAACATACAGTGTGCAAGAAATTACTGATCGAAAGAGAAGAAACAAATAATCCACATTCAGACAGACCGACAACAATTCAATGAAATGAATATGAGGAAGTGAAGTGAGGCCGGAGTAACTCATCCCATTTCTTTTCTATTAGGTAATCTATGAGGCAACCATATTTTATCGACGGGCAATGAGTTTCAGTATCGGCGGTATTCATAATTAGGATTCCAATTGATGAACATCTAAACATCCGACGAGTTCTTCTTGTTTCTCCTCGTGACGATAAATGACCTACTTAACTCGGCAGTTAGCTCTTGTATCGCCCGAGATTACATGTTCATCGTCATCAAACATCGAGCACTGGTTTCGTTGTTCAATCAAAGATGCCGCCAGAATTCACCGAAACAACTTTTTTTTTTTTTATAAAAAAACACCGACCCCCCATTTCCCTGATGATAAAACCCTCAAATTGAACAGGCCCAAGCGTCACTATCAAGGGGAAACGAGTTCTCCCCCACCGCAAAACGACCCGCTCCCAAGATCTAACAGTTAGGGCCGAGCATCATTCCGACAGAATCCGCACGGAAAAATCCCCAAAATACTCCGACCGCGCGCGCGAAATCGAGCTCGACCGAGTTGCATTTTCCCTTTGATCCGCGAATCGGAAAGCGAAACCGCGCGGGCGTCCGCTAAACGGAGAAAGCGACGCCACGTCTCACGCGCACGCGATTCAGAGACTCCACAACATCATGCGAACAGAGAGAGATAGAGAGAGAGAGAGAGAGAGAGAGAGGGAGAGTATACCGTATGGCGAAAGCTGAGGGAGATTTAGGGTTCGAGGTAGGCGAACGCGAGTGGAAGCTGAAGCTCGACCCTGACCCTCGCGCTCTCTCTCTCTATATCTCTCTCTCTCTCTTCAATTTCGAGACGACCACCAGCGTCGACTTCTCTCTCCTCTCTCTCTCTCTCCCTCCCTGCTGTTTTCCGTCCGATAAAATAATAAATTCCCATTTCCCTTTTCGAGAAAAGGGTCGCCTGATGGATTCCGAAATGAAGATGCAGTTGATCGTGATGATTCCGATTGTGGATTGTGTTTTTTCTATTCCGTTATTTCGTGGAAAAACAGAGAAGGTGTTGATTTGTATTGCTTGTAAAAATAAATAAATTGAAGATGTTTTTATCTTTCGTAAAAGTAGAGTTCGACATAAATACTGACTTTTCTAAAAGATTTAAGGAATATTCTCGTGACTTATGATTTCCTGTAAATGATCTTGACTTTAAAAATAGAACTTAGTTTTTAAATTGCAAATACATTTGGGAACTATTTATGGATTTTGAATCCATAATTGTTTGTAATAATTGTCGTTGGTGAGATATAAAACTTTCTACGGACTTGCGTTGCTACACCGCAACACCAATTTACCCGGAAACCACAATCATTGACTCTAATACCATTTTATTGAGGATGTAAAGTAGAAGTCCGATACATTTACTTGTAGAGATCGCCAAGAAAGAGCCCATCTCCAAGCCCGTTACCATATCCAATTTGATCTACTTTCACTTAAACATTTAAATTAATAAGTTATGAGCCAACTATAATAAATAATTATTATACATCACATCAATTATCCGATATGATATTTTCTAATATAACTCATTCACACGTACATCGTAACGTTTATCATATGACGGGTTTTAAAGTCTATCAAGGTCCCATCTATATTATTAATTAAAGGATTATAATGAATCATCACTTCTGATAACTAACATTTGTCACGACAATCCAAGATCAGTGAAGGACAATTTTATAGCCTCGTTAATTAATTCGATCCACCACGTCCTTAGAATTTTGGAACCTTCAACTTTTTTTGTTTGGCTTGTTTTAACTTGAAATTCACTTTGAATTCCATTAATGCACCGCAATCATGATCATTAAATTCAAGTTTTTGTCGTTTCAACAAGTCTAGGTCATCACAAAATATAGCTTGAGTTTTAATGAAGTACACAAGAAATTGAGCCGGAAAACTATACATGACAAGAAATTACAAAATGGCCCGACATAAATTTGCTCGCCAATAAGAAACAACGTGCATATTCATAGAGATAAAATATATCCATTTACTCCATCTTCCAATATCTTAACTTCCATTAGAAAAATATAAAAATGTTCTAATTCCAGTTGAACCATACATGTACATTGGAAACGAGTAATTGTCTGTTTCCGAGCTTTATTACAAAATATTTTAAAAAATTAATTTGAAATTACACTAACAAACTAATCCAATTTTTTTTTTTAACTTTCTTGCGTGGTCGTTTGTGTAGTAATTTAATCAGATAATTAACCTAAATGCAGTGCTTGCATTTGGAAATGATATTTGATTTCAAAGAAAAATGAAATTGAGAAAATTGAGAAATTTTCCCAATCTATTCAA
Organism: Eucalyptus cloeziana; assembly: GCA_014182715.1. Classification (NCBI taxonomy): domain Eukaryota; kingdom Viridiplantae; phylum Streptophyta; class Magnoliopsida; order Myrtales; family Myrtaceae; genus Eucalyptus; species Eucalyptus cloeziana. The sequence goes on along the minus strand of CM024635.1, from coordinate 47,299,913 downwards.
CTCATGAAGAATAGCAAGTTGCATAAATTTTAGTAACCACCCGACGTCACGACAGGAGAAAGAAGCTCCAGCTGACGTGGAAAATAGAAAATGAGTAATTGTTTGTCTCTGAGCTTTATTACAAATTATTTAAAATGATTAAATTTTAAATTACACAAACAAATTAACAGATTGCTTTTTCTTTTTTATTTCTTGCATAGTCGTTTGTGTGGTTATTTCATATGATTATTAATCTAAATGCAATGCTTGCATCTAAAAATGATATTTGATTTCAAAGAAAAATGAAAACTCGAGAAAATGAGAAACTTTCCCAACTTGTTCAACTCAAGAAGAGCGATGCGTTTTGTAAATTTTGGTAACTACCCTATATATATCTTGATAGGAGAAACAAGCTCCAACTGACATGGAAAATAGAAAATGAGTAATTGTCTATCTCCAAGCTTTATTACAAAATATTTAAAAAGATTTAATTTGAAACTACACTAACCAAAAAATCCAATTATTTTTTAAATTTATTGCATAGCCATTTGTGTGGTCATTTTATATGATAATTAATCTAGATGTAGTGCTTGCATATGGAAATTATATTTAATTTTAAAGAAAAATGAAAAGTCAGAAAATGAGAAACTTTCCCAATATGTTCAGCTCATGAAGAACAGCGCATTGCATCAATTTTGGTAACTACTTGATATCCCAACAAGAGAAACAAGCTCGAGATGTGGATAATAGAAAATAAGTAATTGTTTGTCTCCAAGCTGATTACAAAATATTTTAAATATTTAATTTGAAATCATACTAACAAATTAATCCAATATTTTTATTTATTTATTGCATAATCATTTGTGTGATCATTTCATATGATAATTAATCAATTGCAGTGCTTGCATTTGAAAAATATATTTGATTTCCAACAAAAATGAAAATTCAAGAAAATAATAAAATTTTCCCAATTTGTTTAGCTCACGAAGAATGGCGCGTTCCATAAATTTTGATAATTACCTTGATGTCCCAATAGGAGAAACATGCTCTAGCTGAAGTGGAAAATAGAAAATGAGTAATTATCTATCTCCAAGCTTTATTGCAATATATTGTAAAAGATTTAATTTAACATTGCACTAACAAAAAAATTCAATTGCTTTATTTATTTTTTCTTGCATAGACATTTATGTGGTCATTTCATACCATAAATTAATCTAAATGCAAGTGCTTGCATGTGGAAATAATATTTGATTTCAAAGAAAAGTGAAAATTCAAGAAAATGAGAAACTTTCTCAATCTATTAAACTCATAAAGAATGGTGCATTGCATAAATTTTGGTAACTATCCCTGATGTCTCGATAGGAGAAACAAGCTCCAGCTGATGTGGAAAATAGAAAATGAGTCTCCAAGCTTTATTACAAAAATAGATTTAATTTGAAATTACACTAACAAATTAATCCAATTGCTTTTTTCCTTTAATTTCTTACAATAGTTGTTTGTGTGGTCATTTCATATGATAAATAATCTAAATGCATCGTGTGACATCCATCATCAATTTTCAAAATAAAATTACAATGGTGGCCAATATTCAAAGTGGGATTACAATGAGGATCAGTAGACCACAGAAAAGCCAAGAAGGCCACTTTTGGGCGAAAACTCGAATTTTCATTCGCAAATCACAAAAATTTGGAAAAATGGAAATGGGCCACGGATGAGAACCCATGTGGGCCCAACGGGCCTCACGCTCAATGATGGGCAGCCCAATGAACCCACTTGCCAAAGGAGTCCATGGCCATCCAAGCCCACTTTGGCTTATGCAAAACTCCACATTAAAGTGCTTCCACGTGCTTGAATAGTGTCATATTTTGGTGTATGTCCCATTTGACCTTTCTAGAAGCTCGAGACAAATATGACAAGAGGGATAAGCATGTGAGAGGGACGCCCACCAAAAATAAGAAAAGAGAAAATGATGTCGCCTTAAGCCCAACCTACTTTCCTAATTTCCTATGTGCATATTTAAGGGATTAAAAGCCTTGGATTTACTTTCTTCATGAGTTTTCTCCTCCAAGCAATTACTAGGTTATGAGGATTTTGGAGGATTGCAAGTACATCCCATTAATGGCAAAAATCTTTCATTCTCTCTCTCCTCTTCATCCCTTTGGATCACACGGCCACACTCTCTCTCTCTCTTCTTTTATTTTTCCTCTCATTACCTCATTCCCTCTCCTCCCTTTAGCTAGTTGAACCCCCTCACCTTTTCTTTCTCTTGATTTCGTCCCTTGGATCTCACTTAACCGTCCACTGTCCACTATTGAGGCCGTCGTTCTGGCACCATCGTTCTCATTGCTGTGCTGAGCTTGGGCCATGAGTGGTGACCGCCCGGCCCTCATGCTGCCGTCTCTCTCTCTTATTTTCCCTTCGATTTACACCGCCACGAGCCCGAAAGCCATTTGCTAGCCATTGCCGTCGCCATTCCCAACCAAGGCCGCTGTTCACAGCCTCGCAGTGGGGCTGTTTGGAGGACGACTGGCCATCGCCGAGCACCGCCGCCGCCCTCCAGCCCTTGCCACCCATTTGTTGTCACTTGCGGAGCTTAGATCTCAGAGTGAGTGGCTTTCTAATCCTCGATTAGGGTTACGATTGCACTTATAACTAGGATTAGTATTAGATTAAGGAAATAATTGATCATTTACTTATGTAATAAGTGGGTTTAAATGATAGGTTATCGTGGTTTTCGATAGGTTATCGCAATAGGCCATTTTAATATTCGATGAGTTATTGTGATAGTTATGCTTGAACGCAGTAACCTATCTTGTCTTCGGTAAGTGTTTTCTATGTTATGAGTTCTAAATTGATTGGTGCCTATTAATGTTGACTTTAAGTGGATGTAAGTTCATGCAATCCTTAGAGTGGAATTTGGTAAACGTCCATGGCATTTCATGATCGTAACTAATTAGTATGCATCTAAGAATATGTGGAAATGTAATATGTTGAAGTGTTTAATAGATGTTATGGTGTGATATGCTATGAGATAGAAGCATGACATGGTTGCATGTACATATAGTATGAATATCACATACTCATGCATCAATAATGAGGAAGATATTGAGTGGTGGTATGCTCGTGTGATCACTTAAATATCCTGATGTGTATGATTATGTGGGATGATACTCGATTAAGTTCGGATGCTTCCATGTCAACGGGATGTTGTTTGTGAATGGATTTCGGAATGAAACTCTTAATAAGAATGCCATCCTAAGGCGTATACATACATGGGATGATGTCATGATTGATGGGGTGGGACAATGCCTGATTATACCAAAAGATCGTCGACCTTTGGTTGGCCGTGGCCTTAAGTGATTGTAATAATTTGGACATATATATATAAAATGTGCATGAGGCAGATATTTGATCATGTCTAGATTTTTAAATGGTATTTATGCATGATTATGAGACATTGCATGTTCTTATTTCTGCATCAAAGTATATAATTTATTGTAAGAATTACTTGTATGCTTATATGATGATGGCTTTGAGAATGTGAGATGACTGTTCCTACATTCCTGTTAATAGTTAAGACAAAGTAAGGGTTTTGTTATTGATTTACCATCGATAGATAACTTGCACATTTAGGGCAACTCCGAGGTGAATTACGTCCTTAGGCGAGGATTATGGAGCTTATTCACTGAGTTTTATCTTTTAAATGTTTTTAGGCCCTAAGCATGTTTGAGCCCTTTCGCCACATTTGGTTCAGAGGTCCCTATCGAGCAAAGTCAGGAGGAGACTAAGTATCTCATCAAGGGGACAAATGCTCATTACGAATGTTTTGCAACCACCGTTTGGATAGCTGAGGGGCTTCAAAACTTAGTTCCTCATCGTTTCATGGCCCGATACTTCTGGGTCAAGGAGGACTTGTATGGCTCCATCCGAGGCTTTGACGAGTCTTTAGGGAACCAGATATGGGACACAATGGAGCTAGATGTGCCCGACGAAGCTGTGTCTGATCTAGAGGTTGATCCTGACTTGATTACCAATCCAGAGTTTAGGGTGCTAAGTGGTAGTGAAGTGAATCACTTTTTGAAGTCATTCTTGTAATACTAAAGGTATCCCAAAACCTTTTTGGAAGTGTGTGGCCGCGCTTTTGAATATATATAAACTGGCGCGAATGGTGGGTGATGCATAAGATGTATGTAAGTCTAATGTTGTGATTATATATATAAAAGTGTGTTTTATGCTATCTCTGCGTTGAATGGTTGGGTGATTTGTTTCTAGTTTCTAATTCTACTTGCATATAATTAATGATAACACAAATGGGTCAGCAATATCTTATAGGACGTCACATTCAAATGGCCTAAGTGAACAAGAGTTATCGCATACCTGAGGGTCGGCACGTGACACAATGCTTGCATATGGAAATGATATTTGATTTCAAAGAAAACTGAAAATTTGAGAAAACGAGAAACTTTTTCAATCTATTCAGTTTATGAAGAACAATGCGTTGCATAAATTTTGGCAACCTCGATAGGAGAAACAGGCTCCGGTTGATGTGAAAAATAGAAAACCAGTCTCCAAACTTTATTACAAAATAGATTTAATTTGAAATTACGCTAACAAATTAAAACGATTACTTTTTTTTCTTTAATTTATTGTATAGTCGTTTGTGTGGTCATTTCATATTATAATTAATCTTATATTTGATTCCCAATAAAAATGAAAATACGAGAAAATGAGAAACTTTCGCAATCTATTTAGCTCATGAAGAACAGCATGTTGCATAAATTTTGATAATCACCCGATTTCTTGACTAGTGAAATAGGCTCTAGCTGACTTGAAAAATAGAAAATAAGTAATTGTTTGTCTCCAAGCTTTATTACAAAATATTTTAAAAGAGTTAATTTGAAATTACAACATCAAAAATTCCAATTGCCTTTTTTTTTTTTTTAAAGAATTTCCTGCATAATCATTTGTGTGGTCATTTCACATGATAATTAATCAAAATGCAGTGCTTGCATTTGGAAGTGGTATTTGATTTCAAAGGAAAATGACAATTCGAGATAACAAGAAACTTTCCCAATCCGTTCAGCTCATGAAGAATGGCGCGTTGCATAAATTTTGGTAACAACCCGATGTCTTCAAGCTGAAGTGGAAAACAAAAATAAGTAGTTGTCTTTCTTCGAGCTTTATTACAATATATTTTAAAAGATTTAATTTAAAATTACACAAACAAAAAAAACCTAATTGCTCTTTTTATTTTTATTTTTATTTCTTGTATAATCGTTTGTGTGGTCATTTCATATGATAATTAATCTAAATGTAGTGCCTGCATATGGAAATGATATTTAGTTTCAAAGAAAAATAAAAATTCGAGAAAATGAGAAACTTTCTCAATTTGTTAAACTCATGAAGAATGACACCTTGAATAAATTTTGGTAACCACTCGATGTCCCGATAGGAGAAAGGTGCAGTTGACGTGAAAAATAGAAAATGAGTCTCTGAGCTTTATTACAAAATAGATTTAATTTGAAATTACACTAACAAATTAAACCGATTTTTTTTTTTTAATTTCTCGTATAGCCATTTGTGTGGTCATTTCATCTGATAATTAATCTAAATGCAGTGCTTGCATCTGGAAATGATATTGGATTTCAAAGAAAAATGAAAAGAATCAAGAAAATGAGAAATTTTCCCACTCTGAAGAAGAACGGCGCATTGCACAAATTTTGGTAACTAAGAAACAGGCTCCAGCTGACGTGGAAATGCCACCTCACCGCCACGATGACGTGGCGTCACCTCACGGGTCGGCAGCATGTGGAACGCTCCCCCTTGGTGAGGAGGCTGCTAACCTGCGCCGCGCCTCCTCTCCCCTTCGCTCTTCCCTCCTCCGGCGATCTCGAATTTTCTCGCTCCAATTTTCTAGAGAAAGCAGACGCTCTCGGACGGAGAGGAAAAGGAAAAGGAGAAGGAAAGCGATGGCAGTTCGAGCCACCGTCTCGAGGTTCCCGATCGATCCGGACGCGCAGGAGGGCTCCGGCTTGCCGTGGGGGATCACGGTCACCCCCTTCGCCGCCAAGGACGAGAACGGCAACCCGCCGGCGTACGGATCGGGCGGCCACCTGCTCCCGCGGTGCGAGAACTGCTGGGCCTACTTCAACACCTGCTGCGAGCTCGACCAGTGGGCGTGGAACTGCTCGCTCTGCGGCACCCTCAACGGCCTCCCCTCGGAGTGCATCGAGAAGTACTCGCTCCCGCAGTCCTGCCCCGAGATGACGTCCTCCTTCATAGATCTCGAACTCCCCGGTGAGACTCGGCTCATAGAGTTCGAGGTTCTCTGCCCTGCGTTGTAAGTTTCTCTGATTGAAGTGCTGACTGTTGTTAGTTTTGGTGTCGTGTTGCAGCGGAAGGATCGGAGGAGCCTGTGGAAGCTCGGCCCGTCTACGTCGCTGCTGTTGATTTGTCGTGTAAGTTTTACTCTGTCTTGAGGAAATGTGCTCTGTCAATGTCCCGTGCTCCATTCTAGAATGCTCAATTCTGCGTTGAGATGTGGACAATCGCACGTTTTACTCTTGCTTCACTGAGAGAGTGATAGTTCGAGTCAAAATGCCAAGTTTAGAGTTCTTTGTATTGACTAGGAAAGAATAATTACCGAAGTGAACACAGTAGAGTTCATTAATTTCTGCTGCTGGAGGTCTCTGAAGAGCCATCAAGATGGAACTGGTCGTGGCAAATGCCTTCCTTCAATCTGGCCTTTCTTTGCCTATGTGCTTAAGTGAAATGTGTTTGCTCCTCCAAAGCTTGGTTGTTGTGGGATTGTTCTTGTAAATGTCTTCAATGATACCAACTATCAATTAACCTGACTATATGTGATGAACACGAGCCATGTGCAAGAACTGAGGATGACGTGGGATCTTGTTGCTGTTCATGGATTGGAATGGATGGGTTTAAGGAGATGTACACAGCTGTTGAGTTTATCTGCTCATCTGGTTTTATCTGGTGGTTTTGATGGTCAAAGTTTAACGTGGTGGCTGAGGGAAATGTTCTGAGAAACTTGTTTTGAAAAGGTCTCTGGTCCAAAGAGAAAATACTAATGCATTATGAATAGAGATTTGGCATGGTGTAACCTGAGAATTGTTTAAGTTTAAACAGAGTAATTTTGAAGAATCTTTATCTTGTGATAATTAAAGAGTCATATGTCAAAATGTCCAACACTCAATTTATGTCACATGTTTTCTGTAACATAATCAAAAAAAGAGAATTGTAATTAATGAGGACATTCTCATTTTTTGTTTGGAAATTTCCAACAAGCAGTGTGAGAGTACCATCGCAGATGATTTTGTAAGGCGAAAAGGAACAGCTTCAAGTTCCTGTCTCAAACCAGTCTGTGCTTGAGGAATTTGTCAGAGAATAGCTCAAATTGGTCCAGGTACTGATCAAGGCCTGTAATTGGTATCCGGGAATGGCAGGTCTTTTTACAATTAATCTAATCTGATGACTCAAAGGCTCGGATGGATATTTGTGTTGGACAACAAATATAGATCATCTTGTTTATAGTCTTCACCATCTAGACTGAGAAAAACAATTTTGTTCTGTCTAAGCGGAAATGCCAGGAGCCTTCTACATGGATAACTATTTGAGTTCCATCAACTCAGGCGCTATTTCTAAAAGACTTGATAACTACCATTTGCTGGAAAGACCCTTATATTGCGTTGAAAACAGAAGACTTGTTCAAGAGAATGCTGGTGATAAAGATGTCAGTAAAGTACATGGAGCTCACCACTTAGTGATGCAAAACACAATAGATGCCAAATCTGACCTTGGCTGGCATACCGTAGAAGTACAAGCTTAGTCATAAGTGTAGCCACTGCTTTCATGCTGCAGTAACTTAGCACTTAAAGTTTATGTATTTTTCAAGGAGGATTCTTTGTTATGGATGAGTATGCTCATGCTTGAGAAGCTTCAGCTTTTGTTGTTCAAATAATTTAGCACACTACTTGTGCTCAGAGGTAGGTAATGGTACATTTGATTTTATCTGCTGTGTTTTGGCTGAAGCCAGGTTTCTGTCAGAATTAGCCACTCCTTGTGACAAGTCCCTTTATCAATTTTTTAGCTTATAGGTGTGCTGCTTCTCTCTCCTTTTAAATCTTCAGAGGAAAAAAATAGGGAGTTTGGCTTTAAAATCATTACTTTTAATTGGAATTACTTGTTTATGGATATATCACTGTTAAAAGAAGTATTAATTTTTGTCTCGCACTTTTCCTTTTGCAGCATCAGAAGAATTTTTGGAACTTACAAAGAGCGCACTACTAGCAGCTCTAGAAGGTAGTGTGCACCTGGTTCAAAATAAATCTTGATCTCGAAAACTTCCTTATCCTGCCAAAGTTGTCATTATGGAGAAACTAATTTTTCATTGTCCGCTGCAGCTCTTGGGCCTGGTTCATTGTTTGGGCTTGCTACCTTCAGCCATAAGATCGGACTGTATGATGTCCAAGGGCCTGTACCAGTTGTAAAAAATGTTTTCATTCCTCCTGATTCTGAAGGCAGACTCCCGTTGGAGCTTGAAGATGTCATGCCTTTGCTACAGTTTCTAGCACCTGTATGCCACTTGTGAAATTAGAGATTTCTTTATTTGGTTTCTTAGTGTTGTTAAGTGATGACGAGCTTCAATTTACAGTATGCATGTTTTCTGGTTATAGGTGGAAACCTGTAAGGATCGTATTGCATCTGCTCTTGAAACGCTCAGACCAACCACTTCATGGGAAAGGAGTACGGCAGCTGGTCAAGGACTTGAGGGTGTTTTAATGGGTGGAAGAGGATTTGGGGTGGCGATGGAATCTCTTTTCAACTACCTTGGATCAGAATATGGAAGCACTTTTGCCTTAGGTAGGTGCTATGTCTCCATGGCTTGAGGCTAGGGGTGGTAGAGGAACTCAAATTCCTAAATTTGCATCAGATAGGCTTGATGACAAGATAATAAAGGAAGAAAAAGGAGTAGGTGAGGCCAACATTAGCAAAGGAGTTAGAGAATGAGTTACAAAGTGTTCTTTTCTTTTCCTTTCCTTTTTTTTTTTTTTTTTGGGCCATCTGCATGCTGAGAGAAGCCTTTGCCATTCTATGTTCCTGCTCCAGTCATTTTCCTCAACAGGAATACATGCATCCTAAAGCCAGTAAGACAATGGCATCTTCATGGGCAATAATAACCAATTGACAGATCATATGCAAAGTCTGAGCTCCTTTATCTCCCAGACAAATGCAAAGTATCCCTGTTCCACTATAACACTGACAACTGTTCAGGTTTATCTTTGTTTTAATCATTTTGGGAATTCCTGCAGGTTATAAGACATATAAACTTTGCCAATAAGATCATGAGCACTTCATGGGGCAATAGTTAATTTCATTGACAACTCGTACACAGCGTTCACGACTCCTTAAATAGCAGACAAATGGAAATTTATATATAACACCTGTTCACAAAAATAGCTTGTATCTATCAGCATTCGTGAGCATTTATCTCAGTTTATTTCTGTGACTCCATGAGTGCAGAAATTTTTCTCAAAGGTATTCATTTGATTAACTAATGTGACAATTGACGTGCTTTCATCTTTACATCTTATTCAACGACAGGATTATCAAAATCTTATTTAGGATTCACTTGATAAATGGGGGCTTATCGCTTCAATGTCTTTGATGAGGAGAACTGCATTCCCATCTTTAAGCACATCTTCCGAATTCCCTTTGGTTCTGAGAATGATTTCTTTCTTTCTGTCAAAACTGCAGCAAGGGTCTTTGCCTTTTTATCTGGTCCTCCTGATTATGGAGCTGGACAGCTGGATACGAGGCGGTATGGAGAGCAATATGCCAGCAGAGGAGAGGATGCTGATCGGGCTTTGTTACCTGAGCAGACCCCATTTTATAAGGAACTGGTAAATTTTTGGGCTCTCTCATTTTTGGTTGTTCAATCATTTCTCTTTTCTTCATGTTTATGGAAACAGTTTCAGCTTTAACATCACTTCTATAGGCAGCTGTCGCTGTTCAAGCAGGTGTTTGTGTTGACATATTTGCTGTGACCAATGAATATACGGATCTGGCATCCTTAAAGTTTCTTAGTATTGAAAGTGGAGGCTCATTGTTCTTGTATACAAGTACAGATGATTCAACTCTTCCTCAGGACATGTGAGTTTTAGATTTTGGAAAGTACTTTTGATTTATACACTTCATTGTGGCGTGATAAGATAAATCATCTAATAGAATTAAATGTTCTGAAACTGAACAACTAAAATTTTATACTTAAGTTTCTTCCTTGATTAAACTCTTGCATGTCAGTTGCCTGTTAGATTGGTTTAGTGGCCTGATCTTACCTTTTCATAAGAGCTGATATAGAATGCGGACACTTAACTTTAATTATCAATTATGTGTTGTGGCCTTCATGGGAGCTAAATCCCGATTTATTTTCTGTTACACAATAGTTATTAATAAACCAATTCTTGATCAGGTACCGGATGTTGAGCAGGCCATATGCTTTTGGTTGTATAATGAGACTGAGAACATCTTCAGAATTTAGACAAGGCCACTCAGTGAGTGATTGTATTATGCTGTTTGAAAAAAAAAAAAAAAAAAAAAAGAAAAGAAAAAGTAATTGAGATTCTTTTTTCTGTGGCCTTACAATGTGCACTATATTCTGTGGCAGTATGGTCATTTCTCTCCCGATCCGCAATATGAAAACGTGCAGCGCATAATTTGTTGTGATTCCTATGCCACATATGCATATGACTTTGAATTTGCAAATACTATTGGCTTTTCCAGGTTTGTCTACTCTCCATTTTGGGGTTGTCATCTCTCTTTAGTTTCTGATGGAAATCATCCTTTCTTTTCCCCTTTATTTTTCTTATCAATGCATAGATGGATGTATGCCAAAATAGGCCTCTAATATAATATGCGTCTGGAACTTGTTAGCCTGATATATGTATGACATAAGTTCACTTTGGACATCTGCTGGATTTCACTTTGTTTTGTCGTTTTCTTCAAGCACACTGCGCGCGCGCACACACATATGTAGTTTGCTGAGCTATTGTGTTATTCATTGAAAGTGTGAATTTAGCTGGTCAGGTCTTGGTCTTTCAACCGGATCAATATTTTATTTATCATGAACTAATTTGAAGATTATCTTAAGGAATATGGATTTAACAAAAGAAAAAGGAATCTCTTCTTTACTGGAAAAGAAATTTATGCAAACATGTGGTCACTAACGGTTTCTTTGAAGTGGTTCAGTCTGTGAGACCTGATATTGTCATTTTTGTCAGACGGTTCTTGGTTAGTATAAGGCGTTATATGCAAGTGAATTTTCAGGAATTACTTTATATATCTAATTGAGTAATAACCGCCACTAACTAAAATGTGGTAGGTGCATGGAGCCTTTAAGTCTATGATTTTTTTTTTTTTTTTTTTTTTAAGGGAAATTTCAAACCTTCTCCTCCAGTTTATTCATTTTCTTCAGCTTTCTTCTTCAGTAGATTCTGGTCTTTTTTTGATCTTTTATGTTTCTCCTAATTGTATTCTTGTTAGAGTTGTTCACTTTTCTTGTGGAATGATTTTTTCTAATTTGGAGCTGCTTCCTTCAATTACTCCATTGTTATTTATAATGAAACCCTGCTATTTTGTTGATATGGAGATTGTCTAATTGAATGGCGTTATCTATTCCAGACACACGTCAGAGCCTCCCGTCTTACAGATTGCTTTTCGTTACACTGTCGTAGTACCACCACAGGAGCTTGCAGATTCATCAAAGGGTTCAGGTAATAGGTATGGCCAATCCTTTATGATGGTTCACTTTCAAGGTTCACTTAATTTGACAAAGCTAAGAGGAACAACATTGCCTTTGAAGTCACATCGCCTTTCAAGAAGCAACTTTGTTGTTGACGTGAAACATCTACTTGTGTACTGTTTAATTTTTGCCCTTGTGAGCATACATTTAAATTGTACTTAGCCACATTGAGCAATGCTTCTTATGGAGTTTCTTTAGAGACTGCTACTGTGAATTTAGTGTTCTGTATATATAGTCGTCCAACATTTTCATGGTACCAATTTCGTGAGAGAATCTCTTGATGGTTTGCTGATAACTTTGTGTTTCCCAGTTTGGTTTGGATACGGTGGTCTGCTAGAAACATATCCTCTATGAAATCTATGGATTTTATTTCTTTCTGGGTCATCTCTTTCTCCATCCCGACGTTGTTCTCTGAAGTTGAAGAATACGTTCTTTTGCTTGGGGTCCCTTCCAGAATAATCCATGAAGCATATGTTTTTGTTGTAAATGAGATTTTCTTATGACATTTTAATAGTTGCAAGAATGATTACGTAGAGAAAGATGTAGATGTAGGACTTTTCAGCAAGAGAAGTTGGGGGCTCATTTATATTGCATTATTTCTTTACTGATTTCCTTGAGTCATGAATATCTTGTTGCTTTAAACATTTTCTTAAATGATGAAATATAATTTGCACCGGTCATGAAAAACCTGTAGAACTTTCATTACCTTCTAACTGTGACCTATCTAAGGGGACTATGAATGCTCCTGACATTGCATTTTACTCATTTATCTGCAGGTCCAGTTACTCCCTCAAACGTCGCCTAAGAATACGAACTTTGCAATACACTGCTGCCCATAATATGAATGAAGTCTATGACAGTGTTGATCCTGAAGTGGTTCTATCTTTACTTGTTCACAAGGTGATTGCCATTTGGATGATGTTCCATGTTTGAGTGATTCAAATGAAACAAATGACCTCTTGGACATAGATCTCTTAGTGTTTTTGGATGCATTATCTTTCCAGCCCTTATATTATAGGACTGTCCTTCAGAATGATCGCAGTTAGTCAGAGAGACATTGGTCTAGGTTATTTTACACTCGTTGAAAAAGGTAAAGCCTTCAAGTTGTCAACCAGAGAATTTCGTGATGAATACTGCTCTCAAAGTGTGTAACTGGAGATGCTCCAATAATTTCTATTCTCAATTGAACAATGGCTTTCTTGTTTTTGGAAATATTATTACCTACATAATGTCACAGTGGGAATTTTGTATTTTCTTCAACCCATCTCAATGGTTCTCTCTCATTACAAGGGTTTTCTCCAGTCTTTAGTGACGGGAGGGTAGGGGAAACCCTCATGTGGAGATGTCATCACATGAACTTCTGTTTTTTTTCTGCATGAGTGTTTCACTGACTATGGATGATAAATTTGACTGAGATACTAAGAAGATCGGGAACTGATTTGGAAAGCCTTAATTCCTGACATTGAAGCTGTGTAGTCATTTGTTGTGTATGTCAATGCCTTTATCTACTTTAAGGTTGTTGACGTTTGAACTTGTCGATGTTTATGTTTGTAGAAAGCTGCACACCAGCTTCCTAAGACTTGACAATTTTAATGTTAGTAACAACTTACAAATACAATCAAATTGCAGGTTATATCAGCATCTTTGGAGCAAGGAGTTCGGGAGGGAAGGATGCTCCTTCATGATTGGCTCGTAATCCTCACAGCGCAGTATAATGATGCTTACAAGCTCATTCAGCCCAAAAATGGGAGTCCAGTAAACGCTCAGGTGGATGTTGCATTCTTGCAATGCCCACAGTTGCAAACGTTACCGCATCTCATTTTTGCTCTACTGCGGAATCCTCTTCTTCGCTTCCATGAGGAAGGTGTCCACCCAGACTACCGGATTTATTTGCAATGCCTTTTCAGGTAATTGGTGCTTTGATACTGAAAAAAGTTGTCTATGAAAAATTTGCAAACCACTTATATTGAAGACTATGAAGAGTAACACGTGTGAAGGCCATTTAAGTAACATGTGTAGGCCATTTCATCTGGTGTAGAAACTTATGCACATATATTGAATTTAAACCAGGGTAGTGGTGCTTCTGTGTTAATGTGGAAGATTATGAGCTATATTGGTTTTGGCTTGTACTTTCATATTAATGGCACTGTGCTGTGTTATGCTTGGTGTCTCATCTCTGGGTTTTCAAAGGAAGTTAACCTGCATTGATCCTAATATAATTGGATAGTGCTGAAGTGGGATGTTTGCAGTGGATAAAACAAGATGAATGCGTCACTGTTGGTTCCTCAATGGGATGGACCGAATTGTTTGCTGCTCTTTATAAACTTTTCATCTCGGTTGTTCAGCGAAGTTATTGTTTGCACTTAGATCTTGGAGGATTATCTTTCTCGCAGACCACTTCATATCTCCTACACTTGCTCCTTTATATTTTTATTGAAGATAATGGTACTTTAGTAGCCAGAAGTTATGATATCTTGCTATAAAGTCATAACAGAAACTAATGAAGTCGGTATCTTTTGATTATGTGGTATAGTGCACTGGAGCCAAGTTCCCTTCACCGTGCTGTCTATCCTAGGCTAACATCCTATTCTACGCCCGACAAGCAAGCATATCCACGCCACTCATTGAGTCGGGCGGCCCTAATTACCAGCGGCAGTCCAATATTTTTCCTTGATGCATTTACTACTCTTATTGTGTTCTATTCTTCAACGGCAGACCCTTCACTTCCTTTTCCTCCACCGCATGATTGTATGTTTCTTCCCTTCAATTTCATTTCCCAATCGTAGTATACCAATAATTTGTCTGATTTCATTTGCTGCTTAAACTTTTCACCTCAGGCTTATTACGGACTACAATCAACAAATTGAAGCAAGACAGAAGCATAACTCCCAAACTCCTCTTTATCAGGGGAGGGCAGGAGGATGCGTCAGCTTTCGAGAGCTATCTCATTGAGGAGCAGGACGTTGATGGAAGTGGCCTCACTCACAACATGGGGTTTGTTTCCTTCCTCGAGGATATCACTCAGGGCGTGTTAGAGTACTTGAAGTAAAAAAAAAAAAAATGCAGCAGCCGATGGACCTCCAGTGCTTTGCAACCAGAGAACGTCAATGCTAAACTTTGTCTCCCAACAAGCGGCTATAGATCAAACGGCAAATGAGAGCTCAAACTTCTGGCTAAAGGGGCTTAGAGATGTTTATGCAGATCACTGTCGAGAGAGTCGATTCATCACATTGCTTGTGCTTTGCCTCTTTCTTTTAGACAGTGCTCTTTGTGCAGCAGTACAGAGTAGGAGAGCAATCTCGGTGGTTTTCAGTAATCACAGTTTGGGGATATAGCTGCTCTTTTTCTCATCAAAAGGGAACATTTTTATTTTTTTTTCTTTTAAGTCTGTCATCCATTTGAGTTGTGCCTGTGAGTTCTCATTGATTTGAACTTTAAATTCTGTGACAATCACAGGGATGCAGTATCATTTATTCACAGAGAAGAATCTGGTGGCGTTCATACATGACGTCTTATCGTAAACATCTGTCTTCAGCTGCGATAAAATAAAAATATATCAATCAAGATTGTGAACTTTGATATTTTTTTTTTTTGAATTGTGTCCGGAACGAGGCATCCGCCTTTTCCGGTGGCTGCACGTCGATGCAGATTTTCCTTAGATGATGGAGAAATTTGACTGAGAATAGAATTTGTGCGTTATTTCTCATAATGTTCGGAGGGAAATCTCATTGATACTCATTGAACTTTGTGCTGTCTGTCGCATATCTATCTCTCTGCATTTTCTTTCTTTCATTTCCTTTTTTAAGTCTAAAGTGATTTGTTGACGGAGCACCATGGGATGCTTACAGGGTCAGTGGTAGATACGCGATCATTTCGCTCACTCTTGCAAATCAAACTCTATCAGGCAAATAAAAAACAAAAAGAAAGAGAAATGTGACATTTATTCGAACTGAAAATCTTCCGAGGCTTGGAATAATGATAAAAGAAATCGTCTCGCGAATACTTCGTTTGAGGATTTAAGCGAGGAATAAATCCTTGGACAAAAGGAAAAAGGAAAAAGCACAGAATAAGTGCTTCGCTTGCCTTCCACTCTTCCACTTAAGTCTTAACGAATCGGTCCAATTCAACTCGGCCCAATCCCGGCCCAATCCCGGCCCAAGTCCAGCCCAAGCCCATCCATGGCGATTACAGAGTCTCCGTCTTCCACATAGTTCGCTTTCAACGCCTCTCTCCTCTCGCCTCTCTCTCTCTCTCTCTCTCTTCAGTCGCAGAAAGAGCTCAAGAAGTCTGCCGGACGCTCCCCGCATCTCTCCGGTAAGCCGCGCTCCGATTCGTGGATAAGCATTACGCGGCGGCGCGTGTGCCGGCGACGGTGCTCGCGTGTTACGATTTTCGGAGTGGTTTGTGCCGTGCTTGTTCGACATAGTAGAGAGTTGCGCCGGTAGAGTTTTTGGATTTCGGCGTTCTGCGCGCTCCGGAATTAGTCCCTTCGTCTTGCGCGCGGATTTTTCTTTCTATCCGATGAGTGAGGTTTCCTAAGGGTTTCGGTGGCTCCGCGTGAGCTATTCCGGCTGAATATCCGTGAAAAAAAAGAAGAAAAAAAAGAAGATGTTTCGAATCGGTCGAGGCGGTCGGGCTTGCGGCGTGCTCGCGTGGAGCTTGGTCTTGGTTGCTGAATCGCTGAATCGCAGAATCTTTTTTACGTTCGCTTAGATTATTGAATAGATTGTGCAGGTCCGTGAATCTACTGATATTTCGTTTGACTGAGCATCTGCTCAGGAAAAATTGTTCTCCATTTCTTTGGCGAGTCGTTTCCAATCTGTATTTCGTGTTCCATTTCCTGGCAATGCCGAAATGATGTGCACTCTCTTTGATCCGTGGAATTTGTCTTGGATTTTGACGTTCTTAATCATTAGGAACTTGGTTCTTTCGTCCCGATGGCGATGAGGATTGCTGCAAGACACGTTTCTCGTAGGCTCTCGAGCAGTGGTAAGATTCTCAGCGAGGAGGAAAAGGCTGCGGAGAATGTCTACATCAAGGTAACTGTAGAGGCCCTATCTTGCATTTGTTATGTTGTATACATGGAAGGGAGTAGCGAAACATTAGAATTTAAATATTCCATAGTAATCTGAAATTGGAAATGCCTAATTATAGTGCTTGTTGTTATCCGCATTAGGATCGACGACTCTAATTTCTTTGTGATTTACAAGTTTATGTGCCTAGGCCTGATGCGGGTGGTGTAGTTTCGGTAGGTGTCTTTTGTATTTTGCTGGTTATCTTGGTGGGCTGCTGACTACGTCGGGATTGATCTTCCACTCTTCTTTGGAGGATTATAAATAGCTTTTGTGTAGAATCATGCTTGTATGTTCACATATATTTTTGGAATTGCCCAAACCAGATATGCATATAGTGATATGAAATGAAATAAGAAAAACAAAGTTCGTAGAATTGTTATGCCCGATGCTTCCTGAGGGAAATGGGTTTTCCGTGCACACCATTTCTCTCCAAGTGCCGGCTTTAAGAGAATTGCCTTTCGATGCTAGTGTTGAGGCCTAGGTAGCAGGGTTTATGGGCTCCGAGCAGAACCTTATGTATTATACTTGTTGCCCTTGTTCTTACGAGGTGCTTGGCTTCCATAAGTCAACCACCATCGATGGGGTGGGTGAAGCAGTGATCCCTTGTTTACATTTTGAATTTCTGAATCTTGCTCATCGGAGTGAACAGAGAGTTAGCTTTCTTGGTTCAATTCTGGATATGTTAGTGATCCGAGTTTCCCTTGTGTTCTTTGTTCTCATTGGGGTCATTAGAGCAGAGCTTTAAATAGAATCCACATCCGTTCATGCTTTGCCGGTGTTTTGTCACGCAAACTGATGCATATTCACTTCCTCCAATGTCCTCTAGTGTTTCCAGCATTCTAGTTTTGAATTGGATAACATTTCTTCTCCATCTTCCCGTCTTTAAATATCTGCGAGATTTCCATTGTTGTCTCTGTTTTGCTAAATCATTGCTGTTCTAATTCTTTCACGAAATTTGTCTCCACAGAAAATGGAACAAGAGAAGCTAGAGAAGCTTGCACGCAAGGTATTGGATTTTGTCTCTTGAGTTTCTGACGTTCGACTTCCCTTGATAAAAGCTTTACCATATGGATTTCTTCTTCTTCTTCTTCTTTTGTTTTCGCCTCAGCTGATGGGTAATCATGTTTAATTTGATAGAATGCTATCATCATCGGATAAGTCGACAATACTTAGACGTGCATTTCATCAGAGCACCCACATTCAAGCACAGATTTTAGGTCATGGAAGTAATTCTGTGTTCTTTGCTATTACGAAATCTTGGGTCTCGATTCATACTCATTGGTCATGTTGCTAGTTGGATAGCAGTATGAACTTCACGGTCTGCGCATGTTTTTCTTTTGTTTCTTTTTGACTTTGTATGCTGTTGCCATTTAAAGCATGCACATTACGTTGACCCCCAATGCTCTCGTCCTGCTTCAACCATCATCGACTCCTGTGCTTAGGGCCCAAAACCAGGGGAAACATCTGGGGGATCAGCTATCGATGCCGCACCGGAAGCCGCGCCAGGTGGGTCTTCAGCCACCGAGAAAGTGTCGACCGACAAGGACAGGAACTACGCAGTCCTGGCTGGTACCATAACAGCTCTCGGCGCTCTGGGATGGTATCTCAAGGGCAGATCCAAGAATCCCGAAGAAGTGCAGGACTGATTTGCACCGATGGTCCCGCACCCCACCCGCCACCGGCGGCATTGATGTTTCGCTGTGTCGACCCCCTTACCGCAGTACTGCCTGATTGCGGCGGTTATAATAAATACTTGAAAGAAGTTTCCTTTTATCTTCACGCAGATCCCATTTCCTTGTGGTCTCAGGTCTGGCTGTAACTTTTCTAGCTGACTCGGACTCTCATTTTCGCCGGTATGTGCATACAATCATGAGGCTGATGTCCAATGTTTGGTGGGTTAGTGTTCAAGCAATCGTTTGGCTGCCGAGATTTATCGCCAACTGGGAATGATGCGATCGCGCGTGTTAACGAGGCGGTTTCGTGACTTTGGTTCCGATGCGATTTCATACTTCTACGTACTGGTCTCGTTCGCGATCGGCTCTTTCGAGGGTTGAGCCTCGGCTCGAGTCGAAAGTGGGCCTCTGAAGAGGGAGCGAGTGTTGTCTTCCGCGACATCTCTATCTTTGATTCTAAGGATTGGAAAATCTCTTGACGAGTCATTTATCCCAACATATAAATAAACTTCAATTATTTTAGAGGGCTCAACATGTTTAATGTAATCAACATTGCACCAGGTCCCAATGACGCTTCACCAGGAAAAAAGAAAAGAAAAAAAGGAAAAGAGAGAGAGAGCAAAGTGAACCGTCGAGCTACCGAGCTCCACATCAGAAACTCAAGTTTCTCTCAATTTCTTAGCGATGGCGATTATCGCTCCGACCACCGCCACGACTGCCACGGAGAACACGATGGTCGAGCTCAACCTCTCCGGCACTAAATCTCTACCCTTCCTCCCTTTGCTCTCCTCCTTCCCCGCTTTATCCCACGCATCGTCCCCCGCTTTATCCCGGGCCTCGTTCGCTCCTTCCTGCTCGTGCCATCAATGTCTAATTTAGAGCTTGTCGCCGGAATTCATCGAACCAAGAAGAAAAAACCAGAGGGAAAAATCAGGATGCCGATGGGGCTCCAATTGCAATGGCCTTACCTCGAGCTGCTTAGACGTGATGTACTCCTGCGGTGGCTCCGAGACCGGTCCCGCCACTTCTTCTTCGGCTTCCGGCGCCGGAAACGCCTCGTCGAGGCGCTCGTAGGTCGAGTCGATGTCGTCTGCGTTCGACATGGCTGTTGTCTCGGAGACGGGCTCGACCGAATCGCCGAAAAGCTCGAGAAGAGACGAGAGCGAGCAAAGGAAAGGGAGGAACGGGGAGAAGATGATGGATGATGATTCAATTCAAGGGAGGTTGGGGGTCATCATGTGGCGACGCTGCCGAGCCGACACGTTGCGACTACGTGTCCAGCTTCGAAGGTGAGCATGGGGGACTCGAGTTGCGACGTCGACATGGGAGAGTTTGCTCTGTTATTCCATTAAAGCGCAACGAGATGTTGAAAAAGAAGAACAGTTAGCTCTTTTTAGCAAATGAAAGTTGGTAAAAGAAAGTTGTTAAGTAATTCAAAACATGAGTTTGGGACTCGAAATTAATTGGTAACTTAATTGCAGATAAGTTGGTGAGTCACTCTAATTAAGGTTGGTAATTTCTAGAAGCAGTTGGTAATATTAATGTGTTATCAAGAAATGTGAATAAAAGTTTGTAAAGGACTAAAAAAGAAGAAGCAAACATCAATCTGTAACTTTAAAAGACAAACCCATTGATGGGGATCAAATCTCCACATTCTCAGAAGGATTGTGATGAGGATGATTTAGTTTCAATTGTGAATTTCGACTCCCGCAAGAAAACAAGGCAAAAGTCTTATAATATGAGTAAAGTATGATTGACAAAAAAAAAAAAAAAAGAGACAAAACTAATGGTAATTTTAGTAAATGATAATTTAATGAAAGAAAAAATTGGTGAATCACGCCAATTCATGTTGGTAATCAAGTTTGTAAATGGAAGAGTTTGCTAATCAAGATAAATAAAAGTTGGCAAAATAAAAGAAAATCAATTCTTGATAAGTAACTCGAATCTGCAATTTAATCCAATAAAAATTAGTAAGCCACTCTAATTTTAGGTTGATTATTTCATACGATACTTGTGAAATAAAAGAGCTAGTTAGTTATATATTAATAGAAGTTCATAAGTAATGCAAAAATCACAAATTTGCATACCGTAAAAGAACTTTAGTCATTCTAAAAAAGTACTAATAAGTCACTAACGAGCTAACCATAAAAATGTCAACTACTCGTTTTCTTTTACTAATTTTCCTTCAACACCCACTTTCACTTGTTGATATTTACCAATGTGGAAAAGATTGATGCATAAAAGATGAAACGGGCTTTTATTTCGACTTGAGCATAATTTATATATTTGACATAAAATCATAATTTAATTGAATAGAAATATCTAGGGAAAATTCACTTTGCAGTGGCTGTTTTCTAGATACATAAATGGTGATATTTTATTTCACAACCAAATCAATTTAAAAAAGGACTTGAAGTTAGGGATTTATCATAGATAATGCTGCTCCAATGCCCAGCTACGGAATGATAAATGACTGGACATAGTCAACCCCTGTCGTTAAAGGCTACTCTCCTTCCTCTTCTATCCTATCCTATGTTGTAGATAAGATGTCGCCAGAGTCTGCTGAGTTTCTTGGAAATTTCTCCCCAGAAAGAAAGAAATTCACTGTCTCTTTTCAAAGACGGTCTAGAAAAAGCCATGCTGACAATGTCCTGCTCCCTTTTTTCACGTGAATTCCTGTTCGTTCGTTTACTTCCATTGTGGACCAGAAAAAGAGAGAGGAGGGAGGCACAGAAAAATTGGTGCCCGCGCCCGCAAAAGGATCCATCAATCGCAGGACGTCAGGAAGAAGCAAACTTCATGATGGTGAGGGAAGCTTCCGTTAGAATTCCTTTTCGCCTTTGCTTTCTAAGAAACCAGTTTGGCCTCTGGATTTTGCCACTTTGTCTAGGCCCTGGAGTTCCTTCCATATCGAGTCAAAACGAGCAGAGCAGATGGGTCTCGCCCAAAAGATAGAAAGCAGAGATTTTTTCCAATCTTGATGGGGATGCGTTCCTCCGTTCGATTCAGAAACCTTTGCTTCCGGTTCAACGTATGAGCAGTGAGCAGGGCCACTACGGTTCCCGCAAAATCTGATTCTTGGCAACTGTAGCCCACGGATCCAGGAATAATTCCCTTTCGGATTTGGACCTTGAATTACTGACTTGCGTGGAGATTCCTCAGCGTCCGTCTTTTGATCACGACTGGTTGCATGGCGGTCGTCATCGTTTTCCGTTGATTATTATGGCCGATTGTTCGCACGCACGCACTTCTAAAATAGGCCCCTCGACGTTAACAGCAGCGAAAGCGGGGGTGTTCTGGAGTTTTTCTCCGTGAATTATTGGGTAGGAACCATCGAATCTCCCTCGTTTCTTCGTCTTTCTTCTTCTTCGTCGTCAATGGGGGCGCAAACCTTCGTTTTTTTCAAACAGCGTTTCGCCAATCCAGACTTTCACATGAGTAAAGATTGATCAGTAGAGGGAAGAGAGAGAAACTCACCGAGAAAATCAGAAACCAAGGAGAAAATGATGGTTATTCAAAACTTGGGCAGGCCAAAGTTTTAGCATTTTCCTGGCATTCCGTTTTCGTTTTCCCAGATGGGTAATCTTCAAGACTTTGAACTACAACCGGATCCAAGAAAGAACAAAGAAAAGAGAGACTAAAGAACACGTCTTTTGTACTGATTTATCATGAATTACCACCAAGACCGACATCCCCTCTGCATGCTTTCTCGCGCTTCTCCTCCTTGTCGTGTTTAACGTCGCCGGAGCCGCTCTCGCCGTGCCCTCCATCTTCTCCCTCTCCATCTCGGTCGTCTTCTTCATCGTCTTCAAGACACCCTTCGTCTTCCTCGATTTCGTCGGCTGGATGGACGAACTGCAATGTCAGACGCCCGCCTTCCCTCGACGCGTGAAGGAACTCCTGGCTCGGGAACCTAATCTCCTTCAACACGAATCGCCCGTCGTTGCGATACGACTTGAAGCACACCCAGGGCTTCCCGTTCATGCTCAAGCTCGATATCGGGGGCGGGAACCCACTCCCTATCGACCTCGATCGCCGAAACTCGTGGAGGCGATGATGATGATTATTATGAGGATAATACTGAGGATGCTTGAACGACGATGAAGCCGAGTAAATGTTCCTCCTGGTCATACCGGTGCCGGCGCTTTCTTTCTCTTCCTTGGCCTGCCACGCCTCAGCCAGCATGTAGTCCTCCACGTCGCCGAAGCTCTCGAACCCGAGCCCCTCCGTACACAGCTGTAGGCTCTCCGATTTCATCGACGAGAAGCTCCCGCTGCTCTTGTGGTGCCCATGTCCGCTACCGCCCTGAGAGCTCATTGAAGAAGGGCTCTTCGCGTTCTCCTCGCCGTCGCCGTCGCCGTTGCCATTGTTCTCCAACTCCATCATCAACCGCGGCAACGGTTCAGGATCTTGACCGCTGAAGTGAAGCTCTCCGAATATCTCAGTGAAGGAGGATTGGTGATCAATGGGGTCGTGCTCGCCGCCGTCATCGTTGCTGTGCGAGGGCATGAATTGATGATGATGATGATGATGGCAGTGGTGGTTCTTCCATGAGGAAAGAGATTCGAGAATAGAGGGGTTATCAGGTAATGTGCTGTCGAAGATGTGTTGGAGGCTCCCACAGGCAGCCATAGCTGTGCAGAGAAGTGGTTCCTAATTTAGCCCTACAAGTCTTAAGCGCTCTCTCTCTCTCTCTCTCTCTCTCTCTCTTTCTGAGGGTTTCGCAGTGAGAGAAAAAGAAAGAAAATTTTTGGGTTGTTGAAGGGTGGAAAGAGAAAGGGTTGGTGCTGCAGCACGGGTTTGCGATATTGATTTTTTGCGTGGGCGAGGGGGTTGAAAAGATCAAAGTGGGGCGTGGTGTGGAGTTATTAATTGGGGTGGTGCTGATTTTGAGCACTGGAATAGGGACGGGTGGTTGTGGTTGTGGTTGTGGTTGTGAATCGGGTCAGCCTTGTGCGTCTGTGATTTTTGGAGAACTTTCGCGTTCAGGATTGCTGGTCATCCTAATTTCTTGGATAGGTACTCTGGCCTGGTCAAACGCTCATCCGTCGTGGCGCGCTGGATAACGGTGGAATAGGGACGATAGTCATTGGTCGGTCTATATTGTCTCTTTCTTCCGGCCCCTTTTTTCGAGTCTCGTGAGTGAATCGGATCAAGAGATAATTTTGGCTGATTTCATATCGTATTGCGGGTTCGATACGATGGAATCCAGATGATTGGCTCTGTTTTCCAGCTCCAGGGATTCAAATGTCCCAAGAATTCAGATATTCCAACTGATGAAGATAAGATTACACCCGTCCTGAGAATAAGATTTTCTTTCTTTTCTCTACTGAAGGTTAAAATGAAGAAAGCTAGGATTTTTTTTTTTTTCCTTTTCATCTCTCCTTACCTTGGATTAGATCAAACTGGAGTTTCACTTGATCCCAGTGACAGCAAGCCACTTGGGCTGCAAGCCATGGTGCTTCCTAGACCATTCACGTGGTTGTGTGGAAAACCAATGGCCACCAAAGATTTGCACACTCACTCTCATTATCTCTCTCCAGTTCCTACTGTTCATGCACTTCCTGATCTGGGACACGCTTTTACAGGTGCCACAAAAAGATCTTGTCTCATTGACCTTCGGCGACAGCACTGTCATTTCAGTTGTCCATAATCTACCGCCCTCACCCGAAAGGGATCTGGGATCAGGGTCTCGCCCGTCATTATTCAGATACATTGCCTAGATTACAGACTGATGTCACCATCCGTGACAATAGGAAAAAGGAAGATCCCTAGAATTATTCTGGAATCTGCACATGCTGAGCGATCTTTTCTTGGCAATGTCCTTTTTCCAGAACACACTGCTCTTTTATCTGGTGCATGATTGTGAGGATCTTATAAGGGAGAGATTCACAGCCAAGCACCCATCATGTGCCGTTGGTGCGTTATACTTGTCACTGCCGGGGACACAAAGGGAGAGATATGCCAAATATCCTTCTTTCAAAAGTCCTGTGCATCACATTTTTAGGAAGTGCGGGTTTAACTTAATAACATGCCTAGCAACTAGAACATTTTTGACATGCCCAAAGAAGAGATCCTTCGTGCAGACGATGTGAATGGCTTTCACATCTTTCAAAGGACAAATCATTGGAGAAGACTGGAGCAGAAAATAATGACACCTAAGTCGCGATCATAACCATGATCCAATGAATTAAATGCCAGTGTAGAATATGAGATTATTTGCAGATGGAACAAGAAGCAGAAGAAACTATGTTAGATGAACCCAAACACAAGCTATTCATAACATCCAAAGCCAACAACCCAGTTTAGCAAAAGGAAAAACGATAATAAAAAGAGAGTACAAACCAGTTGTTATGCAGGATCCATCATTAGCATCTTCTAATGAAGAATATTAGCAAGCAAGCACCGATCATGAAAAGATAGACACGATTTATAAGGAAAACCAACCTTCACAAACCTCGACCTAAACAAATAATGTACTCATCAGTTAATTCTCTGCAGGCTTGGTGATTTGGTAGCTTCCATCATCGCCAGGCTTCTATCCATTCTACCCTTGAATTTATCCTGCTCAAAGTGCTGATTCCTCCAGTCTTCTCAACAGGACCTGGTACCTGAACCGCAGGTTCCCGCACATATATTTCTCTATTAAAACTTTTAATATTTGATTTCCCGGTTTGGCAAAGTCCGAATTTCCCTTTGCTCACTCGAGCTCTCGCATTAAGACCATCAAAATTATCAGCTTTGATTTCGTATCTTCGAGCTCCTTCTCCTACTGGGTCATCCTTCTTGTCAGAGCTGACAGAAACTTCAATTGCTGGTGGAGTAAATTCAATGCCAATCTGTGGACTCTGGTGTCCATTGTCATCAGGAGGCTCTGTATAGGTAGTTGGAGGTGACTCTAAATTGGAATCCTCCCTTTCTCGCAGCATCCTTATGATAAGTGTTTTAAGGAAGTTCATTACTTGAACTGCATACATTAACGCAGTCAAGGGATCTGCCATCTGCAATGATTTTGAACAATTAAAGGTTATTGCAGACTATATCTACATGAAGAAAGCTTTTTACATGGCTAGAGCTTGGAAGACCTGTATTATCATAGAGGAAAAGTGAAAAACAATACAATAACTAACCGATGGCATTCTGGCCAAAAGAACAGGAAAAAAGGAAAAGCTATGGCATTCTGTTTAAACTGTTCTATCAGGAGCAATTTAAGTATACTTCTGCTGGAAAAAACTTTACGATTCGTTTGTTTAGAAGGCTTTTGAAATGAATTAACATTAGCAGGATATATCCATAGGAAAATAAGGGCTCAATGTGATTCATCTTCCTAGAAAAGAGTTGAAAAATCTTCAGGTGTACCATACAAGCCTTACCTGAGTCATATTTGGGGCAAAAACCATGGCGATATTGCGTGCATTCATTTTGTTTACATGTTCCACCTGGGCAACATCGCACATCAGGTTGATTGCCCAGTCTAATAGAGCAGCTTCTGTTGGTGGTAGAAGCCTCAAAAGCTCAGCACAATCTTCTTCAGTCTGGCACTGCATCACTTGCTCGGGCGACAGAGAATCCAGAACACCTTGTGGGAGTTCTCTAAACCATGCCTGAATAAATTTTATATTACAAGAATGAATTAACACTCAGCAACATCCATCTAGAAAGGGAAAGAGAGCGAGAATCTGATAAGGAGATCCAGTCAAAAAAGGAAGCAATGATATTTTAGTTCATATTAGAAATGTCATCTTGCTTCCACCAAAAAGAGGACCTCCACCTAATAAACCAAAAAATGATAGAACACAGGCTCGAATAGAATACGCACATGGCATTTAAGGGCCTGTTTGTTTTCATTTCTTTTTTTTTGTTTTTGAACAACTTTTCTGTTTTTTTTGTTCTTGGGACAAAAAAAATGTAAAACGCGTTTGCCAGTGCGTTTTTGTTCCAAAATTATTTTTTATTATTTAAACACATTTAATGTAAAAGAAGTTAAAACGAAAAAAAAAATTGTTTTTTGTTTCAAACAAAAATCAGAAACACTTCTCTCTTTTTTTTCTTTCTTTTCTTCTTCTTTTCTTCTTTCTTTTTCTTTGGCCGGTTGCCGGCCTTGGCCATGGCCGCCGGCCGTCGAGGGTCGGCGACGCCGTCGAGGGCCGGTGACCTCGCCGGAGCGTCGCCGGCCCCTTGCGAGGCTTAGCCTCGCCTTGGCCGGGCGAGCTCGAGCTCGCCCGGATCCGGCGAGCCCGAGCTCGCCCCCAAGGCGAGGCCGAGCCTCGCCGCAGCCCCGTCGGCCGGTCGCCGGCCATGGCCGAGGCCGGCGACCAGCCAAAAGAAGAAAAAAAAAAAAAAAAAAAAAAAAGAAAATAAAGAAAATAAAAATAAAAATATTAAAAATTAAAAGAAATAAAAAAAAATACAAATTTACCAAACTTGTTTCGTTCATTTTTTATTCCCGAAACAAGTTTACCAAACCCTTTTTTTTTTTTTGTTCAAAAATTGTTCTAGGAACAAACATTTTTTTCTATTTTCATTCCCTGAACAATTTTTAAATAAATGTTACCAAACGCACCATAACTTGAAAAAAAACATAATTTTCTATACAAATAGTTCCAAGGTCATGTGGTATGAGATATATCCAGTAGCCGTGAATCAATGACACCGGGGATTTAAGTTTCTCTATGTGCACATGCCACACTGTTCCAAAACTTATGATTAGCCTGAGTAGATTCCATCAGAAACATGCGAAAGGCAGCTGGTCCAGCTGGTAGAGTCTTCCAACAATCCATCAACACGACGTTACTCATTGAAGATTGAACTGCAATATGATGTTGCTTTTGACAGTTTGCTAACTTAATTGCAGATGCCGTGCATAACATCAGGGTTCATGCTGTTACTTATATAGTTCTTGGAATTCCAAAATAAGCTATACATCATTTCAGGCTCTCTATTAATAACTCGTGCCATCTATACTGGCCCTCAAAGGTGGGCGTTAATGGCATGGCTTAGCAGCGTTGTAGCTTCAAAGAGAAAGTTAGCTAACATACAGTTGACTGGAGAACTAAATACAGATGATCAACCAAGCTTATTATAGTACCTTGATTAATCCAGCCAGGCAATGCACATCAATACCTTCCTGCATAATTCCCCTGTTTAACTGGTCCCTCACATACTCTTCTTGACTATTTTCTGCATTAATTCTGAATATCCCTTCTGCCTGCATGAATAAATAAAGAAGTCAAACAACTCTGGAGCAGATGTCCACTTAATTGGTTAGTTGCTAGAAAAGCATCATGCTTCTCCAAAGCCAAAGTCATGAGCAATCATGAAAAGCGTCTTTGAAAAGCGTCCTTACTTCTTTTCCAAAGTCAAATAAACATCAAAAAATAATTACATACCTGTAATCCTCCTTGTGTATACAAGCGTCTTTGCATAAGCAAGAGTACGGTGGGGATGCTGTTACCTCTGGAGTCTTGTGATAGCTGCATGGACTCCGTTGAGACTCCAAAAACATGTGTACTGCGTTGGCAAGGTTTAAACAACAAAATCAACATAAAGACGGTGCTACAGAAAATGAGATACATTGCGAACTTTTTAAGAAATACAACCAAAAAGGTGTTAGCCAATGATATCGAGTTACTATTGTAAGCTATAAGGAGAAGAGCTTCAATTTGTTGTGCAACAGGAACAGTTTAGCTAGCATTGCATTTCTTGTAATAACACAAAATCTGATGAGCACAAGACGACGCTTTTTGTCATGTGATTGGCCTCACACTACTCAACTACTGGGATTCGGATGTTTTTGACTAATTGAAATATCGCTTTATTTAAATAAATACGCAGTGAGCTGACCTAAGAAATGAAACATTACAAGAACACAGAAATTTCTTTCATTTGCACAGATTCTCTACCTCGGAATTTCATTTGACCCAATACCCGAATGACTCGACACGTCATTGCAAGATCACAATTCAGAACTAATACAATTCCATTTTAGTCACCTGACGCTCTTGACCCAAACCAGTATAAGATCCTACAAAATCTCATTCTCATCCATAGGACTAGCATAAGAAACCAAATCACACCATCAGGAACTCAACCTCACAAATTCCAAGCCCCAAAGTCTCTGAACGCTGAAACATTGCCACAAACACCAGCCAAACCCAACATCTCCAACCAAAGACAGTCAAGAGTGCAAAAACAGCAATGTACCTTGCACTGGGGGGTCTCCTGGGCACTTCAGGTTCAAACTCCACGGGCAAGCCCAAGAACCCATCGAACCTGTCGAACGTAACGTGCGCGACGTGGCGGACTCTAGTGGGCTCACCAATCTCCATGCCATCCATGCCACAGAGCTCTTCGCTCACTTCGCACTTGCAAGCCACCAAAGACTTCCTAAAGATCCCCACCAACACTGCCAACACAGACAACTGCGGCTGCTGCTGCTCTCCGTTCTCTCCCTCGCTCTCGACGTCCTCCTCCTCCTCCTCCTGCTCATCATCATCATTCGCAGCCGGTGCAGAGGACAAGGAAGCCGAAGGGTCGGTGCGTGGACACGAAGCGAAGCGGAGGACCTCCGTCACGGCCGGCAACGAAAAGGGCCGCTCTTCTTTCAGGAAATTACGGAATGGGCACATGGCGAAGTACGAGCGAGAGCGTGCTGCGCGGCTTTCATGCGCTTACAGCGACAAGATGATGGAAAAGGTTGTGTTTTGGGGAAGAAAGGTTCGACCTTTACGTTGAGTTGGGTGGAAGTAAAGGTCGTCCGAGAGGCACTTGAGAATTCTCATCATCATCAACCGAAATTCCTTTTCGGTTTTCCGTCTTCGCTGCGCGTTTTGTGGAGAAAAGTGAGCTAAAAAGCTTTGATTTGGCTTTTGAGGGATGAGGAAGCAAAGTGAGAGAGAGAGAGAGAGAGGAAGAGGAGAGAGGTTTTTGGTGGGAAATTTGATGATGTTGGGGGAAACCTTTTAGTTAAGAATTTTGCAGCTCCTGTCGGACAATTAATTAATGTAGGATTTGTTTGGTAGGAAATCTAAATGATGATAATCGAAGGTGAACATGCGATGTTTGATAGGAAATTTAAAGGAACAATTATAAAAAAAATTTTAAACCTTTTATAATTATGTCAATTCAGTCATAAATTTATTTCTTTAATCAATTAAGTCATAAACATTTTATAATTATGCCAATTCAGTTTTTTTGGCCAAAATTGGCTGGTTGGCGCCAACGATAAATTTTTTTAATAATATTTTATATTTCATAATTATTTTATTATTTTTTTAATCTTTTTTACATTTTTCTCTCTCTTTTCTTTTCCCTCCCTCCTCCTTCCTCCTCCCTCCTTCTTCCTTTGGCTCTAGCGACCGACTAGGCCTCACTGGTCGTCAAACTGAGTCGGTTGGGCAAGGCGAGCCCTTGCCAGATTCGGCGAGGGGGGCCTCGCTGTTACTCGATCTAGCGAGTGTGGGCGTCGCACTCGGAGGTGAGGCTAAGGGCAAGGGTGGCGTTGATCTTGAGGCCAAGGTTGGGGTCGTTGCGGTCCTTGATGAGGATGCACAGGCACTTCTTACTCTTCTACAACATCGCCTTTAGCCTCATGCAGCAGTTGATGGTGGGGCTCTTGGCGTCCCCGCCTACGTACGATAGGTAGCTCGCCAACCCAACTAGCTAGTTTGTGCACTCCGCTCGGACTACCTCACACTTGCCAAATCAAGCGACGGCAAAGCGAGCCCTCCCCATAACTAACGAGGGAGTGTTGCTGGGCGAGGACTCCCTTGCCAGATCTAGCGAGAGCTGCCCCGCCAGTGGCTGGGCGAGCAAGCCCTCACCGGATCCGGCGGGGGCTCGCTCATCCGCCTTAGTCCGGCGACCAACAAGGGCTAGCTAGTTGCCGGAGCCAAAGGAAGAAGAAGGGAGGGAAAAAAAGAGAGAGAGAAAAATGTAAAAAAGATTAAAAATTAATAAAAAATTTTGGAAAAATAAAATATTAGTAAAAAATTTGTCGCGAGCTCCAGCCAACGGCCACGTCAATGTCGGTCGGCCAATTTTGGTTGGAATGACTGAACTAGCACAATTGTAAAAGGTTTAGAATTCAATTAGTAAAAAAAAATGAGTTTATGATTGAATTGGCACAACTACAAAAAGTTTAGGACTTTTTTGGTAATTCTCCCGAAATTTAAATGATAATCGAAGGTGAACATGCAATGTTTAACATAAGGGATTTCATTTAGATTAGAAGATCTATGGCTATCTATTTTTCGATTAATTTTATATAAAGTTGCTCATGCGAAACTTTTTTTTTTTTATATATCATAACTAGCCAATGTATGTTATAACTACTCATTTTCTAAAGGAAAAAAGACACAAAAAAAAAATATTAAACTTTGTCTATTGTGATATATTTACCCTATTTCTTTTGATATTGAAAATTCTGAACTTGTACTGATATGATACATTTACCCTAAACTTTTTCTATGACACCAAAATATTTTTGGAGTAAATATGTCACATAGGTAAAAATTTAGGGTTTTTTGTATTACAAGAAAAAGTTCGAGGTAAATATGTCATAAAAAGAATTTAGAGTAAATATGTCATGGTAAGCATAATTTAAAGTTTTTGGTGATTTTACCCGTTTTCAAATCATTTTCGGGAGCTTCAATTGCTCTTATGAAAGTACCAAGTGAGATTCAATGAAATATTGCATACACGCTCCCTAATAGCTTTTGCATAATCCTCACTCAAACCTAATTATGCATCAAAGGATGTACTTCTTTTGGAAGGGTATCGGGTGTCTAAAATATATATATATATATATATATATATATATATATATATATATATATATATGTTTTGAAAAAAATACAGCATTTGCTGTCGAAATAAAAGAAGTTTTACACAAGTGGCCTTATCTATCCGTGCTTTCGAAAAATATAACCTCTCATCCTCTCAGGTATACAAAACATGGATAAATTGTTCATGCAAGGCATTACCTTTGTGTTGACACTTCGGCAATGAATAAAATAAGAACAATATGCTTTCTTATTCACATCAAGATTGATTTAATTATGATTAGATAGATCAACATATCGATTAGAAAGAAGAGATTCAAATGATTTTTTGTGCGGTGAAAATTTAAGAATTATCATTTGTTGCCTTTTTTAAACTGATGAGTTGTTCAAGAAAATTTGTTATTAATATGCTAAAAATAATTTTGATTAACAAAAAAAATAAAATTAGAATGTGTGATTAAGTGGGTTCACTTGTGGATGAGTTCGTACACGATCGATGTATAGAAGATCTTCCCAAAGTGTTAAAAAAAGTACCAAACTCAAGAAGCCTAAAACTTGAGCCCCTCATCAATACATCGATGCTTTGTTTCTTTTGCGGAAAATAAGTCAATGGAAAAACCTATGCTTAAATTAAGGAAAATTAATTTTTCTCTTTAAAAAATGAGAGATCATTTTTCAAAATATGACAATATTAGTGCATGAATCCAAAACTTTATGTTTGGGCACGAAATTCCAATGCTAAGTCTTGGGGCCCCAGCATCCAAGATCAAGTCTTCGATGTTTGAGCCCTAGTCCAAGGCCCGAGCCCATTGAGGCTGGGTTGTGAGTTGTGACCCTAGTGCCCTCACCTGGGTCCATCGAAGCAGAACTTGGGCCCCTGGTGCCCGCAGTTGGGTTTATTTAGACAAATTAAATCAAAATTTCATACTGAATAAGGAAAATATTTTCCAATTCATTTTTAGCTTTGAATCAATATTGAAAAATATTGTCATTTTCTTGAAAAATAACTTCCTAGAAAATGTTTTTAAGGAATGTCACATTTTACATGAAATAAAAGAAGCCTGAATTGGAACATTTGAAGGGTTTTCATTCCAATATTAAGGTGTTTGGTAATACAAAAAGGTTGAACCGCACACACTACAAAAGTCGGAGTGTCAGAAGTAAAACTTCTCTTTTTTTTTTGGTCGGTTGAAGTAAAACTTCAAACACACAACTTTGAATGTCAAAAGAATTAATTACACTAATCAAACTTTGACAACTGCATGATCCTAAGTAACTGATGTTGCACTAATTTAAGATCGGGGGCATGATTCGTGGTCCAAACTATTTCTTAGATGCCCAACTGAGAAAGATAAAAGAGTATGAGCAGGTCAACTTTGCTGCAACAGCCATTATCCTTAATCTCAACAGAGGCCTAAATTAACAAGAAATGATTATCTAAGCACTAATCAGACCGACTTTGATTATTGACGTATTGGTATAAGATTGCATCTTGAAACGTGACGTCATCGTCGATTGCAGGGACACGAAGACATGAGCCCCAGATGACTCCATGCACGTCGGAGCTGGTCTCGACGTGCAGAGCATTACCATCCTCCTTCTTCTTGTCGGTAACGATGGTACTCATCATCTCTCTCTCCCTTCATGTCCGCCATGACCAACCACCCATCTCGGCTAACTTCACTATAAAAACGAACCAGAGGACGATCATTCGGCATCCGCAAACACACAATCTCCCCATCTTTTCATAGTCCGTCCGGCTGCGAGCTTTCCTTCTGTCTTAAGGAAGAAGATGTCGACGGCGCGAGCAGGTGCTGCTTTGGGACTGGCCCTGATCGGCCTCGTGTTGGCAAGCCTGAGCGGGTCTTGCCAAGGCGCGCTTCAGGTTGGGTTCTACAATGGCAAATGTGGGTTCTCGGATGTCGAGGCCATCGTGGCTCGCGTCGTGGCGGCCCAGTTCGGGAAAGACCCTACCATCGCCCCCGCTCTCCTCCGCATGCAGTTTCATGATTGCTTCGTCACTATAAGCTAATTAGCCTAAATTATTTTTAATTTGGTTCCCACGCAGGTGCTTTAGAACTAGTCTATTGACTAAAAAGGAAATTATTTAGATGGACAGGATTGTTTAATATCAGCACGTTTTGTGTGTTAAAATGTTATGATGACTAGATAAATATCATCGGGATTTCATTTTGATACGATGAAAATTAGGGTTGCGACGCTTCCATTCTTCTGGATGGAAAATCGAGCGAGAAGACGGCACCACCGAATTTGAGCGTAGAGGCTACGATGTCATTGACGCAGCGAAGGCTGCCGTGGAGGCCGTATGCCGCGGAGTCGTTTCCTGTGCCGATATCATTGTAATGGCCACAAGGGACGCCGTCTCCTTGGTAATTAAATCCTACTTTCTGCATAATGCATGATCAGATGTATACACCAAGTGTCTCGATCCAATGACATTTTGCTCCTCATATGCTATTCTTATATACGCATTAGCATAGTAAATTTGGTGACGTACAAGTGAGACACATGCTCAAATGTTGCAGAGCGGAGGAGGTCGGTACAATGTAGAAACGGGACGAAAAGACGGGCTCGTATCACTCGCGTCCAACGTCAATCTCCCCCCTCCCTCCATCTCCGTCGACAACTCCATCGTGGCGTTCGCTCAAAAGGGACTCAACGTTTCCGACATGGTCCTTCTTCTAGGTACATATATGCGGCAGTTGAAAAGCCTAGATCCCTGTAAATAAGTATGAAAGTTGTAGCGTGGTATTAGTGTTTGTTCCTGAAAAAACTGCTCTCGGTGGTGTCCTAGGTGGCCACACGATCGGCGTTACTCACTGCTCGCTCTTCCAAGACCGCCTGTACAATTTCCAGAACACCGGGAAACCCGACCCAACCATGGACCCTTCATTGGGTTCCGCCCTAAGGTCGACGTGCCCTAACCCTCAGACTAATGTCGACAACATTGTCAATCTCGACCAGAACCCTCTGAGTGCGTCGATCGTCGACAACTCCTTCTACAAGCAGATACGCGCCAATAGAGGGATACTGCAGATCGATCAGGAGATCGCACTGGACGGGCAGACCAAAGACATTGTGGGAGCGATCGCGGGTGGGTTCGACTTCTCGGCTAGGTTCGGCCAAGCCATGGTCAAGTTGGGCGCACTCCAGAATGGCTCCCCGGGGGAGATAAGGCAATCCTGCAGAGCTATCAACACGGGTCGTAAGCTGCCTACTTCCAAAGATGAGCAGAGGACAGGCAAGAGGCAGCAGAGAGACGACCTGAGAGCCGGTTCAATTCAAAAGCGTGGATCTTAGGACTGAATTCAAGACTTGCTATTGTCTTGCCATCTTTTTCCCTTATTATGTTTGAATTTATACTCATTTGGCTTTTGTGTTTCTCATATTTCATTTGAGAATTCTATGTCATGTGGCGTCGGCTTATATAATTGAATATTAAATTTTTATATGGGTCTTGAAACAGCTGCACGAAACGTTCGTGAATATTGATCTTTGAAGATAAATGTCATTAGGCTTCGCTAATATAACAATTTTTGGACTACCGTGAAAATAACATCACGTGTCACAAATTCTTAAAGGAATGGATCTTACAATAATTTCTAATTATTTATTTTTTGTGACTCAAAATAAATTGTTATTCTTATAGTGAGTTGATAATAATTACATAAGCCTTTCTCATGTCACTAATTCTAATTGTTTTTGTACTAAGAACGTCCCTCGACACAAAAATGCTCCATCTTAATTTTGATGGAGGCTTTCCTCTAACAAGTAATCTTGGCAAGTATTTAGAAGTGCCTCTGCTCTATGAACAAATTACTCGTAAAACTTACCAACCTATTGTTGGAAAAAAAATCAAATGTAATCAAAGAAAAATATATTCTTTATTAAAATATTTTTATAAGCACCAGATGCACTTCCGAAGGACATGGTTTAGATTTATGTGAGGAATATGCAAAAGCTGTTGGGAACCATATATGCACTATTATGAAGATGTGATTTATCATTTAAATATTTAAACACTCTTCCTCACACTTAGTCTGAACTTTTTGCCTAGTATTAAGTGTGATAATTTACTTCGGGAGACAAATAGACTTGAAAACATTCAAACTCATAACCTCTAGCTCTGATACTATATGAGATTTTATGGAATCACTACCAACTATTCTAAAAGTTTAAGTTATTAGATTAAGACATTGTTTATTAATTAAATAATAAAATTTTATAATTTTATAATTTTTCTATGTCTAATTATGAATTATGATAAGTAGATTGTAGTAAATAATGGTATAATTCAATTAAGAGTACATGTGGGCCCTAGGTAGATCTTGGAACCGATTCAAGAACCTATGATAGGGTAGGTTCCGAGTTCGTGTATATGTAGAGTGGTTTTCAAATTCTAAAAATTAAGGAGCCTAGTTTGACAAGTATATTTTGTTATAAGTGAAACCTGGACGGAATTTGGAACCATTTGCCCCTACTGTTTCATTGAATCTCAATTGGTATTTTCATCAAAGCAGATGAAGCTCTTGAGGATAATTAGAAAAATTGAGAAATTATAACATACATTGGCGGTGGCAAAAAAAAAAAAGAAAGAAAAGTTTTGCCTTCGTGTCAACGCCTTGGCAATGAATAAAACAAATTAACATAATCCCCAATGTAAAGAGTGCAGGTCATGAAAATTGAACAATGCACTTCGCTGTTTTAGGAAACTATTTTGAAATAATATGCTTTCCAATTCATTTAAGGATTGATTTAATTATGATTAGATAGATTGACACAAGGACCAAAAGAAGACAATCGAATGATTTTTGTAAGCTGAAAGTTTAACAATCATGGGCGGTTGCCATTTTTAATATCAATTAGTCCTTACAGAAATTTGTTATCAATATGTTAGAACTAACTATGATTAACAAAAATAATTAAAAAATGTGGTTAAGTGGGCTCGCTTTGAGAAAATTGTCACAGAAGTCTTAAAATTGTTATACATTTGTCAATTCAATCAAAAATATTTCAATTTTGCCAATTGAATTATAAATTTTTTCATGTTTTGCCAATTGAGTTCATTAGACTAATTTTAGCTATATATGCTAACATGGATAATTGCAAATAATATACTAATAATTTTCAATTTTTTAATTAATTTATTATTTATTATTTTCCTATTTTTGGTCTAATCCTAGTTTAGCGGGACCATAGGCGAGGGTTGTGACCCTTGCCCAAACTAGGCAAGAGTCTCCGGCCTAAAAAATAAAACAAAAAAAGGAAAATAATTTAAAATTAAAAAGTGGGAAATATTATTAAAAGTTATCTATGTCGGCGATTTTTAGTTAAAAGTGACCGAATTGACTTAATTGGCTAAATATGAAATGTTTAGGACTTAACTATAAAATTAAAATATTTAGGATTAAATTGATAAAATTGTAATAGACTTAGAACTTTTTCTTTCCTTTGTTGAAGAGTTCATTCATCATCGATGTACATATGATTTTCCCAAAACTGCTAAAGAAGAACGCTGAATTGGATCATTTGAATGATTTTCATTACAATATCGAGGTGTTCGGTAATACAAAAAGGTCCATCCGCAGACGCTACAAAAATCGGGGTATAAGAAGTAAAACTTCAGACACCTAATTTTGAGTATCAAAAGGATTAATTTCAATAATCAAACGTTGACCAACTGCATGATCCTACGCAATTGATGTAAGATCACTGAGCACGGTTCATGGTCCACGCTGTTTCTTAGATACCCAATCGAGAAAGACAGAATCAACGATCATTAATATCAATCTCAACAAAGGCCTAAATCAACAACAAGAAATGATTATCTAAGCACTTATCACTGATTAGTAATCAGACCGACAATGATTATTGACGTATTAGTATAAGATTGTATCTGAAAATGTGACGTCATCGTCGATGAGGACACAAGACAGGAGCCATAGATGTCTCCATGCACGTCGGAGCTGGTCTCGACGTGCAGGGCATTAACATCCTTCTTCTTCTTGTCGGTGGCGATGGTACTCATCATCTCTCCCGTTCTCTTCGTGTCCGCCATGACCAACCACCCATCTCAGCTAACTTCACTATAAAAACGAACCAGAGCACGATGATCCGGCATCCGGAAACGCACAAGCTTACCATCTTTTCATAGTCCGTACGGGTGCGAGTTTTCCTTCTCTGTCTTGAGGAAGAAGATGGCGACGCTGCGAGCAGGTGCTGCTTTGGGACCGGCCCTGATCGGCCTCGTGTTGGCGAGCCTGAGCGGGTCTTGCCACGGTGCTCTTCAGGTCGGGTTCTACAATGGCAAATGTGGGGTCTCGGATGTCGAGGCCATCGTGGCCGGCGTCGTGGCGGCCCGGTTCAGCAAGGACCCCACCATCACCCCCGCTCTCCTCCGCATGCAGTTTCATGATTGCTTCGTCACCGTAAGCTAATTAGCCTAAATTACTTCATGAAAAGCTACTTAAATTTTCAATTCGGTTCCCACGCACGTGGTTTAGAACTAGTTTATTGAACTCGTTTTGTATGTTAAAATGTTAAAATGACTGAATAATTAGGGTTGCGATGCCTCCATTCTTCTGGACGGAAAATCGAGCGAGAAGACTGCGCCGCCAAATTTGAGTGTCAAGGGCTACGATGTCATTGACTCCGCAAAGGCCGCCGTGGAGGCCATATGCCCCGGGGTTGTTTCCTGCGCCGATATCATTGTCATGGCAACTAGAGATGCCGTGTCCCTGGTAATTAAATCGTATTTTCTACATAACTCATGATAAGATGCATGCGCTGAGCGTCTCAATCCAGTGACATTCTGCTCTTCTCATATGCTATACTTGTATACACATTGGCTTAGTAAATTTCATGACGTTCGCGTGAGACACATGCTCAAATATTGCAGAGCGGAGGAGGTCGGTACAGGGTAGAAACGGGACGGAAAGACGGGCTCGTATCGCTCGCGTCCAACGTCAATCTCCCCCCTCCCTCCATCTCCGTCAATGACTCCATCGCGGCATTCGCTCAAAAAGGACTCACCGTTTCCGACATGGTCCTTCTTCTAGGTACATATATGCAGCGTTGTCGTGCTCAAATCAATTGAAAACCCCAGATCCATGCAAATAAGTTCGAAAGTTGTAGTCTGGTATAGCGTTTGTTCTTGAAAAAAACTGCTACTGGTTGTGTCCTAGGTGGCCACACGATCGGCATTGCTCACTGCTCGCTCTTTCAAGACCGGCTTTACAATTACCAGAATACCGGGAAACCTGACCCGACCATGGACCCTTCCTTGGCTTCCGCCCTAAGGTCGACGTGCCCTAACAAGCAGACTAACGTCGACAACATTGTCAATCTCGACCAGGATCCTCTGAGCTCATCGATCGTCGACAACTCCTTCTACAAGCAGATACTCGCCCGTAGAGGGATTCTGCAGATCGATCAGGAGATCGCGCTGGACAGGCAGACCAAGGACATCGTGGGAGCGATCGCCGGCAGACTTGACTTCTCGACTAGGTTTGGCCAAGCGATGGTCAAGCTGGGCACACTCCAGAATGGTGCTCCTGGGGAGATAAGGCAATCCTGCAGAGCTATCAACACGGCTCGTAAGCTGCCTACTTCCAAAGATAAGCAGAGGATGGGCCGGACAGGCTGGACGCGGCGGAGTGGTGACCCGAGGGCCCTTCCGATTCAGAAGCGTGGCTCTTCACACTGAATTCAAGACTTGCTATGATGGTCTTGCTATCTTGTTCTCTGATTACGTTTGATTTTACACTGCCGGCTTTTGTGTTTCTCGTATTTCATTTGAGGATTTTATGTCTTGTGGTATCGCCTAATAAAATTGAATATCGAATTTTTATATGAGTCTCAAAACCGCTGCATAAAACATTTATGAATACTGATCTTTGAATGTAAATGCCACTAAGTCTAAACTTTTTTGTTCTAAGAAGGTCCCTCGACACAAAATGCACCATATTAGTTCAGCAGGAGGAACAACATTTGCCTACGAATAAATTTTAAGGAAGCTTATTATTGAAATGGGATGAATCGCAAAGGATCAAAAGTTTGATGTGGTTGGTTTCACACCAGCGCCTACTTACTAATCACAAAAGGTTTGATCATAAAATCACGGTGAATCTCTATTACATTTCTTGCCCCTAAGACCACCTTACACTACTCCTGGATTATAAGTGTGCAAAGGTTATTTGGCAGAAGATTTTGCCTACAAGTTTAAGGGGTCATTTCTTTACTCTTGATTTGCATGAGGGGTTGTTGGCAAACCCGTCTGCTACAACAATCCTAATAAATGAATATGAGCGGCCACTCGTATTTGGTGTAACCCGTTGGTGTTTGTGAAATTGAAGGAATTAAAGATTATTCTACACAGATTTTTTTTTTCTTTCTAAGTACATTTATGAATATGATCTTAGAATATGCCAATGATATTCTATCTACTCGATTAGTGTAAAATGAATTGTCTGTCGAAAGAGAGAGAAGAAATAAGCTTGTGGGTTAGACCCCAACGTGGCCTCTAAGGGCACCGAGGTTTAGCTTCAGTAGGCAAACTTATTCACGATGACTCAGGCAATTGGCTTGATGGAATTATGCAAATAGTGGGAACGTGCTCTTCGCTCAAAACGGAACTGTGGGGCATTTTCTTAGGCTTGAAATTGGCAATTTCTTTGGTATCACCAAACTTATTATGGAGGCAAACTGACAAGTCGCCATTGCTTCAAAAATCAACTTTGTTTCGTGATGGTGACACGCTCATTTATCATATTGAGAGTATGATCGAGTATTTTCAATAGGATAAAGATTCTCCATAAATATAGGGAATGAAGTGTATATACAAATTGGCTAGCAAATTGGATATGCGAGTGATAATCATGTATCATATAGGTCATCAACAGGATATATAATTTTCGTTAGGGGAATGGATTGGATGATATTTTATTAGGAGAGTAAATATATAATTTTCAAATTTTACCCATTTTCTCAAAAAAAATACTAATCTTTTTATTTAATTAGCAAACCATTAGAGTTTGATTCTGGGAAAGATGAGATGGAGGTTTGAATTTTCACTTTCTCTTAAAGTAAGGATTATTTAGTTTGAAGTATAAGTTTCGACTATTACGCTTATAAGGAGTTAACACAAAAGTGTAAGAGTAATAACAGAGTACGGTCAACTAAAAAAATAAATAAATAAAAATCTAACTTTTAAGAGGGGAGACGGCAATTACATCCGATGCACGCGCATTTTCTGCTTCAAAAGCAGCACCGATCCTGACCCTCCATGGCCAAGGCTCCCAATCATCTCTCTCTCTCTTTGGTTTTCCTCGGCGAAGCGACTCCATTCGATCGCTTTTTGCTTCTTCCATCGCTGTCGCGAATCTCTGCCCCGCTCTGAACTCTCTCAATCGGGCGCGCTTCCTGATCATTAAAGAAGGTGCGCGAAAAGGGTGAGAAGAATTCCCCATTCAGATTCGACCGGTTCGATTATGGACGTCGGAGGGCCGATCCGATTCCGCGGCTCCGACTCCGACTCCTCCACCTCCTCCTCCGCCACCCACCACCGCCTCCTCGGCACCTTCTCCCCCAAAACCCTAGCCCCCACCAGCGCCGCCGCCGCCGCCGCCGCCGACGACGACGACCTCCTCACCGAGGACGACATCTTCTCCGCCTTCGACTTCTCCGCCGCCGCCGCCGCCGCCGCCGACCTCCAACAACATCATCGCGGCCGCGACCTCCGCGGCCAGGTCGACGCCGCGTCTCCTCGCCTCCGTGATCGCCACCCGCCGTACAGGAACTCCGCCTTCGGCCCGCCGGATGGCTTCGGCATACTCGCCGCGGCGCTTCCCGAGCGGGAGGCCGGCTCCGTCTTCGGCCGCAAGGCCTCGGTCTCTCCTTCTTCGTCCCTCGCCGCGGCGGCGGCGGCGCCCATTTCGTCGTCGCGGATGATCCCCGCGATTCCGCGCCCCCCGCAGGACAGATTTCCGCTGGCTTCTTTTTCGTTGGCGGAGAAGTACCACCAATCGGCGCCGGTCAACGTGCCTGTGTTGATGGCGAGGAGGCACCGCGAGTTCGTCGAAGTCGAGGACGAGAATGGCGATGTCGAGGATGAGAAGGATTTTGATGGGGAGGAGATGTTGCCGCCGCACGAGATAGTGGCGAGGCGGTTGTCCCGCTCGCAGAGCGTCGCTTGCTCGGTGCTCGAAGGTGCCGGGCGGACGCTCAAGGGCAGGGATCTGCGTCAGGTCCGCAATGCCGTGTGGCGGCAAACAGGTTTTCTAGATTGAGAACGCTTCTGTAACTGAGCTGAGGGAATGTTGTGATGTTTGGTACATTAGAATTTGGCATTCATAATCTTTGATTCTAGGTTAGTATTAGGGACGTATTCAACTATTATTATGTTGAAATCGTCCCTGGTCTGGCTCTTTTATTTCTCTATTCCAACTGTTGTGAGAATTTGCACGGGTTAGATGATTATTATAAAGTCGTGATTCTTTGATAACTCTAAAGGGCTCTGCACCTAAGAGATTTAGATGTCTGGTTGACTTGGCATTATGGAAGTGGCATGCTGGGATATGTATGTTTCGATCTTTGAATTTGTGGTCGAATAAGCCAACTCAAGGTTCTTATCAATCTGTATGATCACGGAGGAAGTATCTGTAGTGACTAACTTCACTTCAACTAATAACCATAACCACTAAACTTCACTTTCATTACTGGGTAGATAATTGAGCTAACAAGGTTCTTCCTTATGGGCCACATATCGACATATGTCTGAGATAGGGTAGTATGCTCACTTTGTGGGTAACAGGAGCGGCACTGACCAGAGGACAAGACTGTGAGCGAGTTGGTGGGCTTCATTTTGTTCACGACTAGTACATACATGGACATTATGACCATCCGATTCCATTCAATTCGTTCTGGTTCGGTGATGCCTTACTGCCGGCAAGGTTTGGCTCTGCATTAGAGCACTTTGGTTTTCTAGGGGCTATTACTGGGTAAATGGAATCCACTGCAGCAGAAGTTAATGTCACAAAATACGGTGGATGTTTCCTTTTGTTAGTTTAAAAAAAAAAGGATGTTTTGTGTACTGTATTTCAACCTAATCAATTGTCTTGTCGACCATTTGTGAAGATTGATAGGATCTTGAATATTATGGGCTTTGAGGAGCTTCATTTTGGGCCTAAATTTGAGTTTCTTTGTGTTTTGGATTCTGATCTATTTGTTTGAGTTGAGGAAGTGAGCTCAGGTGAGTTTATGCACGTTAATATTTTGTGG
Source organism: Eucalyptus cloeziana (assembly GCA_014182715.1). Taxonomy (NCBI): domain Eukaryota; kingdom Viridiplantae; phylum Streptophyta; class Magnoliopsida; order Myrtales; family Myrtaceae; genus Eucalyptus; species Eucalyptus cloeziana. The sequence goes on along the minus strand of CM024635.1, from coordinate 47,257,291 downwards.
GTTGATCCTCACAACATCAAGCATGATAGAACAAAGGCTTGTACCTGAAAGCAGAACCGGTTTTCTTTATCTTTACATTCATTGCTATCATTTTAGTTTGCTTAAGCACATCGCAAGATTTATAACCCCCTTAAACTGCAAGGAAGATTTGTTGCAGTCTGTCGAGGATATTTCTTTTAGAAAGTCACGGGGAATTATTGTGGTCTATGCTGACTTCGAGTGAGATATCTGAGCTGGGAGAAATGAAGTGCTTGAAATGAGCTGTATAGTGTTTTAGGGCGTCACTACTTAGTAGAGAGGTAGAGCATCTGGCTTATGGACTGTTTTACTAGTTCATCTGCTGATCTTTCTCGTGAACTCAAGTGTGTAACCATTGTTTCATGGTCTGAATGCATTATAGTAAAGAGAACTTCAAGTTCCCTCTTCACAAATATTTTTTCTTCCCTCCTCTATCTTCTATTTCTCTGTTTTGCTTCCCTATTGACTCTTCTTCTAGATTTCTTGTGCAACTTTACACCAAAATATACATATTTCCATATTCAACATGACCTATCGCTAATTGAGAGGGATAAAAGACACATCAAATGAGAGTGGTAGTGAGTGTCTGTGAAGGCGTATTAGCTGTGTTATCGGCCCTTTCAACTTTTGTGATAACGTTTTGTTCAGAATTCATTCATTTGGTATTTTTTATAAGGTCAACATAATATCTTTAAACTTATATCATCCATTCTTGATATCTGTCGTCATGCTTCCATGCTCGATCGAATCTTGCTATCTCGTGAGGTCGTGCCAGTGAAAGTTGACTTAAATGCTTGGGTCATCATATGGTAGATTTTGTTCTTGTGCAAAAAACTGTGGATATTGATATATAAGCAAGCTCAGTTTATTGGGAAATTCATAGGTACAACAATCATCGGCTCTACATTTAGTTTTAGTTGCATGAGAAAATAAAGCTGTCGGTAGAAAAATTTGTTCTTAATGTATGTCTCCCTGAGTGTATTAAATAATACATTGAATGATGTAGTTGACTAGTTGGGACAATTTTAAAGGCCTGAGTGGATTACTTTCAATTTTTTGTCGGGCCCTGAGTGTTTTGAATTCATTTTCTCTTGTCTATGTTTGATTATATGGGCTTATAGGGTCATACATTGAAATTCTAGAATGATGATGTCCATTCATCTATCTTGTCGCTGTTGGTCGGTAGTTATTGCCCAGATTTTTAGTGTACTTTCTGGGGAAATCTCCCTCACTTGTTATCCTTATGGTAGGTGATGGTTTAACTCTTTGGTTGCACTGAACTAGGTATGCTGTGATCCATATTTTTCTATCTTTTCTATCTTTGCCTGCTTTCCCATTGCAGATCATGCGTGGTTCTTACTTATCTGACCTTGAATTCTGGGGTACTCAAATTTCCTTTGATCAGGCGGATATTTTCCCTGCATATTGGCATCCCACTAGCCATGCCTAAACGTACATGCTGCTTGATGGGTGATTCTTCACCCGGGCTGTGAAGCTGTTATAGAACTCTCAGTTTAAGATGTTAATGTTTGATGTTGCCACTCTCAGTCAGTAGGAAAAGTTTTGCTGGTTCAATCTGTTTTTTCAGGCAAAGTCTTTTCCATATCCTTGCTCTCTAATGCTGTGTTAAGATAGGATCTTTTCTTCTTCTTTTTTTCAAACGAAAGTCAGAATTGGCCACAACATCGCCATCAAACATTATATGTCCTAGTCCTCGGTTAAAGTTCTGGAATACATAGTCAACAACAGTCTTACGTACGAGCAACTGATGTAAGAGGAACATGAGATAGTTTGGTTTTATGAGCCATTTGATGATGTTGCACAAACCTAATGCTTGATGGAGGTTTATGGACCATAAGCTATAAGGTGTCTGATTGGACCGGCTGAATTGAGTTGACACAACTCACTATGTGACTTCAAATATCCAGACCAGATCCTCTACAGTGTCTTTGTGGTCATGACATGAGATGATGTTTGCTTCTTGTGAAAAAATCATATTGCCCTATCGTGGGTCCTATTTTTAACTTATGGAGAACAAGGACCGGACACAGTTGCTAAATGGTGTTTAAGCTTACGGTGTCCTCTGTGGTCATGACATGCAAGCGGATAGGAGTATGTTTACCTATATAAATTTCTGTTGTGATGTATACCCTTTTGATTATCTCCTTGCAGGCCAATCATCGGTAAGAGTGAAGCACTTGGTGCGAAAAGCGGATTTGATAATTTGCTGGGGATGCGATTTCTTGATTAACTGAGCCGTAGGAAGAAGGTGGGCATGCATTCTTCAATAAATTTCTCTTCTATTTTGGCGGCTTTAATGGATGTTCAACTCCCGAGGTTGTTGTCAGATCCTCTTATCTGTCCTTGTCTCGCTTGTCTCTTTTTTCCACAAAAACCGGCGGTTAAGTGCATCTTGAAAGTAAAGTTCAAATAAATAGATTCGATATCATTTTGTCCTGGATGGTGACAAAGACAAACGCATGTGCCGTTGATACCAGCATAAACATGGATCCTGCATGAGATATGACTACTGTGCAAATATTATCTGCTTGTTTCGCCTCTGCCATTATATCAAAGAAATCAGTCCTGAACATATGCAAATTAAAATCGAGAATTTCCTTGCGGGGGAAACTCCAGAAATTTGCATGTGAATCGATTAGATAATACTATATGGTCTCGACATTAGGGAAACGCAGAGAAGTGGAGAAGATGAAATAGATGTAAATGCAATTGATACTCGGATTAGGATTATTTGCCTAGAGGACGAGGATTCGCGCTTATGTGCAGAGGAGACGGTGAATCTGGACACTTGTGAATCGCTGATAAGAAGTAGGCTGTGCTATGGCAAACACCATTTTTCAGGCTCGGGTACATACCCTGCACACGGTAGTTGGAGGGAGCTGGTATTTGTCATTCCTTGGTTCAAGCTTGGCCAGGTGGTTGTTCCATCAACCACTCATCGTCACTTTCTCTCTCGTTCACATTGAGTACGTTTGAAGGATATATATCGACGGATGCGGTATTTACAAATTCAGGTAAGGCGCACGAAGATCAATTTCTCTGAATTAATTGTGATTTTGTTAATGAGTTTTCCAGCAATAGTCGATCCTTTTTATCGTGTTATGCGTAATCAGTATGTTGAATATTATACCTTTACACATTACAAGTGTCATGGACTCCCGATAAACGTGACCTGTTGAACCGGAACTATATCTTCCACAAGTATATTCTAGCTTGCATCAATTTCCAGTATTTTTTAAGTACATGCAGAATAATGCCTTTCGAACTCGTGGGGTAACAAATGAATCTGAGCTTTTATTGTATCTTCTTAATTGCCTTGCAGGTCCAGAGTCCCAGCAACAGGTCCATCACCTACTCTCTGAATGTGTAATAAGTGGTCTCGCTTATTTTATACTATTCCCTTATACTTAGCCATTCTCCCCGAAATGTTTACCCCATGCGATGCCAACGATCGGTCGCCGCTGAAAAGTTTTGACTGGTGGATTGTATTAGAATATATAAATATTAAATTATATCTTCATCTGATAGCTCAGGTAATCTCGCATTGATTGTGAAATGAGCTAATGATTAGTTTATAAGTGTGAGAAAAAACTCCACCCTATAAACTATCTTCTAGAGTGAGAAAGGACCAAAACTATCCAACACTGGTATTAGAGCCCGGATTATCAATAAATCTGGACTCAACAGTCTCACAAGATATACGGGTTGTTGAGCTCCGATATGTAAATGGGAGATTTATATAGTTGTGGAAGGATTTATGGTTAATTTATGAGTATAAAGGAAAATCTTACATTTTGAGCTAGTTTTTGGGATGAGTGAAGCTCGTGACCATGCCATAGGCCCAAGACTACCCAATACTAATATTAGAGCTTAGAGATCCTAAGCTTAAATTATATGCTTAGTAATAGACAATGCATGATTTAAAGATGATGGCATCATGATCCCCACTCCTTCTCACGCGTAAGTTACTCTTTGACTTTAGCCTAAAGTGTGGAAGTATATGGTTGGAGAGGCAAATGGGGTTTGTAAAGATTTGAATTCAGGACCTCCAACTCTATACTATGTTACATTTTAGTGAGGCTATCATTGATTATTTTAAAAGGTTAAGCTGTTGGATTTATACGTGATTTAATATTTAACTACTCAAACATATTAGTGTTGGTGCATCATCCCTGTGGTTTACTTTTGGTACATTTAAGTTTCTGTTGCGTGTAACATGGTACAGAATGACATAGGCAATGTTCCCTGCATTTGCTTTGTCCTCAATGGGGTCATAGATTTTTCCTCCTATCATGGAATGAAATTGGTATCGGTAGAATTAGAAGATCCCAGCAATGTTTCGTAGAGCTCCTTCCGGAGTGGTTCTATAATCGTGAGCAAATGACCAGTACAAGTCATTGATCGCGGAGAATGCAGTCATGGGCATGTTCGATACGAAGTGGGTATTTGAAGTTAGTTTCTCCTGTGGTATTCTGTTATATTTTCTTGTGCACCTAATCGTAATCTGACTAGATGACCTGGTTATGGTGATGAATCTGTAATTTGAATGAAACTGGTAGGGCCCGGGTTCCTTACGCCAAAAGCTATGAACTGAGTAAACTTAAAGCCTGTGATTTTGTGAATGCTGTGAATGCTTCTCAGGCTCTCCATTTCGCGAGGAGTGACAGTCTGAGCGAACTCGCTTAGATCCATGAATGAGATGGAATGACACTGCAACAGAAGATGGGCATATCCACGTCTTTAAAAGTCAGGATCAGGTGTGATTTGTATTGAATGATAGTAGATGCTTCGCAATATTACGAAAGCCATCTTTGTCTCAACCCTTTTGAGTTACGATTTAGTACCTCTGTCGCGATCGCCGCATCAGATACGATGCGTGATCACCCCCGTCTTTGCAGGCGTCTTCTCAAAGACAGTATGCAGCCGAAATACGTAAAGTACATACGTTCATCTTATGAAAGACAAGGTTGAGGAGCATAAGCCAATGACGACAGAGTTCCCTGAATGCCCAGTGGCCCAAAACTGCGGGAACCCCTCTAGTCCAAGAGAGCCATTATGTGGTTTCCACTTTCTACACATCAATCAGTTGCTGATGCTCTTTCGCGTCATTGAATTCCACTAGCCGATGAACTAACTGTACGCGACCCAGATAAGAATGAAACCGAAAGAGAGAAGGGAAAGAAAGTCTCGTGTCGGGTGCTCTCATTAAAAGCCCTTGCCGGAACGGAATTTACTGCCTCTTCACGAGCCTCCAACAACCAGCCGAAACTGAGGGACCCTCCTCCATTAATGCGCGACGAAAAATCTTGCTTCCCTCCCCTTCATTTATATGCTGCTCCAGCTCTTGTCCACGACATGCCCAACTTGCTTCGTCCCCCACTCCTCTCGTGTTGCAAGCTGCGTGCACTGGAAAAAAAACATGGTCGATACATCCTCCATCGCCCGGTTTCGGCTGCTGGTAACAGCGGTCTTCTTAGCTGCGTTCGCTCTGGCGAGCCTTGACGTCTCGGATTGCCATGTCGTCAAGGGAAAACTGTCCTGCCTTGACTGCAAGCAAGAGCACGACTTATCAGGTCTCTCCTTTCGTTTTCGCGATGTTTTGCATGCTGCGCCGAATGTCTTCCCCTCTTTCTTTTTCTCCCTTTGCGGCGTCTGTTAACCGCATGATTCTATTGGGGACCAAGCAGAAGCTCTTGAGAAGCAGAACATGAACATGGTATTTGACCTATTCCATTTAAAGGATACTGGAAATTTGTCTGAACTAGTGACGGGACGAAACGGGAAACCCGAATATTTAGACGAGTGGGTCATCTTTGTGCGACCGCCGAGGTGCCGTATCCCTTAGTAAACCGGTCATAGTCTCTCTTAACGTCATTACTCTACGACACGTCTTATTTATAGCGTAACGATACAGACAACAGATCCTTAAATTATAGATGTCTACGCATATGGCACGGCATGACATTCGATGTATCATCTTGAGTAAGCGCGCCCTTTCGTGTCGAGCTAGGGAGGCGCCGGGACCTCATGATTCTGCCTTGGAAAACCATGAGATTCACAAGTCAAGTCCCGTTTGGAGAACTTCCGAGGCTCGATAACATGCTGGCGGCGACTCAAGACATCACTTGACCATAGTTAGCCTACTAAATGTAGGAACTATATGAACCTGTTTATATGTATCCTTTCCCCTCTTCCAAACCCAATGGTACAGTGTGAAAGATCCATGCAGCACCAACACTTTTTCAGAGTTTCCAAGTGCTTTCACAAACAACTGATAAGAGAGCACTAACAGCAAAAGTACAAAGAGCCAAACAAAAAGCAAACACAACCCCCACGTAGAGACTTTATTCTAAAAAGTGATCACATGAAACACGCTCTACAACAATCAAAGGATTCCCTAACCTTTTTTTCATGATAAGAAAATTTGATTTTTAAGAAGGTAGGGAATACCCGCTAATCTTATCTCGCTAATCTTATGGATCGAGTGAAACACGGGGCCGTATATTACTAGGTGGCCGAATGTAAAAACTTTTTTTCCCTTGATGTTACGAGGAGACAAACTCGTGCCGCGCACCTAATCTGCAAACGCAATCTTTTTTTATCTCCCGTGTTCAGGGATCAAAGTCATGGTGAAGTGCGATGGAGTGAAGAAAGCATCCGTGGCTACCACGGAGGACGACGGCTCCTTCGAGGCGGAGCTTCCCTCCACCAAGGCTGCTGCCGCCACCACCACTGATGAGGGCAAGACCGCCGCTCCGACGCTGAGCTGCCTAGCCAAGGTTCTTGGAGGGCCCGACCAGCTGTACGCCTCGAGAGATCATGTGGTCGCCAAGGTCGTGGAGGTGGAGCGCCACGACGGAACCGCCACCTCTTACGGCCTCGCCACTCCTCTGGCCGTGTCCACCGCATGCCCTCCGACCAAGGAGTGTGGGGCATACAACATGGTCGGTTCATCCAAGACCATTGATCTCCCCCTCCCTAAAGAGTGGGGCCTGGCGCCATCCAGCTACTACATCCCCTTCATCCCCATCATCGGCATACCTTAGGGCCAATTATACTAAAATCCCCTACATATAATCCTATAGCCTATATAAATAAACAAACATATATTATACATATATATGTAAGTGTATGTTTAGTGCTTGTGCAAGTGTTTGTATGAAAGCATCTAGACCCATATGATGGATAGTAAGTGTTAAAAGCTTTTGCCTCTTTTCTTTAATTCGCGCATGTGCCATGTTCATGCACTGTCTTCTCGCGTAACATCTCTACACGTATGTCGTTCCGACATAGCACGATGTGCTTGAGGACGTGTCTCTTTCTCGACGGGAAATACAACCAAAAAAAAAGAGCCGAATCGGGTCCATCTTAGCCGTCGCTCACATGGGCCCTGCATGCGGAGCACGGTCCACGGTCATGACGAGCCGGGTTTAAATCTAGGCGAGTGTTGCCTGCCCCCTCCGGGAGGAGTGTCGTTATGATAAGAAAGAAGAGGGAAAGAGAAAGCGAGGGCTGGATTTGGTCTACGTGCAGGGAAAAGGGCGGAAATCAGCGTCCAATAGGGCGCATGGATCCGCTCTGGATCCAGCTTTGCAGAGAGGCGCGGCGGGGGCCGAGATTGACTGGGTTCGCGGTCGAGAAAAATGATGATGGCGTGCTTAGTTTCTTGACACGGATTCGATGGCGGGGTTGACGCTGCGTTAACCGCGACGGGGAGGGAAATGAAAAGAGGACCAAAACCCATCTCACAGTCCCTTTTTCACTCAGATTGAAAAGCGTGTGTCCCCACGTAAACATCCTTAGATGGGTATGTTTAGGCCATTCGAGACATCAAAGGAGAAAAGATTCCGCGCCTTCAAATCCAGAAGGGGAAACTCGAAGAGGCTCCTGGTCAAAGAAAAACCACGAGAGGGCTTTCTCTCTCGAGAGGTGTTTTGTTCGAAAGGAACATCCTCGAAAACCCCGTAGGGTTGAAAATGTTTCAAGTACCCGAGTTTGTATGCGGCTCGAACTCAGTAATTCCCGATTCAAAATCGGCCGTCCCTAATCCCAAACTACGCTCAATGATAAGTTCAATTGATAATCTCAAACTAGTTTTTTTTTTTTTTTTTTTTTTTTAATTTGTGAAGAAAAGGAGGAAAGGACAAATCCGATTGTGCACGAATAGATCCAATCCATCTTTCCTGCATTTTTTCTTTAAGAGAGTATGTTTTCTTAATTTCACTCCACTCAAATTCAAAATTACTATTAGAAAAAGAGAGAGATAATTCCAAATAAAGGTTTGAGTGCCTCATTTTATCAGATAATGATATGAAGTTGATATTGTTTCAAATAAGGATTTGAAATGGCCATATTAATCTCGAAGAATAACCTAAAGTGATTATGATTATTTTAGATAAGAATCTACCATCGCCGACTTGTCAGTCGACAAAAATTCCAATCAATCAAATATCTTTTTGTCCAAATACAATTTAAATTTAAATTAAGCTAGATTAAAAATTAAAAAAGGAAAAAGGAAAAATATAGGCTTGGGGGCACTAGGTGAGGGTCGTTGACCCTCACCCAAATCAAGAGGGGGTCGCTGCCCTCTCTTGTTTCTGGTGAGGGTCATCAGCTCTTACCTACAGGTTGGTGACCCCGCAAGTCATCATTGTCACCCCACCGCCGATAAGACGGCAACCACAAGCCCTCCTGCCTAAATTTTTCTTATTCTTTTTTAAGTTTTAGTTTTTATATTTTTATGAAAAAAAAATAGAAAGAACAAATAAGCAAGAAAAAAGAAGAAATTGTCATTCACTGGCTAATAAGTATGATTACTTCACGTCATTATTTGAAAGAAAATGAGGGCATTTCATATCATTTTATGTCTTTATTTGAAAGAAAATGAGGGCATTTTGGGCATTTAGTTGAAATATTATCCACTTTTGAGAAAATAGGGTATTTTAATTCTTTATTTGGAATTTTTTCTAAAAAAAAAAAAAAGAGCGTTCTTTTGTCACAATAAATGGACAAAATTTGAGTAAAACCTTGTCGTAGAGAGGACAAGACAGGATCATTTTGGGTGGGATCCAAAATCCACGCAATTCCCCCCCAACCCGTTGTGACATCTAAGGTCAAGCGACTTTCAAGGGTCAACAAATCTCTTAAACAAAGGACAAGTCAATAAAGAGCTATCAAAATATGACCAACAAAATAAAGAAATATTAAATAGATGAAAAGATTCTCTCCCACTGTCTGAAAACGAAGCAAACGCGGTCCGGAACGAGTAAAATCCCCCACGATATTCTCGAATTTCATTTTAACAACCCAAAAATAATAAGAATAAAAAAGCAGCCACAGAAAATAGTATTTTAAAGAAAGGGACTTTCGCCGCGATGCACGATTCCAAGCGCATGCGCGTCTTCTTATTAAGACAAGAAAAAGACGAACGGCTGGCAATGTTTGTCCTTTGGCATACCCACTTTTTTTTTTTTTTTTTTTTTTTTCAATCTTTCTGTTCCCCGAGACTCGGTCTTGTCCATGCGGAGGTGAAGAGGACTCATGCCCAATTAATTATCTAGAAAACCTAGTTAATATCACGAAAATATAAAATTAATGCATATGTGATAAATATAGAATGAAATCTCAACTATCACGGATTATCCAACTCAATAATTCAAGGGAAAATTTGAAGGAAAACAATATTAGATAAATTTGTCACGGATATACAAATCTGAGGTAATTAGTTTGGAGTAAATTTATCATCATTATACAAGTTTTGGATTTTTCGTAGTATTGACCCAAAAAAATATAAAATTTTGTTTATTTCATCAAAAATTAAGGATTTAAAAAATACTTTTAAAAAATGACAATTTGTATCACTTATAAACAAAGAATATTTCAGTCGTTCACGAATTTAGAAATAAAACATTTTTTTATAGATGAATTATTTAAGAGGGTATAAGTGGTCATTTCAAGAAAATAGAGGGGGAAAAGTCACAAATAATTCCAAACTAGGCATATTATGACACGTTTTAGGAGGTTCCGTGTTATGATTTCTCCAGCAAAATAACGTTGTTTTTATTTCACTCGAGTCATACGAGCGCCTTTTTCAATACCGCTTGCAATATGATATCTATGTACGTGGATTTTTAATAATCCTCATCTACATAACTATAACAGAGAAAGGTCGAGGTGTTACAAAGATATCGTTTGAGATTTTTTGTATTAACAGAAAAAAAAAAAAAAAAACCAAGGTTTACCGTAAATTCGTCATGGGGGGGCGTAATTCAGAGTCTTTAGGAGCTTTTATCTGTTTTTTTCAAAAGATAAATGGGGACTGAACGAGACAAAATAGAGATTGCTAGGTCCTCGCAACTTAGTAGTAATGATCACTATCTTTCGACTCAGAGAACAAAAAAAAAAAGTCCTCGCCCACTATCAAGTTGGACTTGCTCAAGGAGGAGGGAGTTAAAGAACGGTATGTCTCCACCGAAGCGCAGTATTTTAGTGGCCTCTCAGTGAGAGCGACAACGGTGATGATTATTATCCTCAATGCACCGGAGAATGAGGGTTTGTGGAAATGTACCATCCTTTTGTTTACTCTTTTTTCCCCCCAAATTGCATCTCTCTCCTCCTCTTCATCCTTGCTCTCCTCATCATTACAAAACCCATTTTCCACAAGAATCTCCACACTCTTCGATTTTCCCGAATTCGCCCCCATCGAGCTCTTTATACCGGTATTGCACCCACGGGAAGATGACGACCGGTGCTTGCTTGTGCTAATTGTGGTCTTTGACGAGACAACGACGGGGTGGAATTGTGAAATTTTGAAGACTCGGTCCTTTTTTACGAATGAACCGGCGGAATTTTGAAGAGGGGCATGATTGGGATTGCCCTGGGTTTGGAATCGGGTAATGTCGCTTTTGTATTGGCTGGCAACCATTTGAAGATGTGAGGAGGGGATTTTTGTAAAAACAACGGGAAAAAAGTGCGCATATATGGACGAGCGAGCCTTACTTTATTTTCAATTTTTCTTCGTTTTGCTCAGGACTCTCTCTGGTCGAGAATAAGTAAGTTTTAGGAATTGCCGCGCCACGCCCTTTTACTTATAAAAGAAAAAGAAAATGAATAGATACGAATACACATAAAACATTGTTCGTGAACAGAAATTTCAAACGCCTTTTTCTCTTGGGACTTTGGGAGGTGGTCGGGTCCCACGCCTACCCACACGTGCTTTGACCTTTTTGGTGGGGGGCGGGGGGCGTCTGTACGGCCTCCATAACAGAAAACTAAACCATTTACTAATAAGTGTTCAGCTCCGTTTCCGCGTTCCTGCCCTGCCTACCCCCCCTCTCTCTCTCTCTCTCTCTTCAGAGCTTAAAAATGCGATTTTTATCATCATTGGAGCTTAAAACTTACTCCGCCACTTGTTCCGTTTTATATGCTATTTGTATACCTGTGATCTCTTTCTATCAATTTAAACTTTTGGTATTAGAATTTTGTCCTTTGCCCAAGTTTATTTCGCACGTGCGGCGCATTTACAGGGCTTATGTGCTATTTGTATATGCACGACCATTTGCCTATCAACTTTACCTTTTAAAGTAAGAGAGACTTATTCCTTAAATATAGCATCGAGAGCAAGATATAATCCAAATCTCCTAAAATAGAGAGTATGTGCTCAAAAGGGAATGGACTAGAAAAGAAAATAACAGGAAAAGAACCATTATGCATCGTAAAGCCTTCCCCCGATGAGATACCCTTGATATTGCAAAAGCCATATTTTGAATATTCCTTCCTTCTCGCCGGAAGTTAAGCCTAACTACATATCGAGATCGGTCTTGTAATTCCATCTCGGGTAAGGAATGCCTTGAAATATACTAGAGCACGACACGAATTCAGTGGAATTGAATCGATCATTGAAATCGACCCTGAATTATCGTATTCATAGTTGTTAGACAAAGCAAGAGAATCCATGGTTCTTGGCAATTCTCTTGGGTAGACGACAACATCGCACTTCAGGAGCATCTAAACACTTATTAAGCTTCCTTATTGTTCAATTAACTCGACAATTGGAAAAAGGAAGTTGTATCATAGACGGAACATTAGAGGTGAGAATGGTTTAAGGGTAAAACTTGGAAATTAAGAATCGAACTAATAAAAATCTATTCGATTCTAAATTCCAAGGTATGCAGGATATGTTTCAAGTTCCAAAAATTGAGAAACATTTTTTGACAATTAGGTTCCAAATTATAGGTGGATGGAACCCGAAACCTGTAATCTATAATTTGAAGAAAAAAAATTGCACTTTTATTAATTTATGTCTTCATGCGATCTTGCGATATTTCACGACGTTCAATCATGAATATTTAGTTTAAGCTTCCATTTCATGATTGAAAATTTTGCTTTATTAATAAGTTATAGTCAGTGAATCAGAGCAGCAAATAGTGGTAATTAAAGGCGATAAAAATTCGCCATAATCGTTCAGTTAACAATACACGTGAAATCTGAATAGATTCTGGAATCGATTATGGAACTCGTGACAAGGTGGATTTCAGATTCCAGATTCCAGGATATAGCATTTATGTTTTCAAGTTCTAAAAAAATAAGGAATCTATTCCGACGAGTAGATGTGGGGGGGAATTTCTCACCCCTTGCAGAGCACGGGACACCAGCGGGCACCGGCTGAAGGACTAGAGGCTGACTTGTTCAAAAGGCGTGGGGCGCACCGGTGTGATGCATGTCGCGCCCTCCTCTCGCTTTTGCCCGAGATAGATAGATGGATAGATAAAATGGAAAAGGAGCAGAGCGATTTTGGCTATTGGACAGAAAGGCATAGTCCCCCTTTTTTTCTTCCACGTAACCGCGTGGAGGTCTCCACCAATCCCCGAGCGCCTCCTCCCTCCCCACCAATCCAACCCCTGCCCTCCTCTATATAAACTCTGCAGTCTGTCCCTTTTGAGGACCGTACTCCTCCTTTATTCATGCAAGTCTAGCAGGCGCTTGACCAGAAACATCGATTGGCATACGAGCAGGAGCACGATGGGGGAGCTTCCGCTGGGCTACCGCTTCTACCCGACCGAGGAGGAGCTCGTCTCGTTCTACCTGCGGAACCAGCTCGAGGGGCTGAGGCAGGACATGCACCGCGCGGTGCCCGTCCTCGACGTCTACGACATCGACCCGTGGCAGCTCCCGAGTATATGCTCGATCCCCTCGGGTCTTTTCTGATCTATTGCTTCGCTCGCAGGATGGCGGGGGGGCCTCTGTTTTTTGTTTTTTTTTTTTTTTATGGGGTGTGCTCATTTCGGTGATGATGATTGCAGGGCTCGCGGGGCAGCTGTGCCAGAGGGACACAGAGCAGTGGTTCTTCTTCGCGCCGAGGCAGGAGAGGGAGGCGCGGGGAGGGAGGCCGAACCGCACCACGGCCTCCGGGTACTGGAAGGCCACGGGGTCGCCCGGGTACGTGTACTCGTCAGATAACAGGGTGATCGGGGTGAAGAAGACCATGGTGTTCTACAAGGGGAAAGCGCCGACGGGGAGGAAAACGAAATGGAAGATGAACGAGTACAGGGCCATTCAAGAAGAGGCCAACCCTTCAAACATTGCCATTCCTAAGGTCTGCGGTTCGTTCGTGCTCTGTTCTCTCGAAGATGCCCGAGTGACAGTGTTCTCGAATTACTTTTCCTTAAAAAAACTGAATATGAAAGCAATTCTCAGATTTTTTTCTTTTTTTAAAGGCAAAGTGCTTTTGTTCTTGCATCGCTTTCCTCGAATAGCAGTCAACGAAAGTGGGAACGGATTAGAGAATAGAAAGCAGTCTTTCATAGAATATTTTATTGATTTTCACTTCCGAAAACAGAGCATAGTCTCTCAGAAGCATCTTCCCGGCAAGATCCTGGCTTTCGAGCCCACTAACGGCTTCGCTTTTTTCTTTCCGTCCACAGCTGCGGCACGAATTCACCTTGTGCCGAGTGTACGTGATATCGGGAAGTTTCCGCGCATTCGATCGCCGCCCGCTCGAGGTGGCGGAAAGGTCTGCAGGGCCTAGCAACCGCAATTTGCCGGATGAAGCTCAGGCTCGACCCAACGAACGCCGGGAGCCCGAGAGCGGAACACAGCAACTGCTGTGGGACTGGGAGCAACTGAATTGGTCATGATCGAAGCTGCGCGAGGCGGGGCAGCCTAACTGCTAGAAACTCAGGCTAGGAGACCCAAGGAGAGGGCATGATAAGAAGCCGAATCCGTAGCTCGACTTCAACCAGTTGCAAGACTATTTTTTCTGCCTTCCTTTTCCATGGGCAGATGACGAATAATAACGGAAGCTGAAAGATGCAAGGCATGCTTTTGTTTTGACTTGAAAGATGTAGAAATTCTTACCAGTAGCGATTGAATATTCAGATGTAGGACGTGCTTTTCCTTTGACTTGAAAGCTGTAGAAATTCTTTATGTTAGTGACTGAATTTTCAAACCAACTGTGCCGCGTTGAGGATCTTAGCTAGCGCTTGCGACTTTCATTCGTTTCCTGACAGAGGAACTGGTCTTCCCTCCTCTTCCACCAGTCAGTTGAAATCAACAAAATCAAATCATTATCATAAGCAAAAATTTGACTTGCTTTGCCTGCAAAATGGGGTACTTGGAGATCAAGTTGCCTTCCTGTCAACCTCCATCCGAGACGCCACTAGAAGAGGTCAATTTGAAGGAATCTCGACACAAGAGGAGAGCAAGGGCTGTTAGGTGCTTTTGCTGCTTCCTGGATTAGAGCTGCCATAGAAAATTCAAAGTACAAAACTCAAACTGGTCAGGTCTCTCACAATTTACACATCAATGTTACCCAAAAATCCAACCCGACATAGCCTTCTTGAGGTCATTAACGCGCGGAGTCAGTCGCTCACCAATAACCTCAGTGAAATAGCGCAACGCAATGATCAGGCAGATGTCATGGAAGACAGCAGCTGACGCCATCGGTGACGAAGCCGGGCAAGAGAGTCGGAAGCAAATTTTCAGTTTGATACGCACAGCTCCTGCAGGGCGTCCGCATATGTCAGGACTTTCTTGTATAATCCTATCTACATTTTCAAGAAACCCATTATTAGTTCTTAAGTGATTTGAACTCTGTTCTTCACTAGACCTAAGTCTACGCATCAAAATCAAGACACGATAGCCTCTGCCTCGAGCTATCAAGTTTCAAAGAAGCAAACTTCATGGCACGAAACAGCACCCCCTCTCAGGCATTCCTTTCATCACCAATCCCCCAATAACCAAGGACACAGTACCCTCCGAATCAGCTGCGCATGCCGGTTGAGTTTAAGATCGCCTCCTCAAAATTCATAAAGCGTATAAAGTATAAACCCCTCTGCCATAACCAAGGCTGCTCCACTCCCACCGAAGCAGATCAAAACCCAGAATTCTTCTTCCCTTGTTTTAAGTTCACACAGCACAATTCGCAGGTTCAAGAGCTAAAAAGAGTTGAAACAGCGAGAATTCACGAGAAATCCACAGAGGGCTAAAGATAGAATAGAGAGAGTCGTAGCAGGAAACGGTCAGAGGCTCGTGAAAGGAACCATATTTATTATCCCCTGCCACCATTTCGAGACTTCTTGCAGCGAAGTCGTCCCTTTCGATGGGTGCGTGAGTCGTTGCTGTCGTGTTTGTTTACTGGGTTTGTGCCATTCCTGTCCAGGGTTTAGTCCTTCCCCTCTCTTCTTGTTTGCCTCTGCTTGTCCCTTGCTTTTGATGCTTCTATTTATCCAAAGAGATCCCGTCCTATTCAGTGACATACAATCTTATCCTCTCAAATGAACGAATAGAACAAAGACACAAATCCCAATCTCGTTCTTCTACCCCGTTCGCTATAGAAAAAATCTCAAATTTCTTCCTTAACTATGCTTAGGTAAAGTCAAGTCGAAACGAGTTTTGTCATGTAAATTATTTCATAATTCATAACCACCGATCCCTAAAGTTTGATTGTTGATTTACTAATCATAGAATTTAGTGCATTATATGAATGCAAAAAATCATATCTATCTGGCTAAAATATTGGGGTATACAACATATTTTATATGTATCGTCGTAAATGATTTTTTTTAAATTGTGTAAAAGTAATTGAAATTATTCGCCGTGAGCAAGGTAAATTGCTTGTCTTTTAGTTAGTTTAATTGAATTCTCCTATAAAAGTCAAGATCCTGCAAAAAAAAAAAAAATAATACTTAAAAATGAATATAGGTATATCTTCACAGCAAGTAAAATTGTAATGGCGAGCGCATTATTCATTTTGTTTCCAATTTCTCCGTAAAATCCGGAAAACAGGAAGCACGTGCTCCTCACGTGCGCCAGGTTCCCCACCCCCACGGTACGATCCTCTTCCTCGTCCGTCTTCTCTCCAAGGTTCGCCGAGCATCATCGAAGCGACCATCCGCCCTCCCCTCCCGATCGCGCATGAGGTTTCCCCCAAGATCCGGCTGATCGACCGGGGGGCGATGGCGATTCTGTACGCGGTGGTCGCCCGGGGCACCGTCGTCCTGGCGGAGTTCAGCGCCGTCACCGGCAACACCGGCGCGGTGGCGCGCCGGATCATCGAGAAGCTCCCCTCGGAGGCGGACTCCAGGCTCTGCTTCTCGCAGGACCGCTACATCTTCCACATCCTGAGATCCGACGGCCTCACCTTCCTGTGCATGGCCAACGACACCTTCGGAAGTGCGTTCCTCCTCTGCGATCCGCTTCGTCTCTCTCCTCCTCGCTTTGATTCGCTGCTTGTGGTCGTGCTCTTCGGTCTTAGATTGGCGCGGTCCGATGATCCGTTCGCGGAATTTTGTCTTTATGAGATTTCGAGCTCGTTGAGGTTAGCGTAGAGAGTCCGATTGGGGAATCTTGACGCGTTGCCGGTCGTCTGAACTGGAAATAGAGGAGGGCTTTTGGCTTTTGATGTTTGAGAAGCAGGAGAAGAATTAAGATGCTACGCAACGGGCTTTCATAAAAATGCGGGTTTTTTATGATGATTTGCTGGAAAAGAGTTAAACTTCCGTGATGATTGAACTTTTCAGTCCTTAGGGCTCTTGTGAAAATTGAGGCTCCGCTTATCTGTTTGGTTAATTGTTTCGCTGAACATGATTACCGAAATGGTCATATTAATCTTGCTGTTTCTCCTCTCGGGGGAAAATTTAGCATGTTAAACATATGGAGCGATGATCATTCAAATAGACTTGAAATATGCAATGGTAGGAGATACGGTGACTAATGAATTGTAGCTTTCTTGTTACTCATGTTGAAATTAATTAGTTCAATGTTGCTGAATGAACTGCAAATAGTATAATCATCTTCATTTAGCGGCTACTATTGGGATATCACAGTTTTTAGATTTAGACTTTTCCCTTCAATTAGAACTTGAAGAGGAGGTACCTTTCTCTACTTTGTTTGTGCCTGAATATGTCCAGTGATCAAACACTCCTCTTGCGATCTCAGTCTGGTGTGTTTTACCAGATTAACCTGCTTAATGACTTCTTCCATCTACCTATTCCAACTGATCTCGGGAGCTCTAAGCCTCTAACTTAAGATGATTTGTCAATTATACCTAAGTCAGTCTAAGAAAAGGCTCTTCCTCTTCAGCTGGGTTGGATGTGGTATGAACGCGGCTTTCTCGAGCTGACCACCACATGATATATAATTTTAGCATCGTGGGCTTTAGCATGTATAAAAAACAATGTGTATCTGTGATACTGTACTTATTTTTGTACAAGTTTACTTATTTTTGTACAAGTTTAGGTTGCAATGGCTTTCAATTTTGTGGGTAAAAGGACTCGTAGGGGCTCTGTTGAGATTGTAAATGCAAAGTTGCACATAGTAAGTTGGACGATCACTTGTCTGTACTTCTGATTTATATAGCCATTATCTCTTTTCCATCTTCTGAGCTGCTGCAAACTGCAGTAGTCTCCTCGTTTGCGTCATGCAAATCTGAATTTTAGATTTACTTATAGATGCGCTGTCATTTATTTTAGGTATCATTAGTTTGCGTTATTCACATATGCATTCATATGAATGAATTTCTGAAGCTTGCACTTGGTACTGATTCAGGGAGGATTCCTTTTTCATACTTGGAAGATATTCAGATGAGATTCATGAAAAATTATGGCAAAGTTGCACACTTTGCACCTGCATATGCCATGAATGATGAGTTTTCAAGGGTTCTGCATCAGCAAATGGAATTCTTCTCTAGTAACCCCAGTGCAGACACTCTGAATCGGGTCCGAGGTGAAGTTAGCGAGGCAAGTACCATTCATCTATTGACAAAGATACAATTTCTAGCTAAACGTGATTCTTTGTAACTGTCATCTGTATTAGGGTGGGAGGCTACTTTTGTAGCCGGTAGCATAATTTAACTGTAGAATATATAAGTTACATTCTTCATGTTCCATCAGTTGATGTTAATTGGTCAAATTATATGTGTGCCAGTGCATGCCTGTGGCTGCTGGTGTTGCTTCTGCTGCAGGCCTTTTCTTTTTCTTTTTTTTTCTGGTTTTGGGGGTGAGAGGGGGGAGGGGGGCGCTGTTTCTTTTGTGTGCTCATGTGCCTTGTAGCTGTTGGGGTTAGCATATGGGTAGGTGGGTGGATTGTCTTGGGTTTTAATATATATCTGCAATTTTGCATTCAGATGCGTACTATAATGGTGGATAACATTGAGAAGATACTGGACAGAGGTGACCGAATTGAGCTACTTGTTGACAAGACTGCTACAATGCAAGATGGTGCCTTTCACTTCAAGAAACAGTCCAAGCGCCTTCGTCGAGCTTTGTGGATGAAAAATGCGAAGCTATTGTAAGTAACTCATGTTCCTGCTTATAGGGCTTTAATACACCTTTAGGGTCCTGTTACTCTGGATATTAATTTTCTGAAAGCTGACATGAACTTTTCGCAGTACTGATCAAGATGAGAAATTGAGAAAGGACAAAGAAAATATAAAAGTTAAAGATCCCATATTTGGGTGAGGGGGTGTTTTTCTTTCTAACAATTGGGAAATGTTTCTTGAAATAAACCTTGGTTTGTAGTGTCGTTGGTGAGATTTAGGTGTTAATGACTCGTGAGCATCTAGAGTCACTTCTCATAGCATATTGCATGGTTTACAGGATGCATATGGCTAGAGATAAATGGGCAGTAGATGTCCACTAGGTTGCCTGGTGAAAATCTGTCTGAATTATGGTCGGCTGTTTTTTTTTTATCTTGGCTTGCATTGCCCGGAGTGCAGGATGATAGGTTGCTTGTGTCCTTGTACAGTTTGTGGTCTAACTCGGGAACCAGTTGGGAATGGCCCATTCAGTTCTGATCCAGGTTGAATTCAGGCTGAACCGGTCCAGTTCTCAGTCTCAAAATCCTAAAACTGGCCTTTATACAGTTTGGTTTGCGGTTCTTATGTCAAAACCGTGGATTCAACTTTGGACCGGACCAACCGGGCTGGTTCCCCAATTTATCCTGTTTAGAACTGATTTTGTGTAACTTATTAGCATATGTAGCAACGCGCAACCAAAAGAATGAAATCCGTGACCTTGCATTTGAAGTAGGCGTATAAGACCACTAAACTAACACAACATCACTTGTCAAGGGCTAGAAAAAATAGTACACAATATCAATTGTTTGATTTTTAAAAAACAAACCCCGTTCTTAAGTACAACTGGCAACCAGCCTAAACTAACCGGTTTGGTTCCAGGCCTGTTCCAAGTATAACTGGTTCGGTTCCTAATTCGAAGTTTTTGTAATTGGGTCTTACAAGGTAGGTTCCAGGTTTTGGTCTTTGAACTGACACACTCTGAAAATGATCACCTCTACCTCTACCCCTACCTTCTACTGTCTCTATCCCAACATAAGGAGTCTGTGCTGAAGTTGATGTAAGATTGGATCATCTCTATAATTGTGCTGCATCAATATGAGCCAAGTAAAAGAGTCCTAGAAATGCCATTTGAGTACTTGGCTGTGCTTCATATGTTGAATGATAAGTTCTTTAATGTGCATTCGACAATATTTTCCTCTCCGGTTGCTGTCCAAGTAGATACTCTGGGAACTTTCACTTTCTATATTAAATTTATGATGGGGGAATTTTAGCAGAAGGAATGTACATGTTCACTTAGTGTATTATATCTAGACAGATGGTTGTTCAACTCTAAGCTGTTGAAATTTATGAATCCTGTTTATTACAAAAGAAGAAAGTTTTCATATTTAAGGTTGGGAAGGAAACTGCAAATGCAAGTCCAACTCAATTTATTAATTGCTGCACTGACAGCATTCTCAGGTGATAGTTATGCTGGACTGGGTTCCTAGGCTAGGAAAGACGCTGGTGGTATAGGTTTGCTTTCAAATGATATAAATGCTCTCATTCATCGGCAGCTGCACCAACATTATACTGCTTTCTCCCCCCAAGTCCCAGAGGTGGGGATAGAACACCCCACCTCCCTATTCTTAAATGGGAACGTTGGACTAGTGGCAGTGGTTATAATATAGCATTAAGATCTATATCCTGGACTGCTTGAATTGTCATTTAATTTATGCTTCTCTTTGTGGCAGGGCACTGTTAACTTGCTTGATTCTTGTGCTGCTTTACATTATTATTGCTGCTTGTTGTGGAGGCATCACTCTACCCAACTGCAGATCTTAACCTCTATAGTTGCTGGTGTTGATCTCCGGTAAGTATATATGCCATGGGTGATATTTGGGTCACATTCAGGGTCCTATTTGTAACTCGAGAAGCGCTCAAATGGAATTATGAGAAGCCACTGTCTCTGTTAAATATCACCCTGTTGGGAGGTGCTATTCTGGTTTTTGGGGAGTCTGATGGGGTCCATCGCTTCCATTTTCTTGATGAGTTTGTTGTGTATTTTCACGGGGCATCTCTACACTGATGTAAATAATGTACTTGTTTATAGCTGACAGTCTAGCTTTTGCCTTTCGCATTCTTATGATATATGAGATGGATTGTGCAAAACGAGTTCTATCAATAATAGATTTCCCCTTGTCGTCTTTCACCTACTGCAATTGGCTAGTTTTTACTCGAGTCAAGCTGTCGATCGCATCGGAGGAGCTGGTCACCTGGCTCTATTCTATGTAGCATCTTTCTTTACAAGTTCTTCTAACAGGTGCATATACATGCATGGGCATTGCCTAAAGCCTAATCATGCAACTCTGTCCCCGTTCATGTTCTCTTCCTACCGAAGACAATCTATTTCCCAATAGACAAGGAATAACACGAATAAGAAAGGAGGAGGACTCGGTGAAGGCCGCGATGGCTCTTTAAACGGGGCTTGCTTTTCCGTGGATGGTGAAAATCGCAATATCTTTTGTGTCACCACTGTGAAATCACAGCTCCTGGGCTTGCTTGTGGTCGTTACATGTTGAAAAGTTATGAAGACCATTCAAACCACCAACCGAACTAATCGGACCGGATCTTCTAGTTTGATTCTAACCGAACCAATCCTTGAAAATGTGTCGTGCTGCCTACTAGTTTTAATTATCTTTGTCATCCTTTCCTCTTATATAGCGGTAGATTAGAAACGCATTTTGCATGAGCTTACGAATTGTTATGCGGATAGGGTCTTTCGAAAATATTGCTCTTTCTAACCTTATTTTTTGCGGGTTTGAGCTCGTGAAAGTACAAAACGAGGGAGAAAAGGATATATGAAAAAAGGATTGCCAAAATTGATTCGGTTCCGTCTGATTTCCAACTCCACTTGGTTTGGTCTCACTTTTGATCGTGACACAATTTATTCAAGAATGCGTTCGGTACCGCGGCCTGAAGTGGGTCCCGGTGGGGCGCGTTCTTGTCCGGCGTCGGGACAACACCTGTCACGTCGCCGGGCCAAACGCACCACCAACAACAGCACCAGTCAGGTGTATCTCCGGGTGCCGCATCCACTGGCCGTCCTCCTCTTTTTCCGGCAATTGCTCCGTCCACTTTCCCCATTATTTTACTCCGGAACGAGACGGTCGGTCGTTCGAAACTATAGCGCCAAAAACGATCATGGAAGCATCCTTCTCCCGTCGCTCCTCCAGATTCCTCTCCCTTCCTCCCGTATTTCAACCCCCTCTCTTTCTCTGTCCCTCCCTCCTCCTCCCCCATCGCCGCAATCTTCGATCTCTTTCTCCCTCTCAATGGCGGCGGTTCTCGGACTACCCACACTGCCACCGGCTAGAACCAGCTACTTCCCCACCTCGCCCGCCCCTTTCTTCTCTCCTCCGAAGACCCGGAGGCTCAACCAGGCGACCCGGGTCGGCAAGTTCGGAAATTTCCTCGAGTTGAAACCCGAATCGACGGCCCCGCAGCTCCTGGATGGGTTCGATTCTGATCTGCCGTGGTTTGCCTCCGGCGACCGGCCTCGCTTCGACGTGGTCGTCGTCGGCACCGGCCCGGCGGGGCTGCGGCTGGCGGAGCAACTCTCGCGCCGCGGGATTCGGGTGTGTTGCGTCGATCCCTCCCCTCTTTCCGCGTGGCCTAACAATTATGGGGTCTGGGTCGACGAGTTCGAGGGCTTGGGGCTCGTGGACTGCTTGGACAAGACGTGGCCTATGGCTTGTGTCTACATTGATGAGGGGAAGGCCAAGTATTTGGACCGGGCTTATGGTCGCGTCGGTAGGGAGAAGTTGAAGACGAGACTGATTGAAGGGTGTGTCTCCACTGGGGTTAGATTCCACAAGGCCAAGGTGTGGAAAGTGGAGCACGAGGAGTTCGAGTCGTCTGTCGTGTGCAGTGACGGCGTCGAGCTGAAAGCAAGCTTGATCGTCGATGCGAGCGGCTTTGGGAGCACTTTCATTGAGTATGATAAGCCGAGGAACCATGGGTATCAGATTGCTCATGGGATTTTGGCCGAAGTAGATGAACACCCTTTTGATTTAGATAAGATGGTGCTTATGGATTGGAGAGATTCCCATCTCGGGAATGAGCCTTACTTGAGAGCCAACAGCTCGAGACTCCCTACTTTCTTGTATGCGATGCCCTTCGATTCGAGCTTAATATTTCTGGAAGAGACTTCATTAGTGAGTAGACCGGTGCTAGCCTATTCTGAGGTAAAAAAAAGGATGGTGGCAAGATTGAGGCACTTGGGGATTCGGGTCAGAAGAGTGTTGGAGGATGAAAAATGCTTGATCCCCATGGGAGGTCCTCTCCCGAGAATCCCTCAGAGTGTGATGGCTATTGGCGGTACGTCCGGGATCGTCCACCCATCAACTGGGTACATGGTGGCTCGGACACTAGCTTTAGCGCCGGTTCTAGCTGAGACAATTGCAGAGTGTCTTGGCTCTACCCGGATGATTAGAGGAAGGCCACTTCACCATAGAGTCTGGAATGGCCTGTGGCCAGTTGACAGAAGGTGCACTAGAGAGTTTTACCACTTTGGAATGGAGACTTTGTTGAAACTCGACTTAAATGGGACTCGGAGTTTCTTTGATGCATTCTTTGATTTGAACCCGTATTACTGGCATGGTTTTCTCTCCTCGAGGTTGTCCATTGGGGAGCTTTTTATGTTGAGTTTATCCTTGTTTGGACATGCCTCCAGCCCATCCAAGTTTGACATCATAACAAAGTGTCCTGCTCCTCTGATTAAAATGGTGGGTAATCTAGCTCTTGAAACAATATAAGGACAGAGGATCGAAGCAAATTTATGACTCTTCTTGTACGAGGTGAGGCAATGGGCTTATCTGGACTTTGTGCCGTGTATATTGAGATTACAGTGAAGAACGCATCAGATAATCTTCTTGTTTTTGTGTCTATTGCTCAATAAGATTAAGATCAGTTTTAGTGCCGTCCTTGTTAGTTACACATTACATGTCAAGCTTTGCAGTTGGAGTTGCTGTTTGTTTAGTGTCAATACTTCTCTTTTAACCATGAATTCAAGATATAAAAGAAAACACAGGCCAGAAAATATCAGAGAGAAAGACTTTTCTGGCGAATCAATCACATGACATCCTCGATTTGGGTTGGTCTCATTAGATTAAGCACCTGCTGACTGTAATCTGTTATTTGTAGGAAAGAGGTTAATTCATTTAGACATGCAAATGACCCAAAACGGGTGGACTTTATTTACTAGGACAGCTGTTGGTACAACAAGCTTCATTCTGATGATATACACAGAACATGCAGGCTGCCTAAATCTGATGAGTAGATAAACTCCGCTTGATGTTTACCAGTCAAAAGGTGATATTGCACATTAGTCTTGCACATTAGCTGGCTGGAATGCATCTCCATTGTGGGCGGAGGAACTGGATGGAGGCCGTTGGTGGTGATGGGTACACAGGTCCATAAGTTGGAGAAGGAAGTAATGGTGGCTGTGCATAAGTTGGTGTAGGTGGCACTGGATACATTGGAGGCCTCTGTGTTGGTGATGGCTGCGTTGACACTGGCGGTGGTTGATAAGTCGGTGGTGGTCTTCGAGATGGTGGAGTCCTTGTAGGTGGATGGGGGGATGGGTATACATGTCTTGGTGGAGACACTGGGGACCTATGTTTTGGATGTGGTGGTTTCTGCACTGGTGGCCGGTGTCGAGGAGAAGGAGGCCTTTGGGTGGGTGGAAATCTTGGAGGTGTATGAGTGGGAGGAGGGGACGGGGAAGGTCGATGTGTGGGTGTCGATGGCCTTTGCAAGGGTGGGGAGGTCGGTGTTGGATATGTTGGCGGCAGCAATACTGGAGGTTGATATGTAGGTGATGGGGGTGGTTGTGCTGGCGGTGGATATGTAGGTGTTGGAGAAGGTGGGGGTTGATTTGTAGGAGGCGGTGGTGATGGATATGTTGGTGGTGGTGAAGGCGGAGATTGATAGGTCAAAGGCGGGGGTGGTGAAGATGGAGGTCGATATATTGGAGGCTGAGGACATGGTGATGTTGGTG
Source organism: Eucalyptus cloeziana (assembly GCA_014182715.1). Taxonomy (NCBI): domain Eukaryota; kingdom Viridiplantae; phylum Streptophyta; class Magnoliopsida; order Myrtales; family Myrtaceae; genus Eucalyptus; species Eucalyptus cloeziana. The sequence goes on along the minus strand of CM024635.1, from coordinate 47,232,422 downwards.
GAGAAGGCGGGGGTGGTGAAGGAGGTAGAGGTTGATAAAGAGGTGGAGGCACTAGTGGCAAAGGATATACGGTTGGTGGAGGTTGATAACTAGGAGGAGGTGGTGGTGATACCAGAGGTGGAGATAGTGGTGGTGGAATAGGTGGAGGCGGTGATGTTGGTGAAAGAGGTGGGGGAGGTGTTGAAGGATATACAGGAGGTGGAGGTGATGCTAATTGTGGAGAAGGTGGAGGCGGTGATGGATCAGTAGGTGATGGAGACAGCGGAGTTCCATAAGTAGGAGATGGTGGCAATGTTGGAGGGGGGGATATATAGGTGGTGGAGAAGTTGGGGGTGAATAAGTAGGAGGAGGAGGAGGAGGTGAAGGATGTATGGGTGGTGGAGAAGATGGAGGTTGATAAGTAGGAGGGGGAGGGGGTGATGGTAACGGAGAAGGTGGAGGTTGGTAAATAGGAGGTGGTGGTGAAGGATATGAAGGTGGTGGAGAAGGTGGAGGATGATAAATTGAAGGTGAAGGCGGCAATACTGGTGGAGAAGGTGGAGGAGAAGGAGGAGGTTGATAGCTAGGAGGTGGGGGTGGTGAAGTTGGTGGTGGATAAATAGGAGGGGGAGGAGGAGAAGGTTGAGGTTGATAAGTGGGCGGAGGTGGTGATAAAGTTGGAGGAGACAGGGGTTGATATGTAGGAGGTGGACTTGGTGTTGGATACGCCAGCGGCGGAGAAGCTGGAGGGTGGTAAATCAGAACTAGGGGAGGTTGATTAGTAGGAGGTGTAGGTGGACTGAGAACTGGTCTTCTATGAGGTGGTCGAGACACTGGAGGACAGTGAGTTGGGACTGGAGGCCTGTGCACGGGATGCGGGCTTGGTCGCCTTTGAGGAGGTGGTGGACTTACATGTTGTATGTGAAGTGGTAGAGCACATCGAGGTTCCGGCGGTGTTGAGCGAACCGCTCTCCGGGGAGATGGAGGAGGTGACGGCGTAGGGGGTTGATATACTGGTGGAGTTGGTTGAACAACTCGCGGAGGTGGTGCTGATGGACGTTGAGGAGATCCATATATTGGCGGTGCTCGAGGTGTTGAAGCTGGTTGGCCCGTATGCGACGGCGCACTGTGCCGGGGAGGAGCTGATGGCGGCGAGCGTAAGACAGGATGTGATCCATAACCCGGATAAGGCGTTCTAGATACTGGCGGTACTGGGGATCTGGGTGCTGCTGTTGGAGGCGGATCAGCCACGAGGACTGGCGAAGGTTGTGGATGGCCTCCGTAATACGATGCAAAGGATGGACTGGTGGAGGATTTGGAGGAGTTGAAGGTCCATCCATTGTTATCCTGCCGATCACTCGCTACAGCACTGAACAGGATGATTAGGATGTACACAACAATGCCTTCCTTCGACAGTGAAACGCTCAAGCTCACTCTCATTCTGGGCGGGAAGCTAAAAAGCAGGTAAAATGGCCGAGCTTTTGTATGCCACTGAAGCGGCCATGATTAAAGGACGGGATGAATTCAACGACCAGGACCATCTTCAAGATCTGGACTCAATATAAGGAGGAGATGCCAGCATCTTTCGGCATGCCGGTAACGGTTTCGCATCGATACCAGTCCAGACGCTCGGTGAATCTCCCAGTTCTTCTTTCAACCTGTGTCGAGTATTTCCGTCGAATGGAAGACAAATGTTAGAACGGCCCTCCCCTAAAATGCTCTGTGCTGTCTTCCGTTCTCTCAGCCCTGTCGATTAAAGCACAGGGTTCCTAGTCGTCTCCATATGAATGCAGTCCACTGCTTCTGATGTCGCGACCTCTTTCTGAATCTTTTTCCGGGTTAGCTTCCCCGTGTTATACATGGAGGAAGTTCGGCATGAGGGTGACGATTAGCCAAAACGGGCAACGTGATTAATGAAACTGGGTAGGGGTCAATCTGCCTTGGTTTGTCATGCAAATCACTCGCCTTTGGCATGTTCATTAAATCTGCTGACCGTTTTGGTCGAATTTCCATATGTTCCAGATTACTTGCTTTATTTGCTTATTGTTTGGCAATTGCCCATTCTGGTCTTCTGCTGGTAGAATTATGCAAGCCGTCCTTTCATTTCTGAGGTCAGGCAGTGGCTTGATTCTTCTGGCGTGGCAGCCATGCTTTTGCAGAGAGTATTCATTTGACTTTGATGCTGTGAAAATGTAAGTAACATAGGCAGATCTTCATGGATGAAAACGGCAGATTGCTTGCGCTGTAAAGAATAGGAGTGCTCGTGAAAGAACCAACGAAGAAATAAAAATAGGAAACAGTGAAAATGACGTATGATTATATTCCGTATTGGAGTAATAATTGGTATATATCTGATTTGACAGGAGCACATTCCAAGAAGCCCGTCTAGCTCAGTTGGTAGAGCGCAAGGCTCTTAACCTTGTGGTCGTGGGTTCGAGCCCCACGGTGGGCGCTGAATTTTCTTTCTTTTTATTCTTTTTTTTTCCTTTTTCTTTAAAAAGGTTTTTTTTTTTTTAACATTTATGTTTAGGAAAAACCTAAAATAAAAAATAAGGGCAGGTTTAGCTGAGACGTTCGATATCTTGAATCATCAAAAGTATATAATATATGGATTTCAAGGATATTTTCCTAAGTTTTGGTGGTACCTAAGATCAAGTTTTGGGTTGACGGGAACCTAATAATTAGCACTCAATTTTTTTTTTCTCTCGTGTTAGGCTGTTACCCAACAACATAAAATAATCAGGTCTTTTTTAGAAAATAAAAAGGAGTTTATGCCGATAGTGATTTGTTTGTGCATAATAAGAAATTTGACTCTGTTTGTATTTACTTTTTTGGGGCCAGAAGAATGGTGGTGATGGTGCCATGCTTTAAAAAATGGAATAGTAGCATTTCATTTTTGTCTAAATGTTATAAATGCTTCAATTCTAATGTTTGGATTTAATTTATGGAAGCCCGTTGATTGAAAATGAGTGGTTTTTAAACGAACATGCCCAATCAAATTCACCGGAAAGTGTCTTGGCGATGACCTTTTAAGTCCAAATAATGGCTTAGGGCGCGTTTGGTAACGTTTATGTTTCGGGGAACAATTTTTTAACATAAATAGTTTTTTTTTTTTTTGTTCCCGAAAACAATTTCTGAGTATAATAATGCATTTGGTAACTGTACAAAAATTATATTCTCAGGAAAGAAATGTATTTGGTAAAATTATATAATTTTATTATTTCTTTTAGTTTTTTAATATTTTCATTATATTTTCCTTTTTTTGTTTTTTCTTTTCTCTCCTTCTTCCTCTTTGTGGCCGATCGTCGGCCGTCGACAATTGGCTAGGCGAGGTTCGGCAAGGCGGAACCTCCCGGTGGCTCCGGTGAGCACCGCGAGGCTCGGCCTTGCTAGTTTTGGGCGAGGCCCAGCCTCACTGGTGGCCTTGGTGGACAAGCAAGCCTCACTAGGCCATCGGTGAGGCCGAGCCTCGTGTCGGCTGGCAAGGCTCGGCCTCGCTTGGGCTAGGCAAGCGTGAGGCTGACCTTGCATCGGCCGATGAGGTCGAGCCTCGCCGTGGCACAGCGTCTCTAGGGGCCGGCGACCCTCCGACAAGGTCACTGGCCCTTGTCTGGCCGGTTGTCGGCGCTGGCCATGGCCAAGGCCAGCGACTGGCCAAAAGGAAAAAGAAAAAGAAGAAGAAAAGAGAAGAGAGAGAAAAATTATTTCTTGGAATTGTTCCCATAAACAAAAAGCAACTTTTTTTTTTACTTCTTATTTTCTGTTCCAAATCTGTTTCTGGGAATAAAAAAATAAATTTTTCATTCTTAGGAACAAAAGTTTTACCAAACACGTTTCTGTTCTTTTCTTTTTTTTTTTTTTGGTTCCAGGAACATAAACATTTTTTACCAAATTAGGCCTTAATTGCCTCATGTGATTGTTTAAGGTGATTTGAGGAGAGTTCATTGTGGCAATTGTTGTTTAAAAGAGGCAACACTTTTACCATGGATAGCTCGATACCTCTTATGAGTTATACTTCAATTGTCACCATCACCAGTGATTTATACCCTCCACCTAGAATCAATTACGGTAATTGACTTGTTAAAATTTAAAACAATTAGATTTCCGTTATAAATTTGAATTGTTAGTTAGGATAACAAAGCGATCGAAATAAAATAAAATAAATTAAAAAAAAAAAAACTTCGACGGACGGCTCATTAGCCATGTGAGCCAATTGACCAAAAGCCGGGCCGATATCTCGATCATGTTGGTCTCATTTTTTGAATTTTTCAGAGCGCCCCTGCATGATTATGGTAAGATTAAAAGCGACTGTACTTTAAAAGGTTTGATATTTATAATTTACCATTGGTAGTTATTGTACTACGTGATTTGAGAAAGTCTTCCCGCACAAAGTGCGGTAATTACCACAAATCATCAGCATCATCATTATCTAAATGACACTTTAATTATTGAGTATGTAAATAAAAGTGATCGGACATGCGCTTATTTAATTACTAATTTATTTTGAAATAATGATGCCAGGAGTACCAAATGTTTCGTACGATACTCATTTTGGTGCCAAAAGCTTTCATCGGATCATTTAGTGTTAATTAAACAAAAAAAGATCATTTAAGTGTTAACTCTGATTTCAATTATCAAAAATCTAAAATTTTATTAAATTTCCCGATTGACGTGGCTTGTGTGGCATGCCTAGTCTATAAATATACTCCTAAATGTTGTCATCTATATGTTTTACTTCAAATATAAACCGTACATCAAACAATCAAGCATTTTCCCAAATTCAAGATCCTAATTCGATTTTCACCCAAAATTAGTGGCTAAATCTTGCCATGAAGAGCAAGAGCAGGACAAACGGTTAAATTTATATCAACAAAGCAAAGATGAAGGTGAATATTATTGTTATTATTGGCTCATAAGTCGAAGAAGAACATCTTGGACGCAATTAAATTCCGGGAGAAGATTTCATGGACTAAACACAATAAATCACTCATCTTTTACCGATTGCAATATTTCTCCTCTAACATCAAGGCTCCATTTTTTCCCTTATATCCAAGCCATAATTTTTTTGTTTTAGACTACCAAATCCCTTTCTTTTTTTCTTTTTTTTCCTGTGCCAATTGAGCAAGCGAGTTGAGAGGATGACGGTAGTCAAGTGAGAGACCGAGTGAGAGTGAAACACGGCACGCAAGCAAGCAAGCAAGCAATGGCGACTGGTGACTTCAACCCATCAAGCGTTGAACGAACAAAGAGAAATTCTATTTTGAGAGAAGCTTCGTGCCCCGTCATTTAGCCAAGCCAACCACCTCATGAGTTTAAGTCCTCGCTAGACTCGTTTTTTTATATAAAAAAGTAATGTCAAATTAAATATTTTATTATAAAAGTCGAGTAGAACTCTTAGTCGGAATTTGTCGTTGAAGCACTGAGATAATCGTTTTTTCTCCGACTTAATACTAAAGAGTCGTATAAAACTTCTGATATGCTTTTTTTAATTTATTTTACTCCAAAAAACTTAATGGCATTATCTTATAAGCCACATTTAAATCGAGAGAACTCAACGAGATTTTTTTTTTTATCCACAAAATTAAATGAGACTTTGGTACGCTATACTTGGATTTTTATTCAACTTCTGCCGATTATTTTAATTGAGCAAAGGAATTCTCAAAAAAAAAAAAAAAAAAAATTCACGAATAATTTGTCAATGTTTTCACATTATACGAATTTAATCAATTTTCTTATATAAATAAAAAATAGAATTTGGGTTTTCATTTTGGGCAAGTGGAAATATCTTTCTGGTAGAAAGAGTAGTCCTTGAACTCTCCTCCGACATCAACTGCCCAAAAAGAAAACAATCCTCAAAGATCGTTTCCTTTCTTCTTCGCCTTCGTACATTTCTGCATCTTCACTGCGGAATTGCGTAGCAGAAATCGCGATTGGATCCCCTCCGCGCGCCTCTTCGCCAGCCTTCCTCGCGTCGGAATCGAGCGCCGCAGTCCTCAATTAGGGCTCCGATCGACGTCTATCCGCCGCGCCGTTCGGGGTCTCGATGAAGCCGATACGGCTCCCCGAGCCTCCCGGCCCTACGCCGGGCGTGCCGGAGATCTTCGAAGGCGGCACCTACAGCGTCGTCAGGCGCGCCGTCGTCATCGGGAACGGCTCGGCCGGGTCCGAGAACCAGAGCATCGGCCTGGTCCGCGCCCTCGGACTGGCCGACAAGCATGTCCTGTATGTGAGTCCCCGGCTGCCTGATTTCCAATCCGTCGCAGTTTTTTATTTTACGATTTGGCGCGGTTTCCCCGACGCCTTGTTTCGTTTACATCTCTCTCTGGTTTGAGAAATCATGCGTGTATGTTATTGGCGTTTTGCTCAAGCTTCCGTTTTGATTTTATGTGCAGAGAGTTACGAGACCGAAAGGAGGAGTGAACGAGTGGCTGCACTGGCTTCCTGTATGTGTTCACCAGAAGTTGTATTTTGTCCTGAGGCGCATCTTTGGGTACACGCAGCTTTTGCTGACGGCCCGAGGGAGGAAACATGTGTTTGTTCATCCGGAAAATGGCGGCAGTGTTGGACTGTCTTCTATATTAGAGGCTGATGCGAAGCACATTGTGAAGATGGCTCGTGAGACCTACGAGAAGTATTGTCTTTCTTTGCTCGTGTTTTTATTGATTAATGAAGGTGTTGGTGGTTTTGTTGCCCATATACTTTGATCTGGATATGAGTTTAGACCTTGTCTCACTTCATTACCAGAATTGAATGGAAGAGAAAGCATGTTGTGCAATGGAAGGAAGCATCTTGGTTTCAAGTGCCATTTGGAATTAGAAACAGGCATATTTAAGTAGTTGGACATGGGTATGGGGGCGATATGTAGGGGAATCGATTTTCTCATGATTTTTGGAATTAGAAATAGGCATATACAAGGAGTATTCTCAATCGAGCTTAAGATGATAGGCATGTTCGCAAAGAACTCCTGCAACCCCAATCGGCGATAAGAAGATAGAGGGTTTTTAAAAAAAAAAAATGTTTTAGACACTTGAAATGATAGCCTTCAGATCAGGTAATCTCAATTAGGGACATTGAGAGAAGCTCATCTAAATGATTCGGGTAAGCACTTACGGTGATACGGGAGGATGTGACTAATGGCGGGGCATTAGAGTGAAGGGGGGAAGGAATGTCGAAGAAGAAAAAGATGAAAATTTTAGGGTAGGATTTTGAGAATTTAGATCTCCTACTAAAGATACTAAAGAGAGCACATCCACGATTGTGTAGTTGACTCTACAGATGGATGTAAAAAGTTCTAATGTTATTTTGTATTGTAAGTTAGGTGCTTTGCTATCAGCATATCTTTATTTGTCCTATTTGTTATAATCAACGTGGTAATGTCAATGATATCTATGTTAGTTCCATTTATGATGGTAACGAGCTGTTTCCTGCCTCCAGAGTAGTCCTAGGTAAATGGATTTTTGAAGTACTTTGTTTGATCCTTTAGGTATCATGAATTTGCTAATTTATATTATAAACTTTTCATTCTTTCCCTATGGTCCCCATCATTTTGTTTGTCCCATTGCATATCAGTATGTCTTAGGGTCCCATGATAGGTGAATTCTTAATACAGATAGATCTCGTCACTTGTGAAATGGATATTATGGGGCGTGTTAGCAACATTATACGAGCTATCGAGCTTAAAATAGATAAAGAACAACAGTTATCAGCTAGCAGTGTAGACTCTTTTTGGTTGTGCATTTAACCCCTTAAAAGTTCTTCGTCCAGCTTCATCTGCATTGATTATGCTTCCCTTTGACAAATGGGATTGCTTTGCTTCTTTATTAGTGATCACACATATTGTTTCATACTTTGAGGTTGTTACTAACGCATTTAGTCCTAATTAAAACAGGGATGGGCCTCTATTAGTCGTTGCATCTGGCAGAGATACAATATCTGTTGCAAGTTCCATAAAGCGGTTAGCATCAGAGAATGTTTTTGTTGTTCAGGTATGTTTATACTTATCCGTGCTCATCTGTGCACTGAACTGGTGGCCTATGTAGGAATGCTTTCTTTATTTTTGGTTAGTTCTAGTCATTGCTGTGTGTAAATTTGTGTTAGTGCACCTGTTGCTCTTTTAGTTTATGTGTAACTGGGTATTGGTTTCTTCTTGGTTTTCTCTGTTGCAGATTCAACATCCAAGGGTAAAATTAAATAGATTTGATTTGGTGATCACCCCTCGACATGACTACTATCCTCTGACCCCTCAGGCACAGGAGCAGGTTCCTCGATTCTTAAAGCGATGGTTAACTCCACAGGAACCTCCCGATGAGCATGTGGTACTTATCAGGAATTCCACATATGGCTTACATAAGTCGTATCTATGCTAAGAGTTCTTGGTCTCAGGTCCTCACCGTTGGAGCTTTGCACCAAATCGATTCTGCTGCACTGCGGAATGCAGCCAGTGCTTGGAATGATGAGTTTGCACCCTTGCCAAAACCCTTACTCGTGGTTAATATAGGAGGACCTACACGTATGTATTTGAATCTCTTCACAGATTCCATAGAAGTTCTGCTTTCCGTGATAATTTCAAATTAGTATCTCGATTCATTGTCTGCCATTTTGGTTTTTTAATAAGATGTATATAATAACACTTGTCTTTTACAATCAATTATAATAAAACAGAAGGGAACTGGGATATTACATGAAAAATGCTAATAAAGGTTAGTATTTGTGGGAAGTAACCGGTGGATGTGGTTCTTCATTCCCTTTTGGTTGAACAGATGCACGGTTGAGGACCATCCTGCACCGGCTTGGTGGACTCACTTTTTGGGTGATGCCATGGGCATGACTGTTTAATCAGTCACTAAGGCATTGGATTCTTGAGAGAGTAGCTTTAAATTTTCTGTTGGAAATTATAACTGATTGAAGTTTGATAAATTGCATCAATATAGTTCAGGGGCATGTAATCAATCTTTTGAGAGTCACTAGAATGTAGGCACGTAGTGTATGAGATCTAGCAGTAGCAGCAGCAGCACTTGGCAGGACTGCAAGATAGGCTAATGGTGTTGATTAGGCTTGTGTAATGTCTTATCTTGAGATAAGATCGTAGAAAGTTCTTGGGTTTGTTTTTATGTATGTACAAGTCTTGGTGATACTGTGATTAATGAACTCACCTACTCCTCCGTTTGTAGATGATTTGAACTTTTAATTAATTCCTATCTAACTCCATTTAATGGTGCAATTCACTGTTATAGGTCAATGTCGATATGGAGCAGATCTTGCAAAGAAGTTGATATCTAACTTATTGAGTGTGCTCGCAAGCTGTGGGACCGTGAGAATTTCTTTCTCTAGTAGAACACCTGATAAGGTGAGACTGGAGTTAAAAATCTTCTAAAACTTTCGGGTCTCTTGTTTTGATTGATATACCATATGCCCTTAGGTATCCAGTATTATAGTGAAACAACTTGGCGATAATCCAAAAGTTTTCATCTGGGATGGTCAAGGTAACTATGATTGCTTTTCATACTGTTCATTGTTTGAGCTTAGATAATGAACTGCAGATGTTTTTTCTGACATATGCTAAATGTTCTTTTGTTAGAGCCTAATCCACACATGGGGCATCTAGCATGGGCTGATGCATTTGTTGTCACAGCAGATTCAATCAGTATGATCAGTGAAGTCTGCAGCACCGGGTAAGCTTGAGCTTGTAGAAATTTCTGTTGGAGAATTTACCTGTTGACAGATTTAAGTCTTCGAATATTGTTTTGTTAATTCATGTATTAATTTTTTCTGTGTTTACACCTGCAGGAAGCCTGTGTATGTAATGGGAGCTGAGCGGTGTACCTGGAAGTATGCAGACTTTCACAAGTCTCTGAGGGAGCGAGGTGTAGTTCAGCCATTCTTGGGCTCTGAGGATGTAAGTATATTTGAGTTAACTTTTGCAACAATGTCAAAGTACAGACCATGGCATAGTCCTGGTCACACTTTGCATTGGTTCTTCCTTTCAGTACAATCTCTTAAAAATTCCCCATTTTCTTTTACAGATTTGGGAAAGTTGGAGCTATCCTCCCCTTAATGACACCACTGAGGCTGCTAATCGGGTGCGTGAAGCGCTCGCTGAGCGGGGATGGAGACTACGTACATAAGAAACATGTTGATGACTGATTGTGTATGCATATTATTTTATTTTTGTTGAGTTCAGAAGAGGAATTCCTCTTGACACTGCATATCCGTTCAATACAACACGCGGGGGAGCTAGTTGAAATCACTGGACAGCTTCTGCATCAATATTGTATTCCCTTGTGGATTTTGATACGAGTAGAATAAAAGACTAGCTGTAGGAGTTTGTGGTGTATCAAAAGGAGAGATTAATGCGTCTTTTGTTCCTTGAGAGTTCTCAATATGTTCATGTAACACAAGGCAATTTGGTTTTGAACACGGGTACATGTTTTGATTTTAACGGCAATTAACTAATTGCATTATTTGGATGATTCAACTTGATGCAATCAAGAGCCCTCGACTCTTTTTCCCTACTTTTTGACATGCCATCTGTTATTGTCTTTTGCTCCTGGGAATGTGGTCATATGAAACCATGCTGGTGGTTGTATTGGGATCGACCGGTACGAAAGGATATACTGGTTGTTGGCTGATCCATCTTCTCAATTTCTCCCGTACTTGATGGGATAAAGGTTAGTTGTGGTGTTGGTAGTTGATTCTGTTATAATGACTCGATGGGGTCATGGCTTGTTTTTCCAGCAATGAGTGCTCATCCTCAAGTCAGTTCTCCATCTTTTATTGTCTGAGCTTTCTTTAATCAGCATTACCATGTCTCTTGGCGTATTGACCACGCTGGAAGTTTTATCTGGTTGAAGCAGTGAAGCTGGTTGATTGGCTACTGCTTCAACTGGTGGATTGGCTGGCTATGAAGCATGTGTTGCTTAGGCGATTTTTCGTAGTATCATTTGAAATGTTGATCTTAACGCCAAAGTTCAATAAGGACATCGTTGCCACTGAAATTGCGCATTGATATGAGCTGATGTCTTCTGGTAATGACTCGGAGTTTTTTTTTTTTGTTGGTCCTATTTTATTCTTATTCTAACTTACTCTCAGACTTTTGCCATACCTTCTTGCAGGACGTGGGAGTCAAAACCTACTCTTGAAACTAATTTGTCCCCACGCCAACCCCCTGAGAAGATGGGGATTTGAACCCCTAATCTCTCCCTTCCATGTTGGAAGGATGGCTGTGGTTGGTAATGACTTGGAGAGATGGGGATTCGAACCTCTCACTTCTCCCTTTCATGTTGGAAGGGTGGCCAGTGGAGTAAACCCTAGTAGTTGGTAATGACTCGGAGTTTAGTGTTTCGTTTTTCGTACTCCTTGCAGGTACCCTTAACATAATCAGAGTCAAAATTCATCTTGTCATGCATGATCCAAAAGCAATCCCAGTTCCATATCCAACTACTAGGGCATGGTGTTCTTGTATTAAAAAACTGGCACTGACATCAGGTTTTTTGATGTGAGAGAGTGGAGCAGGAACAACCTATCCTCTCCTTCAAATCTATAAGGACGTTGGTGGACCTCTAGACAAATCGAAGAACGGAATCGGAAGTAGAGCCGGAACTACCCCATTCATTTTCTAAATTCTGGCTCTAATCCAAGTTCCCCTGCATATTAGGGCGTGTTTGGTAAGAATTCTGTTCTCGGGAACAAATTCCGATTAGAATTGATTATTTTTTATTCTGTTCCCGGGAACTGATTCTGAGTAAAAGAATGCGTTTGGTAACTGTACAAAATTTCGATTTTGAAATAAAATTGCGTTTGGTACTTTGTTCATTGATTCTATTTCAAATCAATTTATTTTAATTTTTAAATAATTTTTATAATTTTGTCCCCTTTTTTTTTTTTTTTCCTTTTCTAATTCTTCTTCAGGCCGATTACCGGCCCTTGGCGAGGCCGGCCCTTGTTGGCTCGGCCTCGCTGGTAGTTGGGCGAGGCTCGCCTGGCCACCGGCGGGGTTGGGTGAGCCTCACTGGTGGCTAGGCTTGCCTCCGGCAAGCTCACTAGACCTCACCCTAGCTTGGCGAGCCTCCGACGAGCTTGTTGGACCGGTCGCCAGCGACCGACGGCGTCGGACGGTGGCTAGCGGCGGCGACCTGTGGTGGCGGCGGCGGACGGTGGCGAGCGGCGGTGATAGTGGGTGGCGGACAGCGACGGGCGGCGATCGCGGGATGGCAGTCGATGAAGAAGAAGAAAAGAGAAGAAAAAGAGTTTTTATTCTCAATTTTGTTCTTGGAACTAGAATCAATTTTTTTTTTTTATTCTTGATTCTCATCCCAAACTGATTCTGGGAATAAATTTGTTGTCGGGAACAAAAGTTTTACCAAACGCAATTCTTGTCTCAAACTGATTCTGGAACAAAAAATCAAAATCTGGCATGGTTGAGATAATTACCAAATAGGCCCTTAGTCTGCTCCAACATGTTATCTCACAGCCTCACACAACAGTAAAAGCTTATCCAACGCATTGCGCATACGGAAAGACATCAATCTTCAGGCTCCTGCAAGTTCCATGGACTCATCAAAGCATGGTGACGCGACACCACTTTCTAGGTCCGAATTAAAGGTGAGAGCCAAGGGGAAAGCGGTTGCTGGAGTGGCACCTCCTCCGGTGGCCGCCGCCAGAGCAGGAAGAGGAGGATGGAAGAAAGGCGTCGCGGTGTTTGACTTCCTTCTAAGGCTATTGGCCACCGGCGCCGCTTTAGCTGCCGCGACAACCATGGGAACCACCGATCAAACCCTCCCGTTCTTCACGCAGTTCTTCCAGTTCCAGGCCAGCTAAGACGATCTCCCGGCATTCACGCATGCAAATTTGATTTCGGGGTCATGTTGATTCTGTTCGTGCTACTTTATCCTTCATGCTTAATGATGTTAAATTCAATTTGACCGACATGAAATGCAGATTTTTCGTGGTCGCGAATGCTGGGGCGAGCGCATACCTCGTCCTCTCCTTGCCCTTCTCTATCGTGTGGATCGTCCGGCCCCAGGCCGTCGGTCCAAGGCTCCTCCTCCTCATCTTCGACGCCGTAATCTAATCTATCTCATGAGACAACATGCTCGTTATCATCATCCATTAATCCTACTAATAAAATGAAACAAGAACAATGCGTTCCGTTCCTAACACAATCAAATCTACCATATCGTCGCAGATATTCGTGGCACTCACGATGGCAGCGGCCTCATCGGCAGCGGCCATCGTCTACTTGGCTCACAACGGGAACGTGAATGCGAACTGGCTCGCCATTTGCCGGCAATTCAATGATTTCTGCCAGCAAGTCAGCGGCGCCGTCGTGGCTTCCTTCGTCGCGGCCTTGATCTTCATATTCCTGGTGGTTTTGTCCACTATCTCTCTCAAAAGGAACTGAGTTAGAAAGTTGCTCGTCTCTCATATCATCAGCCTCTGGAATTCTGAAAGAAAGTTGAAGGACACATTACTGCGGCGCCCTCGTTGGATTGTTGTACAGTTGTGAAAATTGCCTGTGAAGTGCATTAAGCAGTGATTTAATGCATGGATTAGTTTTTTTTTTTTTGTAGGTCCTACGCTACGCCTATTTTCTAATGTTTACTTTCAGACTTTTGTCCTATCTCTTTGCAGGGCGTGGAGTCGAAACCCACTCCTAAAATTAATTGTCCACACAAGGAGAATGTGAGAATTCGAACCCCTTACCTCTCCCTTCTATGTTGGAAGGGTGGCTGGTTAATGCATGGATTAGTTCGATATATTGTCACGTTAGCAATTTCCAATAAAAATTAGGGAAATAGACTTCATCGGAATTTCTCGCAAAATTTAGGAGTAAATTGAAAAAAGAAAAATTCATGACTGAATTGATATTTGTACGATAAATTTAACACAGATCAGGAATTTTTTCCACTTTTCACACGCTGCTCTTCCAAGGTGCGAGCATCGACCAGGACTAACTCATCTTCGTAGCTAAGAAATGCATACAAAAGTCAAAAGTGCTTTTGTTTGGAAGCGGAAAAATTGCTCGAGACAATTCATACAAAAATCTTTCCCCTAACGATAAAGGAAGTAAACAGCATAAGGTTTAATTTCCATAGAAAAACTCAAAATTATACCCATCATAATATATTTACTCGAATCCGTAACACAAAAAATCCATAATTTGTAACTGTATAACACATTTTACCCTTTTTTATTTCATGGACGTCTCAAATTGTATTGACATGACGCCTATGTAACTTGAGTGAAATAAAAACGACGTTGTTTTAACTGAAAAATCATCTAACGGAATTTTAATAGAGGCTAAATGTGTCAAATAAGTATAAATTTGTGATTTTTTATGTCACAAGAAAAATTTAGATTAAATATATCACAATGGAGATAATTACGAATTTATTATGTTGCAAGAAAAGTGACATAATTTGGAGGGATTTTTATGATTCTCTTTGCTAATAATAAAAAAAGAAGAAACAAACACAACCAAAAACTCAAAAGAAAAAGAAAGAAAATAAGAACTCGAACAAAGATGAGAAGGACGGAGGGGGTTTAAACTTGGAAGGGGGGTTGCCGCCTTCCCATCCAGCTGGCGAAGGTTGTCGACCCTTGTCGATGTGGGCCTCACTAGTAATTGTGATTCCCGCTGCTACTCACGACCCTCCGTGCTAGCAAAGGGAAGCTAATTCGGATGTATTGGAAGGGGGAACATCAACTTTTCGTCTAGGAAAACTTTCATCGGAAGCAAGTGACTCCGCCATCCAATTCTCATCATGTAATGAAAGATGATCAATTTTTCGCTTTTTTTGGCTAATAAATGATGAAAGATCATCGCCGGGGTCTGGCCGCCGACCCTAATTGGGCCCTCATGGATGGTATTGACTCAATCACATCGGACGGAGTTGAAAAGGTAAAAATCTTCCGGTCGATGGATGATCGGACTTAGTGGAACTTTGCCGTAAGTACTAAGGAATGATTCCGCACGCGTTTGCACTTTGCAGGGGACGAGCCCGCCGCACGTGCGGAATCGATCGGCAGGTGGGACGACGCCGCCGGCGTCAGAAAGGTCCACGTCACCCGGCCCTTCCCCTCTCACGACCATAAAAGCCTCTCATCTTCTCTCTCTCTCTCTACATTCACTTTCTCTCTCTGCACTCATTCTCTGATCTCCATAAAGAAGGAAGGGACTCCTTCTCGCATCAGTCCTCCTTCTGCCTTCGCTTCCAAGTCACCGGCCGCCCCATTTCCTTCTCTCCGATCCATCATAGTCTTCTTCTTCTTCTTCCTCTTCTTTCCCCATTCGAATCGGCGGCTTCAGCAAATCTCTCTCCCCGCTTTCTTCCGGGATTCCCACTCGCCGAGGTGAGTCTACTTCTTCCCCCCTTCGAGTCAACTCTAGGGTTTTGTTCGTGTCGCCGATCTCTCTCGGCCGCGGCGGTTGAGGGGTCCGCGTTGGATGTTAGGGTTCTTCTTCCCTCCCGCTTCGAGGGTCCGTCGTTGGTGTCCACCTCTAGTTTTAGGTTTTCTTTTCTTTTCTGTCCTTCTTCTTCTTCTTCTTCTTCTTCTTCTTCTTTCTTTGTTGTCTTCTGGGCGTCCGTGAAATTTGATGACTTGATCGTCCATGTGATGGGAGGATGATCTTGGAAGTAGATGAACCCCTTTTTCTTTCTGTCTTTCTTTTTTCGTGTTTTGCTCATGTGTTGAATCGGTCGTTTGAATTTGCAGCTTGGGGGCTATCAAGGTCAGTTCTTTTGGACTTTTGGGGATTGGTCTCTTACTTAGAGAGAGTGTTTCCTTTTAACGAATTAGGAGGTCACGGTCTCATGAGAATTGATAGGGGAATGCAGAGACTGATTCGCGCGGCAGAGAAGGACTCGCTGTTAGGCTGGAAGAAATCCTTCAGCTGCGGTATCGGCATCACCACGCCCAAGGCCAGAGCGCGTGACAAACCTCTCAGTATGGTGTTGGCTCTCTAAAAAGAGCGAGTTCCGGGAGGGAGCAAGAGGTTTTCTGTTGTTGCTGGCGAAATTAACGATAACCCGTCCGCACGATGACTCGGATCTTAGTTCAGAGAGGCTCGGGTGGTTCTTCATCAAATCCGAACCGCTCTTCTTCCTTGCCTGGGCCTTCTTCCTCAGCTAGAACAGAGCCACAGCCCTCCGGTACTACTCCGGTTGCTTCTGCTGCAAAAGATGAGGAAAGTGAAGAGGAGGTATTAGAACAAGTTGTTGTGGATGAACTGTCCGAATTTTATTGTGGTGGTGACAATACTACGCTGAAAAGCGACGAACATTTGGAAGGATATCAGGGTGATCAGGATGAGAACTTGGGTAGTGAGAATCTTGATGGCGAGCTTTTGGTTAGTGATGACCCTCCTAGTTCAGAGGAAGTCTCGAAAGGATTAGGCGGGCTGAAGCTTGTTGATCTGAAAGAGAATGAGGGCACAAGCAACTTACAAAGTGCTGTTGGGAGTGTGCATCCGCCACCTCCTCCAGCCCCACCAAGGCCATCGGTCGCAAACTCAAGCTTAAAGAGAACTCCAATGGGAAGCTCAAATTCTGCACGACTTGGTTCTTCCAGAAGATCAGTTGCCCGGCCTGTTGTTCCACCTCGAACTTCACCTACTGGGTCGCGACCTTCTTCTCCAAGATCTCACTGTGAAAGCGAGGGTTATAACAGCGCGGATGAGCAGGGCCCATGCTTTGTATCTTATGATGATTTGGTGAGTATTTTACTTCTTAAGGCAATACAATTTATGATCTTTCAAAAGGATTCAATCGTGCAAACTTAATCTCGTCGTCTTTAGTACCAGAACAACCTTTTCTTTGCATCTTTGTAGCTGTTGTCATTTTACGTTAAACTTTTTGGGCTGATTCTTCTTCTTGAATTTGTCTCTCTTTTTTGGCCACCTAATTGAAATACATAGTGCATGTGACTCATTTAATAAGGCCTTCATAGTTTTGTTGGGGCTTGTGCATTAGGCTTTATTTTACAAGGAAGTTATTTGATGTATGAAACTATTTATCTGATTTGCTGGTACTTTAAACTTTTATTAGGAAAGAGAACGTCAATTCGAGATTGAAATTAGAAGGAGTAAGGGTTTGGAAGTCAAGAGGATGTTGGAGGATGGGAACTGTCTGTTTCGTGCTGTTGCAGATCAAGTTTATGGGGACTCTGATGAGCATGAACTTGTCAGGCAAATGTGTATAGACTATATGGTATGTTTGTCTCCTCACATGCTCTGGTCCTGTTTACGATGCTTTCCTAGACTAAAAGAGTATAGAGTGCTGTGGTCACGTGCCATCTTGGATGGTTAATTGGTGGTTGATTGTTATCCACTTTAATGAATAGGTGTATGAGATTATTTTAGTCGTCTGATACAAACAGTCTTTCCAATAAGATATCATGTGCATCTTGTCTACTTCCCCGTAAACAATTTCTTCATATAGTTATCAATGGATACTTAATCAGGTACAATTAAGTGATTTGTTCCCCAGTATTTTGTTTTGGGC
Source organism: Eucalyptus cloeziana (assembly GCA_014182715.1). NCBI lineage: Eukaryota > Viridiplantae > Streptophyta > Magnoliopsida > Myrtales > Myrtaceae > Eucalyptus > Eucalyptus cloeziana. Next base: position 47,214,942 of record CM024635.1, on the reverse strand, counting down.
ATGATGGTGCCAGAGAATAGTATAAATTTGAACAGGCAAAGAAGGTAAAGGAAAGTTATTAAATGGATTTGGTGTTTCAAGCGATAAAGGATGAAGGTCAGAATCTTCCTAGTGCAGGAAAAGTTGAAAAAGGAATCTCCTGAAACTAATCATGCATAAAAGAAAAATATTTCTTATCATCATCAACATTGTCATCTGACATGTGATTTTCTTGATATGGTTCGAGGTGAATTGATTGTGCATTTTCAAGAGGCTGATAAATGCTAGAAAGTGTGCCAGTTCTTTCTCGCAACTGTTATTTATTTTATTTTTTAATTTTTTACAAATATGTCGGACTACATATAGTGTTGCTATTGTCTTGGACTACCTGTCTACCAACATCTTACTGATGAGTGGTATGGATTTATGCATGAACCAATCAGACATCATCATTGTTTTCGTGCTTTCATGTGTTATTTCATTATCTTTGGTGTATGTTCTTCCTTCTATTTGATCTTCTGTTACATATTTAGATACTCATGCCGTTTATATACGCCACGCTTCTGCTTTCAGCAATTAGTAAAGCTTATGCTTTATCATAATACTTGTCTCTGCTTGCCTTTTTTGTCCTTGTTTAGGAGCGGGAAAGAGATCACTTCTCTCAGTTTGTCACTGAAAATTTCACACAATACTGCCGCAGAAAGAGAAGAGACAAGGTATGCGAAATTTTAGTGGCCATTTTACTTTTCTTTTTGATTGGCCAGCTTGAGTAGTGTTGGACATGGCTGTGTTTCTAGGATGTAAATTTAGCCCCAGAAGGGGGAGGGGAGTGGGAGGGGGTTTAACTTTCCAAAGAATATCTACTGCCACATAATCGAAACAATGTAATGTTTGCATCAGCTAAAATCTGGAGACAGCTCAGTAATTGCAAGTGGTTGGGAGACTTAGTTTGAATATGACATTGACAAATAAGCTTTTTAGCGATAAGTGGTGTTATCTATATGCGGTGCTCTGACATATGTGTAAAATCTTAGTAAGCTCCAGATATTCAAGATATTTCCCTAGTCTTATTCCTTATCCTTTTAGGTGTTTTGCTATCTTAACCTGCATCTTAACATGCATCTCCATCTTAGAGCTCCATCTTCTTACAGAGAAGTAAAGGTTTTCGTTGCATGTTTGGAAACAACCTCAGACAACCTTATCCCAATTTATCCTCAATTGTGCTTCCACTAGTTTTCCCATAACTTTCTTGGAATTTAAATCTGAAATATCTGGAGGCTCATCCTTGTTAATCTTTCTGAAGGATATTGATTTTGAAAAAGCAACTATTTTTCTAGTGCCTTGCACCAGCAGTCAAGCATGTTTTATTGAGTAGGAGATATATTCGAGTCATCATGTAGCTCATTTCCAGCAAAGTTGACTGCTTATGCTACCATGTTGGGTAGCATTTGGTTTACTCCCCCATTTTTCAGTCCCATTTGCCTTTGCAGCTTTAACTTGTTTTTTATCAATGGATTTTGTGCTTAAGAGTATGTAGTAGAAATGGAGCGAGCTTCTTGTAAGAGCCATGAGTGTTGAAATTATTCACTTTTGTTTGTTATAGGCCTTTAACACCCTTAACTAAAAAATGGGAACTTATGTAGATTTGCTCTGTAGGTACTGCATTGACTTGTGGTTAGATAAGTTGTGATGGGACAGGCCATGGGTGCCAATTCTCATCTACTAGCTTATGATACTATCGAACTGTTCTTCTTGGGATGTGATCAAACATGAGATTGTTGAAGTTTTTTAAGTCACTTCACATGACAGATAAGCAATTATAAGTGACCTGATACAAGTAAAACGAGTCTTTTTCAAAACCAGATCTATTAGAGAACTGGTCAAGTGGTGGTTTCACTGTTTGACAGACTGAATCTGCAGCTGCACCGTTAGCTAATTGTTAATGTCAATAACAATTGTTACAATTGAAATGCAGAAGACCTGAATATGAAACGATATGATATGCTTAACTCTATTATAATAGCTACAGTGCTTCAAATGCTTACCTTGATTGACCAGGTTTGAAAATGCAATTATGACGCAGTGGCATGAATTGCCAATCCTAGGGAATTATGTCATATGGTGCAGTTGGCAGGACAATATGCTAGAAGAAGTGGATAATTAGTTGCCAAATCTCATTGCCTGATCTCCAAACACTTTGGATTCTTACGAGCTTGATGGAAGCTTCAAAGTAATAGTCATGGGTGGAAGTTGTGGTGGCGTTTTCAGTGTTATTCATTGACTTTGTGCGTCTTAATCATATGCTTAAAATGAACATTATATTTTACTATCTTCCTCTCATAATTAGTTGCTTTTTACTATTGTTTCCGTTGACATATTTGGTGAACCTTCTGTTTGGCTATGACTGAATTACATGTTCATATTGACAGTGATTATTATTTTTTGTTTCTACTTTTGTCTTCTGTTTGACTCAAACATGGAGATGATCTTGCTCATCTGTTTTGCTGAAATGCTTTTTTTTTGTGGTCAGGTATATGGGAACAATGTTGAGATCCAAGCGTTGTGTGAGATTTATAACCGACCAATACACATCTATTCCTACAGCACAGGTGCTGCTCTTGTACAGCTACTGGCTTTTAATTCGTCGCATAATTTTGTACTTTGAAGGCTTGTTCTTTTAACTGGTGCTTCTCAATGCAGAGCCTATCAATATTTTCCAGGGGAGCTACAATACTGACACACCACCCATTCGACTTAGCTACCATCATGGAAATCATTATAATTCTCTTGTGGATCCACGTCGTTTGGCAATTGGTGCAGGACTTGGATTCAGCTCTTTCCGTGGGGTGTGTATTATGTTTATTTGTATTTCTCCTTGCTAAATATTCTAGATTAGCCTTTGCTTTAGGTTGAGGATTGCATCTTTTGCATTGATCCTAATTGACTGATTCGCTTTGATATCTTGAATTCTCATCTCTACGAGAAAAACTTTATTACTGTTTTGAGTACTCCTTTTCTCACACATGGAAATAGCTTTCTAATCACCTAGTGAAGTGAATAGATGAAAAGTTTTAGTTTTCCTCCATTTGTATTTAGCTGATGCATTGGACTGAAGTCTTTATATTGTGAAGAAGTAGTTGGATTTCCAACTCTCCAATTTCCCTCAATTATGGTTGTTGCTGTCTCATAGTCAGCTAGACCGCATTTTCAGTAGTTCTGCAATTATTAAGCACAGTGAATAGTGAGTGGAACCATGCTGTGATCAGAAGTTCCCTTGGGGTTTTATGACTTTCTTGAAGGGGGTAAAAATGCAAAATTTGCCTTCTGTTCACAGTAGCAGTTAGTTGTCTTTGAATCTCACATTGATATTGATACACTTTTGTCCCTATCTTACTTGGGAATTCTTTTGCAGACAAATGTTGACAAAGATCAAGTAAAGGCAGCCATTAAAGCTCAGCAAGATCAACAGATTGATAATGTTAGTGCCGTGGTTTCTTTGTAGGGTGATTTGTGAGATTATAGTTAATACTATCATGCGTTTCCCCTAATTATGTCTTTTGGCAGGCTCTTTTGGCGGAGGGTCGCTTTTGGTCTGATGTCGAGTTGACGGAGAAGGAAATCGAGCGCATGGTTATGGAAGCTTCTCGGGCTGAGTATCTCGCCAGTGACAAACTCAGGAAACAACCTGTTATTCAAGACTCTTCTACTTCTAATGCGGAACCATCATCTTCTGGTGGAAGTAAGAATTCTTTCTTTCCCCTTTTTCTCTTTGTGGTAAAAGGTACTTTCCATCAGCTCATTTGGATCGACTAAAGAGATGTGCTGCCAGTCATTGGAAATTAGCTTTTTGGAAGTGTGTCTAAAACAAAATGAATCCTGACTTGGTTGAAGGAAAAGAAAAAGTATAATTTGAAGATTGCATTTTGATGTTGCTATCTGGTTAATGTTGTCTGTCAATCCTGAGTTAGTTGAAGGAAAGAGAAAAGTATAATTGGGATATTGCATTTTGATGTGTCTATCAGTAGTTAACATTGTTTGTCATTTCCTGTTCAGCATATAGCTACATCTGGTAGCAATTGTTGGAATGGATCAAGGCAACCAGTTGGAAATGTCGAATCACCTGAAAAATAGGCTTGTTTCCAAGAAAATTTCACGACAATTTGTGTCCCTTAAAATAGGTCTTAGTCAAAAAGCTTTCCAACATTGCCATTTTAAGCAAAACTTATTGGTGTAGCCTTACAGTGAGGATGTGTTTAATATTTGTCTGCTGCCAACAATTCTTTTACAAGTTCGACATGACATGTACAAACTTACTGATATGCATTTGGGTACAGCACCTTCAGGTAGTGAGATGAGGATGGGGAGTGGAAGAGAACATGGTTCCCGGGATAGTGTTCTGAGCAGCAGTATGCAGGTTTTGCTGTCCATGGGATTCAGTTATCTCCAGGCGATCGAGGCGTACACTATATTTGGTGATGATGTGGACTCCATGGTATGTTATCTCGTAGAGACTAGTAGCAGTAGGCGCAAGGGCAAGGCGACGGAATGAGCTGGAGTGCCAGGAGTATCCACAAGGGTCAATCATTGCTTAGGTTCGTGCTCTGATTGGTGCGGAAAAGCTTTTGTGCTCATAGAGCAGAAACCTTCCGACACTTTGTTTAGCGTATGTTAGTTTCTTAAATAAATGTTACCAGTCGAAATGCAGACTTCGATTCCCATCGATATTGTTCTCGTAACTGCTGAAGCATTTTTAAAATAAGAATTTGCAAAACAATATTCGGGTCAAGTCACTCATTATACCATGATCGTGGCTGGCTGTAAACTACGCCATTTGTACCCACATCATGAAAACCTCCATCCGCGTCGTGGCTAACGCTGACATTAGTGGCAAGACTTGGCGAAACGTGAGAGTGAAATACTAGTTCGACGGGGCCTTGTGCTGGGGTCGCGAACTCCTGGAGAGGCCATCTTCTTGAATCTAACTGGCACGTAAAGTTTGATTCTTTTACTTGTGGGTTCTGAGTCGTGCTCGAAGCCAGTCCTTGGGACATTGAAAAATCTGGACTTCCCGGCAATGTGGTTATTTATGGCCTTTGCCCGAGAATTAGTACACCTGCGAGAACATGAATTTCTGTTGGATGAGATGAGACCGGAAAGCTCGCATGGACTTCGGTTCTTCTGCAGGCTTAGCCTCTTCAGAGTCTCCGAGTCGCGCTCTGCGATTGATAATTGATGCTAGCTGATCAAAGCCATAATCATTGGTGACGATAGATGTGGAAGGGAAGCTGGAGGAGAGATGTGATTTGATTTAAGTAGCATAAATACTGACACGCGACATAACACGCTAATACGTCGTTTTTCAAAAAACAGAAAATCCCGACACATTGTACATTAAATATATATTTTTATATATATAATAAATTATCATTTTTATGATTATTTTAATCAAATTAATTTGAATCAAATTCATAAATAAATAAATAATTAAATATACACTAAAAATATTAATCTATTATTTATTAATATCAATCATTGTTTCAATTTGACAAATTCAACTTTATTTCAATAATTCAAAAACTTGGAGAAAAAACAAGCGATTCATATTCTGTGCTTACATGTTAGATATGTTGGAAGAGGAGAAAAAAAACTTAAGGGACGAACTGTGTATCACGTGAAGTGGGAGTCAGAAGAGAAGAAAAGACTAAGTTTTTCTTATTTCTTCATTTATTATTTTTTCACACACACATTCATTTATTATTTTTTCACACACACACATATATATAATTTTTTTTTTTGACATCTTATTTATTGAATTTTGAAATTGAATCACATATCGGAAACTCGTACGGTAGAATTTCGACTCGAGCTCAGAGAGTGTCAAGAAAATTGATCTGATGTCGGATTTTTCAACATGCATTAATCGAGTGTCGGATACATGTCGAAGTATCCGACAAGACACGAAGACCCTTTGAAGAGTGTCGATACTTGATAAGATGCGATGTGTGACGGAGCGGGATACACACGAGGCGAAAGCCGGACACTTCCTCCTCGGCTCCGAGGTAGTGGATTAAAACCACCGATTGGATTCGATGGATGCGTCGGGCGCGATCGCGCGTCGAGCCTCGCAGTACCTTCGAAAGTCGCGAGCGTGAAGCGTGATTTTTACGAGCTTTTTTTTTAACTCTCCGGGGTGGATTGGACCGGCGCCGAAGCCCTCCCCGACAGAATCTCCGAAGACGACGATCGCGAATCGGAGAGCCCGAAGCGCTCCAAACCCGAGTGGGTTCCCGTCGAACTCGGGCTTTCTTCGGCCCGCCCGGCCCGGATGTGTAATGGGAAGCTTCGGTGCCCTTGGGCTGAATCGGGGCAGCGGGCGGCCCGAGGACCGCTCGAAGATGCGCCTTCGGGCTTTGAGCTCGACCGCTCGACGGCGCGGCTGCTGCTTCGGGGATTCCGAATCTCCTCCGTGATTTCCCAAATCGCGAGCTGGGGGAATCGCTGCCGCCGATCGGTTGCGATTCATGAGTTCCTCGTTGGATCTACTCGCTCCATCGCTTGAGGTGTGGGTTGATTTCTTTTCTGTTCTCCATTTCCTGCAGTTGAAGGCTTTGGATTCTGTAGATTTTTGCCATGCTTATCAGAGTCAAATTTGGTCTTGTGAGTGATGTCACGTGGAGCATCATTTTTTACCAGGAACGAGCTCGAATTCCGACAGCAAGCATGTGTTTAGGTTGTTTTGGGCATTATCTCCCTTAAAATGATGTGTTTTTCCCCCCCCGCCATTTATGAAAATGCGAGAAACAAGAAGATAGGAACTTGTTGTTCCAATTCTCTGTCCCGGAAGTATGTCTGTGAGATCTTAAACCAGAAACTGGAACTAAATATTTTCTCTAGGAACTGTTCTTCAGCTTTTTAGCTTTTCTCTTGTTCTTTAGTATATATCCTTGGTGTATTGCTTCGGGCACGGTTCAATCAAATGTGGCGGCGTCGACTATGTATGCTTGTATGTCTCTGATTACCTTGGTCCATGTAGATATAAATATAATTGGTGCAATTATTCCTACACGGGTGAAAAGCCAAGCTATAACTTATGCGGGCGTCATTTTTGGCTTGGTACACCTTTGTGCGTGCAATTGTATCGGGTTTTGTGGTAGAAAAGATTAGTGCATTGTTTTGGGTTGGCATAACTGGTCAAGAATGTAATATGGTAAGTTGTTAGACATAGTTGGAAACTTAGAAGAAGGCATCAAATGCATCTTGCAGCCACTGGAAAAAATTTATTGAATATCATTCAGACCCAAAACGTGATTTGGACTGAGTTCTTTAACTTCCTTGCGGTAGAGCAAACTTGAATGCATGTCTAGGCATCCTAGTCTGTTGTTAGCGCAACTGCGAATTTTGAACAATTCTGGAAATTTGTTTCTTTGAGATGATTCACGAGCTTGTGCTGCACTGTGACTTGAGGTGGCGTGTAGCTTCATTTCATGGAATCAGAAACGATGGGTGAACATCATTTGTATAGCGCAATGTACCATGATAGCCACAAGTTTTGAAAGGGCATGATTTTTCATCTGATGTTGCTGTTTAGCTGCCACATTCCTATTTAGTCATGTGCTTGTATTCATGTCAATAAATCTTTGTGCAGACAGCGGAGACTACTAAGGAAATCATAGTCCCTGTAGATGCTAGCCTTTTTGAAATAACTACAGGCGAAAAGAGAAAAAGAGAAGGAGGTAGAGTAAGGTCGAGAGTGTGGCAACATTTCACCAAGCTTGAAAAGAGGCCAGGCGAGCGAGAGGAATGCAGGTGCAATTATTGTGGTAATCTATATGTGTGTTCGAGCAAGTCTGGTACAACACATCTAAATCGCCATATATTCGAGGGGGGATGCCCCAAGTACAAGCCAACTCTAAGTGAGACGCAAAATCTTACTAGTTATCCAAAAGACGATTTAGATGACGACGACAATGTGACACCTTTGAGAGTTGACGCAGAGCATAGTACAAGGAATTTCTCTGAACAGGTGAATCTTTTTTATTGCTGCATCACATTGGACGTTGTTTGGCATATATCAAATGTGTAGAAGTCTTTTCGTGCTGCATTGCGTTTGTCAGTTGAAGCCGTCATTGAAGAAGCAATCTCGTCTTGCATCAACTGAGAATAAAGTAGGATATTGTTGCGCTGCATATGTGGTCGAGTTCATAACTTTGCCTATGGGACATGTGCCTTCAGGGTGTGCTTACAATGACTCATGTTCAGTGTTTCCATTAGCACAGATGCCGTGAATGCTAGTAACTTATTAGGGCCGGGCACAGGGTGCATAGGGGAATCCCTGCTGGCACGAAATCACCTGAGTTGCAGGAATTTTCCCTGCAAAAAATGCTCCACACTGCAAACTGGGCCGGTTTATATCTTATAGATAAATATATTTATGTTAATTATTTATGTATTTGTAATAAAAATATGAAAAAGAAACATAAGAATAACTTTTTCTTCTTATGAAAATGTGGACTTACTTTTGTAAGAGATGCAAGTTGGAAAAGGTTTTTAGGTAGCTAATCGGACAATTGTTTCCGATGTTTTCATCTTCACATTGTCCCATGTCGACATCGTGAAGGTTGGAGTTTGTTTGACTTTATAAAATCAACTCATGGGAGGATGTTTGAAAAGTTCTCTAGGTAAGTTAATGGGACAATTGTTTTCAATGTTTTTCATCTTCACATTGTTCCATGTTGACGTCATGAAGATGGGAGTTCGTTTGACTTTGAAAAAGAAAATGCTATTGAGTTTTTTTGAGTAAAAAATGTTGCATCAAGGGTGATTCACAGTTCCTTGAAAGGCAAAACTGCATTGCCCCTCACAAGGCGTGGGGCAGTGCCAGGGCAGCTTAGTACTTCACAGGGTGGGGACGGGGACCATGATCCTCACCCCATGCTGTGCACATCCCTAAACTCTATAGTTACCCTCCGTTTTACTTTCTGCGAGTTTACCACTCGATATTGGATTGTAACATGCCTAAAGTTATGTTTTCCTGTTTTCTATATACTCTTTTATTGCAATAAATGTCCTCCATTGTCATGTTCTTGAAGATTTTTTTTAAGCCTGTGAGGATTGGCTATAAAGTCTGAGGTCAACAACTTGATATGAGTAGCCCAGGGCAAAGTCATAGTACAATCACATAGAATTTGTTAAGCCACCCAAGAATAAGCCTCTGCTGGAAATGATATGTGCTCCATGTATCAGATGTGCTGGTTCTTGAACACCCAGACCAGAATTTGGGCTGTTTCCTTAGGCACGATATGGTGAGATCACCAAGAATTTAGTGTCACTTGGTGTAACAAACCACATAATCACTCTCTAATGTTTTCTTGTAAATTGTTTTGGCACATATTTCGTTGTGTACACAGATAAACTTCAAGTAATAGGCTGAAAGCTTTTGCTGGAGGTGTTGTATAATTTATAAATTTTTCTCCCTCTTCAGGAAGTTGCTGAAAATTTGGCATCTGAACTAGTGCAACTGAAGGAAGAGAATACAAAGCTTCTACATGAAAGAGATGATTTGGCAGCCCAAAAGACAAGTCTTGAGCAACTAATAGTAACTATGGCAACTGAAACGGTAATATTTTCTCTTCCCACTATCCTAAGCCTCACTGAGTGATGTGCACGCTCATCAATATGATTCTTCATCACATTTTATCGTTGATGTGTGGAATACCTATGGAAGAGTTATAAGCCCAAATCTTACTAGACAAAAGCAGGGCAAGAGGTTAAGCTCTTTTGGATGATTATCCTCTTCAATTAGTTGAAGTATATATATGGATATTAGCTAGTTGTTGGTAGGTGGTCATAAATAACGAAATTAGGGTCTTGTTCGTGTCTGTCTTGTTCTATATATTTTGCGTACTCTTTCGTTAAGTTATTGAGTAAAGATGTAGCCTTTTCTCTCTCCCTTCTTGTATTAGAGCCACCGAGAAAGAGAGACCCAAACCAAAACCCTAACTTGGGATCAAATCAAAACCCTAGCTTTATCTTTCTTCTTGTGGTTAGTCTTAAAAGGATAAGACTCGTTTCTGCCATTCTCATCCTGATACTGAGCCCACCACTGTCAAGTCCTCTGTTTTTCGGCCACCAATCTTTATCCTTGAGAGCAACCACAATTAGTTGTCTTTAAGAGCTGTATCATCATCGTCTGCTTGTCGCGGTTTCAGATATGCTCATGTTCTCTTTAAGACCAACATTATCTTGTTGAGCAGCCGGTTTCTCCATTGTTGTCAGGATGAGTTGTTGCCTGCGACCTCGTCAGTCTTGTCGCGGACATCCTTGTGCTGGTGAAGTCTACCACAAGTCGACCTTTCTTTCTCTAGCTTCATTCTGTCATGTATCTTTTTCAATCGTGGCCATCAATGATACATCGCCATCAAAATCAAGCTAGCGTCCTCATTAGTTTGTGTTTTTTTAGTCTTCAGTTTCTTTTCCCTTTTGTCCTTCTTAATTCCAAAAGAAGAAAAGCAAAATAAAAGCTCGCTAAGGAGCCGTTGGTGATCCAATCTACATCATCTCATCATCAAAAACTTCCCAGTTGTGGTCCACACTCAACAACACCTACAATTGATATTATTCCGGGAGTCTCTTTCAATTGCCAGCATCCAGGCAGTTGTGAGCGCCAAAGTCGAGCACGCCTTCATTGAGCAGCCAAGGTTAAGCCTTGTAGGGTGATGCAATGTAGTTTGCCACAATTCAAGTTGAGTTTCCACAGGGTTTTATCAAGGTTGGTTGAGAAAGAGGTATCAACTTTCGAACCATGTGTTTCTTCGGGGCTTGTCAATTTCAGTGATGACATGGATTAATTTCAATTTGTCGTGTGAGATCCGCCATACACAGTTGTCATTGTTTTGAATCCGGATTCTGATAATCCACATCCCTTGACTAGTGTAAAGTTTGATTTAGATGGCGTTTTGGTCACACTTCAGACTTTGAAAGAAAGTTGCACTTGTCGGTGCCTCTAATGCTTTATAAATAGAGCAATTACTGTTGCATTAAGTTATTGAGAAAAGATGTAGCCTTTGAATAAATTCTCTCTCCATCTCTCTCTCTCTCTGAAGATGATAAGAGTATTTACAAATTATTTGAACAAGATGAGATCATATGGATGGATGGATGTTCCCAAGAAAAAAAGAAAACCAGAGGAGATCAGAAGGATAACCTGCTGATTATACTCTTCCTTCTTTGAGCTAATCTTCAAGAGACTTACTCAATGCAAAAACTTAAAAGCCTGCCTGTTTAGATGAACACTCAATAGGAGATCTTTACCACTGAAATCTAACTTGGGTGGGAGAAAACTTGGGACTTGTTTTAAGTAGAAATGTGGTAAAGTGAGTGCACATGTAATTATGCAATTATCCATTTCAAACATTTTGGGTCGGTTCAAGGAGACCAAACTCCCAAAAAGAGTATTCAGGTTTCAGGGTGAGAGTCTACTTATTTTATCAGGTCATAGGATCTCTTGATGATGTGGGATTATGGTGTTATTGAATGTTGTCCAGTGGACGATGGTATATTGTCTGGTGAAGTAATGTTCAGCATGTCCTTCCAGGCTCGCCTAATGGAAGAAAATACCAAGCTGAAGGAAGAATGCACAAAGCTTCAAGAAGAGAAACAGAAAACAGTCACCAGAGAGGTGATTCTCCTCAAATCTGCTTATCATCTCAGACTCAGCTTCTATCCGCTGATAGTTCTGAGTTGCTTGCAGGAATTTGTGCAGCTGGAAACGCAAGTTTCAAAACTTAGGGAGGATTTTGAACGCGATAGACGAGGATTTCCAGCAGCTACAATGGCAGCCCTGGCGCACTTACAGAACGGAAGATAACTGGAACATCCACCCCACCACACAGCGAGGGCCAAACGGTTCGCTCGTATATCTGGCCTTTGCGTTTCAAATTTACCCCAGACTTCTAAATTAGAGATTGCGACGCTCCCTGACGTTCACCCTGTACCATAATGTTAGCCATTGCTTTCGTACCGTGGTTGTAATGTCCATCCCATTTTCTGATTTTTACGGTCTGCAGTTCCAATTGTCAACTAGACACTGATAATTTCATCACCATGTATTAGAAAAAGTAGCAATTTCTTCCAGCGTTGTATCGTCCCGGGCATGGATCCTGTTTGCTGCTTGCTGCACGGGATTGTCCGCAGTTCTCAGCAGCATCGATCTCGTGTTCTACTGTGCGACGTCTCTGGAAAGCACAGCCCGGGTTTTGAATCGACATGATAGAATGAAACAGAGTGCAGATACGATGAACATGCACAGTGATCTAACACCATAAGATAGAAGAAAACTAAACCGAATGGAAAACGGAAGATAATCAGACCCTTCTCACCAACAGTGCAATTACCTGTCAATTTTGCAGCATCGAGACCCTTCACATTTGCTAAATGGTTGATTGAAATAGATGGCAAAAGATGTCTACATATTATGCTTGTGACATTTAATATCACTCGAAAGAGAGGGCTTCTCCATATTCCAGAATCACGTGATGATCTTGATGCGAAATGGACGTTTTATATTTATTGTTCCGTAGAATTCAAATCATTGAAAAAGATTTTTCATTTTGATCGTTTTTTATGTTTAGAAAAATGAGTTCATAAAAAATGTTTTCATTGTCAACAATGACATGGCCGTAAATTATTGCTAATAATGAAAATAATATTTATTGGATCATTTTTCTAAATGAAATAAATTATCAGAAGAAATATATTTTTCAAATATTAACGGTCAGTGAAACAGAAGTGGTCAAAGCGTGATCAATTTCAAGACGGATCAACTCTTTCCGCGATCCTCATTCTAAATAATATCTGAAAGTATTATATAATATGTAAATTGTATCAATTATACAGAACTATTTTGATCTAGTAATTATAGGATTGTTTGTCCCTTGAAAGCCCATAATTTGGATATTGATAAATGCATGACCTTCTTTTGAAAAAGTATGATTCGAAGTTGATTTGAAACCAATCCAGTTAGGAATCAATGGTTCTTTTTTTGGAATTTGAAACTAGGTTTGACAATCCGTGTCTCGTCATGCCGTGTCTAAACGTAGAATGACATGAAATATATGGCTAATTCAAAAACAACATGCTAAATATTTGAATTGAACAACAACCTAAATATGAATAACTGAAACAGGTCACATGACACAATATGACTCATGCTATTATCAATCATCTTACTAATTTGCATGTTGACACGACATAATACAATAATAATTTTAATTTCGTTTGTGACACAAAAAATACATGAACTTAATCAGTCAATTATGTAGGACATGATTATAAGCATGTTATAAGCGGGTCGACACAATCTCATATGTGCCTCGAATCCATTTATGCCAAATACAAATTGGTGTACCATGTCATGCAAAACAAGGTCATGTCAAGAATTATCGAACATATTCGGAGTTGGAAGCGAGCAACAACATGCTCCTCTTGAAATCGACAGTAACAGACTCTTTTAGACAATGCCAATTGAATCGTGATACGATTTGCCCAACCCGAAATCTAGAATTTGATCTCGTGACTTGGGTTCAAAAACTTTTCGAGGTTGGTAGTTGTTATGGTTCATATCGAACATCTAGTTGTCCCTCCCTTTCAAGTCTCAATCATTAGAAGGAATAAAAAATGAGAAGATGCAAGAAAGAATGGAGAGAGAGAGAGAGAGAGAGAGAGCATAAGCGGGCCGCGGGTCTTTGCAAAAGGACAAACCGATAGCTCCGGACGAGCCCGACCCGCCCGAAGGGCCCGCCCCAAAACCCGACACCGTCCTGAGTCCTCCCCATTCTCTCTCTCCCTCTCTTTCGTCTCCCTTCTTCCTTCCATCGGCGTAACAATATCTCGCCACTCTCTCTCTCTCTCTCTCTCTCTCTCTCCAGAAGAAGAGATCAACTCTCAGACGCCTTCTCCACAAGTACAGAGAAAGCAGGAAATCTAGGGTTTTTCTTTCAAGCCTCAATCCGGGGAATTCGATCGGAACGGCGAAGATTCAGCAGCCAGATTGCCAAGAAGGGGAACCGAAGGCTTGAGTTCCAATGTCGCAGACCGGGAAGCTGATGCCGAATCTGGATCACCAGAGCACCAAGCTCCTCAACCTCACCGTCCTCCAGCGCCTCGATCCCTTCGTGGAGGAGATTCTCATCACCGCCGCTCACGTCACCTTCTACGAATTCAACATCGATTCCAGCCAATGGGTCAGTTCCCCTCTCCTCTCTCTCTCTCTCCCTCCCTCCGTGGCTTTTTCCATTGTTTCCTCCCGGGTTTCTGCGCCTGCGGACGCGCTTGAGCTGTGTCGGAGATGCTGTGGAGCTGCCGGATTCGATCATTTCCGAGCTCCTTCGGCTGGGTCTCGTGCGGGTGTGAACCTGTTTCTCCACTTGTTTTGTCTCTTGCAGAGTCGGAAGGACGTGGAAGGGTCTCTGTTCGTCGTCAAGAGGTGAGTGATTGAACTGATTTGTGGGCATGCCCGGGTTGTTTTCCGTGTTATGGTTGGTGAAATTTTTAATTTTGTCTTGTTCGGTGTCGGATTTATTGTGGACTTGATTTTCCGAGGTGAGGGTCCCTTTGCGGACTGTTATCTGGAATCCGCTTCGGATCTTTGTGTTTGGGCTTTGTGTTTAAGTGTGCTTGACGGGCATTTCTGGCAGCTTGATCATTCGCTTCTAAAATTTTTATTGCAGGAACACTCAGCCTCGGTTTCAGTTTATTGTGATGAATCGCCGCAACACTGGTTGGTGGACTTTATTATTGCTTATTTGCTGGTTTATCTCAGAAAATCCCGTTTCATATCTTTGTATGTACGCACGTTTCAGCCGATGATAGTTTTATCGGAATATTCTCTGCGGTTGATATACTCATAGCTTTTCCTGTACAAAATGTGGGAAATGAGAGTTCCATGTCTAGGGATATTCGTGCAGAGGGCTATTAGGATAATTTAATGTTTCACTGTTGAAGTGTAGAGGCAAGCTTTCGAAGTTATTTCTTTTTCTTTTTCCAGACTGCTTATGATCCTTACTTTTGCTGCTATTTTGGGCATTAATTTGTAAAGATTTGGTTTATTTTTACGTTAAGAATCAACTTTTACATCTAGTTTTCCATATTTATCATCCTCCTTTTTAGCCTATGCAACCTGGGGAAGTTTTACCCGATGTGACTTTGGAGACTTTTTTTGTCTGTCCAAATAAATCGAGAATTCAGATATAACACGATACCCAATTGAGATAAGCATCAATACCCATGCATAGTCTAATATATTTTGATCTTCCCAAGCTTACTCAGGTCTGAACCGCGAGAGATACTTCCCAAATAAGATTGCCAATGGTACAAGTGCTCGACTTAGTGAAGATGGAAAAGCGCAGTAACTTCACCTGTGCCTTTTTAATAGTTGAGTCGAGAAGGGGTCCTTTTTTTATTGTTTTGCATACTTCAGGAGCTGAAATTTAGTATGACTTTACCCAATTTTGTCAGTTCACTAACTTTAACTACAAACTCTGGTGTACCCTTTGCTTCTCTATATTAAGTGAGAAGTGCTGTATAGTAAGTTATTGTAATTTTTAAAGTCAATCAGATGGTCGTTGATCAAATTATTTGCAGCATTACTCTCAGAATCTTACCGCTTCAATTTCTAGATGAGTGGAGTGCTCAATATTTATTACAGTCTGCACCTTTAAGAGAGCAATGTTTTATGCAGATAATCTGGTAGAGAATCTTTTGGAAGATTTCGAGTTTGAAGTCCAGGTTCCATATTTATTATACCGGAATGCTGCTCAGGAAGTAAATGGTATATGGTTCTACAATGCACTGGAGTGTGAAGAGGTGGCGAGTCTTTTTAACAGGTATTAGGAAAATTGGATATTTGTTGCTGTTTATGTATTATGAATCTAAATATATTATATGCTTACTTGTGATTCAATTCTTCTTTAAGAGTAATTTCTGCTTTTTGCATTTTAGGATACTTAATGCATACTCCAAGGTTCCTCAAAAGTCAAAGGTGCCCACAACTAAAAGGTACTAAGCGGATTCTTTTGTTAGTGCAAAATATGCAAATTGTTCATGAAGGCATAAAATCAGTATTTCACCATAGATGTTTTTCCTGCTCTTTTTACTAGTAGAGCTGCTTATCTTCCACCTTGGCCTTCGGGCTGTGATTTTTGGAACTTGCCTTGTTTTCTGCTTCTCAATGATCTATGCTTACCTGGACTGCAATATGTTCGGCAGTTGAAGTGCAACATATACTGTAGGAGTTTCTAAGAGAAGCACTTAAATGACATATTTGTAGTCCTGTTTGTAATACCTGCTATAACTATGGTGATCTTAATGTATTTGCTTGAAAGTCTTTCACCTCCGTTGAGTTTGAGGGGGATGTTGCAGTCTTGACTGTGAATTTTTAATTTGTTTTCTTTTTGCTACAAAAGTAGTGTAAATTGCAAGTTTCACCTGAAAGTTGGCTTTTATAATATGCCCTCTATCGGATGGATACCGTAGTAAATTTTATCAGTTTGGCAATTGTCATGTTGTGGTGCTCAACGTAGAAGTGCCATAGTTTTCAAGCATTACCAGTGCTTTATGGTGAGGAAATTGATAATGGACAATGTTTTCTTTTACTCAATAAAAGACTGTAATGTCTTTTTCCCACAAATAATTAGCTGTGTTCATTCAAAGTTTTATCTTTTAGTTCTTTGCTGCTGAAGATTTTTCTTGCTCTCTGCAGTGAGTTTGAGGAACTAGAAGCTGTCCCAACTATGGCAGTGATGGACGGTCCTTTGGAGCCCCCATCATCTACAACGCCCAATGTGAATGATGTCCACGATGATCCAGCCTTTGTGAACTTTTTCAGTGTACGTACTCATAGAGAATGTCAATTTTCTATAAGTAACTTTATTTGATGGGACGAAGCAGAATGTACATCAGCACGATGAAAATGCAGGTAGGAAGAAACAAGTGACATGTTGCATACTCTGTAGGTGAATAAAATAGCATGCGTTATAACATCTCCTGCACCTGCATTATGCACATACTTTTGTGCAGGAGGTATATTGATTAATGTGGGTTTTAGTGGTGCTATGAGATGACCTTCCTTTTCCTTGTCCACAAGGGAAAGAGAAGTCTTCCCTGATGACCTTCCTTTTCCCTTTCCATGGGGAAAAGTGAAGTCCTCCTACAATGGTGGGAGGAGTTATTGCACTAGCGTGCTTTTGAAGTTTGTCTAGTGCAATGAAGCAATGAAGGAAAATGATTGTGCACTTTTGCATTCCCCTTTTATAGCAGGAGATGACTCTTTTATAATCGCAGAAGACTCTCGTATGATATTAAATTACTACTCCACTGGATGTTTAGAAATCTCATCTACGGATTGTGGCCTGCTTTTTGCAAGGTCTCAAGGCCAGTTGCGTGTAAGAAGTTTTATTTAGTTCCTCTTGCTTCATTTGTTCTGATATGTAGGTTCCATGTTTTGTAGAGAAACCCGTTCCTTCTGCTAAGTTAAATTCTTGCATTTGTGTCATCAAGAGTGGAAAACTTCTGATTTCCTTTATTTAGTAAACCCTCTCTACAGCTGGATCATTTGTGTTATCCTAAAGAGATGCCTTTGTAGTGTTTTGGCACTGATGTTCTGATGTCCCTTCTCCTCTTTGTTTCCCCTATATCCGCAGAAACCTTTGTCATTCAGTCACAAATCATCTGATGATGTATAATTTCAAAGGGCGTAAAAGATCATTTCATGTACAATGAGCTGTTGCTTTCAGCTGGAATCCTCACTAGCTGATCTTTTGTAATGGTGGTGCAGTATGAATAGGGTTCTACTGTTTAGATATGGAAAAAGATAACTAAGTGCCAATGAAGATGGGGAAAGTGGAGCACAGTTTCTGTTGAAAATAGTTAGAATCTACAGCAAACTCCTTCCCATTTGCCCAGGCATTTATGGTGGTGGAAGTTCATTTTAGCTCATCATCTTTGAGAATGATAGGAGTGCTTTGTACCAGTGTATCTTGCTTAGCACATGTGTTCTCTTTAGCCATATTCTACATGTTTTGCCAAATTGCACTGTGTGCTTCCTTTTGGTCCCTAATGGTTTGCTTTGGCATGCAGTCAGCTTTGAATATTGGCGGTGCTACAAATGTAGCAGGTAGCGGACAACTTTTTCCATCTTCTTCGGCAATGGCTCCACCTCCGTGTCCTGTCTTGGTTTCCTCACCGGCTGTATCGACCTTGCAAATACCATCTCCTCCTTTGGCAGCACCTACCCCTCTAGGGTCTTTGCTTGATAATAATGATCCTGGTATCAACAAAAATCGTGCAGCTAATCTAGTGAAGCCTTCATTTTTTATCCCTCCACCATCCTCCTCTGCAGCAATTGTGCCGCCTGTCTCTTCGTCAATGCCTACTGCTCCTCCACATCATCCACCTGTCAATTTACAACGTCCATATGGTGCTCCAATCCTTCAGCCGTTTCCACCACCGACGCCCCCTCCATCTCTCACGCCTGCTGCTGTTCCTACTGCCAACTATGCCCCTGTCATGAACAGAGATAAAGTCAGAGATGCACTATCAGTGCTTGTTCAGGTTAGTTTGCTTGTAGTGCTTTTTGCCATCTCTTACAGGAATTCGTACCAGTTAAATGATATAAGAAAGTAAAATGACTGACATACCAACTTTTTTAAGGATAATACCTAACCGAAAAGGTTGTCCTCATTATCATAGCTCATCTAGCTTTTACTGAGGAAACGGACTTTGGATTCACAATTAGAGATTCTTCTTTCATTCCTAAATTTCTTCCTTATCTATGTTTATTGAGCTTTAGCATTATGAAGAAATCATTGGATCTTCTCTTTTAAAGTACAGGGTGCCTTGTTTTATAAATGTGTCTTATGGTTCTCCTGGTGATAACTTGGGTTCCTCAGGAAGCCCATACTTGATAAAGATATACTTGGTCTGAATCAAAATTTTCCCATAAAAAGTTTTCTAATCCTGCTGTACGTTTTTTCTGCTCCGCATATTATGAGCCAGAATTAGATTTTTCTGGAGTTGAATCGATAAGATCTGCTGGTGCTAGCTGCTCTGACTTTCTAGCAAAGACACCGTTAACTATTTCTTTCAATCACTTATAACAATCCGACTACCCTGCAAATGACCTTGTCGCCCTTGCAGGACAATCAGTTCATCGACATGGTATATCGAGCATTGCTAAACGCACACAATTCATGAGCAGCAAAGATGGTGGGGACCTGACTTTCTTCTCTGTTGGGGTTTTGGTGTTTGTGCATTTTCCTTTCTCATCTTGAACAGTCAGATCCGCGTGTATGATTCCATTTGTATAGCATTTTGCTCTGTTGTCTGATAACCTTACAGTAAGGTATATAACTTTTGTTATGGTCTTTGTTAATCATCTGTGAATGTTGTCTGCTGAGATCATGGCACTATTCTTAAAATTAGAAATCAAAAAGGTAATTAGACCTAGTCTATTGAATCATGACTACGTCCTTCATTCTGATACTCGAAGTCAATGTAGATTCTTATATGCATGGTAGACCTAGCCTATTTGAACCATGTTATGTTCGCGGCATTCGCAGCAACAACCAAGAATGCCGTCTCCATCTGCTTCTGTTGCTACATGTTAAATTTGGCCAAATTACAAACGCAATTGGCAAAAACTGTCTGAGAAAGATGTACATCAACGAAACGAAATCGTGAAGCTTTCAACAAATTTAGCCAGGCTGAAAAATTGAAGCTTGTGCTCCGTTGCGCCTAGCCCAGCCTGTGTTGCGAAAGCAAGCAAGCAAGCAAGAGAGGATCGTCGTCTATGGTGATATGACTGCGAGTGACGAGAGAGACAGAGACGGACCTTGTCGATAAAGAATTTACCTGCTCAGGAGTTCAGATATCTTAGCATGGGAAAGAGAGGAGATTAAATATTAATGGCTTGTTTGGTAACTATCCCAACAGTGTCAAATTCTGATTTTTTGTTCCCAAAATCAGTTTGAGATGAGAATCGCATTTGGTAAAATTTTTGATTCCGAGAATAAATTTGTTTTCAGAATCAGTTTGGGACGAGAATCAAGAATAAAAAAAAAGTTGATTCTTGTTCCGAGAATAAAATTGAGAATCAAAACTCTTCTTCTTCTCTTTTCTTCTTCTTTATCGATCGCTATCTCATGATCGCGCCCACCACCGTCTGCCACCGCCGATCACGCTGTTGCCGATCGTTGCCACTCGCCACCATCCAACGCCACCGGTCGCCGCAGCGACCGGTCCGATGAGCTCGCCAGAGGCAAGCCTAGCCACCAACGAGGCTTGCCCAACCCTGCCGGTGGCCAGGCGAGCCTCGCCCAGCTGCAAGCGAGGTCGAGTCGACGAGGGCTGGTCTCGCCGAGGGCCGACAACTGGCCTGAAGAAGAATTAGAATAGGAGAAAAAAAAAATAAAACATAAAAAATAAAAAAGGGAAAAATTATAAAAAAATATTTTAAAATTAAAATAAATTAATTTGGAATAGAATCAATGAATACGGTACCAAACGCAATTCTATTCCAGAATCAGAAATTTTGTACAGTTATCGAACGCGTTTTTTTATTCAGAATTAGATCATGGGAACAAAATAAAAAATAATAATTTCCAATCAGAATTTGTTTTCGGGAACGAAATCGTTACCAAATGTGCCTTAAGAGCCTGTTTGGTAACCATCCCAATAGTGCCAGATTTTGATTTTTTGTTCCCAGAATTAGTTTGGGACGAGAATCGCATTTAGTAAAATTTTTGTTCCTGAAAACAAATTTGTTCTCAGAATCGAGTTTGGGACGAGAATCAAGAAAAAAAAAAAAAGTTGATTATTATTCCAAGAACAAAATTGAGGATCAAAACTCTTTTTCTTCTCTTTTCTTCTTCTTCATCGACTGCCATCCCACGATCGCCACTTGCCACCGTCCACCGCCGATCACCGTCGCTGCCAATCGCCGCCGCCCGCCGCCGTCCAATCCGCCGGTTATCGGGACCGGTTGACGAAATCGCCGGAGGCAAGCCTAGCCACGGCGAGGCTCGCCCAACCCCACCGGTGGCTAGGCGAGCCTCGCCCAGCTGTCGGCGAGGCCAAGCCGACAAGGGCCGGCCTGAAGAAGAATTAAAATAGGAGAAAAAAATTATAAAAATTATTTTAAAATTAAAATAAATTGATTTAGAACAGTAATCAATAAACACGCAGTACCAAACACAATTCTATTCCGAATCAGAAATTTTGTACGATTACAGTTACCAAATACTTTCTTTTACTCGAATCAATTTTGTAATAGAATAAAAAATAATCATTTCGATCGAATTTGTTTCTTAACAAAATCGTTACCAAATGCGCCCTAATTATCCACCAAAAAGATTGATTCCCCAGAATTCTTAGGGTATCCATCAGAGGAGAGTGACTGTTCCGGCATCCTTTTTGGATTTATTTATTGTTCACCTTTATGTTTTAATTTGATGTCCTTCGCAGTTGTATAGAGGATGCTTGACGCACCCCGAAATGGATTTGAGTAGAACCACGTCATTTTCATTCATTGTGGAATATCTTGCTCGCGATAAGGAATTCCAAATTATGTCCAAAAAAAATAAATTAAAATCGGTTTCCGTCTCATTTCATGATTACTTGCAAATAAGGAGAAATGGAGTATTATTTTCTTAAATTCCCAAGGAATATCGTAAGTGCGCTATAACGTTTTCTGCAATTTAAGTTGGTTTTTTTTTTATATTTCGACCAATGTCGATTTAAGAAGAGAACTGTAAAAAAAGGTAAAGCGTCATCCAATCTTATTCGGTTATTTATTTACAGTTAATTAAACCTAGCCAGAGAAAGAAAAATAGGAAGCAAATATTCGTTTAAGAACCAAAAAATTAACCTGAAAATGCTCCTTACAGCTTTTCTGCTACTTCTTCTTCTTCTTCTTCAGGTAATCTTAAGACACGTAACCTCAAAAGAGCTCAGTCACACCTCTCTCTCTCTCTGTCTCTCTCTCTCCTTCCATGGCGGCTGCTGGAAGAATTTCGAGGGGGTTCGTCAAGCTCCTATCGTCGCCTAATCCCATCGCTTCCCCCCCAGCTCGTCTAATCTTCCATCGAGGACTCGCTTCCACGCTCTTCGTCAAAGGTACCAAATCCATTTTCCTTCTCTCGATACGTGTTGCCTGTGCGTGCGCTTGTTGGCGGCTGTACATGGCCGAGCCTTCCGACAAGGCGCAGCTCCGCGTGACCTGATCGAATGAGGGCGAGTCGGACCGACCTCCGAGAATGCGCTTCGGTTAATCGCGCCTTCGAAGATTTCTTGGGTGGACTCCAGGAATTCGATTTTTTTTTTTTGCTGGGCTCTAGTAATTGGGAATTTACCCTTTTATGACTTTTGCTCGAAATGGGTCTCCATGTTTCGAACTAAAGTCTCTTCTTTTGTTTTTTTTTATCCCCGAATTTTAGTCCTTTCTTTCACCAGCTTATGGCCAGTAGAAGCTGGAATCTGTTCTTTCCGTTGCTGGTTTGCTGATGGGGCTAAGCTAGATAATGTTAGTTCACTGACGGTGATGGTGGTTAAACTACTGATCGATCCGCAACTCCTTAAGGATAGAAAAGGAGGGACCAATGAATGAATGGCTTTATGTAATCTCTGTCGGCAGCTAGATTTCACAGTAGTGCGCGGGCGTACTTGTTCCGGCATGATGGATGATTCCAGGGATGATCCACTCGCTGTGGAAAGCCGAAAAGTGAGATAACTGGTAGTCCGTAGTGATGGTGTTTCAGAATGTGACTTCTAGTTCATCGTCATCTGTCGCTAGTTGGATGGTGCCCCGCCTTTGAAGGCTTCACGGTCTTGAATATTGGATTAGATATGATGGAGCTTGTGAGGACTACTGAGGTTCGGGGTTTTGCCCCTGGCCTCTTTCAACCTCCTGTGAACTGGGAAGCCATTTAGCTACTCTTTTGTGTTTGAAGGAAATCATGTGGTGACAAAACGTAGGACATTCATCCGAGTGTTAAGTGGCTTCTTGTGTATTGGATCTGGCTTTTAGGACGCCAGATGATCATTTCGCCAATGGATACAGCCGTTCATCTGTGTAACACGGCTAGGGATGCCAGTACTGGTACTGGCACAATATCATTGTCAGCTATTATCAAACCTTTGTAAGAGCGTAGAACCAAAATTTGTCAGCTGTGAACCCAAGCAAATCTCGGATTTAATAGCTGTTTCTGGAGAATTCACCAATCTCTAGGGAGGAACCGAGAAAGTGTTTTTCAAGTAAGACTGTGATGATCATTTCCTGAACTAATGATTGGTGGTAAAGGTCTGAATCTTCAGCTTTAGTATCATCAGAGTTGCTTCTGGGGGAAATTTTTAATTATAGTTGATCTCACTATGAAATGCAGTTTCTGGTTGGAGCCAATACTCTGTCTATTCTAATATCCGTCTTATGACAGCGCAAAACTTAATTGTAAAATATTGCTCTTTAGCAGGTATAGCTTTTGGCACGACTAAAGACAGGCTAGCAGAAGCATTTTCAAAGTTTGGCCAAGTTGAAGAAGGTAAGCTTCAATATTTCGCCTTTGGAGCTTCAAGAAGCATTAGTGTCTCTGACCATGAAGCCACATTTCTTTCCAGCTACAATAATAATGGATAAAGTAAAAAATAGATCAAAAGGTTTTGGATATGTGACCTTCGCCGTTGAGGAAGATGCCCAGAAAGCCTTGATTGATATGAATGGAAAGGTGAGAATCATGCCATCTCTTTGTACTTTACGCATTCTAGACCTTTGAAGTTCTGACCCTCTTTTTGCTTCTAGTTGCTAGATGGGCGTGTAGTGTTTGTGGACATGGCAAGAACCCGAAGAAATGTTGCTGATTCCGTTCCAAAAGCCAGGGGACCTACTGAACCTCCCATTAACGATTGACTCAATTTCTGTTCTTCCTCTGTCTATATGTCTAATGTAGTTAGAGAACCGATGCATCATTTAGTCAATACACTCTATCTTACTTGGTTTCATACTGTTCACTATTTTTGCTGACCTTTTTTTCATTTATTTGTGGCTTGAAAATGTACTTCCTGTTGCTTCATAAGCATGCCATTTGCTTAAGGCACATCATCTTTTTCTTCATATTTGTGTTGTCATATCGAGAGCTTTTTGACATTGAAGAATATCAGTGCGGATAATATCAGTGCTCAAAAGTCTGAAAACCTCTGTGTCGGTTCATGGCTTGTTACCTGTTCTGTATTTAATTACATTGAGATGTAATGTCACTGATCGGATGAAAGAAGAAAAGTTAGTGCAGAGGTTTCAACCGAGTCTCGTAAGAGGCAAGGGAATAGGGAGCCGGCCTGAGAACCGGACCCCGGTATTGATGCCCCTTCGATTTCATGCAGCAACTCGGTGACTATGAATCAAGGTTTGAGGATTGGTTAACCTGGGTATTGGAGTTGTTCTGTATTTGCTGTCAAAGTGGATTTTACCGTGAGCTAAATGTAGGTACTGATGTCTCTGGACTTTATGCTCAAAAGTTCATCTCTGACAAAAAACAAAGTCAGGATTTTGGGTATTGGGTAATCAATGTAATTGAAATAAATCAACAAATCGATTGTGTTCTTTCGTCGTCTCTTTCTTTTCAAGAATTTCCCCCTTTAGTCTATGCCTGCGGGCTATTATGGTCAATATACACGTGGGCTTATAAGAAATGGCTTGGGCTCTTTCTAAGTGGCCCATTTACGAGCCCAAGTTGGCCCACACCAACTTGCTGAAGTGCGAACAGTTCTCTCTGCACATATCTTTCGACGTCCCCACCACTTATCCATGCAAATCCGACGTGGCACGTTCCGATTGAGCGGCGACGTTATCCATGCAATCCGTCTTCCACAAAAATCTGTTTATCCTTCCTCAACAAAACCTCAATCCCCCGTATCCACCACCCACTCTCGAGCCTCTCATCCCGAACCAGAGGACCGGAGATGGCAGCAAGCATGGCTACATCGAGCGTCATCGGCCTCGGCTCCTCGTCCTTGACATCGCCGAAGAAGGCCTCCCTTGTCTCAGGTACACCTCGTAATCCCGAAGTGCGCTTGCTTCTTAGCACTCCTAGCGTTCCATGCTCCCTTTTTTTCTCTCGATCGTTCGTCCCATCTGGAATCATTGGTCGTGTGCAGACTTTGTGAGGTCTCCGGTGAGAGCGAGGAACCCGATGAAGCCGGTTCGCGCTTCGGGCGGACGGTTCACATGGTAAGTGCTTCAGCGTTACCGATCAAGTTGGCTGTGTCTGTGTCGATGTGATCTGGTTTGGCTGATTTCAATGTTGGTATGTATGTTTTTCGAAGCTTCCAGAGAGACTGGTTGCGCGCCGACTACAGTGTGATTGGGTTCGGGCTGATCGGGTGGCTTGCTCCATCCAGCGTTCCGGCGATCGACGGCAAGAGCCTGACGGGGACTCTTCTTCGAGAGCATTGGGAACGAGCTCGCCCACTTCCCCACGCCTCCCCCGCTCGCTTCCCCATTCTGGTGAGTTCATGAGATTTCACACAACCGATTCATTGCAAATAAATGCCGAAGCTTTAACTGTTCAATTGATCAGTTAAAATCCCATGAACTCGGACCACTTGACAGACAGTTTACTTTGGTCGATTTAAGTTGCGTGATACGCGAACATCTGCAAAATGATTGATTTTTGGGGGGCGAATCTGATGGATGAACAGGTTGTGGCTGATCACATGGCACCTGGGTCTGTTCTTGTGCCTCACCTTCGGTCAAATCGGCTTCAAGGGGAGGACCGAGGATTACTTCTGAAGAGGCTAATGGATATTGTCATGTTTCATGTGTAATCTTCTTGTAAATTACCCAGAAGTTTCCCAGCAAATCCATCCCTCTTCTTGTTTCGCCCCCTCCCTACGAAATCCATGTACCCTTTTGTATCTGATGAACAGCTGCTACTGCTCGTATTTTGATTTAACTCCGAGCTATATGCGTAGTATGCCCTCCTTCGTTGTGGCCCTTTTCATATTGCTGACGACAGAACCGCCAACTACCGGCGGCTATCATTCGGGTTTTGCTTCCTTAGTTGTGTTCGGTTCTACCCTTAATGTCAAATCCGATGAACGGGCATTGCAGTTCAAACCCGGCACCAGATAAAGGAGTCTTCCAACTGGGAATTTGTAGACGTAAGATGAACTTAGATTCATCGGATGATTGTGACCTTAAAGTGAATCTCGCGAGCCCCAAGTCCGAACAATCAGTTTCAGCCTTTTGCTTATGAACACGATCTAGGAAGATTGATACTTCTTGTCATTTTCATCGAGAAATGAAAGTTAGGATATCGAACGATCAAATTACAACATTCTATCAAACTTCTCAAACCGATTGGTTGTGACCTGAGTCTAAAATAAATAAAAAGTACATAGAAGTTGTACAATTTGAGAGAAGTGAACATATTTCAATTGAATTAATTTAATCCTAAATCTTTTCATATTAGTATTAATTCAATCTTTTCAGCTAATATTGACCGGTCGGTGTTGACGTGGATGTTGGCCAATCGGGCCAGTACTAATATAGCAATTTTTATTATTTTTTCTTTTTATTTTTTATTTTTTCTCTTCTTCCTCCTTGGGCTTCTTCTCCCTATAGTGGCCGGTGAGGCCAGCCTCACCATGGCTTTGTCGCGAGCAAAGGCAGCCTTGCCCAAATTTGGGTGAAGTCATCTTGCCCTGCAACCCTCGTCGACCACTACAAGGAGAAGAAGCCAAAGGAGGAAGAAGAGAAAAAATTAGAAAAAATTAAAAATTATTTTAAAATTGTTATGTCAGCATTGGTCGGACAGTTAGCATCAGTCAGTCGATCAGTGTTCACATCAACACTAGCCAGCCAACATTGATTGGAAGGATTAAAGTAGTATATATATAAACTAATCGAAAAATTTATTACTGAATTGCATAATAATTTTTAATATAAAATGAAAATAACACTCGATTCTAAAATCATAAATAATTATAAATTATTATGGACTCACTTCATCAAAAATTTATGACTCACAATTTTTAATATGACCTCAAGAAATGTTATACCAACAAAATTCCTTTTTGATACCTTTACCAAATTTAAAGGCGTCGGATGGCCATCCACGTGACCATCACGCTGCGCCACCCGCCGCTTCAACTCCGCCAGCGAGCCGGTGGAGAAAAAGGCAAACGCCTATCGCGTCCCGAAGAGCTTGCTCTCTTTCTTGATGAAGACGGCGAACTGGCGACTGCGAACGAGACCTCCCCGTCCGGTTCTCGTCTCGACGATCAGCCGCGCGAACCGAACCGACCCAATTCGAGCTTGACGTGGGAGAAGATGGACGGCGTGTGCAGCGACGGAAGGGATGGGCGGATCATATCGATGGCCGACGCGGCGTCGATGTACCCGGGTTCAAGTTCTCGCCGTCCGACGCCGAGCTCATCTCGCACTACCTGACGAAGAAGCTCGAGGGCATCGACAAGAGCGTCGAGCAGCTCATCCCCGAGGTCGACTTCTCTGCCCACGAGCCCTGGGACTTGCCCGGTTGGTGTTTCGGCTCCCCTTCATCTGCGTTCTGATTCGGTGTTCTTGTCGCCCGTGCGTGTTCTGTAGTTCGTGTTCTTGGTATGTGGGCATGGTTCTGTTTCTGGAAAAAGCTGCATCCAGTGTGAGCCTCGTCCTATGCGTGAACTCTAGGAGCAAACGGTCCTGCCGCCTACTGAACTTAGAATTCGATGGGCAGAGGATGCGGTTCGCGTTTTATACCTTGACAACATGAATTGTTCCTGCGTTGAAAACTGTCTAGTAATTATTTTGAGGTGGAAACTCTTCAGGGCGGTATCTGAAAATTTCGTTGAATAAGGATCGGATTAAGAAAATATAGGCGTTCGATTGATTTCTAAGGTTGGATGCATGTATCGCACACAATTTACTGACTCGGATTAATTGCATAGTTAACTGGAGCTGATCTGTAGGGGAATTTTGGTCCTCTGTAGTGCAAACTTGTAGCCTGTTCTCCCTTATAATTAGGCTTTGCTTCGTTGAAGTCGGTTGCTTTATGATCTCAGCCAAATCGATCGTCCCCTCGGAGAGCGAGTGGTTCTTCTTCTCTGTTCGGGGCAGGAAGTATCCTAAGGGGTCCCAGAGTAAGAGAGCGACCGAACATGGATACTGGAAAGCCACAGGGAAAGAGCGCAATGTGAAGTCCAGCTCTGCGGTGATCGGTACCAAGAGAACCCTCGTCTTCCACCTGGGTCGGGCACCGAAAGGGAAAAGGACGGAGTGGATCATGCATGAGTACTCGATGAATGCAAAGTCTCAGGTGATGATAGCATTTGATTTAGAGCCTTTACATAATGCATCGACCTTTTCCTTGTATCTGGCCCTCTATGAATCTATGTGATGCCTACCGACATCAAAATCTGTGTGCATTCTGTAGAGGTAAGGTCAATACCTAAGAAGAACGACTAAAATTGTTTTGTGTGTTTGCCCGTTCAGAATCAGCAGGATTCTCTAGTTATCTGCCGCCTGCGTAGGAGCAGTCAGTTCCAAATGGGCGGTGCCTCCGATCCAACGCAAATGTCTGATGTTGACCGGACAGATGTCTCGAAGGAGACAACTTGGCTGAAGGTTGCACGAGGAATTGCTCTGGAAGTTACAATTCACACTCTGTCGAGCAAATTGAGTCCAGCTCCAATTCCTCCCATCAAAAGGTTCATCACGTTTCAAGAAGTTTAATATTTTGGATTGCCAAAGTTTGCTATGGAATTCTGGTTTACTTTATTCATCAATAGCACCTCCTCTTTCATCTACGCCCTTTTCGTATCACAAGTACCTTTCCAAATTATGGGATTGAATTTTAAAGTCGATTTCAGGTGGAACTGGTCTCCAAATAGTCAGCTGATATTATACTAACTAAAATCCATTTCCCCCTGCTATTCCATTCAGAATTCCGATGGCAACGAGGACTTTTATGCAGATATACTGAAAGATGACATTGTCAAATTAGATGAGTCTTCTGTTTCTGCAACTCGCAACAGCCTGCCCACTGTTCCAAATAATCTAGAGGCGGAGCTAATGTCTCAAGATTCACAAACGCTAGTGCAAGATTTCATGTCGCAGATCCCTCCTTTCCAGGGCACTGCGAATCGAAGAATCAGACTGAGGCGGCCAAAACCAGAGAGGTCTAGTAAGATAGTGCTGGAGATGGAGGCCAATGACTCCTCTGCAGAGAAGGCAGAACCTCAAACAGGAAGCTCAGGGCCCTCAGAGAGAAGAACCCGTGTGATCACTAGTTGGTGGCTTGTGTACGGTATCCTAATTGGCCTGACCTTATTGTTTGTTTCTCTGCTCGGTGGTTTCCATAGAGTCGAGATGATTGTACGTACATCCTGAACTTTGGTCGCTGGCTCTTTTAGAAGCAGGCCTTATATGGAAGAGGGTTTCTTCTTCTCTCCCTCTTTTTTTTTTTTTTTTTAAGAGAGACAGAGAGAGAGAGATTATGCCAGAATTGGCTGATCCTATGACCTTCAAGAATGATATAAGCAGTTTTTCAGGAACGACCCTGTGCATTAAATCTGCCAGAGATTATTGTCAAAGAGTGTTGCACAACACTGTTCTGCCGTAGCGCAAAAATAGCACACCGTCACATTCAATTCGAAAGTTCTCTTTTAAGGGAAGTGATGAAATGAGAGAATCAAAGATGAAGACAGGTGAGCGCCGTTGACACTCTGAAGATGACACTGATAATGCCAAAAACTTCAAGAGTAGACAACGTCAGGTTTTAGGCCCATCAGCTTCCTTGTTTTGCCGATGAACAGGTCCTTACACTTGATCGCGCCGGGAATCCTCCCAATGATGGTGGTGAGCGAGAACTGTGCCAATGCTTCTCTCCTTCCGAGCGAGACGATGGCTTTTACTGAACGAGGCTCGTAGACCGCCATCTTCCTTTCTTCACCTCCATCCATCGACAGCTTCAAGTCCTCCTCTTTGCACGCGGCCCTTCTTTCCAATCCATCTTCTGTCTCATTACAAGATCCGGCTTCCTTAAATCTCTGTTGCTTCCATTGCTTAGCGAGGCGTGCGAGGACGATCACCGGAGGTCTTTTTCCTCACGTCCATCCTAGGAATTGGTACGAGTTCTGGAGAATGTCAACGATGAGCTCATATTATTATTACCAAGATTTGCACAAGTTGCCCCGTTTTGTTATCCTCTCTTCTCCGTTCGCAATAACATTGGAATCCATGATTGGTTGGTCAAGAATCATAACTTGATCTCATTCCTCCACTTATCTTCACGGACATTGCCATGTGCTGAGGAATTTCTTCCAAGTCGGTCTGACACGTTCATACTCGCTAGAAAAGCTCTAAAAATTCTACTACTTATGAGATGATACAAATGAAGGGAGAAACCTTTTATATATAAGTGTTCGTCAGATTACAACATAGATCTCTCATCAATTTAACGTGGATATTCTATCTCGCCATCAATTCATTATCCTCATTTATTATCCAACAAGGGAGGACTCTGTCTCTCTTGGGCTTTAACATGGTCCGAGCCCAAAAGTAGTCGGGCCTACGTTGAGGTGTCGCTTGGAGTTTTATTTCAACCCCAGCCCAGCCCAGCCCAATTAGCCACCTCACTGCTCGGATAGCAATCAGCATTTCCATCATAAAAAGGATGATCTATGCTTGCGCGTGTGATTATACGGAAGCATTCTATGTATAAGCCAAATAAATAGCAGACTTCTCTTCCACGAGATCACAAGTTCGATCCACGGCGGGAACGAATTTCTGCACAGCTCACGCGCTACGCTTGCCTAATTGCACCACATTTCACACAGGAAGAATCTTTTATCATAGTGGGGTTGCAGTGACAGGCTCGCCAATCTCAAATTTGGTATCATAAGTAGTGCGCATTTAACTACTCATGCCAGCATCATATTTTTGCACAGGGAGATCTCTTGAATGTGGACCGGATAGTAGATAATACACAAGTCACTAAGCATTAGCTTATCTACCAAATCGACTTAACCGGAAGAGGTAAAAAGAACCTCACAACCTCACCATGTCAACTAAGGTAGAACTAATTGTTGATGTAAACACGGAGTAGTCCATTGAAACCCGTCTCCGACAATGGCCTTGGCAATTATATCTTCATTAGAGCATAAATTGGTTCATACACAGTCTTGGTTCGGTTTTTGCACAGTCGATTTTGTTATGATCGAGAATATTAATATTTTGGGAAAACAACACACATAAGCCCTAAACTCTCAGGCAATGCTCAACGTGGTCCATAGACGTTTAATTTATTTAATGCTACCCTTGAAGTATTGATAAATATTCAATATGATCCTTATGTTTATTCAGACAATAAATTGACAGACAATAAATTGACCGTCATGTGGTGATGTGAAAATTACTAACAATATGTCGAGTTGGATTGATAATGTGAACTATCATATCTCGAATTGAAATGAATAGCTTATGCGGATAATGAACCGTGTGCAACATTTTATCCTTCTTGTCCACCCTAAAAAGTCATTAATAAGTTATAATAAACAGATTTCACTTAATTTGAATTAATGAAAAGACGACGAAGAATATCTTTACATAATTCATGGACTAGATCAAATAGTTGCCAATACTTCAGACACCACTCTAAACATATTGCATGTCTAGTGAAAATTCAAGGACAATTTATATAAAAATAAAAATAAAAATATATATAATTAAGAGGGAGAGCAGAAGAGCAACACCCCACAGCTAAGCATGTAGGACCTGTTCCTCAATGATCCACAGATGTTCGGGCTTCAGCCATGTGAATGTCCCACACGCGAACTTTCCATTTTCAGTTTCTTCTTCTTCTTTTTTAATTTTTTGTGCATTTATTTTGTATGGAAATATACAAACATCAAACAGAATATACCATCACTTCTCATGTCTTCTTTCGTACGAAGATTCTAAATTTTTCTCGGCGGACAGAAAATAATTCCAGGGTTATCGCGTAATAAATATGACAATGGGCATGGGACTAACAACACCATGTGACCAGCTCGATCGCCATTAAAATTGCCAGGTAGCGAAAGCATTTCTTAATCGCCCGCATCGAATTTCTCCGATTTGACCATCATCTTCTTAAAATATCAGGAGTTGTCACATGGATTTTTCTTTTTTTAATTTTTATTTTTTGGGGGACCTAATTGAATAATTATCTGTACTCCACGTGACCAAGGGACAGTGCGGCTTCCACGAGGCCACGTGCTTGGTGGAGTGAGATCGGCCGCATGGAGAATCGAGGCCACGATTTTTCTAATTTTCTAGCACGCGCTTTAGCGTGTGATTAATTATCTCCGATCGTAATTTGTGACTGCATTCGAGTTTTTAACTTAGTTCTCGAGAAAGCCGAAACGACAAAACCAACACCGGCCCGGTTGTCCTATCCATTTAACTCTTTTGATAACTCGACGGTCTATTCAAATAATTAACGTATGTATTATCGTTATTTAAGGTATGAGTTGGAAACATCACGTTTGGACGTTTTTGTAGGATATCCCCTTTATTCAAGATCTTGGAATCATCATACGTTTAAGCGGTCTCATACGGCAAACTCTAATAACACAATCATGCCCGTCTTTGATAATTAGACAACGTGTGTGGACCTAGGAAACCATCGCGCAATGAGATTAGTCCAATGCTTAGAGAGTTGCGAACACACATTAATATGGAAAAGCACTCTTGATTTTAATTTCCAAGGAATATGTTGATCCTCTATTTTTAGATCTAGTATATTTATGCATCAAGTCTGATAGCTCTCAAATAATTTGGGATCGCTCTTGAGAAAGATGGCATTGATTAAATTAATGATTTTTGTTTCTTCATCGGTCGGATCATGTCAAGACTAGCCTTTGTGTACGTTGACAAGTTTATCTCTCGGAAGAACACTTCCTCACATTTTGCTCCTTGACTGCTCCCAACAATATTCGATCCAAGATAGCAAGGAGAGGAACAAACTTCCTGGCCACTCGAGCCAGTACTTTGTTGGCATAAACTCCAGGATTTTAAATGCCGGTATTTCTGTCGTGATGTGTCGAAGCTTGCTTGAATAAAAAGGTTTTTTTTTTTTTTTTTTGGTTAATACCCTAAAAAACACTAAATTAGTATACCGGTGACAAATTTATCCCAAATAATTTTTTTGACCATAAAAAAATCCCAAATTGATATACTTTTGATAAATTTACCCAAAACCGGTACACTTATGACAAATTTACCCTCTGTTAGTTTTCATTAAATTTTACCGTCAAATTATTAAGTTAAATGACACGTGACAGTTGGTTGGTATACAAATTTGAAATTTTACACTCCGTTTGTCATAATTTACAATTTTTGTGATTTTTGTTATGGTATTAATCTAATTTAGTAGAGGGTATATTTATCACAAATTTATCAGTTTGGGGTTTTTTGCGGTCGAATAAATTAGTTTGTCGTAAATTTGTCATAAATGTACCAGTTTAGGGATATTAAGGGTCAGTCGGGGTAAATTTGTTACGGGTGTACTAGTTTGGGGTTTTTCACGGTATTGACCCTTTTTTTTTCCCTTTGAACGGTGAACAAGACCATTTCAAAATTTAATACGTAGGCAAATTAAACATATATGTATAAATTACTTCAATAATTTCATGAATGAAATACCATATTTTGTTGTTCTTTTTTATCTTCTTTTTTTTCGGTTGACTATCGCCGATCGGTCGAGAGTGAACTACGTTGTCCGCATTTAATGGGCTTTGATTTTAGAAACAGGCGAAATTGATAAGGTACGAAGAAGGACCGCTTCCATGATGAGTCCAACTCAATGCGCATGGGTCTGGTGTGGTCAGCCACGCGCATCTCCCGCCGGTTTTGCATCTCCATTTCATGGAGCATTAATTTATATGAATGCGGCCTCGCCTGCAAAAGGGGTACGCTGACTTTAGATTATGACTTCTCTTTTTTATTTTTTGATAATAAATTATGACTTGCGTGCAAGATTTAATTTCTATAAAAAAAATTGAATGAAAAAGGCACAAAATAATTAATAGAAGAGAACAATTCAAAAAGAAAAGAGATGATTCAAAAAGTCATTTTAACTTATTATAGAAAATAAATTCAATCATAAACTAATCGGTTTTGTCAGTGTAGTCATAGACCCTTAATAATTTGTCAATTTACTTCATTAGCTAATTCTAGTTGAAAATTATTGATGTGAATGTTGATGTTTATGATTTTTTTTTTTGATATTTTTTTTCAGAAAAAATAGAAAATAGAGAGAAAAATGACAAAAGGAAATTTGCACGAGGAAAGAAAAAAAGTGCTCCACGCGACCGCCCTCACTCCGGTGATTCAGCACGACCATCGCAATATCTCTCCTGCGGTCGTGCCCGTCGGGCAAAGCGGCGGCGGGCCCCACCTCCGATTTGAAATTTCCGCATCGAAGTCAGAGGAGGACACGTGGCGCCCGACAGCCATGGAAAGAGTCGTGAGCACTGTAGTAATCACTCGATTATGTCAATAAGCATCTTCTCCTTTAATATCCACCGGCGATCCTTTTTCCTTTTTCTTTTTTTTCCCCCCCAAATTTGCGCTGGCTGGCCCATCGCTTGAAAACGCGATCTCGAAGCCGATCCCTTCACCTCGCCTTTTGCGTGGGTTTTGGACTGTTGGGGATTCGCCATTCGAGTGGAACTCACGGGAAAGTTAGAGAAAATAATTCTTGATTTTCTCGCCCCCCCTCCCCCACCTACCTTATTGATTAACCCCTCGAATGCAATTTGTGCAACCCTTTAGTAGGGAGGGCGACCGCCGTTGACGAACTCTTCTAGGTATCATTATAAAAGTTCCATATTCATCATATATCATACAATTTGAGTTGTAATTACTTCACACTATTTAAAATTCGAGAATCGAAATTTGATAACAAAAGTGATTGAGAATTGAAACCAGATCGAATCGGTCAGTGCTGGTTGATCGTGTATGATTTATTATTATTATTATTATTATTATTATTATTATTATTTTATTATTATTATTATTATTATTTCTTCTATAATAATAGTGTTCTTTGCTTTCCTTCCTTTAGCTTTGTTGGCCTGAACTGTTATTCTCTAAAGTAGGTGCAACTCCATTGGGGAGGTAGTTGGCATTCTGTCGTTAGGTCTAGTGACTCTATCCTCATTGCTATTGCTATTCGGTTTGTAGTACAATTGGAAGACTGCTTCTTAGTAGGCCTCAAAAAGCTAGTGATGCACAATTTTGGTTTAGAAGATCGGAGGAAGATAAAATTAGAAAAGGAAAACTAAGGCATACCAATCGAAGTGGTCCATTAGTATGGTTCCTTATGCAAAATTGGGAACCAAACCACTTATTGCAAGCTTCCAAAATTAGAAACTAAGAACAGCCCAGAATCGGTTCAATTATCAGGCTAGATTAGAACTGACAAGCTCGTCACCACAATTCTACCAACATGTCAATAGAAAGAAAGTCTCTCCATATAAAGATATGTCATATCTCGGTATTGCAATATGAATAAATTAGAGGTTTACTCACAATTTGAATTGAACTCATGATCTCGTTAAAGACAGATAGACGCCTTTCACCATCATATCAACCACCTTGGCAATAAAAGCAGTAACAAATGAGAGAGGGAAAGCTACTATTTACCTTTTCGGCCCTCCAGCTTCTACCAAACTTCCAACCATTTCCCATCCTTCACCAAACCATTGCCTTTTATTTCTCACTTTCCATAATCTAAGCCCCCCTCCCCACCCAATCATCATGCCCGCGTTTAAGCTTAATTAGTTTTTTCTTTAACGTGTTCATGTTATAACAAAACTTACGATACCAACGATCATTTTCCTTCGTTTCAACGCACGAGAAGGTACAATTCCTAATTCAAATTTCTCTCCAGTGTTAACTAATTTTATAAAATAAAATAAAAAAGCCGGACGTTGTTTCGTTACCCAAGAAAAGATCACTTTGTAATGGAAAAGCTACGTAAAATCCAAGAAACGGGGCCCAGGTAGACAAGTGGAGGTGGGGGCCCGCAAAGCCACGGCGTCTATCCAATGACAATTAGAAACGTCTCCCCAGATACTGCGTCGTTTTCTGTAGGAGGAAAGAACGCATGTGCGCATGCTACCGACGTTTGGGAGGGGCAATTTGATGCCGTGCAAGTGATCGGATAGACAGGCTTGTTAAATGGGGCCTGAGAATCCAGCAAAATCCAAGTACTAAGGTCAAAGTAATATTTGTCTAATCGTCTAAATTATGGAACGGGTTATTTACTTTAACAACAATGTGAGTTATAAGTCGTAAAGTTTGAATCGTGATAATCTAGCCTTTATTATCACGCGTCTTGTTAATCGGATGTATGTTTCGTGCAGTTCCGTCCATGGTTCCGTGTCCTACATGTTTGACTCGACTTGTGCACGAAAAGAAGAGGACCATAAGAGAATGTACTTATACCCGATGAGGGGTATTATTAGCTTATTTTACTGCTATTTAAACTTCTTGAAAAGATAATTATCGAATGCCCATTTAGCGACATGTAGCGATCAGAGACAAGTTTGTGTGGATTATTTGGATCAGATAAAGTCCGCAAAGATCCACAAGAGCCGAAGACAATGTCAGTAACTCTCAATCAAAGGCTTTACGATGACAGAGCATTTGCACATGCAAATGAGAGCAACATTGCACTTATTCATGCGTTCAGGGTTGACGACACGAGATGATTCGATCCACCATCCCTTTGAATGCAAGACCATTTTACATTCGAGTCGCTTTGCATGATTGATTAGTGTTTCATCTTATCTACGTCGTCCTAAAATGTTCAATCAATAATTGTCTAATCGTCTAAATTATGGAATAGTTATTTACTTAACAACAATGTGAGAATTTATACGTCGTATATTTTGAATCGTTAGAATCTAAATTTTATTATCACTTGTTTTGCTAACGATATGTAGTTTTGTGTAATTTCGTCCATACTTATGTGTCCTACGTGTAAGACTCGACTTGTGCACGAAAAAAAGACTAGGGGAATATACTTATGCTCAATGGGGTATTGTTGCTTATTTTATTGCTAGTTAAACTTCTTGAAAAGATTACTATCGAATACCCATTTAACGACATGTAGCGATTAGAGACAAGATTGTGCATATTATTTGGATTAGATAAAGTCCGTGGAGACCACAAGAATCGAAGACAATGCCAGTACCTTTCGACTAAAGGCATTACAAAGATAGAGCGTTTGCACTTGCAAATAAGAGCAACATCGCATTTGCTAATGATACGAGATGATTTAATCCATTATATCTTTGAATGCAAGTTGATCTTACATTCAAGTTACTCCTTAGGATTAACTAGTGTTTTATCTTATTTTCATCGTTCTAAGATGTTCATTGTCGTGTTCGAACTTTAATTTATTCAATTAAAAGTTTAGGAATATAATTACATACTAAATCGAAAGTTCAAGGGTCGCATTAAATAAATTTAAAATTAATGAATTATAAAATTTATTGAACATTTTGATACAATCAAGTGATTAAATTGAGCTGTGTACGAATTAAAATTTCAGGATAATATCATATATTAAGCTAAAGATTCAGATATTATATTATATTATATATTAAGTAAAAAATCAGAGATGATTTATATTATTAATCCAACGATCTATGCATTGTAGAAAGGAGCGATGTTGGGAAGGCGCAAATTAGCACCGAGCGACAGGAGCCAGGAGGAACGCGAGGCACGTGGCGGGGTGTTCGAGGAGAATGATAGGCAATAACGGCGTCGTACCGAGGGAATGCGCTCCCTATCGTTTTTTAAGTATTTGCGTATTCGCTTGCGGTGAGTCGGTCGATACCCCGGATGGCGTGCAAGCTGTGTAGTAATGATTTGTCTTCGAATTGTCAACTTCTCCGAGCCGTAGCAATTCGTCCCGAGGGGTCAACGCTAAACGGGCTCAAAGTTCATAAATTTATTAGTAAAAAAATCACAATCCTATAGTTTTTTTTTTTTAACACAAAATCAATTTGGATATCCAATGGATCTTTGAAATTATTATCGCCCACACGGTAAAAAATTGTATAATGAATTAATTACACAAACTTCAGATGCTATAAATACCCTCGAAGTGAATCCTCATTATTATCGATTTCTTCGATTCTCTCACTGAAAACATAATAATATATGATTTTCAAACATTACAAATGAATGAGCAAATATATTAACTACAAAGGGCTTGAACGGGAGTTGTTCACCCATTATGGGAGACATACTTGCAAAAAATAACTCTAAAAACAGTTATTTATTTGTTCGAGAATCAATTATTTGTTATAGGAATCATGTACAGATACTTTGCACATGCAAATTTACTTTGTAGATAAAAAATTACAAGATCTATATGCCTCCATTGAATTTCTTTTAAAATTTTTAACATTAACATCACACCGGAAGTTAATCAAAAAAATTCCTACTATTTCGGAGAAAACTATTCACTCTATTTTAGGGAAATGGAAAATTTATCCATTTCTTAAATCTCTGAATCCCCCCCAAAATGTCGATCCTAAAAAAGATAGCTGGACCTAATAATATACATCTGTACGAAATCCGGATTTATTCATCAGTGGAGGAGCTTTACTGATCTCGGTTCTTATTTTATATTGTCGTGGCCCCCCCCGCCAAGCACCTTCTAATTCGGCGAAAACAGGGTCGCTTTCGGAGCGAACTCATTAAGACTCAACCACCCTCCGTCCGTCTCCGCTGCATAATTTCCGATCAACCGCTTCTTCTTCCTCCTCTTCGGTTCGTCTTCCTCCTCCTCCATCAGAGCTTTTTCTCTTTCCCTCTCTCTCGAAGCTTTTCAGGCCAGTCGAGCTCGAAGCGCTCTCGAGTATAGAGAGAGAGGAGAGAGAGAAGGAGAGAGAGAGTTTGGTGCATTATAATATTGCCTTTTGCTTCAAGTGTGAGAGAGAGAGAGAGAGAGAGTGGAGTGAAGAGCAAGAAGAGAAGAGAGAGAGAGAGAGAGAGAGAGTGGGGGAAAGCCAGTGAAGAGAGAAGAAGCATAGGACGCGCAGGGGCCCGTCTTCGGCGGCGGCGGCGGTTTTCTCTAGCTCCTGCCAACCAGCACGAGCCGCATTGATTCGTCCGGTTCAGCTGCGGAGTCGTCGAGGGAGGAGAAGCAGAAGAAGAAGAAGAAGAAGAAGAAGAAGAAGAAGAAGCAGAGTCGGTTGTGGACTTAGCATTTCGGCGCGTCGGCGCGTGGAGAGGGACCGCCATTCTCGGTGGATGACTTGCTTCGCGAGGCTAAGAGCGGTCGTGTGTTTCTGCAGATTGGGAAATCCCGAGCTATGAGTTCGTCTGCTAATGCTGCGGAGACATAACCTTTAGATCCGGAGAGTGGCGCGCCGTTCCGGTGTTGGAATCGTGATGGTGTGAGGAAGATTTTTTTCGACCGGATTGATTCGTTCGGAGCGTGCTCGCGTCAGCTACTGATCTCGGAAGTCGTTAGGTTGTCGGTAAGCCGATGGCGACGGAGTCTCGGATGGATCAATACGAGATCATGGAGCAGATCGGTCGCGGTGCTTTTGGCGCCGCCATTCTCGTCCTTCACAAGGCCGAGAAGAAGAAGTGCGTCATCTATAATGCTCCCCGGAATTTCGTTCCAGTGTTGTGTCGCTAATTCGCGTGCGTTTGGTGTTAGAAATGTGTAGTTCATCTCGTATGTCGAGCTAAGATCTGATCGAATTCGCATTGGCAGATATGTGTTGAAGAAGATCAGGCTCGCGCGGCAAACGGAGCGATGCAGGAGATCCGCTCATCAGGAGGTATCTCTAATTCTCTGGTTTCTATAATCAGTTGGTTATTTCTGTCACCCGTCCTCTCTTTGGAGTTGTTCACGAAATCGGCATGTCTCTTGTCTCGTAGATGGCTTTGATTGCGCGTCTTCAGCATCCTTACATAGTGGAGTTCAAGGAAGCTTGGGTCGAGAAAGTGAGAGACCCGCTTGAATTGCACATGTGCCAAGTTTCTATGATAATACGTCTTTTGTTTAGATTCCTTCCTGAAATAGAAGCCGTGTAAATGAAATGCAGGGTTGCTATGTTTGCATCGTCACCGGTTACTGCGAAGGTGGAGACATGTGAGTTTGATGGATTTGGAAGAATCCCCATGTTTTTCAGTATCTAGATGGGAAATTATCTTGTCTCATCAAAATGTCTTTGTTGTTTACTTTCATAGGGCTGAGTTGATGAAAAAGTCTAACGGGGTACATTTTCCAGAGGAGGTATTGTCTACTTTTACTTATCCGCTTGATTGATCTCGTCATATTGGGAGGTTAATCAAATGAATCATGCTCACTGTGAAATCTATATTATGCAGAAACTGTGCAAGTGGTTTACCCAATTATTGCTCGCGGTCGAGTACTTGCACTCAAATTTTGTGCTCCATCGGGATCTAAAAGTGAGTAGTTAGGAAATGATTTAAGTGAACATGCAACTTTGTGGTGTCATGCCCAGTTTATCCAAATATTGAAGTCATTTTACATTCTTTACAGTGTTCGAACATCTTTCTTACCAAAGATCAGGATGTTCGCCTAGGTAAGTTCATACTTTCTATGATATGTAGTGGGACTTTAACTACTAGTGGTTTCCAAGTCTCTTAAATTGCTATCTGATTTTGTTTGTACATGCCTGTGTTAAATCTAGGGGATTTTGGGCTTGCTAAAACCCTGAAGGCAGATGACTTGGCTTCATCGGTAAGTTTTTTCTCAACAAAATGTTACGAGCTGGTTTAGGAAAGCAAGAGAAAGAGTTGGATGAAATCGTCCCGATCATCTCAGACTCATCATGTTTAAGCATACATGCGCATAGATTTTCTAGTGCTGCATTCATCCGTCCTTTAGCACAAGTTTATTGATATTTTACAAAACATTAATGCAATGGCTGTCACATGCTCTGTAGGTTGTGGGAACACCCAATTACATGTGCCCAGAACTACTTGCAGATATACCTTATGGCTTCAAGTCAGATATATGGTCTCTAGGTACATCCATACTTTCTGCATACGTTTTGGTGTATCAGTTTTCTTTTTTCTTTTTGTTTACTGACTTTGCTCATTCTGATCAGGCTGTTGCATGTATGAGATGGCTGCTCGTCGACCT
The DNA here is from genome assembly GCA_014182715.1 of Eucalyptus cloeziana. Lineage (NCBI taxonomy): Eukaryota > Viridiplantae > Streptophyta > Magnoliopsida > Myrtales > Myrtaceae > Eucalyptus > Eucalyptus cloeziana. The sequence goes on along the minus strand of CM024635.1, from coordinate 47,173,732 downwards.
GCATTTAAGGCCTTCGTAAGACTTCTGTGTACTTTCACTTAGAACATAATTTCAACTGACTGGACAGGTGCTGTCAGATCTATCTTTGGCTCGAGTTTTGTTCTCTCTGTGTGAGTGTGATTTGCATATGTGGGTGACTTTCTGATTGCCATCCAAGTGTGGATGTAAATGTATGTATTGGGGGTTGGTGGGAAGGCATGGTTTGTTTGTAATCCCCAAGCTGGATATCTGGCGCTCATGTCATTTCTTCTCTTTATTAGACAGAAATTGCACTTTTTTCATTGTCGTGGCAGACATTGTCTTGATTCAGTTCATATTGTAGCAGTTACCTCAGGAAAAAAGAAAAGAAAAAAAGAATAAGAATAGCCATGTAGCCTCCTGTTTATGTTCTGACTAAGTTACATTTATAATTAGACTAGCCATTTTGAGTTCAAAATATTTGTAATAACTAGACATAATAACTTCTATTATGAGCGGCAATTTGGTACTGGGTTACAATTTAGAAGAAGTTTGATAATTTTGCTTTATAAAAGCTTTTCTGATTTGTTCTGCTCTTCTGTACATTTCCTGTGTGCCAACTCAATAGTGAGCAGATGTGGATGTCTAACTCTTTGCTTTTACAATGGGTCTCAGGATATGGCTGGTCTAATTAGCAAGATAAACCGTTCCTCTATCGGTCCCTTGCCTTCATGTTATTCCCCATCTTTGTAAGTGTTGATGAGCTTTAGTTGCCTACTAGCGTCGTGTTCTTCCCTCTTTGGTTGTTTTTTGTACTGCTAGACATTTGCATCTTAGTTGCTCTACTGAATGTTGCCTAACCTTATGCTTTTGAGGTAATATTTGAGTTTCTTTGAGGCTGATTTTTTTCTCATCTGGATGTATATTTGCGGAATAGAGTCAAGGTACTCTAAAAGTGTGCATTTCTTGCTTGATCAGGAGTCTTAAATGCTCAGTTTCTTGTTTCTTTCTTGTATTAAACAGTGATATAAGAGTGATATAGGTAATGATGCGCTAGGGGAGGTCTTGACAATTTATTCTACTAAATTTCACGGCCGTAAATTCCTTGCACCTCACCTCCCGTGCATGATGAAATTGGTGGCTTATGAAAAAGCAGATACATGTGCGTCAGATTCTCGGGACTTCATTTTAGTATGTTAGGATGCTAGTGGAACCATGATGCACTTGTGAGATGCTTCTTGGTCTGCCCCATTATGATTATTATTCCGAAAAAAACCTGCTTTTCTCACAACCATTCCACCTTCTATGCAGTGACCATTGCCTGATCTGGGAGTTTTAGTGGTGGCCCCTGGCCTGCTAGTTCCCAAGTTTGTTAAACATAAAGTATTTATTTCTTTTAAAAGATTATACCTAAAATTTTAGCTATAAACTTTGTTTGCTATTTAGGAATTTGGTAAGCAAGCGGCAGTGACCCTCCCATTTCTTTTTTTCGGAGGATGAAACGATCTCGGCTAGATCAGCAGATTAGCGAAAAAAATTTCCAGACACCCTGTCAAAATCCACCAGCAAAAGATGCCAGCATTACTGCTATCTTGCATAATAATTGTAGTGGAAAGGAACTTGTTCTGCTTCTGCTTGATCCTTGTGATCACTGCCTTCTTTTCACAAGGTTGCCCTCCCCTTTCCCAGGACCACTCCCTTCTTATTTTTCTTCCTCACCAAGAAAAAGAAAAGGGGCAAACAATGAAAGCCAAGAAAAGGGGGAAAAAAAGGCCACTCTCTTGCATCTCCCTACTCATTCTCCCCCCTTTGGCCCCTTTGCTACATTCACTCGATAAGTTGTGCCTCAGATCTTGAGGAAGTCGTATTTATCTTGTACTTGATGTCTGATAGCAGAATAGTGCATGGCCTACTATAATCTGCTTAGCATTGTGATGCAGAAAAGTGCTTATCAAGGGAATGCTGAGAAAGAATCCCGAGCATCGACCAAGTGTAATGTTTTCTGTCAACTGCACAAATTCCAAGCCAGCAAATCTTGATGTTAACATTCAGTTTTTCTTTTACCAGGCATCTGAGGTCCTGAAGCATCCTTATTTGCAACCTTATGTTGACCAGTACCGTCCATCCTTCACTCCAACCACATGTATCCCAGAAAAGCCCACAAAAACTCCCAGTTCTCGGAGAAGTATGGCTGAGAGCCAAAATAGTAACAGCTCTTGCAGTGATAAAGACAGCTTGCTTTCGAGTGAGAAAAATTTATCCAATGTTCTCAATGGCAATAACAGAGCCACCGATACCGATTTGGCTTCATTTGATGATGAAGATTGTTCCGAGCAGTCCCTATCAAACGAAGCACAAAATGGACCTGTTACCAAGAAGGAAGAGCATGAGATGGTGAAACCCTCACATGAAGTGCAGGTATCAAGTGCTGAACAGAAGCAACCAAGAACAATTAAGAGTATAATGATGGCTTTAAAAGAAGGGAAAGTGCGAGAAAATGGTTCCCCAATGAGAGGCAGCCGAGTGAAGGCTGGACCTACATCTAACCAAAGAAATAATAGAGAAGTATCGCCAAAGATTCCTAAACCCAGTCCTGTTCCTGCTATCAAGCATAATACAGACGCTTCGGCTGCAACGCCTGCAAAGGCAGACAATGAGCCACAAAAGAAGGTTGAAAGAACGCTTTCGCTGAAGCATCAGGTATTAGGATTTACTATAGCTACTAAATTTTTCATATGGATTGAGAGTGTTGCTAATGCTCTGCGATGTATTCCAGTTACCTGTAGTTGATTTTTCACCGAAGACAAAACCGAGGCATGAGGTGGTCCCTCCTTCCGGTGCCATAAGACAGGCTACTGATGATCTTTTTTTGGCAAGAGCCAGGCAGAAAACGCCTCCCTCAAATCAGGTCAAAAGATCTTCAATTCCTGGGCAAGCCAGGCAAATGGGGGTCAATACTCCTAATACCGTGGGCAATTCAGTGAAGTTAGGTTCAAGTGAGCTGATGCATGAGCCTGAAAAGGTTACTCAAGTTCACAATGGTGTTGTTTCCCATCTCAGTAGGCAGACCAAAGGAGAGCTTCCAAAGGCAGAAGCTTCCAGAGGGATGCAAACTGCTAGCAGCAATTCTGAGTCTTCTTCTTTCTCCATTCAAGGATTTGAGGTTTGTGATGATGCTACAACTTCTTCCTTTGTCATGGTGGAACATGTACAGCGGCCACAGCCTGTCAATGACAGAGATGCATACACTGAAAGTGTGATGCCTTGTGTGAGTGCGCCTGTATCTCATGTACATTGTGAGAATCATGATGAGGAGGCCACTGGAAGCCGCAGACATGACTGCAGTTCTCTAACAGATTCCAGGAAAATCTCTGAAACTGGAGGTGAACTTCATACAGTGATTGCCGATATTGACGAAGTGATTACAAATTTTCCCCAAAATAGCTGTGAAGAAATATTTGTTTGCAAAGGTGATGGCCCTCTATGCAGGCCTAGTATTGCACCCAATAAAGTCTCCCAGTCAATTCCTGCGTCTCCTTCAAGTGGTGATGAGAAATATATGGTGCGAGAGCTTCTGTCATCACTAGCCGAAACTACTTCTTCCGGTACATCTCCTGTATCATCTAGCCAAAAGAACTTGCAGCCTGATAAAGGGATGATTCTGCACCATCCGACAATAGAAAAGCCAGGTACCCCTCATCTTCATTCGGCTTACGATGATGTCATACATGTTATAAGGCACAGTAGTTTCCGAGTCGGCAGTGAGCAGCCTGTTATGGAAACTGTGGAGATGGGTGTCCAAAATGTTAATGTTGGGAAGCTGATAAATGTCATCAGTGATGACATGGAAATGAAAAACATGGCTACTCCTATGACTATGAGAACTTCTAGTGGCTCTGAAGCAGTGTCATATCAGTCAAATGACTCCGATCATTCTGCTGTAAAAGAAATTGATGTCGCAAACACTGTTTCGGCCGGATTGATATCCGATTCTGTTCCAAAAACCGATTCATTGCCATCAGCAAAACCCAACTCCCCTGGGAATGAAGAGGAAGTACCAGCAAAGGAGACTTTGGATATTAAGTCCTTCAGGCAAAGGGCTGAGGCACTAGAAGGGCTTCTTGAATTGTCAGCGGAATTGCTGCAGCACAACAGATTAGAAGAGCTTGCAGTTGTATTGAAGCCCTTTGGGAAAGTTAAGGTTTCCCCAAGGGAAACAGCTATCTGGCTAGCCAAGAGTCTACAAGGCATGAAGATAGAGGACGGTGGACGAAGTTCGTGAAGCAGCAAATTGTGGTAAGCATGCTCCTATCGTAATTATGGGTGTCGGCCTAGTAATTCATTGATTTTTATTGTGAATTTGTACATTCAAGATCCCTTGAATATTTGAGAAACCACTCCTTATCTATTTCCTTTTCTCTTATTCGTCCTTTTTCATTAGATGCATAACCTTTTTGTACATAGTGACCAATATAGATGAGAAAGATTGAATTCCAGCATGATACTTGAGCGTGCTCTGCAAGTTGAATCACGTAATTTGAGCTGTTAGAGCGGTCTGACTTTCATTAGGATATAATAGCATTAGGAACTAATAATCCCTAGATCCATTAAGGTGAGAATGATTTCATAGTGGCCAAGAATCTGTTTCATTACCATTGTGTTCTTTCTAGCTTTTTTTTTTGGCTCTATCACTTTGAGAGCTAGGGCAGGAGATCGTGCAAACTCGACTTTAGAATCTAGATCGTCAAGTAAACCAGTATTTCCTCCTTGTTCATATTATTTTGTATTCTGGCCCTCCTCAGAAAGCTCATAATTGACCAATAATTGTGTTAAATCCATGCTCCATTTATATATTACGATGTCACGGACACGTGTGGGTAGCGTTTACGTATTTCCCACTTCACAGCGTCTCTGGTCTCTAAGTTATGTCTTTTAGCTGTTACAATTGTTTTCATTGGACAGAACTTCTAAGAAGTTGGCCATAATTTGGCAAGAATTAGTCCACTGTCGAGGTAGGGTAGTCATTCGATTCTAAGATACGCACTTAATTAGGCAAACGTGATGGTGCATTGGATTCAAAGCTGTAGATGACTCGATGGAAGCTTACGTATATTTATGACCATGGTCTATTGATCATCCGTGCGCAGTCTGTGACCCCATAACGCAATGCTTTCCTGTCTTTAATAGAACTGACCAAGACCGAAAATCAAAATAGCAGTCTGTTTTCTAGGCTTCGAACACTTCTACTTCCCGGAAAAAGATATGAAAGAGGAGAAAGTCCGTAGGTCATCCCCAACTGAAACATGAGCTTGGTTGAAACTTTCTTGGAAGTTGTCAGGATGCTTCATCTTCTCCATGAGAACACAACTCAATACGCAAAAACCCCAGTATCTCCGAAGCGCACTCGTTTCCATTCACAAGGCTCCAAACACTGCAAACGCGTTTCCCCTCCTACAAGTCCACAATGGACTTTCCTCTCGTTTACCTCCCCCCGCCGTGGGAAGACTATATATTATAGGACCCCTCTTGAGTTTGGAAATCATTAAAAAAAATAGCATCTCCTCAATCATGGAGCACCCAAACGCCTCTGGAGCTCCAATCCCATCCCGCAGACTGTCAAGATCTCGTTCTATCCGTCCTCCCCGACGTCCTACCAACTCCAGGGCCTATGATGTAGTTCGCTGCCTGATCTCCTCGCTAATCCTACTAACCGTCTTGGCCAGCGCTCTGTGCCTCATCGCCTGGCTCACGCTCCATCCCCACCCTCCTGTATTCAGAGTCAACTCTCTCGCTGTGTCCGGATTCAACATCTCGAGCCCTCAGTTCACCCCAAGATATGATCTTGAACTCGTCATCACGAACCCGAACAAGAAGACGGTCCTCCTGATCGACCAGTTTGGCTTTCTCGTTTCCTACAGAGGCATCCCGCTCCTTAGGAATACAACGGATTCAACGAACATACAGATACTAGGCAACCGGAGTTCAGAGGTCGAGTTCGAGTTGGATGTGCAGAAGCTGAACGACAAGAAGAGACGGAAGGTGCTTAGGGACATCAGAGGGGATTGGAGCAGAAGGCTGGTGAGCTTTCAGGTGAAGGTGGATATGAGGGTGGAGTTCAGAGCTGGGAGGTGGCTGAGCAGGCAGACGTCGGTGGAGGCCTCTTGTAAGGATCTGAGCGTTGAGTTTTTGCCCAGCAAGGAGACGGGGAAGCTCCCTGATGGAGGGAGAATCTGCTCTGTTTATTGACATCAGGCGTCCTTCTGATTTCTTCTCGAACGGCCCATTATGTCCAGTGGTAGTTCACTGCCTTATTCTAGCTCTGGTCACCTTGTTCCTTCTTTGTGTCGGATCGTCAATAGGAAGGACTAATTCGTTTATGTCCTTGTGCAGTAACGAAAATATATAAGATAGTAATTCTTGACTTCATTATAAGTATCTATTACTATCGATCTCACCTTTGTCTTCTCCTTTTCTAATCACGTTCATTTGAGCTCTTGATCTGGACTCTGGAGGAAGATGGTTTTTGGAGAAATTGCAAAAATGGTCTTAAACATTTGCCTCACTGTGTAATCAAGCCCTAAACGTGTAAATTTGTGTAATTAAGTTATGAACCTTTTATGTTCAGTGCAATCTAGTCCTTCCGATGATCTCATGGGTGATTCGCTGACACCACACATTGGAATCTGGTGTGGTAATTTTTAAATTAGCATATATAATGACATGTCATAAAAAATTAAAGTGAACTTTTAAAAAAATGGAGAAAAAAATCCAAAAACTATAATAAGAAAAAGAAAAATCAAAGGGAGAGAGAGAGAGGAGTGTGCTTGAGGGTTTGGGGTTGCTGGCAAGGGTCGGCGATCCTCACCATGGCTTCCGCATAGGCATTAAATATACGATGCTCAGGCCACGGATCAAGAAGAAGAATGAAATAGAGCTTGTTAGTTGGAAAAGTTGTCCAAAAAGTCATAAATTTATTACGCTTTTGTTAATTTAGTCCTAAACTTTTTAATTATGCCAATTGAACTCTAAAATTTTTCACGTTTTGCTAATTGAGTCTATCCAACTAATTTTGATTGGAAATCATTGATGTGAATTCTAGTGGTTTATATGGCATGATTGTTGCTAATGCAAACAAATTTTAAGAATATTTTAATATTTTTTTCAATTTTTAAATTCTTTTTCTTTTTCATTTTTTATTTTCATTTTTTACAACTTTGGTGGACGAGGTCCCTGGCCAAATTTTTAAAAAAAGGAAAAAATAAAAAATTAATAAAAATCCAAAAATATTAAATTATTGTTAAAATTTATTTACATTAATGCCGGTTGTATCATATATGATGACCGACATCCACGTCAATGATTTTTGCTCAAAATTGATCGAATGGACTCAATTGGTAAAATATAAAAATGTTTAGGATTCAATTGATACAATTAAAAGATTTAATACTGAATTGACAAAAGTGTGATAGGTTTAAAATTTTTTAGATAATTTTCTTGTTGTAGGTTATATATGTTTTGAAATTCGAGAATACAAAGTCGCAGTCAAAAGAAAATTCAAGTATGCTCGTGTGATTTCGTAATGAGCTAGCATTAGTTGCGTCACATAATCATTCCTTCAAAGAATTCGTAAGAGTGAAATAAATCAACTAGGGCCAAGAAAGACTACAAATCTTAAGGCTAACGTGGAATCTGGAGTCAATATTAGAAAGGGGGCAAATCCATCATGATCAAATTCCTGTTTCTCAGTGATATTGTCAAGGCTTAGGAGTGGTTGCCAGCAACTTAACAATCCGAGTTACATGGTGCACATAATCGATCACTATACTAGAATTGTATAAGATTCATTTTATCCGACGGATCTAGCTACGCCCACTATACTTGCTCCTTAGCTGCTCCCACCGTTCGCCATTGGAACCTATAGCAAATTGCGTCACTCCGAGATTGTCCACATTGGCACTCAGTATAGAAAATTCTTAAATCATGACAGTGACACTTGATCTCGACATTGAGAGCTAGTTTATTGATACATCAAATTACCTATGATGTCTCTTCAACAATTTGAGAGGGAAATAAACTTAGTTCGCTATTTAGAATTTGGTATGCCAGCGGCAGTGACCCTCCCCATTTCTCCTTTTCGGAGGATGAAACAATCTCGGCTGGATTAGCAGATTAGGGAAATTTTTTCCCCGATAATCCTGTCGACGGTCCACCATCCACCAGCAAAAGATGCCAGCATTACTGCTAATTATCTTGAGGAAGTCATAGTTTTCTTTTACTTGATGTCTAATAGCAGAATAGTGCGTGGCCTAGGGTAATCTGCTTAGCATTGTGATGCAGAAAAACGCTTATCAAGGGAATGCTGAGAAAGAATCCTGGGCATCGACCAAAGTGTAATGTCTTCTGTCAACTTCGCACATTCCAAGCCAGCAAATCTTGACGTTTGGCAAGAGCCAGGCAGAAATCGCCTCCCTCAAATCAGGTCCAAAGACCTTCATTTCCTGGGCAAGCAAGGCAAATGGTACTGTGGGCAATTCGGTGAAGTTAGGTTCAAGTGAGCCGATGCATGAGCCTGGAAAGGTTACTCAAGTTCCCTTACAATGGTGTTGTTTCCCATCTCAGTAGGCAGACCAAAGGAGAGCTTCCAAAGGTAGAAGCTTCCAGGGGGATGCAAACTGCTAGCAGCTATTCCGAATCTTCTTCTTTCTCCATTCAAGGATTTGAGGTTTGTGATGATGCTACAACTTCTTCTTTCGTCATGTTGGAACATGTACAGCAGTCACAGCCTGTCAATGACAGAGATGCATACACCGAAAGGGTGATATCCGTTTGAGTGCGCCTGTATCTCATGTACATTGTGAGAATTACGATGAGGAGGCCACTGGAAGCCGCAGACACAACTGCAGATCTTCAACAGATTCTAGGAAAATCTCTGATACTGGTGCTGAATTTCATAATATTATTGCTGATAGTGACAGTGATTTCGAATTTCCCCCAAAGTAGCTGTGAAGAAATATTTACTTGCAAAGGCGATGGCTCTCTATGCCGGCCTAGTATCATACCCAATAAAGTCTCCCGGTCAATTCCTACATCTCATTCCAGTGGTGATGAGATATATGTGGTACGAGAGCTTCTATCGTCGCTAGCCGAAACTGCTACTTCTGATAAATCTCCTATATCATCTAGCCAAGAGAACTTCCAGCCTGATAAAGGGATGATTCTGCACCATCCGACACTAGAAAAGCCAGGTACCCCTCATCTTCATTCAGCTTATAATGACGCAATACATGTTATAAGGCTCAGTAGTTTCTGATTCGGCAGTGAGCAGCCTGCTATGGATACTGTGGAGATGGTTTTCCAAAATGTTAATGTTGGGAAGCTGATAAATGCTGTCAGTGACGACATGGAAATAAGAAACTTGGCTACTTCCATGACTATGAGAACTTCTAGTAGCTCCAAAGCCATGTCATATCTGTCTAATGATCCCGATCATTCTGCTGTTAAAGAAATCAATGCTGCAAACATTGTTTCGGCCCGATTGATATCTGATTCTCTTCCGAAAACCGATTCATTGCCACCCGCGAAACCCAACTCCCCTGGGAATGACGAGGAACAACCGGCAAAGGAGACATTGGATGTTAAGTCCTTCAGGCAAAGGGCTGAGGCACTGGAAGGTCTCCTTGAATTGTCTGCGGAATTGCTGCAGCACAACAGATTAGAAGAGCTTGCAGTTGAATTGAAGCCCTTTGGGAAAGATAGGTTTTTCCAAAGGAAACAGCTATCTGGCTAGACGGCAGACGAAGTTCGTGAAGCATCAAATTGTGGTAAGCATGCTCCTATCGTAATTATGGGTGTCGGCCTAGTAATTCATTGATTCTCGTTGTGCTTTTGTACATTCAAGATCCTTTGAATATTTGATAAACCGCTCCTTGTCTATATTACGATAGCACGGACACGCGTGTTGGTAACGTTTACTGATTTCCCACTTCACAGGATCTCCGGTCTCTTAGGTATATGTGTCTCGTAGCTGTCGCAGTTGTTTTCACTGGACAGAACTACTAAAAGTAAGCTATAATTTTAGCAAGAATAATCAGTCCGCTGTCGGGGTACGGTATGCACTTAAATTAGGCAAACGCGATGGTGCATTAAATTCGAGTTGATTTGACATATTTCTTTTGTCATTCCTGTTGGGTAATTCTTTCTAAACATCTTTGCGTGTAGAGAGAGAGAGAGAGAGAGAGAGAGAGAGAGGGGCACATGAGCCTATTATTTACACGTCAGTTTCGATTCGAAACTCTTTTGTCATGACGATCGATGGTGCGATGGAAACTTCCATGTGACTACCGCCCGCTCTATATTTTATCGCGCGCGCATCGTCCGGGGACCGGGACCTCATGCATGACGCAATGCTCTCTGTTCAGCTAGAGAACTGACATCAATCGGAAACGCAGCTCGTGTCGTAAGCGTCGAACGCGTGCACCGCCGGGCGAGAAACATTAAGGAGAAGCGGAGAGACTTTCTCGGAAGTCGTCAGGAAGATGTTCACTCATTTCAACGAGAGGCCCCAGTGGCAGTCTCTCCAGTCCCCGACCCTCTCCTTCCACAAGATACCCACACACGCCAACGCGTCTCGCTTCCTTACAAATTCCCCCCCGTGCCATGGAGTTTTTCTATCGCAACGAACCCCCCTCCCCTCCCCGCCTCTCCTTTCGATCGCCCAAAAGAGAAAAGCGCGTCTCCTCCATCATGGTAACCTCAAGCGCCCCCGCAACTCCCGTCCAACACGCCCGCCCACCCCCGCCCACGCCGCCGCCGCCCCCACCTCGTTCTATACACGAGGTAGTTCGCCGCCTGATCGCCTCCCTAGTCCTGCTCTTCGTCTCGGTCAGCGCCGCGTGCTTCGTCGCCTGGCTCCTGCTCCATCCCCACCCTCCCGCGTTCGAGGTCAACTCTCTCGCCGTGTCCGGCCTCAACGTCTCGAGCCCCGACTTCGCCCCGAGATCCGATCTCGATCTCGCCGTAATGAACCCGAACAGGAAGATCGCATTCGTCATCGACCATTTCGGCCTGCTCGTGACCTACAGAGGGATCCCGCTCCTTGGGAGGGTCAAGAATCCGACATACCACGTGGAGATACCGGGCAACGGGAGCTCGGGGGTCAAGCTCGAGCTGGACACGGAGGGGCTGGACGACAAGAAGGAAAGGGCGGTGCTCGGGGACATGAAAGGGGAGTGGAGCAAAGGGGCGGTGAGCTTGGAGGTGAAGGCGAAAGTGAGGGTGAAGTTCATAGCTTGGGGGTGGCTGACCAGGGAGAGGTCGGTGGAGGCGTCTTGTCGGGATTTGAGCGTTGAGTTTTCGCCCGGCGAAGAGACGGGGAAGCTCCGTGACGGAGGGAGGATTTGCTCCGTCGATTAGACTTTGGTCTCTCTCGGATTTTCTTCTCCAACGGCCCGCGTTATTGCTAGCGATCGTACATTGACTCGTCGTACCCCGGTCGATTCGTTCCCCCTTCGTGTCGCGTTAGATTGTCGGGAGGAAGCAGCAATTGGCATCCCGTCTTCTTAAAGAAACGTAAATACGTACATACTACATGACGGGAGTTTATGACAACGGTTAAGCATCTGATTTTACTGTTTATTTCACCCATGTCTTTTGGTCCGAACTTTGGAGGAGGAATTTTTTTTTTTTTTTTTTTTTTTCAGGGAAAAGATTGCAGTGATAGTCCTAAACATTTGCTTCGATGTTTAATCGAGTCCTAATTATTTGAATTTGTGTAATCATGTCCTAACCATTTTTTATTCGGTGTAATTTAGTCCTTCCGGCGATCTCTCGGGCAAATCTGCAAACACAATATGCTAGCATCTGTTGTGGTGATTTTTTAAATATTTTTAGCATACATGATGCTATTTCTATAAAAATCAAATAAAGAATTAAAGAAAACTTTCAAAAAATCGGAGGAAAAAAAGAAGAAAGGAGCCAAAAAATTAGAGAGAGAGTGGGGGATCCGATGGACGATGGTGTGTTTGAGGGTTCGGGGCTGCCCCATTTTTAAATGTGCAGGACTTAATTGCACATTAGAACAAACGTTTAATATTGTCTGTGTGATTTTTTTTTGAGAAAATTTTCAGTGGAGGATAGCAAACTAAATTGAAAAAAGAACTCAAAAAAAAGTCGTGCCGCATCAGATTCAGAGCTTATTATTTTAGTATGGGCACTCTTCTTCCTCCCAAAGAACAAAACCGTTTCTTTCTCTATTTGTGACGATTTTGAGTGGCTCCATTATTTGCGTATCCAACGAACCATCCCAACTACCTATAATAATTAATTTTCCAATCTGCTGGTTCAAAAAGAAAATCGCTCTTTAATTTTCGATTATGTTTTTTGCGATTTCTTAATGAGCTAGCATTAGCCGTGTCGGGTAAAGATTCCTTCATAGAATTTGTAAAAGTCAAATAAGTCAACCGAGGTAAAGAAAGACCAAAAACTTAGGGCTAATCTGGATTCTGGAGAAGATATTAGAAAGGGGGCAAATCCATCGAGATCAAATTTCTATTCCTTAGAGATATTATCAAGGCGTAGGAGTGGTTGTCACAACTTGATGCATATAATTGATCGCTGTGTTAAAATTATATGAGATTCATTTTGTCTGATAGATTTAAGCTACGCTTACGATATTTATTCCTTAGCTATTCTCACCGTTCGCCATTAGGAACTATAGTTGCATAATGGTCAACATTGGTGTTCATATTGATAATTCTTAAATCATGACAATGGTAATTGATCTCAACATCGAGAGCTTGTTTATTAATACATCAAATTACCTATGATTTCTATTTAACAATTTGACGAGATGCTCAATAAGAGCCACATATCCCAAAAGGTTAACATTCGTGTCTAATTAATTTCGAGAAAGGGTTGGGTAAAGTTAAAAGTCTTCTAGAGAAAATACTGTATTAGGAGGTCAACTATAGTTTCCTTCGTTCGTGACTATCAACGTGGGTGAAGCCGACGTTTATGACCCATCAATGAGTTGATTTTTCTTTTGACCAGAGATGGAGGAAAATACGAGCCTTAAAAAACTTTAATATTAGATTATGAAAAGTAATTTGATCCTTGGTGTTACTAATGATTAGCAAAACTATAAATATGACCATTAGATAAGGCTAATACATTTTATATTTTTGGTGTTACTTGCGATTGAAAAATAGGCGTATAGAATTTTAACCCACAAAAGAAAGAAAAAAGCCGTGGCTGTGGGTGTCATGTTTATCTTCAAATCTTCTTCTGCTTTTCTTTTGCTCAGTATTTTTCTCATCGTGTTGTTGTTGCATCGGTGTTCGAATCGATTGAGGAAATGATTGGATTTATATGTTTATCCTTTTCTTTTTTTTAAGATCAGGGGATATTCGGATCCGCTAATTTTTACTTTTTTTTTTTTTTTTTTATGAAATCCGCTATTTTCCTTTTTAAGTAATTAAATCTTTTCAAAACCCTCTTACGTTCTATCAGCCCACATGCCCCTTCCTAATTCTCTCTACCATGGACTCGAGCAAGGATCCCCTACTTCCCGAACCGCCCGTGCCCGTGCCCGACCCTGACCCCGCCGGCTTGGTCTATGGTTTCCCGGTGAATCCGCCGCCACTGCCGCCCCCCGGAGTGCCGCCCGTGCTCGAAGCAGCCCGCATCCCGAGCCGCGGCAACTACCACAGTCCGGTCTCGACTCCGCGTGATGACGCCCGAGGTGCGAGAACCGCCACCACTCGAGCAGTTGAATTTCGGAACAACTGCGATGTCTACTGCGGCCACTGCTCACTGGCGTCGTCCTGGGCTCTACTTCCGGCGTCTCCGGGACTTCTTTTCTACGCGATGACTACCGACCCGCTGACGGAGTTTCGCGAGTTTTCGTGTCCGGCGTGTCCCCCTCTTCCTTCGCGGTGTTGCTGCTGTCTCGTCAACTGAACGGGACCTGGCGCATCGATTTCTCGCTGCTGTGCAAGTCCTCCCCTTGGGGCGTCGGTTTCTCCAACGACAGCGCCGCCGTCTCAGTGCGCTACAGAGGCGCGTGCCTGGCGGGGGCGATTCTCCATGCCTTCCACCTGACTCCAGGGCGTCCGGCTCAGCTGGCGGTGAACGCCGACGCGTCTCGACGATCTCGCGGAAGATAGGAGACTTGGAGTTGCGGAGTTCGAGGTTCAGTTCGTCGCCCAACATCACAAACGGCGGCAATGTACTTTTCTGTGCCAGGGTTCGAGGTTAGGGTTTTCGAAGGCAAAAGAAGCTAAGCTCCTCGGCGACGATGGCGAAATAAGATGCCCGTTAAGAGAAATCGACGAGAAGAAGAGGAATTTCTGATGGATAGATCTCGTTCTGTATGGATAGAAACTTAAAAGCCCCAATTATTATTCTCTTTATGTTTTGTAAAAATTCCTTTTGCATAATTCATATAAAAAATCTCTATTACTAATCCTTTATATATTTTCATGTTCCTAATCATCCACTGATTTTTTGCTCAATCCCCTGTTATGGTAATACATAGGAACCATAGTGAAAATTCTAAACGGTTGATCTTTTGAGTTGAGCCTACCTCAACTTAGGACGACTAATCAACCAATCTTGAGGTAAAAGTCTTGCTTATATTTACTTTCTTTTCTTTGTACGAGACTCAATCTTTTTACCGCTAATTTCTAAACCTTTTTCTTTCACTTGTACAACTATCTGATTTATGTCATCAATTTTTTTTTTTGGTCTGTCCTAGCTAATCCTACTCTAACATTCATTTTCAGACTTTTGCCCTGCCTCCTTGCAGAGCGTGGGAATCGAAACCCACTTCAAAAATAAAATCGTCCCCACCCCCAATCCCCCTTGAGAAGATGGGGATTTAAACCCTCAACCTCCCCCTTCCAAGATGGAAGGATGGCCACTGAGGCGTATGTCATCAAATTGAGTGATGAATAAAAGGGGGAATATTAAGTGGTTGAAGTACGACCGCTAGGGATTGAGCAAACTTTATTTCAAATAAGGATATGAAGTAACTAACTCAATCTTGAATTAGGGTGCAAGCCCACTAATAGCCCATAGCCTCACCAACTGACAAGTGTCACGGCCCGAAAGAAGACCAATCCAAGAGTTCCCAAGGGACGGCCCATATCCTCTCCTGTGCTCGCTCGGATTTCCAACGAGCCTTCTTCCGGAAGTTTCCAAGAGTGGGTGAAATCGTCAATACGCTAGGTTCTAGAAGTTTCTAGCCTTATTTATATTGGTAGATGGTAATTGCTATTAATGTCGGTAGTTGAGGTGGTGCGATCTCATCCGCTAGATAAAAAGTAGATCAACGGATGTAATCAGAGGGCCTCGAGTATAAGAAGGATACCCTCCCCCTCATTTGTATTCATCAAATCCTTTCAGTAATATCAAAGCTCTTTCTTTTCAGAACTTCTCTCTCTAAAAGTTTTCTCAATTTTCTCTTCGGGTGTGCGAGTGAGTGTGCGATTGACTTAGGTGATCTAAAATAGCCTGAGTCTGGTTTAGGTGATCTAAAATAGCCTAACTCTGACTTAGGTGATCTAAAATAGCCCGAGTCATTACGCGGTCACGATCTCAATCGATCAGCCCGTGACACAAGCATGTGCATCTCATGTGCCATTTGTCTTGTGGCCAAGGGAATTCTTTTATAAAATATTTCTTCTTTTTCTTTTTCTCCTAAAGAAAATAATAATTTTCAACAAAATATTCATGTTTACGTTCATAAATTATAAACATTAAGGACACTCAAATATCTTTTGTTAGATGAGTGAAATATTTTTTTTAAAAAGTACCACCAATATTTAACAATTTAAATTAATTGATAATTCCCTTCGGATCATATATATATATATATATAATGAGAGTTATACTCTTTGAAATAATTAAACTTTTAAATACCGTCGAAATTCAACAATCTAAGTCAAGTAGAAACTAGGAAAACCAAGCCCGTAGATGATACAAATCCAAAATCCAAACAGAAATATAAAAAACACAAAACATTCAAAAAAAATTTTAAAAAT
This sequence comes from Eucalyptus cloeziana, assembly GCA_014182715.1. NCBI lineage: Eukaryota > Viridiplantae > Streptophyta > Magnoliopsida > Myrtales > Myrtaceae > Eucalyptus > Eucalyptus cloeziana. The sequence continues at coordinate 47,157,734 of CM024635.1, read as the reverse complement.
GTTTTGATGAGAGAAAATCCATCGAGAATCTATTTACGAATTCCTTCTTTCTCCTCTTTATCCTATGAATTTTCTGATTCCCGGTCGTCGGATTCATTATAAAATCCGTCCCCCGCCATTTATTTTACGTTTCGGAATCCATGATTCTACGTCTTCAGTAGCAGCGCAGCAATGGCGATGGATCCCTTGTCACCGAGCAATGGCAAAACCGACGCTGTTCCGTCCGACCACCAGTTGGCGTTGTCTCGATCTCCGGAGAGCTTACCCGACAGCAGGAGGTCGCGGAACAGGGCGCCGCCGCAGCCCCACGTGTACACCTCGCTGCACGACCTGCTCGAGTTCCCTTGCACGTGCCCTCTCTGCACGTACATCCGCCAGCCGCGCGAGCCCGGCGGCCGGCGGCCGGAGCCCGGACAGGAGCTCGCCAGCGGGGGCATCGTGACGGCCGCCGGACCTGAGCTCGCCAGCGGAGGCATCATGACGAGCTGCTCCCGCTCCCGGAGCCGCCGAGGAGGTTCCGGTCCAAGAGGCTGATGCTCCGGCGGTTCCTGCGGGGGCTGCGGAACGGGGCCGACGCGTCCCTCGAGTTCCTCAACAGGCACGTGGTGGGGGCGATAAGCCGGGCCTTCGAGTGGCTAGTCGAAGCGATTCAGGCGACGGAGGAGGAAAAAGAAGACGCGCCTCCATGCGGACGGCTTCCGTTCGTGACGTGCTGACCGCCGGAGAACACCTTCGACGGCGAGGGCTGTAGTCGTTTTGTACATACGTATAGGATCTGACACTGCCCTTTCTGAGGCTGACATGGAGGGGGCAATTTGGTAATTCGGTCATGGTTTTTGATTTTTTATCGAGTGCATATACTTTTTCTTTTTTTTTTAAAGTTTCTATTAGGCGATTCTCTATAAGGGAGATATCTGGTGTAGGTAGGTTTTAGAGGTCTCGCACTCTTGCAATTCGAAATTTGCAATAGAAGTGAACAAATCTTCTTGATTTGGAGTTCATACGAATATTTTTTCTACTCGAACATATATGTGTATGAACGAGAGCATCAATAAGTATATATACGATTCACCTTTATTCCTAATAATTTTTATTATTAAAGATAAGTCTGTCTATACGAACTAAGTTTAAAATGAGTTTGATTTTGAATGATTTTATTTCTTTCGATATGACAAGAGCATTAAAAGATAAATTAATACATTTTTTTATGGGGATTTCAATAAATTAATAATTGATGATATCTAAATTTTAGAAAGTATTGTCGATATAACATTGCGAAAGAAAGATGAATAGGTGGTAAACATATTTCAAATGGATGACCAATAGAATATAGTGTCGTGATTTGTTCGATTTGTGTTTACTAATAAGTAGTAACATCCTTTTTTTTTTTGTCACCGTGTAGAGCTTGGCTTTTTTTAACCAAAAATACTCAGATTTACATATATATTGATATATAAGTTTGCACATAAGATTGCTATAATTTGTTACAATTTGAATGATGTTTAAATTTTGACAGTTTTTTTTCTTTTTTTGGTTTTGTTTTTATAAGTACAATCAAAGACCTAATGTTTTCAATTAGTTGATCGAGTTTTTAATCGTGGGAAGAACAAATGGTTTCGGTTTCAGTCGAGCAAACCCTAAACTCGATTATCGACGACATATCGAGGTCGGAAAAATCCCACGTGGCAAAGTTTTTCGCGATTGATTTTATTATTTCTAATTTTGTGCAAAAAAAAGACTCAGTTTACTGTTGACACATCGAACATCAAGGCGACAACGCAGTTACACCTGCACAGGTAGTCACTCAATTATTATACCGTATTTTAGCAGAATTAAGAAAAAAATTGGAGAAATTAATCAACTTCGCATCCTAATTGGCGGTTAGCAATTGCTTTTCCACAAGGGCAAGACGACTTTTGTGGGAGGTGTCTTGCCTTCTCTGCGCACCCAATTTGACTAAACCCTAGATATCCGATTTGCAAAATATTCGGTCATTGCACATAATAATTTCATGTAAAACAGAAAAAATAATTTTGCATTTTCTATAGAGCATAAGCACGTTGACACAGCCTGGTCTACACCAAAATTCAATTAAAAAAAAATCGCTAGTTCAATAATTTACATAACTGGGAATTAATTAGTGACGTGTGGTTACTGAGTTATCATTGGCCTTGATCTTCGGGTTAGGCGTCACAGTCCAAACCCTATAATGGGTAACCACCGATTAGAGATAAAGCATAGCTTGGAAGTCATCCTTTTATGGGCAAGTGCTTCGTCCCTAATTCCTAACCAAAATCCAGTCCGTGGCCATGATCGCTCCTTCAAATTGCAATCTCAACTGCAAGCAAGACAGTGAAATACGAACAAGATTAGAAGACCCCTCTAATCGAATCTCGCCCCGTCTCTAGATTTCTCTCCTGCTCTAATCCATTCGTAGGTCCTAAATAAACCCGGACCTATCGAACCAAAACGGGTCGGGTCGACTTCATCAATCTAGACCGCCCGATTGGAGTTCAATTCGAACTGGACAATTCATGTAGAGCTAAGATCCTGAGATACTATGTCTGTTAATTAGTTCGGTACATTGAGAAGATAAGGATCATCCGTAACTGAGATAGGCGAGCGTGCAAAAACTCTTAGAGATCGTCAATTTCGTGTCGGTTCGAAAATTTGTCAAGAGCCAAAGTACCAAATCCTTGAAGCAATCGCGTTAAAGAACCGTGCGCATCAACCCAATTATTCTGCCATTGAATTTGGACCGTTCAAAATTATAATTTCTGATGTTTACGCAGTTCGATTCGAAGACGAACCATCAATCCCGATCATGGAAATTCTTAGTACTGAGAATCCTTGGTTTCTTGAGACTTCACATGTACGGCCGCTTAGATATGAACTCTCTTACAATTTACTGCACAGGTTTGAGTTTACGCAACCGTATTTGTCGCCAGGACGCCGCTCTTCCGTGTCTCAACTCAACAACAACACAGACAGCGACTCGTATCAACAACCATCTTAAAAGAATCTCAATCCCTTTCGAACTCATCCAATATACCTACAATGTCGTTCGAGATATATACTTCGACGTTGAACCAGTTCCATTTCGACCCGGTCTGATCATCAATGGCTTCCCCGAGGAGGAGGAGGAGGAAGAAGAAGAAGCCCTTCTTTTCCGTCTTCCTGGCCAACCTCACCTGCAGCAGCTGCGCCAAGCCGAGCACCTCCGAAGCTGCCTGTCCGTGGCCCGATCACGACTCCCATCAGGAGTTCCCGGGCTTCCTCACACCCCAAAACGACTACGAGTCCGCCAGGTTCTCCCTCCATGCCGCGACTCCACCGCGCCTCTTCCTTGGGGCCGATCAGCATCGGGACGACAAGCCGGCGGCGGACGTGGTGTACGTGGTGAGCCCGTGCAGGAAGATAACCAACAGTGTGGCGATGGCGAAGGACTCGGAGGACCCGTACGAGGACTTCAAGCGGTCGATGCTGCAGATGGTGTTCGAGAAGGAGATCCACTCGAAGAGCGACCTCCGGGAGCTCCTCAACTGTTTCTTGCAGCTCAACTCCCCGGCCCACCACGACGTCATCTCCCGGGCTTTCGCCGAGATCTGGAACGACGTCCTCTCCAAGAAGATGGACAAGGGCGAGTCCCGGATCGGGGTCGTGAGTTGCTTTACGTGAGCCCGAGCCCGAGCGTGCTTTGCTCAGGGGTTGGGATCGAAATGCATGTATACTTTTATTTTCCAGATTGAAGTAACCGAGTTAAAGTGTATGACTTTATATGCATCTTTCTCACGTGCATGTCTGGGAAAGCATATTCCTCCCTTGATGCATATGCAATCTCTGTTCAATTCATCGATTCATCTGCATTTATACGTTTTTTAGCTTGTTCTAGGGTTCGTTCTTTCATCTTTGGGATTGGGAGTATTAGCGTTGAGGGTCGGGATCGGATCGAGTATGGAGGTGCTCTTGAAGTTAGGGTGAAAGTGCACGACTTACGTCAGCCTTCAGTTCAAGAAATCTGACATTAATAAGGGCTCACTCTGTCAAGAAGGGTTCCTTAACGAGCGTTATGGAGTCGCTTGCTAGGAAGATTTACTGAGAAGTGATTCACTTTTCAAGATAGCAATTGTGCTTTGACACGAGAAAGGGAATGCGCTGACATCTCCATAGTTTCATTAATAAGTTGCTTAACAAAGTGTCCCCACACTCATGAATGAAATCCTATCTATAATCTTGTTGCACTGGAAAGGATGCCCATGGTGCTATCATTTTAAGATGCACAAATTAGCGGATCTAAAAACTGACATTAGAGGTAATGACACCGAGTAATTTAAATTTTGCCCATATACAATTAAGTATTGTCGACTTTGAAAAATGATCAACTTTTGGTCGTTATCAACAAATATCAGACTTGGTTGATCAATGATAATAGCAGAGTTTAGTCAATAATGAATAGAATAATTAACAACTTGAAGGAAATCGGTAACTCAATAAGGAGTCATTGACAATGTCCTGAAAGTTATTGACAATAGCTTTCATCAAGACCTATGAAGTTGATTGGCATAGTCATTGACAGCGGGCAATCAACATAAAAATGAAACTGCTAAGTGGTTATGTTTATTGCCCGCTATTATAGAATTTTTATAACTTCTTGTGAATAAGTGTTGCTAGATAATAAGAGGTTATGTAATTTCTTGTAACCACCAATAGAATTAGGAAATTATTTTTTTATTCAAATTCGATAATTGATGTATGTAACCATCATATGTAACCTTCTAAAAGGGTTATAAATACCCACAATGTGTTCATTGTAAAAGGATCCTCAATCAATCAAAGACTCAATTTTTTTGCAAATTTATCTTTATCTTTACTCTCCTACAACTTACATGATTGGCCGTGGTTGCCTCTATTCTCTATACCTTTGAATTTCTTGTCATTTTCTTTTCTGTCCAAAATCAACAAAGGACCCTTCACAACCTTTATCGATTCATCCATAATTCTAAAAGTTATTTCGTCAACTTTTTGGTGAAACATCTTTTTTGTACATCCAATAGGACACTTCTTGTTCATTTGACAAGACTATGATGGCAAGAACTGGAAATCAACAATAGTCTGACAATGCTACTGACTATAATAACCCATTACCACGAATTGACAATGAAACGTCCTAATACTCCAATTGCAAGGAGAGCCGCATAAGATAATCAACGTGAGAAAGTTAATCTTTCAATAAATCATATCAATTAGTAGTTGAGGGAAGTCATTCCAAATCCCCAATCTAGTGTCCAACAAGAATGTTCGAAGAGTAGCATAATGATATGGCCAACTACGGTGAGTCATATATCTAATGTGATCAAGCCAATTGTCATCAATACTGTTAATGACGTCGATCAAAATCATTCAACAACACATTGCTTATCTCTCTCCATTTTTTTATACTAATACTGTTGATCAAATTAGCCAACCCCTTGTAAGAATCATGCAAAGTTCTGAATCTTCTAATCAAGGTCAGGAGAATGGGATAATCATGCTAATGTTGGTCAAAATAACCAAATTGGTAACAATAATTTGATAAATCAAATTAGTCGACGGGCTGGTCAAATTTCTTGTTCCTTACTTTTATGTCCAAAACCAACAAAGGGATCGTCGTAACATTTATCAATTCATATCTATCTATCCATATTTTAAAAATATATTTTATCGACATTTCGAAGAAATAAGTATCTAAACTTTTGTTTTGTTTCGATCAAGTTTATAAGCCTTTTCTATTAGGCTTGATGTGAGCTTTTCGTTAAATAAATTGCCATGGGATATGATTGTAGACATGGCTCACTCATCCAACCAAAACAGTAACATCTCTACATTGAGTTGTTGGATCATGAGGAGTGTCTGTCCACTCGCGCGGGTGTGTTGACTTGGACGATCTTAGCAGCTTAATACATACTTCCGGCGCCATTACCGAATTCGAAAGCGAGTCCTAAATGTTGTGACGATGCCATGAGTGATGATGATGCATCGAAGTCTTGATTAAAGTCTTCCTTCCACGCCAATGTATAGTGCCCAAATATCTATACAGGTTGAGATGCTTCATTAATGATCAAGCTCCGGCGACAAAAGAGGAGTGCGGAATCGAGAATGGATTTGTATTTGGTTATAATCCCTCCTATAGTCTTCGTGGACCATACGAATCAAGAACCAATTTGCAAGGGACCCACAAAAAAGAAAAATTCAGCATAAAAGTAAAACATATGAATATGACCCGAATGAAAACACTGAAATAAACGTGGTGAAAATAATGTTCAAGAAGTCTTACGTTTGTCGATGCTTAAAAGCATTCCAAAGTAAAGGACACAAGATTGGTTAGGATAAAAGACACTCAAGTTTACTCATTCGATATTAATAAGTTAGATGAAATCTTCCACTTAGTCCAGAAAGATGGCCTAATTAAATTAACTAAAGCTCGAGTTATCTGGTAAAGAAGATTTAGTAAACAAACAATATTATTTGCCGCACCACTCATGGAGTCATAACATAGTTAATTGTGGTTTTTTAAGATAACAATTTAAGAAGCAATTTGGTAGGGAAAAATCATATTTGCCAATGATAAGGGGCATATGATAGCTCTTGATTATCTAATTTCAAAAAATGGAATAATTGCTGAATCATCCAAATCTTTTAAAAGAAAATAAATGTTGACATAAAAAAAAAATGATTAACTTTTGATGATTATCGACAACTATCAGACTTAGTAAATGAGAGTGGCGTTTGGTCAATCATAAATAGAACAATGCATAATTTTAAAGAAATGGATAACTCGCTAAGGAACTCATCAACAACATCTTGAAAATAATCGATCACATCCTTCATCAAGACTTAGCAAGTTGATAGGCAAAGTCAACGATAGTGAGCTTCACAAAAACGTAACTATTGGGTGGATGGATTAAGAAGTTAAATTTCTTTTATTCAAATTTAGTAACCATCATGTGTAACCATATGCAAAGGGCTATAAATAGCCCAAGTGTGTTCATCATAAAAGACTCCTAACTCAATCAAAGAACTTCGAATTTTGGCAAAATTATGTTTATTTTTACTAGCCTGCAATTACATAGCTTGCCACGATTGTCTTCAAATTTCTTACTTTCAAATTTCTTGTCATTTACTTTAATATCCAAGATCAACAAAGTTTCCAATTTGTTCACAATTTGTATTAATCAAATCGAGTTTTTTTGTCAACATTTCGAAGAAATAAGTGCCTAATTTTTATTTTTTTAATTTCCAATCAAGTTTTGAAACTTTTCATATTAGGCTTGATGTGGGCCCTTCTTTACAGAAATTTCCATGGGATATGATTTTGTAGACATGGCTCGGTTATCCAACAAAAACAGTAACATCTCTACATTGAGTTGTTGGGTGACAAGGAGAGTGCTCTGTGCACGTGCGCGAGTGTGCTGACTTGGACAAACTTAGCAGCTTAATACATATCTATCTATTGATGCAACATCACCCCAAGCAGCCCTATCGAACACCAATGTGGACGGTCAATGGTTATCTAGTGGACGCTAGTGACATGGCCCACGAACGAAGCATGATCCAAGACCGTCCGTGATGCAGCAGTGTCACGCAGAAGGGCCTTGTTCACGGACAGCCCTGATCGATCCGGTGAACGATCCACAAACCGTGCACGATTAGCCCATGCGCAATACGAGCAAAAGCTCATACATGACCAGCGACCAACCCATGATCAATGTTCAGCCAACCCATGTGCAACTTGCAGTGGTTCACCTACTCCGTGTCAAGTGGCCATGCTAACCTTTATCTTGCTTCTGACATGTGTCCATGGGTTTTTCCAAGGCCTAGAGCCATTGAGTGGCCTGCTATGTAGACTTGACATTATGATACATATTCAAACTCCACTGTTGGATCGGAGGGACGATCAACAGTCGAGATACGACCCGAACTTGTATAAATAGGGGTCCCTCCCTCTCATTGTGTTCAGCTCATTCACAAGTGAATATACTCGTTCCTTTGTGCATCCAACCCTTGTGTTCGTGCATGTGAGTGAAAATGCTAACTTGGGATCGAAAATCCTAAGGCCGCACGAGTGTTTGATTGATCGAAATCGACCAACCCGTAACACTAGCATCTATGTTGGCTGGCATTTTTCATCTACAATTCTAACAGAAAGCGTCGCATGGACCCCCATTTGAAAAGTCAAGGTACCTCACTAAACAAAAAATTAAAATTTAAAATTAGGTGCCCGATTGTAAAATGAGTTGCCAATGTCTAGGCCAAAAATCTCTACAGGTTGAGAGCCTTAATAAGAGGATCAAGTAGAGCTGGCAAAATGGATCAAGTAAAAGTTAAATATGGATCATAAAAAGTCTGAGAAAGTAAATCACAAAAAAAAAAAAAAAAAAAAAGATTTAAATGGGTTATTAGGAAACCCACTTTGAACCCATGGTCTTCTTTAACTTTATAAAATATTTTTTTAATAAAAAATCAAAATTATAATTATTTTTCATATTTCATATTTCAATTTTCTTTTTTTTCTTTTTCTTTTTTTTTCTTTTCTTTTTTTCTTTCTTTTTTTCTTTCTTAGCCGACGCCCAGTAGGTAGGGCGACAATCGATCACCGACGACTAGCGAGGCTTAGCCTCGCCGACAATTGGCGAGGCTCGAGCTCACCGACGTCGAGCGGGGCCTCAGCCTTGCCAGATCAGCGAGATCAAGCCTCGCCTAACGCCGGCGGAGCCTCAGCCTTCGCTAGATCTGGCGAGGCTCGAGCCTCGCTGACGACTGGTGAGACTCGAGCTCGATGCCGGCGAGCTCGATCTCGCCTATGGCCGGTCGCTAGCCATCGTCGTGGCCGACGACCGGTCAAAGAAGAAGAAAAGAGAAAAGAGAAAATGAAAAATAATTATTAAAATTTATATTTTAAAAATTAAAATTTCAATTTTTTTAAAAATATTTTAAAAGAATTATAAAAAATTTCCATTAAATTTGTATTGCATAAAAATGTTTTAACAATACTTTTTTTAATAAAAAAATCATAAAAATGAGCTTTTTTGGATTTAGTTAAATTTTTTCATGTTACAATTTTTAGTTATTCAATGGTATGTTCACTTCAAATAAGAGAAGCATGTGCATAGTCTAATTCTTTATAAACATTTCAATTTATAGGTTTTTTTAAACTTTTTATTTTATTTTATTTACTATTTTTAATTTAATTTGAAGTTTTAAATCCAATAAAGATATAGTAGAAGTGGGTTTTCCTAGAATATTAATAGGTTTTAGTAATACGAGTCGAGTCGAATATGGGTCACTTGGTTTAACACTACATGAATATGGATCAAAACGGATTAAATTGGTCAAATATGGGTCGACCTATTTTCAACCTGACTCAAACCCAATCCAATCCATTTGACAAATCTAGGATCAAGCTCCGCCGCCCAAAGAGAGTATGGACTCGAGAATGGATTTGGATTTGGTTTTGGATTTGGCTATAATTCCTCCTATTGTCGTCGTGCACTATACGAATGAAGAACCAATTTGCAAGGGACCCACAAAAAGGAAAATTCGTCTCACGAGAACAATAAATAAATAAACGAATTTTTTTATTTAATTTTTGGTCAAATTCGTCATCAATAAGCCTCCAGCCCATACAAGACGCCGGCGTGCTTCTCCGGTCCGTCCTGCACAAAGTACACGTCCCACATCTTCCGGAACGCGTGCCACGTCAGCAGGCTGTCGGAGCCGGCCTGGTGGCACTTGCCGACCGCCCGGTCCACCTCGAGCGTCCGGGCCACCCGGTCCAGCCCGCCGTAGAGGCTGTTGCAGAAGCGGATCATGTGCTTCACGTCGTACACCCGGCTCCCGAAGAAGACCCGGAGGACGTCCAGGAACTCGCCGAGCCGGTCGGGCAGGCTCCGGCGGGTCAGGATCTTGACCAGGTACCCGAAGTCGTAGGCGCTGTGGAAGGTGACCCAGCTGACCGCCTCGTTGCACAGCAGGCCGGACGACATCATCAGCTCCGCGAACCGGGCCGAGTCGATCCCCTCCGCCCGGTTCCGCTCGAAGTCGATCCCCTGGCGGCGGAGGAGCTCGATGGAGTCCGGGGCGTGGGCGTCGCGGGCGACGTCGAAGTCCCGGAAGTTGAACTCCCAGATGTAGCGGGGGCCGCCGGGGAAGCCGAGGTCGGGGAGGTTCCCGTCAGGGTCGGAGAAGGTGAGGCCGACCTGGATGAGGCTGAGGGCGTCGACGTTGGCCTTGAGGAGGCGGTAGTGGTCGGAGGGGCGGAGGCGGCGGTGGTACCCGCCGGCGGAGGGGGAGGAGGGGGCCGGAAGACGACGCCCGGGAACTCGGTGTCCATGGAGATGAAGGGGTGGGTGTCGACGACGTCGCGGATGAGGTCGAACTCGGACTCGAGGTTGTGGGCCCACACCTCCCGGATCACCACGGCTCCGGCGGAGGTCGGGTCGACTTTGGGTCTCGGGAACATCGTCTCGTCTCTCCTCGACGATTCTCAGCGGATTTCGAAATGGGTCGAGCGGAAGAGGAGAAAGGAGATGGAGGAGCTGCTCTCGATTGCCTTTTTTTTTTTTTTTTTTTTTTCTCTTTTTTTCTTTTTCTTTTTTTTTTTTTTTTTGGGGGGGGTTTCTTTTTGGTTTAGGAGTGGAAGCGAGGAGGTGGGTTTTATAGGGAAGAAGAGAGAGGTGGAGGAGGAGAGTGTGGAACGTGTGTCCGAAAGAGGGAGAGAGAGAGAGAGGGGTCAAGTCAAAGTTGGACGCGTTCGGCTTTTTGACTGGGGAAGAAGGAGCGCGGATTGATTCGAGTAACGCATGAGGAACAGAAGCGAAGACCCGGTCCGCCTATTCTTCTCTCGCAACTCCTTAAATTATTACGGAGGGCCCCAACCCGACTTCCTCAATTCACACGCGATGTAAGAAGGGACGTCGTCTGTTCTATTATTCCATGGGCTCTGTCGGCATGCTTCGCTTGTTTTTGCGGTGATCAGAATCTCTCTTTTTTTTTACATGAATTCGTGCTTGAACTGTACTTCCCTCTCTTCATTTTTTGAAATGTGCATGCGATTCTTCTTAGTTGGAAAGGAGGTCACCGAAAATTACAAAGGTAAGGCCCGCTTTTGGTATGTCGAGATTTAAATTGTACAGATAATACATAGGTTTCGCTTTAAAGACGGTGCGGGATTTTGTAGTTATGATGATGACGATTCAATGAAGTCACGTTGCTCCCGTGCATTAAAGCGACAATCTGTGCAAACATGGCAATTCGAGATATGCTATAGCCACAATAGAACACCTCTCTAAGAGGATAAGAATCCAACTAGCTGCTTGTGCATGAAAAGAAGAATTGGTTATCGCCAGCTTAACAGTCAAGATGAGGACAAGAACATTTAATGGTGAATCTTTGCGGTAGTGAGTGATTTGTAAGTCAAATTACTTGTGAATCTATTGTACGGATATATAATTTAATGCCAAATTTTTTAATTTTATCAATTAAGTCCTAAATTTTTATGTAAAATTTTAATTTAATTATTTCGATTAATTTTTAATTATTTTTTGGTGAAAATTATGATGACGACACACCAACGAACTTAATTACGGATCTTGTTTGAGGGACTGACGACGAAATGCGGAAAGAGGGAGGAATCTCCACAGGAAATTTCGAAGGGGTATTGAGCGCGGCCGCCATTTGCAGCACGTCAATGTCGTGTCGCTGGCATTAAAATAGGGTCTATGATTAACTTCAGAGGAAGCCGGTTCGAAGAAGGTTGGCCAGTCAACCAAGCGATGATCTCCGTGCGGAAGTTTGGGACCTTCTATTTTATTATATGATATGAGTCAATTTCCCGCTATCTTGTAAATGGGTTTAATTCTTTTATTTGGACACAAGTCTCGTGCGCCTCATTTGACTCGGAATTGGTCGGTCGTCGTGCTAATTTAAGCAGCGCCATAAGAAGCAAGAAACACATATTGACCAGTCACAGTACCCGTTCTCTATACATCTCGGAACACGACTCTTTGATTCCTCAAACCTTCCACAAATCCACAGGTTTAGGAAAGAAAAAGCTCGCGGGCTTATCTTGACTAAATTTGCACATCATCAAAACATCGATTGATCGCTCTGGATAGAGCTCCTATCATCACGGAACCGATTCTCCGTTGGGGAAACGTGATTCGAGAGGCCGCGACAAGCTCCTCAAGGTCAAGAACCACCTGACGATTTGAGACTGGAGTCTATGTCAGTCATAGCAAGCCACAGCAAGGCTCGCTCTCAACATATCCAGGAGGAGGCAAATCGAGGGCAAGGCAAGGCTTTCACTGCAAAACGTTGTGACCGCCTGTCGCAGGTATGGAGGTTGCTCGTGTGAGGGGCTGGCACACCATCGGTGATTTTCCATCAATGGCATTAGCGGCCAATGGACTGCTCTCTATGGTTTCCTCGAGAAGGCGTACTAGTGACATAAATATCTCCACCCTCGTGACATCCCTGTCAGCCTGTATAAAATTGAAAACAAAATGTCATTATATCTAGAATAATTTCCCTCGCACGCACAGGAACACGGGAGCTGGCGCACTTGAGCATGTGCCTGACACGGAGCAGACCCCAATGTTCGAAACCGAAGTCTAGAAGCATGGCTTTTTCTTTGGCCCAATATTAATCCAAGTACTCAGAACCAAAAGAACACCTTCTGAAATACCGAACGCAACTATCTTAAAAATGAAAATTGTAGGCTTCATCTATCGCCAATGGAAAAAAATGCAACTATGTCACAGATGTTACCTCTACAGCAAAACGAGCCCAGATCCTGTCGCTGCGAGTTTCCATCGCCCCCTTCAAGATGGTCAATCCTAATCCTCTTATCATGTCAGCTATTTCTAAAAAGAAACCTCGCTCCTCACAAAGCATCTGTGACAAGAAAAACAGATTCAATAAAGATGGACGGACAATCCACAATTGAGCTTAATGTGCATGACACAATATCTACCTCCACAATCATTTGACGGGGTGGATCCAGGTCCTCAACTATGATGGGGTGGACCATTGACTGTGAACCAATTTCATACGCCCAAGTCGCTCCTCGCTCAAAATTGTCTTTCAAGAGAATTCTACCTTCCTCATTGATGATCTACAAGATAAGAAAAGAACTGAAGTCACATTCACAATTCTATCATGTGAGATATCGAATGCCACCCGACAAAACTAGCAACAGAAGACTTGATCTTGTTCAGAATTTTAGCATCTCTCATTCATGTTACTCCTATCATAAGCATGGCAACACAAGCTTTACTGAGCGAACTTCAGCTAAACTTCGTTCTTCTGAAATGTGTATGGATGATCTTGCAAGCACAAGTGAGAGAGAGAGAGAGAGAGAGAGTTCATACTTTCGATCCCCCAATTTGTTTTAGCTTGTCTGCATGCTTTGAAACACTTTGCAAGAACAACATATGCTTGATAGTACGTTCTAACAGCGCATCAATGCTACACTGTTGAACGCAAAAGGGAAAAGAAAAACAAGTCATCAATATTTAATGTTAGTTAAGATGGCAAATGAGATAACAGAAGAAAGGAAATTACTTTTCCTCCATTCGGCACGATTTCACGCAGCTCTTTCACCCGATCTTGGATCATCTGCCGGTCTTTTGGCCTTGGTCTTGGATTTTCACCAGGTTTTAGCCTCTTCCGATTTGATTTGATCATCCCATCCTGCCTTTTGGAATACCCAGTCGAAACATTATCATCTTGTTTTATACCGTGACCTTGGTCAACCCAAGAGCTAATATGTGATCCATAAAAGGAGTTACTCACGGAGCACATATCCACTGCATTCTTGCTACAGCCAGACCTTAAAGAACCAGAATCAGACACTCCAGCCTTTACAAGAGACTTCCGAATGCCACAGGAGTCCTTGTGCTCTTGATTTAGCATATTGAAATTTTTATTCAAGGAAGAGCTACTGGGAACAGAGGAGCTACTGATTCTTGTCAATGATGTCCTACATGAAATATTGTCATCAGAGATTGGCTTTGAAGTAGGGCGAGTCCCAGAAACAACAGCATCTAAAAGATTATCAACAGCTGTCATGGAGAAGATTCCGCTTTCTGAGACACCTTCACTAAGTGAACCTAAATCTGTCTGTGTTGCCTGCAAGTTCACAACGGATGAAGCTTCTGCACCTGACTTATGTGCATCAAAATAGGGCCCATCAGTCAGCAAACTTTCTAAGTTACCATCAATAATATCATTTGTCATGTCTGCACCCAAAATATCAAAAAGATCATTCCTTACTAATTGTTGGACAGACGCATTTTCATATGTGTCACATGTTGAAAACACCTTTTTGACTTCCACCCTCAAGCTTCGCAGAAGAAAGAGCCCACTCAGGCTTCTGCTCAATCAAAGATATGTTTGAATAATCTGGCGGCATGACTTGTTGGGAAAAATTATCGACCACTCTCTGTTTCTTAGAAGGCAATTCAGTCTGAGCACACTTCCTCATTAGATGATTTCTCTGACCAGAGGCTCCAGAAAGCAATTGTTCTGACAAATTAAACAGTGGAATGCCCTCTAATTTAGTAGAATCAGCATCGTGAAATGATGCATTTGCAACCAGGTTCCTAGAGACAGATTCAGAATGAGAGCACGAAACAGAAATTGATCTAGGAGGACGAGTTACTCCATGAAGCAGCTTAGCATTTTGAAGAAACTGAGTGGCATCAGAAGTTTTGCACGGGTTGATGATTGAACATTGATTTCTTCCAGGTTGAGCTGTGACGGTGCCATTTATAAAACTAGTCCATTTATTCTCAGGTTTCTCAAGCACAACACCTGGTGATATCTTCTTCTTGATAGGCTCGAAGATGCTGCATGTACCGTGGGTTGAACCCAAAGCAGTTTGACCTCTATTGTCATTCCCCAAATTGCAAGCAACAGCATGCTGGTTCAGCCACGCATCAAGATTTGCAGGAATAACTTCAGCTCTGGCTAGCCCCGAATCTACTCCGCCCCTTGGAGAAAGGCTAGTCTTCATGAGCGATGCACAACTAGATTTGGAGGGGTGACTACAGAGTTCAGCTAGGGACGTGGCCTTTTCAAGTGTGAGTGATGTAGATGCAGCAGGCTGCAGATTATCCACCGTGTTAGTAATTAGTGGAGACGATTGTCCAACAAACCCTGCAGTGCGAGAAGAGTTGCTCGTATCTTTGCAGCTTTTAGTCATCAAAGATTCCGAGTTAATCACTTGACAATTGCCAGGAGCATCAGCAGTGAGGGTTCCAGGATAGCCTAACATCCCAGCTTTTCCAGCAGAACTACTAGAAAAAAGAGCACCAGGTATGCAGGCCACTTGCAGGATCAAGCTCTTTACATCATTTACAAACCCCATGTGCTCCATGATCTGCAGCAGCAGCAACAAGAAGTTACATTGCAAAATACAGTACTCTAGCTATAAGACAAACAAAAGATGCTCAAGCTGATGGTTGGTGTATCCAATTAAACCTAAGCTGATCAAAATGCATATATGTTATGATTTTTCGTTAGAATCTAACCTAATCTCTAAAGCATAATAAATTACGATGCAAATTGCATGCAAAGCAACACCAATATAGAACTCCAACTTTAACTGGCAAAGAGACTAACTTTGACTATACTTCCGACATTCCAGCAAGATTAGATAATCTGAAAAGGAATCACTTACAGCTATGGAAGAGCCAAGTTGCACAACACCATGAAGTGGAACAGGAATAACTGCAACTGTCTGCAAAAACCGTGAGATCAATCACATGAAACAAGAGCATCAGATACAAATGAAAGCAAACAAATAAGGATGTTGGAAACCTGTATGCCAGCAGAGAATTGTTGATGGACCTCGTTTACAACCTAAAAGTGTGCATACAAACAACAGATCAGATAAAAAAAAGGCTCAAATGTCAGTCAGCACTATGAACACTGACGTCACTTCGTCCCTCAAGTCTAACTACTGAATAGATGTGAAATATAAGCACCTATATCTCATCTAATAATATCTTCACTCATCCTATTTTAAGACCATATATGCAAAGCTGAAGAACTTTGTGAAATACTGAAAAAACCAGGATTTCCCTCTTCAAGTGGTTTTACAAATTAGACCAGATAATTTATAGGTAAAACTTCGTGGACACCCGGCAAAGATGGAAAACATACCTCAGGTGGATGGGCATGTCCACCGTAACTTGTTGAAACAATCCACTCATGATCTCCTGTGAATGCAGCCCGGCCAATTACTCTGGAGCAAGAGAAAAGGAATTGCATTTCATGCAATAGGCTACTCAAAATTAGAAAGGGCAAAAAGAAAGGAAGAAAAAAATAGTTTTGTACCCTTCACCGACGACACAAATTTGAGCTTTGGTCATCATTCTTTCAATAAGCATTTGAACTCTATCTTTAGCTTCCCAGCCTCCAGGTGGCGCTTCAGAAGGACCAGAGCCAGAAACTTGTTGAGGAAGAGAAAATGTCATGGGCTCGTAGTAACACTCTTCCCAGATCAACAGCCTGCCATGGCAACATTATGTATTTCAGCACGGATGACACCAAAGAGCTCTAAAACGTAATGCTACAGCCAGGGACCTTCTTTTGCTAAAAGAGGCAAACAGAGTGGAGAGCAGCTTGAGGAAGGTTCAGCTGAAGGGATTATAGACCATTTATATGTCAACAAGGAAAGGAGAAAGGAAAGGACGATTGACTTTAACTTTTCTTCATTTTTCTTAGCAGCAGCAGCGATGAAAGAAGAAATCAAACATCGTGTTAAGGTTGCTCTTGAGGTGCAGCAAGTCTCAAGAGGGTAAGCATGAGCTAACATTGAACCTCTGACACGGATTGGCAAGAAATGTATTTGTGCAGAGGGAAGGGATGGTGCAGGAATCATCCCGTGAAACATTTAGTTCTTGCCAAAAATCACAAGCTGCCATTTTTCTAATTCTTTTCAAAGTCGTTCTCGCTTCTTTGAGTTGATTCATCTCTAACTGAATGGGAGCATGGGAATTGCGTTGCCGAGCAGAGGGCGGAGACTAATTCGGTGGGCGCGGCACTAAAGGAAATGAACTGAAATAGTCAAACATAGGAAGAAGAACAGGAAACAAAACAACAAACATCAATGGCGAACAAACAAGGGTCCTGACAAAACTCGCCCAAGAAAAATCACGTGTGGCATCAAAAAGCATCCTAGAGCCTACTTCGGCTAAGAACACAAAAAGGAGCAACATTTCGAAGTCTATGAGGGTTTCCCAAACGAGCCTAAAACCATTCCATCCACGATCTATCTAAGCCAACACAGATTGAAATTGCAATTCATCCCATCTATTAAAAGGATGCGAGGAATGGAATGTCTTGTCCTTCAGGAGCTCACCTACCAGCAAACGTACATGCATTAACAAAAATTCCTAAAAAATGCATTCAATTACTGAAACAGGATTTTCAGTGGCTTTTGGCTTCCTCTGCTTTCTCGCAGGACAAGCAAAGGAAAGTAACCGGAGAATTTCCATAACAACCCGAACTCACTTGGGATTTTGGTGGCCGATCTTCCAGAACACGGCGTACGACCACTGATTCACGCCGCACAAGGTCTTCAGAGCCTCTTTCAACAGGTAGCCCATCGCCTCGAGCCCCTCAAAAATAGGGGGAAAAAAAGCCTCCAAACTCGCGAAACTCGCAATAACGCAAACTCGACAAATCCACTACGACCGTGCACCGGCACAACTAGGGCAAAGAGGAGAGGGGAAAAAGACACGCGAACGAAACTATCCGTGCTGGCGTTGGCGACTGCGCATTTCCGCGGGGGGCGACGAGCCTAACTCCCGCGACACGATCCTCTCCCGGCCTGCTTCGTCCTCAGTCCGCCGCTCCTCTTCCGTTCGGGATCCAGGTTCACCGCGGTCAGTCTCCGGAAAGCCATAACCCGAGCTCTCGGAGGGAAGGGGAAAGAAAAAGACTTAACGAGAGAGAGAGAGCGCCGACAACTCGAGGGAGCGGAGGCGCTCGGTGGAAGGCTCTACACGAAGCCGAAAGCCTGGAGGCCGTACGCTTCCTGGATCAGCTCCATTTCCCGGCCTCCCCGAGAGAAGAACAGCAGCGAAAGCTGGAGCGGAGGTGCGCCGCGGGCAGGGAATGCACGGCGGCGGAGCAGAGCGAGCGCGAGCCCGAAGATGAAGAAAATGACGAAGAGGAAGGGAGAAGAAGGCAAAAAAAGGCGAGTTTGGCCACACTTCACTGGCTCTCCTCTCCGCCTCGCTGCCTCGCTCTCGAGCTTTCGCAATCCGCTGCGACTGTGCGTGCGTATGGGAGCGTGAAAGTTGTTCTCCGGCGCTAAAGTGCGCCGTATTTAACGAGGGAGGCAGCGAAGGTGGGGGCCGGGGGGGGAAGGGCTCGGAGAGAGCCCCGAGTTTTGGGGGAAATTGCGGGCGATGCCACTGTGTGAAAGCGAAAGCCGTGGGTGGGCGCCTCCTTTTTCCCTTTCTTTTTTTTTTTTTTTTTTTGGCAATTTTTCGTCGATCCGGCCGTTTTGTCGGTTATGGGGGGGCTCTGCTCGGGTGCGGGCGAGGTGTACGAGCGGCGTTGGTCCGTCCGCTGCTGATGATGACGACTTTCGATAGTCGGGGTTCGCCCCGTCGTTGACGACGACCCGTTGATGATTGACCTCTCCCTTTCGTGCTATTCACCGCGGTGCCACGCCCACTTCTCTCCGGAGAACGATTGATTTGTTTTTTTCTTCTTCTTTTTTCGTTTTCTTCAGCTTAATTTAAATATTACCGCGGGCTCAGGCACTCCAATTTTTTATTCTCGCAAATGCATGCCGAGCCAACTTTAGGAGTTACCTACGCTGTAATCTTTATGCACAAGACTCTCTTCATTGGGAGAACACGATGGGTCGCCTAAACCGATTTAAAAAAAGGTTTATTACTCGTAATAAAAGTGCGGGTCATTTGACTCGTTGAGATTGACTTTTTACTATCTGTTAAGTGTACCTACCGTCTCACTCTCTATTACAGTGACTTGTTTACTTTTCTTAATAATTCCACCGCACTGAGAGTGATAGGTCTTCGGCACTGCGAAAGATAGCTTTTCAACCCATGAAAAATATAAAGGAAAATGACATGAATTCAGAATAGTTCATTAATTATGGTTCGATGTGTAATATCTTCATAAACTTTTTTAATTTCTTCGATATAGTTCTTGAACTTAAATCCAATATTCGATGTGATACTTAAACTTTTAAAGATTTTTATACATTCTAGAGTTAAAATTGAACAATTATCAATAGTTCCAAGGACCACGTTTAACAAATTAAAAATTCGAGCAATATTACACGTTGGACAAAAGTTTAGAGACTCTTCAAATAGTTCAATAATGATATTGCATGTTGGACAATACTGTGCATTGAGACAAAATTCATAGATCACATTGGTGTGTGTATATGTAATGTTTCCTCGAGTGGCTTGAACCCGCAAAAGAAACTGCAGAAAAGGAACATCAGATGATCTGTTGCACCATGTTGAGGCCGTGACCTTCTTTGTTCCCCCATCTAAAGGGGCAGGAAAAGATGCTTGGACTTTGCTACGACATGAAGGGAAAGGCCAGAGAAATTTGTTCGCGCTTTTTTCCTTATTTTATTTTATTTTATTTTTCCTAGCAAAGGATGAACATTCTTTTAGCACTCCCTCTTTCTATACCGGAGCAGGCAAATACTATACGTGCTCCCTTGAGCTCGAAGGCATGTCGCATTTGGCTTTTCGCCGAAATCAATAATCAGACGTGCGTGGAGATTAAGACTAATCTCTCCCTTGAGAAAGCAAGCATCCATCTGCGCCCAATATGATTGCGCCACGTGGCCATTTAGTACCGACCAATTTTAATAAAATGCATTCTTGAACCTTAGTAGATCTCGCATTATCCTATCAACGTGTGAACAAAAGCAAATTTTCGGGACACATGCTTCCAAGTTAGAGCATAGGGTAGGGGCAAAAGAGCTATAGGGGTTGCTCCCAAAAGACTGCACATTGGGGTGGCAATCTATCCCTTTCTTGTCCTTCTTTACGAGGGACGAACACATATATTCACACACACACACATATATATATGAAAATATTTTTATTGAATTATATTAGAATATCTAACTTTGGAGTTGTCATTAGTTTATTATTTCTCAACTCATGTTTGATGGGCTGAATTGTTATATGAATTAGTTATATTCGGTAAATGGGTTTGAACCCAATTCTATAGGTCAATAAATAGGTTTAATATGGGTATTAAATAGGTTCACAACTTATTTATACTCAACCTATTCCTATGACTCTCTCATCACTATTTAACCCTCACTAGTTTTAGTATGAGTTTTCCTATAGGCACGGGACACTTAATCGTATTGCATGGAGATAGGTCAATTTGAGTTAGATTATTTTCGAACCAAAACTAATCTCATTTGGCATGTCTACTCTCGAGACAGCAATTCATTTCACACCGTCCACCAACACTTTATTTTTATTTTTTTGTTGGGTTGCTCCTCTAGTTCTATATCTGTGTGCATGTTTTCATTATCTTCTTGTATCGTATCATGTTGGCTCACATACCAGACACCCTTGATTCCTCGTTACTATATTATTAGATAATGTATTTTACAGGTTTTAAAAATTCTCTTAGGTGGTCGAGAACTGATGATTCCATTCAAAGCGTCTTTATATATATATAAGCCACCAAATTCATTTTCTTCTCTAATCATTAGTTTATTTTAGCTGAAAAATGATAAATTAACAAACTCGTTCATAATATTCTGCTGAGCGCCTGCCACTCCAGCAACAGTTGAAAAAAACAAAGGGGGGCACATGAAAAGATGAAACCCTAGTTGGTGGCACATGAGAACGATTCTTTTTAATGTTTCTTTTTGCTCTTTATCTTATCCCTTTTGTTTATTGATTTATTAATTAATTTTGGTTTTTGGGGAAGCGGGTGAAGATTCCTCTTCAAAGGAGTGTGAACTCGAAGTTTGAGGTATTATATTCGTTTTGCAGGCTGGGTTTCCCAGCGCTCGATGGGGATGTAATTATGGAACAGAGTTGGCGCTCAAAACATTCCAATATCAAACGCCCCCTCCCCCCCGCCCCCCCCAAAAAAAAAAAAAAAAAAAAAAATGTTTGCTTTCAAGATCAATTAAGTAACAATTAGCTTTGGTGGCTCATTGGTAAGGAAAAATTACTAAAAAAAACTTAAACATATTAAATTTTACGTCAATTCAATCTTAAATCTTTTAATTTGACCAATTTAATTATCCCGGCCTATACGTGGACGTCAGCAATCCTATATATCACAATCGGCGCTGACTTTAGGGATGATGCGTTTCATGCTAGACTAACTCCCGACTTAAAACCGACCCTATTCACCCCGCACTGGATTTTTGAGTAGGGACAAGGGATTCATGCTCCCGAAGCATGCGCTTGTGGGGAGTTCTCCCCTTAGGAGCCGTGCTCACGAGTACGATTGATTTAGGAATTTTCGAAATTAAGGTGAAGGGACTAATTGATTGAACACGCATATAGATTATTGCTGAATAAAAAGTGTTCTAACCGATGTTGACTTCACCCGTTGAGATATGTTCAAAAAATCGAATCGAATCTTTGCCGTTGTCCTTTCTATAGACAAAATGTCAATCAACCTTCGTACATGAAGCCGTATTTAATTCCACCGATTTGCAAACTCGTTTTCTTCACAAGATCATTTTTTTCCATGCCAATCGCATTTGCTTTGTCCACTTGTTTGTTGTTCTGTTCCCCAAATTTTCACAATCCCCTTGGGCTATTTGGTCGGAATCACATGCTTTTTGCAAGATTTTGCGCAAGATTTCAACTTATCCAAATTTGAGTAGAATTCCCTTAACTTTGAATTGACTTGAATCTACTTATCCTAGTAAATTATAGAATTGAGTATAGATATATCGATTTTGCACAATTCGGTACTCAGACTTTGATTCTGTTGAATCAACCCCATGAATTTTCGGGATTGTTAAGTTCAATTATCTAAGTCTTATGTTGTGCAATCAACTTCATTAACTTTCTCAGTTGGTGCACTAGCTAATAGGTGAATTGGACCCATTTCGAAAAATTTTCACCCGATCATAAATGCTGTCTTTAGTCCTTGAAACTAATTTTATTTCGTCGGAATAACTTCTCACGAAAGATCATTTGTAAGATTATATATTCCACTCCTCGGTATATAAAGAGGCAAAAAAAAATAAAAAAGTTCGATACTTTCGAAACAGTTATTTTTTCTGAAGTGGATTTGACCGCTGCAGGACGGGGGTTCGGTCATGTTTGTTAGTAAACATAACATAAAATAAAAGTTTTTTAAGTGCCCCGTGGCAAGGTAGTGCATAAAGATAAGTTCGCCCATGTCCACCGCCACGCAATTTGGGAGATAATCATTTGCGATTTATGCTCGAATTATTAAATGAATTAAGCTAGAAAAGGGTGGGGAAAAGACTAATCATGTGGATTCTCATGTCCACAGTCAGATCATATCCCTTTACTTTCAATCTAAATCAATCCTTTGACCCCATGTAGCGATCGATTGAAAGATCGATCCTTGAACAGAGATTCGATTAGGGAAAAAGGGGGAAATAAAGTTGGTTGAATTTCTAGACAAGTTTGTCCTTTTTTTTTGGGTGCAGAATTGCTATGCCATGTCGGATTTAGGAGTTGGTACAATGATAATGGAGTCCTAGTTAGTCTTAAAAAAAATTTCCCTAGCCGATCACCTTGACCCACAGCCACGAAAGAAGATGCACAGATAGGATCAATAGCGAACAGTCCATGACCCACATAACCCAGCAAAGTCAAATCCCTCGTAGGCTAGCAGAAGATTAAAGAACACACACAAATAAAATAAAATAAAATAAATGGGAGTGGCTTCAGCTTACAATCTCTCAAAAATATTTCACATAATCATTTGTACTCAAAAAACCCATTTTTGCCAAAGTCCATATTTCATGTCTCGACACTATTATTTCGCACTAGAGCTGATAAGTGGATGAACAATTTGGTGGATAGTTTCAATTTTTCTTGAATGATGATTAGCTTCGATATTCTAAAATCTCGGCATAATTAGGTGCAATGTATGCTTTGAAGGTAAATCTATATGACGGAAAAAGGCTTATGATGGAGGAATCAAAGAAGGGAAGCAAAAGGCAATTGCGTAGAGAAGAGAGAATGTATGTGGGGAAGAGAGAGAGAGATATCTCGTTTGACGCACAAAAGGACAAGGCTAGCCTGAGAATCTTGACTCCCGTTCGAGCTATAGATCGGGCCAAGACGGATGCGTCATCTCCCCCCCGAAATCCAATTCGGATCTTGCATCTTCAATTCTGTCTCCACACTCGGGCCGCTGTTCTTATTGCTTTGTTGACGCCCACCCACCCAGAAAAGAAAAAAATACATTGGAACGAGAGAGAGAGAGAGACGACCGATCGGACACGTTTTAAATCGCGACATCGCAGCGTCGTCGATTGGGGACGGTGTCCCGTCGTCAGTGAAGTGGGGTCCGGGTCTAGGCGTAGGGGACGGGCCCGAGGAAGCTTTGGGATCCGTTAATGGCGGATTTGACGGGTCGGATCGCGCCTCTGCGTCTGTCCAAGATATCACATCTGCCGTCATTCTTGGATCGCTCGTCTCGTGTCGTTTTTTGGGGATGTACCGGCGGCTCCCCCCTCTCGCGTCAGTGTCGTGGCGGATTCCACGTTCGCGTCCAACCAGAAACACGAGCCTCCTCGGCACCACAGCTCTTTGCCGAGGCCTGATAGCTACTGACTAGGTGGGTGGGGGCTGGCAGCTTGTCTCCAGGACACGTCCCCAGCCTCATGTTTCTTTCCTATTCCCTTGGGGCTTTTGGCAAGGTCGATTTTGTGCACGATAATAGCTTTTCCACAAAGAGGAGCGTCAGTTCCATTGAAAATTTCAAAGACGGCATTGAATTGCAAAGGGAGCGAATACTCGAGTTCAATCAATGTTATACTTATCAATTCGATCCATCACATCGGTTCTTCCTCCCTAATCTCCCTCTTAATCTCCAATCACTCATCTATCGATTCACGATTGGCCACTCGAGTCGAGTCTCTAACCACACAATCACAATGATCTCCTCTCGTCCCACATTGCACGGCACTATCGAGGACACATCTAATGCAATTGATTCATGACAAGAGAGGTCCTTAGCTTCCTTTTCTTCTACTCCCTTCCCAACCATCCCATTTCTTTCGTATTTTTTTTCTTACGTGCTCAAAGCTTAATCACTCGCAATGCCTGCCTCCCCATGCTTATTAGCTGTGTAATCAAGCTCGCGTAGAGGCACACACGAGATGCAATAGTATAATTTCACTGTTAAATCAATGTTAAATCAGTAACAACGGCATGGCCTGATGATTTACACTTTGAAAGGAAAGACGAAACTAATGCTTCAGGAGATGAGGATGGCAGCACACATCCTCATTTTCAGCCCCCAAATAGAGGGGCACATGTGCTGTGTAGCCGCAAGATGGCCAGTGAAAGCAAATGTCGGAAGATGCCCCTGGCCTTTGCCCTTATCTCGTCGTGCAGAGGTGCCTTGCATGGAGCCCCACGAGCCGCAAGAAGGGCACGTGAACCACGGCATTTGCAAGTTGGGACTGAATCTTCGATGGCTATCGTCTGCGCATTCTTTAATGAGAGATCTTCTGTGATTTGAGTTGATTTGGCGCTTTAGCTTTTATCCTTTCTTTCTCCCCCCCCCCTCTAATGTTCATCCGTTGTGCAATGGTTTATTTCCTTTTGGGTAAATCCGAAGAGGGTCCCCCGCCTCACTATGTCCCAAGAGTCGGGACAAAATTGGAGATATGTGTGGTTGATCGTATCTGAGGTTTTGATGGATGATGATCTTGTGACATTGTTTCAATCTAAAGGATATGCACCCAAAAAAAAAAAAAAAAAAAAAGAGGCTAGGATGCTTAAAACTGATCAGATTTCCCGACAAAAGCACATGCTAATATCAGTTTGAGTATCCCATTTTAATGTCTTGCATTAAACGTTTTAATATAATATCATAATCAAATTATGTCTTAATTTGTTTCGCTTATCTAAAATTTATGTGCTTTTTATATATATGTGATCTTCCTCTGCCTATAAGATAGCAACTAGACAGAGCCGACAAATGATGGGGGCGGACATAGTGAAAATGACACTGCAGAAAAGAGAATGATATGCCATTATCGTTCATTTGGAAGTGGACCAAAGTGCATTTTATTTTATTTTTTTTTATAATGATGGCTGATGGGGTAAACGGGTAAATTCTCGCGCTGTTTTTCTTCCATGGACTATGCCTTTTCCCTTTTTCTTAATCTCTTTTTTGTTGAATTATGGCTTTGGAGATAAGTGTGCAATGTACAACTTATATGGTCTAAGAGATGTTTTCTGCTCTTTTCAAGTTACTTACCTTTCCAAGTAGCAAACAAAGTAGATTTCTGTTGCTTCTTTTGCTACGTTCTCATCGCATTTGAACAAGTGTAAAGAAAGGGAAGGTGATGGCGCATGATGGTGCTCCGCCATGCATGCAGAAATCGCCATGAGAAGAACAGAAGCTAAAGGCCTTTCCGACAACGCCTCTTTACCCCGGCCATCGCAATCTAACTGTAGGTTCAAATCATAACCTGCTCGGTTCAAAGATTCATTACCATGGAATGGACTCCATCAGTCAGCGCATGCGCATGTGCCATAGCCTCTCTGTGAATCGACTTAATTTCAATTCCCAACTAACATAATTTCCGGTCACACGGGCATTTCGAGTTGCTCTCAATTTCGACTTTCCACTTCGTTTTCCGACTTTGATTCGGTATCGAATGTTTGAAATCTATAAAGACATGCACAATGACATCCGAGGTCGTGTAAGATCGTATAGAACTTCTTGACAAGGAATAAAACTTGCAAAAAATCATTATCACCACTCTCTTAATGGTGTTATCTGTTGTCTGAGTTGATTGGGTTATCTTTTCCTCTAATGTTCATCCAATGTGTAAGTGATCATTCCTTTTTTGTATTCCAAAGGCCCCACGTTATCACGTCCCCAAAGTCAAGATAAAATTATAAATATGTGTGGTTAGCTGATTCTGAGATAATCGATATATTCGGCTATATATTCCAAATCTTATTTGATGGATGGTCTTGCAACATGCTTCAGTAGAAAGGGTAGGAGCCACAAAAAAAAAGAAAAAAAGAAAAGAAAAGAAAGGCTAGGGTACTTGGGATTGATTGGATTTTTTTATTTTTTTTTGACAAAAGCATTTGTTGATGCTAGTTTGAATTTTTAGTGTTAAAGTATTCCACATTACTTGTTCACAACCATATATGTATATGATTCCTTTGTATATGATCTTCATTCACTTCTACCACCGATAAGTTTAAACTTTCGGATTGGATATTCTAACATGGTATCGGAGTCATATTCTATTTCAATTCATATTGCAAGAGTGGCATTTATGCACTTTTGACATACATATGATCTCTCTTCACTTATGAGTTTAGGTATTTGAATTTGACATTCTAGGGTTTGACAACTTGATGTAGGGCGACAAATAATGGGGAAGAAAAGCATAGGGAAAATGAAACCGCCAAAAATGAGAATGATACACCATCATCTTTGATTTGGAAGTGGACCCAAGCATGATATATATATTTCTTTATTGTTTTTGTAACACTTTGGGTAATGGGGTAAAGGGGTTGAATTCTTGCACTGTTTCTCTTCCCCACACTCCACTTTTTTTTCTTTTTTTATCTTTACTTTCGTTGTCAAATTATGCCCTTGGAAATACTGTGAAATGTGCATCCTGTATCGGTCTCTGAGATATTTTTCTGCCATTTTTAAGTTACTTTTTAGCTTTTCGAGTAGCGAAGAAGGTAGATTTTCGCTCCTCCTTTTGCTACGTACGTTCTCATCGCATTGAAGCAAAGTGTTAAAAGAAAGGGGGAGGTGATGGCGTATGATTGTGTTTCGCCATGCATGCAGAGAGATTAGCCATGAGGAAAAAGCTAACAGGGCCTTTCCGACAACGTCTCTTTACCGCAACCATCGCCATCCAAGCGAGCCTAGCTTCAGATCATAACCCTAGGTTGGTTTAAAAGATTCGTCGCCGTGGACTCCATAAGTCACGACCAACATGGTTTTTTCCACCGTCATACAGGCGCTCACGGTAACTTTTCGATTTCGACTTATTCGTCTTCGTTTTCGCTTATGATGTTCGGCTTTTGTCCGATAGCGAATGTTCGAAATCTATAAGCGCATTTGCGGCGACTTTCGAGGTCGTGCAAAACGAAACGGAACTTCTCAGCTAGGAGAAAGACCTTGCCAAAGTAAAAACTCCGTGATCTTTATCTTCGCAAGAAAGTCGAGACAGACAGACGGGCCCTCGGGCTAATCACGAGTATCCAAAGCGTGAGCGAGTTAGCCTTCCGCAACCAATAAGAGCCGGACGGATCACGAGTCGACTCGACTTGACAAACCAAGCTTTTCCAATTCTCTAGCGCCATGTGTTCGAAGATGGGAAATGGCAATGAGCCGCTCGTAGAAAAAGAAAAGGGCGGTAGGGCCCGAGCTCGAAGGCGTTGGATGTGGGATTGGACCATCCTATTTCGACCGGCTTTTTCACTAAGGTGGACACCACGAGAAGAAGAGAAGAGAAGGGACGGGAGGAAAGGTGGGGGGAAGGAGATAGTGGGGAGGCCACTCAAAAAGGGAAGGAGTGAGGGGGACTGCTTCCGTGCATCGCACGTCTGCGCTGAACTATCATTGCATTTTTTCTGCACCGTATGGTCGCTGCACTTCTGTCTCCATTTGTAGAGTGTGCTGCCATCCGCGCATGTTCATCATTCTCTCCCCATGTTTGACCTTTTGTGTAACTGAGATCCCCACTCGAGAAATCGATAGACCGTGTACTGCGGTACATGGTATGGAGTCCAATCTGGGCCATTGTAATTGCGAATGATGTCTTTTGCAGGGAGAACCTATCCACCGGATCCACTTATAACGACCCGGTCTGATGAGGAGTCGCCAGAGCTGGAGAACTTAGATAAGGAATAACTCCTGACAAGCTTTTATGACGGCGAAAAGGATAGGAATGAATTGAATTGTGAATAGAGGGGAAACCATTCTGAAATATATATGTGAAACTAAAATTAATTCATGGAGACGCTTTTTGATATAACAGTAAGTTTTGCTTTAAAACTCTAAAAATTAAGCGAGCGAGCTCGGATTAGAGCACTAGCAGGATGAGTGACTTCTTGAGAATGTGCCTACACGTACACCAAATGACAAAATCGTGAAGTTCAGTATGGAACAGGTAACATCTCGAGTGAGTTAATTCAGAAATGTCACAATAATTACTAACTGTTTAGATTTATTTATGCCAAAAGATTTTGTTGTCTCTGGAAGTGGGAGCATCCCGTTAGACTAGACAAAAAAGAAGGACCGCACGGGAAATGAAACGTCGGGTGAGCCACATGGGAGATGGGGACCGGAATCCGACGTCGTGCGTTATGTCCGATCGAAAAAATCTGAGTCATTGGCAAGGTATAAAAATAAGGTGAGGGACAAGCTCTAGGGGAGATGCAGATTTCAATGGGACCTAGAACCAGAATGTATTGGGCTTCATGTGGCCCATCGATGTCGGCATTGGAGGCAGCCGCGGCCCAATATGCTCTCTCCCAAACGCTGTTCGATGGGCCTTATCACTCTCCGGGAATAATAACCATGGGAATCATTGCATGGAGTATTGAGAAATGATGAGAGCTAAAGGTTTAGGGTAATTGATAGGAATGACTAGACGGATAATTTAAAAAAAAACATCGATCGAAATTCACGTTTTAACATAATTTATATTTTCACCATCCATGCACCTAGACCTAGATGGGGAATCGATTAGGAACGGTGAGTTATACTAATTTTAGCCTATAAGCTCAATCTAAGATCTTTTTTTTTTTTTGGTCGCATCTGAAACATTGTAGAGAGACGAAGGAATAGGGTAGAGTACTCGACACATTTCTCATGGGATGGACCATTCGATATCGAGCATGGCGTATCGATTATTTTATAGCAACTAATCAATTATGACTGACTATGTTTTGGAACGAGACTTGCTGCAAAGTATTATTCAACATCACAAAATGATTGGCTAATTATGAACTTTGATTCAATGTGCAATGTAGTCTTTAAATTTGAAATTTGTTCAATATGATCCCTAAACTCTAGCCCAATGTTCAATGTCATCCCTAAAATGTTAATTTATTTAATGTAATAATTGAACTTTTGATACATATTTAATTTAGTCTCTAAATTAAAAAAAAAATAGCATTATCCTCGAATTTGAATTTACAAAATAACAACAATGGACATTATTATACAGTGTAGAGACTAAATTAAACATGCATAAAAATTTCAAGGAACATATTAAATAAATTTAAATTTCAGAAATCACATTTGACCAAAGTTTAGGGACTATTTATATCATTAGAACGGTTGATTTTGGGCGGCGTTCGAAACGGCGACGTATCCTCACGAACATGAATAGGAGACGAAATAAAAGGAGCCCACTCCCAAAGATCAAACAGGAAGCGACTCTCTGTTTATCGTACTCCGAGCGAAAATGGAGACTCAAAGTGAAGAACACCACACCGTCGTCACTACCTCCTCCGCCACCGCCACCGCCACCAACTGGAGCGAAGAAGTGGAGGACCTGGTGTCCGCCGGCGAGGTCTCCTCGGCCATCGCCTTCCTCGAGTCCCTCATCTCCAGGCTCGAATCGCGGCCGCAACAAGAGGAGGAGGACCCGTCCTCCGCCAATCTCCAATTGGCCTCCGCCCTCGCCGAATTGGCCCGCCTCTACTCCTCCCAGGGCTTCTCTCTCAAGTCCGATCAGCTCCTCGCTCGATCCTCGGCCCTCAAAGAACGCGGCCGCCGCGGCTCTCCCTCTCGGTACACGTCGCCTCCTCCTCCTCCTCCTCCTCTTGTCCCACCCCCGATGATGCCGATTCCGTCCGCGGGGGCGGCTCGCGGAAATCGCTGTTTCTCTCTACGGTTATATTGACCGCGTGGTTTTCTTGAGTGCGCGCGCGCGCTGTGTGTACTGCTTTGAGCGTTGTTTCTTGATCCTGTCGCCGCTTTTCAGTGATGCAGAGATCGCAGCGGAGGATTTGAAGGACGATCGAGGCGCATCGCCGAGTGCTGCCCTGACCTGCATTGACTCCTTGGGATGTTCTGCCGAAGGTGCATTTTACATTTTCCGGTCGTTTGTCGAAAGTCATTTCGCTTTGTGTGAATTAAGTCGATGCCTGTTTTTCTGATTTCTTTAAGTGATCGCTTGTCCAAGAATCGACTTTATTAATTAATTTGTTGTAATGTCTTTTTTCCCGAAGGGCACGTTCAGCATCCGACAATCGTACCTGATGATGAAGCAGCTTGCGATGCAGCTTCAGAGGATGGTTCGTTTTCTCAAGTGATGTTATTGTTCTACTCATCATTTGCATTTATTCATGTCGATCGAATGTGGCATCTTGAAGAGATTTTGTCTTTCTTTGAGGCTAAAAGCCTTTGCTTTAGGCAAGATTACAGGGCAAAAGTGCGATTCTTTGGCAGAAGTGCATTTCAAATTTGGATTCTTTAGGCTTGTAAGTGAGGTTTTTGAGGGATATCATAATGTAACGAGATGGTGCTGGTATTTTTCTTCACGCTTAGATATGATTTTCATACAGTTCTTTTACACGGCATCTCCACCTCAAAATACTTGTGGTGATTCTCTAGGGGTTAATAACACCACAATGCAATATCCACTGAGAATTGAATGGATAAACCAGTTGCAGCTATAAGTTTGTATGATGTTAGATGATGGTATATATAGATTGATGATCTGTCTCACAAGCTTAAGAAGTGAGCATGAGCAATGATATTTGAGGAACTTCTATACTTACATGAAGTCAAAAATTTTGTTACTTCTTTGCCTAGATAAAAGCCAATGTCAGCTGTTGTATGCTTTTTCTAAGTTATATCCGTATGGTTTTAAAATGCTTATTTGTTGTGCTTCGTTTACAAAAATGGCAGACTGGGAAGCTATGGCAGATCGTTCGCCAAACGAGTTACTCCCTGCAGAATCCTTACCTGAAGTATCAAAGCTTTCTCTGGAAGATGGCAAAAATACTAAAGCCCCTAAAAGGCGTGGGAGGGGCACTTTTACTTATAAGAAAGATGAATTGTATAGTGATCGGGTATCAAATGATTTGACCATTGATGAAGTGGATGATGAAGCTCAATCTCATAATTCAGAAGAAAAGCCCATATTGAGACCCTGTAAGTCAGTGTTGCCCATTCAGCTGAAGTTGTGTAATGTTAGTTTCTTCTCTTTGTTAGAGTATGTCATGACACCTGTCTCAGTTGTAAATGAGTTTGTTTTTCTGAGGCGAAAATAGAGACAGATTGAAGTCTCTTATTGGATAACTACATCTTCTATCTGCGCATATCAGGATATGTTGTGTAAGCATTTTGTAGTGCATCTTTATTGGGAAACATTCTTAATATATGGAGTCTAGTGCCAATACCTGGATTGTTTAAGATTGTTGTAGGACATAAATTATTGATCAATTTCTCATTCCTTTTCCTTTAATGAGCTGGGAGTTTGATGGGCTTAAGAAAATAAAAATTTTCCATGTCTGCGCAGCTAAATATGGCACTAGTCATGTTCTTGTTCTCGCTGGGTTTCCTCCAAGCACTAGAACAACAGAGCTAGAGAAGCTTCTCGAGGCCTTCAGAAATCAAGGGGTAGTGATTCGTTGGGTCAATGATACTACCGCTCTTGCAGTATTTCGAACGCCAGCAATTGGTAATTATGTTTTGCTACCTTTTCAATTCTGTTCTCGGTGTTAGATAGCATGATTTGTTGACATCTTGTTGCATTGACTACCAAGTAGAATGTGATAACTTTGGAACATACAGTGGGGAGTCCAGAATTGTTTCAAGCTCCACACATCCATTTTCCATTATTTTTTGTCTTATTTTGTTTCTAACAAATCTGTTGGAAAAACTATAGTCTCTATTTGCTAATGTTTAAAAGATGTGATTCCTTCTAACCTTCTTTGAAATGCCAATCATCTAATGCAGCACTTGAGGCTCTTAGCAGTATTCAATTTCCATTCACTGTACGAATACTGGAGGAGGAGGATTCCCTCTTGAGTTCAATTCCAGCAATGGGTAATTTACTCTTTTGATCTGCTTTTTTCAAGAAGTTCCACTTGAAAGTTGGAATTCTGCATTATATGCTTTGCATGCTTGGAAGAACCAAGGTTATTCTGTTTGCTGTGATGCCTCTGTTACAAAATCATTGACTGCAACGACCGGTGACAGGCTCCACTTCATTGAATTTTTTAGTCAGACCTTGAATCGCATGTTCTATACTGTTTTCGAAGAGTGTTACACGTTGTGAAGTAAATCTTCATCACAACAATCTTTTCATTTTGGTCTCGTGTTTCAGACTTGGAACCTCCAAAGCCAAGGCCACAAACATCTGCCCGGACCGCTCAGAGGCTCATTGCTCAGGGAATGGGGTTGAAGTTGCCTCCCTCATCCTTTGGTTCAACAGAATTTAGGAAACAAGAAGAAGCCAGAAAGGACCGCATTGTGAGGAGGCATCAACTGAGGGATGATGCTTGGGGTGAAGACTGACAATTGAGATTTCAAGTGATCGATGAGTTTTCTAAAGACGTGAAAACACATGTTTACCTACAACATATATAGCACTCGCCTGAACGGATCCTACGTTTGGCATGTCGAAGGCGCTTGGTGCATCTTTGGACTCGTTTTCCCAGCTGAATCACAAAGGCATTTTCACCACTCGCGTCAAAATTTATCCTTCCCAGAGCCAATTTCGCAATGCCCATCTCTATATTTCCATTTTTCCTATTCCATTTCTGCGGTTTAGGAGTAGACCGAGAACCTTGATTACCGCGTTGCTTCATTAGATATGGGCCCGTTTGGTTCGACTTTTGGAGAATGCCTTTGGCTAAATGCAAATATCTTTAGACTAAAGGGGTTTTTGGGAATGCTCGAGTGTTTGGCAAATTACGCATTGGAAAGTGGCTTGTGTGAAAATACCGTTTGGCAAAACTTATTACAAATGGGCTTTTGCTTTTAATTTTTTATTTTTTTTTTTAAATATGAAAATCAAATCCGGCAGCCGGATCAAGCGACGCCGTCGCCGCGACCTCAAAGCGCCTGGAGGCGCTAAGGCCAGATCTGGCCGTCCGGTGGCCTGAGGTCGCGCCGGCCAGCCAGATCTGGTGGCCTGAGGTCGCGCAGACCCAGGTGGCGCGACCTCAAGCGCCTGAGGTCGTAGACGCCAGATCTGGCCGTCCGGACGATGGTCACCAGCGACATGCGACCCTCAGGCAGTGGCGACAATGGTGGCTACCGGAGAAGCCCGGTGGCCGGGAAGAAAGAGAAGAAGACAGACGGGGAAGAAGAAGAAGGTGAACAGTAGCGTGGCATTTCCCAAATGCCGAATGCTCAATGCTATCCCTCCCCAGCATTGAGCATTCATATAAGCATTCATATATGGGCAAAGGGGCTTTCGAAAATATTGCCAAACACCAAAAATTTAAATTTTTCCAAAGGGGCTTTAGGGGCCCAAAGCTCCTTTGGAATGCCCAACCAAACACCCCCTAAATCAATCTCATCATTCATCATTAGGTAGAGGAGTTCTGGAGTGAGTTCTGGAGTCTTGACTATGATATAAAAGGAGAGAAATACAACGTGAAGACGAAAGAGCCACCAATCTTCTTTCTCCAGAGTATGTATTTCAAAGATCGCATTTAACATCTGAGATTCTTACACGAGTTTAAATAAAAAATTCAATGAACAAAATTTTTGCGTGCATACGGCTATAACTCAATTGCATCGCAACCAGCGCTCTGACCCAAGACAAAAATTATAACATGAGCATGGCTACCTATGACTCAATTTCAATATCCCATAGGTGAACGATTGCTGCGGTCCACCTATGGTGCAATGATCATAGCAATTCTTCTCTGTAGGGTACCAAGGAAGGTAAATTCCACTCAACAGGAGAACCACCAGAGGCCTCGCACCGTGCCATCAAGCAAGACCCCAATGCATGCCTTAGATACAAGATTCTCCCAAATCGTCATCAAGAAACCTTCCTTGACAGGTTCTTCATTCCACATCCAACGCATTTAAGTATAACTGTCTCTGTTGAAGGATCTGGCTTGATAACAAATTTGACCCCAAGGAAATCTCTGATGTTCCTGAGAGTTTCTATTCCATATGGTGAAAGCTTGCCAACACGAACCTTCGAAACATCTTGCAGGCTCAACGCACACAAAAGAAACAATAGACCCTGAAGAGGAGAGAAAATATATTAAGAATGATCAACGCATTGTAAGTGGCTGAAAGCATATATTGCATCTTCATCATGCGGCATTGTCACCATTGCCACACGCTCAATTTCACAACTGAACATATGATTTATCTGGGACAGAACCCACACCTTAGCAATCAATCAAGCTAAAAGAATCTCGTGCAAAAAACCTCCATAAAAAAATAAGTGGAATGAAGATGAGGAAGCCAGCTGCTGCAGCTCACAAATTTGCTTATACAGTACAATTAATGTATAAACTAGGAATTACAAACTCATGACAGCTGTTAGAAAATCCGATGGTTTTGTATGAAATTATCTAAAAACCTGTTCTGAAACTAGTTTCAAGATGATCAGTTGTACATACAAGTTACATCTAACCAGGTGATTCTTTGTGCGAAGAGATTCACTAACGAAATGGAGTCAGTAAAGATTCTCAGAGACTGGTATGGGCATAGAACTGAAAATAAGGGAGAGACAAGATAAAATAATTCTAATCTTAGAGAAACTCAGTTTCACCAGTACCACACACATAACCACGGATTAATCCATAGGCATTATAAACTTGATGTCCACTGGTTCTGTTTACAGGGGTAATGGGAAATGAGGCTGAATGTGATCACTGAAAGTAAATTCGTTCTTTCAGATTATACTGTGTCTTCTTCAAGAAAGTAACTTATTGCCAGGGATAGCCAATGATTAGCTTATACATCAAAGATGTGTTCCTTTCAAATCCAGAGCTTTTTTTTTTTCTTGGTTTTTTTCCCCCAAAAGAAGGAACTTCTTTATTTACTGAAAATCTCAGGATGTAATAATAGAGTCCAGAGGTTCTCTGTGTGTGTGGGTGCACGCACCATGTGTTTGTGTGGGAGGGAGTGATGGGGGTTTGGAAACTCATCAACACACTTAACCAGCGAGAGCATAAAAAAAGATGAACTAGTTAAAGTTATTGACATCTAAAATTTCTGCATGTGCAGCCGACATTTGTCCCCATCAGGAAAGATGCCAACCATCTCCCCTTTCACCAGCACACGTAAATTTCAATAAAACACAACACAGCAGGGGATGAAACAGAATGGACACGGTAGGTAAAGGAAGGGTACACAGGCAAAATGGCATATTCTTCACTGCAGCATGATTTCTGATATATCCAATATAATCAAAGTTAGCCCCTCATCTTACAAAAAGAAGAAAAAACAATTACTGTAATCACAGAATGACAAGTAAATTGAGCATTGAAAGTAATTTTCTACTGTAATTTATTCCAGAAAACAAATGGTATAGGAGTAGAGTGAGCAGAGAAAACACACCTGGTGTGTTGAATCCACCACTCCACCTTGCTCAATTTCACTGAGCAGAACAGATGCAGTTTGTTCACCAACATCCTCTGGGGGCATTAACTCCTTTTTCTCCTCCCCTTCAATCTCATTCCCCTCTTCTAGTCCGTGAGATACCGTAGTATCACAAGATATGCAGCAACCAGAAGTACTTTCTGCGACCAATGAAATTCCATAGCCAGGAGATCTGCCACGAGATCACTTCAATATATCAGAGTACACTAGAAAATGACAAAACAGGCGAGATAAATACGGACCATCAAGTGGCACTCCAAATTGCATGAGTAGAAAATTATGGCTCTGCATAATTCAAAAAAAGAAAAAGAAAAAATAGAAGACATACTTTCCGGCCTGTGGGCCAGCTCTGTGATCAGTAAAGATGTGAACATCCGGAAGTAAACGATTGAATATTCCACGGGCTGCATGTATCATGGTATTCTCAAATTGTGCAGAAACACGTGTAGAGAAAGTAACCCCTCTAATCCTCTTGACCATTCCTTCATCGATCCATGCGACCGCCTGTTAATCGAGGAGCTTTAGAAATATGATGTGCCAAATATTTTATTACATAAAATGCACAAGAGGTTGATGAAGGTACTCACTGCTAGACTCTGGACACTGGGAACTGACAAGAAAATTTCTCCACCACCCTGAGGAGGCACTCCACGGCTCTCTATCTTTAACTCCAAAGCTTCAGCAGGAACTCCAAAACGCTTCAGGATGGGTAAGGTAGTGGAGCGAAATGTATTGACAGATGGGTCCTTAGAGTCATTCGTGATTCCTGTCACGGCAACAGATACAAATGCTTAAACCTTCCCAAAAGTATCGAAGAAATTTGAAAAAATTGAAAATCTACGACATCCATTGAGTCCTGTCGTAACCTATCGGAAGTGCAGCGTCTTCAAAAGTTCGGTGAAATATGTACCTTTGAGCCTTATGGAGAGAGGTTTCTTCGCAAACAAGCCGAGTACAATCAAAGGCTCCAAGAAATAACCAATAGAACGGCTGACACCACAATCATGAACAAGATGTTTCCCGCCCATTATGATACCAGGCTTATACTTAAGTTTCGTTCCTGCGACAGGAATTGGAGCATGTCATAACTTAAAATAAACAGAATTGAGGTTATTTATTAACGACAGTTGCAACTTCTAGAAGAGCCTCTCAGAGGGAGGGCCTTCATCCAACTGATCGAAACATTCTAACAAGGCAAACATCCTTCATGCCAAGCCTCATGTATATGACAAGGAACAATACCATTAGCGATGAGTCTAGCACACTTTCTCTCTATCAGTTAACCAGGAAAGCTAAACCCCGTATAGATGGGCGACAAAATGGAGACGACATGTCAAACTCGAAACAAATGCTAGTACCGCAATTTTGGCAATTTATAAAAAATTTAAACTAGTAACTAGTTTCTTAAGAGGATGCTTCTCATAAGCTACCTCTTAGAACTGAACACAATCAAAATCAGGTCTTCATCACTGAAGACTCCTCCTAGCAAACTCACGGAGCCAACCGACCCAAACCCCATATAGAAAAGCTTACTGTTCAACGCTTCAACTAACTCAATCAGTCAGTATTCCCTTTCCCCTCGCATGGCTCAATTGCCAATCCCGGCAATTTTTCCAGCAACAATTCCAACTTCCCGGCACGACATCCTTCTCCGATACCAGGCCTACAGCTCTAAAGCTGGAACGAGCCAAAAACTAGGTAAACCAAAAAAAAAAAGGCGCTTTCGAAGAGCAGGTACATGGCCGGAAGGACGTACCGGTCTCGTTGATCTCGACGACGCAGTCGTCGCAGACCTTCTCGAGGAGGCGGAGGAGGGAGATCTCGTGAGGGCGGAGGCCGGGCCAGGTGTGGTCGGAGCGGATGTCCTCGACGATGACGGCGGTGGAGGCGAGGGTGGAGAGGAGCAGCCTCTGCCTCAGGCTCTGGCTCCCTTTCACCCTCTTGTACGTCGTCTTCCCCATCGATTCCTCCTCCTCCTTCGTCCTTCCTCCTCCTCTTCTTCTTCTTCTGGTTCGGTGTTCGGGGTTTTGCAGAGTGCAGCCATGGTTTAGCTTAAAACCCTAAACTGAACTGGAGACCGGTCGAGCCCAAGTAAGCCCGATCGGATTTTGGGCTTGGTCCTCCAATGGATGGCCCAATTCTTAGCTTTCTTTTACTATATAAAAAGAAAGTGGCCGGTTTCGCATGAAATCCCTAAAATACCCTTCTTTTCGAAATATATTACCGTGATGCGTTAAAGTCAATTTTAGGGGTGAGCGCAGTTCCCGGTTCCAAGGGGACCAGTTCCGGTTCCCGGTTCCTTTTTTCTAGGAACCGGGAGTTTCGGTTCCGTTCCGGAACCGGTTTCGGAATCGGAACCAGAACCGTTTTCGGAACCGGTTTCGGCTCCAAAAGAAGAACTGATAATTTTTGGAGCAGCTCGAGTGACTTGATCAATGGCTGCTGTGTAACTGCTTATCAAGAGGTCGCGAGTTAAGCCGGATTTGTTCTCTCCCTTTGCTTTCCAGCGTTCTGTTGTTTATTGGTTGTATAAGCATAAGTGCGGATGAATTTGATCGATATCCTAAGGTCCACGGCATTTTTGGATGGCGAGTGCTGTTCTTCTAAATTGGCACAGGGGTTTATGATTCTTGAGTTTTCAGGGTACATCTCAACCGTCCACATGGTTCTTTGCTCACTAATAGTAATTATCTTTCTCAGTCACGTAAGCCGCATGTACTTATCTGGTGTCACGAACATGCATTAATTTGTATCTTTCTTGGTACATATGCATCTTTGCTCTTGCTTTATCGGATGGATGTCGCTTTCCTGTTTTTCTCTTAAGTTTGGGATGCGTATCTTGACCTTAGATGAGCATCTCCGATGCCTCCTACTGTGTCTGCTCTTTTGGTCGGCCGCAACATATTTTGGGATTTGGGTTTGGCGTGAACTGATTGGGCGGTGAGCTCATGTCTGCACATGCGTTTGTCCGATCAAATTTGGGAAGTAAACCTGCCGTAATCTAAAATTTCGGTTTGGATCATGAGTTCTCTCTTGTTAAGCTAATTAACTGACTGGTTCCCTTAGCTTCGCCATGGTTGTTCCCCTATTGCAATCACAACCATCTTCTTTCGACACTGCAATCTGTAAAGTGACATGCTTGCCGCCAGTTGTTTTTCCTTATGGCTGATTTAACCATGAACTTTGAGTTCTTCAGTTTATTTTCGAGTTTGTGATGTGTTCCATTGGAAGACGTGAGATGTGTCTGCTTAAAATACTGATCGTCATGTGAGCTTTAGAGTCATTGATTTGCTATTCTCTTTGTGGTCATGCTTATTCACAACTTCAAGCATTAGTCATGTGAGCTTTAAAGATTATGGTAAGGATTCTTTCCTGACTGAAGTTTTTTCATGTTTCAGGAAACTATCTGTGTTAAGAGAGAACTTCAGCACCTCCAAGATGAAGTTCTTGAAATTTGACATCCCACTAATGGCTTTGACTGCTACTGCTACTAACTGTGTTTGAGAAGATGTTATTCGGTGCCTTGGCATGTCAAAGGAGACAAAGATTGTGCTCACATCATTCTACCGCTCCAATCTACGTTTTTCTATGAGTTTGTTATTGTTTTTTTTTTTTTTGTTCTAAAGATTAGATTAGGTTTTTTTTTTGTGTTCATAGGGGTATTTAAGTGCTTGAAAACAGAAATATGCACCAGCATGATTTTTGGTAGATTTGCTCCTAATATGAACCTGCTGTTAATAGGTTCTTAACGGACTTACAAAAAGGATTTCCATATTTTGATAAAAACATATGGTTTGAGAAGAAAGATCGGTGACAGCTAGCATCTTGATTGTGCTGAAGATTCCGATAATATGCGCGTATGTTATATTTCAAATTTGAAAAGAAAAAAAAAAAAAAAAAAAGAACCTGTTAGAACCTGGAACCGACCCCGAAACCCGTGATAGGGTAGGTTCCAGTGTTCTTTGCTTCGACGGGTAGGGCCAGGGTTCCAAATTTTTTGGAACCTGTACCCGAGGGTAGGTTCCAGGTTCCAGACGAAACCGAACCGGAACCTGAAACCGCTCACCCCTAGTCAATTTTGCCTTTTTACGTGAAGGTCATTTGCATATTATTTTCCCCTACACGTGCTCTCTCTCCCCAAAACAAAATGCGGGGTGCCCGGGTTGATTCGACTTAGATGCCGAGCACGAGAAGTTACCTTTTAAATCACATCAGCTTAAATCTGAACATCTAAACTTATTTGAGACAGATAGGGAGAAATATTTTCACCTTTGACAAACGAATTGACGATTGAAGTTGATGTTAGGAAGCCAACAACATTCTTCGACGGTGCAAAGATGCAACGATTGAGCCAGAAAGCCGATGGGGGAAGAAGAAAGGAAAAATGAGGGAGGGCTCAGTCTATGTTCGTTTACAACTTAGAATATATTGGAATTAGAGCTGCTTTTTTGTATGTTAAAGGGTAAAACTGGAATTGCAATTATTGCATGAGAATATGATAGGAAAAAAAGAAAAAGAAAAATCATTGAAGCTGAAGGCAGGTTGAGACAAAAAATCCCTTTAAATGCACCGAATTGGACAGATGGGTTTTGCGTTTACTTTTACCAAAAAAGTATGGACTTTTTGTCAAATGTCTTCTTGGCCTTAAAATGCATCGCCAATGCTTAACATTAGTCCATGATCCACCCATTATTGGCAACTTCAAAGGTGAATTATCGACATACCAAGTCAATGGCAATGCTCGCGTAATACAAATTCCAGTCAATTCACGCATGATTAAGTTCCGAAGAGCTCTATTTATATGTGAATTTTATTTCTTCACATGTTGCTCGTGCTATGTATGGCCTGCAGTATGGACTTTTTGTCAAATGCCCTCTTGGCCCTAAAATGCATCGCCAATGCTTAACATTAGTCCACGATCCACCCATTATTGGCGACATCAAAGGTGAATTATCGACATACCAAGTCAATGGCAATGCTTGCGTAATACAAATCCCAATCAATCCACGCATGATTAAGCTCCGAAGAGCTCTATTTATATGTGAATTTTATTTCTTCATATGCTGTTGCTTGTGCTGTGTATGGCCGGCAAAGTGAAGATCTTTCACGTTCTCAAAATGTCAAAATCAATTAGCCAAAAAAAAAAAAAACTTAGGGCTAAAAAAATTGAGAAGTAAAGGAAGTGCTGACCATATTTTTGAATTATCAACATATCGAGTCAATGATAATGCCTATGTAATATAAATGCCAATTAATCTTACACATGATTAAGTTCCGAAGAGCTCAATTTATATGTAAATTTTATTTCTTTTGAGTGTCAGTTGTCATGCCGGACCACTCGTGCTTTGTATGGACGGCAAAGCGAAGGACGGTTCGGGAGAGAATAGAATCTTCCACGTTCTCGAAATGTCAACACCAATTAGCCCCAAAAAAAAAGGAAGCCTCGGGGCTAAAAAAGGAAGTTGGGAAGTGCAGGAGGTGCTGACCATCTTTTTGAATATACTTTTGAACGGGTTTTAGGAGTGAAAAGCCAAAAAAAGAGGGTCACCGAATCCTGCATTATTATTAAATGTCTCTCATTATTATATAATAATCTGATATTTTCTTTAACCGATTCTCTCTGCAATTGACCCGGTCCAAAAGAATCCGTCCGGTTTTGACTCGCCAGTGAAATCTCGAAGCTTTGTGATAAAGCCATCGAACGGATCTAACCGCATTCCTTTCGTTCATCGCTGCACCATCGAATGGGGTTTTTCTTGACAATTTGATCCTCGAGAAACAGAGAATCATCTTTAGAGATTTACCTAAACAATTCGATTTTATAAAACGTCAATGGTTCTTTTTTTTATTTTTCCGCCCACTCTTTCGTCCAGGAAATGAGGAAAAAGTCCGTGATGCTCCTTTCGAAGCTTCCCACAAAGTCAAAACTTCATTAATTCGCCTCGTCTTTGGCAAAAAAGAGGAAAGAAAACTTGAACTTCCTTCGATACAGAAACTTATGGGGAATTAGCAATAGCAAGAGAGATCGTTCCCATTCGGGTTTCGTGGTCTTGGGAAGAGATTTTAAAAGTGTGAAGACAAAAATGAGTAAAAAGTTATCCTCGAAAAGTAAAACTCAAATTTTGATAAGAATACGTAATTGTTTGAGAGTTTTTCAATTTTGATATCGAGCCCTCGTTGAGC
The DNA here is from genome assembly GCA_014182715.1 of Eucalyptus cloeziana. Classification (NCBI taxonomy): domain Eukaryota; kingdom Viridiplantae; phylum Streptophyta; class Magnoliopsida; order Myrtales; family Myrtaceae; genus Eucalyptus; species Eucalyptus cloeziana. Next base: position 47,115,725 of record CM024635.1, on the reverse strand, counting down.
TTCGGCTTAAGTTTGGGATATAAAAAGTACGCCCCAATAGTTACGGATTGTAAAATGATAAATGCGTAATGTTTCGCTACAAAATATAAATGACTCATGATTTTCTATACCTTAAACTTTTAAAACGAATGGTTATGTACTTGACTTAATCTCCTCCTTTTTTTTTTGGTTTGCTTGGCATGCTTAATTTTATCTTGATATATCCGAGTTGCAAGTATCGAATTCAATATCTCATAACCATTTTCGATTATTATGTGGGTTTCTCTTTCTATCAAATACTTGTGCTCAAGGTTGACTTTGATTAACATCCCTCGCTAGCTCATTAACATTGGATTTAAGCAGGAGTAGACCTAGGGAGTTGAGATCGGACTAATCAGATTGCTCTAGTTTAATCATTCTGCCAGTTCGAAGAGACAGCTAAACAAGTATCCATGCACTCGTAAACAAGTACATCCTTGTAGCTGCAACTTGTACTTTCATCCCCGGAGGAAATAAAAAAGTAAGGGTAGAGAGAGAGAGAGAGAGAGAGAGAGAAGATGAAGAAGAAGAAAAGGACAGCAACAAGATCAGCTCTCTATTGCCATTTATGACATTTCCAGCTCCCCAGATATTCCACCGAAGCTGAGTTTTATGTCATTGAAGGAAATGGAAAACGAAGCTTTCTGTAGACTTTCAGTCCGTCTATCGCATTGGAAAAGAATTTTAAAGAGGCTCTGATAACGATGAAAGGAAAACAAGCACCAAAATTTCAACCGCCGTATATGAATCTGTACACATGGCTTGATCATTCTTTTTTTTTTCTCTATTTTCTCAAGAAGATGGCGTTGGAAAAGACGAGACCAAGTGAGGAGGAATGCAGGGAGAGCTCCTCCAAACCCTAGAGTGCCACCTGAGAATGTCCCTCGCCTTCTCCTTCGTCCTCGACCCGCTGTCCACCTGCAACACCAGGCACAGCTTCGACACTGCCCCGACCTGCAACATCTCCTGCAGCACCCGAGCGCTCGCCGAGAACCTCGACACCGATGCCAATATTCTCACCCCGCGGTCGCTCGCCGCATGCGACACCCTCAGCACCTTCTTCGCCACCACCGCAAGCCCCGCCCCATGCGCCACCAGCTCCGCCCTGCCCTCTGCGGACCCGCACAGCAGGTCCAGCACCATCAGGATCAGCTCGCAGGCCCGCTTCGAGTCTGCCGATGCGCTGTTTGTGTCGAGCAGGAGCTCGACGAGGGCCGGGACCGCACCGCCCTCGACCGCCTTGATCCGGTTCCTCCCCCACGGGCAGAGCTCCACCAATAGTTTCAGTGCGGCCTTCGATGCCTGCTGTGAGATCTGGTCCTTGAGCACTCTGACCAGCTCGCCGAAGAATTCGGATCCAACGTTCATCAGTTGGATCGGATCCGCCGCTTCATAGGCTGACTTCAGGATCATCGTCGCGTATGCCCTAGATTGATAGCTTCCGCTTCTGAGCACACGCATCAGCGATCCCGTGAGATCGTCACTGATCATCAGCCTCTTGAGATCCGATCCGGAGACATTCAGATGGCATAGGACGTTGAGCGCCTCATCGCTCGCTCGTGCCAGCTCGGTAACATCGCTCGAATCAATGACCTCGACGAGCGTTGACTCGTCGTTCTTGATGATCGAAGCCAAGAATTCAACGACCCCAGCCGAGACTTGATCCAAGGACTTCTTGTTCCTCGCGCCGTCACCCCCGAGGGCGATGGACCGGAGCCGCTGGAGGCACGCGAGCCTCGCGCGGGGGGACTTCTTGGCGTCGTCGAGGATCTTGACAATGGCCGCCTTGTCGAGGGGCGGCTTCGGGGTGGGGATGCGTTCGAAGGCGTTGAGGGTGCACCAGGCCTGGATAAGGCGGCGGAGGGTGTGGTTCGGGGTGAGGTCGGCGTCGGAGCTCAACGGCTGCTTGGTGACGGGGCAAGTGCTGTTCTTGAACGCGAACAGCCACCGCTCGATGCTCTCCCGGTCGTAGGTTATGCCGGTGGAGGCGGTGACGGGATCTCTCATGAGCTGCAAGGAGATGGGGCACAGGAAATGGATTGGCACATCGACATCGTTACCGTTGCCGCCGTCCTCCATTGATGCGCTCGTGGTCGAAGCACGCATCGGACAGAGAGAGAGGTGATGAAAACGCGATGGCCGCCTCTGGGTTTCTCAAGGACTGCAATAAGGCTTGACCGGTGATAAATGCCTGCTTCTCTCGAGGGCTTGAAGAGTGGGTATCTGACCCAGAACGTGAGCTTTCTCTCTTTATATATATATATATATATTCTTTTATATATATATATTGCAGGCGAAGCAAAAGGTGACGCCCAGTTGTTCGAAACGATAAAGTCAACACACGGAAAAAACAGGGAAGAGAGAGAGAGAGAGAGAGAGGGAATTAATTAGGGACCAATTCCAAGGTTTCGGAAGGAGAAAAGCTCCGACTCGAAGACTTTCTTTTGCGGAACAGCGAGCTGGGGGCAATTAATTGGACGAATCGGGAGGAGCGTCGGCGTTGCTAGCAGTGCTGCGACGACCGTTCTTTAAGCCATTAATATAAGCGCTGGACGAACGATAACTCGAGAGAGGGGAGAGAGATGGAGAGATCTCTCGTGCATCTGCAGATCATCTGCACGTTTTGACTTTCTGCGGGCCTGAATATTGAATGACGGGGGGCCTGTGCGAGAGCGGCAAATTGGCAATGCCCCGTCGCCGACAGCGTCTCATGGGGCTCACGTGTCTTCGCCACCGCATCTCTCTCGCCTGCCGTCTCTTCGAAGGATTAAACTCTTCTTCTCATTTGACACTTCTGACGTCTTTTTTTTATCACCGGGTGCGTAAGTACTCGGATTTAGAGCCGGGCGTTCCCGTTCGCCTTTGTCTCCTCAAGATCTGGGAACTTTTGTGATTCATTGTATCTTTCATCGACGGTCAGAAATTATTTGTAAATTCATCAAACAGATGAATCGGATTGAAAGCAACCTGATTCAAATTGACTTACTTAAACCGTTTTAATTTATCTTCCAAATCTAATTACTCATATCCAATTCGACCCGACCTATATTGCTAAAATACTTCCATATTCAATCAACTCTAAAAAAACTCACACCTAAATTGAGATGAGAGCATGGAGCGGGCGAACATAAGATTGAGTAAGGGTGAAGAAGTAAAATAAAAGTCATAGGAATGAGTTTGGTCTAAGTAAATTGTAAATCCATTTAACATACATATTATTTGGGTTTTACCATTCTAAATTCATTTATGACTCATTTATTGAAAATAACTAATTCATATAATAACTCGGTCAATCAAGTATCAGGTTTAGTCGCTTACTCTTAGAGTCATTTGCTCTTGGAGCATATTCGTCAACTAACAAATTGGTACAAATTTCAATGGATAGGGAGCGATACCATGTTACCTGAATCACTGCTATGCCAGTGGATAGGGAGCGATACCGTGTTACCTGAATCACAGCTATGCCTTGGTTCGTGTATGTCCCCTTCCACGTCAAAAGTTCCTTCGAAAAGGAGGGGAAAAATAAAGCGGAAATCGATGAAATTTTGAATAATTGTATACTTAGATCCGTTCGGCATAGTTGGAGTTGCAATACGATTCGTCGTTGCACCTGCGTCTAGAAACACATATTATAGAGTTGTGGGATAAAAATTTCATAAGAATGGCTCCGAGCGCTTAGAGTGGTCGAATTCCTTGCGAAATCTAAAAAACCCACATTCAAAGCTAGGGTTTTAATGTTAACTGTAGAGAACGTATGGTACAGAGATGGTTTGCGAATTGGAAGACCTTTATAAATTTCACATTTTTCAAGCTTCTGCGATGGTATAAAGAACAGTCTCATCCAAGGACCAGGCCAGTCACATGCAATCGTATTGCTACACGCTGCGGTCTCTGTAGCATTCGGCTTCTCTTTATTTCTTGACGTGGGTACAGCTCTCTGTATGTCACTCTTAATGCGTGAATTCCATTTAAGATTCTCTCTCTCTCTCTCTCTCTCTCTCTCTCGTTGGTTCATGAATGAGGAGCGGTGCCTTCACGTCAAGGACCACGTCATGCAAATTGCAAGGCCATGCCCAATCCTCAAATTCCCCCATTCATCTTTCAAGTTGGGAACGTGACCATTATCCAAATCTCTGCTAAATTCTTTATCTGAAAACTTGGCTTTTGTTCCCTCGACCGTGGCCGCTCAAACTTACACGAACGTTGGGTCCTTGTGCGCCCAAGGTTGCGTTTGGTCCCAAATCATGTACAGAAATGATGTTCATGAAGGTTGCGTTTGGTCCTAAATCATGTACAGAAATCACTCATCTGATGTGACACCGTCCCTCATTCAGTCCATATTGGAAAAGTTTTCGATGGGCGAATAGGAAACATTAGCACCAGGAGATACATATCAACACGAAATATATATCAACTATCAGTGAAAACAATGGGGAAATATTGGGCTCTTTCATAAGGGACCGATCTCTCAGGCAACAACTATTTGTGATCTGGTCGGTTTGATCACAATTACATTGCTTAGTCACGTGACATGAAAGAATCACAAAGTTCTCTTTTCTCTTATGATCTAATAACAATCAACTTGGGAAGAATGGTTCCTTGGACCGACTTGATGAATGACGCTCCGAATCCCAAGGGCCCATATGAGATTGAACAATGGGCATGTTTCCCGGGCGTTGGTTGGGAGGCTTGTCACTATGCTCAATTGCGACCGTGCCCTCACATCGTATTATCAGTCTTTAAATGTTTCAGTCCCCTTATTCGGCTCTAATAATAATGTCTTTTGTCTTCATACGACTTATATCCTTGATTTTAGGAAACAAATTCAAAGAAAACCCAACTACACTCGCCGTGTGCAACCCACCCAGTCCATCATCTCAAGACAACCTACTCAAAAAGGAAGAGATGTTAAGGGTTGACTCATCCTATTTACTCCCAAAAAGAAGGGAGCTTGCTAGCGTGCGATGCGTTGGGTTTGGTTTTAGACCCAACACGGGAGTCGCTGGTTTTACTTTGCGAGGCCAATTAATGTTTTCTTGTGGGGCCTGGTCAAAAATTGCGCTTTTGAGGTCCCCTCCATCCCAAGGAGGTGGCCCAACGCAACGACTTGGATATAATCATTGACCAGTCGAGAAAAGCGCCTGCTCCTTATCTGAGGCCGACCTCCCCTAGACGGGCTTTAACCACGAACATTCCATCGAACAAGGTAGTCCTTGCATCAATCCGTAGATAGCGCAAAAGTATCACTGGCCAGACCCGAGATGGTGCGACCTGCGCGAGGACCCCCGTTCCAGTCCCTTTGCAATTATCTTATGAGGAATGGCGACGGACATTTTTAGCTCACGAAACTTTCCAGAGAATGCCCCCTTTAATGCTTCAGCTTACGCTCAAACTTTCACAACGTCACCACCTGGGAAACATTTGCTGCTCCGTTTCACATTGAACATCACTGTTTTGAGTTAGGGAGTTACGTCGCGTAGAAATCCACACCGCAAGATTCTCACCTCACCGAAACCATCGCAAGGGAGCAAGCCGTACAACTTTCATCAATCGACTCTGAAAACGAACAGGTCGGACGAGATAAAAAAAAAACGGAGCTTCCAAAACGATGCCGACAAAAGCAATTCCTTGTCCTTCACACTAAGTTACATTGTACAAATTACACGAAGCAATACCCATCATATGATACATAAGACTCCCACGGTAACTATAATTATATCTCATCAAGACAACCCAAGTCCTCTTGAACGTTTGTGAAGAAAAAATTATAAGAATAATAATAGGCCTAAACGAGGAAAACCGAAAACAAAACCAAAAAAGAAATTATAAAACTGACGGGGAAGAATATCGCCCCCAATATAAACCCCATGAACAACCAAGACTGTAACTTCTACTCTGTGGCTCAATTTACAGTGTGGCTGGCAGACCCAAACTGCAGCTCCTGGCACATCAAACATACAAAAATCTAATCCTCCGCCTGCGACTCGTCCACGAGCTTGTATTCTCATCTCAATGCACCACCCATCACGGCAAAATTTTAATTCAGCCAAGCCAGAACTTCCCGCCATCGACTGAAAATACAAGTCATGTTCTCAATAATATGGTCATCGTGCTCCAGAAACAGTGGACCACAGCTGGGAGTGCAGGCCAGATTTGAGTATACAATGACAACCTAGAGCATCTGTTGTTAAATCCAAGCAAGAGAACCCCGATCATTTGCGACTTGAGGGCGTCCCCTGGTTGGTGTCGGAGGTCTATTTGCATTAAGCTCCTGTATCTCATCAAGAAACCAACAACCTAGTTAAAACGTGAAACGAGAGAGAGAGAGAGAGATTATGACTAGAACAAAAGCTATAGAGATGGCTGTACCTGCATCCATGTGTCTTCTATGTGGCGTTCAGGTGATGTTTCTGGTGATGAGATGGCTGGTGGCAAAGGATGAATGAGTTTAGGCACGACAACGAGATCTCTTCCCAAAACCAATATTGCCCCCGCATTATTTGCAGTACCTGTTAGCATAGGACACATTATGAACAGGAGGTGAGCTGTTTGGGTCAGCTTATTATCAGCAGAAAAGCACATCTTGACTTCCCCACGGAAACAAAATAGTGTATAAATTCTAAAGAACGTGAAATATTTCTACATGACTTCAGATGACTTAAATATCAAAAGCCGTGGGCTTAAAAATTCAAAGCCTTCACTATCAAACAGAAGTTACATACGCAAAAGAGTTGAAAAAAAAAAGAAAAAGTAAAAATCATTCCATGTGCAGCTTTGGATAGACTAAAAATATCTATTAGGACCATACCGCAGTAATTTGTTGCCGAGAATAGAGTAATTAAATGTCCCTGAGCAAAACGCTCAAAACCATCCATCACACATTCGTGAGCACGCACAATCAACTGCAGATCATTGATGTTGCAGAATTCCATCACTCGATCAGGCTGCAAATAAAGTTCCATTAGGTAATGTGAAAAGATAAAGACTAAACTGACATTACTATCATACAATGAAGCATGATATTCAGCTCAAAGGACAATAAAGCTGCCTGTGATGTAGGGCAACGGACATCTATTAAGGTAACATTAGAAAAATTCCAATAGTGGAGTATTCACCTCCATCTCGTACTAAAAGAGAGATCTATGCATGATGATCAACAAGTTGAGACTCACCCCGAAAGTAACCAACCCTGGACCTCTGGCATTTGGCCTAAGACCCTCTACGCTGTCATTTTCTGTTGGGTCAGACCTGAAGAGAAATGACAAGTTGCAGGTAAATCACAGGACGACAAACCTTGTTTTGACAAGAAAATACAATAGGCAGCCACTTACCATAACAAATCCATGAGAACAATAGACCCAGCCTCCATGGTAATAGGACGTTGGATACTTTCAATCTGCTCCACATGATTTATGGACCGTCCAATTCCACCATGCATGCAAATGATCTTCTTCTCAATTAGGGCAGCTAGAGGAAGCCAATTAAACAGACGATTTATCCGATGCCATGCCCAGATGCCATCTCTCTCACCCTGCCAGCAAGTTAGAAAAATTAATAGCCGCAAGATATTTACTCTATTATGGACAAGAGACAACCTCCAGTGCATAATATCCTGTACCATGCGCTCAATGCACTCAATCCTGAAGCCAAAGAGGGCATTGATATCTGCAGCTTCATGGTTCCCTCGAATTAAATGCACATTACTAGGATATTCAACCTGAGACAATGAACCAAGGGGTGACTCTTGTGCCATTCAGCTAAACGACAATAAAATATAAGTAGGCTATTAGCATGGGCTGGCAATGCATGATACATAATTCTTAAAAAAAAATTAAAAATATAAGAAAAAAGAGAATTCAAAATCTAATTAACTTACATTTTCTCATATCATATTGTTTATATTTGAGTTACTATTTTTCTTCATTTTCATACCAGAATAACTCAGCTCAGTTTTTAGTTTACTTAATGTACTTTGTCATCTGTTTGCATCTTAGTTGATCTTTCTTCTTAAAAAAAGAAATTATTATTTTCATCATTTTATTTAACTTAACTTTATTAAGAAAGATCCGCTTCAATTTTTGTTCTTTCTAAAAACCTTCTGATTTCTTTTTGGGTTCAGAAACCTTCTCTGATTAGTACACTTTATTATAGTAGTTAAAAAGGTCTGACTCCCCATCTTATTTTTCTTCAAAGTGAGGATCAATCTTTTTTTTTTTCTTTTTTTCCCCCCTTGAAAAATATGCCCCGTATTAAATAATTAAAGTGCATTAATAACTTTATGATATTATATAGAAAATGTTAAGGAGATCATCATCTATTCCAAGAAATTACCTTCAAAGCAAGCAGAAGAGTGATGGTTTCCAAACTATGTTGGCCGCGGTCAACATAATCTCCTAAGAAAAGATAATCAATATATCTGCATACATTCACCAACATTTTCTATAAGATATTAACAAGAATTAGTAATTTCCAAAGTCTAAAAATCACGTTGACAAAGAACACCCAGGTGTTAACATGGATTGCATTGGTTAGGAAATGAAGCATTTCTTCCATAGGCACAACTGATAGGCAGAGACACATTGATATTTATAATATTTGGTGCAGTTAAGCCAGCAGGCATGAATAAATAAATAGTTATTCAAGAGGTAGAAGCCAAATAAGATCACTCATACATGAGGGTGCGTCCAAAACTAGGATGCCTACTGCATTGCCCATTCTGAACAATGTTCAATTAACTAGTCTCAGAGAATTTATTGCGAGTGCAACAGGAATACCATTATAGCCAATGCCATGAAATAAAGATGGATTTACAATTTCATATTGCTTTCATGAATATCTTATCATATAGTTCTCACAGGATCACACACTTTCAGCCAGTCAAAAATATTGATAATGAAGCTTAAAAGGGGACTGTAATGTTTAGCCTTCATGGTGACCATGAAGTTAATAACACTTTTCAGACTCTGAGCATAATAAGTACAATCAAGTATTTCATGCATAGATTTAAAGGAGTGTCTGAGCATGGGATAAAAATAGTCAAAGGAACAAGAAAGAATCGAAGGATGAAACCAGAGAATAGACAAACTCATGACATCATTGCAAAGATATCCAGCAGCAAGCATCAGTACAAAGTTGCTCCAAAAGCCACTAATCCCAAGTATTTAGTATCTACATAGACTATTCACAGGCTTGTGCACTGTGTACAATGACAGGTCCCATCATACTTGTAACATAATTTACGTTGGATCAATCTACAAGGATGAAAACTTCAGCAGGCAATGTGCAGTTTGTGGGTAAATTGATGTATATAATGAACTAATCAGAGATCAGACCATACAAAACTTAGGAAGTGACACATTATTTATTTAATAACATCTCTGGATAAAATTTAGACATCCAGCTTCAGAACAGGGATATAATCTATGAAGAAAAACTTACGCAATATCCCCAGCAGTTGAAGGTGCCCCATACTCATCAAAAAGACGCATGAGATCTCCAAATTGGCCATGCAAATCACCAAAAATTTTTATAGGAGCCTTAAGCTGTAACACACTAGGTTCGCTAGAGAATATCTTCTCAGCACTGTCGCAAAGATCAGCAATTTCATTGCAATCTAAGAAAAACTGCCGGCGCACTGGAGGCTTCCATCCACGAGGCTTTAAAAGATGTGCGATGACCTTAATTTGATGCAGCAAGAAAAACGCACGAACTTAGTTCCGAACTTGAATAGCATTCTCAATGAAAACTATAACCATTATCATTTAAACGCATCTGTCCAAAATGGACCATGCACACTGCCTTGAACCTCAGATTAACCAAAGGACAATTTAACCATGGCCACTCAAATGTATCCAAGCAGTCTTCTCCATGCACACTTCACAGGCGCAATTTTCAAAATTGTGCATCTATAAATACAAAAGCAACAGTAATACCAGCTTATATTCATTCAGGAATAGATGACTGAATTGCAAAAGATCATGCCATGATTGGAGATGAAATATCATAGGATCAATGAGACCAAAACATGCAACCCAAAATGCTAAAGCAAGTACCCACGAGAAGATTTTTATTCAACAAGTCTGATGCTGAAGAATTTAAATAAAGTGAAGTACAAATAAGAGGAGTTATCTCATGAAGGCTAGATATGATGACGAGATCAACCTAGTAAGTATAACTAATTGCAGTCATTGCATGGATCACTTCCCTAAAGATGTTTCAAATGTCCATTGACACAAACCTAGTTACTACAACCAATTCACGGATAACTTTGCCACAGCCCATCAAATGTCATACACATTATTATAAGGATCCTCACTACCTTCTTGGGCACATTGTTAATTGACATTTGTCGATCTAGCAACTTTCTTGCTGCAGAAGCACTCTCCGGCGTTCCATAGCTGACCCGCCTGCCTTCATTTTCGAACTGATCTATTGAAAGTTGTCTGACCATGCCACCTAAAGCTCCACCAGTTTCTGCAGCTACAACCACCTGAAATTTATAGAGAAAACAACATAAAGAAACATGCAAATTAATTTCTGAGATAATACACTTATAATAGCCACTGATACAATGAGAAATGGCAGATACTAACAGCTCTATGATGCAGCCGCACTCCAGCTGGGGCAATATTATTTGGTCCAGCAGAATCAGGTATTTTAACAGAAGAAGATAATTGCTTCCCACTGGGAGTAGCCTCTGCACCACGATCCCTATCCGGCGATTCAACTTCTCCATTAACTTGCCGGGCCTTTGCAGCTGCCAAAGTAGCACTAATAGCCTCAGCTTCTGCTGCTGATGCTTTAACCAAGTCTTCAACACCCTTAGCCAGTCTCCTGCAGAGCATCACCAACCATTAGTTCCCTGAATTAATTGAAGAGACAAAAGCAATGTGATTTTTATGTCATGCCACAAAATGGCAGAATGCTACTTTACCGTGATCCCTGAAGCATAGCATTTTCAGTGCTTATGTCAGTATACATGTCACCATTTACAGGGGGAGCAACTGGGTTTCCAAGCACAACTGCACCATCCGGGACTGCCTCAATCATCTGTCTTGTTCTTTCATCAACATAACCATATCTTCCTGTTAGCCGGGGTGATTGAGAATTCGATGAAGCAGCTGCAGCAGCAGCATGTGAAGCTGCGGTAGTCGTTTCTGCGGCAGCCAGATCTTCGGCAACAAGCAGGTCATCCAGCAAGACACCTATCACAATACCACACATCACAATGCTACTGTATGATATATCACTATACAAACTGTGGCAGAAGAACAAATTGCAGTTTCAGATCATGATTTGACAGACTACACCAAGCACCAAACAAGATCTTTACCCAAGAATCCTGTTGAGTACACAAAACTGTTATCTCCCCGAGAGAGAGACAATTGATCAAAATTGAAAAGTGAGTCAAAGGATCTTCAAAGAGACAATGGATACAACTATCTTATTTATCTGCATTCAATGATATGATATCTGCTCAAATTTTGATGCATGTGTAGAATTGTCTATACAACAGACTTGCAGGGATGAGAATTCTCCCCCTCCCAAATACAGGAAGGGAAAACCCATTATCACCTACCAAAGCGGCAGGGGGGCTCCCCTAAGGTCGACTTGCAGAATCTTCAGACTTTCTATCTTCACTTTTACTTAAGAGTAGCATCAACTGTTTCCAATTACATTTCATCTAACATGTGTATCACTAACTCATTCAAAGAACACTTTTCCAAGTCAATGCAAGTAAATGATTCATAATCTGCAATCATACCCTAACACATGCTATACGCCAAAACCAAACCCTAAGATCATTGGTCTCGACTTCCAGAAAACTGTTGTTAGACTACACACATGCAACAGAACATTTACCATGATCCAGGGACAATATAATCTTCAGATTTTTCTATGCTTATAAACCAGAGCATACAAGAGAAGCTAAGAGATACAAACAAACAGTAGACCTCATAATAGGCCTCCAAGACCAACAGTCTGTTAGGCTCATCCGATATATTGGGCTGGGCTTGGACATGATTATGCCCCGTTGGCAGTGAACACCAAGGCCATATGAAAAAATGAAGACAGCCACGCAAGATATCAGCTCAAAGGCCCACTAAGGTCCACTAATTGGGCTTTGATTTCATTATGCTAGGCAGGCTTGGACAAATACTTTTAGGCCCGGCCTTGGGCTCATTCTAGCCAGAAGACATATCATCTAGTTTTGCGCAAGCCAATTGACCCATGAGTCATGACATTATCAAATTGTTATTCCTATAGCATCCCAATTAGTGCAAATAAAGAGCAAAATTAGCAGAAATAACTCAATGTGCAAAATGATCTCTTACCACCACGTAAGCCACCATAAATAAATATTAGATCACCAACAGCGGCAGCTGCATGCCTACACCGCCTCGTCAGCTCAACTGCAGCATCGCCACCAGCTGCGTCAGCACTGTATCTGCCTGTTCTAGGACTAGTAACAACGGACTTGGTATCACACCAAACACCAGCTGCGGTATCCAACACTACAAACACAAGGAAGCAACTAAATAATAAGCATGAGCTGTAAAATGGGAGACACTAAAGATGTAAAACTATATTAACTGAAAATATACAGCAATAACAAAACAGAATAAACTAACCATTGCAGAATATTTTGTAAATGCTAGTAGTCCTCCAATGTTTCATAATGGAAGATTAACTACCATTGAGACAACAGAGAAATGATCCCAAAGTGAATCATATAAGACTTAATTAACTCTTTTGTTGACCTTTTCTCCAGAATGCAAGTCATGTCCACTAAAAAGCAAGTGAATGTCAAACCAAAATAAAGATCTCAGACTGAGCAAGTGAACGACACCATAAGTCATTTTTCTATGACTTACTACAGCCTGAAAAGTTTCATCAAAATAACCTATGTATGTAAATATTCATTTTCATCTCAACCAGGAAAAAACAATCAAACTAAAGCTCCATTTGTTTTGCCAAAAAATGAATGATTTGGAAAATTCTTTCCAAAAACAATCGCTTGTATCCCTTACCAAAAAAAAAAAAAAAATGAACGAAAAATATTTTCATCGTCCATGAGAATATTTAGACAAAAATTGCTGTCCATAATGAAAAGAATTTTCCATTGACTAATTATTGCAAGCGATGCAAACAATTAATTTCAGGAAAATATTTTTTAACTCATTCATTTTCTGCAAAACAAACGAACCCTAAGGGAATTAGATTTGCTGCAAGAAAGCAGCAGCCAAAGAATTGCAAACCTGAGGAAATGCAACTATGTTGCAGGCACTAGAAATGGAAATGCCAAACCACATGCAAATTATCTCTTTCCGCTTTAACTCTAGGATATTATTTGAAGCGTAAATCCTTCGAATGCAAATTTTCAATACCAAAGGCAAGGAATTCTTAAATTAGAGACGCAATAATCAAGTACCAGCCACACTTGACGAGTCCTCTACCATTCGTCCACCGCCAAGTGCACCTCCAGATACATGGAGACGAGCATTAACGAAGACCTAAATTATTGGTCAGATCAAAATGAGAAGCTTTACCCCTAAATTAAGAAAAACATATACAAATGAATGAAAAACCCACCGCTGCATGCTGGTATCTTGGAGATGGGGAGACGCCAGGGGCAATGGCCCATTCCCATCGTCCATCCCTATGTTTGGCGAGTCCATATGCACTTGCCAGGGGCTACAAAAGGAAGAAAAACACCAAAGGAGAAAAAGTCAACTCTATTCCTGAAGATAAATACTAAGCGGACCATTATAGTCATATTAGTTAGTTGAAGCAAGTATTTCAGGCTCTGGTCAGTCAGCATGCTAAAGCAAATGCGAACTAATAAATAGATATACACATCCAGACGCATGTAGAGAGAGAAGGATAGCAAGTCGAAAGAAGGTTGCAAAGAGGAAAGGTTGCAGTTTAAGAGCCCTTCATTAAAGCTGAGAGCTGCGAGATAGTTTGCACTCACCACGCTACTTGCATCCCTCCCTCCACAAAGCAGAAGAAGACCGTCGGAACGTGCACTAGCAGTTGCATACCTAAGCACAAGTACAGAGCCATATCATGCCATAATACAATAAGGATGACAAGACATAAGCAATTAGAGCTCCAACAACAGTTCACAGAAATGAAAATTTACCCAGGAAGTTGCAACCAATAACAGAATAATAAACAAAATGATTTTATAAAGATGGAAACAATCTCTGGTAACAGCAAGAACTAACAGAATGACTGTATTACAAACCGTTTAACTGTAACAACAATTTAAGGGTTTGTAATACCATTGCAACCGAACGCCAGGACAGTGCTTTATCATTGGGACAAACATGTGAAATTGAGAAGTTAAAGAACACACTAATATATTGTCATGATGTGCATACTCAGCTCCACGAGGGAAAAAGGAATCAAGAATATACAGGCAAATGAGGATAATTTATTGCCATAATATGCACATGTGGATAATCCATGCAAATGAGAGTGGGTGAGGAGGGGGGAGCAGAAGGATTGAGCATATGTACATGCAAGGAGGTGGTCCCTCGCCTTCTGGTTCTAACTTCCTCCATTCATAGGGTTTGGCAGCAGTATCCAGGGCCCATACATCAGCCAAAGGCCGCTTTCCTGGCAAAGGAAAAACCAAAAAACCACCGCAATGTTATTTGAATGCACAGAAACATATAAGTAACTGACCTATGCCAAAGGACATAACTGCCATCCAATAAAAGGACTTACCGTCATTTCCACCAATTGCCATGAGATATCTTTGCCCCACCAGGGCCATAACATGTCCATACCGTGGCCCTGGGCCAGGACCTTGAACAACAACTCTGGATAGAACCAACAGCTACATAAGGGGATGACGTATATCAGAAAAAGAAATTTCGTAAATGAAAGCACTCTGCATCCAACCTATGCCATCTTGGTCTTTGCTGCGTAAGATCGAGAACATGAAGATCCTCAGCAGACAAGCCAGCAGGACCAATTCCACCCTGTGTTCAATGAAACACTTCAATTTGAGAATTCCAAAACGATAAATTGTTAGTGTCAATTCCTATGGCACTAGGTTATGACAAACGATTTCAAAGATATTAGGAGCCTGTTATTGCATCAATCGAATCCTTTCATATGAGAGAATTGCTTTCTTTTTGGCAGGGTCAAAATCAAAACATAGTTTTCACTATCCATGCTATCCTCATAAGAGGCCTAATTAGAATGCACTTGAATGGCGAATTTCTCTGTTTAACTTTGCTGAACCTAAGGCACTGATTGATAACGTGCTAGTGAACTAGAGAAAATTATGAAGTGGAAGAAAAAAGGTTAATAATTCTTCATCGTCCAAGCGGAAGAAGCATAAAGGTCTTTCGCCTAAAAAGTAGAGCAGGGTTGAGGGTGGCAAACACATCACATTTCCTCTGAGAAGACTAAAATGAATGGGTTGTACTCTATAAACGGCACTTTGCAGCACAAACAGCGTTCTCTTGAAGCAAGTCCTTAGACTTCTAAATGCAACTCAGCGGACAAAAGATTTGACAAAAACATATATCAAGCAGAGATTTCGTCAACATTAAGGAAGACAAATGAACTTCAAGGGATGAATCATATGCTAACCTGAATGACAACCATGGTTCCCACGGCACAAGCCACATGGGCTGCCCTTGGTGTGGGTGGTTCTCCAAATGGAGTAATCCTGCAAAATAGCATCAAGTAAGCACTAAAAACTTGAAAAATAGAAATCCCAGAGTATGTTAAGAAGATATTATCCCATGGGTTTACCTAGACCATTTATTTGTCAAGACATCATAACAGTGCACATCAGCAGTGGCACCAGCAAGTCCTGCAACCCACCCAGAAATGGTCATTACATTTCACAGCACAAACATTTCTACGAAATTGGATTAAGAAACTTCTCACGAATAACTGTCTCACCCATAAGACGCTATAGCATATTGCTTACCAATGCATTAATAGACAATATAACTTAACCATGAAATTACAAGAGTATTAGCATGCAGGTCCTCAGTTTCACATGGTTTCTTTTTTCGACTATAACCAATAAGGACTCCACAAAAATCACTTGTCCCTATACAGAACAAAAAGGTCGTGCACATTTCTTTCCATAACTAATCAAACATAGGCATCTCAAGAGTCACAAGTAACATTACCACAAAGCACTTTTATATAAGCGCATGAACACAGGTGGCGATATGAAGAAACTAAAGGAAGTTAACAAAAAGAATGGAGATGTGACATGAGGTTCTTGGATCCTAAGAAAAATGGAACGACTCTGCGCAAGTATGTCGTGGAGAGCTCAGAATACAGTAACACATCGACTGCTGTATTACGACATGAGATGAGTTGCATATGATACTCAGTCATAACTAATCTGAAGAAAGAAAAAAAAAGTCCCAGGCACATAGAACATGAGGATTTAGCATTGGCGATGATTTCCAAAAAAAACCAAATAAAGTCAAAATGCCAATGCTCGAGCCTGATACTTCGATACAAACACAACGAAAACTTTCACTCATGCCCGCGAAGGCAAGCAAAACTAATTAACTTTCATCAAACGCTAAACTAGAGTTCGAACGCAAATAAATATGGCATCCATACGCCAACAAGCTCATCGCTTCCCGCAGCCAGGAGGCAATCTCAACACTAGATCAAACAGGCGAAAGAGATGCGACAAAAGCCACACAGAAAGTCACAGCATACTGATTCCGGCGTTCCCAGCTGACGACGGAGCTCCTGAAGCCGCAGAATTGCCCTCGAGAGCAGTTGCGCCGCCGAACAGAATCAGCCTCGGCCCAATGTAACCGGGAGTCCCCTCCTCCCCGACCGCGGCCACCGCGGTTAACGTGTGCCCACACCTCGGCCCGGGGCCGTCCTCCTTCTTCTCCAATATCGCGTTCACCACCGAGTACGTCGGGGCCGGCCTCGGCCCGACCACGGGGCTCTGCTGCACGGCCGCCTGCTGCTGCGACGCCGGAGGCTGCGGGGGCGCCGCCGCGGCCGCCGCCGGGGATCCGCCCCCGGCCGGAGGCTGCTCGGCGGGCGGAGGGGACGGGCCGTTGTTGTGGTTCTGGACCGCCGGATCGTGATCGGCATCGGTCACCATCGAGGAATCGACCTCCATCGGATTCGGCAGACCCTTCGGATTCCAAGCCCTAGCTTCGAGATCGGAACTCACCGGCTCCCCGAATTGGAGCTCCCGATCGACATTCCCCAATCGGCTCCACCAATCCAAAAAAAAAAAAGCCAAACCAAACCCTAAGCAACTCCTCGTCGGGAGGCCGATGCAGAATCCGATGAGAGCGTCGGGGCTGTGGGAAAAAAAACTTTTCCGGGAAAAAGGAAAAGAAAGAAAATGAGGAAGTGGAGAGAGAGAAAATCGCCGGTCCTTAGGTTTTAGGATTCTAATTCCCTCTCCCTCTCTCTCTTCTTTCTCTCTCTAGAGAACCTCGAGGCAAGACGAGGAATAAAACCGGGACGGAGACGATCGCGAAGAAGAGAAAGAGAAGACCCCCCCACTCCCCGTCCGAAAACACACACCCAAATCACTTTCTCTCTCTTCGGAAAATGAAAATGCGCTGCGTTTTTTAATTATCCCCATTTTCCCCTCTCTCTCTCTAACTGAAAAAACCCACAGTAGTTAGTCGATACAGACTACAGTGATGCGCATCATTGACATAATTAAATAATCTTCTGATTTTTCGAAAGTCCGCCTTGTTTTTTCCCGAATTTCTTTAAAAAAAATTAATATTCAAACGCCGCGTTTTTCTCTCTTCGGTCTTCTCTCTCTCTCTCTCTCTTCGCGCGGTCAGTGATTGGCGCACGCTGGGCGTCGTCCTCGTCAGTCCAGAGTGGCAAAGCGCTGCAAAATTTAGGTCGGGCCGAACCGGTCGACGGTCGACGGTCGACGAGCGTACGGAAACCGGGCCGGCGGCGCTTGGCCGGACGAACCGGGGCGCTTAACGGTAACGGTATCCACCGGCTCCTACTTGCGTGGGGCCGATAGCCTCCGGGAGGGAGGTCGCGTGAGCCACGCTCGGGCGGGCGGGGGTGTGGCGCACGCGCGGGGTGGGGTGGGCCCCGCCCGTGCTGGGTGGGGATGTTGGTTCCCATTTGGAAATGCGTCAACCGCTAGGAGGACTCGATTTTTTTTTTCCGCGCTCCTATCCTGGGGTGACGATTTTGATGAGATGATTAGCGGCTAACTTATTGCTCCCCCGATGGGATCGGGTGATTAAGACAGGCTTAAATTGGCAAGTTAGGAGATATTTTATCTCGCTTTCTATTTTCAATAATTACCTCTTACGATTATTAAGATTACAATTTATCGAAAAAGAAATAATTGTTTTTTTCAATGTACAAATCACCATTTTATCTCGGCAATCTTGCTTTTCACGAGCATCAATATTATTTTGGTGGCTAAAATAAATTTATCTTTTTAACTATTCCTTTTACGTACAGTATTTCTTTTCTTGGTTTTTAGAGCAACACCACTATGTAAATTCAGCAAAATTAGTTGATTATATCGTTTTGGAAGTGATAACGAATAATTCTAGGTCTATTGAAGATTTTTTTTTTTTTTTATAGCTGGTGATGTAGCAAGCTATAAACAACTAACAATTAACCAAAGTGAGTTGTATTTAATGATCAGTAAGTGTTTCTCATATTGAGGGTAATGAAAGGCAATAGGGTATTAATCATGCAAGTAAATCCAATGTTTCAAAGAGACTAACATTTTTATAAGCTCGTCAATGCATTGCCAACCTAATTTTGAAAAAGGCGACTTATAATCAATTACCCACAATTATTGAATCGAATTGAGTTATTCTTCGAATCTAAATGTAGATTTAAGCTTCGATTGGAACTGCAATTGTGGAAATTTGTCACGTTGTCCGTGAACTTGAGTTACGTGAGATCAAACAAACTTCATCTCATAAGCACATTGCAAGATTCGCTTAGTCAAACAATCCATCAACAATGGATTAGATTGGATTTACATGGTCGAAAAGTCGGATTAATCAATATTTATGTGGTACAATTTTAGTGATTCATATCCAATTAATTTCAACCTAGTCTATGTTCGACTCAAACTAGGATAAGATTCTGAGCAAAATTTCTCCTTAATTATGGAAATTAGTTAGCATATTAAAAGATAACCAATTAAAAACAACTCAAAATGAGAATTGACATAAAACAAATTATCGAAAATTTTGATGAATCTAGCTAGTTGAACGCATCGCTTGTTATTTCTCCTAATCGTAAAAAACTTGATCTAATTTAGTAGATGGATTATGCATGAGGAGATACATATAATGCAAACTTCTACTCCGTAAGCACGGAAAGATCGGAAAATACTAAAAAAAAAAAAAAAAAAAAAGTTCTAACCCTTTAAATTTTGTAATAAGGAAAAATAAGGAAATGTATATTAAATACTGACAATGGTTTCTAAAATGTCATCATCAGCGAAGCCGCTGACGTTGCACCTAAGGACTTGCCACAATCTCGGTGGCTCGTCCATGGTCTTCAGGATCTCGGCCTCATAATCGAATCCTGCAACCATGGACGAGCCACCGCTGTTACATCTAGAAACAGGCTTGGGCTCGACGGCGGAACAAAGAACGGGGTTTAGCTCGACGCAGGTGTTCATGGTCGAGTCTCAGCTTGGCAGCTCGGGCACACCGAATGTGCAGGCATTCTCTTTTGTTTATGTGTAGAAGGAGAAAAACATTCGATTTTCCCTTTATAATTGACATGGATCGCAGATGAGTATGATACGGATTTATTAAAATTTATATGTAACCGAGCTTTGTTATTCTAAACTCATAATTATCTAACTTTTAAAATCTTAACCAATCGTATCCAATTCAGCCTACTAAATGAGAGCTAAAAAGCGGTTCGGGTCTTCGACCAATTTCGGCGCCTCCAATTCCAAGCCCCGAAAACAAGCTCAGCGTATTCAACAAGAGCATCACCAAATCCTCCATCCCCATCTAAACAGGCTACGCAACAGCACATGATGGGACAATGTGAAATCGTTCATGGGCATGGTGGGCTCTCGAGACACGTGGCATCATGCAGCGCGAGCACGGCCACTTTCGATTTTGGTACTTCGACCCTGGCCTAGATAAAGAAACTTAGGTGGACAAGTTTTCATTATTCAAACACTTCATGATAGGTAGAGAATCTCAGCATGGGCCTCAAAAAAATAAAAGACGATCCGGAGCAAAAAGCATTGTTCTCGTTTTGCTGCGCTCTTGAATGCCCTTCTTTTATTTATTTTCTCTTTATATTTAAAAAGAAGACTTTCAAATAAAAGCTTGAAATATTATCAATATTTCAAATAAGAATTTGAAGTGAATATTATCTTAAATAAAAACCTAAAATGTTATTTTTTTCTCAAATAATGATTTGAAATATACATTATTTCTAATAAAAGATGTATCAGTTTCAAAGAAAGATTTGATCTTACCGACAGATAAAGAGCATTTTCATCCTTTTGCTTTTTTTCCGCTCAGGTCTGGGCAAGCCCTTTGGTTAGCAGAGGTTGCTGGCCCTTGCCCAAGCCCTGAACACCCCACCAAAAATGTGGTAGTTTTTTTTTAATTTAATTTGTGTTTTCTTTTTAAGTCTTAGATTTTTTTTTCATTTTTAGTTTGTCTTTTTTATGCAAAAAAAAAAAAAAAAAGGAAAAAAGGAAAAAACAAAGAAATGAGGGAAGAAAATAAGAAAAAGCAAAAGGATGAAAATTTCCTCAACGAGAAGAAAATAAGGGAAGAAAAAAAAGCAAAGGGATGAAAATGTCCTTAATCAATAAGTGAAGTTGAGTCATTCTTTGACAAAGTCTACTTCATTTCCTTATTTAAGAAAGTGGTAACATTCAAAATCCTTATTTAAGACAGGTAAAGTAAGGACACCGCAGATCCTTATTTAGATTTTGTCTTGAAAAAATGAATAATTTATTCTGGAATTGAAGCAGCAGCAATTCAAACGAAACTCCCATGATCATGGGGTAGAATTTCCCAACACGTGTAGCTCGAGCTGGGCATGACTATTGACCCGGCAGATCTTATTTGACTTGCGACCCGCGAGAAGTATCTTCTTTTCGAGTCGGTTCAAAAAGGATTTCTATTCCTCGTTCTTTGATCAGAGACAGAGCGAAGGGGCTTCCGCTTCGGTCGATATTACAAAATAACTCAATTTCCTATGAAAATTCCACAGGTCATAAGCCTTCTAGTAATTCAAGATCAATAAAGTGGGATTTGCCTCGTCGCATACGAGCATGTTTGTTTGTGTTATTTGTTTTAGTTTATGAACAGTTTTTTTTTTTTTTTGTTTAAAAAAAAAGCAAGTAAACGCGTTTGTTTGCGTTTTTATTCAAAACCTTTTTTTTTTTGTTAGGGAATAAAAAAAAAAAAAAAAAAAAAAAAAAAAGTTGTTTTTTGTTTAACAAAACAAAGAACAACTTTTCTCTCTTTTCTTTTCTTTTTTTTTTTTTTTCTTCTTTTCTTCTTCTTCTTGCTTTGGCCGATCGCCAATGAGGACTCGGCGGCCTCGCCCAGCCGACCGGCCAAAAAGAAAAAAAAAAAAATATTAAAAAATTAAAAGAAAAAAAAACATAAATTTATCAAACATGTTTATATCTTTTTTTTATTCTATGAACAATTTTACCAAACGCGTTGTTTTGTTAAAAACCGATTAGGAAGAAATAGTTTTTTCCATTTCTATTCCCTAGAATAAAAAAAGAACAGAAATACAAACAAACGCACCCTACGTAACTGGAGACAATTTCATCGAATAGTTCGTGTTGTTAAGTTGCTAGCCAATTACCTAGATATGACATACAATTCCAACGACAATTTTCCACAACCAGACATGCTCTCACCCAGGTGAGTCTTCCCTTACCCCATGGTAAATTGCTAGATATGGTCAATTGCTACTCTTGACCTTCATTACATCCTCAGAACTCGAGACTCAGCTAGATGTAGTTGTTTCGATGTTTTGAATTAATACCCATATTACCCTCGTTTCGATGGGTTCAACTGCCAAATTTTGAGAAATTAAAGTGGTGAGAAAAGTTTTGAGATTCGATTATTTGTCATGGAGAGTGAATTTGGGAATTAAATTTAATTCAACTCGATTAACCGTTCTTAGGTGACGTAATCAAATCGACCTTCCAAATGGACTAAGATAAACTTCTCGACGCAGGCTTGATTAGAGCGTACAGTGTCTAAATCTTCTTATATGTATAATTGTGTACTCAAGCTAGCATTGCACATGTGATTATTCCTTTCCCTCCTTAAAAACCAGTCAGCTTTTCTTCTTTTCGTTTTCCTGCTGCTCAACAACAAGGAATTAGCACTTTACCCAAAAAAACAATAAGGAATTAGCTTGACCCAAAAAAAAAAAAAAACGATAAGGAATTAGAAAAGGGCCTCCCAACTCTCCACCAAAACAGAGTTGCTTGATAGTACCAAGGTTATTTAACATTTTTTCGCTCGAAAAATGTCAATTTTTCACGAAATCAGAATGCATTTTGTTTCGCACCATCAACAAGAAACCGTGCCGGCTCCGTTTCAAACAAACGTGACGTCGTAAATACAAGAAGAAGAAGAAGGAAAATGTCTCTTCCTCCTCTAGGAACCGGGGAATTTAGAATGGGCTTTTTGGCCCGGCCCATTTGTATGCTCAATGAGCTCCAAAGCTCACGGCCCACTGATCTGTTGTGCCATTCGTCTGAGCCACAATTGCTTCACGATTCGGCAGAAGGGAGGCCAGCGGAACTCTGCGTGTCTAAGAGGCGAAGAGCGCATCGCATCTCAAATTCACTTATCTAATGATTGCTACATTTCGTTTCGCACTCATGAGAGGTTTTGAAAATCGAGTCATTCGATACTCCGCTGTACGGCCTTTTTAAGACGGTAGATCTAATTGGGAACGTCCTATGCGAAGTGTCAATTTGGAAGAGATAGCAACGTGCATTGGTCCCGGTCCGGCTTCTCGAGAAAATTGGTATGGTTCCCAACTCTAAAATTTTGGTATATGGAATAATCTGTCTAAATCACGGCCTTGGAAATGATCTGTATAGATTAGACTGAACCGATCGAGAGTGTGCATATATATATGCAACTTGTCGAACTCAATTAGACTTATTTTAGTCATCTTGACTCATTTTCAGACAACGAAACTATAATGATCAATATGCAATCCAACGCATGTTACTAAAACACTTATATATTTAACCCAATCTATAGAAATTGATTCCCTGACTAATGTGAAAGCATGAAGTAAGAGAGCATGAGGTCCGGTGATACCGAGAAAAAATTGTGAACTCATTTAACATTCATATTAAACTCATCATGACAAAAAATAATCCCCTTATATATGGATTAAGAAATGGGATCATCATTGATAGTATATATTACAGTGGAAACCTTAAAAACAAAGAATGAAGATAACTTGTTTATAGCATAAACCATAAAAATAATAATAACAATAACATCACCAGTCCCTATGTCAACCCATGACTATATTGGGATCGGTCTGTTGTGGATAGTTGGTTCCTGGTCCCAAAATATGGAATCAAGAATAATTGGTGCAAATCTCATCAATTGGATTAAATCAGCAAAATTAGCATGGGATATGTATATATGTTTATTTCTTTTATAGCAAAAATCCTAAAAAACAATCGAAGCCAAAGCATTTATAATATAACCATAGATTAATAATCATAACAATAACACTATCGATTTCCTTATTGTCCCGAGAACCAATAAGTATTGGTCAATTAGGTCCTGTACAGTTTCAAGATAAAAAGAATTGGTCTTGACTTGTCTGTTCTAATTCTTAATTTCAAGGTGGAAATTGACCTATAAAGAAACTCGCCCCCGAGGGTCATCAATTTAATTTTCTTTGAAGAAAAGGGGGAAAAATATGCGACTTTTTTTCTTCTCCTCAACTCTGGATTTCATGTCCGGAGGTGTGTTGATATTATGCACAAGCAAAGGAAGAAGAAAGAAAGAAGGATTAAAATCATTAAAAATGTAAAAAAAATTAATATACTTATAACACATTTACTTTAAAGATAATTTTCGTCTAAGAGTAAATCTCAAATTAATATTTTTAAATACATTTATCTTGAATTAATTTTCATTTCGTAAAAAAATCTTAAACTAGTATCATTGACCCAAATCCACCTCCACTAAAACACACGTATCAAATTCACTGGGATTTTCCATATTGGATTTGTTATTCTTTTTGTTTGATCTATTTTGCAGTTATTTTCCGTGCATGTTGCATTGTAAATAGGATAATGGACGGAATGTTGTTGAAGGGTAGATTTGAATCAGGGAAATCAATTTAGATTTTTTTTTTTTCACGAGACAAGGATTGATTTTTTGCCGAGAGAAAAGTGTCGTGGAGATACTAGTTTGAAATAATTTAGAATAAACGTGTTATGAGTCATGACCAAACCGATTTGGACTTTTTATATTGAATCAATTGAAGAAAAAAAATATAGGGATAATGAAAAAAACGGGGTGTAGAAGTGGACGGGCTTGATGTGGAAGATCAGGATTTGCGCGACAGTTGTCACAGCAAGACATGGAGAGGACCATCCTGCATCTTTGACCATCGTTTTCCGCCATCTCAATTCATCTCCACCGCCCGATCACTCTCACCTCTCAGATTTTACGAAATTTCCCCCAATTTTCCCGCTCGATTTTTTCATTTTTTTATTATTAATCCTCGCTACGCGACAAAGAGGTGGGGTGGGGCCCGCTTTCGACGGTGATCCTGTCCTCCTCGCCTCGGCACTGGCAAAAACCCCACAAGTGCGCGCGCATTCCGAGGCGGGGTTCCCCTTCCCGGGCCCCACCCCAGCCCAACCGAGCTGAGTCACCGAGCGAGCGAGTCAGCGAGAGAGAGAGAGAGAGAGAGAGGGGTTGGCTCGCCCACCGACGCGACTTCGCAACGCTATAATGATGTCGTACGTGCCAGGTCTGTCCGAGCAAAGGACAATAATACGTCACATCCGACCAAAAAAAAAAGGCGCAAAAAAGAAAGGCGCAATTGTACGTCACATCGGACGCGCTCTTTACTCGGCACCGCGTGGAATTTATTCACCAAAAGGCCAAATATGACGTCATCGGGCGCAGACACCTAGTCGTCGCCTAGCGACTCGGGGGAGCCGATCCCAGCCGTTCCCGTGGAGAACTCACCAGATCGAACGGTTGCGGTCGGTGCCCCCAGGTCCACGAGAAGTGAAGACCCTCGAGAATTTACCCATGGAGCCCCGCGGGTGCTGAAATTTTCCTGACCCGACATGGACATATTAATTAAAGTCAAAATTCATGTTGGATCCGATCCCAGGTAAAGAGACGACAGAAATAGTTTTTTGATGAAACTTTTTTAATCCCGTAAAACATTCACATTAATTTTTTTTAATAACACAGAGTTCTAAACTTGATCCTCATGACACATTTAATATTTATTAAGATTTCATCGATAAGCACCATTAAACATTTGAGGCCGCTATTGACCTGGCATTAATTTATACTTTTCAAGGACAATGTGAGCTGGAGTGGCGTCGCAAATGTCACATCAGCAAAGAAAAACTTATAAAGATAAAAAAAATCAAACCAGAGGAGAGAGATTGCAGATGGTCGGAGGAGCCACCGTCCGTTCCCACCTCGCCGGAAGCGGAGCTCGGCCTAGATGGCCGGAGCTCTAGCTTTACTCAGATCCGCAACTCGGCCGATCCTGCCCAACGCCAAGATCTCGTCCATTGAGAAATCACGCTCCAGATTTCCCACCCACCCCCCCCAACTCCCCACGTCTTGAAATAATTAAAAGAAAAAAGCAAAGAAAAGACAAAAGGAGCACAGAACACCGCCCGAAAAGTCAAAGGTGTTGAAGGAGTGAAGAGAGAGAGAGCAAAACATTCGCGCCTCCTTCGTCCAAGAAAGCGGGCCAATGAAAAGAAACCCGTGTCCAGCATTATTATGGGGGATTAAACAAAGGAGGAGAAGGACAGAGCAAAGCCTCCACCGACAGGAGACGTTCCTTCCTCTTTCCACCGTCGCACATCATCTCCAAATAAACAAAAACGCAGAAGTCAAGGGAGAAAAACGAGCCCCCCTCTAGAAGCAAAGAGCTCCCCCCTCACAAAGCTTACGGCATTGATGTTGCCACCAAGCGACGTCGCGACCAGCATGTCGCACGGCTAAATTCTCCAAGACCGGTGCATCTACCGGTCTTTAAGTTCCACGGCCACCAACTGGCGACCACAAATCACAACCTCGGCCGCAAATTTAATTACTCTAAACCCAGGAAAGAAAAGAAAAAACCCGAGAAAGATGACGAATATCACGGCGGGTATCTGAGCACCCCGTTAAACATACTCTAGATGCAGAAATAAAAATCCCTTTCCCAGTCTTAAAACACCGCACTTGCTAATAAAATTATAAATCGAATGCGAAAGCGAGAATGCACCAACCTAGACTCCTCCCACATGGAGATACGACGTTCTTTTAGTCCTACTCTAGGAAGACTAGCCAACAAACTACCGCATTATTCAAAACACCTGATGCAAGACACCGCAACCTATAAGAAAGCTTGCTACGACCAACCTCCAATGGAACCTGTCGGGCTAGTACCTCCGAAGGGCAAACACATCAAAGAGGAGAGAGAGAGAGAGAACTGGAATCAGGAATAACTTTAGGGAGAAGATTTATCCAACAGCAGAAGGAAAGCACCAGGCAACAAAAAAGCTTCGGGGAGTGGCCCTTTTCACCTTTTGCACTCTAAAGCCCCATCGGTTCTTGGCTTTTTTCTCTTCCCAATTTCCCATTACACCATCTTTCTTGCTCACCTCTCATCTTGAATGAGTAAAGAGAGTACAGGGAGGATTATTCTTCCCCCATACGCTATGTACAAAAAAGGGAGGTAATTTACCTCTAAAGAGCCTAATTACAATACTGGCATACCATGGCAGTTGTCGTCATAAAATTCTTTTTTTGCACTCTCTAAACTCTAATAGAAGTACCTGCTCGGACGTCTTAAATCCGATAATCTACATTTTTGTCTCTTCAATGCGAGAAGCTCAAGTTGGAGCACGCAGGCAGGCTTTCTCGGTCGTGGGCACGTTGATGCCGCTTCAAACCATTTTTCCCCATGCATTTTCTCCAACATTGTTCTCGCAGCCTTTGGGGCACAAAATTCTTCCCCTGATCTTTGTAAACCTGTTTAAGACATTTAATCGGGATATTTACTTTAAAATGCAACAGAAGGACCAAGCCATAGGGAAATACATACCGGACAGCAGATCATAAAGAAGTGAGAACATCGAACGGAATACGCTCCCACAGCAAAAGATTAGACAGCATTATTAGCATTATACTTGGGATATGGTGTTTAAACATCTTCGGCATCTGCCAGACTATTATGTACCCCCAAAAAAAGCTACCACCCACACTGAATCATTATACAATTTAACAAGCTCATGTTTATTTTCAACCCATTTGTCAAAATTTACGGAATGCATTCTCCTGCGGATGCTCTCTTGCTCGAATCTAACACCAGTTGCCCACACAAGAAGGCCTGCAAATACGGTTTAAACCTCTGAAGAAGAGGAAAGAGACACAGCAGAAAAAGCTTCGACGGAGGATTTTCAAATAAGAGAAAAGATTGATCTATCAAACTCTATCCCCATGACAGCTGTTAGGCCCCATCTTACAAAGGGCAATTTCTAGCAAATAATGCACCATCATAAATGATTTACCTTCGGTGGTGCACTGCACATTCTGGCAATTGGACAACTACTTGCAAAAGATGCATCTAAGTAATGAGCACCAGCTAAGAAAAAGGGGAAGAGATCATCCGATCATAAGTCCAAAAATTATTTAGAAAAAAAAAAGGATCATCCGACCTAAAATTTACGCCAGACAGCTTCTAATCAAACGAATCCTGCCAAAAAGCAAACAACCAACAAATGCCGATTGACCAGGCCAAGTATCGCCAAAAGATCCAAACTTTCCAGGGTTAGCTAAAACCACCCATCACCTATTTAAGAAAAAGCACCAACAACCGAGTCAACGACAGGACTCGCTGAGTTGAACCCAACCCGCCAAACCCCCGACTCGGCTCAACTCGCAGCAGACTCGGTAAAGACATCGATCGGAAAAGAAGAACGAAAAGTTCTAAACTTGGATCGGTTCTTACTCACTCACCTGAGCAGCAAAAGAGATCAGTCGCGGAAAATGACCTTGTCGGCGATGCTCATCAACGGCTCCAAGCAATCCGGCGAGAACTTCCTCGCGAAAAGGTACGACTCCGAGTAATTGGACGAGCGGAGCCGGTGGATCAGGTCGGGAGAGACCTCCGGGGGCCGGTAGGTGTAGGGGTGCCCATTGACGGTGCCCGTCCAATTGACCCGGGTCAGCGTGTAATGCGTGCAGCCGCCCGGGTCTTCCATGGACAGGAGGGTCGGGAAGTAATGCTCCTCGGGATAGCACGAGTTCTCCTGGTAGCAGGGCAGCCGGAACTTCTTCCAGAGCTTGCGGTCCCTCACCACTGCCCGGGCGTGGCGGCGCGTGAGGACGAAGAACTGGGATCCGACCCGGAACTGCTCGAATGGGACCTCGGGGAGCATCGCGTACCGCCCCCGGGCCGTGTACCGCTTCC
This sequence comes from Eucalyptus cloeziana, assembly GCA_014182715.1. Taxonomy (NCBI): domain Eukaryota; kingdom Viridiplantae; phylum Streptophyta; class Magnoliopsida; order Myrtales; family Myrtaceae; genus Eucalyptus; species Eucalyptus cloeziana. The sequence continues at coordinate 47,087,015 of CM024635.1, read as the reverse complement.
AGAGGCTCTTGGACCGGGAGAGGATCTCGATGTAGCTGCGGAAGCGGAGGAGGACGCCGTGGCTGCCGGAGGCATCGGGGTCGGTGAGGTCGAAGCGGGGGGACTCGAAGAGGGACCGGTAGACGTAGGCCAAGGAGTGGAGCGGGACGCAGTACTGGGAGACGAGGGCGAAGTAGGTGTTGGCGGGGTCGTCGAGGATGGCGGTGGCGAGGAGGCGGCGGGTGGCGGAGATGAGCGTCGGGGAGGCGCGGGCGGTGCGCTTGGCGGCGATGAAGCGGCCGGCGAAGACGCCGTCGGCGGGGGCGGAGACGTTGGAGGAGGGGTCGGCGTGGACGTAGACGTTGAAGAGGCGGCGGTGGCGCGGGGACCCGGAGAAGAAGCGCTGCCAGAGCGGGGCGAAGTGGAGCGGGGTGTTGGTGAGGAAGAGGAAGGCGATCTTGGGGCGGCGGGAGGCGGAGGAGAGGCGGGAGGGGGAGGTCGGGGGAGGAGGCGCGGCGGAGGAGGGAGAGGTCGTCGCTCTCGTCGGAGGGGGAGATGGGGAGGGGGAGCGGCGGCGCGGGGCCGAGGAGGCGGGGCCCGAGGAAGAAGAGGAGGGAGAGGGAGAGGAGGAGGGTGAGGGAGAGAATGTATGGAGATCTGTACATTTAGAAGATCCCGATCAATGCCGAACGAGATGCAGATGATGACGACGAGGACGACGGCGGCGGCGACGATGAAGAGGAATCGCAGGAGGAGATCCAAGATCGGTGGGGGTTAGGGTTTGGATTTGGATTTGGAGTTGGAAGGGCATGGGGTATAGAGATAGAGAGAGAGAGAGAAGAGAGGTTTTGGTGGGGGTGAAGATGGAGATGATGGAGATGGAGGGAGAAGATGGAGGGGAGTGATGGCAATGGAGGTTGAGGGGTTGAGGGGTGGGTATAGAGGGCCCTTCTTTACTTTTTCTCTCTCTCTGACGGCGTGACGGAAGGGGGCGATTCGGTTCTTTTACTTTCTTTTCTTGGACTCTTCTTCTTATTTCTTTTGCTTTGTTACTGCTCAGAATTCTCCCCCACTTTCTGTAAAAAGATCAGAATACAATTTGCTTAAAAAAAAGTAAATCGCAGAGGCTGGATTTTCTAATCTCCTCATGATTACGGAGACAGGTTTTCGAGATAAATTTATAATTGCGTAATCGTGAAATTTGACCGCATTAGTTTTGGTCGCGGGAGGGGTGAGGGGAAATTGCCTCCGCTTACCGACAGATCGTACAGATCGGACAGATCTGGACACCCCGCGTGCGTGAAACCGGGGTCAAGTGGCTGTCCTGTTGCGCTGCCCGTCACCACTTGGCCGCTGCTTCGGAGCGAGGATCTTGATAGGTAGCACGTAGCCCGCGAAAGGAATCCGAAGATAAGGTCGTCGTGATCATGAACGAGCGCACAATCGAAGCCCCACCCCCGTCATCGACCGCGACGGAGGAACGCGCATCAAGTCGTTCTTTCTCTCTTTTTCCAGGATAGAGAGGAGTGGGGGAGTGTAGGAATTGGACGGACCCAAAAGACAAGTCACGACTCTAGGAAATTTCGATCCCTTCAGCAACCAAATAGATCCGAAAACAGCGACTACGTCTCAACGAGTACACGGGCGAGTAAACACCGAAACTGGAAAGGAAAATATGAAATGCATTCACGACGGTACTAGAGCGAGAGCTGCGGACGCCGGGAAGCCGAAGCAATCTCTTCTGCTCTGCCCCTTTTTGGAAAAAAAGCCTTTGACAAGTCACGGGAGAGGAAGGTGTGCGTGCTTGAAAGCAAATTGCTTGCGTCTGTTGCAATTCGGGCATTATGTAAAAAGCCCCAAAGTGGAATGAGGTTGGAGATTTCGTTCTTCATGATTCGAGAGGAGGTTACCAATCAGTTCGCCTCGGAAACACGTCTTGCTGGTGGATCCGATTTTCTCGATGCAGCAGTTCTGCTGGGGTTTTTAGCAGTCGGTGCCCCGACGGTCGACCCTGATTAAATCAATTCAACTGAAAGATGAGCTTAATTCCCGATGATGTTCTGTGATAGCAGGAATACAAGTTTATAAGCAAGACTGGCTACCGGGCATATTAGACATGCGAACACAGCATTATAAGTAGAGGATGTGCGCTGCAACCCTGACGTTTATAAGCGGAATTTTTTTGACAACCACGGTGGTTATTCAATGCAATTCATACATCCCTCTATTCGCATGAACATGTCTGTGTGTGGATCTGTGATAGAGACAGAGGGAGAGAAAGGGAGTTTACCAGAATTAGGCAGAGAGAATCGCTTCTTTGCCTGTTTATCAGATGGCACTGATCTCTCTTTAGGATTACTTTGCGATCTGGAACTACGACCAAGCCTGGCTTGGGCCAATTGAATTCCATCATTGACAAGCTTTGACTCTGGCTTGGAAGGGACTGCCTGATCAGAGGGCATCGTATTCAATGACTTACTAGGTGAAGACCCTCTTTTCTGATTGCAAAGATTTGTCGAACCCGGTTTCTTGCTGGCAGACTTCGACTGGGCTCTAGTGTCATCTGCACTCTGTGCCGAGCCACTTTGTTGAATTGTCAGTCCATCACCAATATTAATGTCAAGAAATCGGTTCTCCCATGGACGAACTGCCATCCATCTCTCCAACCAGGTCCATCCCCAGCTGCTTTTGTCAGGTTCAAACCCTGTAGGTGCTGCCAGCTGTTTTGATCCTGCCTGCCACTGCATGAAGAAAAAAAAAAAGGCCAATGTGAAGTAAAAACAAGTAGATTGTAATTGCCACTGCATAGTACTATAAGAGAGTTTTAGGCTCATGAAACTCAGTGCTAGATTGTGATTGTATTTTGATTGTAGTAATGGTCTCAAGCTCTAACCATGCAAAAAATGACACAGCATAGTTGAGAAAAGATGGCAATTGTGCATAAAGTCCACTTCCCTAAGCACATATTATAGAATCTGCTTAGTTTACAGTAAATTGTCAGTAAGAAAATGGGTAATTATGTATTCATGCACCTTGTAAGACAAAGTTAATTTTGTTCATTTCACATATAGTGTGCAACTAGTGATGCGCGCATACATTTTAAGGCATACGCAATCCTGGTGCACTTCATTGTTTGATGATGCAAATATTAAGCTAACCAGAGAAGATGCATCCTGTACCACATTCATGTGGAGGCTAAATGATACTGCAAATTTTTGCATTGAAAGTTGAAACTACTATAAACTACAAAGAACACATCCAGTTTAGGTGAAGGCTGAACCGTAAGGTATTGAATTTAATTGGGCTCTTAGGTTAACTATTCCGTCTCAAATTTACCTTTCTGTTGAGTCTACACACTTAAATTGGCAGCCTAAGATGGAGTTTAAAATCTGACATGCTCTAATCAAACTGAGTTTAAAATCTGATATCACCAGAGAAGATGGAGGAAAAGCATAGTTCACAGACATATCCATGGTAATATCAAATATAGCTTACCTGATGAGCTAAAGCATAAGCCATGGCTCTTTCGCGCTTAGCTGCAGCTTCCTGCCTCTTCACTAACTTGGCTTGAATTTCTTTAGCAGATCCTATGCGGTCACACCAACCTTCCTGCTCAAATGCAAGAAACCAAAACACTCATTAAAACTAGCGCATGACCATGTAAATAGTTATTCCTATGTTCATGTGGCAGAATTTTGTTCATCATTTAACAATTTAACACAGAGACCATAATTAGAGGCATTGTGTTATCAAACAAGATAGCACCGCCAGTGAAGATGAGGAAATAAAATTAACACGAAGCACCTTACACATTTCATGATTTTTATATATTATGTTTTTCATTTTCATTGCTAGGAGGGAAAGTCATTAAGTAGAAGTTTTAAAATTTCATCCCTCCCAAACGGTTTCAACCACTATTGATGCTGTCCAGGACCTACGTCCAGTGGCATCCATTCAACATGTGGAGAGTGTGACTGACTCCTTAAGACAGCAAATAAAGTGAAATAATCGGAACCATCTAAAGAAAATCTGATAAGTTGTTATCTCCCATCAGTTACTGTGGTAGTTGCATCAAACTAATTTAAGAAATCACAACACTTGAATGGTTTCCTTTGCTGCATATGTGGTCCCTCTGTGGTTAAGCATGATGTTCTGTAATCATTATAATTTCTAAATGGATTAACACAAGTACTAGACCTTGAAGATGCAGCTTTGTACTGCTGACATTGCACTGGTGATGTATTTGTATCATTGATATATATAATAAAAAATGAAAGTTCCTCGTCTATGATGAATAAGGTGGAAGAAAATGCAGACCCTTCAATATGAGAATTGCAATAAAAGCAGCATACTTCAATCTGCCGAGCTTGAGACTCCTTTGCAGTTTGTTGCTTAAATTTCTGTTCCGCTGTTTGACTTTCCAATGCTAGTCGCACCCGCCTTGCCCGTACATGGGCTTGAACTCTGACTAAAGCTTGCATGCAACGCAGTGTCATTGCAGCTTGCTTTCTCACAGAATGACCTCTGATAAGGGCCTGAAGCCTCACCAACCCTTTCAAAGCACTTAAAGCTCTTCTTGCCTGGTGCAGAAGCCATGAAACTGACCAATGAGACTAAGTTGTGTGAGATACAACCATAACTCTGCCAATACTTTCAGTTCATTAAAAGCTCTTAGTAAAACATCTATTTGACAGCCATTTTTACAAGATCCCATTGACATCCTGATCGATTAAATTGGCTTGTCGTTAAGTTTCGTAGAAAGAGAATGATGTGACTGACTAGGATACTCTGCAGTAGCAGCGGGTGATCATAAAGAAAAACCTTATGGGAAAAGAGATATTTGTAAGTAGAGGTACCTTCATATGCTCTGTCAGATATCATGATACCATTTTATGCTGTTTCAAAAGATTGTAAGAGAAATGCCCTTAAGAATTTTGACTCAGATACTGAATACAGTTACTGGTGAAGTAATTGTCATGTCATGATGACCATTTCATTAATATGTTGAACCCACGAAATACTTATCCAGCACAACATTGCCGACCACTTACAAGACAAATCCATAACATGCTCTCAATTCACTGTTTGCCATGATCATTCCACGTGAACTTTCATTCACTTGAAATGCCTTGACATTTCCATAACTATTCCTTGGCTGTCAATTAAATATATGATAAGTGAGAAAATGAAATTGAGAAAATAACTGAGCACAACAAAGGAGCTTCAGTAACTTCCTAAAGTGACTTCTTTTGACCTGACCGAGCATCCCGTCAATCTTGGGAATTACTAAAAACTTCTATTCAAGAGACTCTCATCAGGTCAATAAAGACTGAAGATCATATGCAGATCGAACTGGCTGCAAAAATCAATACCAGGAAACCCCGGAAAGCCGTTTGGATGCGCGTTGCAGCCAACTCTTCTCTTAAAATTTGCTGGTGATGATCAGTTTTCTGTACTTCAAAGCAGGTGGAAAGACTACAAGCAGCATCAGAGATGAAATGTTCATTTGCATCCCCAACATGAGAAGCATAATTGCAATTAAGCTGGTCATGGATGTTTTCGGTCTCCGTACCAACTGAACAGTTAGCAGAGCGCAGAGACTTGGAATGTGATTGGCTACCATTCACCTTCTGTAAAGGGTACAAAATCATGCTGTAGTTATAAAGAGGCTGAAATTCAAAAACCCTACAAAAATCATAAAAGGAGTGATATTTGAGCTAGGACAACATGACTTCAAAGAAAAGAAGAGATTGTTGTTTAGCATGTGAATATCATGCAGTCATAGTCTGTCTTTAGGCAATACTAGTCCAGAGGTTTACTTCATATTTTGCTGACTTGAACAGTATCTTCTCAGTATTCAGACCTTTCCACTTTGACAAAGGTCTGGATAACTTATTGACTTTGCAGAGCACCACACATCCTACATAAAATCCAGTGAAAGAGGAGTCCCTCCAGGAAAAACTCTACATTTCTTTTTGTACCAAATTGCCTCGGTCAACAGACCAAAGTATACAAGGCAGCCCCTAGCCCACCATGCTTGCAACGATGCACATACAAACTTCAACAGTAGGGAAGCATGAACCCAGCCTTATACCCACCTCTTCATCCTTATTTGAAAGTGATTTTTGTGATTTTTTCAAACCAACCAAGCCTTTGATCCATTTCCCAGAGACGCCCATTCTGCCTGTTGGATCGTGTCAATCAATAGAACCTGCCAGCAAAAGATGGTTGTGACCATTGCTACCCCGTTTTTGCACCTCATAGTAGAACAAAGGGCGGAAGGAATTAAAAAAAAAAAAATCTAAAAGAAAGTTTTTATCTCTTGAACTACACACAAATTGCTACCAATTTCAGGCCATGAACATTTCACAGCAATCATGAGCCGACTTTTACAAGTTAGTAAATTGTTTTACAAGTCCAAGCTGGCATTACCTCTTAAGGCAAATCCACCGTCCTTTCCTGGAAGTTAAATTACAGCAACTTCAGTATTGCAATCAACAGCCTCTCATTGTTGGAACACTTACAAATACTCCCGACCTGAAGCAGGAGCATAGAAAAATCAGGATGGCTTCGCAGATCGAATGTCATCTCAACAGTGTCCAATTCTCATTTAGCTCTACCACAAGCAAAAAGATAAACTGGTCCTCATTTAATGAAAATAGCCAATAGGCTGCATCCGCATAAACTACAGAGCACACATCCAATTGCTCGATCCAAGTAATGCTAAGAAAATAGTTGCAGAGGAAGACACGAACAGCATGCGCTATGAAATCAACACTCACTGCAGAACTGTCAGAGCCATCAAAACGATCAATTACAATGCACAAACAATAGGGAGCGACAAATCGATTACGAACTGCAATGCAGCAAATACAATGCTGTACAGGCTGCTGCACAACCACCGTCCTCACAGTCCTCACACATGTACATAAGACCACAAGGACTCGATTGGCACGAGGAGAAATTTCCACTCCATGATCAAAACGAGGTTAATATAAAGCCATCAAGAAGCAGCTAGCCCACCACATGCAAGTAGACCCAAAAAAAAAGCCAGCATTCATCAGCCGCAACCGAAACAACAAACTCCCGTTCGCTCTCCCTGCAAGGTTTAAATTACCCACAAAAGGAAAGAATGTAAATGAAGCAAGCTGAATCCTAACAACTCAACACAAATGCCACACGGAGAACGAGTGCTGAAAGAATATAAAGACATCATCAAGCACAGAGAGCTCACGAAGCTCAATTCTCCAGAATCAAAGCCGACGATTGCCAGCAACGAGCACAAGAGCGCATCGCCGATACCCTTCTTCGTCCTCCATCTTCCCAATCGATTACGAGGCGAAGGAATCTCTCTCTCTCTCTCTCTGTGGGGAAAGGTTTATCGAACCAAGGAAAAGAAAAATTCAATTTTCAAGGCGATATCGGTGTGTGTGTCTCTCTCTGGGGATTATGTGAGAAGGTGGAGGTGATGGAATTAAAGAACGAGCGAGGACAAAGGACAAAAGAAACCGATGATGAAAAATGGGTAAGTAGCGTCGGCGACGTCGACTTGCTGTCGGGTGGACATGCAACAAAACAACAAAACTAGTCAATTGCATGTTGTATGATTAAGATTCCTTCCTAAGCATTGGATGCTCTCCTTTGTCTAAATTAGCAATTTCATCCGTCATCCCCAAAAAGACAAAAAAAAAAACGTATGCTTTTTAATGGATAAATTTAACTGGGTATAGGATCTACAGAAACGATTGGACTACAAAAAGAAATATAGTCATAAAAAATCCTTCTTTCGGTGCCGTAAAAGTAAACGATTCAATTGTGTTTTCACATTATAGAACCGGTGAATTGCAAGTCGCATTTGATAGTGAAGAGCAGGGTAGATGCTTCAGAGGGACACCTTGGGTTTTGGCGTTTCAAAGACACTTATTCAAGTGCTAGAGCCTTTCATTATCTGCTATAACCTGCGTGACATAAGATACCCAGCACTATGCCCTCGCATGTGTTTTATCATCATCTGATTCTCAAATGAAAAGAAATTAAAGAGGAAAAACGAAAGAAGGGAAGATACAACTATAGAGATTATAGGCATGAATTTACACAGCCAATAAAATAGTATAAACGAATGGCTTCAAGGACTAACTGACTGGATTATCTATCTTCTTCTGGAGATACCGAAACAGTCTAGCAGCCGACAGCACCGGTTTGTCCCTTGATTTGATACATAGTCTCGCTACCTCCAGGAGATTCCTTAGCTCCCTCGAATCATAGTCATTTCCAAGATCTGGGTCTATCAGCTTATAAATGGAGCTACCCAAATGATATTCTTGAACCCACTGGATCAGATTGGCGCCTCCCCCTTCTGATGATTGCCCAGTGATGAGCTCCAGCATCAGCACGCCGAGCTGGAAAATGATGTTTCTGGATTCTGCCTCAAAACAATCTGCAACGAGAATGAGGGATTCGAAAAATATTAATCGAAGGGAATAGGATGCGCATTCATATCATTGCAAAGACAACGTGTATGGTGACGACAGATCACCTTTTGGAGGAGTAGTTCCTGTGTGATTCCCAGAATAACCAAGAAAACCAACGTCTGATAGCTGAGATAATCAAGGAAAATGTCATTTTCGCTTCTGACTTCACGGCAACAGTGCATCAACTTTATTGAATTCCAAAAACTTGTGAATTGAGATTAACTCTAGTCTGATTCAGAAAAGGCAAAGAAGATGCTGGACTAATGCTATGAAAGAAACGAAACAATTCCCTACCTTAGCAATGAAGTTCTCATCCAACATGACATTGCTTGAGTTGACAGATACATGATATACTGGGGGATCATTAAATAGGAGCAAATATTCCTGCAGACAGATTGAGACTCAGTCAACTTGAAATCAGACTTTCCGTGAAAAAAAAAACTACTATCTTGTGTATGCATAAGACGGAGCTAGTTTCCTTCCAGCAAATTCAGCATGACGGAAGGATTGGCCTAATACATCTTGTAGTGCTAAGACTTGTAAGTCATTTGATTCAACAGATAAAAACATGCAGACCAAAGGCTTGATATTGTCAATATGTCCATTCATTATTCTGCGATCATCCATGATTATGATACTTTTACCAAAGACAAGTTCTAAACATATGGTTGTCGTCTCAGGTCATCTAGTAACTAGCTCTCCAGCGAGATTCACGTAAGGTTTTTGATCATGTCTACCATAGACCATTCCAGATTGCAGGGTACACTAATTGAGCAGTTTCATATTTTAGGAAAGCCTCCCAATTTGATTTGTCTCTGTTCCCACGTAAGAAATGAAAATTAAAGTTAAAAGTTACAATAATTCCTTGACTTACCAATGCAGCAGCTACACCATTGGCTATCTGTAATCTCGTTCTCCAAGTCAAAGGAGTCCTAAGAGGATCTGCAAAGAGCACCCCTCTTTAGACCAAATTTTATCAAGCCAGTACATAGAAAATGTTTTAACTGACAATTACCATTGAGATGATCCTTCAAGCTTCCGTTCTCGACATTGTCAAACACTAACAAACTGCAAGGTGTAGAATCATTTGTCAATCATTCGTGAGAATTCCAGCTAAACAGAGAGGGTTCAATTGCTCATTCAGTAGAAGATAAGCCACTATGTAGAATAGATATTGTTTTTTCCAAATCACAGGAAAAGGGATACTTGCTCAATTAAGGTACATTGGATGAACAAGCAAGATGATCAACAGGAGAGAAATTTAGATGATCAACAGGAGACAAAATCTTGTAATGAAGTACAGTGCAAAAGTTTTCAAAATTCGCCCGAATGATGAGGGCCACACCTTTTTTGCCCCATACAGAACCCTCTAAGTGCAAGGAGGTGGCGGTGATGCAAACGGCCTAAGAGCTGCACTTCTCTGTAGAAGACCTCATTACTCTGATCAAATTCCTTAACCTCCTTAACCAAAGCAAGCCCAGCATCATCGAAGTTGGCTCTGTAAGCCGCCCCATGAGAATCGCTATAGATGATCCTGCAAAAACTGTCCGTTGCCTTCTTTATGTCCTTGTACGAGAAGTGCCTCACAAAAGAAACTGGACCTGTAAGTATAAGATGGCAACAACCAGGTCGAAAAAGTTTCGTAGGTAAAGCGTTTCCTATTTTCACTCGAACATAGTCACAAGGAAAAGAACTGGCACATCATTCCGACCTTTCTGGAAGCGATCAAATTCAAGTACTCGAAAGCGACACGAAGGACAACCATCGTAATTAACACGAAGAGAACTAACAAACAGCTGGTATCGTCACGACGTCCCGACATCCAGATCCACATCGAACTCCACATCATAAACCTTCACTGCTCTTCGAATTCTCACGAATTCCCGCACTAGTAAGTTCTCATCTCCCATCAGAGATTGGCGATTTGACGCTCAGTACTAACTAATCACGCGAATTATCTCAAGAGGATCAGGCACGCAACACGCTCCGAACGCACAAATTCCGGAAAGCAGAGGCCACGAGCAGTCTCACCTCCGCTCGAATTGCTCGTCACTCGAAGAACTCTCCAACGCGAGGACCACAACGGACTGCTCCCGAATCAGAAAACGTCGCGCGACAAAACCGAGCGCGGCGAGCTCTTCAGTTCCGGATCGCGGAACACGCCACTCAGAGAGAGAGAAGAGAGAAGAGGGAGCACCGACCTGGCGGAGGAGGAGGGGGGCGGAAGCAGCCGTGGATCTTACGGATCAGGCGATCGGCGCCGGCCCCGGCCGCCATGAGCTCGCGGCGGTGTTGTGCCGGTCGGGAGGAAGAAGACGGGGGAGGGCGCAAAGGTGGGACGGCACAAGTGGCAGCGAAGAAGGTTCTGCTTTCTCATCGCGTCGTCTCTTCTCTCTCTTCCGGTCTTTTGCTTTAATCAAATCTTCGGGTGTTGCTTTAATCAAACGTCCCCCATGTTGTCCTTGTCACCGCCCTCCTTTTTTTTTTCATTGCGAGCGCGAATCTGCGAGAGAGCGAGTGAGAGAGAGAGAGAGAGAGAGAGAGTCCGTGCGCGAGAGTGCCGGCTCGGTAAAAGAAGACGTTTACCCCGGGTTCTCTTTTGGTTAAAAAGAGGGGAAAAAAAAAGTTCTCAGTAAAAACTGACCAAATATTCCTGAGCTTGTTGGCAACCCTGAACAAAGAAGAAGAAAGAATTGTCGCGAAAAAAAAAAAATGATAGTCAATTTCGTGAGTTACAAGAGATCTATCTTCAAGATTTTGCTTGATTCCATGATGCATTACGTAATATTGGAATTAGATTTCGTCTCACCTTTAAATATTCGATAGTAGAGTTTATATGCTTTTTATATACATGTACAAGTGATGAAATGGATCTAGAACCCATATTTTAAGTCCTATTTAATGGTGTGGGTCATAAATGAGTCGCATTGGATTTTAAAGACAAGTTTGAATGAGTTTATTTGAGAACTTGATGAGTCTTAAATGGGTTTTTAATGGGTCATAATGAGTTTAATGGGTGAATTTAAGTTGAACCCGTCCATATACATGTGATGTGACTTTGTACATTGTGATCGCCAATAAACAAAAGTTTCGATGGGCTTTTTCTTTGTTCTATAGCACTAGCAAGTGGCAACCGAAGTTGAGGATACATATGACGATCTTCATGAGAATAGCCAGAGTGATAATGTAAGAGGATGCCCCATCTGGAAGGGCACCGAATGAATGAGCGAAGGGTGACATGGGCTGAGGAAGATCCCCGAGTCTTATTTAAGACAACTAAATGCATCCCAAGGTCCTAGCTAGATTTGGGCTGGAATAGTGGCGCCCATCCCTAGCTAGTTCCAAAAAAGTCTGCTCATGCTAGAGGAGCATCCCCACTTAACGATCGGTCTGCTAGATCATGCAAATTCAAATAAGTTATCACATATGAGCCATCCACAGGGAAACTTGCATGTGTGGTTTTGGCCGGACTCTCATTAGACATCTAATAACTTGCTTCTGTTGGTTGAGCTCTCCTAACTATTGCCCATTTATTTTGGAATAATCTTTTAGGAGGAGCAATTTCACATTTTTTGCGTAATACTTCTATTGTTAAGTATGGCTGATATCATTTTGATGTGTTTTGATTCTTCCGCACAAAAGAGTTTGATGCTTCTGAATTCATTATATTAATTCGACTTTCTACGCGGTATGCTCTTTATGATCGCAGCTCATGATCTAATTGCCATGTGTTTAGCTATTGAACCTCAAAACTTATGTTTTTATGTGATCGCAGCATCAAAAGGAAAGTCTGAACTTCCCATTCGTAATATTTGATCTCAGGTGCATTTCCCGATTGCATTAGATTGGTTGTGATATTGATCTTATGGGAAACGAAATCAAAGAATATAGAGACTCTCTATGTAGTTGTCTATCCAGGCGATCAATCTCACACCTTGCGAACGAAGGGGAGTCGGCATGGTGGCACAGTCCTCCATTTCATGGGTTCCGATGGTCGAATATGATCAGTTTCAATTGATTCTCTTCTGGTTTAGTTCTTTTGGGACGGGCCTCCATTTCCTGTGCTCTCGTTATGCATCGGTCACGCTCCCTAGCCTAAGATCACTCGTTTTTCCTTCGTTCCTTTTTCTCCACGGATGCAACATTCGAGTTTCGGCCGCTAAAAAAGATGAAATATAGAATCATCAAGCCAACTCAACTCGATAGCAAGTGTGACTCATTCTTGATGTTCTTCAAACGATATGAAGTAGCTTCTCTAAAGATGATTCGTCTCGGTGCTCATAGGTAATCTTCACAGCATATGGTTCGGTTTGTGCATCCGCAGATCACCAACTTGCAGACGTGGAGAGTCTCTAGGGTTTGGTTTGCTCTTGATGTCCTGCTTCCCGTTATCGGTCTTTGGCAAAGCCTTCGTAAATGTTCCAATCTTCAGTCATTCATACATCATCCAGGACTATGAGATACCTCACAGAGCTTAAGAAATCATTTAGACTATTGGCTAACTCGATATCTGTTGATCTGTCAGCTGGTGCTGCTGATCTATCATAACATTCTCTGACAATTTGCCTTGCGCCGGATTAGTTTGTGTCCATCAGCCTTGATTTCATGACCTTGTAATGGTGCTCTTGATCTATCATAAAATTCTCTTTGACTTTACTCTTATAAGAAGTTCTCTTTGACGAAATTCCTATAAGAAGGTCCCGACAGTAGCACGCTCTGATCTGCTACTTCATAGAAAGAAAGAAGTTCGGCTAAAGTGTATTTTAATTTTACCACTTGCTTTCTAAAGTGTGTTTCACATTGATTACCAAATAGAGGCAAAGTACTTTATCTAGATACAAATTCATTATGCCAAAACTCTCCCAAACGCATGCTAAGTGGTTGAGGCGTTAAACCTTCAAATTTTAATAATCATTAGATCACCGATATTCAATCTTGATTGTTAGATCTCTTAGCTGAGCAAAGCTTGTAACTATATAAGAAAAAGATAATTATTAAAATGAGTGGTTCTTTCTACATAATCATTAATTTAGAAATAGATTTTTCATTAATCATGGTAAATTCAAAATATTTCAAAACAGTAAATCTATTGGTACCTTGTTTGTTAGTATCATATTGTCTTCATGGCATTCCAAATACTTCTAGGAGTTGTGTAAGATTGAAAAATTCCATATAAATGATATGGTAGAGCATTAAGAATTCTTTCTTAGCAACTCATATCCATCATCATTTTTTGTCAAGATTATCACAAGTTATCATGCCACTTTTATTAATAAATTTCAAAATGTCATATCCAACATGTTATAATTTATCATGCTACAAGAAAGACGACTCAATCATAAAAACAGAAACGAAAGTCTCATTAATACTTACTTGTCAAGATTGCGAGCACTTAATGTAGCAACGGCCTCTATCTCCATTATAGTAATACCTCAAGCGGTGACCTCGAATGCTACAATAAAGATGACTGACAAACCAACTTCCTCATGTACCTCGATTTAAAACAAAAATATAAAGATTATGTTTAGTTTGGATAACTCAATATCTCATTTCTTTTCATTCAATTTTCCTATGAATTTATGAAATTAAAACAACAAAGAATAGTAAAAACCTTCCACTCACATGTTGTTTTAATATTAATTACTAGGGTAATTGCATGTGGGAGTTATTGGATCTTGCAATTAAATAAACTGAAATGCTGAATAATAAGGAACACGAGAGATTTACGAGGTTCGATCTACGGGTCATTGCTTACTTTATAGAGAGACCCATGAGAATTAAATAATTATAATTGCTCAGAGGCTCAAGTGCTAGTCAAAACGGATGTTTATCTTGTCCAACAGAAAAAACAAATCCTCCGTGCCCAAGAGATGAAAGAAAATCAGCAACTTTTGTATTTTAAGACCACTTCTCACCGTCAGTTTGAATTAAATAAGAGAACATCGATCTTGATTAATCGAAATCCAACCAAGATTTGCCTTGAAAGCCTAATTATCTTTACAATACGCATCGGTCTATATTAACAATTAGTACCTCCTAAACTCAGGATTGTGTAGAAGTAACCACTGTTTTGGTTATGATCTTTTTCTATTTAGGCCGTTATATTAAACATTATTTTTTAACAAAAGTAAATAATTTGTTCCCTTTAAACTTCAATATAATGATTGTAGGAGTATTTGTGACAGGCACATTAGGCAGGTGCCGTGCTAACTTTAATTAGGTAGATTGAAAAGCGATAGATTAACTTTAAATAAATTTTACAAAAACTAAACATTGCATGTTAATACGAAAACTTGTCATCCTCAAAATATACATATATAATAATTTATAATTTAAAATATTTAAAATTAAATCAATGTCAACACTTTCTTTCAATATTTACATCAAGCATATTAAGATAATAACTAACCTAACTAAAAATGAGCTACATTGGAATAAATATGGCTTTAATGTACATAATGCTAAATCTATAATGCTGACATATTTATTGAATTGATTATAATTCACGTATCAATATTATGTGTATCTGTGGTAATCAGGTAAAAAAAAAGGTTGTAAGATGACATAAATACAAAGCGCATTTCAAATGAGACACGACCATTCAATTTATTTATTAATGAAATCGTTATATTTTCCTCTATTTTTATTTTAAACAATAGGTGGCGAGTTCTCCTAAAGAATAAAATAACATTCCGTGTCAGGCTCTTTGTAAAAAAAAGATAAATATAATTAATTGAAGGTTGTTGTTGTAGATTTTATTTTTTTCTCGGTTTCTCCACTCTCCCGCATCCCCAGAACTTCACTTTTTCCCGAACTATTCATGGATTATTTTCACCACCCTCTCTATCTGAGCCACCGATTGTTTTTTTTTGGGACGTAAGTATAGTGAAAAGATGTGTTATTGATATGAAGTTATTAAGGGTGCGTTTGTTTAAAAATTGTTCAAGAGAACAGAAATAAAAAAAAGTGTTTTTGTTCGGGAACAATTTTTGAATAAAAAAATGCGTTTGGTAAATTTGTTCCGGAAATAAAAAATGAACGGAAACATATTTGGTAAATTTGTATTCTTTTTTTTATTTATATTAATTTTTTAATATTTTTTTTTTATTTATTTTCTTTTTTTCTTATTTTGGCCGGTCGCCGCCTCGGCCATGGCCGGCGACCGGCCGACAAGGGCTGGCGGCCTCGCCTAGCCACGGCGAGGCTCGCCGGCCCCCGGCAAGGCGAGCCTCGCCCGGGCCGAGCCTCGTCGGTGGCTGAGCGAGCTCGGGCTCGCCGGATTTGGGCGAGCCCGAGCTCGCCCGGCCAAGGCAAGGCCGAGCCTCGCCGGGGCCGGCGACGCTCGGCCTCGCCCGGGGCCGGCGACGCCCCGGCAAGGTCGCCGGCCCTCGACGGCGTTGCCGGCCTCTTTGGCCGGTCGCCGGCCATGGCCGAGGCCGGTGACCGGCCAAAGAAAAAAGAGAGAAAAAAAAAAGAGAAGAAAAAGAGAGGAGAGAGAAAATGTGTTTTTAATTCTTGTTTTCTTGTTTCCAATTTTTAGAAAGTGTTTAAGAACCAAAAAAAAAAAAAAAAAAAAAAGATTTGGAACAAAAACGCAAACAAACGCGTTTCTGTTCTTTTTTTGTTACACAAAATCTGTTTATAAAAAAAAAAAAAAGAACATTAACAAACGCAGCCTAAGTGACCATTTGTTATGGATAACGTCAAACACATTATTAAATTGATGATATTGTACAAGAGACTAGAATTTGAAGACTATTAGTATCATTATTCCCTTCAAAAAACAATGTTACTGGTGGATAAACATCGTCCCCCGCTACAATAGATGTTATGCTCCAACAACAGCTCATCACTACTTCTTTGTTTACTCTTTTTTTTTTCTTTTTCTTGCGATCTTCATCTTGTTTTGATAAAGAATTATGTAATTTAAAGCGTTCCTTTTGTTTATTGAAACATTGCCTAGGAAAAGAGGATACACTTTTCATGTCGAAAGAAAAAAAAGAAATATAAATGTGGTGAGAAAATAAATATGAAGTGTTGTCTATTTAGGAAAATAAACCCATACTCTCACTAACAAATTGTAGGATTCAACTCATCGAAACACATGACAAAATCTAAATTTAAATTAAAAAGTGTAAAATACCTAAAAAATTATTATTTAAGTGTTAAAGGTCACATCGAAACACATTACAAAATCTAAATTTAAATTAAAAAGTGTAAAATACCTAAAAAATTATTATTTAAGTGTTAAAGGTCAATTTACCTTTAAATTACAATTTCACGCATCATTCACTATGGTGTGGCTATCACTTGATTAAATGATATGTATGGATCCTTTTACAGATTTTATTTGTGAAAGCTCGAAAAGAAAACTAACTTTTAAGATTTTTGCGAAGCGACTTGTCGAAAAAGGTAATCTAGACTGGGTAATCCTAAGCCAAAAAGGTAAACCGAATTCTAAAAATTCGTCTTTCCTCGCATAAGAAAGGCCCTTATTTGAGGAGTAGGTTCATCAAAGAAGTTGCACTAATGGCGAATTGGGAAGAACTCCCACGAGAGCTCCTAGAGCTCATCGCTCAACGGCTAGCCATAGAAGACTTTCTAGCCTTTGGAGCGGTGTGCACCTCATGGCGGTCCGTCGCCACCAAGGAGATGTACGACGCGAAGTCGAAAGCGCCGTGCTCGTGACTAGTACGTACAAACAAATGCCTGAATTCTGCAGCCCCTCTAGAGGGAGAATTTACCCAGTGAAGTCGCCGGGAACTCGAGTCCAGACCTTGTCACCACGGGGATGGATGCTCCTGTCAAACTGGGACCATAAATACCGTATCTTCAATCCGGTTTCGAGCGTCAGCATCGAACTCCCTGCCTTGGAGAACTTCTCCGCACGTCACCTCTCCACGTGGAACTCGACAGGCTGATGCAGCTCATTTGCGTCTGCTTGAGAATCGACAGGATCGCGTTGTCCTCGAGCCCTTCTTTGTCCAGGAGCTACGCTGTCATGATCACTGTGAATTGGGATCTTGGACGAGGACGCCTTGCCTTCCACAGATCAGGAGAAGATGAGTGGACAGTAGTGAGTCGCCCGGCGGAGACGGGTCTTCATTGGCCCAAAGTCCTTCAACTGATTTATTACGATGGGCTATTCGTGGCCTTGGATGCGGAAAATCACATAACGACTCTCAACGAGAGAGAGAGACGCATGGAATCGCGACTAGTTCTAGGGCAGAACTTCAACGGTTGGCCGTATCTCGTCGAATGTTCGGGTTCATTGCTGGTGGCTTGGAAGAGGGGTGGCAAGGGGTGGCAAGGGGAATAGAATCCGAGTTTTCGAAGTGGATTTGGAGAGTGGAACTCAGGAAGAGGTCAAGAGCTTGGGGAACGCGTCTCTCTTCTTGAATGACAACTCTTCCTTCTCCATGGAGTTTAACGCTGGGTCTTGCCTTCCCGGAATCAAGCCAAACCACGTCTATTACGTAGAAGAGAAGAAGGAGAAGATTTACAGCATGGATAACGGAAACGTCGAGACATTCTCCGATGCGACTGATCACGGTCGTGCAGGCCAATGGTGCCGTCATGAACGCCAATGGTTCCAACCTGATTTCTGAATTTTTTTCCCTCTTCGGCTCTAAGCTTCAGGTACCATTTCATTGGATTATATTACGGAAGATTTGCCAAAGATTGGGATTCTGCTTTTCTTTTCTAATATTTGGGTATCTCTTATTATCGATAAAGATTTAGTTTTTACTTTTAGTTAGCATAATATTTGGTGTATCTCTTAGAATTAGCTAGGGATATTACGTAGATCTTTTCCTTCTCTTTTCTGTTAAGCAATATGTTGCAAAAATATATATACTGTAAGTTAAGCAATACAAGTGAATTACAATTTATTTCATAGCATCAGAGCTGGACGTCCTGAATTCAAATTTTTCCAGGCCTCATTTGTTTCCTTAATTAAATATGTTCACGCTTAGTATTAGGCAAAAAAACCAGACTAAGCATGAGAGGGAGTGTTGGAATAATTAAATATTAAACCATGCATTCTTTTAATACCTTAAGCTTTTAGAAGTTAATAATGGTCTCACAAAATCTCACATGGTATTAGAGCTTAGGGACAATTTGCTGAGCCTCACATCGAATTATTAGCTATTATGGATTAAAAGAAGAATCTACAATTCGTGCAGAAAGATGTGCATAATTGGCTTAGTAACCATCTATCTAGATTTCAAATTTTGAAAATTTAAGCAGATGAAATGAATATGAATTTAAATATTAAGGATATGTGTTCATCAAAATCTAAATAGGACATTAGTAAAGTAATTGCCTATGAATATCAAATATGAATTATAAATAATGTTGGATGCCCTCTTTACTCTTTTTTATTTTTTTATTGGGGAGATGAGAGAGATATTATGGTCATCTGGAAATTTGTTATATATAGTAGAGATAAATATAGATAGATGACAGTAGATTAAGAGAACTTAGCAACTTGCAAAAAAAAAAAAACAGCACCATTTATCAAATTTTTTCGATTGAACATAGACAATTGGAAAACATGGTACGGTAGTTTTTATCTTTTCTCAGTTCCTCCACTCTCCCGTATCTCCATAACTTTTCTTTTTCCCTTATCGACTGTTGAGGCATTACTTTCACCACTCTCTCTATCTAAACCACCTTTTTTTTTGGACACAAGTATAGCAAAAAGATGTGTTATTGATCCAAAGTTATTAATTAATTATTTCTAGGGTCATATTAAACACAATATTAAAGGATGATATTGTACATGAGACTAAAATTTGAGAACTATTGATATCATTATTCCCTTTAAAAAAATCATGTTGCTAGTGAATAACATCATCATCCTACCACAATAGATGTTATGGTCCAACAACGGATCCTCACTACTTCTTTGTTTACCCTTTTTTGTGAAGTCTTCATCTTATTGTGATAAAGAATTATGTAACTTTGAAGCCTTCCTTATGTTGAAACATTGCTGATGACAAAAGAGCATACACATTGCATGTCGAAAGAAAAATAAAAATATAAATGTGGTGGGAAAAATACACCTAAAGTTTTGTCTATTTAGGGAAATAAACCCATACTCATTTACAAAGTATAGGATTAAACTCATAGAAAGTTCGGAACACATGATGAAGATCTGAGTTTAAATTTAAAAAGTGTAAAATACTTAAGAAATTATTATTTAAATGTTAAAGGTCAATTTAGCTTTAAATCACAATTTCATGCATCATTTGAAGAAAGCCGAAGGGACTTGTCGAAAGACCTAATTTAGATTAGGGTAAATCCTACACCGAAAAGATAAGAAAATCCCCAAAAGTTAATCTTTCCTCGCATCAGAGAGGACCCTGATCGTGTTTTGAGGAAGAAATTTATCAAAGAAGTTGCACATCAGAAAAACTAATCATTCAATCTGCTAACAAGTAATGGCGAATTGGGAAGAACTCCCACGGGGCTCCTGAAGCTCATCGCTCAACGGCTAGCCATAGAAGACTTTCCAGCTTTTGGACGGGTGTGCACCTCATGGCGGTCTGCCGCCGTCAAGGAGACATATGGCGCGAAGTCGAAAGCCCCATGGCTCGTGACTTATGTGTACAACCAAGCACCTGAGTTCTGCAGCCCCTCCACAGGGAGAATCTACCGAGTGAAGTTGCCCGGACCTCAAGCCCAGACCTTGTCTTCACCTGGGCGGATACTCGTGTCAAGCTTGGGCTGTGAAGGCCGTATCTTCAACCCACTTTCGCCGTCAGCATCTAACTCCCCACCTTGGAGAAGCTTCGCCACAAGTTGCGTCTCAGTTTGGGACTTGACCGGCCGGTGCTGCTCCTGTGCAGCCGCCTGAGAATCGCCAAGATTGCGTTTTCCTGGAGCCCTTCTTTGTCCAGGAGCTACAGTCATGATCTCTATTAATTGAAACTTCGACTACCAGGCCTTGCCTTCCACATATCAGGAGAAGACGCATGGATGGTAGTGAGTCCGGCGACGCATCCAACTTGGTCCGACGTCCTTCAACTGATCTAATACGAAGGGCTATTTGTGGCCTTGGATGCACATAATCATATAATGACTCTTGACGAGAGAGAGCGACGCATGGAATGGCGACTAGCCCTAGCGCAGAATTTCAAAGGTCGTCCATACCTCGTCGAATGTTCGGGTTCATTGTCGGTGGCTTGGAAGACAAGGGGTGGCGAGGGGAATAGATTCCGAGTTTTCGAAGTGAATTTGGAGAAGGGAACTCAGGAAGAGGTCAAGAGCTTGGAGAAGGCGTCTCTCTTCCTAAACGACAGCTCTTCCTTCTCGATGGAGTTTAACGCCGGGTCTTGCCTTCCCGGAATCAAGCCAAACCACGTCTATTACGTAGATGAGAAGAAGAAGAAGAAGAAGAAGAAGAAGAAGAAGAAGAAGAAGAAGAAGAGTTATGGCATGGACAACGGAAAGATGGAGACACACTTCGACGCAGCGAAGGTCGAGACATACTTCGATGCAACTAGTCACCGTTCTGCCGGTCAATGGTTCCAACCTGATTTTTGAATTATTTTCTCTCTCTGTGTATAAAGATTTTGATGTCAAACCCAGGTCTAGTGGTGAATGTAAGTTTATTTTCTAGACGGTTTGTAGACGATAGCAGCTACCTTTGTCTTGTAAATTGGAGTACTGTGCTGACAAGTCGGTTACAAGATATTGTGAGAAGCACAGATTGATCCAGTAGAAATCCTTGCGAGTTTCACCACCTTATCCCAAATGGGGAAGGTTACTATACTTGTCCTACCCAGTAGTGCAAGTAGTCACTTCCGAAGAAATGACGGGGAATCTACCTTCCCCTTATGGTTCCTAAGTTCCCAGGCGTAAATTTTTCTTCCTCATCTGGGAGGGAATACTCTTAAAATTTTACGTCTCAAAGTTCAAACGGAGTCTTTTAAGAATCTACTTAGGTTCAATATGGTAGCTACCTTTTACTTGCAATTATTCTAAGAACCGTCATCAACGAGAGGGGAATTCCAAGATTCACGAGTTTCGGGTACATCACTCATTGGAATAAACGAAGAATCATGCGGAGAGATATGCATAATTGGCTTGTTAATCACCTGTCTAGATTTTTAATTTTGATATTTTAAGCAGGAGATAAGAATATGAATTTAAATGTTAAAGGATATCTGCCTATCAAATCTAAATGGGAGATCTGTAAAGTAATTGCCTATGGATATCAAATTTTAATTATAAATAAATGTCGAATGTCCTCTTTACTTTTTTTTAAAGGGAGATGAGAAAAGGATATTCTGGTCATCTGAAAATTTGTTATATATAGTAGAGATAAATTTAGATAAATAACAACAGATTAAGAGAGCCTAACAACTTGTTGAAAAAACGGCACCATTCATCAATTTCTTTCGGTATTTACATCATCAATTTCTTTCGGTATTTACATCAAACATATGAAGATAATAACTAAGTAACATAACTGTAAACGAGCTATATGGGAATAAACATGGCTTTAATGTACATAACGCTAAATCTATAATGGCGACATATTTATTGAATCGACTATAATTCAAGTTTCAATATCATGTGTACTTGTGGTAATCAAATTAGAAAAATAGGTTGTAAGATGACATAAATTCAAAATGCATTTCAAATGAGACATGACAGTTCAAAAATCATTATATCTTTCCTCTATTTTCCGCGTCTCCATGACTTTTCTCTTTTCTTTATCAACTATTGATGCAATACTTTCACCACTTTCCCTATCTAACAAATTCTTTTTTGGACGCAAGTATAGTGAAAAGATGTGCTATTGATAATTTTTTTTTTAATTATTTGTAATATGGGTTACGTTAAACATATCATTGAAGAATGATGTTGTACAAATACTAGAATTTGAGGACTATTAGCATCATTATTCCCTTGAAAAGATCATGTCATCGGTGGATAAACATCATCGCCTTGCCACAATAGATGTTAAGATCCAACAAGCGGCTCATCACTACTTTGTTACCATTTTTTTTTATCTTTTGCAATCTTCATCTTGTTTTGATAAAGAGTTATGTAATTTGAAGCATTTCTTTTGTTTACTGAAACATTGCCTAGGGAAAGAGGATAAACTTTGCATGTCGAAAGGAAAATAAGAAATATAAATGCGGTGGGAAAAATATATCTAAAGTTTTGTCTACTTAGGAAAATAAACCCATACTCGCTTATAGACTATAGTATTCGACTCATTGAAACACATGACGAAAATCTGAATTTAAATTTAAAAAGTGCAAAATACATTAAAAAAAAAACTTTTATTTAATTGTTGAAGGTCAATTTGCCTTTAAATTACAATTTCAGGCATCATTCACTATGGTGCGGTTATCACTCGACTAAATACATGTGTGGATCTTTTTACGGATTTCATCTATAGAAGCTTGAAAAAGAAACTAACTTTTAGGATTTGCTGTATGATATACAAAGATTTGAATAGTAAAACATCAAACTAAGAGGCTACTGTCCATTGCCAGCCATAACAAAGGGATATTCGTTCAAGAATATAAAAAGAAGCCATAAGATTTGCGAAGCAACCTGCTGAAAGAGGTAATTTAGACTGGGGTAATCCTACGCCGAAAAGGTAACTGAATTCTTAAAAGTCAGTCTTTCCTCGCATAAGAAAGGACCCGCCCGAGGGATAAACTCATCAAAGAAGTTAGACTTGATCATTCGATCTACGACGAAGTAATGGCGAATTGGGAAGACCTCCCACGAGAGCTCCTAGAGCTCATCGCTCAACGGCTAGCCATAGAAGACTTTCTAGCCTTTGGAGTGGTGTGCACCTCAGGGCGTTCCGCCGCCGCCAAGGAGACGTACGACGCCAAGTCGAAAGCCCCGTGGCTCATGGCTTAAATGTGCGACCAAATAACTGAGTTCTGCAGCCCTTCTAGAGGGAGAATTTACCCGGTGAAGTTACCAGGATCCCCAGTCCAGACCTTGTCTTCTCCAGGATGGATATTCGTGTCAGACGGGGACCGTGAATACCGTATCTTCAATCCTGTTTCGCGCGTCAGCATCGAACTCCTCCCTTTGGAGAAGCGTCTCCACAAGCCACCTCTCGATGCGGAACTCGAGATGCTGGTGCAGCTCGTGAACGGCCGCCCGAGAATCTGCAGGATCGCATTGTCCTCGAGCCCTTCTTTGTCCAGGAGCTACACAGTCATGATCACTGTGAATTGGGAACATGGAGGAGGAAGCGTTGCCTTCCACAGATCAGGAGAAGATGCGTGGACAGCAGTGAGGCCCCCGGCGGAGACAGGTCGTCCTTGGCC
This sequence comes from Eucalyptus cloeziana, assembly GCA_014182715.1. Lineage (NCBI taxonomy): Eukaryota > Viridiplantae > Streptophyta > Magnoliopsida > Myrtales > Myrtaceae > Eucalyptus > Eucalyptus cloeziana. Next base: position 47,063,251 of record CM024635.1, on the reverse strand, counting down.
CAGCGTCCTTCAACTGATTTGTTACAATGGGCTATTTGTGGCCTTGGATGCACATAAGCGCATAATGACTCTTGACGAGGAAGAGAGACGCATGGAATCGCGACTAGTTCTAGGGCAGACTTTGGAAGGTCGTCCGTACCTCGTCGAATGGTCGGGCTCATTGCTGGTCGCTTGGAAGACAAGGGGCGCCGAGGGGAATAGATTCCGAGTCTTCGAAGTGGATTTGGAGAAGGGAACTCAGGAAGAGGTCAAGAGCTTGGGGAACGCGTCTCTCTTCTTGAACGACAACTCTTCCTTCTCGATGGAGTTCGACGCCGGGTCTTGCCTTCCCGGAATCAAGCCGAACCACGTCTATTTCACAGATTATGAAAATGAGGAGAAGAAGACAAAGAGTTACAGCATGGATAACGGGAAGGTCGAGACATCCTCCGATCCAACTAGTCACCATCATGCGAGTCAATGGTTCCAACCTGATTTTTGAGTTTTTTTTTTTTTGCTCTTCCTCTATATGAAGATTTTGATGTCTGTCTAACCCAGGTCTAGTAGTGAATGTAGGTTTACTTTGAAGACGGTTTGCAGATAATAGCAGCTACCTTTTACTTGCAATTATTCTAACAACCGCCATCAGTGAGAAGGGAATTCTAAGATACACTATTTTCGGGTACGTTAGTCATTTTATTAGAAAAATAATCATGTGAAAATTGGAGTGCTTCCACTATGGAAAGTGTATATTGAATATTTCATGTAGATAATATTTAAGATTGATGTTTAATAATTTTTTTTTCATGACAAGAATTCATACCAGATCACAAACCGTGAAAAGATGAAATAAAATATCTCAAAATAATAATTTTGAAGTTCGTGACAAAATTGACTTTGCAAGTACTCTTATATCATAGTCAAGATGTCTAGTGATATCAGTATTCTGCTGATATCCAACTTATGTAGGCTTTTGTTGATATCCAACTCTAGTTATATCTAACTTGCTGGTTATATTCAACCATTTTTCTCAAGACACTTCAAGAATGATAGTGATGTAGGTCTTGTAGACTTAAAACCTTGGTACTTCCAAGTTTATATGAAATGCACATAAGTTCTTCTAGTCAATCAAAATCTTTTCATTGATTGTATTAAGGGTTCTTTCATCGTGGATATTATCTGAAACGCAAATGACTTTTGCATTTACCAAGATCAATAAAAGCCATGAATAGTTGTGTCAACTACAAAATATATTAAGAAATTTTTTCATCAAATTATTATTGTAGTTTTTTTTTTCTCATTTTCTCAACTCTCCTGCATCTCTATAACTTTTCTTTTTTTCTTACCAACCATAGATGCATTGTTTTCACCACTCACTCTATCTAAACCATCGATTTTTTTTTTTTTGGGCCAACGCAAATATAGTGAAAAGACTTGATATTGATATAAAGTTACTAATTAATTATTTCCAATATGGATTCTGTTAAACAGGAGGATGGTATTGTATATAAAATTAGAATTTGAGGATTATTAGTATCATTATTCTCTTGAAAAGATCATGTCACCCGTGGTGGATAAAATCATATTCCCGTCACAATAGATGTTATGGTTCAACAACGGCTCATCGCTACTTCTTTGTTTACCCTTCTTTTTTTCCCTTTTTTGGCAATCTTCATGTTGTTTTGATAAGGAATTATGTAATTTGAAGCGTTCCTTTTGTTTGCTGAAACATTGTGCCCCGGAAAAGAGGGTGCACTTTGCATGTGAAAAGAAAAATAAGAATTATAAATGCGGTGGAATACATGTTCGAAATGATGGTAGAGCATGATGGTGAAAGACACGAGGCTCATAGTTGGAAAGAGAGGGGAAATACAAAACTATCCAAGATTGCATCAGCCAGAAGACCGAATAAGGTACGGTCTTCTTTTGACCTCACTGCTAAAATCGCGTGAGCAAAACCTTTGTACTGTGTCGCAAGAATAAGGGGGACGCAAAGCAATAGATTTACCTGCCGCGAGGTTAGAGGCAATATGTGAAAAATCTCTAGATACTTCAAGCGACAGATTGCAAAGGATATACTTGGACAGCCAATAGAGTAAGAAAGCTGTATGCTCATTGGAATCGATTGGACCGGAAGTGCAAATAAGCGAGAGCACCGTCGAGGACATGAGAAACCCCGAGGAAAGAAGAAACATTTAGTCGATGGGGGACCAGAAACTGACGGCGGTGCCCAAAAGCCCCAGATTTCGGTCATAAGATAACATATTAACCTCTAAAGCAGTCTATATCCCAACTCGTTTCCAGGCAAGTTGCACCCATAAATCAGCCTTCATCCGTAAATGCCATTTATGGAATCCCGCTTCGAAAGAAGGAAAACCCCGGAATCGTGAAGTTGTTGTAGCCCAAATTTCCATCACGGAAGACCTCTAAATAGGGAGCAGCTCTTCACTTTTTTTTTCCTTTTTTTTCCTGGGGAAAACAGGGCTTGAGAGAGGTTGGGATTTGTTGATGGTTAAGGTAGCAGGGACCGGGAACAAGGCACTGGGACACTTATCGATCATATTTAAGAGTTGATAACGACAGTTTCTAGATCATCAAAGTTGGCAATATAATTTTCATGAAAGTAACGAGGAGTATTGGATGCCATAAAGAAATGTGAAGCAAGGGACAAAATAAAAAGGAAAAGTGTCAGAAAAGTTTTAAACCTATTGTATTTATGTCAATTTAGTTCCAATTTTTTTTTTTTTTGATTTGGTGCCAATTTGGTCCTTTCGGCAAACTTGTGGCTGAATATTGCCGATATAGACACTGACCGACTTACGTAGCATTGCTGGCATTAACATGGACTATGGCCGAGCGAGCTAGCCTCACTCCCACTTAATCAACACAAGCTAGCCTTGTCAGGTTTGGCAAGGGGAGACCTCATCGGGGCTTGTCATGGCCTGACGAGGCCAACTCGCCCAGCCATGGCCAATGGCTAGCCACCAACGAAAGGAATGAGAAAAAAAAAGAAAAACAAATAAAAATCGAAAAATTATTAAAAATTGTCAATGTCATCGGCGGTGCCACGTAAAGCTGACCGATATCTATATTAGCAATATCCAACCAAAATTAATCGGAATGAATAAATTGACAGTCGGTTAAAAATTTAGGATTAAAGTGATATTATTAAAATATTTATAATTAAAGTGGTGCAAATACAATAAATTCAAAACTTTTGAAGAACTCGAGGTTTTAGGTAAAAAGGAATGACTAAGGAAGACGGCAAAAAGAATATAGATAAAGTCTTTGCATAGATACACTTGCCCTGGATAAACAGAGGAATTAAAGTTCACGGCCTCGTATGATCTGTAATCATGCCGACTTGCTATCCATAAATAAATTAAGGCGTCGTGTCAAAACGCCATAGGAAATCATGATCTGATTGGCTGTGATGGAGTAGGAAGTGTCAGAAGACAGGATGCCTGTCAGGGTTAACCAAACAAAAAAAAAAAAAAAAAAAAACATGTGCTGATGAGGTATTTCCTTTAAAAGAACAAAATTTCATTTTAATTATTTTAAAAGAGGCATATCACATAAGTAGCCCTGAAAAATGATCTGGCCATTAATGGGCACATGCCCGTCCTGAGGATGAGAAGAAGTGTGATGAATGAGTAGGTATAAAAATAGCCACATAAAAATCACATACAAGTTAACACATGGCGATTGATGACGGTCTTTTTTGAAATTACGTGTCTAGTTGTTGAAATACAATAACAGATGGTTGGTGGCCATCCATACAAGCACCAACAATGAGTTCTTGTTAAAAATTTTCAAATATCCGTCAAAATTAAAATCATCAAAGCCTATTAGTGCTGAGAATGCAGTTTGGGGTGGAGATAGTTACTATTCAATGATTTAGTCATAGAATGGTCGTCGACTTACTATCTAAAGACAAGACATGGAACGATTTCTGACAGTTACTATTCAAAGACCCAATCATAGAATGGCCATCGACGGTTACTATTTAGAGAACTAGTCATGAAATGTCAAGAATCACTATTAAGAGACCAAGTCGTGGAACGACGTCGAAAATTACTCTTCAAAGACCTAGTCGTGAAACAATCATCAGTAGCTACAACACTATCAACGTATGATGGAGATAGTTATCCAAGAACATGGGCGGATAAAGCTTGTAAAAATAAAGGAACAAGAATAAGATCGATGGAAGTTACTTGAAGAAGCGCAGTTGCTAAGACACTGTTATTGACCTACTCTATAATTACCACCGGCCTCACCCTGAAAAATCAATCCGAATGTTATCTTTCAATTATTTTTTACTTTCCTATATTATACTTTCAATTTCATTAGTAGTAGCTTTTCGATTCGCATTATTGATTAGATTTCGGCGTGTTTCTATACCCTAATATTGTGTCGTTGATTAAATTTCGGCACGACATCTTCCATTGCATTTGGTTGTCTGAATTTTTTACTAGGATAGGACTTGATAATATAAGATATGAAATCTGGAGATTTTACTATATCTTATCCACTGTTTGCTGATTACAGTAATAAAATAAGATATATTGACATCATATCATGTATATTATTTAGTATAAATGGCATATTAATATAAATGAACCAATTTTTTTTTTAAACGAAGTTGGTGAAAATCTCTCACGACACTTTTATCTATTTTTCTTATTTGCTTTTTTTTATTTTATTTTCCTCTTTTTTTTTTAAATTAATTTCTTTTTTTATCTCTTTCTTCCCCTTCCATCACTCTAATAAAATTTTGTTAAATAGTAAACTATACTAAGATACCTAAAATACTAAAGTACCTAAAATATGTAATAAATACAAATATATATATATTGAATTTATTTTATAAAATAGAATTAAATTTGAATATATAAATAAAAATAAGATTAAATTTATATAACTAAATTTTTTTTTTTTGTTTTGAATTTCTTATATTAGAATTCAAATATAATTTATATTGAAATATAATTTTTATTTTGCTAATTTAAGAATATTGTCATTCAAGGAAAATGACTTTCTTATTATAGATATTAGAAATCCTATTTACCTTTATCCCACCCCCATGGAATAATTTTATCTAGCTCATATTCTCTTATATCCAACTTTATTCTATTTTAAGTAGGCACGGAATGTAGAATAGGATAAATTTTATCTCGTCCTAAATATTATCCTGCCAAATGCCGCATTTATGTTCTCAAGTTGTGTTGCCGATCAAGTTTCAACATAGTCTGATCTTAACTTGATGCGTCATCAAGTTTGTATTAAGTTCTAGTTTGGGTTAAGATTGTACAATATTGTTCAAGTAATAAAAGTTAATTTTCCCTTTGCATGAGATATTATCTGTTCGGAGTCACAACGGAACCCCCTTTCTCCTCTCATTAAAAGCCAAGAGAGGACTTTCGACGAAGCGTTGCGGGATTTCATTCCTATGAAGTAGGTGCGTTTATCGCTTGATTAAATGATATGTATGGATCTTCTTAGGGATTTTATTCATGAAAGCTTGAAAAAGAAACTAACATTTAGATTTGTTGCACCTTATATAAAGATTTAAACATTAAAACATCAGACCAAGAGGGAAAGTGTATCTTGCCTACGAAGGAATATTCATTCAAGAATGTAAAAAAAAGCCACAAGATTTGCGAAGGGACTTGTCGAAAGAGGTAATTTTAGATTTGTGTAGCTCTGCACCGTAAAGGTAGCAGAATCCCCCAAAAGTCGTCTTTCCTCGTGCAAGAAGAAAGGACCCGCCTGAGAAATGAATTCATCAAAGCAGAGCTGCACGCCAGAAAAGTCTATCATTCAATCTGCGACGAAGTAAATGGCGAATTGGGAAGAACTCCCACAAGAGCTCCTAAAGCTCATCGCTCAAAGGCTAGCCATGGAAGACTTTGTAGCTTTCGGAGCCGTGTGCACCTCATGGCTGTCCGCCGCCACCAAGGAGACGTACGACGCGAAGTCGAAAGCCCCATGGCTCGTGACTAATGTGTACAAACAAATGCCCGAGTTCTGCAGCCCCTCTAGAGGGAGAATTTACCCAGTGAAGTCGCCGGGAACTCGAGCCCAGACCTTGTCTCTACGGGGATGGATGCTCCTGTCAAACTGGGACCATGAATACCGTATATTCAATCCGGTTTCGCGCGTCAGCATCGAACTCCTCGCCACGGAGCAGCCCTTCAGCAAGTCATTTATCGGTCTGAAACCGTTGCGCGTCACCATCAAACTCCCCGCCATGGAGCAGATCTTCAGCAAGTCGTTTCTCAGTCTGGAACAGCAAGTCCAGAGGATCGACAAGATCGCGCTGTCCTCGAGCCCTTCTTTGTCCAGGAGCTATGCTGTCATGATCGCTTATCATTTCGCTTTTGCAGTACCATGGCTTGCCCTGCACAGATCGGGAGAAGATGCGTGGAGGGGAGTGAGCCCAGCGACGCATCTTCGTCCGATCGAAGTCCTCCAGCTGATTCACTACGATGGGCTATTTGTGGCCTTGGATGCGGAAAATCATATAACGACTCTTAACGAGAGAGAGAGCCGCATGGAATCGCGATTAGTTCTAGGGCAGAAATTCGAAGGTCGTCCGTATCTCGTCGAATGTTCGGGCTCGTTGCTGGTGGCTTGGGAGACGAGGGGCGCCGAGGGGAATAGATTCCGAGTTTTCGGAGTGGATTTGGATAAGGGGACTCAGGAAGAGGTCGAGAGCTTGGGGAAGGCGTCTCTCTTCTTGAACGACAACTCTTCCTTCTCCATGGAGTTCGACGCCACGTCTTGCGTCCCCGGATTCAAGCCGAACCATGTGTATTTCACAGATTACGCAGATGAGAAGAAGAAGATTTACAGCATGGAAAACGGAAAGGTCTTGACATACTCCGACGCAATAAGTCTCCGTCATGCAGGCCAATGGTTCCAACCTGATTTCTGAATCTTTTTTCCCTTTTCCTCTGCATAAAGATCGAAAAATAATTGGACGAGGGTCTTTAACCTCATATGAGAATATTCTCATAGTCTATTCTATTGGCCAAAAAACTAAATAAAAAATAATTATAAATTACTGTGGAGCCCATCTCTTTAAGAATTTATAACTCCCAATAAACTAGTATTTTCATAATAACCAAAAAACTGTTATATTAACAAAATCCATAAAGATTTTGATGTCAAACCCAGTGAGAATAGATTTATTTTCAAGACGATTTTACCAAGTTCAGTATTGATTAAATTCCAGTTTGGGTTACGTTTTACCCGCATCGGACAGTAGTTTATTTACACGTACTTTTTGACTTTTGTTGTCTATTTAAGAATGAAAAATTGAAATTTCGGTTTGTTGTCGTGCCCCATTTTACACCTTTCGATCTTCATTTAGCGGATGCCGATGGCCGAATCAGATAAACCCCATCAAAAATAGGCGAGCATGTGGCCAACAAGTAACTTTTATTGATTAGTAATTAGTGATTTAAATTAAAATGACTTGGTTAGATACTTAGGCGCATTTGGCATAGCTTTATCAAAAGACTTTAGGTCCATAAAGGTCTTTCGCAAGATGTCGAGGCGTTTGGCAACGAAATTGCAGAGGCCTTTAAGCTAGAGCTAGCATTTCCAAAAGCCATTAGCCTAATGCAAGTCCTACCCAATTGGCATTTATCATTTTCGGATACTATGCCATTGGATTAAAAGAAGAATCATGTGGAAAGATGTGATTAATTGGCTTGGTAACCACCTGTCTAGATATTAATTTTTAATATTTTAAGCAGAAGAGACGAATATGAATTTAAATATTAAGGATATGTGTTCATCAAAATCTAAATGGGAGATTTTGTGAAGTAATTGCCTATGGATATCAGATTTTAATTGCAAATTTGTCGGATGTCCTCTTTACATCTTTTTTTTTTTTATATGGAGATGAAATAAGGATATTTTGGTCCTCTGAAAATTTGTTATATATAGTAGAGATATTTTTATAGATAGATAACAATAGATTAAGAGAACTTTTAGCCATCTGCACCGTTTATCAATTTTTTTCTGATCGAACATATATAATTGGACAAAATGGTACGATAGGGAGAAACATTTTGGTCGATTTAAATCGCCATTTGTCATACAGAATGCAACTATTAGAAGGACCTAATTATTATTCCCAATCACAATGATAAAATGGCCCAATTAGTTTTGTTCAATTAGGAGGCCTCTAGATATGATTCACAGATATCGTGACCTAATTTTGGTATTGAAAAGTTTGACCGGCGATAATTTCCTCGACCAACATCCAATCAACTCAATTTTCAATGTGTTGGAACGCTTGACATCTCTTGTTTAAATGCATGGGAGTTTCATATTTTGAAAAGACAATATGGACACATGGCGGGGTGGAGCGGAGTCATTATTCATCCCACCGTGTGACGATTTTTTTCTTGGCCGAATCTATGTGACCCTTTTACTAGAAGAAAAAAGAAAACCGAGAAAAAATTGGAAAAGATCTATTAAAGTTATAATGAAGGTAGAATAATGTAGCGAGGCAAATTTTTATGCGAAACTTGTGCACAATCAGAACTTATGGGCATTTACATAGCAAAAATGCCACAAATTTGGTTCTGATATAGAAAATAATTTATTAAATTCGGCGTCAATGTATTATGTAGCATACGAAATATATATCACGATCCACATATATAACTCGAGCACCACGGCAGTAGAAAGAGAGTTACAAAAAATTCAAAATAAAAAGTGGCAAATTTATAATGGATTTCAGCTGAAATCATCTCCTTTTAATCAGCTTCAATGACCAGGCAATGTCGCAACTCTATTTCACTCTGTTATGAGGAATGTAAAACGGAGATGTCATCTTCCATTCTAGAATCCAAATCACTGATTTGCGATGACCTCTGGTGACTTTTGTATTCTGTTCCACCCTTGCGATTTCTTTTCTGTTCACGTATTCCCCACACTTCGGTGGAGCTACGGTCGCGAATGAAAGATGATGGACGGCCAGTGGCGGACGTCCAGTGGTGGTCCACTGGTGGAATAGAGGTGGTTGCCGATGGAGATGACCGGTGAGCAGTATGCATGGCGAAATTATAGACATACTGGTGTTTGTGTGAAGGATCCTGTACACACAACTTGCAGAAAGAAGAAGAGCCGAGAATAGGAGATAATGAATCATGGCTTCGGCACTTGCCTGGGCTAATTATCGAGGTTGCGGTGGCATTATACATCATTGCTGTTAAGAAACAGAAGCATGAAACAGAGCCTGTGGAAGTGAAGAAGGATGAAGAACCAAAGGCTAAAGACTGTATTGCTGCAAGAGTGATGATAGCTACGTCGTTTATGCGTGAACATGGAGCTGTTGCGAAGAATAGATTTGGTGAAAACAGAAGCTCGACTCTGACCTCTACTGGAAACACAGCTCAGAGCTCCAAGTGTTCTTGTACACGTGCATTATTATTAGAGAACAGTTATTCAGTTTTAAAAACTTAACAGAATCTTTTAAATTCTGTTTTTTGTCTCTTTCTTCTTCATTCGTATTCTTGCGATGATATAAAGAAAGGAGAGAGAGAGATATAGAGTGATGGTGATTGAGCTCTTAGAGAAATGTATTGCCTTTGTTCAGAAATACAAAGAATTACTCGATTCTTTCAATTCTCTTCCTTTTGCATTCTCTATTCATGTTCTTCACATGGTATTAGAGCAATCTTGAGAGCTCGATTCATCTCTGCAACACAGAGTTCATCAAAATCCAGACGATGTCACAAAGTAACCCTGAAGCTCTCTCTGATTGAATACAGGTGATCATGAGCTATGAAAAGTTCTTCAGGTGAAGTTCTCTGATCTTAAGTTTGACTAGGATCTACAGGTGATTGTGATTCTGCAAATACATCGTTGAAATTTCTGTGAATACAAAAATGACAACAAGAACACAGAAATATCCCTTCCCGATTCATGTCAATATATACAACTTTGTTACAATCAAGTTAGTTGAAGATAATTTCTTGCTCTGGCAAGCTCAGTTTCATAGATTCTTGCGAAGTCAAGATCTGTTTGGTTTCATCAATGGTGAAACACCATCACCAGCTCCAATGTTGCAAGTTGAGATTGAAGGGCAAGAGTCTGAAATAGTAAATCCTGATCATACATATTGGGTAAAAACAGATTAGCTAATATCATCTTGGATAAGTGGAGCTGTATCTAAGCATATTTTGAGCTTGATCATTGGATTGGAAACCTCATATGAGGTATGGCAAACTCTCCTTAATCATTTTACACAGAAATCAGTAGCCAAAGAGTTTGAGCTGAGAGGAAAGTTACAAGCTTGCCAGAAAAGAGATCGAACATTGTCTGTGTATCTTAGGGAGTTTAAGTCCATTTGTGATTAGCTCAATGCAATTGGGAAACCTGTTGATGAAATAACCAAGATGTTTGGTGTTCTGGAGGGTTTAGGATCAGAGTATGAGAGCTTCAGAACAACAATGTACTGTCTAAAACCTCAACCAGACTATGATGAGGTAATCTCTCAGCTTGAAAGATTCGAAACAAGATTGCAAACCTATTCTTCAAGTCAGTATAGTCCTAATCTAGCTTACTATGGACAAAGAAAATCTGAAGGTCTGCAAAATTCTAACTTCAGAAATCAAAGAGATAATAATCGTGGGGGATACAACTATGGTAGAGGACGAGCAACAAACAATAGGAGTCGAGGATATGGTTATACTGGAACAGGAAGAAGTCAGAATTACAAAATGAGTACTTTGAACCTGAATCAAGAGGATCAATATAACAAGCAGTTAAATAGTTGGTCTAGCTATGGACAGGGCTGTCGACCATATGTAAATCCTCAAAAATATCAGGTTACCAAGTCATATCCACCCCAAAGTTCAGTCTCTAACAAGAGTGTATAGGGCGAGAAAACATCAAATGGTATTCCTTTGGAATGTCAAATCTGTAAAAGACCAGGACATACAACTCTTTGATGTTGGTATCTGTTGACACCTAAAATTTTGGGGTTCATTTTGCTAAATAATAAAAAAATCACATGGCATATAGTTTAGGAAAATTTTATTATTTGTTAAGATTTAGGTAATATACACTAAGGGATGCATATTTTGCGCAAAAAGGAAACTTGTTTTTGATCGAATAAAAAATATATTGCGCAGGGTGAAATGATATATTCAATGGAATTTTATGCGAGCAAAATTGGCAGTGAAATATACCCTGAAGATACAATTTTTTGGCTTATAAAAGGGGTCACGTAGGATCGTTTTTCAGGGGGTTCTTCTTCTTTGTTTTTTTTAGAGAGAGAGTGGTGGAAATCAAAAAGTGAAAAGTGTTGCCGTCCGTGGGTTCTCTCAATTTTTAAAGAAAAGTTTGCCAAAAGGAAAGAGAGATTTTGTGACTTTTTCCTTATGCAAAAAGTGTAGCAGAAAGAAAAAAGGAAAAGAAGCAGCAGCAGAGAGGAGTACGCGTGAAGGGACAGGCCAGCAGGGAGAAAAGAAGACAAAACAAAAAGAAAAAGAAAAGGAAGTCCTGTTCATCTTCCTCGGGGAGCCGACGCCCTCCGCCTGCCGTCCGAGTCGCCGGTCCCTGCCGCCGCGCCTCTGCCCGCCTTCGCCTGGAGCCCGCGACACCATCTCCCTCGCGATCCGCCGCACCTCCTCCGCGACCCGCCCGTGTCCAGAAGCCAGACCCACGACGATCGCGAGCACCCTCGCCCGCCGCCGCTTCGCGTCTCTGCCGAACCACCGCCGCAGCGGCCACTTCTGCGTCGCATCACCGCGACCTCCCTGCCCGCTGCCGGTTCACCCTCGCCGGACCTCCGAACCGGCCAAGTTTTTTTTTTTCCTTTTTCTCAAAAAAAGAAGAAAGAAAAAGAGAAAGTTAAATTAGGTATTTTCCCTTTTCTTTATTAGGCAAGTTTAGATTTTTCTTTATTTTTTCATTATCTCTTTATGTTGTTTTCTTGGTTGAGATATTTATTTATGCATAATTGAAAATCTCAATGCATTACCTAATTCGCAACCGCATTAAGGTTTTTTATTTCATCTATAAGGTTTTAGATGAAATAATTAATCAAGTGGGAATAAAATTGATATTTTGATCTTTAAGGCTTAAGATCAATTTATCGATTTTACTAGCGAAATATTATCCCTTGATTTGAATGATGTGTGATATACTTTTTGGGGATTTTGAATGAACTTGATTGTTTTTATTTGTCTTGAGATATGCCTGAATTAGGATATTGCATGTTTTAGGGTTATTTGCATGGTTAGGCAAAACATTCTATCTTTATCATGAATTTTTGAAAATAAAAAAAATAAAAAAAACAAAAAAAAAATCAATTGACTTATGTTGTTAGTTTTTTTTTTTTTTTTTTTTAAAACTTTAAATTGCATGTTTAATTATTAGGTAATTGTTAATTTCGAAAATTAAAAACAAAAGAAGAAAAAAGAAAGTTAGGGTTAGGTTTGTTATTTTGCATGATTAGGATAGAGATTTTATTTCGAATCATGAAAAAGAAAAAAAAAAAAAAAAGCATATAGAATGTTAGTTTTATTATTGTTTGATTTGCATTTCGAAATTAATAAAAAAAAAGAAACAAAAAATCATCATGCATATGTCACGTAGAATTAGGAGGCATCTTTCGCACGTTATTGCATATTAGGGTAAGATTGCATGTTTAATTTTACTTCCTAATTAATTTTAAGTTTAGATAGATTTTTTTAGATATATTGCATTCTAGGATTATTTGGGTTAAGATAAGATTTTAGTTTAAATTAGGATTTAGTTTAACCTAATTCCTAATATAAATTGAATAGGATCTTAATCTAGCTAGATAATTCTCACATTTTTTTTTTTAATTCCGAATTTCATGTAAAAATACAAAAATGCCTTAAGCTAAATTAGTTTCAATCTTTAGATTAGGTTGCATTCTTTCGAGGAAAAAGAAAAAAAAAGAAAAAATGTCATTAGGATTAGATTAATTGAAATGCACGTCATTTAGTTTTTTTTTTTAGGCCCATTTAATTAGAAATTGCATGTCAATAGAATTAGGTCATCTAGATTGCATTTAATTATTGCATCTCTTTAGGATTTACTCTATTCATGTCATATAATTTAGATCATATTGCTATGTCATATAATTTAGGTCATGTTGCCATACCAAATTAGATTACTAGCATGCATTGCATATAGGTTAAGTTCCCATTAAATAAAGTGAAAAAAAAAAAAAAAAAAAAAAAAAAAAGAAATTGCGTGTTAATTAGAAATCATATCTAGGGTTGATGATGTGAATTTTGATCTAACAACGCAGATGCTTTCGTTGCTTTGAGGTAAGTTTGCAAATTATTTATTATTTATCTGAGTATTAAATTGGTGGATTGCGCACTCGTGTGATCGCCTCACATATTAGGGAATTAGATTTAAAATCAATCCAAGCTGCTTGTCAAACATTTTTTTTTAAATAAAAAATGGTACCGAAAGGGTATTAGAGAAATCTAGTATAACCAAGTCCCCGTATTCATAGTCTCTGGTTCGTAGGAATAAAGTAAACCTTCCGTTACTTTACTTGGGTTTCTAATCGACCCACCAAAAATAGATTAGTGGTGACTCCTAATTGAAAATCATTTGCATCTTAAAAATTCAAACCTAAGTCGCGAATTGGTATGGGCTTGGGAGAGCCCGAGTTAAGTTTAGGCTTAACAATCCATTAACCAAACCCTAGGTGGTGCACACCCGAAAAAAATTGGTCGCGACAGTATCGTTTTGATAACTCCTACCAACCTGAGGAAGTTCCAACTGCATTAGTAGCTATGCACATCGAGGATACTCAGGGCACTGAATGGTATCCAAACACTGGTGCCACGGCCCACATTACAGCAGATCCTGGTATTCTTCAACACTCTTTCTCTTACAATGGAACTGATACTGTTATGATAGGAGATGGTTCATGTCTGTCGATTTCATGTGTTGGAAATACTTTATTACAAACAGGAACCACCTCCTTACCCTTAAATGATGTGTTAATAGTTCCTGAAATCAAGAAAAGTTTACTCTCTATCTCAAAATTAACAGATGATTATCCCTGTTCATTTGTTTTTGACAAGTATGGGGTGTCTATGAAGGACAACTGCACCAATACAACAGTGAGACTAGGAAGAAAAGTCAAGGGACTTTATCGAGTTGATCCAAAAATAACAGAAGCCTTCTTCACCCAAATACAGAAAGCTGTGGGAGAAGACGTGTGGCATCAGCGATTAGCACATACCAATTTCAAAACACTGAAGTACCTGCAGAATCAACATCTAATTCAATGTAACACAAGAACTCAAAACATATGTAGGAGCTATCAGATTGCCAAGAGCTCTACTCTACCTTTTCCTTTGTCAAACTATGCAGCTACTAATCCCTTAGAAAGAATACATTGTGATGTTTGGGGACCCTCACCAGTAGATTCCTTTCAGAAGTTTAAGTACTATGTCATCTTTGTTGACAATTTTTCTTGATATAGTTGGCTGTATCCAATGAAACTGAAATTTGAACTACATGAGATCTTTCTTCTGTTTCAAAAACAAGTAGAGAATCAATTTGATCGAAAGATCAAGGTATTCCAATGTGATGGAGGTGGGAGAGTTTACTAGTCACAAGTTTCAAAATTAACTACAACAATGTGGCATCAAACAAATTGTCTCTTGTCCTTATACACCAGAGCAGAATGGAATCTCTGAAAGGAAACATCGCCATATAGTTGAGTTGGGATTGGCCATGCTTTATCATGCTAAAGTTCCATTAAAATACTGGGTGGATGCTTTCATGACAGCCAATTATATAGTCAATCTACTTCCCACACCAAAACTACATATGCTCTCACCTTATAGTAAACGCTATTAGCATAAGCCAAGCTATGCACACTTGAGAGTCTTTGGTTGTGCCTGTTACCCTTACCTCAGACCATATTCCAAACATAAACTTGATCCACGATCTCTCACTTGTATATTTTTAGGATACAGTGACAGACACAAAGGATACCGTTGCCTTTTACCTACTAATGGGCACATCTATGTTAGTCGTCATGTGGTGTTTGATGAAACCACCTTCCCTTTCACCAATCGACTGATCAATGAGTACAATCAGGGTACTGATATGTACAAACAATGGATTAATGGGGTTACTTTTCTAGAGTTCCCTCATACAGAACAAGCTAAGTCACATCCAAATGAATATATAAGACATCTGCAGGATAGTGATATGTTGCAAGGAACTCATATTGATGCATTAGATACTGCTGCAATATCACCAGCTATATCTTCTTCACAGTCACAGTCGCATACAGCTTCTGAGGAACAAGCATCCTCTCTTCCAACACCTGATCTCACAACAGAGATCACTACAGAACAAATACAGGTTAGTTCTTCATCCAATTCACAAGGTACAGTACCTACTCATTCTATGCAAACACAACTAAAGTCTGGCATTGTCAAACCAAATCCCAAATATGTCTACTTGGCTGAATATAAAATTCCTACTGAACCCAAGTCAGTTAAGTCAACATTGGCAGATCAAGGTTGGTATCAAGCAATGATGGATGAAATGAATGCTTTATATAAGAATCAGACTTGGGAATTGGTTCCCCGAACTAATAACATGAATGTCATAGGGTGTAAGTGGGTGTTTAAAACTAATCTTGCATCTGATGGTAGTCTTGACAAACTTAAAGCTCGATTAGTAGCCAAGGGCTTTCATCAAGAAGAAGGGATTGACTTCACAAAAACATTCAGTCTTGTCATTAAGCATGCTACTATTCGCATTGTTCTCTCTGTTGCCATGCGAAAACATTGGCCAATTCATCAGCTTGATGTCAAAAATGCCTTTCTTCATGGCACATTGACTGAGACAGTGTATATGGAGCAGCCACCGGGTTTCACACACCCTCAACAACCTCACCATGTGTGTCGCCTAAAGAAATCTTTATATGGCCTTCGCCAAGCACCACGAGCTTGGTTTGATAAGTTCAACAATTTTCTGATTGAACATGGCTTCTCTTGCAGCACCACTGATCATTCCTTATTTGTATTTCATCATGGATCAGACACAATCATCTTGCTACTCTATGTCGACGATATTCTCCTTACTGGTAGCTCGGCTCAATTACTCTCCAATCTCATCTAGTCTCTGAGTCTTCAATTTCACATGAAAGATCTTGACTCTCTTCATTACTTTCTTGGTATTGAAATAAAACAAACATCTCAAGATCTGTTCCTGTCTCAAACAAAGTATGCTCTTGATTTACTTACTCAAGCTCACATGAAAGATTGCAAACCTGTTTCCACTCCCCTTTCTTTGTGATCAGTTGTCATGGCCACTGATAGCATTCTTCTCACCAATCCATTTGAGTATCGTAGTTTAGTTGGTGGTCTTCAATACCTTACTATTACTTGTCCTGATATTGCTTATGCCACAAATCTCCTATGTCAGAAACTGCAGCACCCAACATTAGGAGATTTCCATAAGCTCAAGAGGGTTCTTCGATATATTAAGGGCACTGTGACTCTTGGAACTTTTATCCATTCTAACAGCACCATGCATCTATATGGCTTCTCTGATGCTGATTGGGCTGGATGTCTTAATACCAGAAGATCAACCACTGGCTTCTGTACCTTTCTTGGTTCCGATCTTATCTCTTGGTCAGCAAAGCGCCAGTCTACAGTGTCACGCTCTTCCACAGAAGCCGAATATCATGCCTTGGCATCAGCTACTGCTGATCTTACCTGGGTTAGTTTTGTCCTTCATGACATTGGTATACCTTTATCTGTGCCAACTACTCTGTTTTGTGACAATAAGTCTGTTATTTCTCTTACTCTCAATCCAATTCTTCATGCTTGCACCAAACATATTGAAGTAGACTTTCACTTTGTTAGAGAAAAGGTTTCATCAGGATCATTAGCTGTTTGCTATGTACCAAGCATTGCTCAGATTGCTGATATTTTCACAAAATCATTACCTCGTTTTGCACACTTTACTCTTCGCACCAAATTGGGTTTGGGTTCTTTAACCCTTCCCAATTTGCAGGGGGATGTTAAGAAACAAAAGCATGAAACAAAGCCTATGGAAGTGAAGAAGGATGAAGAACCAAAGGTTGAAGACTGTATTGCTGCAAGAGTGATGATAGCTACGTCGTTTATGCGTGAACATGGAGCTGTTGTGAAGAATAGATTTGGTGAAAACAGAAGCTTGACTCTAACCTCTACTGGAAACACAGCTCAGAGCTCCAAGTGTTCTTGTACACATGCATTATTATTAGAGAACAGTTATTCAGTTTTAGAAACTTAACAGAATCTGTTAAATTCTGTTTTTTGTCTCTTTCTTCTTCATTCGTATTCTTGCGATGATATAAAGAAAGGAGAGAGAGAGAGATATAGAGTGATGGTGATTGAGCTCTCAGAAAAATGTATTGCCTTTGTTCATGAAATACAAATAATTACTCGATTCTTTCAATTCTCTTCCTTTTGCATTCTCTATTCATGGTCTTCACAATTGCCAGGTCCATGGAGCCTGCACAGCTAAATTTCTTAGCAGTTCTGATTTTTTCGTTGTCGGGTCGATCAAGGATGCTGAAAGGACTTGGATTCTCAGATCAACTGGTAGTAGGAAGAATTACCAAAAAAGTCATAAACCTATTGTAATTGTGTCAATTCAGTCATAAACTTTTTTTTTAAAGTCAATTTAGTCATAAACCTTTTATAATTGTGCCAGTTTAGTCTATCCGACCAAAAATTGGCCGGCCGATGCTGACATGGATGCCGGCCATCTAGCGAAAGTTAACATGGCAATTTTTAAATATTTATCTTTTATTTTTTATTTTTTTTCCACCTTCTCCTTCCTTTGGCCGGCCAGAGGCGAGGCTCAGCCCTGTCGGCCATTGGCAAAGGTGAGCCTCGCCGGCCACGGGCGAGACCCCGCCGATCTGGCAAGGCTTGTCCCCTCGGCCATTGGTGAAGGCAAGCCTCGCCAGATCTGGCGAGGCTCGGCCTCGCCCGGCCAAGGCGATAGTCGACCTCACTAGTGGTCGGCAAGGTCGACCTCGTCGGCCAGAGGGAGGAGAAGGTGGAAAAAAAAAAAAGAAATTTTTTTTAAAAGTATTAAAAATTCGAAAAAAATATTTAAAAATTGCTATGTCAACTTTCGTCGAATGGCTGGTGTCCACGTCAACGCCGAACGGCCAATTTTGGCCGAATGGACTAAACTGGCACAATTGTAAAAGGTTTAGGACTAAATTGGCAAAAAAAAAAGTTTATGACTAAATTGGTATAATTACAATAGGTTTATGACTTTTTTGGTAATCCTCCCGCCGACGGTAAGCAATTCCAAAGATCCTTGGCCCTAATTAAGTGAAATTCATGGAGGAATACACTTCGAAAGAAATCCAGGGATACGAGCTGTCTTTGACTTATATGCCACCTCCTAGAGTTCGCCTCTTGACCACGCGACAGCGCTAGATAGCCGCCTAATGCGAGAGAGCGATGCATTGATTGTTGCTTATGACCTTTTCTTGATCTCCAAGCGCATGTTCCCCGATCCTCATCCTTAGCTTCTAGGATCTTCAGAAGAGCAGACCATTCTTCCCAGAGTTCCCGGGAAGATGCTTTCAAAGTGATTGAAATGGAACTCCTATAACCGGATTCATGTATGATGAGCAGCATAGACTTGCTCTGATCTTCTTTTACATCGATTGGTGAAACCCGAGTATCCACCTCAAGTAGTTTCTTGCGAGCGAGGCTCTTGTTGAGTACATCTTTCCTTTCTTGGATGAAAGCCTCGGCCTCGGCCTGATGGTCTTGGTAGTCTTCTAGCTGTTTATGTATCCAATTTAGGAGGTGACCATTCTTCAGAGATCTACCTGCAAGAATGCTCTCGAAGTGATTGAAATAGAACTCGGATTCATGTATGACGTGCTCTTCAACAAAGCCACGATTGTACATCATTTCTGGGGTGGCGTTCTCCGATGGATCAGTTTTTCATCTACCCACCGCTGCTTTATTAGCTTCTGCCGGATTGATTTATCTGGCTACTCTTCCGTAAGCGTGATAATAAGTCTTGAAGGATTTAATCATGGGCCTAAGCTGGCCCGGCCACGATGGGCCTAAAGGCCCGGCCCACGGGAATTAAGCCCGTGGAAAGGGGAACCTATAAAAGGGATGAGAGAGAAGGAGAAGACACCTCTTGACATAATTAACGTACATTCTCTTCTCTTCCAAAAGTTCTCTCTCTCTCCAAGAATCGACGCCGTCTCCCATTCAACGACGATTTTTCGACATCGGATCGAACTGGACCAAAATTCTCTTCCTCTTTGCGGCGTCGGTGTCTAATCTGTGGCCAACAAGGTACGCTCGAATCCGTGGTGTGCTTTTGATCGGTGATACGTGACATTCCTGGGCTTATCTTCCGCATATGATTTAGGGGTTCGGTTTAGGTGCCGAATCCGGTTTTTCGGGATCCGAACGATCCCAACATTGGTATCAGAGCCCGTGTTAGCGTTTTCCCGACTTGTATGATGTTTTATGATGTTGTATGATGTTTTATGATTGATTTTTTCGCAAATGAACTTCGGCCGTACGGATCGGGGCAAGGAATCCCGACACCCGAGAGTTGTTCGCATATTTTTTTGATTTTTCGTAAGTCGAAACCAAAATCTGATGGCATAGGGAGGAAGGCGACGTCGAGACGAGTCCGGCAAGATGTCGTGCACCGCCGGGGGACGCGCCCCGCACGCCCACACACGCGTGGGCGGCGCACCTGCACGCGCCGCGCTGCGCGTGGGCGCGATGCGCGCCGAAGCCGGCGCGCGTGGGCGCGATGCACCTGACGTTCGTCCGGCGCGTGCGCACACGCGCCGGTGGCGAACCGGCGCGCGCGTGCCGCCGCCGGCCCGGCGAACCGGCACGCGCCGGTCCACGGACCGACACGTGCCGCGTCATCGCCGACGTCACCCAACGGTCGGTAACCGCCGGGGTGACGTCATTGATGACGTCAGCGTTGACATCCGTTGGCTCGGCGACCCGACCGGCGACCCGACCGACCCGCGGACGCTGGCACGCGCGCGGCACGTGCCGGATGACGTCTGCGTGACGTCAGCCCACGCACGCACACGGCACGTGCGGTCGGTCGGTCCGACCGTTCCGACCGGCGCGACCGGTCCGACCGGCCCGACGTCGTTGACCGTTGACCGTGACCGTTGACCGATGACCGTTGACCGTTGACAAAAAAAAAAAAAAAAAAAAGGAATTTGTTTCTTTTTTCAATTATGTCTATGTGGATTATATGTAATCCAATATTGTTCTGCATTTGTTGCGGGAACAATGCCTCCTCTTCGATTACGTAGGCCTATTCGCGTGATTACCGATAAACAAAAGGCAAAGCTTTCTAAGTTGATAGCTGAGTTGACTGATTATCGATGGGAGAAAGGTGACTTAATTGATCATGTTCTTGAAGTCAATGGGAAGATTCAACAGGTCATATGGAATGGTCATCCCATGTCGCGATCGAGAGATGGTGCGATTTTTCATTAACACTCTTCCATCGAATGGCAAGATGTGTTGAATCGCATATGGGATGTCAACGGTGTTGCTTCATATAAGAAAATTGTGATAGATTTTGTAAACGAATATTACTGCATTGTTGCAAGGGAAAATGTCAAGAAATTGACCAAAATAGGATCTTTCCCAGTTCGTGTGAAGGTTATTTGTAAAATGTATTAGCTGTTTTTTGTTGAGTGTGCTATGTGAACATCCTATGTAATGTTATCTACTTGATTGTTGTTATTGTAACGACCTATATGTTTGTTGTATTAACTGAAAGTATTATCATATTATTGTATGTCAATTATCTGTCACTTTCTGTTAGTTGCTGGTTGCTATGGGTAGTTAGCTGTGGGTAGTAATAGAAGTTTCATGTAACTTCATAGAATTGATTTTGCATATGACAATCATATTAATGATAGTTTTAAGTTAGGATTTTTGGAGGATGATTGGAAACATAGTGACCTTTTGATTCTGAAACCTTACTTAAAATTATTAATTAATATGATGGATTTGTGCAAAATAGGTGCATAAATGATAGACATTAATAACTCGTGCATATATGTCCGATGTGTTCAGATCAATGGCTTCAGCCACAAAGAGCATAGTTGCCGAGCTAAACAAAGGTGAAAAGCTCAATGGTGACAACTATGAAATCTGGCAAATGAAAATCCAATATGTGCTGGAAAAGCAAGAAGCACTTGAGACTCTTATCCTGACCATGGTAGAACCTGAAGAAGGAAGCACTGCACAGCATAAAAGAGACAAAGAAGCATTTGCTGCATGGAAAAGAAAGAACTCTCTTGCTCGCATCACGTTGCTGAGCAGCATGGAAAATGACGTCATGCGAGAGTTTAGGCGTTTTGAAAATGCCAAAGACATGTGGGAAGCATTGGCGGCAAGATTTGGTCATATTTCGGTGACCAGACTTAGGCAGCTCACTATTAGGTTTGACTCTTATAAGAAGCCTCATGGTCAGACCATGAAGCAACATCTTAGAAAGATGTCAAACATGATAAATGAGCTTAAAGATGCTGGCCATGTCTTGACAGATGAGCAGCAAGTGCAAGCAGTGATTCGTTCCTTGCCTCAGAGTTGGGAGCATATGAAGGTGCACTTGACTCATAATGAAAATATCAAAACCTTTGAGGATGCATTGCGTCATCTTGAGCTAGAAGATGACCGCCTGTTGGCGGCTAAGCCGGAAGCTGAACTCTATCATGCTAGTTCTAGCTCAAATGGAGCTTCGGGCTCCAAGCGCAAGCGCCCTAACTGGTTTGATAAAGGGAAAGGCAAGAAAGCAGGTCCTTCAGGGAAGAAACCCAAGTTTAACCAACATGAAAGAGGAAAGCGTCCTCGCATGAAAAAGCTAACAATGGTGAAATGCTACATTTGTGGCAAGAAGGGTCACTATGCTCGCGATTGTCGTGAGCCAAAGAAGGTAAGCACCCCTTGTATTTTTCAGAACTTTGCATATGTGTCAAGTTCTCGTATTCATGACTGAATCTAATCCTCGTGGAATTTGTGGATTCAGGAGCGACAGACCATGTAGCGAAGGATAGAGGATCCTTCATGGAATTCCGACGAATACCAACTGGAACTAAGTGGATCTATGTGGGAAATAACTCCAGAGCTGAAGTGAAAGGAATTGGCACATGCCAACTGAATATGCGTGGTGGACACACTTTGTTCCTTCATGATGTATTGTATACTCTGGAGATTCGTCGGAATTTAGTGTCTGTTTTAGTATTGGTTAAATTAGGTTTTAATTTGAACTTCTATGATAGAGGTGTGGATTTGTTTTTGAATACAAATTACTATGGTTGTGGATATTTTTGGATGGTTTCATTGTATTAGATATTGATTATGTTAATACAAATGTTTGTTATTCCCTTCTCACGTCTCCTAACACATATGATAAGGATGTGAATGTATGGCATGCTAGACTTGGTCACATTGGCCAGCAGCGTATGAATAGACTAGCCAAAGAGGGCTTGTTGGGCAAAATTGAAAAAGTCGATTTGCCTATCTGTAAGCATTGTCTAGAAGGGAAAACGACAAGGAAACCATTTGGAAAAGGTAAAAGAGCTGAATTTCCTCTGCATTTAATCCATTCGATATCTCGTGGTCCAATGAATGTGAGAGGAAGGCATGGGGCTGTTTATTTCATCACTTTTATAGATGATTATACTCGATTCGGATATGTCTATTTAATTTCTCACAAATCTGAAGCAATAAGTTGTTTCAAAAGGTTTATGAACCTGGTAGAGAATCAATTAGACAAGAAAATAAAATCATTGAGATCCGATCGAGGACGAGAATATTTATCTGATGAGTTCAGAAAATTATGTGATGAAAAAGGAATAGAAAGACAGTTATCTATTCCATATACTCCTCAACAAAATGGTGTTGCAGAGAGAAGAAACAGAACCCTATTAGAAATGGTTAGGTCCATGATGGCGCATGCTAACTTGCCTATCACCTTTTGGAGTGATGCGTTGTTATCTGCTACCTATATACTTAACCGTGTGCCTTCCAAATCAGTTGCTTCCACTCCATATGAGTTATGGAAGGTAGAAAACCAGACTTAAGTTTTCTTAAGCCATGGGGTTGTGCTGCCTATACACTTGAATCCTCTCACAAGTTTGGGAAATTGGGTCCCAGAGGCAAAAAGAGTATTTTCATAAGATACTCGAACACTCAAAAGGGTATGTGTTCATAGGTGAGCAGGAAAGTGGGAGCATAACTGAATTTGAATCACGAAATGTCACATTCTTAGAGGATGAATTTCCTAAGAAGGGCGAAATAGGGGAAGACAACACCCTATTTGAAACCTCGGATCAAGATAATGATCTTAGTGGAGTTCGTCCAAGTGGGAGTAATATGAGAAGTGATGAATTGAATTCGACTCATTCTCAATTGCAACCACATGATGAGACGACATCATTATCTAATCCCAGTGGGAGCATAATGGGGAATTATGTGCAAAGAGCACAAACTCCCATACGGCGAACAAGTCGCCAAAGTATTCCCGTCGACGTTTTGACATTGAAGGGGAAACTTTTATGGTTGCTCCACAAGATGAGGATGAGCCTAGAAATATTAATGAGGCTCTAAATTGCCCCGAGAAGGAAAAATGGATTCATGCAATGGAAGAGGAAATGGAGTCAATGAAATCAAACCAAGTCTGGGAACCGGTTGATCTTCCAAAAGGACGCAGAGCTATTGGGAACAAATGGGTTCTCAAAGTAAAGCGAAAGGCTGATGGCTCGATAGAAAGGCATAAGGCTCGCCTTGTAGCGAAGGGGTATAATCAACATGAAGGGATTGATTATGAAGATACGTTTTCTCCTGTAGTAAGATTTACCTCGATTCGCATTATTCTGGCAATAGTATCTAGCATGGATCTTGAGTTACATCAGATGGATGTAAAGACTGCTTTCCTCAATGGAGAATTAGAGGAAGAAATATACATGGAACAACCAACTGGTTTCATGGTAAAAGGCCAAGAAGAAAAGGTGTGTCGACTTTTGAGGTCGATATACGGCCTTAAGCGATCATCGAGACAATGGTATATACGTTTTCATAATGCCATAATGGCATATGATTTTACAATGATTGATGAGGATCATTGTGTATATATCAAAAGATCCAAGGATCAATTTGTGATCATATCATTATATGTTGATGATATACGATTGCCGGAAGCAATATGGAGTTTGTTCATACTTGTCAAGAGTTGGTTGTCTTCCAACTTTGAAATGAAGGATATGGGTGAGGCTGCATACATTCTCGGAGTTAAGATTTCAAGAGATCGTTCGAAGAGATCGTTGTCTCTTTCGCAAGAAACATATATAAATAAAGTTCTTGAACGATTTCGTATGCAAGATAGTAAACCCATAGACACTCCTATTGCGAAAGGTGATGGATTGAGCCATAGGCGTATCCGAGGACTCCACAAGAAAAGGAACAAGATGAAACATGTTCCTTATGCTAGTGCAGTTGGGAGCTTGATGTACGCTATGATGTGTACAAGACCCGACATATGTTTTGCAGTTGGAATGGTGAGTAGATACCAATCCAATCTAGGTCCAACACATTGGAAAGCTGTAAAGAGAATACTAAGGTATCTTAAGGGAACTGCTGATTTCAAGTTGAATTATCAAGGAAATGATCTGCGACTTGAAGGCTATTCTGATGCTGATTGGGGAGGAGATTTAGATGAAAGAAAATCTACCTCTGGTTTTGCTTTTTTACTGAACAATGGCGCCATATCATGGAGCAGTAAGAAGCAAACGTGTATAGCCTTATCCACGATGGAAGCTGAGTTCGTGGCATTATCAGCAGCAGTACAAGAAGGAGTATGGCTTAAGAGATTTTTGGATCATTTAGGTATTGTTGAGAAAGCTGCATATCCGTTATTGGTTAACCTGTGATAGCCAAGCAGCTATAGCATACACTAAAGATCCAAAATATCATGGCAAGACCAAACATATAGATACTAAGTATAACTTTGTAAAAGATATGGTTGCACGAAAGGATGTGAACTTGCAGTACATATCTACGAATAGAATGATAGCAGATCCTATGACAAAGCCAATACCTAGAGATGTGTTTTGTGGTCATGTGAAATCTCTAGGATTGCGTAGAGTCCGATGTACTTGGATTGTAATTTCCCGAGTTGTTCACATGTATGAACTAGTGTTGTTTCATTATTAATGCCTATGTATCTTTGTTTGATCTTTATGCATCTTAATGCTTAGTGCATTATATTATGTTGAGAAAGTATGTCGGACAAATAAGAGATTAGCCCACTCACACGGGTAATCGCCTCTATTTACTATGTGATAGATAGAGATGAGACTATTTTTAAGCTTATTATCTAAGTGATAATCGAGAACTCAAGCTTAAAATACGTATGTCGCCTTAACTCGAGTGTTAAGATGAGGACATAGTACACACGATGTCCGAAAGTAAAATAACCCACACATTTTACTTTATCTGTCTAAGATGCCGGATGCGAGTTCGATGAATTTTATGAATGAGTCAATACGTGAACTCAAGTTAGACATTGGGTATGTCTGAACTATCATCTGTACGGTATTGATGGTGAAGACATACGCTCCATGGGAAAGGAGTTAATACCGCAATACGTATTTCATACTACGTATGCATTAGACGACCTATAAGAGTGGCAAAAGTTTGATCTCAACTTTTATGACGTGTGAGACTCTTGAGGAATAGAGTTCCTCAATTTTAGTGCCCTCATGACTCTTACTTATTCTCAAGATTTCTATTTAGTGTTTGCTATCTTAGAATGTTGCCAATGGTCATGAGTTGATTCGATCTAATGGGACATTTCTAGAAAAGCAAGTTGAACTGAAATTGAGAGTTTGAAGGAAAGAGGAAGATCGGATTTGTAGAATCACATTGTGGTTTTGTATTCACGGGTCGACCAATTATGACTGTCTTTGGGATAATCATAATTGTGAATACAATAAATATATCATTGTTTAAATGAGATTAAGAGAGATATAAATGTGATCGATCGATCTAGGGTACTGCATACTATTTTTTACTCGGAAAATGATGCCCATTATGAGCTGCTATATATTCCTAACAAATGTATAGCAACGAGCTCTCAAAGTATGCTGGTCGCACGAATTATTCACCGGTATGAATGTTGAAAGAGGAAAAGAGGATTTTTAGTTGATGGGCCTAAGTTGGGCCTATCCGCCCATGCTGGTTTTTTGACCCACCATGTGCAAGTGGGAGATGAAAGATTTAATCATGGGCCTAAGCTGGCCCGGCCACGATGGGCCTAAAAGCCCGGCCACGATGGGCCTAAAAGCCCGGCCCACGGGAATTAAGCCCGTGGAAAGGGGAACCTATAAAAGGGATGAGAGAGAAGGAGAAGACACCTCTTGACATAATTAACGTACATTCTCTTCTCTTCCAAAAGTTCTCTCTCTCCAAGAATCGACGCCGTCTCCCATTCAACGGCGATTTTTCGACATCGGATCGAACGGACCAAAATTCTCTTCCTCTTTGCGGCGTCGGTGTCTAATCTGTGGCCAACAAGGTACGCTCGAATCCGTGGTGTGCTTTTGATCGGTGATACGTGACATTCCTGGGCTTATCTTCCGCATATGATTTAGGGGTTCGGTTTAGGTGCCGAATCCGGTTTTTCGGGATCCGAACGATCCCAACAAGTCTGATCTAGATGGTTAGAGCGATCGGTCTTGAGGTATATGCGATTTATGTGCTCCTTCCATCTGACCGGACAACGCACTGGATGAGTAGGCGAGACTATGTAAGAGCAGAAACGAGGGGGTTGATATCACGCCTTCATTCTTTGTCTGTCAACAAAAGGTGGTGTCGACGGTGTTGTGCAATACAACATGTTATCCTCTTGCTTCAGCGATCGGACAGTCGAGTGCCGTGGCCTCCTAAACTGGATACATAAACAGCTCGAAGACTACCAAGACGATCAGGCCGAGGCTGAGGCTTTCATCCAAGAAAGGAAAGATATACGAAACAAGAGCCTCGCTTGCAAGAAACTGCTTGAGGTGGTTATCCGGGTTTCACCTATCAATGTAAAAGGAGATCAGAGCAAGTCTGTGTTGCTCGATGCCTGCAGGCTCGCGAAATTGCCGCAGCCACTAGAGACGGCAAACCAAAACAAGCGGGAAGCCATGATAAGCGAGGTGTGGACAGAGATTCTATGTTACGCCGCGGGTTGTTGCCAGTGGAATCATCAGGCTCAGCAGCTTGGAAGTGGAGGAAAGTTGCTCACTCATGTGTGGATTCTCATGACGCAACTCGTAGGAAAAAGTCAAAAAAATATCCAAAACCTATTGCAGTGGTACCTATTCAGTACTAAACATTTCAATTTAACTAATTTAATTATAAACATTTTTATATTGGTACCAATTTAGTCTATTTGGCCAATTTAGGCTGAAAATTGCTAACGTAGACATTGGCCGTTCGTGACATAGTTGGCATTGACGTGATATTTTTTTTCTTCCCCTTTTCTTTTTGTTGGTGGCCAGCAATCACCGGATTTTATTTGGGTGTTTAATCAACCTATAACCATTTAGTGTAATTTTAATTGCATGTTTAAATTGAGAAACCAAATTGAGATTGGTAAAGCTTGGTAGAGCAAACTTAGTAATTTATCAGTTTCCCCTTATTGGTTCACCTCCGAGAACATTGCGATAGAGGGTCATCGGTGAGATGGAAAGTTGGATCTGTCGGAGTTAACTCTCTTGGTAGCCTGAAGTTTTCGCAAGTTGAATTAATGGATACACACGGTGAATAGCGAATGAAGGTTCAAAAGAAGATGAAGAGCTTAGAGAGGTATTCGTACTCTAGAAGAGGAAGTAAAGGTGTGCAAGGAACCGCCCGAACAACTCGAAACCAATTCAATTCTCGGTTCCAATTTATTGGAATTGGTGAGTACCGATCCAGTTCTCGATTCCATTGGTAGAAATGCCCACCTGGACTGGACTAATATTATAATAATATATTAATTTTTAATTTAAAAAATCAATATATTATTAATTTGGTTTCTAACTTTTGATTTGATTTTTAGTTTCTTTAGTTTCAACATAATGCTTTGGCTTCTAGCTACTTCTGGTTTCTAATTGTTGTAGTGGGTTTTTTACATTTTCTTTTGTCCTTATTAAGAACGTTGGCTTATACTTTCTGATTTTGGCTTATAGTGAGATCGGTTCCACATATTTATTTTTGTTTTACATTCTGATTTTGCCACAAAATAGATGTCTCTAATTTTGCTTGTTATATGTTGTAATGATAAATGGACAGGACTATTATTATGTATACTCAATGCTCGGTGAGTTCGTTTACGGTATGGACTTTACGGTCAAAAGAATGGAGATATTTGGTTGATCTTTGGTGAGATTGGTTCCATGAACCCGGTGGACTGGTTTCCGAGTAAATCCACAAAACTAACGGGCAGTTCTCAATTTTAGGTCGGGAACCGCTCACTCGGATCATGCTCACCCTTAAGAGGAATGACTAAAAAAGAAATAACAAGAACATAAAAATGTAAAAATTATAATACGTAAACAAAGTCAACGCTGGTCAACGGTTAAATACTGACGTGGACTTTGATGCGGTGATATGCGGGCGTGGTAGAGGTGACCTGGCAGGCTGAAATGGCGAGCTGATGACAGCTTAAATGGTGTCTCGTGGCACGTGGCTAACACATGCAAACGACGTCACGTCTGCGACGGAGGAGCAACTGGTCCGTGCCGAAGCAGGGCGCACATTGATCTTAGGTGCAGGGGTGTGTGGAATAGCGGACAATGACTCGGTAGCCGGGTACCGTCTCACCCAAGGACGGTAATGCTGATGGCGGTGTTTATTTATCAAAACAAGCACCTCAAGGCGCCGGATGCATCGGTGCATGAGGCGGCTTCCGGCGGCCATTCGCGTTGAAACGTGAGGATCCAGTTCTTCTAAGGACGGCGAGTTCGGTGGTGGTGTTCGTTTTCTAAAAAGAGCAGCGGAAGAATGTTGGACAGCTACGAGAGGCTGTGGATTGGTGGAGAAACGTGGCCAATGCAGGTGGGCTGTTACGAGCAGACTTAGATAGGCGTTTCTTCATATAACAATAAGGCCAAGTAGGGAATCGTGATGAAAAAGAGAACCTAATATTGTACGTTATCATAACGAAGAGCACATGATATCTAAAGTAGCAAAATATCAGTTGCAATCAATCGGAACCAATTAAGGAAATTATGCAGAATTTTCTGAATATAATCTCAAACAAATATTAAGAGCATTCCTAAATCCTAAGAACAAACAACATGAGGTGCTTTTAAACACCACAGGAGCGAAAAGGAAGGGAAGATCGACGGTCTTGCACGCTAAATGTTGGTGCTTGTTTGAGATTGCTGGTCCTTGGAAGCTGTGATCTTCACGGAAGATACATGCGCAATTATGTCCCAGTCCTCTCCCTGGCCTTTTCTGACCCTTCTTGTGAATTCCTCTGGCATATCTTTGAGTTTCAATTTGCGGAGCAATTCTAGGTGCTGCAATCCTTCTGGGATCGTTTGAAGGGCCGTGCACGCTCTGATTTCTAATTCCCTGAGGATCGGCAGCGAGCCCTTCCCGACCACCCATCCCTCTAGTTGCTTCAGCTTCCAGAGCTTCAGCACCTGAAGCAGTGGGAATCCACCTGGAGAGCAGACCATGAATTCACCCGCGAACGCGTCGCTTAATAACTGGAGGATCTTCAGATTTGGAAGTTTCTCCAACATGGGCATGGGATCGTCCTCTAGTCTGGACAAAGACAAGGTCAGCTCGGTGAGCTTTTCAGGAAATTCGTCTACCACGACCGAATTGGTCAATCTTCCCAGCAAATATATGCTAGAGAGATTCTCGAGTTCTGATAAAGACTGCAGGTAGAGATCGGAAGGTTTCACCGAGATGTCAATCGAGATCAATCTCAACCACTCGAGTCGTTCAAGACTTGAAATCCACCTAGCTGTTGCCTTTTGTTGATCACGCGTTAGCCGACATGTAAGCGCCAGCTTCCTAAGCTTGGTCAACCTGTAGAGGCTATTGTCCAATGTACTCTCATCGTCTACAAATGCGCCCCATAGTGTTTGTAAGTCAGTCAAAGAGCCCGTGCCCCGGGGAGGCACGAATCTCGTTCGGTAACTCTCACTCAGGTACAGGTGCCTCAGTTGCTGCATCTTCCAAAAGGATCTAGGAAGTGTACTTACGTAAGTGTGCTTCAGATCGAGAATTTGCAAATTGAACAGCTTGTCTATGGATGACGGGAGGTTCTCCAGGTACGTCCACCTTAACCCTAGATATCTCAAGTAGATCAGTTCCCCCAGCGATTCTGGCAATTTAGGTCGAAATACCCACTCCAGATCGAGCACGCGCATTGCTTGGAAGCACCTGTTTATAATGCCTCTTCGAAGAAAGTCTCCTATTTCTTTTCCAGGGGCGGTTCCTTCCCTCGAATCAAAGGACAGTAAAGTGCGGACATTTTTGTAATGAGAACGGAAGAGTGAACTATTGGAGCCGTTATCTCCGTGAATGTGACGGTAGCTATCATCCTTTCGATCGAGATGGTCTGCAAGTCGACTTATCGTAACCACACCAGAAGAAGAGCTAACCTGGGCTCTATTTTGTGCTGGCAGGAAATTGGCTGCTTTTGCTTTCGCTACCCACTCATCCCTCAAAACATCATGCATCCTACACGTTTTGACCCTCCCGTCGGGCTTCCTCTTCACTACTTGGATCATGTTCCGTTCTATCAACTTGGACAAGTACTTCTCAGCAACGACTTCAGGAGATTCATCAGAACCCTCGTCTTTCCGGGCCAATCCCTCTGCCACCCACAAAATAATCAACCTCCTCGCAGGGATGTCATAGTCTTCTGGAAAAAGCCCAAAATAGTATAGGCATTGCTTAAGGTATGATGGCAAAAAATCGGCAGTGTCTCTTAAGGAATTGTATACAGGTGAATAACCACTTTTGAGCAGGTCCAGCATCGACATCCATAGCTCCCTAGTTGCTTCTTTCTTCGACAAATGAGTTGCTACGTTGGAAATCATTAGAGCAGAGCCCATGCATCTTCTCACAATCGCCCGTCCAGCTTCCTCTAGCTCATCAGGTACGTCAATCTTGGAATTGAGTAGTATCCAGCAGTCTTCATCGCTCAACTGCAGTTCAAAGGGAGGGCTCTTTGGATTGGTGTGTAAAGCCACTTCTCTCACGCGAGTGGTGACTATTATCCCACTCCCTTCGTCAGTCTTTGGAAAAGCCATGCGCAACTTGTCCCAATCTTCAGTCATCCACACATCATCCAGGACTACAAGATACCTCTTAGAGCTTAAGAATTCAGATAGACTCTTAGTTAACTCATGAAAACCAGGAGTCCGTTGATCTGTCACCTGAAGGCTTGCCTGAACTTGAGTGCTTATATCCCTCAACAAGGTCTCAGGTACAAATTCCAGAGATAAAGTGGTCCAAGCGCGACAAGTGAAATGTTTTTTAATCTCACTGTCATTGTATATCTTGTGAGCGAGAGTTGTCTTACCCGCTCCTCTCTTGCCCACTATTGAGATCACACTTTGCTTTTCACCAGAGCCGGCCGTGTCCATCAGCCTTGATTTTATGACCTTGTAATGGAGCTCTAGACCCATAATATCATTACTCTCTTTGACGTGACTCCCAGAAGGTCCCCACAGAGCTGCTGACTGAATGTCTTCACTGGCGTCAATTGGTCTAATGCCAATTGAGGTTCCTTGTGACTTGATACTCAGCATCCTAAGCCGGATCTTCTCTACTTCATCTTGAAATCTATGCCTGGCAATCATATCTCTGAAGAAGAAAATTGTCCTCCTGAAGCAACCCCAATTGCTTTGTCTTTCCCCTTCATTGACAAAAGCATCAACAACGTCTTCAGCGTGGACAAGAAGCTGCCGCATGTCGTCCACTAGAGTCGGCAGCATTTGATCTGATCCTCCCATGCCTTCTGCAACTGTCAGCATCGAATGCAATTCCCTCAGGTCTTTTTCTGTTTCTATGAACAGATCTTTGGATCCTCTGAGCAGAGCCGATTCACGGACTATAAGGTCTGTGATAACTGCGACCTTTTCTCTGAGGACCGTAAGGACTGGGACTGGGACTTCAAGGTCTGGGATAACCGTGAGCGTTTCTCTTAAGATACGACGCTTTATTGCACCTCTTTTTGGTATCAGGGGCTCCATGGCTGCCCCTGTTCTGGGGTTTATGTTTTCCTCTTGCTGTGCAGATTACTCATTTGCGATCACCACCAAAGGATGTTCAAAGAAGTTTTAAAAACCAAGTATGAGAAAAAGAACAATTATGGTGACAGTGTATGAAGCGAAAGATTTTCCACCCAGAAATGAAGATGAGTGAAGAATGATGAAGATAAGAGACCAAAAACTTCACTTTATATTTCATCTTAATCAACGGTGGGCTATAGATAATTTGAGTTGTTATGCCATCTGTGTTGACTTTAAGTCAAACATAATAATTGATCTTCTTGCAGCTGTCGTTCTCGAGAATGATGAAGATAATGTTGGATATATTGTTAATATAATCTAAAAATAATATGTTCACATCTGGCCCGATAGGTAAACGCGGTTATTTGGATCCATATGGGCCGGAGCCCAATAGCTTACATATATAAACTCAGGGTTTCCTCTGCTGGAGAGTAACACTGTTGAGCGTTCCAAACTCGACGTCTCTTGGTGTAATACTTCAAGCAACCGTTTCTTCTCTCTCAAATCCATAACCTCCAACAATCTTGAAGTATTATTATCGTGTGTTGGATTTGAGCGAGAAATGTGTCTTCTTGAAGATCTCGTCAAGACGAACTCACGGGTGTATTTTACTTTCGATTTCGACGGTGGTATTGGCCGAGATTTGAGTTTGAAGATTCGGGTGACCGAAATCTTTGATTCAAAAATCCAAAAATTATAGCCAATTTTAGAGGGTGAAACCACTTGGGCTTTGCTCTACTCGTCGATACGAACGTTTTGAGTGGTCACTCGCGTCGATCAGAGGTCGGACGGAAAAGTTACGGCAACCTGAAGTTTCTATCTGAATTTCTAGCGAATTTCGGGATTTCTAGCGAATTTCGGGGGTGGAAATTTCCAGCGAGTTTCAGCGACAAGGGCAGTCCATCTTAAGGTTTTTGGGCGCTCCAAATCTATTTTTAAGGTTTGTTTTGGCAAATTCCATCTTTACAGAGCAGTTTGATCAAGGTTAGGGAGTTATTCAACTTTGTGGCTCGGACTCCAAGGTGCACTCTTTCTAACACTTTGCTCGATTAAAATGGCAAAGCGTAATTCCTATGATATTATGAAAGCTTCAATCGTTTGATGTTACTGAATTTCATGGCTGGAAATTACATGTTCAATTTGGCATGAAAGAACGTGACATATTCTATACTGTATTGAGCGATTTTGCATCTATCATTGAAGATGTTGATGAATATCGATGGAACAAAGATGAGGATTTTTGTAGAGATTATTTGTTGAACTCTCTAAATCCTAATCTGTCTATGACTTATAGTGATTATAAGACGGCGAAAGAGATATGGGATCACTTGAACGCTCAGTTCCAAAAACAAGAGGGGCTATCTAAAACTCTCTTAGTGGAGAAATTCTTTAATTTTAAATTCACTATGAATTCAAGCATCACCTCTGAGTTAGTTGAATTTGAGAACATGAGGAACAAGTTGAAATATGATATTAGGATTAACTTGTTATTATTATGGATTAACTTGTTATTTCTATTTTGTGTATATCTAGGTAGTGCAGAAGATAGTGCTGCAAATAGGTTTTTAGATCTATCTACTAACACAGTGATAGAATCTAGAGATGCAGTGTTCTTCGAAAATAAGTTTCTCAAAGATCAAGGCTTGAATGTTTACGGATCTAGATATGATTTCATAATCTCTGTAGAATCTGAAGCAGGCCCTTCTGACACTAATTCCAGACAATTGGCTATTGAACCAATTCTAGTAAGAGTATCTATAAGAGAGAGAATTCCCAAAAGTTTTGGTGAGGATTTTGTTGCTTACCATCTTGAGGATGATCCATTCTCCTATCAGAAAGCAATGAGATCTAGGGAATCTCTACTATGGGTAGAAGCCATTGATGATGAAATGAGCTCTCTGCTGTAGAACCACACTTGGCAGCTAGTAAACTTGCCAAAAGGGGCTAAAGTTATAGGCTGTAAGTGGGTGTTGAAGAAGAAACTAAATAGTGATGGATCAATAGCCAGATACAAAGCACGTTTAGTAGCTAAAGGCTATAAACAACAGAGTGGAATAGACTATTTTGATGTTTATTCACCTATGTGTCATCTATCAACTATAAGAATTCTTCTTGCCTTAGCATCTATTGAACACTTTGTAGTGCATCAAATGGATGTAAAAACAGTTTTCTTAAATGGGGAGTTAAATGAGGAAATTTACATGGAACAACCGGAATGATATGTTATGAAAGGTCTTGAGGACAAAGTTTGTAAATTGAATAAATCATTGTATGGTCTTAAACAAGCACCTAAGATGTGGCATCTTAAATTTGACAAAGTGGTAAAGAGTTATGGCTTTCAGTCTAGTTATTCGAGATAAATGCCTTTACCATCGTTCTATGTCAAATAAGATAGTCATCATTTGCTTGTATGTTGATGATATATTAATTCTTGGTTCCGATCATTTTGTAGTGAGTGACGTGAAAGCTACTTTAGCTAAAGAATTTGACATGAAAGATCTTGGTATTACTAATACCATTCTTGGTATGAAAGTAAGTTTTAAACGGCAAGTTATCTCCCTTAGCCAGACTCATTATATTGAGCAGCTACTTTCTACTTGGGGATACGATAAGTGTAAACCGAGTGAGACACCATGTGATTATAATAATAGACTGAGTCTTAATGAAGGGACCAGCGTTGATTAGTTAAAATACTCGAAACTACTTGGTAGTCTCATGTATGCTATGAGTTGCACTAGACCTGACATAGCCTTTACAGTTGGTATCTTTGAGTCGTTTTACTAGTAATCCTAGTAAAGAGCATTGGGATGCCCTTGATAGGCTGATGAGATACCTTAAACGTACTAAAGATTATGCTCTCTATTATTCTGGTTATCCTCCAACTGTGGATGGATATTCGATGCCTCATGGTGTTCAGATATTGGAAGTAGTAAGTCCACTAGTGGATATGTATTCACTTTGGGTGGAGCTGCTATTACTTGGAAATCCAAACGACAGACTTGTATTGCATTGTCGTCTATGGAATCATAACTTTTTGCTTTAGCCTCAGCCGGCGAAGAGGCAGAGTGGATAAAGAATCTGATTATGGATATTCCTTTGACTCGACTAAAGATTAATTCTTTGAGCCTATTCGGTGATAATCAAGCGGCTGTCCCTTTGTCAAGTCGTCAATAATACTCTCTTTAATTCAAGAGAAGACATGTGAGACTAAGACATGCGTTGTTGAATTATCTGAGAGAACAAGGGGTTATCACCTTGATCGATGTGAAATCGAAGGATAACATAGCCGATACTCTCACTAAAGGTATGCCTAAAGATCGATTATTCAAAAAAAGTGGGGGAATTGGGGTTAAAGACTATATAGGCAAGTCTTAACTACCATTTACTTACCTTCTAAGTGTGTGTTTTGAATTATCGAATCTTCCTTTATTGGCTACAATGATAAGCACAGTATATATATTTCATCGATGTTCACAGTTGCTGACTAATTTGAAAAGGGTGAGTTGTCTCATTCCAAACTTGATGAAGATGACTTTAACCTAATTCAAATGTTCTATAGGGGAAACTTGTGTCATTCCAAACTTGATGATACAATTCAACTAAGTTGGACTATCCTTTTTTGGTTAAATGATCTCATTCCAAACTTGATGCTAGATTATTTGACTTTAAGGAATCAATAACTATGACATTCCAAATTGAAACATAGAAACAATTGTTTACTTAAGAAGCCTGCAAGTCTTGTTCTTAATTGAAACTTGATATTACATGACTAGGTTATTGTAGGTGACTTGACTATTGGTCATGTTCTTTGAAACTAGACAATAGTTATTCTCCTACAAATAAACTTAAGTTGATGGCTCTTTGTAAATCACATTGTTTAAGTCTTGTTCATAATATATGAAACTGGATTGATGCTTATGACATGATATTATGATGCTTTATGACATCAATATATGTTCTTCTCTGCCTGGTGGAATGTTGCTAAGTTTTATTCAAATGATTGAATTCATGATAATATGAAATTCATATTTGACATTCTACAAGGGATGGTAGAGATGGAGGAGAGCTTAATGAGTGGGATCCTTACTAAGATGACCTACTTGATGAATGAAAATATATCATTTTAAACATGTGGGGACTTGACAGTTTACTTGCATTTTGTTATTTCTATTTTGTGAACATTATTATGCATATATTGGTTGTGAACTGAGTCTAAGGTTTATTTTGGGGGTTTGAATGAGTTTAGATTAAATCTAAAACTCCTAATACTTGTTTTTGATTTGTTGCTCTCAGAACAGATTCATGCTAAGAATGATTCACTTATTTATATTGCAAATGATGATTGAGTTTAATACTTTATTGTTGAAAACTCTTTGATAGATCCGAGTTAATTGTCTTGGACTGAATGTGGATGATTCATGTTTGTTTGAACATTACACTGACTACCTTATTGGATTGTGCTGTATGGTGAACATAGGAGGAGATTGTTGGATATATTGTTAATATAATCTAAAAATAATATGTTCACATACAAGCCCAATAGGTAAAAGCACGGTTATTTGGGTCCATATGGGCCGGAGCCCAATAGCTTACATATATAAACTCTAGGGTTTCCTACTATTTGGAAGTAACACTGTTGAGCGTTCCAAACTTGACGTCTCTTGGTGTAATACTTCAAGCAACCGCTTCTTCTCTCTCAAACCCATAACCTCCAACAGATAGAATCCAAAGACCTGACTCTATATTTTAGCATAATATACGATGAACTTTAGATAAATTGAGTTATTATACCATCTGCATTGACTTTAAGTTAAGACACAATATTTGTTCTTATTACAGCTGCCATTCTCACATAGAGTTCACTGCAGCTATCAATCTAAGCGTCAACTGATGAAGCGGAGTGCTGCACATGTGTTAAAGAGAGTCCATTCTCACATAGAGTTCGTTGCAGCTATCAGTCTAAGCTTCAACTATTGAAGATGAGTTCTGCACATGCGTTAGAGAGGGGCAGGGTTGTTGTTACTGTTGGTTTTCTGAAAGCTTCTGCAATTGAGAAGTGATGAAACTTTGAGCCACAAGAATGAGCTACGAAGGGGAATTTATCCAGCTACTGCTTCCATTTAGGAAAATGAAAGCTCCATGAGCTTCCTTGTTTCGGCTTGGTGACGTTTTACTGGCATAACCATAAAATTTCAAAGAGTTACCGAACACTAGTGACCCAGCCAATCAAGACTGACAGACAGTTCAATGGGTTTGAAGCTGCCCTAATGTTATTTATCCAAGGTCAGTTTTTTAATGCATATATTAGAAATTATGTTCTCATCAAAAGTTTGGCACATGAAATCCTCAGTTGATAACAGCTCTTGACTTCCAAAAATATAATGTATGTTGAGTAAGGACCTTATCTGTGGTTTGATTTGTATGGTTAACTATAACATCCATAAGATTTTTCGTATATCTGATCTGAAATCTTCAACTGTCAAGGT
Organism: Eucalyptus cloeziana; assembly: GCA_014182715.1. Taxonomy (NCBI): domain Eukaryota; kingdom Viridiplantae; phylum Streptophyta; class Magnoliopsida; order Myrtales; family Myrtaceae; genus Eucalyptus; species Eucalyptus cloeziana. Next base: position 47,025,421 of record CM024635.1, on the reverse strand, counting down.
TTTGATCTTCACGGAGGCAATGGCATCTAATAGCTTCTTTGAAAGCTTAATCTTACTCTGGGAGGAATGGGAGTTGCGGTTGCTCGTTCTGATGAGTCTCATTTTACAGATTATCCTCATTGGTTTAGGCAACAGAAGAAAGTACTCAGCTGGGAACAAAATTGCATTCATCTTATGGCTCGCCTATTTATCTGCGGACTCGATAGCAATCATTTCCCTTGGCATCCTCTCACGCAGCCAAGGCAAATGCAGCAATGCTTTCGTAGATCTTGAGTACGTAATAATGGCCTTCTGGGCTCCATTTTTGCTCCTTCACCTCGGTGGACCTGATACAATTACTGCGTACTCATTGGAAGATAATGAATTGTGGCTTCGGCACTTGCTAGGGCTAATTGTTGAGGTTGCGGTAGCATTGTACATCTTTGTCAGGTCCATGAAGCCTACTCAGCTAAATTTCTTAGCCATTCCGATATTTGTTGCGGGGTTGATCAAGTACGGCGAAAGGACTTGGGTTCTCAGATCAGCCAGCAGTAAGCAATTCCAAAGATCACTCCTTCCGCATCCTGACCCTGGCCCTAATTATTCAAAATTCATGGAGGAATACACTTTGAAAGAAATGGAGGGGTACCAGGTGTCTGTGGATGGTATACCACCTGCTACTCCTCTTGACCACGAGGACATGCTACATAGCGGCTTAATGCAAGAGGGCGATGCATTGATCCTTGCTTATGACTTTTTCTTGACCTCCAAGCGCCTATTCGCTGATCTCATCCTTAGCTTCCAGGATCTCGAGAAGAGCCAACCATTCTTCCGGACTAGCAACTGGGAAACTGCTTTCAAAGTGATTGAAATGGAACTCGGATTCATGTATGATGTGCTCTTCACCAAAGCCACGATTGTACATCATTTCTGGGGTGGCATTCTCCGATCGATCAGCTTTTCATCTACTGCTACTGCTTTAACAGCCTTCTGCCTGATTGATTTGTCTGGCTACTCTTCGGCGAACGTGGGAATCAGTCTAATTTTGCTGGTCGGAGCAATTGGTCTTGAGCTATATGCGATTTTTGTGCTCCTTTCATCCGACTGGACAATGCTCTGGATGAGTAGGCATGACAATTTACGAGCAGAAATAAAGGGGTTGATTTCACGCCTTCATTCTTTGTCTATCAACCAAAGGTGGTCCAACTGTGTCACGCAATTCAACATGTTATCCTCTTGCTTGGAGGATCGGACAGTATGGTGCTGTGGACTCCTAAATTGGATACACAAACAGCTAGAAGACTACCAAGACGATCAGACGGAGCCAGTTTCAGATTATTTAAAGCAGTCGATCTTCAAACAGCTCTTGGAGAAGTCTCCGAACAGAGAGGATTTCAGACTTCGCAAGGAGTTATGCTCTTATAGAGGTGAATGGGTGCTAAAAAAATATGAGTGCATTGAGAAGCTTGGATGGAGCATCGAGGCGGAGTTTGATCAGAGCATCAAGCCGGAGTTTGATCAAAGCATCATCCTCTGGCACATCGCAACTGATCTCTGTCTCAACAATGATGATAGTGGTAACCAAGATCCAGATATCGCAAGTGACCCACGACGTGAAGCAATCAGAGTAATATCGAATTACATGCTGTTCATATTAATAAAGCGTCCTTTCATGTTGCCTGATGGAATCGGGCAAATCAGGCTCCAAGACACCCGTGCCGAGGCCAAGGCTTTCATCCAAGAAAGGAAATATATACGAAACAAGAGCCTCGCTTGCAAGAAACTGCTTGAGGTGGATACCCGGATTTTACCGCATGAGGTAAAAGGAGATCGGAGTAAGTCCGTGCTGTTCGATGCGTGCAGGCTCGCGAAATCGCTGGAATCACTGGAGACGGGAAACCAAAACAAGTGGGAAGTGATGATCGAGGTGTGGATAGAGATGTTGTGTTACGCCGCGTGTCATTGCCGGTGGAATCATCATGCTCAGCAGCTTAGGAGGGGAGGGGAGCTTCTCACTCACGTGTGGATTCTCATGACACATCTCGGTATATCTGAGAAGTTCCAAATCACAGAGGGTCACGCCAGAACCAAACTGAGAGTGCAGTGACTTCCTGTTCAGATTTCTTTTAAATGCTAGTGGTTTGTTGCAGGACGCTTCCTTCAATATCTCATCGATTAATTCGCGAACCCTTTCCCCCAACTTGGAATACTAGCGGAACGTCAATTTCATTTCTTCAATTTAAGGAAAACAATGTCACGGACATAGAAATAATTTTAGATTAAATTTCATGAGCTTAAAATTGACATATTAGAATGCACATTCCCAATTTTGTATGTGTAAAACTGGTAATTTTTTTCACCAAGAAAATGGCTTGTCACTGCTCTCTTGCTTTGGTCGATCGGATCCCTATTGTCATTATTGAAATATTTCACATCACTTGACAATGAGTCTTATATATTCATTTTATATGCATGATTTCTTTTCACTTAATAACTTAAACTTTTCTATTGGACTTTCGAATTAGTAGTAAAGTTAAAATGTTATCCTATTATTATTAGAAATAAGCAGAAAAAAAAATAAAATATATATATGATTTTTATCTTAATATTTATTATCCATTTCCTAGATGTTATTTCTATTAATAACATAAGAAAAGCTGGATCCGAGGTGTCAGAAGTATTAGTGATCTCATTTTGGTCATCTGATTTTGTCTTTCCTTTTATAACAAGGGATTTTATAGTAGAAATTTCTTGTTTCATTTCAACCTGAGTTGCTTTCAGGGCTTGTATGTCTAATTTTTGTTGTTTTATTTCGTTTTGAAGATCATTAATGTTTACGGGTCTAGATTGAGGTTTTTTGTTTCTATTAAGAATGTCTTTGAGATTGTAGGAAGTATTGGAATTAGTGACAATGTTCATGGAGGATTTACCCTATGAACATGATTCTTCTAAAAACAAAATACCTACAAAAGCTTGTCCTACACAGATGAATCAAGAAGTTCTAAAATTTTGCCAAACAAAAATACATGACCTCCTGAATAAAAAACTCATAAAGAAAAGCCAATCGCCTTGGAGCTGTTCTGCTTTCTATGTCAATAAAAATGCTGAATTAGAAAGAGGAGTCCTAGACTAGTTATAAATTATAAACCTCTAAATACAACCCTTAGATGGATAAGATATCCTATACCCAATAAAAAGGATTTATTAAACAGATTATGTAGATCAAAAATATTTTCAAAGACTATCAGAGCCATCGGGAAGGTATAGATAGTCTTTGAAAAAAAATACTCATAGATCGAGAGCCATTCGTTAGCATCCTTCTTGTTTCTACAGAGTGGTCCAGGCCGTAAGTCCCTAAGTGGCTATTAGACCATTGGTTTAGCTCTGTAACGGTACTAAAAAAGGAATAGTTTCGATCTTAAGTATGAGCTTACTTAGAAGATCTACATCTTCCTCTAGTTCTCTATCACAAATGGACTCAGATCCAAGTCCTATACATAGAGAAGAAGTAAGAATAGAAGATTTCAACAAATCTATAGAGAATTGGGAAATTCCTAAAATACAGCTTAAGGAAATATACAAACAATCAAAATTGAAGTTTTTCAAAAAATCAGACTATGTCATAACTACCGAAGAAAGAGATGTTCCTCTTTCTAATTCTTATGAAAAAATACATCTTCTTAATAAAGAATCCATCCATAAGCATAAACAAAAATACAATTACATTCATATAGGATTAGTCCAAGTAAGAATCAAACCTCTTACAAAAGAAGGTCTTAATACTTCCATTCTTTTAGTCTTAAGAGATTCGCATCTCTTGAACTATGATGAATCTATTCTTGGTACTGTAGAGACAAGTCTCTGTAAATGGCCAATACATTTTGACTGTCACCCCAATTTCTCAGTTTCTCTTAAAGATAAGAATATCCTTAGAGCCCTCACACTTCAAATAAAAACACACAATTACAAAGTGGCAGATGGATCTATTCCTTTAGCTCTTGTCTATAGGATCCATTACAAAGCCATGGCCTTCGCCTTTGGAGAAAATGCTTTTAGACGGATCTATTCCTTTAGTTGGAATCAAGTCACTTTACCAGAACAATGGGAATTAGAAAACCAAAATTCCCCAACAAGTTGTTCAAAATACAATTCCAACCAATGTTATTCAACATCCGGAAAGGAGTGTCACTATTAGATTTCCTAGAAGATCTTTTGATTCAAGATCTAGTCCTTCGTTTCAAACATCTCACTCAAGGTCAGTAGATCTTAATCCCAATCTTCCTCCTATAATCACTATTCCTCCTAGTACTAGTAGAGATCCTTCTATACGTGATACAATACTTTTACCCCCTAATACTAGTAGAAATAATCTAGAGATACCACCTGAACCAGAAATCACTGGTCTAGACAATAGATCAGGAATTTCCAGACCAATTTACCAACAAAACCAACCTGAGCCTGTCTTAGAAAATATAGATTCTCCTCATCATTCTCCCACTTATTCTCAAATGATAGATGTTGAGCTTAATGTTTTAGAAAAACAATTTGAACCAAACAGAGCTTTCCTTAACAAAGAATTTAATTCTGAAAACAACAAACAAATCAGAGAATGGTTCTTCAAAACCTTTGCTGATAAAGCAAAAGATATCAAGCAAAAATATTATGACTACATGTACGAATATGAAGTCTATATATTTTTCTTTAATTGGTTAGAATAACAATTCCTTGAACCAAAAGAGATTGTTATTTTAGACCATCATTATAAGTGGAAACTTGATAATGGTGAAACCATAGAATCCAACCATCCACCCCTTAGGAGAATAAAAATACAACATGGAGAAAGCGAGGTTACTACCACTCCTTTTAGGGTTCCTGACAATAGGGGTGTAAACGGGTCGGGTCGGGTTTCCGGGTCTTCCTCTTTTTCTTTTTTTCTTTTTCTTTTTTTTTTCGTTCATTCGTTCGGGTGAGAGTCGAACGGGGGCATTCATCTTCATTGTTGTTCGTGACTTCTCGCAACTGTTATAGGTTATTACGAAACATTCCAAGCCTCGGCTTGGCTCTTTATTTTTTAGCATTGGATTGATTTTTGTCTCTTTTTTTCTTTTGGCTGGCCTCAAATGAATGTATCTTCTACAAATGAGCACAAGCATATGCATGTGGGGAAAAGAAAGAAGTTAAAATGGGGTCGGAGAGAAGTAAATGTTTAAGAAATACATTCATACAATTGGCCATTATTTGTCCTATAATTGATCCGACATACACCAAAGATACACAAAAATTAACAAAACCAGATTGTCCTCCCAATGCAGTCTTTCACGCGAGAATTTTAAGAAGGCAAACAAAATTCACTCTGTTTGCAAAGACTAGGAATCTGAACAACCCCGAAGAACTCAATGTAATGAAGGATAAGGACTACATATCATAAGAACCAAACACCATGATTCATTCAAATCTTCATTCAATGAAACCATCCCAAAACAATGATTCTTTTCCCTCTTCCATTAAATAAATCATTTCTAATCCAAACACTAACCAACACTCATTTCTAATGCAAACACTAACCAGCACTGCCCACTATCCAGGAATGCCAGAAAATTAATCTCATTCTCAACCTTCCTCACACAAGGGAGAGTCCAACTCAGCCCTTAGTCAAGCAAAATCAAAGCTAAAGCAACAACAGAAGTCCCCACCTACCAAAAGCAACAACCCCCTTAAATTCTTACCCACCCCAGACTTTAGTTTAACATCCTTGTTCTTCTTGCCGGTCTTCTTAGCAGCTTGATCATTGAGAGTCACATTAGCACCCACTATTACCTTATACCTCTTGGTCTTCCAAACCATGATCTTGAACCTCCTTGCAGTGGCCAAATCCACCCTAAAGACCAAATACTCGTTCTTGGCCACATAGGATCTTCAAGTGAAAAGATAACCTTTTCTGTCCAAAGCTTCCAATAATAAATTCAGGAAGGGCAGCATTGTTAGGAGTGCAAAAAGAGAAGTACGACTTACACAAGTTGATATTATAAAATACTAACCTCTAATACGTCAATCATCAAGAGAAGTCAACATCGAGCTTGACTCCGTGGTCATATTTGGCAATTCTACAATAAATTCATGACGAAAATGAGAACACTAACATATATATTAAAATAAAGAAAGGTATAAATATTCTACAATCATATTTTCTCACCCGACTCAAAGATTTCAAGATCTTCTAAGTCCTCCTCAATTGAACGTAAAAGTGGCGCGGATCGTAACCAATCTTGAGCACATATAAGAGCTTCCGCCATGGTTGGGGTCAAGGAACTACGAAACACATCGAACACACGACCTCCCGTGCTAAATGCCGCCTCCGATGCTACAGTCGAGATGAGCACAGCCAAGATATCTCGAGCAACAGTAGAAAGTATAGGATATCTCGATGAATTTCCTTTCCACCAACTTAATATATCAAATTCAGAGTTATAACGTTCACATGCTTCCTCCAAGTACTTATCCAGTTCTGATTTTTCATCCAAATATTGTTGTCCAGTTTAGCTAAAATACATTTCAGTCATAATATCAGCACCAACCACTAGGGATCTTGACGTGCTTACCATCCTTGTGCTCTTTAGCCTTAAGTTGCTTTGAGGGCATACACTGGTGCGATATTGTTCAAATAATAATGTCAAAGATGTTATCACTTTCTCTTGTAAAGTCTCTGCCTCCCTGCTTTCTTAAACATGACCAATCATCCACTTCACATAATCCCACTTATGTCGTGGGTCAAGTACGCAAGCAATGAATAAAGTGAGATTGATGTTGTTTATATTGCCAAAATACTTACGAAATTTCATTTTCATTCTTTGAGCCATTTCTCACAAGCTTTGGTCCCCATTTCCACAATATCTCTCAATCATCATATAAATTCCATACACGTCCTTCGCCATATTATTGCTAGTGACATAAGAGGAACCTGAAACTTTTATAGTTGTATCAAAGAACAACTTTAGAAAAGGAAGAAAGCGACGTGCATAATTCCAATCCTCACTAGTGGGCAACCCTTTCCCCTTGGAAAGCTCTTGGGCATAATTGTTATTTCGAAATTCCATAATGCTAAAAGCTCTTTCAAACTTCAAAGCTGATTCCAACATCAAATATGTTGAATTCCAACGAGTTTCCACATCCAAACATACAAGACTTTTCGACTCAATATTTTCTAACTCAACAAAAGCCTTGAACTTTCTTAGCCTGCTAGGGGAAGATCTCACATAACGCACAGCTGAACATATTCTAACAATTGAATCATTCATGTCTTTTAACCCATCTCTAACAATCAAACTTAATATATGGGCATAACACCTCACATGAAGTAACTTACCTCTTAACAACAGAGAGTTCCAAGAGTTAAGTATCTTTTTCAGGTATTGAAGTCCCAAATCATTCGAGCTAGCATTATCTATAGTGATGGAAAAAACACTATGGATCCCGCAATCAGTCAAACATTTCTCAATTGCTTTTCCTATTATCTCAGTAGAATGACCTAAGATCTGACAAAAATTTAATATCTTCTTCTACAACTTCCAATCAGCACCAACAAAATGAGCAGTCAGACACATATAACTTAAGTTTTGACAAGATGTCCATGTGTCAATTGTTAGACATACTCTAGGAGATGTCTCGGAGAAATATTTCTTCAATTTGTTTCTTTTCTCCATGTATAAATCATAACAATCATGCCTCAATGTGCTGCGTGACGGGATTAAAAATTTTGGCTGGATTCTGTTCACAAATTGATGAAATCCCTCATGCTCTACCAACTTAAAAGGCAACTCACTAAGAATAAACATAATTGCTAATTCTTTTCTGCTAGCATCCTGATCAAATTTCCAAGGACCTGATGAACTACCAGCTCCAACAACTTGACTCGAGGCACTTCTTTGCCTTTTTCCTACATCTGCATATGGATATTCCTTACATCTAGCTAGATGATGATGCATTGAGCTAGTCCCTTGACCACTAGCACAACCAATAAGGGTGTTACAATATAAACACTCAGCCTTTTCTTGACCAGGAATCTCTTTAAAATGCTCCCACATTGTAGATCTCCTCATTCTATTTGTGACATTAGAATCCCCTGCTGAAGACATCTAGCAATCCTAGGAGATGATATTTAAGGGATGAGAGAAAAATCACTGGCACTGCTGTTGAATATCTCCGAAGTGTCGATTTCACCTTACTTTTTCCCTGCTGAACAAGGATATAGGCACTGGCCTACTTGTGTGTGGAGAGTGGGGGCTTTTGATGTTCTCTCTATTTGGCTATCCCTGCATTTTACCTGCATAAAAAGGAAAAAGAAAAAGAGATGGTGATATGAGAAGCTAAAGGCAAATCTGTGCAGCAGTAGTGCCCATTTTCCTCTTACCCAAAGAAAAAAACTTGCAATCATATTTTCTATGATGTTCTGTTTTGTATTATTCCAACCAAGGTTTGAAAAGAGTGACACCATGAATATGTATAACTACTATAAATGCAAGTAACAAATTATCAAATAGTCAAATTATGGAACTATTCTAATCCAGTAAAATCGAAGATCAAACATACAGCATCTTACCCGGCTTTTTCGCTCGCCTTTGCCTTAAGCGACGAAGATATTGTCTAGTTGTTCACCATCAATATCATAACCAAGCTGAAGAGGGCAGATAGTACATAAGACAATGATCATGATAAGGAAACTTCAAAACTCCAAACAACCCAAATGCAAAAAGTAAGTGACATGATTACGTGAGGGGAAATAACGGTTACACATAAATGAACTACATTGTTAATGACACATTTTCCCACCAATTCATCATACTTATCAATTAACGCCCTCTATCCAATTAATTCACAAAATAAGTGACATATTAGAAACATCAAATTTCAATTGACACCCTTTATACAAGTTATTCACTGATAATTCACAAAATAGAATGTCCTCACTAGTCTTGCTATATAAGATGAAATCTGGTCTTTTCTAGTTTTGTGATCTTCCCTGAAACATTAACTTTATCAAGTACAATATAGCAAGGGGCTGCTAATTTCAGAAAATGTTGCCATTTACCATCCACTTTTGATAGAGCCAGGATAATTCCAAACCTATGTCGGCTCCATCCATACCCTAATAAGGTAAAATCACAAAAGTATCCACACTTTGATATCATCCATCTACTTCTGTGCCCTTGACTTCTCCCTGTTCATCAATTTCTTTTTGGGTATGCATGTGACATAAATATCTGTTGGTTATGGCTTCTGGCATATACTTTTCTACCATTTTTTTCTATTTGGACTAGAGTTTGAACTAATGATGGCCAGATTGGTGCGTGAATGGTTTTACAACACACTTGAACCATTTCAAGGAGATCTATGTGCAGGAGGTCATTGATTTTTATCTAATCTGTTTCGCTCATCTATGTGCAGGAGGTCATGACAAAACTTTACAGTCCCCTTCAAGAACTATCTTTTGCAAACCCAAATCATCTGCAAGTCAACTTTCCACACAAACAAATTACATTTATCCCAATAACAACGGACACGAGTGGAAATTTCCAGGATGATCCCTTTTCAGCCACCGAGGTGGAAACTTAGGGGAATAAAGGGTTGTTATCGCACACATTTATGACACTCAACAGATTCATCTCAGTGGAGACTACACTTCCATCACCATTCTGTCCATCATACACAATTGCAGACAAAACAAGTTTATTACGGATTCTATAAGAGGAACTTTGGCATAATAAGCAGGAACAAATTACACAAGTTAGTAAAAGTATCAGAATCTATATAGAAACAAGACCTGTATATTTCAAGTTTATGTTCATGACATCTACATCTAAGAACTAGCACCTGATACTTCATAAATTTGTTAGGACACACCCAAGGACTGCAACTTAATCTTTCATTGATGATTGCATGCAAAAATCATTAACATCTTATACAAACTCCTAACAGAGTTTCCCTTGCGCAAGCTGCGCGAGAAAAGAAGGAAAAAACTTGCCTCTCAAATCATAAATACAGCTAAAAGGTACATGAGGATGGATTTCTTAATAGAAGGCAATGTACATGAGGATAGGTTACTTAAGAAATCGTACATAAAGAGATAAGTGTTCTACCACACATACGAGAAAAAAGGGCAAAATACCTGTAATGACTTGCAATGATAAAGGTCTCTGTCTTGATTGTGGCTTATCCACCTTCTCCTTGTCACTAAAAGTTAAACACTCAACGGATGAAGATTGAGCAACTCCATTCTTCGATATATCCTATGAAGTCTCTTTGGAGAAAGCGATCGATTTGATGGCACCTACGATTCGAGTTTTCGCGAGGCACTCTTTCAAGGCTTGGACAGCTTCGGTTTATGAAGACCATGCAAGTCCAATGTCCATATATTATAGTTGCTATTCCTAATACTTAAGATGTCCTTGGCTGCATTGTCATTGAGTCTTTCCGCAACCAACCATTCCTCCCGAGCCTTTAAAGAGTAATGCTGTGCGAAGAATGATCACCTCTTAAAAAGGCATTTTGTGTAGCCTTGGAATGCTTTGAGATGCCTTTGATCTACGTAAAGTAAAGATTTCATTAAATCGGGATACACCAGCAAACAACACAGGACTCCACAACATCCTGTTAGAGACACAACACCATGACTCCCGAATACTTGCATTCTTGAGGCGTCAAAGCAAAAGGATCATAGAGCGTCGAGAGAGATCAATTGTTGCAACAATTTAGCGGCTAGCTGCAGTTCGGTACCCAATATAGCTTATCGAACACGTTGTGCAAGGCTACCGATGTGCATAATCTATTTTCCATAAACAATTCATGTAAAAATAACATAAAAGTATGATAGCCTTGTAATCAAGTGCATTCAGACCCTTCTCACGTATTTCATTTAACAGAACTCCCACAATTTTGAAGGCAATCTTTGAGCTGTAAAAGAAGACAGGTAGAAAGGAATAATGACTTTAGTTTAAGATAGACCCAAGGGCTGCTTCGATGGCAGGACGAGCGATGACGACCGACGCTTGGGGATGCATGCGGAATAGGAAAATCAGCATACAACAAAAACACAATTCCCCTTAAAATGTTTCCAATCGAGGGGGAAGGTGCGTGGATCTGGAGGGGGCTCCTCACCTGCAGCTGCCGAGACTTGGAAACGAGGCGAGAAGCAAGCGCTCGAGCGAACCTAGTCCCCGAGCCGTCGACGATGGTCGGCCACACGCAGCGGCTAGGGTTCCGGCGTCGGCGAGGGGTGGCGATAGCGACGGCGGGGCAGAGGCGCGTTGATCAGAGGGCGGCAGCAGACTCCACGAGAAGGCACACTCGTCAGAGAAGAAGCGAAGCCGACGAGGTATGGGTTTCACTGTTTGTGTTTGGGGAAAAGTGTTTGTGTTCATTAACGTGTTTCTCAGGTCGAACAATGTTCGAACCTGACCCAACCCGAAACAAATTGTTTTGTTTGTATTATATTTGTCACTCGAACACGACCCGAACACGAAACATGTACCAAACTTGTTTCGTGTTCGGGTCGGGTCGGGTCGGGTTTTATTGACACCCCTACTTGACAAAGGAGATTCTCTTTACACCCATAAAGTCATTGAACAAAACAATTTTACCAATCAACATCTAGTAACCATAGGGAAACAATTGAATAGGATAACCATACAAAATCCTACCCACATAACCACTCCACCAGTCGATACACTCAAAAAACCCATTTTTAAGGCTTTTGAATTCCCAAAAAACCTTAGCCCAGAGTTTGCCAAAGCTATAGAACAAAAGAAAAAACTCCTAGGGAAAGCAAAACTAGAACCTGCCCCTATATTAGACACTCCTAAATTCCAAGGACTAATTATTAATGACACCCCTGACCAACCTACTATTAGTGCCTTGACCAAACCCTCTAATGACTTTGACAATGAATCTGTCCCTGAGGTAAACAGACTCAATTGGAGACATCCCCAAAAACTTTATTACAATAGAGCCACTCCACCAGACATCGCCCAAGAAGAATCATCATAAAAAATACATAATAAATACTCTCCAGACGTCATTTATGAATGGAATATAGATGGCGTAGCCGAAACCAATATCATGAATATTCTTAATAACATGGTAATGCTTGCTAATGCCTATAAAACACAGCAAGATGTTTCTAATCATGCTATTGCTAATCTTTTAGTAGCTGGATTTACTGGACAACTAAAATGTTGGTAGGATAATTATTTGACTGATAAACAAAAAATACAGATTCTAACTGCTTATAAAATAGACGATTTAGGACAACGCGTGGATGATGATCAAGGACGTCTCATCCAAGATGTGGTGAACACTTTTATTTACTCAATTTCACAACACTTCATAGGAGACCCTTCACACATTAGAGATAGGAACCAAGATCTCTTATCCAATATGCGTTACAAATCCTTAGGAAGATTTAGAAAATACAAAGAACTTTTTCTTCAAAGGGTTCTTGTTAGACCAGATTGCAATTAGCCCTTTTGGAAAGAAAAATTCTTAGCTGGTTTACCTCAAATTATAGGTGACCAAGTTAGAGATAGAATTAGAGAAGAATACGGCGGCCAAATACCTTATGATCTTCTTTCCTATGGAGAAATAGTCTCTTATGCTTACAAACAAGAAACACAAATGTGTAATACGATTAAATTATAAAAACAACTCAAAGAAGAACAATCTCTCACCAATAGAAGTTTAGGAGACTTATGTGCTTAGTATGATCCCTCTTATAATGAAAAAACAAAATCAAAATGCAAAGGAACTTGCCCCCCTGAAAAAGAGACAAAAAAAACATAGCAATAAACCTCAACCTCATAGAAATAAACGTAGACACTAGAATAATCAAAATAGACCTCAAACTGATAAGAAAAACTTTAAAGACATTAAATGTTACTCTTGCGGAAGAAAATGTCATATTTCAAAATACTGTAGAATTAATAAAAGAATGAATGAATTATCATTAGACGATACCACTATACACCAGCTTAATAACATCTTTATAGAAAATGATGACACTTCTTCTAATGAACTTCTTGATGAAGAAGGTCTTCAGATAAATGAAATAGAAACCTCTTCTAATTCTGATTATGAAGACACATCACCAAACACACCCATTCCTAAAATAAATATGTTAACAAAAGAAGAAGAATTTCTCCTTAGCACTGCCGATAAAATAACTTATCCAGAAGACAAGAAAGCATATTTAGATAGACTACATTCCTCCATGAACATTGTCACTAATTCCAATACTTTCTACAATCTCAAATACATTCTTAATAGAAACAGAAAACCTCAATCAAGACCCGTAAACATTAATGATCTTCAAAACAAAATAAAACAACAAAAATTAGAAATACAAGCCCTGAAAGCAACTCAGGTTGAAATGAAACAAGAAATTTCTACTATAAAATCCCTTGTTATAAAAGGAAAGACAAAATCAGATGACCAAAATGAGATCACTAATACTTCTGACACCTCGGATCTAGCTTTTCTTATGTTATTAATAGAAATAACATCTAGGAAATGGATAATAAATATTAAGATAAAAATCAACAATTAGTATATTATTGAAACAACAGCACTCTTTGATACAGGAGCTAATCTCAATTGTATTAAAGAAGGCCTTGTTCCAACAAAATACTTCGATAAAACTTCTGAATCCTTAAAATCAGCCTCAGGAGACAAATTAAACATCCAATACAAATTACCAGAGGCCTTAATTATTAAAAACCAAATGTCTTATAAAACATCTTTTCTCTTAGTTAAAAATATGAGGCAACGGGTAATTCTTGGAACACCTTTTATACAATTAATCCAACCCTTTACAGTTACTAATGAAGGTATTAAAACTCATACTCTAAATAGAAAAATTACTTTCAACTTCATAACAAAACCACAAAAGAGAAGCCTTAATATTTTACAAGAACATTCTATTTCAGAAATAAATTACCTTATAAAAGACAAAGAAAATCAACTTGAATTCCTAAAAGAATATTTAGAATTCAAAAGAATAGAAGAACATCTTTTAAAACCAAATACTATAGAAAAAATAGCTTCCCTACAAAACCACATAGAAAAAACCATATGCTCTACTTTACCCAATGCCTTTTGGGAAAGAAAAAAGCATATTGTAGATTTACCCTATGAACATGATTTTTCTGAAAACAAAATACCTACAAAAGCTCGTCCTACATAGATGAACCAAGAAGTTCTAAAATTTTGCCAAATAGAAATACAGGACCTCCTAAATAAAAAAACTCATAAAGAAAAGCCAATCGCCTTGGAGCTGTTCTGCTTTCTATGTCAATAAAAATGCTGAATTAGAAAAAGGACTTCCTAGACTAGTTATAAATTATAAACCTCTAAATACAGCCCTTAGATGGATAAGATATCATATACCCAATAAAAAGGATTTATTAAACAGATTATGTAGATCAAAAATATTTTCAAAATTTGACATGAAATCGGGTTTTTGGCAAATACAAATCAGCGAGAAAGATAAATACAAGACAGCCTTTATAGTCCCTTTTGGCCAATACGAATGGAACGTTATGCCATTCGGCCTCAAAAATGCTCCTTTAGAATTCCAAAGGATTATGAATGAAATTTGCAATCCTTATTCAGATTACATTATAGTCTATATAAATGATGTTCTAGTTTTCTCTTCCAATATAGAACAGCATTTCAAACATCTTTCTACCTTCATAAAAATAATCATACAGAACGGTCTTGTAGTCTCTCCTACTAAAGTAGCACTCTTCAAAACCAAGATTAGATTCCTAGGTCATTACATTCATTTAGGCACTATAACTCCCATAGAAAGATCAATTTCTTTTACTGACAAATTCCCTGATGAGATTAAAGACAAAACTCAATTACAAAGGTTCTTAGGAAGCCTCAATTATATTCTAGATTTCTTTCCCAACATAAATATCATTTGCAAACCTTTGCACCAAAGGTTACAAAAGGATCCCCCCACCATGGACCTCTATCCATACAGACATTGTCAGACAAATAAAGATTCATGTTAAAGATATACCATGCTTACACCTTGCTGACTCTTCTACTTTCAAAATAGTTGAAATAGATGCCTCAGAGATAGGATACGGTGGCATTCTTAAACAGGTCAAGAATAACAAAGAACAAGTTGTTCAGTTTATTTCAAAACATTGGAATTCTACTCAACAAAATTATTCAACTATCAAAAAAGAAATACTTGCTATAGTTTTGTCCATATCAAAATTCCAAGGAGATTTATTAAACCAAAAATTTCTCTTGAGATTTTATTGCAAATCAGCCAAAGACATTTTGCAAAAAGACGTATTAAACATTGCATTAAAACAGATTTTTGCTAGATGGCAAGCCATACTTTCAGTATTCGATTTTGACATTGAATTTATAAATGGTTCTTCAAATTCATTACCTGATTTTCTCACGATAATTTTTACAGGGGATACCAACATGCCAAGATCAAAAAAAAAGACAAAGGAAAAGGCAAAGCCATTGCCGAATCCTCCAATACACCGCCAAAGCCAACAGGCTTAACACCCATCAAAACATGGCTTCAGATGGCAGAAAATAATAAAAAATTCCTACAACAAAATCCCAAACCAAATACACCCCCAAAAGATCAAGGTTTGGCTTTTTACCAAAAACTAGCTAGCATACTACCCCAAGAATCACTGAATTTTCTTGCTCAAACTTTACAAAAAACAGTAAAGAAAGAGCCATCCAGTGCCATTGAGATAAGCAACAATCCTTCCCCGCTGGCTGCACAAAGTCTAGCGGAATACAAAAGAATTTCGAATGAGGTGGTCATTAGGCCACAGGCAACCCCTCATTCTCAAAGATCAAAGTTCTTTCCCAAAACATTGTTTCAAAAAATATTGACTGTGGAAGATGGGTTCTACGATGAATATCCTATCAATTTCGCAAAAAAACATATTTCCAAAAAATTGGCTTTTAAAACCTCATAATACAAACAAAACTCTTACTTATTATGAGCAAATTTTAGTGGAGACAGAATCGGCAAGGTTTACCCACTTTACAGATAAAACCAATACAGAAATATCATTTACTCCATCATATCCATCAGTAAAGTCATAAATCCCTTACATTGGAGAGATTCACCTCATACACCCAGAAAATTCCAAACCAGACTTACCCAAAGTCTACCATATTCCTCCTCATATACCTACTGGGATTACCAACAAGCCTGGTGGAATGTCTTCTACAGACAAAATACAAAATTCCAACATACTTGGCTGGTATTCTTTAAAGACAACTTCCCAAGACAAACCATACCAAACTGGTTCTACTCCTAGTGGGACTTCTTTGGTCCCTTGGAAATTATACTACACCCCCTATTGATCAGGGCTACCAAACATTTCGCAAACATTATGCACCAAACCCTCATGAATCAAGGTTCCAATGTCTTATGCATTTTTTCATAATCTTCAAAATCTCATGGGTAATAGCTTGGGAGTTTGAATACAATACAACCCCCAATCTAATACCAATACTTGTCCGAAAATACAAGACAAAATGGTGGGATGGATTTAAACGTCCAGAACAAGGTTCCAAAGCTGCGGTAACAACCTGGTTAAACAGCCAAAAAACCCAGTTGTCTACTGCCCCATCAAATACATCATTCTTACAAGAAAAATCAATGGCAAGTGCAGCCCTTTCTGCCGTTCAGAACAGGGAAGAATACTGCAACATCCTTAGAACAATGCTCTCAGAATCAGAAGGATCACAATGTGGATCCTCCAAATCACAAGACAATACAGATGGATCCTTTCAATCACATCACAATGGAAATACCAATGAAGACAACTGCTACGGGATCAATCTAGACAAAGATTAAATCAAGACATCACATGCCAACACTGTTGAAGCGGCGCAAAGGCTATACACTAGAGATACATTGTTCACTATTCATACACTGTTCACCCAATCAATATTCACTCAGTACTGTTCACTTTATACTGTTCACTATACACTATTCAAACATTGTAGCTCTTTCTATAAATACATTCCTCCGGCACAAGAGAAGGGGACTCGAAATTTTTCAGACCTCACTTCTTCCTTCTTCCTCTCCATCCTCCCCATCCTCTTGTAAACCCTCATCCCTTCAAGCCTCAAGCTTTCTTACCTTGTATCCCTTGTTACAAAGTAAGTTTGTTTGTTTTCAAATACATCTAGCATAGTTTATACAGAGTTACCAACTTACATGATAGTTGGTTAACCATTTCTTGTAATACAAACATCAATAATCCCTAGAGTGCGGATTACCGCCGTAGTGGATGACTTGATGGTTTAAATTTCTGCATCTTTCAATACATGTAAACTTTTAGTTTATTCAATACAAGTTCATACCACCTCCATGGTTGGTTTTTGTTTATGCATACTATTGCTTTATATTTTATATATTGTTTTTGGTCTTTATATTATTTTTAATTCTCGCGACTTTATTTAGTTCTTATACATTCTCATCTATAGATCTGTTTGTTAATCTCATATACTTCCTTGTTCTCTTATATAGTACTCCGATCTTAACCCCTTTATGGTGATTGCAAATCAGCCAAAGACATTTTACAAAAAGACGTATTAAACATTGCATCAAAACAGATTTTTGCTAGATGGCAAGCCATACTTTCGGTATTCAATTTTGACATTGAATTTATAAATGATTCTTCAAATTCATTACCTGATTTTCTCACAAGAGAATTTTTACAGGGGATACCAACATGCCAAGATCAAAAAAAGACAAAGGAAAAGGCAAAGCCATTGCCGAATCCTCCAATACACCACCAAAGCCAACAGGCTTAACACCCATCAAAACATGGCTTTAGATGGCAAAAAACAATCAAGAATGCCACCATATCCTATCTCTGAGGCATCTATTTTCAACTATTTTGAAAGTAGAAGGGTCAGCAAGGTGTAAGCATGGTATATCTTTAACATGAATCTTTATTTGTCTGACAATGTCTGTATGGATAGAGGTCCATGGTGGGAGATCCTTTTGTAAAATTTGGTGCAAAGGTTTGCAAATGATATTTATGTTGGGAAAGAAATCTAGAATATAATTGAGGCTTCCTAAGAACCTTTGTAATTGAGTTTTGTCTTTAATCTCATCAAGGAATTTGTCAGTATAGATAGTCATAGTCTTTGACTATTTATACTGACAGATCTATCTATATATATATATAAGAAATTGGATTTGTGACTAATTTAGGTGCTTTTTTAAAATTAAGTATTCTCGAAAAGAGTGGAAAATATAAATTTATGAAATTTTATTATCTTCTCTTCATTTGGATTTTAGCACTTGAAAGTTCCTCCCATTTCTATTCTTTTATTCCCTAGAACAAAAAAAGAACAGAAATCCATTTGGTAACGTCAACTGATTTTTTATTCCCCAAAATAGAAAAGTAGCTGCGGGAATAGATTTAGAACATAAACAAGAAACAAAAAAAAAAGGTAGCTTCTTGTTCCCGGGAACAATTTTTAGAAATAAGTCAAAATTCTTTTTTATTTTTCTTTTGTTCCTCTCTCTTGCCGCGGCCACCTCCAACCGCCCAGAGCCACCGCCCGCCACCGACCGTTGACGCGGCTATCGCCGGCAACGATCGACGGTCAGCGATCCGTGAGCAAGAATGAAAAATGAATAAATACAAAAAAGAAATTGTTTCATACCAAATGCATTTCTATTCTTTTTATATTTCAAGAGTATAGATTTTGTATAGTTACCAAATACTTTATTTTACTCAAAAATTGTTCCTCATAGTAGAAATAGAAAAAAACTATTTCTGAAAAGAAACTGTTCCCCAGCCAAGAAGCGTTACCATGCGTACCAAATTGGTGCAGACCGCCGAAGCCTTGCCGGTGGCCTCGGTGGCCAAGCGAGGCTCGCTTGGCCACCGAGGCCACCGGCGAGGCTCAGCCCGACGAGCCTCACCGTGGCTCGGCGTCTCCAGGGGCTAGTAAGGTCGCCGGCCCTCGTCTAGCCGATCACCGGCGTCGGCCATGACCAAAGCCGGTAATCGGTAAAAAGAAGAAGAAAAGAAAGAGAAGAAAAAAAGAGTAGAGAGAAAAATTGTTTCTCGGAATTGTTTCGGGAACAAGAAATAAGTTTTTTCTATTTCTTGTTTTTGTTCCAAATCTATCTCGGGAACAAAAATTTTACCAAACACATTTTTGTTCTTTTTTTGTTCCTCAGAACAAAAGAATAGAAATTTTTGTTCTTGGGAACAGAAACAAAAATAAACAAATAGGGCCTAAGGGTGCGTTTGGTAACACTACTATTTAAAAATTGTTAGGGGAACGAAATAGAAAAAAGTGTTTACATTCCGGGGAACAATTTTTGAACAAAAAAAAACGCGTTTGGTAAACTTGTTCCGGGAATAAAAAATGAACGAAACACGTTTGGTAAATTTGTATTCTTTTTTTATTTCTTTTAGTTTTTTAATATTTTTATTTTCTTTTTCCTTTTTTTCTTTCTTTTTCTTTTTTTCTTTTTTTCTTCTTTTGGCCGGTCGCCGGTCGCCGGCCTCGGCCATGGCCGGCGACCGGCCGACGAGGGCCGGCGGCCTTGCCCGGCCACGGCAAGGCTCGCCGGCCCCGGCGAGGCCGAGCCATCACCGGGCGACGCCGGCCGGAGGTGGCCGGTGAGGCCGAGCCTCGCCGGTGGGGGGCAAGCTCGGGCTCGCCGGATCTGGGTGAGCCCGAGCTCGCCCGGCCTTGCCTCGAGCCTCGCCGGGGCGGCGACGCCGGCCCGCCGGGGCCGGCGACCCTCGGGTCGACCCTCGGCGTCGCCGGCCAAAAGAAAAGAGAAAGAAAAAAAAAAAAAAAAAAAGAGAAGAAAAAGAGAGAGAGAGAAAATGTGTTTTTAATTTTTGTTAGGAATTGTTTCTGTTCCAAAAGTGTTAGGAAACAAAAAATAGGTTTGGAACAAAAACGCAAACAAATGCGTTTACATTCTTTTTTTGTTCCAGGGAACAAAAAAAATCACAAAATTTGTTTAAAAACAGAAATAAGAAGTAAAAACAAACAGGCCCTAAAGTAACTTTTTTTGCGATTAGTAATTAGTTATTTAAATCAAAATGACTTGGTTTGATACTTAGGTGCATTTAGCACAGCTTTATCAAAGGACTTTAGGTCCATAAAGATCTTTCACAAGATGTTGAGACGTTTGGCAACGAAATTGTAGAAGCCTTTGAGCTAGAGCTAGTGTTTCCACAAGCCATTAGCCTGATGCAAGTCCTACCCGACATTGGCATTTATCATTTTCTGGTACTATGTCATTGGATTAAAAGAAGAATCATGCGGAAAGATGTGCTTAATTGGCTTGGTAACCACTTGTCTAGATTTTAATTTTAAATATTTTAAGCATAAGAGATGAATATGAATTTAAATATTAAGTATATGTGTTCATCAAAATCTAAATAGGAGACTTGTGAAGTATGGATATCAAATTTTAATTGCAAATAATGTCGGATGTCCTCTTTATTTTTATTTTTTTTATATGGAGAGGAGATAAGGATATTTTGATCGTTTGAAAATTTGTTATATATAGTAGAGATAAATATAGATAGATAATAATAATTTATCAAATTTTTCAGATTGAACATAAATTTTTTGCACGGCATGGTACGACAATCAAAAACATTTTGATCAATTTAAATTGCCATTTGTCACACAGGATGCAAACTACTAGAAGGACCTAATTATCATTCCAAATCACAGTGATAAAAAGGCGCAATTAGTTTTGTTCAATTCCGAGACCTCTAGACATGATTCATAGCTATCATGACCTAATTTTGGCATCAAAAAGTTTGACCGGCAATAATTTCCTCAACCGACATCCAATCAACTCAATTTTCATTCCATTGGAACGCTTGGGATCTTTTGTTTAATCTGTGAATGCACTAGAGTTGCATATTTTGAAAAGACAATATTGACACATGGCGAGATGGAGCGAAGTCACTATTCAACCCACTATGTGACAATTTTTTTGGTCGAATCTATGTGACCATTTTCCTAGAAGAAAAAAAAAACGAGAAAAATTTGGAAAAGAACGATGTTATAATGAAGGTAGAATAACGTAGGCAATTTTTTATGCGAAACTTGTGCACAATCAGAGCTTATATGGGCATTTACATAGCAAAATAACACAATTTTAGTGCTGATATAGAAAATAATTTATAAAATTTGGCATCAACCTATTATGTAGGATACGAAATATATAACACGATCCACAGGTATAACTCGGGCGCCATGGTAGTAAAAAGACGGTTGCGAAAAATTCAAGATAGAAAGTGGCGATTTTATATAATGGATTTCAGCCGAAATCATCTCCTTATGCCTCATCGGTCTCTCCTCTCTCGAGCCCATCTTTTTTCCCCATGATTCCCCACCACCAAACCGAGATGACAAATAAAAAATTGTCGGCCGTAGTTCCTCGGATGTAATTATAAGAAAACATGGCCCGTTAGAACACTCTTAGTTTAATTTTACTATTCTATCCTCATTCATCATTGATGTTTTCCATTTATAAAGGGCCAATTTAGGAAGCCGAAGAATGAGACCAGCTACATAAGTTCCCCTTTAATTCTGCCACGTGTCACTGCTCTGTAATTTTCGAGATCGCGACTTTAAAATCATCGGAAGTTAGTCATGGCACACGTGGTCCCCCGCCCCTCCCTCCCCCAAAAAAAAAGAGAAAAAAAAACACCGGCAATAATATATTACGCAAAAAATACAGGAAAACGAAAATCCAGGTGACATTATCATAGGGGCACGGTCGTAAATTCACAATCTCGGCCCTCCCTCCCGAACGCCCGGCGGAGCGTAAACCGACGGTGGGTGGTGGGGACGGCGGGGAACCGGATGGAACCCCGCGGGGGGGTAATCAAAAAATTGGACGGCCCGGATGGCGCCTCGTTAACCTCGACGCGGGCCCCGAGAAACCGTTGAAAACTCACCGGACGCGAGCTCCGAGTTTCCAAAACAGTTGGTAAGCTCGGTTGACGTCCAGACAAAACCGAAACCGCCACGTGTACGCCGGCCTGCCCACCCCACCCTCCCCTCGCAGCTCCGAAATCAAACGGACGCGAGAAACCGACAGTGCCCCCCCGAAGTTCATCAGGATAACATAACAGCAGCAGTCGCGCACCCTCGGTCGTCGCGTCTTGCAATTTTTCGATTTTCTGTTCGTTGGATTTCGGGTTTTTTACTTTTTTTCTCTCCTTTCTTTTTTTGTTTTTTTGCGGGGTTCTTTGTGCAGAGTTCGCGGAGCGGGAACGAAGAGATAGAGAGAGAGAGTGGAGCTCCGGCGGAAATGGCGAGCGGCGAGCTGAATGCGGCGGAGCGGCAGGAGGAGGGCGGCGTCGAGCTCCCGGCTCCGTCGGGCTGGAAGAAGAAGGTGCAGCCTCTTGCTTTTCTGGCCCCCCACCCTTTTTGCCCCTTTTTTTCGATTTCGTTCGGTCGGAGCCCTAATTTTGTTCCGCCGCGAGTGCTGGCTTTTTTCTGGATTTTCCTCGTGTTAGGTTTTCGTTTATGAGGAAGCTGGTTTTTTTATGGTTTCCTTGAAAATGCGGGTGACTCTGCTAGTGATAGCGATTTCCTCTTTGCAAAATCGAGAGCGCGAGCGTGGTCGGTTACCTTGCTGTTCTTCGTGTGCGGATGAGGTTGGGCGTCTGTCAGTTGATGAAGTTACGCAATTCTATTTTTGCATTCTCTGTCGAGCTCAATTTCTGAGATATCTGTGGAATTCTAGAAGCATGGAAATTAAAGAAAGTTTCCTTTTGATTAGGCCTGCAGCTACTGTAGCTGCGCAATCAGCAAACAGCTGCTGTTGTTTCTTTAGCTTGATCTTTTTCCTTCTTTGTCTATCTTTTTTTTTTTTTTTTTTTTTTTGGGATTTTTGGTGGGCTGTGTGGGGTCGGTGTCGTACCCATATTCAATTGCTTTGTATTGAATCGAAGGGGGGGATTTTGGATTTGTCTATCATGAAGAACTGCTCTTTTTCTTTTTTCCTAAAAGCAAATAAAAAGATTAATTTTAAGTCATCATTTCAATTTTGTCTTGGCTAATTTGGTATCTTTTTTCTGTTCACTGCTGGTCTGGAGCACTATAACTTGGTACATTGTTCAGTGGCTGGTTTACTTTTCGTAACTTAAAGATAGATGTGTTTTTATTTTTTAGGGACTTCGATGTTTACTTTTAGTAAATTACTTAAAGATAGATGTGTTTTTCTTAGGGACTTCAATGTTCTTTTTCCTGTACATGTTCTTTATCTCCAACTCGTCACAACACGTGCTTGCGTCCTGCTCTTTCCATGTGATTGTTTTCACCATGAAGATGGTTGTCTATATGGAATGTTAATCTAGAAGGAATGGAAATGGATACCATCTTTTGCACCATCGATGTTGTGTATATCTTATGCTATGTTGCTTTCACTGAATGTAACTGTGAATTATGCATCGTGGGCTGCATATGAATAGTCTACTTGAGGGAAGATTACGAAATGATGCACATATGTAAACATATATGACAATAATCAATTTTAGTTCAATTGGTTTGTAGAGGAACCCTACATTCTCATGTCCATTCGACATGTGCAATTTCTTTTCCGTCAAGGCAACCTGCAATTTGTACTTGAATTCCTTTTGTATCTGCTTGTTCGGTTAATTCAATAGCCTTTTTTATTGCTTTGCAATATGAAACTCTATTCTTTAATTGTCCAGCTATAAATTCTGCAGGAATATTAGGGTGCCCATAAGGATTTGTAATTATTGTAATGTAAATTCCTTTATGTACTGCTTGACTTCATCATTTTTGAGATGGCACAAATTTCCTGAATCTCAAATGATTAAACAGTCAAGCTGCCTCAAATTCCATATCACGATATTGGAAACAATTGTACGTTCTTTTCTTCCACCGACGCTGTATATTTTTTTCATGCATCTTTTGTGGGTCTATTTCGTAGTCATGCAAGAGTGGAACAAACATGCAATAGCTCATCTCAATCTGAAAAATTTACTTGTTAACCTACTATGTTTTAGGTATTTTTCTCGACAGTGCAGAAAAGTACTGAAAAATAATTCATGGAGTCTTAGCTGTAGGATTAAATCAAAACCACATTAAGTGTGAAAGTTGGACTATCTTTAGCATCATATTCCTAGTAAACCAAAATTTGTGATCAAAAAACATGATTGACTTTTTGTTTGTTTAAATTTGACGGTTTTGATTGATTATGCTTTTGAAGATATTATATTGGGTAGTGGTATTATTCAGTTATTGACTATTCACACTGTTTTATTTGTACAAGGAATAGAAGGATATTGTCTGAATTTCATGGAAGGGAATGTCCTTAATGGTCTGCATGCAAAGAACTTAAAAGTAGTCTTCCATTTTAAATTGAACGGCCCTGGTTTTCTAGAGGCCTGATACATGTGTGAGAAGTGATACTGGCACCTTCTCGAGATAAATGACATGCCTTTAGATGTGAAGAAAAATTCAAGCTGGTAGAACCCGAAGTGAGGTAAGGTTGAAGCCAAACAGCTAAGTTTTCTATGAACATTGTCATGATACTGCTTTGATTGTGAACGGTTCTCTTTGCTCTCTTTGCTCTGCTGAAAACCCCCTAAATTTTCAGGACAGACTTCTTATGTTGTAGACTTGAGGTCTCTAGGGTTGATCAGGCATGAATATTGAGAGCCCCCAAGAGGTTGAATAAGTAAGAGTAATAGAAAATAAGCACGAAACAAAGTGATTTTGCCTTTCGTGTAGTACGCGTGTTTTCTGACGACAGTTGAGTTCATCCTTCTCTTTTCCCTAATGTGAAAGGTCCATCTTTTCACTGGTTTCATATAAATGTCATCTCTCCTCTGCAATTACATAAGAAGAGGAATATGTGTCTTGTCTATTGTTCTCGTGTTCGTCCTTCTCTTTTCTGGTTTTTTCGAAAAGAAAAGCAGGTTGTGTTTCCCTATACTTTGTTGCGACATGATGAATCTTACCAACCACAGCTAGCAATCCTTTTCATCTACTCTTTTTTCCTCGTACCAGCAGCTCACTCCAAAGAAAAGTGGGACGCCTCGGAGGAATGAGATAGTCTTCATTTCGCCTACTGGTGAGGAGATCAAGAGTAAGAGGCAGTTGGATCAGTATCTCAAATCCCACCCTGGAGGACCATCAGCTTCTGAATTCGAATGGAGTACAGGTTCCCCTCTCTCTCTCTCTCTCACACACACACAGGGTGGATATGTGTTGTGTTTGTATTTTTCATGCATTTTCAATGCTGTGGGAATCAGGTGAAACTCCGAGGCGTTCTACGAGGATTAGCGAGAAAGTGAAAGCAACAGAGACCCCTGAAAATGAGCCCCCTCCGAAGCGGTCCAGCGGAAAGAAAGGGGCAAAAGCTAAAAAACAAGATACTGAAGAAGGGCATGAGGATACTGAAGAGAAAGAAGATGCTGCAGCTGGGGAAGAAACTAAAGCAAGCGAGCAAGTGGAAATGAAAGATGCAGTTGAGGATGATCTGGCAAAGAGCAAAGGAGATTTTCCTGATAAAGAATCTGAGGAAAGAGTGCATGAGGCGAACAGTGAGAAGATAGAGAAACCGGGAGCTGCTGGTGAAGCTGAGAAGGAACAGCTTGACCATGAGTCACAAGCACCCAAAGTAGAGTCAACCAAGGACAATCCTGAAGAGAACTTGGCAGAGCCTGAGTTTGAAGGTAAGACCACTTCTGATGCAAAGGAAGAGCTCGTGGGGAGTGAAGCGCCCATATGTGTAGGTTCTGAGGATAAAAAGGAAGGACCCGAGGACAAGCCAGCGGAATCTGAAGCACCTTCTGTACAAAAGGAAAGCGAGACTCCAGAATGTCCGAAAGATGGACTTCCTGATGCTGCTAACAAGGCTGTCAAGGACCTTCATCCAGAAGAAGTCGGTGTCGACGGAAATAAGGCGAGTTGAGATGGAAAAAGCTTTCCAGATTATCACTCTGACCTCCAGGGATATTTAATATGAGGCTTAGGTCGTGAAGTTATCTATAGAGATTTTGCTAGTCTTAGAACTAAACTAATTTCTTTGTTAACATCATCCTCCGAACTTCATTAAGTCGGATCTTGACACTGGATCTTAAAGCATTGTCATCCCATAGCACGGTGGCAACGATGATGTCCTGTGGCCGTGGCATGGTCGTCACAATAGTTGAAGTTCTTTATGGTGCTTTTTAATTTTTTGGGTTAATTTTTTGTATTGTATCCTAGAATCGAGACACGTGATTCTTGGACATTTTAATCTGCTCTAGATTCAGTGGAACTTTACATCTCGCTATCCTTGTTAATAACCTAAATCCCTTGCAGATGAATTCGTGGCCATCATCGATTTTCTTCTGGCGTGAGATTTCAGTTCTTTCGTACTCGCGTAGCACGACACTGATATGACTTCACTACGATGATCATGAATCGGTACATGGGTCGTTCATGCATTCGGACTATGGGATGATTGGGGCCGAGAGTTGGTGATCGATTATTGCTTTATTCCAACGATGTAAGGTCTTTCACCAGATTGCGTGTTTGCCTTGTGTTTTTCTTCGATTGAAGTATGGAGCTGTGATGATTTTAGTTTTATCAAAATCGATTTTTCTCGAGAAATTTTGGAGAACCTGCCTTTTGAGAGTGAATTTGCTTTTTCCTGGTTTAGTAGACGTTGCTGGCGTTCCGTGCACTAAAAAGTGGAACCCGGTTTGGCGTTGGTAGCTGGCAAACAATAAATATTGACATGTACTGATATTTATGTATACGTAGAAAACTACAGACTATTTTAATAATATAATGATATTCAGTTTTACAACTTACCAACACCTTGACAATTATATCAATTTGAACGAATCTGAAACATTCACACATTAGGTTATTAAAATAGTCGGTAATATTTGAAGCATAAAGAAATGTTGACACATTCCGAAATAAAGAAACGTAAAAAAGTTGGTGAATGATTAAAATCAAATATCTTTACTTGATGAACTTCAATACTTCAAATAAGTTAAGAACGGTGATTTTCAATGAATATTTCATACCTCCCGCACCTCTGGGAGCGTGCTACTCATGAAAATCTACTGATGAGTTACTAGCACACGATCGAACAACAAAGTTGCAAAATCACTTTTCTATCACCAATATTATTTACCCGTTAAGTACAGATTCAGAGATTTGCCCAATTTTACCGGAAAGGGAATATGGAATCTGCAAAGAGGCACACTTCATATCCTTGTCAAAATCAGCAATAACAGTCCCTCGTCATGGACGGTGCTCCACCAACTACCAACCCATCATCATCCCCTCCGGATCTCCAAGTTCCCTTCACTGTAATTCGAACCTCCTCCTCTCTTCTTCTTCTCCTGAGAATTTGTGCTTCCATGGCAATGGTGTCCAGATGATCTTGGAACTCAAACTCATCCATGACAATGTGCTGTAGCCTCTCCCACTTACCAAACTCTTCTCTGTCCATCTACCACTTAGCCCCCACGCTCTCACCTACCAACCCACCTTGCCCAACTCCCATCAAAACCTTGAACTCCTCTCCAAAAACGAACCTTTTCGTCTGCTGATAAGACCAGGCCACACCTCCTTTTCTCTCTCTCTCTCTCTCTCTCTACCCATACGCCTTCCAATGTCGCCGGCCGGAATACTCGCCGGGATATGCCTCCTCGCGGCCCTGTACTGCGGGCTCGACCCGCTCGGGCGGAGCGCGGTGGCGAACTTCCCGGACTTCGAGGCGTACAAGGTCGACATGCCTCCTTGGTCGGACGTGCCCACCGAGAGGGACGCCGAGAACCTGTTGCAGAGGTCGGAGATTAAGTTTCTGAACCAAATACAAGGGCCCGAGAGCATCGCCTTCGACCCGGCGGGTCGCGGGCCCTACACCGGCGTCGCCGACGGCCGAGTCCTGTTCTGGGACGGCGAGTCTTGGAAGGACTTCGCCTACACTTCGGGCAACAGGTCCGTCTCTCTCGGTTCTTTTTGAGCATTTCGCAAATTGAGGCGCTTGAGGGCGTGTCGACGCCATTGCTTGAACCATGAGCTATGACAGTTTTGATCTTTGACGAGAAAGAGAGGGAAAGAGGGCTCAAAGTTCAAATTTTTTTCCTTTCCAGTGAAGCGTCTACTTCACACAGAGCTAAACTATGAAGGTTAAGTTTATCCTTCGAAGATGACACGTGGACTTGGAGGGATACTTAGTCCTCGTGTTTACTATATGCATAATGCTTTCAGATCAGACAATCATTGAAAAAGTTATAAAAGCTACAGAAGACAAGAGCTTGAGGAGCTAAAAGTAAAAACCAAAAGGCTATGGCCGCCCAAAGCGGGCTCAACCATTATCTATGGCAGTTGTTGTTATATAGAAGTTAGGGGTCGTGACTATGTTCTGCCCCCATTTCACCATTTGTCCTTTAACATAGTTTGGGTCATCTGACTCCATATCTACTTTTACTTGAACAAGTTGGTTACTTGTGCACTTAGTCATAAGTATGGTTACTCGAAATTATTCCCAGCAAGAGGACGAGTGTGACATGTATAAAAACTGTGGATCGAGCAATGATGATGTCACCCAAGGAACATTCCATGTGGTATGACTGCAATATTCTGTAGGATGCAATTTCTCGCCATGATCATATGTTGAAGCCAGAATGATTGAACTCATTAGTTTGAACTGAATCTGGATGAACATATCAACATGCTTATTGTGCACAATATTCTGATCACTTCACAAGTAATTGGCAATCGTCAGTCCCTTGGTCTATGAAGCCATCGCTTGATGGTTCCTATATTTACTAAGGAATGCCAAGTCCCGTATTTGTGAATATGAATCTGAACCAGACTGTTGTTATTTGTCTATTTGATAGCTGCCGGCACATATCAGAATGTCTAACGAAGTTTCATGAGCTACTCATTCTAGTTGAAACCATTTTAGTTTTAATGTGTCAACATGATTTTGATCTTTCTTCAAGATGCTACCTTTTGGAATTAAGTATTAGTAGGTCATGATCAGTCAGAAATGTTCCAGGTTTAGTTTAGTCTCATGCCTGAAGCACTTGACTACTGGCATAAATCGGGCATGGTCGTTTGACTAAATTCGCTGCATTCATGTATTGTGGTTATCATAGACCTGTCTCCGGATACATTCTATCTTCTAACAAATCTGCCTTTATTTTCAGGTCAGGCCTGTGTGATCCAAAGCCATCTCCTTTGAGTTACTTGAAAAATGAGCACATTTGTGGAAGGCCCTTGGGTCTCAGATTTGACAAGAGAACTGGCGATTTATACATTGCAGATGCATACTTTGGGTTGATGAAAGTAGGTCCTGAAGGTGGATTGGCAACCTCACTCTCAACTGAAGCCGAAGGAGTTCCTCTTAGGTTCACAAACGATCTTGACATTGATGAAGAAGGGAATGTCTACTTCACAGATAGCAGTACCAAGTACCAAAGGAGGTAAGAATGGCCGTCCCTCAACCTTTCCAATCTTGGATTACACCTCCCCATTGCTTCTTATCTGTTTTACATGAGCTCATGGAAACTGCCACCTGTGAAGGTGGATGATTCCTTATTTTCTGAAGAACTCAACATAATCCGATTGTCTTGCCTATTTGTTGAGTTTGGAGAACCTGGATTAAGTATTGGTGCTAAAATTTGGATTGTTAGAGAGGAACAGTGGATGTGACTTGATAATCAGCTATTCACTAATTCCACTTTGGTGTATGGTCTTGGTTCAGCTCTTATTATTTCGACCACCTTCCTGGTTTGCAAATGATTTCTCTGTTTCATAATCAGGTCTCTCTTTTCTCAGATCCCTGATGACCTTAAGCTCAATGTTTCATTGACTCCAGTCTAAACAGTATCAGTTAGAGAAGAAAATGCTCAAGCAAACATCTTAAATGACTTCTCAAATTCCTGTAGATTGTTGAGAAGGTGTTGTGATAGTTCTATTTTTGGGGTAATGACTTTGGTGGTGCCTAAACTTTTCTTCAATATTCAATGTGGTCCCTGAACTTTTTTTTTTTTTTGTTCAATCAAATCCCTAAACTGTCGAAAATCCGCTCAATGTAGTCCCTTCATGAAGTTTATCACCACGTCATGTACATTTTTTTTGACGTGGACTGCCACATTGGTGTTCAATGGGCCAAATAATGATGTGGAGTGCTACGTTGTCTTCCCGAGTCATCAAATCCTGATTTTCCTTTATTTTGGGCAAAATAAAGAGAGGCAGAAAGATATGATGTAACGTGGATGCCTACATGGCAAATCTAATGTCAAGTAATAGAAATTATGGTCACATCGGCTAATGGTGTCAAAAGATTTAACGGATTACATTAATTTTAAAAGTTGAAGGACTCGATTGAAAAAATGGTTCAGGCACCACACTTAACATTGAAAAAAGTTTGGGGACCACCAACATCATCTGTTTTCTTGGGACCTTTTCGTTGATATGTCCTGGGCTCTATTCTTATCTTATCATAGCAAAGATATTAAACGCAGGTGAAGTAATTAGGCCACTATTCAGTTGGGTTTGATCTGATGAGAAGGATCAGATCATGTGAACCAGTGAACTCCCAGAGGAGCGACACATTAATTCAGGCCAGAAACTGAGTTATCCGTTATTTTCTCTGTTTGCATTGTTAATAAGATAGTATTGAACTTGGCGGTCTGACCTCGTAACTTATTCATCAGGAACTTCCCGCAGTTGGTTTTTTCGGCAGAAGATAGTGGAAGGCTTCTGAAGTACAATCCAACCACGAAGGAGACCATGATCCTAATTAGAAACCTCCAGTTTCCAAATGGCGTTTCATTAAGCAAGGATGGATCCTTCTTGGTGTTTTCTGAAGGCGCCAGTGGCAGGTCAGTCAAAATCCATATCTTCCGAAGAGTGCATCTGTTTGATGCCACACTTCCTCCTTTTTCTCATTTGCCAATTGTCAATGTGCGTCCAAGAATGAGTGTTTTTCAACTTTGAGACACTTATCCCACTTAAAAATTGGGAAGAAATTCTACAAAACTGTGGGACTTCCAGTTTCTGAAAGTTTGGAACCAGTCACGATGTTAGGATGTGATGGGTATCCAATCCACTGTACGGTGAACAAAGGAAAGGACTATTAGCATGGGATTTCCTGAAATTTTTATCCTTTATATTTTGCAAGGACTCATTCTCTATCGACTGTTGTAGATTGAGGAAGTTCTGGTTGAAAGGCGAGAAGGCAGCGACTTCCGAAGTATTTGCCGTTCTACCCGGGTTTCCTGACAATGTCAGAACTAACAAGGATGGCGACTTTTGGGTTGCGATCCACTGTCGTCGAAGCATGTACTCTTATTACTCTGGTCTCTACCCAAAACTCAGAAAACTTTGGCTCAAGCTCCCCATCTCAGTGAAGATGCAGTTCCAACTCCAAATTGGTGGCCGACCCCATGCCGTGGTCGGGAAGTACAGCCCGGAGGGTAAGCTCGTGCAAATTCTGGAGGACAGTGAAGGGAAGATCGTCAGATCAGTTAGTGAAGTGGAAGAGAAAGATGGGAAGCTGTGGATAGGCAGTGTTCTCATGCCTTTTGTTGCTGTTTACAATTTAGCTTGAGGCAAAAACTGTTTAGCTCTTACTCTTATGACCAAAATAAACCATTATAGGCTTACTCCTAAAGGCATTACAGCTCATACTTGATGCTTTCTTTCTGTTCTGTTCCTTTACTCAGATTAACTTACAATCGATTGAGTTTGTTTGACATAGAAGGGTGTTTACACTTGACTCATAATTGAGGATATTTTCGTGTATGAATTTTTTCGAGTTTCCCCTTGATGCTTCATGCAATGCCCGGTGAGACACGGCATTACTGTCAGGAAAATATATAGCCACTAGCCCTAAACTGAAATTGGGATAAATGACAATTTGATTATAGACTGAAGTTCGGTTTTCAGGTATCAACTTCCGAAACATTTATGCAGTTAGATTCATCTTTTATTCACTGATGCCGAATGATATCGCCTTCATTCTTGAATTCTTGAGATCCCTACAAAATAACTTAAATAGCTAGAATTTGTTGGGAACTTCTATTGGGGTTGTGTGGGAGGTTTCTCTTGTTTCTTGGGCAAGTTACTCAGAAGTGGCAGTTGAATTATCAGTGATGCTTGGAATGAGGCTGGCATCGAGCATTGCATGGTGTTGAATCGATCTCGAAAGCAGATTCTCCTTCTCCAGAATTCACACTAGTGTACGCACAGGTTAGCTAGAAAACCATGGTGCGTTTTACAGAAACAATGCACGAATTGCGGTCGTAGGGACCCTCCCACCTGAGCTTTCGAGACTTAATTGGGTGATAAAACGAACATATATATGCCCAAAACTCTTTTTCTTGGCTTCATGCCTTTCCTGAACTGAGCAAAAGAAGAATAGATTTGCTTCTGGTGGTTAAGAAATTGTCGTCCCATCTCTGTCAAAGCATGAACAGCTTCAGTTAGCAGAAGACGAGTTCAACTGCAGCAGTTGGTCAACTCTCCGGACTCGGGAGTTAAATTGAGTTAATGCCTCCCTAACTCTTCTTCCCTATTTTTATTCCCCACGTTTGTCTCACCAATTAAGCAGTGTTAATTCCTGCGCCAGTATACTCCTTGCATCTTTTAAAATATGTAGATTCTCTTTCATGTCAAACCCACGATCATGTTAAAAACAAAGAAGCAGATCATTCTCGAGTAATTTAATAACTTCTGCTCTGCTAGATTTCTGAACACTTGCCAGTTTGGAAGACACCAGAAAGAACATGATGTAGTCGTTAAAATAGCTGCTTATAAGGTAAGACTCTCTCAAAGGTGCATTTTAAAATCTGATCAAGCCCGATTGCATCTTCTCCAAAAGGTCAGACATTGCCAAGTCTAGCATCCACGGGAATGCACAGTACAAAATCATTTCATCTAAGGACCGAAAAAAAAAAATAATGAAGGGAAAAAGATTCTCTACTGGGTATGTTATTACAGAAAAGAATCATTTTATTGAGTTCCACAAATTTCTGTAAACGTTTTATTGAGAAGGGCAGATCACATCGTGCAAGGCGATGCCCTGTTCGTTCTTGAATACACACATTTCCAAAAAACACCCACCTTCACAACCACCTAAAAGAAGCACTATGTACTAAGTAGTATATATGCTAGGAGTCCTTCCCTCTCTCGAGAGCCAGCCACCCAAAGAAAAAAAATAAAGGAAAAAAGAAAGAAGACGAAACCGAAATGAAAATAAAGAAATGGATTCGACTCAGACATGCAGCCACCTGTTCCAGAACTGTTTTTTCTTTACATCCTCAGCCAGTCATTCACATCGCATCTGCATCAAGAGAAAGCCATTTAGAACTCATCGGAGCAGGTAAAGCGAGCAGCAGCAGCTTGGAGGCTGCCAAAGTTTAGGTGATACTTCTTACCATCTATCTAACCCACTAGACCATGAGTATATGTAAGATACTTATCATATGCTAAATTTTGATAAATGATGCCAAGTATTTTTTGCATAATGAACGACTGTTATAATATCTTGAGCACCTCTTTTCAGGACCATTTGTTACGTAAGAGATCAAGCAGAAGTGTTGAGCTGGTTAGTTTCAAAAATTGTATCTGACTAGGTCTGAGTTTTCAATTTGTTTATTGACTATGGGGGCTGAAAGAAATGGGATCTAAAGAAGAGCTAGAATAAGTCGAGCGACTCAAAAAGTAAACCTTAATTGCTTGTTGTGAAGCCTGTGTGCAAAACCAGGGGTTGACTTTCATCGGCAACTGCTGAATCGAGAATGCTGTCCGAAGGCAGTTAACATTTGGCATGTTAATTCCAGCAATTTTCCTGCCAAATCACATTTATTAAAATTTAGCCAAAAAAGAATTGTGTCTATGGAAATCATCTGAAGAATATGCAGAAGACATATCCTAGTTGATCTTAAATGCAATGAAGCATATTACCATAGATGAAGCAGAAAAAAGTCTATATCTTAGCACGAAATTTACCAAAAGCTTTCTAAACCAGGCTACCAAAAATTAATGGCAGTGGCATTGGAAACAATACTGTAGTGTAGCATAGACATCATATAGCTCCGTAGGTAATCTGCATCTCCTTTAGTAATTAAGAAGGTTATAAGATAATGAACTGGTCCATCAGTTCTGGCACAATATTGTCTTTCCCTTGACAACCTCTTTGCTCGTGCATAAGAATTAATCAAGGTAAAGGAGAAGGCTTATTATCAGCTAGCAGGCTACTGGCATTTCATACTGGCAGTCCAATTTCTCCAGGAAATCATGAAGACTTCAGAAACTACCCAAGTCCTATTCCTCATTTCCTTTTGACCTACAGCAACTTCACGTTCAACAGCTCAAACTTTCATGGTAATAACAAAATTAGAAACTCTAATTTTTATGTTAATCATGTCATGTCTATGCCTCTTTTAACCCTTTTTCCAACAAAATGAACACATAGCCCAAGAAACCTTTTGGTAACCTAGAGAGGGATAAGAAATTCTACAGAATCTAGCTACACATCATTGTGAAACTGTGAATTGTTGCAAATCTGTGACAAGGATGCAGGACAGGATAATCTCTGTCCATATAAACGTAAAATCTTCCTTGGCACAATGTGGTGCGAATGATCAAACAGTGAAGGACTACTTCTTTACTAATCGGGGTTTTCGAAAATTCCACTGTAATGGGCTAATAGGATAGTTAATATAAGGAATGACGGTAGAAACGCCGCTCCATAATTTTCCGACACCTCTCTTGTACAAAAAGAACCGAAGCCCAATTTTATCATGATTTAACGCACATAACAATGATTAAGTTCCAACTTTCCTCTAATATCAGTATACTCAGAACCTCCAGGTCACACAGTTCACAATATCAACATCCCAGTCACTGTTATCCAGCCGCAACCTCAAACCAATAACTCCACCGACACTGCTCCATTTTCCTTATTGGAGGTCAGCACGGAAACAGAACAACGTCATCCCAATAGATAATCTCTAGCATAAATCGGCATGAACTTCGGCGGTAAAATTACAGGCTATTTGAGACAAGATCCTTAAACGACCTTCAACAGCCAGTTCGCACCGTACAAGGAGAAAGCAACATACCTCTCCGGGGCTTGGCCGCAACCTTGGTAGGCGTTTTCTTCTCGACCTTAACCTCCGTCTCCTCCTCCGGTGGAAACAAAACCCCATCGATCCCCTGCACGGAAATCCGGCCGTCCGTGTAGATATCCGGGTCGAACAAGTACGCCGAACCCTCGCCCTGCCCGAACTTGACCGAACCGTCCGCCTCCTGAGCCACCATCTTGTGAGGCAACCTCAAGGTGTCGTACCTCACCTTCCCGAACCTCCGCACCGCGTTATACATGCTCTCCTCGGTCTGGTACTCCGGTATCAAGTGATAGTACATGATCTGCTCCGGCGCACCGGGCTCGCTGAGCTGGTCCGTCGTGAGCTTGGCCATGGCTTCGTCGTTCGGGGCCAGGACGGTCAACACATACCCTTCCGACACTAATCTCCCCATCTCCGAAGCTAGAGAAGTCAAGTTGACCAGAATGTCCGCCATTTCGTTGTAACCCCCGTAGTGAAGCAGGGTGTGGATGAAGTCCTTCACCTGCGCCTCGCCGTCGAAGTGGTGGTGCGGCCCCCCCGGTCCAGGCGCCGGCGCCGGCGCGAGGGAGGGCCCCGGCGCCATCGCGTCGTATATCGGGAGCGCCGGCGACGAGCCAGCCTTCGCCGGCGGCGCTGGCTTCTTGAGCCGGTGAGTCCTCGGGTCGACCTCCGGAGCTCCCTCCGGCTTCACGGCGGTGATGGAGCGCAGGCTCCTGCGTCGGTTGAAGTCGTCCTGTACGGACTGCGGGATCAACAGCCGCTCGATGCCGTGGATCACGCCGTCGGGCCGCGCCACGGCGTCGGCGTGGATCACACGCGCCCGATCCACTTCCCTCTCCCCGGACTCCCGCTTCGCCAGGCGCAGCCGGTGGCTGGACAGGGAGAGCTCCTCGCGGTGCCCCGTCGCCGACAGAGCCGGCTCGGGCCAGTCGGCGGAGTCGATCCGGGACGGCACAATGTGGAACATGAGCAGCGTCTGGAGGGACTTGAGGTTCCGGGGCTCGAGCAGGAAGCGCTTGAACTCCGGGTCGAGATCTCGCTCGAGGGCCTCGTTCTTGGGCGCGAAGATGGTGATGTTGTGCCTGCCGACAGTCTCCTCGAGGGTCTGGAGGAGCAGCGCCTTCTCCACCAGCTCGGCCAGCTCGGTGTAATGCGAATCGAGCAATGCCACGAGGATGGAGTTGGAGTTTATCTGGCCGGGCCCGGCGCCGCCGCCGCCGCCGCCGGACGCCGGGCGGGCGTGGGGGCGGGGGTGGTCGGGCAATGCGGGGCACGTGCCGGCGAGGAAGAGGAGGGAGGCGAGGAAGAAGGCGGGCAGGGCGGGGACGCCATAGATGGGAACATCCATGGCGAGGGGCGGAATGCAGATTCAGGGCGGAGGGAGGGGGGAAGAAGGGACCGCAGTAGAGAGAGAAAGTCAAGGGGTGTCCGATCGAGAAAGAGAGAGAGAGAGAGAGTTGTGTCTGGCTCTTCTTCGTTTTCTTTTCTGCGCTTTTTTACTTTCGCTGGGGCTTCGTGGTTGGTGTAGGGGTTACAGTTGGGGGAGTGTTGTGCTGTCTAAAGGCATAGTTCATGCGGCCTTTTTTCTTTCTTTTTCTTTTTTTTCGCGTTTTGGTCCGTTTGTTCGTGCCGTTTGCTGTTTTAAGGCGTGTCGTTTTCGGGTCCTCACGGCTTTCGCTAACTTCGATGCCGGGGTTTTACCGCGAAACAGTTACCGCGGGACGCTTCTCTTTTTCTGTTCATTTTTCGAATTTCTGAATACATTGAAGGGTTTCCGACCAAAAACAAATACATTAAAAAATGTTAATATTACGAAAAACTATAAATTAATATATTCATTATAAATTTATTCCGAACTAATTTTTATGTTATCAAGAACTTGAAATTAATGTATTCATACTAAATTTATCTCAAACTGATAAAAATTCTCACATGAACTTGTTACATCTAACACAAAAATTTCATTATAGAATTTAATAAAATAATAAATATTTTGCATACGTATCGATTTGAAATTTTTTATTGATCGAAAAATTAATTTAAGCTAAATGTGTTATGAGATTTTGGCTACCTACAAATTAATTTTAGGTAAATCTATTATAGATGTGGTTATGTTAAATAAAAGCTTATAAATAATTTAAAAAAGAAAATGATGTCAAAGTTAATCATTGCGTACGTATGGTTGTGGCCACGATAAACGCTTGAGATTAATCCTTGACGACTGGGATTAATTATTGGTCGTTAATGTGGTCTGGTCCTGTTGATGTGAATGTTCTGATGACTTCCCTGTCGAGGACGACTCGCTCCGACAGGCTACCGGCTGAGAAGGTTAAATTGGCCGGGGAGTGGGACCCCCCCTACTGGCCGGTGAAAAGAACCTCACCTTGCCTTGGCTTCTAAGCACGTCCATTCATTCCCTCTCTTGGGCTTTTTTTTTTTATTTTGGTGGTTCGAGCCTTGGGCTTCAATCCAGGCTTTTCCGGTTCGCGTGGTTTTTATATCTCTCCCTTTTCTTTCTTTTCTTTTCTTTTTTTCTTCCGCGTGGATTTTGTGTTTTTTTAAATATTAAGCAAAGGACTCCATGGTCGAGCGACTCTGTTTAAAAAATGACCAGCCGACGGTGGCCATGTCACCGTATCATAAGCCCCGTCTTTCTCTCGATGCCACACGATGTAACTATTACGTGACGTGATTTTCTCACGTTGACCCTAAGAGCTTGAAATTGTTGCCATTTTACTTAAAAATCAACCGATCACATCATCTCATTCAATGCTTCGTAATTTGATAATTTAACATTATGGTCTTATCAACGACTACCCCATTTACGTTAATTGAATATTTAATTTTCAAAACATTGATTCTACACATCAAGATGGCAATTTTTCTATTTGATTGTGTATTTCTTTTGACAAAACCCTTATATGTGAATATTTGATTCGGTCTCCTCCCCTTTTATCGTCTATTTGAAGTAGACCAAGCCCGTGATGATCATTAATCGCATTTACGCCTATCAATTAGTGTAGGTCCAATCAAAAAAATGATCAAACCTAATTTAATCGGTGTAACCCATTTTGACTCATTTCCATACAGTCAAATATAATTAACCATACCAACCAAAAAAAAAAATCTAATTTAACCATGCTCAACTTAATCCATGCACAATCAATATTGCTAAAACACCTTTATATTTAACTAAATTTAGAAAAACCCATATCTAAATGAAGGCGAGGGCAAGGACAATAAAAATATAGAAGTGATTGGGTCTAAAGCGAGCCGTAAACTTATTTAACACTCATATTATGTTAGACTCTACCATTTTAAGATCATATTATTTCGACCGATCTAAACGCATTCAATCACATTTGTGGGGAGTCCATATCAACACACCGCTCGGTAGTTTAGAAGACATTTTCCCAAGCTGCTGCTGATAAGAATCTACCGTAAGCATCCTATTCTTTTTCTCTTTCTGTAGCTCCCTTCTGTTGACCGAATCATGCCCGACCGACACTATACTCCTAGGTGGGGGCCTCGGCCAATTATTTCGAGCGTCGCCATATGGACACTAGAGACCGAGAAATTATTCATATTTCTTTTCCTCTTTCATTTTATTTATGCCGTTTATATTTCGTCCACTTATTTATTCATTTTTTAGAACGGGCATGCGGGAGTTGAAAATGTGGATGATTAACGTCGAGGAGCTGGCAATGGCGAAGACGATGCACGAGGCCATTGAAGAGGGGCGTCGGCAAATTTAACCCAACAGATGGACGGGTGCCGCTGCCTTTATTTTCCGAGCAGAAGCTGAGCTGTCGTTGTCCCCCCAGCCCCCCACAGACATCATTTTATTCGATTTCATTCGTATTTTTTTGGGGGATTATTTCCGCAGTACATTCACGGGGGAATATCCCCCGCCGAAGCGTTTCTGATTCATCCGACGTCGTCGTCTGAATAAAGATATTTCGCGCCGTGAAGAGGGATGGGGCATTCGCTAATTAGGAACAAAAATGCGGTCGAATACAATATTGTAAATCGGAAGAATCGTTACAATTTTTGCCTCGGAGAAAAAATCGAGACATTCGTTCAACACAATATTCATTCACCACGTGACATATCTTACAACGCTCTCCTTCACGCTTAAACTGAACTTTTGTCTTAGTTTAAAGTATTAATATATACAATTGGAGAGTTAAATAAGAGACTGAAATATTTGAATTCATAACCTTCTAATTGTGATGGGATGATAATTTATAAAATTATTGCTGATTATCCTAAAAACTTAAGATATAGTGCGCAACTTACTATTTAAATATTCCAATAGAATTGTGTCGATTGACCGTTTGGCTTGTTTAAGCTAAGAAAGTGGACTGATTTTACTTGCTCAGATCATTGTCGTGGTCGGGTGACGAGCAAGCGTCATGGGGCGACGCTATTCAGGCAAATATCATCATTAGGAGATTTGGAAATAGGATATTGTGTCGTGCGAGAGAGTGTTAAGGGAACATATTAGAAAGGGCGGGGGGTCCGAAACAGGGACTTTTCCCGACGGGGACGTCTCTCCAGCTGGAGGGCCGCGGGTCGTTCTCGCGCCCATTTATTTTTCTTCTTCTTCTTCCGGGGCTCCATCCCGACCGTCGGATGCGCTCCCGGGGTTAGGTGACGCGTGCAATTATGGGCGTCGGACCGGGGGTGGGGAGGGAATCGAACGCATCGAATCGTGATTTTGTCTTCG
Source organism: Eucalyptus cloeziana (assembly GCA_014182715.1). NCBI lineage: Eukaryota > Viridiplantae > Streptophyta > Magnoliopsida > Myrtales > Myrtaceae > Eucalyptus > Eucalyptus cloeziana. The sequence continues at coordinate 46,985,524 of CM024635.1, read as the reverse complement.
CCGAAGCAAAAATTATACGAAGGAAGCATCGGGCAGCAAATATTATTAAAACGGGAGGGCAGGTTTAGGTGAATTGGATTCGCATGATTTTGCAGCGGCGTTGCGAACAAGAATGGGGTGGGAGGTGTCTTCTTGCGGGCTTTCGGACACTCCCGAATGGGCCCCGCGGGATTGTCGGTGGCACCCTATTTTCTCTCTCCTGTTTTTTTTTTCATTTTTTTATATGACCGGTCGACGTCGCGGTGCACGTTGCGCTTCACGTTGGAGAATTCCTCCCTTTTGCGAAAGCAGCCTTTGCGGTGGGCTCAACGCACAGATGTTGTGCTTTCGGTATTCAACGGGTATAAACTTCGGATTAGATATATATATACACACACACATGATGTATATGTCAAAAAGGTAATAATTCTGCGTTCTCTTTTGAGCAATGACGCATTCATCAATTCGATTCGAAAGAGCGTGATGGACGACAAAACTGACTTAAAGATGTAATTATCATTTTTTATTATGAACATTTGATAGAATTGATTGGAGAATAAGTGAAAGTACATAAATATATGCATTATAAATGAATAGTTTTGCATTCTCTTATGGGCAATTACAAAGCCGTAAATTCGATTAAGGGGGTGATGCGATTGATGGAATTGAATTATAGATGTAATTACTTTTTCTTAGTGAGTAGCGTGTGGAGTTGATTAAAAAATTGGTTAAAGTACATAGATGAAAACGTAGCACTTTTATTTCTTCCTTTTTATCTAGTACGGGTCTAATTGGCTGTTCATGACCGCGACTAATCAACTGATTATCCTTATAAAATGGCATGATCATTCAAGACAATGGCCCCACACAAATTCTAATGGGCCTACTTTTTAGGCAAGTTGGGCCGTGGATGCATGCGCGGGATAAAGAAGGCCGTGGCGAGCAAGAATCCACCGACAAAAAAACGAAAGAAAGAAAGCGAGCTTAGAAGCGAAGCGTGGAAAATCGAGATTCTGTTGTTTAAAAAAAAAAAAAAAAATTTGAAAACTATTTTTTCTAAATAATTATTCATATTACGTCAAATAATTAATCAATAAAAAATATTCATATCATTGACAATAAGTTACATTTAAACATTCTTTAGTGTGATGAAAATATTCCTTCTTCGTTTATTTCTGTAAACAATATAAATGATCATATTTAGAAAATATATTTGTAAAATCATTCATTTTTCGCGAAACACAATGAACTTGAATCCAAAAATTCTCTGTCTCTAAATCCCATTCAGCTTCGCTATGTGGTCACTTGTGATAAGAACTTACCCTATGCTGGTTAAGGGGGACTGTCAAGTAATGGAAAGTTCACCCCAAAAAAAAATAATAATAAGAGTGAAGGAAAGGGTTCTAAATATACAATTGCTTCTAGATGAAGGGAAAATAATGAAAAAGGGCAAGATTAAAAGAGAATAGGGTGGATTTGACGGGTCAAATTTTTTTTTTCGCCTATGCTCTTATTTCATATCTATTTATCAGTACATTAGATGATATTCATGTCATGATGCATTCTTTTTTCTATTTCTTTTTGCTCGCCAACCTCCAAACAACTTTTCATCTCAATCCCTTCAAATCACTTCTTTTTTGTTCCCTCGTATCTTTCTGAATCCCTTCTTTTCCTTCCTCATCACTGCATCCAAATCGAGAGTTAAATTGTCAAATGATGACGATAGTATGCTTAGCACATCTGATGGCATGTGTTTCCCTTATTAACCCCTTGGATAGCATATTTGATGGCATGTGTTTCTCTTATTGACCCCTTGGATTGGTTTTAGTGGCTTAGGATCCGATAGAGGTGTTAAATGGGTTTTATGATTAAATGGGTCGTTAATGGGTAAGCTTTATTTCATAAAGCACCCATAATGGTTTTTAATTGGTCAATACTAAAATATATGGGTTTTAAATGAGTCAAAGAGTTGACCCATTTATGACCCGTTTATCAACCCATTAAAATGAACCAATTTATTTTCACTCAAAACCTCACCATCTCTCTCTCTCCTCTCTTTTACTTTACAATTTATTTTTTTTTATAAAAACCGAAATTATAATTATTTTTTATTTTATTTTATCTTTTCTTTTTATTTTCTTTTTTTCTTTCTTCTTCCTCTGATTGCCGGCATGGTGATGGTCGGCGATCGGCCAGGTGAGCCTCGAGCTCGCCGGTGTCGAGCGAGCTCGAGCTCGCTGGATTTGGCGAGGTGAAGGCCTCACCGACACCCAATGAGGCTCAAGCTTCACTGATCTAGCGAGACTTGAACTCGCTAGTGTCGGGCGAGGCTTGAGCCTCGCCAGATCCAGCGAGGGGCGAGCTCAAGCTCGCTCGATGCCGACGAGCCTCGAGCTCACCGGATCCGGCGAGGCGAAGGCCTCACCGACATCCGGTGAGGCTCAAGCCTTGCTAGATCCGACGAGAGGCAAGCTCGAGCTCATCGATGTCGGGCGAGCTCGAGCTCGTCGATCCGGCGAGCCGCGAGCTCGCCAACGTCGGCGAGCCGGGCGAGCTTGAGGCTCACTGTGGCTAGCCGCTGCCGTTATCGTGGTCGATGGCCGCCCAAAGAAGAATAACAAAAAAGAAAAAGAAAATTAAAAATTATATTTAAAAATAAAAATAAAAATAATTAAAATTCGATTTTTAAAATAATTATTTAAAAAATTTTAAAAATTGTCCAATGTATAAAACTATTTTAGTTTTTAAATATATATATAAAAGAAATATTTTTTTTTTTTAAATTATTATTGGATTTGTATTGCTTGGAAGTTTTTTAATAATATAATCTTTAAAAAAAAAAAAACATAAGAATAGGTTTTCCTAAATTTGGTTAAATATGAAAATATTTGATTAATATGGGTCGGGTCGGGTATGGGTGGAAAAATTTACATTAGACATAAATGGGTTAATGGGTCAATTTGGGTCGACCCATTAATGACCCGACCCAAACCCAACCCGACCCACCCGTTTAACACCTCTAGGATCCGGCTTGTGTGTGAATCAAACGCATGACACAATTTGATCTCCCACGCCAATTGGGAATTGATCCATATATTGTGCGTTTGGGAAGGCTTTCGGAAAAAGTCATTGAGAAAGTGTAAAGGCCTTCGAGTCAAAGGAGTTTTTCAAAATGTAAATTGTATTTGGTAAATCGTATTCGTGAAAGTCCACTGTGAAGTAATTTTGAGTAAAATGGTGTTTGGACAAATTAAATTCACAAAAGACTTTTGTTATTAAATAAAAAATATAAAAAAAGGAGAGTTGGTTGACCAAGGGCTTGGTCGATTATCACCGACAAAGAGCTAACATTTGCTAGCGAAGCGTACGCGGTGCAGCGAGGGGCAGGCGGTACGACGAGGGGCAAGTGGTACATCGAAGGGCAAGTGTTCGACTAGGGTCGGCATGTAGAGGAGGTGGTGCGGCGAGGGTCGTGGTGACCCTCGCTGAATGGTTGGGCAACCCATCACACTGTGACCTCTATGCGAAGGTGGCCGGGGCATGCAATTTGATTGCCATGACCCTTGTCGTGACACGTCCTTCGCACGGTGACCCTCGTCAGAGGGTTGCGGGACCCTAGTCGGACCACTTGCCCTTCGCCACACCACCTGCATTTCATTGGATTGCCTACCCTTCACTGGCGACCACACATAGATGCCGGTGGTGTTTTGTAGAGAGAAAGGAAGAAGATGAAGATGATGAACGATTATCGGGGTAAAACTAAAAAAACAAAAAATTAGTGAGGAAAATTTTCGGAGAAAATTTTCACTAGCTTGAAAGGCAGTATGCTAAGAAAGCCTGAGGTAACCCCGAATATGCCTTGGGCTTCAGTCTCTTGAAGACTTGCATTTGGCAAAGACAAGTCAAAAAAAAATTGCCAAACACCAAATATATGGCCCAAAGGCCTTTACACGGCCAAGGGGCTTTGGGAAGGCAGTTCCCAAACGCAACCAAAGTCGGTTGAGTATTTGATGGGCCCGTGAATTATACATTTGAGGTAGGCTTCCTCTTTAAAAAAGAAGACAATGTTTGGGCTTGGAAAGGCGAAGGTGGCCCCACTAGAAATTTCGATACTTATCATAGGCCTGACCCAATCCATCTTGCACCAGGCCTTGGCGTAGATTCAGCCCATGAATTATATGTCTAAGGTGGGTTTTTTTTTTTTTTTAAGGAAAGAAAAAATACCATGTGCGGGCTTGGAAAGGTAAGGGTGGGCCCATTAGAAATTTCAATACTTTTTAATGGGCCTGACGAAATACATATTGTTCCAGGCCGCGGCCCACGATGTAGATTCAGGCCTTTAACAGAGTCACGAGGCACAGGCACAGGCATTTTCTGTAGCTTGTCTTTTCTCCGCATTTTCCCCTTATGACATAGGGCACAGGCATCCATCAGAGTACCCGACTAATCTCATGGAGCGACAACTCCGATCGATTCCGTTGTAATATCGATTAACATCCACTTTCGAAAAATATCGCCCGGCATTGAGAGTTCTTTTCTATAATCGGGGCTTTTTAAATGGATGATTTTAACTTTAGTGACTGCATTGACTTTACGTTCTCGTGGTGGTAGCTTAGATCTTTACGGAATAGAGTGTCATTGGTTGTCACGTTGTACTCTTTTATCATAGTACCCATGACAAAGTAGAATCGTTTTTCTTCTTCTTTTAGTTTTATTATCATATCGTAAGTTATCAACTTTTATATTGTTATACGCAATATCATGATAAATTACTCAATCACTATTTGATGATTGCATTGCTAAATGAATCAAATATTACCTTTTGCATGTAGTCCTCAATAATATTCAAACGGGTAACCAATCATTATGACAATAATATTTTCAAAATAGTGTAACTAAAATAATAACAAATTACTCCATCAATTGTTAATCATAATCATATACTATGCAATCATTTTTTATGTGATTGCCATATAATTCTTTTTGTTATTAATAAACAGCGCTACTAAAAATCGAAGTTCTTAGATTACCAGTGCGAGTAATTTCAAGACATAATTGATGTCATTACTGTTTGATGCAAATTATGCAATCGCTATATCACCATAACCAGAATAAGAATATGCATAATTGAGCAAAAAGATTAACACACCTATTTTGGAATCCATCGTTCTTGAAGCGGAAACAAAAACACAATGTTCCAAGTGCAAATTCTTATCCTCTATTATCCTCCGTATTACTGGCTCAATATTTATAGAGTTTCCAACTAGGTCCCTCATTATGGGCCATGCTTAACTTAGCCCATACTAGCCAGCTCCATATTAGACTAATTAAAAAACATTCTATCTCACTTTAGACCGATCCTCGTAAAACAGTAAATTATAATATCAATTAATATAGTCTACATTAGGAAAACTTTTACAATTAAGCCTACCGGCAAAGACAGAGAATACGCATTGGCACTTTCGGAATGGTTATTACTGGACGACAACGAGGTGGATCTTGGTGTAATCACTGTTGCTACAAAGCGAGTGGTGCTGCGCCTGCTGTGGCCGTCGCATGATGTGAATCTCGAGGTTCAACGCTCGTGACAGGCAAAGCAGAGCAAGAGGAAGATCTTGATTTGACCGGAAACAGAAGAAGGAAAAGGAAGTGTCAGCTCTATGACGTGGAGTTTCAACTTGCATGTGCAGGCGGGGCCGCAAGTATCAGCATTTGCAAACATTCCCAATGATTACCAGAAAGGACCGAAATTATGGTCCGACTCGGCATTTTCTGTAGCTTGTCTTTTGCCTTTTACCAATGCGTGATGTTTGCATTCGATAAACAGAGGAGAATCGCCTTTTATCAGACGAAGCCTTGTTGGCTATGCTTGACACCATGGCTCACTGGTCGCATTTGCAGGAAGCTTAAGACTGGCATCGCCGAGAAGAGCTGCCATTCACGTTGCAAAAGAGTCGAAAAAGACAAGCAACACTGGAGAGATGAAAGGGGCGAGAACGTTGTCTGACGACTTCGATTGCTTGGCTCGTCGCTGGTCCATGAGCTAGCGTTTGTCCAAAGTGGATCTCATTACAAAAGCTATATGACAGTCGAGGTCAGTCTCTATCAAAGATTCCCCACAATAAAAAGCCACAAAAAGATTTAGCGGATGAAGTTCGATTCCACCGTCACCTTCCTGCCTCTACCTGTGCTCTTAACAAAATGTAACCAGCGTATAGGAACGTAGAAACACCTAAAGGCAATATTTTTCTTGCAATTTCTGGGAAAATCCTCGTCGGTCGAAGTTCTCTTCTCCTGCTTCTCCAGGAGGAGATGGAGATAGAATGAAAAACCCACGAAGCCAAGACTCAAACCCTTTCCTAGTCTCCTCAACATCACCATCGCAATCAATGATGACTACCTGCTTGGTCTTTTTCTCAGCTCTTCTGAACTTAACCCAACATCTACATTACATCGATGGGTCCCGTTTTCGCCTAAGGATGACATCATCTTCGACTGCGAGCTAATTCTTTAGTAGCCTTCCTAGGTACAAGGATATTCAAGACCAACGTTAATTCTGCTGGTACTCGTAAGCCAAGGACAGCGTACTCACATTTCGATCGCAACCGCACATGTTCCCTCACCTATTTATGTGACGGCTAGGATCTTTGATGCTGAATGCCAATATCCCTTTGATTGTCTAGTGTGGGGTGGCATCGGGTTCAACAGCATTTCTTTCGAATGATAATGTTGAAAATTTGAATATGCGGAAGAATCGTTTTGATATTAATGATAATTCGTGTGATGTGCAAATGTATATGTGTGCAGGATATATTTGGTGAAGGATGGACGATGGAACAAAATAGGATAATTTTGAAGCTATAGGTTCTGGGATAAAAGGAAAATATAGTTTCGTTAGTCGAACAAACTAGTTTTGCACATATTGGATGGAGGAGTATTGATGAAGCTATGGATGTGACACTTCTTCATGAATGAGGATAAAGCTCTATTTATGGTTGCAGAGATTTTTGTTGGATCTTTCTACACGCCGATGTGGGCTTCTCTTTACCATAAAGTCTAACCACTCCTTAAAGGACTCGAACACCGTTAAACTCAACTTCCCACTATGAGACTAGATGCTTGCAGCAATTTCTACGAAAATGGATCGCCTTTCCAATAGGCCAATACCCAGTTCGACCACCAAACCGCAATGTTCGCAGTAAAGACGAGGGATGCGGTGCTTCTATGTAGATATTTGGTTAATAGCAGCAAATTTTTGAATGGGTAAATCTCGCGACAATTTATAATTATTTTTTATTTTATTTTATTTGTCTATAATAGACTGTTATTTTAATAGTGGATTAAAGACCGTCACGTAATCATTTCTGACAGCAGCACCTAATATATGGTCAAAAAGTATCTACTGGACGCGATTAGTCCTCATTTTACTACCAAATTTAAGTCCTGTGAAGGCCTCCTTCACATTCGACTCTATAGAGATGGTTTTGGTTCCACATTTACTGATCGCCAACGAAAGGGCACAATGCTCTTTCCCATCACAGATTACGACGGTCTTGATGCTTTCAATTACTAATGTGTTTATAGGATCAATATGGGGAGATCTCTCTAGGGGATTGCACCCGATCGGGTATGTCTAGTTCGGTTGGTCCATTTTGCACAACCCTAGATCCATCGTCCTTTTTACAGGAACAACACGTTGGGGAGGTGTTGGGTGACCGATGTCAAGCATGTCAAGGGCGAATTCTTGGCTAAAAGCGCTTCTATCCCTTCCGAAGTCATTAAATATCCAAAGGAAATGCACGAGTTGACTGGGCCGGCCATTGTGTATGCGCATACGCCACTCGAGATGGTCGATGCAAGAGTTCAATGACCGAACTTCAACATGACGGGGAGCTTCGATAACGACGTGAACTTTTAACTTCGTGGTCAGGCTAGACTTCTGCTATACGGCAAGCAAGTCGTTCAAGATGGCGATATCCAGTTTGGACTTGTTGAGGTTGACTAACAGCCCGGCGGTGCCTTTCTGTAAAGATATTGTGGTGAATTCTACCCGGATGACCAACGGGCTAAAACCTCGAGTCGGTCTGATGGGTTCGGGACATCGGCCTGGCGAGTGCCATCTTGAATGGTGTGGAGATCCTGATAATAAGCAACTCTGTGAATACTCTGGATGGTGAATTCGGGGTTGATGGGAAGAAAGCTACTCCATCTGCTCACAACGCGCTCGCCACAGTTGGATTGGCCATGACGTACAAAGCCTTTGGAGGCCTGGGCGCATTGGTGATCAAATGGCACAAGAGGCCTCGAGACCGACAGAATAGGAACAGCTTCTGGCCTTGGTTGCTTCTGACCCACGCTAGTGACACGAGCTTCGCGAACAGCGAGACCTCGATGGGTCCTCACTTCTCCTTCGCGGAGTTACAAGAAGCGACCAGGAACTTCGACTCCGATGCAGGGATTGGCATCAGGGTTTTTGGCAATGTTTATTCTGTAGCGATCAATGATGGGACTAAAGTGGCTGTTAAGAGAGGAAACCCTGCGATCAGAACAATGCATTACGGAATTCTAGACGGGAAATTTAGATGCTATCCAAGCTTAGGCACAGACTTTTGGTATCTCTAATCAGTTAGTGGACGAGAATGATAAGATGATATTGATCTAAGAGTACATGTCTAATGCTCCTCTGAGAGTCCATTTATATGGCAAAAACTTGCTACCTTCGCAATGGAAACTTAGGCTAGAGATTCGTATAAGAGCTGCTCACGAGCTTCCCTATCTCCATACCGGCGTGGCTCAAGGTATTATCCGTGGTGACGTGAAGAAAACCGACAATTTGCTAGTCAACAGCTTCATTGCCAAGGTTGCAGATGTTGGCCTATTGAAGGATGCGCCGATGGGTGAGTTGCGTGAGCACAGTGGTAAAGGAGGGCTTCCGATATCTGGACGCCGAGTATATTATAAGGCCGCAATTGACAGGCTAGTCCGATGTTCCCTCGGTCGGGGTGGTTTTACTTGAGGTACTAGGCGCGAGGCCGGCTCTTAACCCTGCGCGCTCTAGTGAGAGCAAGTGAAGCTGGCGGAATAAGCAACGCAGCGGAAGAGAAGGGGGCTGCTCGGCAGGATCATTGACCCGCACCTTCGAGGCTCTGTCAATCTTGAAACCGTTTCGCCAATGCTGCGGAGACTGGAGAGGCGCTTGGCTGAGCACGAAGTGGATAGGCCTACCGCAGGAGATGTGTTTGTGGACCTTGGAACTTGCACTGCAGTTGCAAGAAGCTTTCTCCTCGAGCAACAATCAGGACCTCTCCGGACGTCGCTTTGTCCGCTGCATCCAGCGCTGTTTGGATTTGCAGATGGAAGAAAGGAAATGCCGTCGGCAACCACTCTCGAACTGATACGTAAGGCGATTCAATCTTTAAGATGTTTGATAACCATTCTATTCCTAGGAATAAATTTTGCTCGGAAATGGATTTTTATTATTATTTTATTCCCTAGATAAGTTTACGAGTATTTAGCGATGTTTGTTAATTGCTCAAAATTTATATTCCTAAAACAGAAATGCATTTGGTACGACATTTAATTTTTTTTTTGACTTATAATTTTTTTTAATTTTTTTAATATTTTTCTCTTTTTTTGTTTTCCTTCCCTTTCTTCTCTAGCTCATTGCCGGCCACGGCGATGACATTGAGGAAGAAGAAGAGAAAAGTAAAGAAAAGGAAAAGAGAAGAGAAAAGAGGACAAAAAAGAAAATGGGTTGCCTTGATTTTGGAGTTGTTTTTTAGAACAAGAAACAACTTTTTTTATTTATGATTCCGTGCTAAATCTATTCCTAACAAATAATTTACCAAATGGATTTCTATTTTTTTTTTTTTTTGTTATGAAAAATAACATAATAGAATTAAGCATCGTTTAGAGTGTTAATAAACAGGCCGTGAGCGACTAATGGCAGGATGGTGAGTTGCACGAGTAGAGGTGAACAACCGATGCCTTTAAGCTGTCAATGTGCTAACATCTAATGTGTATATGAATCGAATATAGTTAAACGTGTAAGTTTAGTTTGTTTCATGAAAAATTGATGATTTGAAAAACATCGTCCCATGATTACTCGTGTCACGGTTTACAAAAATAAATACATGAAATTCTTTTTCACTGTCCATAAAAGTGTTTAAATATTAATTATTACCGATAATGAAGATATTTTTCATTAACTAATTATTTCAAGTAATAAAAGTGATTATTTTAAAAATACATTTTCCAAAACATTAATTTTTGGCAAAACAAATGGAGTCATAAAGTATTTCTCTCCACTTTAATAACTATTGTTCATAGCTAATTCTACTGCATACATGGAATTACAATATGATATTTCAAAAGATTCTCCTTTAGTTTTCACTTTCCTAGCAAAAATTTTAATTTTTTTTCTTTATATAAAATTATTACTTTGATAAAATTTAGTGCATTTAATGTCAAAAAGTCTATTTTTCTGTAGTTTTCGCTTTCTTGGCAAACTTAATATCACTTGAAAAAGGAAAAGACCCCTTCCCTTAAAATTTGTGCCTTTTTGACGTTTAGAAGTCCATCTTTCTCTATTATTTATAAATAGATTGGTTCACAAATGAGTCAAATCTCAATTTCTTTCTTTCTTTTCCTCATTATGCAAAATCGCCTTATTACTAAATGTTCGCATTGTTTATTTATGGCAATAATTTACTGACATGATATGGAGGGATTGTACACTTATATGTAAGGTTATTTGTAAAATAGAAAAGACTCGTATTATAAAATTTAAATAAACTATGTAGAATTCTAATTTAGATTTCATTTAGTGATAAAATATCTATAAATGAACTAAGTTGGGGTATTCTGGGAAAAAAAGGATTGTGATCGATTCATTTATCCAGATATTCTCATTCAAAATGCAAGTCAACTATGATAACAAAAATGTCCAGCAACTAAAATAAAATCGAAGTTTAATGACATGAACACGCATGACTCTATTCCCAAATCCCAATTTAAATAAAATTTAAAATCCGCCATATCTAACAATTGATTAATTTCTTTTATATGAAATGCATAAAGACAAGATAAAGTGCCCTAATTAATTATAATAAGGTCTCTTTTTTATATATCGATCTTACTCAATATTCACCACGTTCAAGAAAAAATATAGAACATGTTCTAAAAAGTAAAAATCCATAACGTTACGGAACGAGTATTTGGATTTTATTTCTATATAGTTCATTACTTACTTGATTAGAACCGATTAATAAATGCCTTTTTTTTGGCTGGATCACAATGATAAATAAATTTTTAGTTTAAGAGAGTGGACAAGAGAACTCGTGATATGTTACAAAACAAAAAGGTTAGAAAACATCGCATGTACATGATAAAAATCTAATTGTCTAACTAAGGGCAGCTATGATTCCCTTCATCCCTTTTGCTTCTTTCGCATGATAAATCGAAATTATATATATATATATATATTGGTAGCTAAATAGAACTGTAAATAAGCTTTTGCCCATCGTTACTTTATTAAAAAAGAAGAAGAAGAATTTCTGCACATTATTAACGTTATTCTATTGGGTTTTCAAAATCCAAAGGAAAAGAAAAGAAGAAAAATGGATAAGGGAAATCCCCGAAATGCCCATCCCTCGACATAAAGAGCACGACCCTCCTCTCTCTCTCCTCCAAATTTCGACCGCGACCGGCTTCTGGTGATCTCCTCCTCCGCACTCCCCTCTCTTCCTCTTTGCCCCTTCCCCCCTTCCTTCTTCCCCCTTTCTCTGTCATCTGTACGCGTGCGCGTGCGTCTCTGTGTGCATATCGCGCAGTCAAAATAGGTGCTGCTGGTTTCTCAATCGCCTCCGTGTCCAGGGAACCCCAACGAGAGCGAGAGAGATAAAGAGGAAGCGCCCCGCGACGCCCCCGATTCTCGGTATCCTCCACTCATGACCGTCATGACTCCTGCCCCCATCGATGTACGTCCTCCTCCAATCACTCCCTCTTCCCTCCCGCAATTCGTTTCTCTCCGCGTGCGCGCAATCCGCGGCCTCCGCTCGTCGGAAATGCCCGCGTCGCCCCCGACATTCGGCCGCGGCGGCGGCGACGCGGGGGGGCCGATGGCGAGGGATTGGCCCGCGCGCCGCTGGTCCAGGGCTAGGGCTTCCGCGCGCGGCGGGCCGGGTTGATCTCGATGCCATTTGGCCGGTGGTTTGTCGATTTGTAGGGTTTTTGAGGGGAATCCGTAGGGTTTCTAATGCGTTTGGTGGATCCGCGGGGATGGTCACTTCGTCTTTGCTTTGTGGTCGCAGCAACAGGAGGATGAGGAGATGCTCGTTCCCCACTCGGATTTGGCCGAGAACAATCACCAGCCCATGGAAGGTGAGCCCTTTGGATCCGTAATCGAGTACTGTTGATTCAGTGGTTCCCCCTCCAGTCGTAAGGGCCATTGACCTTTGTTATTGTGCCCCCAAATGCGTCTTTGCTTTGCTAATTTTGTGCCCTTAACACGGTAATATTGCAATCATCCTGGTATTCCATCGCAAATGAACTTTGATTATTGGGGGAACAGAATTTGCCTTGTTGGGAGCATGCGAGATCGAGAATTTTTCTCTTATAGTTTTCTGTGATGGTAGTTTAATGAAGTTTTAGTTTCGGTTGCCATCGGGTGGATGCCTTACCTCATTCTAATGTCAGTTTGGGTTCTAATTGTTCCATTTCTCTTTGTGACGATTACCAGTGGCAGCGCCCGCTGAAGCCCCTAACCCAGCAGACAATCAGCCGGTGGATGATCCTCCACCTTCAAGATTCACATGGCGAATTGACAACTTCTCTAGGCTGAACACCAAGAAGCTTTACTCTGAAATATTCGTAGTTGGTGGTTATAAATGGTATTTTTCTATAATGCACATTCCGATGTCTTGATTTACAAGTGGTTTAAATTTGGATTGAACATTTCTTTGCTTGCCTTGCTTATTTCAGGCGGGTACTTGTTTTCCCAAAAGGAAACAACGTGGACTACTTGTCTATGTACTTGGATGTTGCTGATTCGGCAAGCTTGCCATATGGATGGAGTAGATACGCACAGTTCAGTTTAGGGGTTTTAAATCAAATACATAACAAATATACCGTCAGAAAAGGTACATTTGTTAACACATGGATGTAATTATATATGTTGATATCTTACGTAGTTGCTAAATGTGCTTGCTGATGATTGACATCTGGTAGTCATTGAGATGTTTGTCATAAAAACAGCGGACATGATAATTTCAATTATGAACATCCACTTTGTATTTGTTTGCAACGTATTGGCTGTATATGAGGAAACTTGTATGTTTGATGAGACAATGCAGTATTATTTTATCCAATGACGATAGATACAGAAAATATTCATTTCGATGAGCTTCTTGGCAGCTAGATAATCTGGGTGACGACAAGGGTATAACTTGTTAGCCCCTTTTGTAGTCTTTTATGTAAAAATAGGAGACATCAGGCAAAGTCTCGCAGATAGACAGTGTGTGCTATTGAAATATCGTTTATGGTTGATTATACAAGCTACTGTTAGCGTGCGGATCTTTTGGGTCCGATAGCTTATGCATGACTCATCTTACACGGTGGCACCCCCAAGATGAATTGTTTTCGTCGAAAATAAAAATAGAAGGCTTATGTACTTTTTTTTTTTGTCTATTAAAGCACATAATCTTTGCTTCTTTTGCTGACCAACTTGTGCCATCTGTGGCAGATGCTCTTATGAATAGAGAGCACACTGTTTAAAAAAGAGCATACCGTTTTAAATGGAGGGCACACTTTTGATCCTTCTGGATTTCACCGTTAAAGATGCTATATTTTCAGTATGTGTAGGCTCAATTATGTATACAGTTCTTTCTTTCTTTCCTAAGTATGCCTTTTTCTCCTCGTCCTCCTCCTTCTTTGTTCCTCTACAATTCATCTTCTCACTGAAAGGACGCCCACTTCAATCTCGTATGATAAGAGCAAGTTACTCATGAAACTTCATTACCTTTTTACGTGTCTCTTGAGGTACAGATGATCATATAATTTAAACTTGGTAAAATGAAATAGGCTTGAGCGTTTTGTTTATGCTCATAGATTTTCTTGGCTATAAGATTGTATCAACCTCCCAGTGGTGGGTTTTTTCCTTTGTGTGACAATTAATTTCTATTTGAAAGTTTTACAAGTGTAAATTCTAGTTTTTATCATTTCTTTAATATTGTAACTTTGGTGCTAGCATATTCTAATATGGATTGTGACCCATGAATGCTCCTCTTCATGCGCTGTAGAGAACTTTCATGTAAGAAAATTTTAAAAATATTATGAGTTCAGCTACATGTCTAATTATATCTTGTGGGCTATTCATATGTTACTGGATGAGGACCAGCTATGGAGGATTTCTTATTATGCTTAGGAAATCCCTTTTCTTGTAGTTGAATACTCCATTCAAAAGATACATGCTTCATCTTGCCCTTCATTTTAAGACATTACCCATGAACATGATGCACCTTATGGTTTGCAGTTTGACATGCAATGGATCCTTATATAACCATAAAATGTTGGGAACTTGTGCCTAAATTTTACTTTAACTCATGGGATATTTTCCATGTTTTTTTGGCCAGATACGCAACACCAGTTCAATGCCCGGGAAAGTGATTGGGGTTTCACATCGTTCATGCCTCTCAGTGAACTTTATGATCCTGCTAGAGGTTATCTAATGCATGATGCTCTCATAGTGGAAGCTGAGGTTATTGTTCGTAGAGTTGTAGATTACTGGACATATGACTCCAAAAAAGAGACTGGTTATGTTGGTCTCAAGAACCAAGGAGCGACGTGTTATATGAACTCTCTCCTCCAGACGCTATACCATATTCCTTACTTCAGGAAGGTAAAGCTGGGCTGATTGCTTACTCTGGCTTGCATTCAAACATGAAGCTGTGGCACTTTGTATTAATTTGAATGGTCGGACCATCTGTTACAGGCTGTGTACCATATGCCTACTACTGAGAATGACATGCCATCTGCAAGCATCCCTTTGGCTCTCCAGAGTTTATTTTATAAGCTTCAGTACAGCGACAGCAGTGTAGCGACGAAAGAGTTGACCAAGTCATTTGGATGGGACACGTACGATTCTTTCATGCAGCATGATGTGCAAGAACTAAATAGGGTTCTATGCGAAAAGCTTGAAGACAAAATGAAGGTGAAAAAAGTGAACTTCTTAGAAGTATGGAACTTCTCTTGATATGTACTTATTCATGGGAACCATTGTCTACAGGGTACTGTTGTTGAGGGGACTATACAGAAATTATTTGAAGGACATCATATGAATTACATTGAATGCATTAATGTAGACTACAAATCCACGAGAAAGGAGTCATTTTATGGTACCATTTTCACATTTGACCATAGCAATTATTTAGGGCTTTTCTTTTGCTTATGCTAATCTGTTCACATATGATTATGAAGACCTTCAGCTTGATGTCAAGGGCTGTCGAGATGTTTATGCTTCGTTTGATAAGTATGTTGAAGTTGAACGCCTCGAGGGTGATAATAAGTACCATGCTGAGCAATATGGCTTGCAGGTTAGTCATTCTATTGCAGGAAATCCTGGTAATTACTGATGGTTCACTTTGTGAACACGCTTGAGCAGACACAAACACTCACTTTTCTTCACTTGCTCCTGCTTTAAGTATTATGCATGCAAGCAATCACTGGAAGGCAGACATTGATGGTCTTTATTTATGTCAATTTTTTCTGGAGATGCTTTGTCAAGGTTTACATTTTTTAGATCAATCATTAGGAGATCGTGCTCGTTTAACTCTGATCAGTTACATCTCTTGTAAGGTTTTCTGGTTTTTGAGACTGAAATTCTGGATCTTGCATTGTTTATTCACCTGTCAAACCTTAATGTGTTCATTGTCAGCTTTGGGTCAAAATGTGTAATCGTGAAAATGTTAATTCACAACAAACCTTTGGAATCATTAATTTTAAATGGAGTTCTTAGAGTTTAGCTGAGAGTTGTGCCTTCGATTTTCCACTGCAATTGTTTCACGATAATTTGCCTTAGAGGTAGATATTTCATATAAACAGAATGTTAAGTCTGTAGTCTCTCTTGTAAACAAGTCAATGGCTTCTAAAGCCAGTATTAGCCAATCAAATGGCTTCTAAAGCCAGTATTAGCTGATCACCCTTCTCCTTCTTCTGTAATGAGACCTTTTACTCAGTTATTACATAATATACTTTGTCCTGTTCCGAGTGGCAGGTTTCTTTGATTTCTCTTATCAGACCTGAAATTAGAATTCCCATGGTGTCCTCTCTTGTGATGTGGCTTCCTTGCTGTTTCCATTCTTGCTTTTTTATGATGGCTGAAAGGCTCAAGATGGTTGTGTTATGTAGTTCTAGCTGTTTCCGCTCTTGCTTTTAAGTTTCTTAAACCAAGGACCACTAAATTATGTATGTGCGACACATTCTGGGTATCTGCCTAAATAATTGTCTGATGGGTGGTTGGATGATGAATTAGTTCACTTTTGGAGTTGTGACCTAAATTTAAGTTCTCACAAGTATGACTGCCTGCAGAATTCAGTTGACTTGCTATGTGGAGTTATTTAATCATAGACAATGATACTATTTGTTCGTTCAGATGTGTGTTGTGCACAATCTAACTGCCACAGAGGCAGTCACCAAAGACTGACAGAAGCATTAACGGGATTGACTCTAGGTTATGCTCATAGGCTACAGTATGGCGTTTTTATTGCATGATCAGGAGGAAATTTGATCAGAAAATCCAGAACTGAACTGGTTTATCAATTCTAGGCTTGCTAATATTATCGATGCTTCCTCAATTTTTTGAATTGTTAGTTCAAATATTACATTCTTCTGGCTTTTACTTGATAATATCTGTTTTGATTTTTATTTCATTTCAGGATGCAAAAAAGGGGGTTCTGTTCATTGACTTCCCCCCTGTTCTTCAACTCCAATTGAAACGATTTGAATATGATTTTATGCGGGACACTATGGTGAAGGTCAGCCGTTTAGTTAAACACTGAATAACTCTTTTATTTGGTTGGTATTGTGGGGGGTTGATACCTCTTGAAATTATGTGCTGCCTTCATGATTGCTGTGACTGCTCCTCAAGTTATATTGGAGTTTTGGGTTCTTTTATTTTTCTGGTTTGCATTGTACTTCATTTTGTACGTGGTTATGATTTGTGGCACCGGTGGCCTACTGCTACAAGATGTTCAACTTCTACAAAACTGTGAGGTGTACACCTATGTCAGCTGACTCCTAAGTTACAGGCAGAAGCACTGGCTAGTTTTTGATGTGTTTAAGAATCGTCTGGATTTATTTTAGGCAAAATAATGTTACAGGATTTTGCTTGATTCCAAATTTTTATTTTTATGTGTTAGCAGTACCATTCCAGTTTAGGTCGATATTGTTTTATCGTTGTAATTGAGGATCTCCATGCTTTCACTTTTTAGATCAATGATCGCTATGAGTTTCCTCTGCAACTTGATCTTGACCGCGAGGATGGTAAATATTTGTCTCCTGATGCTGATAGGAGCGTTCGCAATCTCTACACACTCCACAGGTACAAGTATTGTTCATGTGCCATTATGTTGTATTTATATCAATTGATGACTTGACGTTCGGTCATATCACCATATTGAGCCTTGGAAGGGTGATCTTTCCACAAATCAAGAGGTGTCTTGCAACTTGTGGTGTATTTAGGTTTCTGATTGGTGCCTCGTGATATGTAGTCTGAAGTCTGTCGGTCGTACATCTGGATCTTGAGATGCCTTTAGGTGGCTGAAGTGGCAAGTGATGTTTTCTTGGATATGTTGCAAGCTTTGCTTATCTAAGCTGCTGCTTTTCCTCATGATAAGCACAGTTTCAATGATTGTCACAAGTTCTGTAATGATTTGCACACTGTCTTTTTGTGACACTTTGTTACAAGATACCGTTATAGTCAGGCTACGGGATGCAGCTTTGTCCTGACCTTTCTTCATTGGTCTTCTCTCCCTCTTTTTCCTGGATTGTTCTCTCTTACTGTTCCACAATAGATCAGCCTGATGCTTTTGACCTGGAAGACATTTGAATACAAACCTTTTAAGACTGACAGTATTGCCAGATTTCTCGTGTTATCTTACCTTAATAGTGAAGGATAATTTCAATTTGAAGAAGTCATTTTGGGAGAGTTTGTGCTGCTATTTAGCTGTTGTCACTGTGCTACTATTGATTACTCCATTTTTTTTTTTTTTTTTTTTTCAGTGTTCTGGTTCACAGCGGTGGGGTGCATGGTGGACATTATTATGCATTTATCAGACCTACTCTTTCTGACCAATGGTATGCTCTCTCTCCTTTTCATTTGTTCACTTGATGATTGAAAACTGTCTTCATATCATGAAAAACTATCATATCGCAACTCATCTCTTGTGCTTTCAATTTGAATCTGCTATTTCATTTCTTCTGTTTTCCTTCGTTTATGGTTTACATTTTTTGTCGGATATTGCTGAGCTCGAGTTGTATGTGTCAGAGTTGCAGTTGTTGCATTAAAATATGGTGTGTGGTTTGGAGGTGCTGTGCTTTTGAACACTTGTTTGGCTCACTTCCTTTATTCTATGGAGTATGAATAATTGGTCACACATCTCCTGGGATCCTTTGCATTTGTCAACAGAGTGATGTGATTTTTCTCTTCACTTGAAAATTTTGAAGCTGTAAATTTTGCCACTATTTTCAACTTCTCCTTTCTAAACGCTTGAGGGAAACTTTCAGTCGGCAGAATACTCCATTTATTTTTATTATAGATTGAAGTGTTTGAGTGAAAATAATAAATGTTTGCGGGGGTGGGGAGATTTCCATACTCTCCGAGGGTTACTCCCATTTAGGCTCTATTTGCTTCAAAATAAACAATTGTTAGAAACTAGGGAAGCTTTTCTCATTTTACTGTGTTGATGCTGCCGATGAGAACTGTCTGTAAGAGAGACTTTCCACAACTAATCAAATTAAAACCGGTGCACTTTCTTCAGAGTATTAGTTGTTTTCTCAAACAACCTATTCTATTATGAGCTGTTGATGTGTTGATCAGTGGTCTCTGCCTATCCTCCTTACTACTTGTTATATCCCAACTAGCTGGTTGAGTTGTCACGTCTCATGTCTATCAACATCACCACTATCATTACCACTTCAACTGGCTGGTCATCACTCATCACTACCCCTGCTGCCCCAAATGATTGCTCTCCAAAATCATGATTCAAGTGCTATGCATAGTTTTTCCTAGAATTGCTTGCCTTTTTTCTGTCCTGTTGTTCAAGTATCCTTACACTTATTTAAGTATTCTAGATTTATTCGTCAGTGTCCTTACTAAGATTAAATAAATAAAAAAAAGTGATGCATGTGGGTCCAGTTATTTTTTAGAATGATGGACTAAATAGGATTGGGTTTTTTGGTTGTTTCTCGGTATCTAAATTGGTGATTAAAATGTTCATAAGGATTTTATAGGCCATATGTTATTTCTGTCTTACTGGATGGATGAATGTGTAATATCTCATTTCCGGGGAGTCTTCTATTGCTCATGTTCTTCGTTTGAACTTCTGATCAGGTATAAATTCGATGATGAGAGAGTAACAAAAGAAGATGTAAAGAGAGCACTAGAGGAGCAATACGGTGGAGAGGAAGAGGTAATTAGAGGGAGCATTGCTTGCAGCCATGTATTCCCTTTGTTTTCTTGATTAGATGTTTAGTCTTGCCTCCTTTTCACCTTTTAACCTCATTTGACTTGACAGCTGCCGCCAACAAATCCTGGATTTAACAACACTCCATTTAAGTTTACTAAATACTCAAATGCATACATGCTGGTGTATATACGTGAGAGTGACAAGGACAAGATCATCTGTGATGTGGATGAGAAGGACATTGCCGAACATCTGAGGGTAAGATGCTGCTTTTACGATAATTGGAAGTTCAGATACCTTGTAGATCACAAGTATTAAGTAATTAGGTGATAAGATGCTTGATGGACAAAGTATCTGATATAGGTCCCATATAAGTAGCTAATCTCAAGATGTTGTGATCTTTTTGGATTGAGTATTATATTGCTTGAGGTTGTTAAAAGAAATCTATTGGCCTACCTTATTGTTGCGCTTGTCTCACTCTTCATGTAGAATAGAGTGAGCCCTTGCAGAGTTGGGATTGATGTAAAGTCAAGGTCTCTTGCCTTGTCTCACTCAGAGTGTAGCTTATTATAGATTTATTGTCTACTGAAGTTTTCTAATGCAAGATTACAAACGAGGATACTCCTTATATGTCTTAGGAGAGATTGAAAAAAGAACAAGAAGAAAAGGAACACAAGAAGAAAGAGAAGGCCGAGGCACACTTGTACACAATCATTAAGGTGAGCATTTCTCAAGCCTTGGGGCACCTGCTTTGATTGTGGTTATCTGGGATGCCTTTTTGAGCTTGGCAGCCTATAAACGTCATGGTGCTTATAGGTGGCGCGGGATGAAGACCTCGCTGAACAGATTGGCAAGGATATTTATTTTGACCTGGTGGATCATGACAAAGTTAAAAGTTTTCGCATTCAAAAGCAGATGCCTTTTAACATCTTCAAGGTGCAATTTCAGATTCTGGTTGCTTTAATTTGCCCTGATGAATGGCATTAAGAACTTCACTAGCCACTTTGAGCAAAAGAATGAAGATCCAGTGCTTTAGCTTAAGAGATGAATGAGAGCGTCTCTTTCATGACATCGGGGTCAATAAAGGGAGAGTCAGCGTTAAGGTTCTTTTGGCTTAAGCTTTCGGAATTAAATTGAATTAGTGGCATGGCTTTGAAGGGCAAGAAAAAAAACTTCATCAGACCATCAGTATATTTGCCATAGTAGAATTTGTTTACTGTCCTATATATTAGCTTCTCTGTAGATCCAACTATTGTGCACAAGCGATGCTAAAAATATTCAGAATGCACTGGGAAATGGGAATGTGATGCTGCCTTACGTTTTTAATGCCATTCTATACCGAATAATTATCTGAAACTTTTTTCAACCAAAAACAGAAAATTATCTGAAACTTCATTCACCCTTTTCCATGCCCGACTTGTTCTTGGTCATCTTATAAAGTTTCTCTGGCTTCTGTCATCAAGATTTTTTAATGAACTGGTCTAAATGGTGCATGCAGGAGGAGGTTGCTAAAGAATTCGGTGTTCCGGTGCAATTTCAGCGGTTCTGGCTATGGGCAAAACGCCAGAACCACACTTATCGTCCTAATCGGCCATTGACTCCGGCAGAGGAATTGCAATCTGTGAGTACAATTTCTCAGAACTGTTTCTCACGCACATTTTTTTTGTTTGGGGGGGTTTAATTTCTGTTTAGCTTCAGTTGGGTAATCATTTAGCCTTTTTAGTCTATGTAATGTTGTGTTAATGTGCTGCACTATTTACTTTCTATTATCTGGTACTTGAGTTTTTGTTATCACTTGGTTGATTATTTTTGTGTATGTGTGGAAAATAACGGGGAAGATGCTTGTTCAGCTTATTCATGCAGGAGTTAATTGTTCTTTAGAGTGATATTTTAATTTTCACTTACCTGCATTGGAAGGATATCGTTTGATTCTGCATTTTATTGGCAGAGATGCTTCCTTTTTTCTATTTTTGCATTTGGTTCTTTCGTTTTAAATTTTCCATAATGCTTATGTTCATTTTGTCATTCTCTATCCACTGTTTTAATGCTTTTGGTTTGGGTCTTTGCTTTCTTTCCCACTGTATTTGTTTTTCTTTTTGATGTATGCAGGTAGGACAGTTGAGAGAAGTGTCAAATAAAGTTCCGAATGCTGAATTGAAGTTGTTCTTGGAAGTAGAACTCGGGCTGGTAAATTTTCTTGTTGCATCTTGGTCAATAGAAGGCTTTCACTTCCTACGTGGCATCACTCATTTGGTTGAACTGTATTTTTTCAGGATATGCACCCCATTGCCCCACCTGACAAGTCAAAGGAAGATATATTATTGTTCTTTAAGCTTTATGATCCCGAGAAGGGAGAGCTGCGGTAACTTATTGCCTCTGTGAACATTCTGTTGTAGCACATAAATCTGAAACTTAAATCACTCATCACTTTGTTCTGATACAGATATGTTGGAAGGCTTTTCGTGAAGGGTACCGGTAAACCTGCAGAAATCTTGACCAAGTTAAATGAAATGGCCGGCTATTCTCCTGACCAAGAAATCGAGCTTTACGAGGTATGTTTTTATTGATGGATTTACATCATTTACATAATTCATACCTATTCAGCTAGTCATATTGAGAAAACCCAGGGGTTCTATTAATTTTAAGTTCTGTGTTGACACTTGACATCCTATTTATGTTGACATGTTTGATGGAGAGTCTATTTTGTTGATAACCTCTATTTTGTTTATGGACGTGCAATATGATATGGAGTATCTTTTTTGTGCTTTCTTGTTCAGGAAATAAAGTTTGAGCCTAATGTCATGTGTGAACCTGTTGACAAGAAATTGACATTTCGAGCTAGCCAGGTACAGTCGATTGCCTTCTAATGCAGGGTTGCCTGAGTTAGTCTCCAAATTAATTGTTGAATATCCTGCAGCTTGAAGATGGAGATATCCTATGCTTCCAGAAATCTTTTCCAACTGAAAATGGTGAACAGTTTTCCTATCCAGATGTCCCTTCCTTTCTGGAGTATGTGCACAATCGTCAAGTATGTATCCTGGGGTTGTTCTTTTATGGGGTTCATGTTATTGCTCTCTCCAAAGGCATGGATTAATGCCCCGGCAACTTCATGTATTGTAGATTGTCCACTTCCGTTCTCTTGAAAAGCCCAAGGAGGATGATTTCTCTTTGGAGATGTGAGTATGGACACAGTTCTTATTTAGCCTTTGCGTTGCTTGCACATATGTTGCTGTTAAAATCAAAATTATTGATATTTGCAATTTTGTATTCAAGGTCTAAGCTGTATACCTATGATGATGTTGTGGAAAGAGTTGCTCAGCAGCTTGGTTTGGATGATCCATCAAAGATCAGGCTCACATCTCACAACTGTTACTCTCAGCAACCCAAGCCCCATCCTATAAAGTATCGTGGAGTGGACCATTTGTCTGATATGTTGGTTCACTATAACCAGGTAGAGTAATCTTATCCATTGGAGACTTCTAATGGATTGAAATTTAAGTAGCTGAAATGTCTTCTTCCACTTCCACATTCGTGCAGAGTTCGGATATATTGTACTATGAAGTGCTAGATATACCTCTTCCAGAACTACAAGGTTTAAAAACTTTAAAAGTAGCATTTCATCATGCTACTAAGGATGAAGTAAGTATTTGATTGATGCTTGTCACTGCATGTAGGTTTGCTGCTGATTTTTGTTGTTTCTGCTTCTGTATCTTGTAGGTGGTCATCCATACGATCAGACTTCCAAAGCAGAGTACTGTTGGAGATGTGCTTAGTGATCTCAAGACAAAGGTAATTTTGGGTGTCTTGGTGCTATTACTTGCCTTTATTTCCTTAACTTCAATAGCACCTATACTTGTGGTAAATGGTAGGTCAGTGTACTAATTTTTTCTTTAGGAAATATCTACTGGCTTGTGTGCCTTTTTATCTTTTCTTTTCTTTTTCTCTTACACTGTCTGTTGCAATCTACACCAGGTGGAATTATCTGATCCTAATGCAGAACTTAGGTTGCTTGAAGTTTTCTACCACAAGATCTACAAGGTTTGCTTGTTTTCTGCAGGAATATCTTGGTTTGATGCTGTTGCTGATGATATCAACACTAATAGGTCTTTCTATGTGTGCTACCATGTGTGGAAGTTAGGGTTTGTGCGAAAATATGCAAGTTTTCTGTGAATAATTTCTAATTTTTGCAGTTGCACCTGTTGTCATGAATTTTTCCAGATGTTGTAACATTGACTTTGGCATAATTTGGCTGGTAGTTGGGGCATTAATGCTTGAGGGTTATCAATCCCATAGAAAGTCTTAACTCTTCTGTTATACTATCATGTGAATATTATCTCCCCTGTCTTTAGTCTCTTGTATTTGAAATAACTAAGGGGTCTCACTAGATTTGTCTCATATATGCAGATCTTTCCCCTCAACGAGAAAATTGAGAACATAAATGATCAGTATTGGACATTACGTGCAGAAGAGGTGGGTGACTCCCTGGCTTGCAATTGTATGCATCGTATATGGCCTTGTATTGTAAATGTAAATCTAGAGATATAACCTTTCTAGGGGGATCTCTGAGATCTGGTAAGCAGTTAATTGTTGCTTTCCTTTACGGAAAAGGTTAATTAGTGCTCTTCAGGAAATTTTAAAAAGCTATATTGCAACTGTAAATAGGTAATTTTAGTGTCTTATAATTGTGAAATTACTGTGCTTTTTGAAGTCCTAAACAGCGTTTCTCTATATGGTAAATATTAACATGTATCCCTTAATGAGTCCTAGAAGCTGCTATGGAAAAGCATTTTTAGAAATCTTGAAATGAAATGATGCTACGGTATGGGTATTTTGCATGGGGTTCTAGGCTATTGTCTGATTTGATGCATTGTGGCGAGCAGTATCTTTGTGTGTAGTTTTTAATATCCTTTTGATTATGCTTCGTCAAGCGTGGTTGGTATAGCATTTAGGTTTAAAATATTTATTTCGTTTTGATGATTAGCTGTAAGGCTTTGCTTCTTTTGTTTTGAACGTGGATTTTAGAATCAAGTGCCATAAGACAGCATTAACTCTTTGGTTTGGTTTCATTTTTTATATTGATTTGTATATTAATTTCTTTTCCTGTTCTAATTTTGTAGATTCCGGAAGAAGAGAAAAATCTTGGTCAAACTGATCGTCTAATCCATGTATACCATTTCACAAAGGAGACTGCTCAGAACCAGATGGTAATTACTTGATTACATAGTCAATTGGTGCCTGGGCATTGGTAGATGATATTGCATTTAGAACTTCTGGTTTTCTAAAGGTTTTAATTTTAACGTTTCTTGTTTTCCTTTTCATACTTTAAACAGCAAATTCAGAATTTTGGAGAACCCTTTTTCTTAGTAATTCGTGAAGGTGAGACATTGGCTGAAATAAAGGTACGAGTACAGAAGAAATTGCAAGTGCCAGATGAGGAGTTTGCTAAGGTTTGTTGAGTTCTATTTAAGAGATTTCTATTTCAGATGGTTTTTGTCAATACTGCTTGCTATTAGATGTAATATGCATGCTTATTGTGTGTGTTAACCGTCTATAATATGATGTATCAATTACATG
The DNA here is from genome assembly GCA_014182715.1 of Eucalyptus cloeziana. Classification (NCBI taxonomy): domain Eukaryota; kingdom Viridiplantae; phylum Streptophyta; class Magnoliopsida; order Myrtales; family Myrtaceae; genus Eucalyptus; species Eucalyptus cloeziana. Next base: position 46,960,292 of record CM024635.1, on the reverse strand, counting down.
TCATTGCATCTGATTTTACTGTCTCGATTTCTGCAGTGGAAGTTTGCGTTCCTCTCATTAGGTCGTCCAGAGTACCTTCAGGATCAAGATATAGTGTCAAATCGTTTTCAGGTCTGAACTTAAGTAGTTAATGTCTCTATTATTGCACGTTTTCATTAAAAAGCAATGTTCTGGATAATGTGTACTGACTTTCATGGTCTGCTCTAGAGACGAGATGTTTATGGTGCTTGGGAGCAATATCTGGGATTGGAGCACTCTGACACTGCTCCTAAAAGAGCTTATGCAGCTAATCAGGTGAATGGGGTGCTATTGTATCATGTCTGTCCATAGTCTGTTTATACTAGCCAAATATTTATCTCTATAATGGCCACCTGCCACTTGAGTCTAATTGCTGACGTCCTCTAAGTATAAGTGGGTATAACTAATTCTGATGCTGTTTTGTGTATTGCAGAATCGCCACACATTTGAGAAGCCAGTGAAAATATATAATTAAAATCCAACTGATGGATCTTCTTTAACTGTATTGTTGAGCTTGATACAAGATGCACCGTTTGTTTGTGGAAAATTAGCAAGGTGGTTATGGTCAAAGGTGATTTCAGTCGATCTGATGTTTTTGTTGGCTCGTTTGTTCCTAGTGTGGATGGAGAAGTTTAGCCTGAAGCAAATTACATATTCTGAGCGCACATACTGCTTCCATTTCTTGAGATGGTAAGTCTTTGGCGATCTCCGGTGGGCAGTCACTGGTAGTGTATTTTAACGGTATATAAACGAAAGATTTTGGACTGGTTATTGTATACATGGTATAGTAGGTGGCCTTAGTCTTTATCTTTTGCTTCATCTGCTTCTTCGATTTTTGTTTACTTGAGTTATGTCTAGAAAAGATGGGGATTCTGTAGTGGCTTTTAGGTACTCTTTGCATCTTTCTTGATTTGTAAAGGAAATTTGAAAGATGCTGTATTTACATTGATGGACTCTTAAATTTTAGTCTCCTCTGGCCTATTTTTGGCGCGGAGGAATCATTTTGGATTTTCGCAAGAAAGGCCCTTCGTTGAATCTCGACTTTGTCGGCCCCAAAATCAAAGGAAGAATCTCTACACCTTTGTGTCGCCTGCTTCGTTGATGATTTGGGCAAGGCTTCTTTATGGTGGTGAATAGCGGCAAATTCTTGCCTAGATTCAGTCCATTGTGATTCATGTGATTTGAGCCGTTAGATAAGTGATCTTCTCGTGAGATTCGTTGGATCCAACGGTTTAGATCACTCGGTCCATGACAACCCGTCGACGTCATCTTAGATAAGATAACTCTTGCGGGGAATTATTCAGATCACTCGGTCTCAAAGGCCTTTTCAATCACTTTTGGGGAGCCTGCAGCACATCAATATCAGAGAAGAAACGTCCGGCTTGATCACTTAAGGTCTCGAATCAAATGAGATCTCATGACACGTCATCTTAGAAAAAGGAATAGGTAAAAATCCATTGCAAGGTAGGAAGGCCGAGTCATGGACAGGAAAACGGCACTTAAACAAAGGTAGTGCCAAAATGGAAAGCGAGGACTCTATTCCACGCCACTTCAGTTTCCTTACGAATCGACTCGTGCTGTCGTCCAAAAGCAAGATGACAAGAAGCTAAATGCCACCTTCGCATACTTCCAACTTCAACCTAACGCCCAACTCTTCCCTTGTTCTCTTTCCTCTCTCTCTCTCTTTCCTCCCACTCTTCTCTCCTTCATAACCTCCGCACACTCAACACACGCACCCAACACTAGAGAGAGACGCACCCAACACTAGAGAGAGAGAGATGGCGGGAACCACCGGTTCGAGTACTGACACTGCCGCTCCCTACGAGGTTGACGAATGTCGTGGCGTCCTTCGAGTCTACAGCGACGGCTCCATCGTTCGCTCCTCCAAGCCGAGCTTCGATGTCCCCGTCCATGATGACGGCTCCGTTCTCTGGAAGGACGTCCTCTTCGACCCGGCCCACGACCTCCGCCTCCGCCTCTACAAGCCAGCCTCCGCCTCGGCTTCGTCCGCCAAGCTCCCCATCTTCTACTACATCCACGGCGGCGGCTTCTGCATCGGCTCCCGCACCTGGCCCAACTGCCAGAACTACTGCTTCAAGCTCGCCTCCGAGCTCCACGCCGTGGTCGTATCCCCCGACTACCGGCTGGCCCCGGAGAACCGGCTCCCGGCCGCCATCGAGGACGGCTATACGGCCGTGAAGTGGCTCCAGGCTCAGGCCCTGGAGGCTAGCGACGCGTGGCTGGCCGATGTGGCCGACTTCGGAAGGGTGTTCATATCGGGCGACTCGGCCGGCGGGAACATAGCTCATAACTTGGCGGCTCGGCTGGGAGCCGGAGCTCCGGAGCTGGCTCCGGTCGTGGTGAGGGGTTATGTGCTCTTGGCGCCCTTCTTTGGGGGAACCGTGTGGAGCAAGTCTGAGGCCGAGGGTCCTAAAGATGCTTTCCTAAATTTGGAACTCATTGACAGGTACAAAACAACAACGATAATCGTTCCATCAGTATTTTTCTTTTCTGGGTCTAAGTGGTTGTAGCTGTTTTCTTAGAGAAGCATACTGAAATTTACATCTACATTTGAATGCTGGACTTACTCATTGTCACGCCGTGCGATGTTTATGTGATCTTTGGCTTGGTCAGGTTTTGGAGGTTATCGGTACCGACCGGAGACACGACCGACCACCCGTTGGTGAACCCCTTTGGGCCGTCGAGCCTCGACCTTCGACCCCTCGACCTGGACCCCATCCTCGTGGTGGTCGGCGGCGCCGACCTTCTCAAAGACAGGGCGGAGGAGTACGCGACGAAGCTCAAGGCTTGGGGAAAGAAGGTGGAATACGTGGAGTTCCAAGGGCTGCAACATGGATTCTTCACCATTGATCCCAGCTCGCAGGATTCGAAACGCTTGATGCTCATCATCAAGCGCTTCATCGCCGACAACTCAACCTGATGCACCAATTTGACGTCTAGTCCGTTCTTACAGTTACATATGCGATTTGGTGTTTTTTGTTTTCTTTCTGTTTGTATTTTGGTGTGTGGAAGTTCTCTGTTGTCGTCGTACTGTCCCTGGGAGCTCTAATGCATCATGCCCAAATAAATGTTGATGATTGTCAAAAAATTGTTGGTTAAAGAAAATCATTGATATGTTTTCTGTCAGGTCCGCCGCCTCTATGAAATTATTAACTCTTTCGATAGTTTGGAAATTAGTCTGTACCGACTTTTTTAGTTGTACAAATTACCAGTTTTGAATTTACTAATTATTATATGAAATCAACAACATCAATCAGAGTAATTTATCAAATTTTTTTCCGGGTTAAACTACAAACTAAACTAGTTTTATATTGCTTACTCCCATTTGAGTCGCTTACAAATTTTTGATTTTGTTTCCTAATTCACTAACTTTTTAATTGAGTACTAATTTTTGTTTGTATTGATATCAACCCCTTATGATTATGAACTCTTTTAAAAGATTGTCAACCTAAATTAAAGTGACTCACCGACTTTCATTTGATTTATTCACTAACATCTATGGATTCCTTCTTATTTTTCCAACTAATCTTATCATTTACGAACTTTATTTCTTTAATTTATTAGCAACGTCATGAAATACTAACTTTATTTTAGAAATTACGAATCTTATTTAAAGTAGCTTACCGACTTTTCTATAATCAAGTTTCTAACTGGTTTTCAATTACTAACTTTCATTTACCTTTCTTAATTACACCTTAAACTTACCAACTCTTATAAAAGTGTAGTTAAATTACAAGCAAGTTAATAGTAAATCATGTTAAATTCAACGGAGATCTGGTAAAATATATTTTCCTAAAATCCAAATGGTAAACTTATTTTAAATGAAAGGCCGGTACGATTAGACTCATTTTAAATTAACAATCGAATTCTTCGACGTGCTAACACAAATCAAAATCTCATAACGAATTTATAGTATAACAATGACACGCAAGCACAGATCGCCGGCCCTTAGATCGGCCAACAAATTATTTTTTTATTCACATTTTAGAATCGAAAATAATCCATTTGCACGTGCCGTGGGTAAACGATACTTGCACGCACACGCGTTCGTCTCTCGTCTCTGCACCACAGCCCTTTAAGAACACAAATGCGGTGCGTTTCACTGCTTTGCCTCAGGGACGTAACGGTAAATTCCCCCCATGCCATCCAGGTTCTCTTTCCAAAAATAAAATACCCGAAAAGCCAAACGGTCTGTTGAATTCAAAATCCGCAACTCCATCCCACCGTCCATTCCAATCGCTCTCCACCGTCCGATCTCTCCATCACATCCTCTCCCTCTCGCAACGACGCTTTAAACTTTCTCCTCGCTCCTCTCCTTCTTCTTCTCTGCGACTCTCTTCCCCCACTAAATTCTGCCACTGAAAATCCTCCCGACGAACCCTAAACGAGCGACTCTCCCGCTCCTCCTTCCTCACGTCCCCCGTCGCGATCCGTTGAGCCGACAATGGTGATCATCTCGGACACCGCGAGCGCCACCAAGAGCCGGTTCGGCTTCCACGACCGTTCTTCGGATCCCGCGCTCTCCGACCTCACGGCGAAGTCCGCGTCCGGGGAAAACCTCGCGCACTCTCGGGATCCGGACGACGGCGGAGTCGGCGGCGGCGGCGGCTCGGGATCGTCGGCCCGGGGCTTCGAGCTCCGCGAGGATCCTTCGTTCTGGAAAGACCACAATGTGCAGGTCCGTGTCAATTTGAGTCACTTGCGTTTCTTCAGATATCGATTTTTATAGCCTAGATTGGCCGATCTGTTTAGCTATGGTTTTGCTCTGCATTTGGGCCGCGGGCTAGGCTAGGTTAGGCACAGCAGCTCTGGCTCGAAAAATTTGAAATCGAAACTCTTATTTCAAACAGCATGCTCTCTACTATAAAAGAGAAAGGAATGACGACTTATGCACGCTGGTTTTATAGGTAATCATCAGAATTCGACCGCTTAGTAGCAGTGAGATATCGCTGCAAGGCCACGGCAAATGCATTAGGCAAGAGAGCTGCCAAACTCTTACCTGGACGGGGCATCCCGAGTCACGTTTTACTTTTGATGCGGTCGCAGACGAGACTGTTAGCCAGGTAACAGTATCGTTTTTCATATCTTTTGTAATTCTATCCTGAGATGCGCTAAATTAAATGAGTAACGTTACAGGAGAAGTTATTCAAAGTGGCTGGAGTACCTATGGTGGAAAATTGCGTGGGAGGATACAACAGTTGCATGTTCGCGTATGGTCAAGTAAGTATAATATGACAACAATACCCTTAATATGATCCGTTTGAGTCTCTCAATTATTGATGGTTTTCTTAGACTGAACATCCACCATTGCAATTGTGGGGATTCGATTAGCCTATCTTTTCGCTAGTTTGTTTGGCTGTGTTTATGATACTAAATAGCTTTGCTTTTCTGTGTGTAGACTGGAAGTGGGAAGACTCACACAATGCTTGGAGACATCGAAGGAGGAACTCGTAGACATAGTGTTAACTGTGGGATGACACCTCGAGTCTTTGAATATTTATTTTCACGGATTCAAAAGGTTTGTGCCCTTCGCTGATATCACACAATGCATGATGTCCATCTTGAAAAAGGAAACCTTTTATTTGGCTGAGGAGAAAACAAGTAAAAAAACTTGTTTGGGAGTTGTTGCTTGGTAGTATTATGACCAAGATCTCGCTATCTTTCTTGCGATTTGTTGAATCAACGCAGAGTAGTTAATGGGGTTGCTTTCTTCTCTTTCTATGTTTGAGAGGGTTATTCTCATAAACCTATGCAGTAACATCGTGTGCCATTTTACATATATCTGATGAAAGTTATTCCCCCTCTTGTGACAGGAAAAAGAGGCTCGCAAAGAGGAAAAATTACGATTTACTTGTAAATGTTCATTCTTGGAAATATACAATGAACAGATTCTAGATCTTCTGGATCCTTCTAGTAGTAATTTACAGGTATGGATTAGTTTCAGGCTTTTCATTTGCATTGCCAAATTTTTCCCTAAAACAACTAAAGAATTCCAATATTATTGGAGGTACTTTATTTGCTCTTTGTGAAACTAAATGTCAATACCTGGAATTTACAGATAAGGGAGGACATCAAGAAAGGGGTTCATGTAGAGAATCTAAAGGAGATAGAAGTTACGAGTGCACGAGAAGTGATACTTCAGCTGATTCAAGTACGTGAGCTGTTAATGTAGTTCAATATTTGCATTGCCTAGTGGAAGGAAATTTTGTGCTATATTATTACTTAGTTCCTTTATTGCTAGTCAGTACTTCGAAACGTTTTCAAGGACTTATCTTTTGTGTGGCTCAAGGTCAACTAAGTTGATTGTTGTTATTTAAGAATATGCTGATAAAATAAGGCCTTTTAAATTGATTTATCTGGGAAAATGCTTTAATGTTGAGGAAGTTGGAGCTAAATGTGATGGGTGATCATCTTTTGCGAGAAAAGAACTAGAAGAAAATTAATGCTCTCGGAAGTTTCAACTGCTACCAAGCAATTCTATATTTTTAGAGATTACCCGTGGTGATTTTAGGCGTTCTTTTCAACTGGATAGAGGGGGAAGTGTATTAAACAGCACATTGAAGGTTGTTTGATGTATGAACTCCTTTTGCAGGGAGCTGCCAATCGAAAGGTTGCTGCGACCAACATGAACCGTGCAAGCAGTCGTTCTCATAGTGTCTTTACATGTGCCATTGAAAGCAAGGTTAGTGTTTTATTTTCTTTCTTTATTTGCCTCCAATCTCGACTGAACAGTTTCCTACTTAAGACAGTGTTTCGGATGTTCCATTCCATTCTCTTGGTTATGTACTAAGTCAAGTGTTCTAATTGAGCCTTCAATTTTAGTGGGAGTCCCAAGGTGTTACTCACCACAGGTTTGCTCGGCTCAATCTTGTTGATCTAGCAGGGTCAGAAAGGTACCTGAGAATGCTAACACTTTTCCATTAAGAGTTGATACTTTTTCACCAAGTTATGTGAGTGTGAGGCTATGTTACATTTTTCTCACAGGCAAAAAAGTTCTGGTGCTGAGGGGGAACGTCTTAAGGAAGCCACAAATATCAACAAATCTCTTTCAACCTTGGGGTGGGTAGTCCCATATCCTCATCAAATACGTCTTAAGATTTTCTTGATCATATCCATGTATTCAGGCCATTTTAATATACATGGCATCTCACTTTTTATGATAATTGTGTTCTGCAGACTTGTCATCATGAATCTTGTGAGCATATCCAATGGGAAGTCACTCCATGTCCCTTACCGAGATTCAAAACTCACATTTTTGCTTCAGGCCAGTTGACTTCTGAGAAACTCTATCGCTGTGAACTTATCTATGAGTTGATTTCCCATTATGGTTTGACAATGTTTCAAAACTAATTTAGTTACATGACTATGTAAAGTCCAGATACACGCTTCCCTCAAAATAAAATGTCTTATCATAAAATAGTAGACTTTGAGAGAAATTTACCAATTGTTAGGATATTGTATTGTCCAGTTTACAGCACAAAGCTCTTTGAAAATTTGAGGTTCCAGACTTTTGTGCTTCCGTTTAGTCAAGTTGTAGATTTTTGTTATATGGAACTTTTTATTGGGATGATGCACCATATCTTTGTGCATTCAACTGTGTCCATGCAGATTTACTTGATGTGCTAGAGTTCAAGGCTTATTAAATTTAGCATTGATCTGAAAGGATGTTAATTAAAACTTGGTGTGACCAGGAAAAAAACTTCAGCGGTTAAAAATATTATTTAGTCCTTGCAAGTTGAGGAAAAAATATGCTTCATCCTGTGCAAGTACTCCTTGACAGATTTTTTCTGTTGCCTTATGAGTTTTGATGAATGAATTTTCACAAAAAGAATTTTGCTTTTAATATTTCAGGATTCACTTGGAGGAAATTCAAAGACAATTATAATTGCAAATATCAGTCCATCCAACAGGTTAGTGAATTTAGTGCACGCATATTTCTGTCTCGAGATGGTATATATCGATGACTGATTTTATAATTCTTGATTGCTGCAGCTGTTCGTTGGAGACTTTGAGCACTCTGAAGTTTGCGCAACGGGCTAAATTTATAAAAAATAACGTATGTGTTCTTTACTTGAGGCTTGTGTTTAATTAATGGCCTCTAGGAAAAGAGTGCTATCAATTGCTTTTTTTCAAAGGCATGTTTCTTCGAAAATGTTCAAGTCCTTATATTTCCCAATTATTACTTAAATTTTAAGTGGGTAGTTTAATATTTGGGATTTATCTGACCTATGAGAGTTTTTAGTAGGTTCATTGAGTTTTTTTGTTTTCATTATTTTCGCCGGTGCTATTAGAAAGTCATAGTGGTGTTGCTTTTCAGGCAATTATCAATGAAGATGCATCTGGGGATGTAATTGCTATGCGTATGCAAATCCAACAGCTAAAGGTACAGTGGAATTGGATGACTTGTTGCTAACATGGTCTTGCTTATTGTAATCACAATATAACTTTCACTAGTTCGCATACTTTACAGTCCCATATCTCCTAGAACATGGGTACTTTCCAACTTGTGCAATTTCTCATATATTCTCTTCTATATCTTTCTAGAAAGAGGTTTCCCGTCTAAGGAGTTTGCAAAATGGAGGAGGTGAGAACTTTGAAAGTGATGGTCTATCCACAACCTTTCCAGGGTCTCCAGGATTTTTTAAGTGGGAAGGGTTTCATGGATCATCTACTCCACTCACATCCAATAAAAGGACAACAATAGTAAGAACTGTCTTTCTTTGGCCTTTTTTCTTTGTTTGATATTTTTTTCCTCATCATTTCTCATCCTTTGATTGTTCAGAAGGACTATGAAGTGGCTCTTGTTGGAGCATTTAGAAGAGAAAACGACAAAGAAATTGCATTACAGGCACTGACTTCTGAGAGTCAGGCAGCTTTGCAACTGGTATGAGAGCAGAAATATGTTTTTGTACCCTTATCTGACCTTTTGTCTACGTATACAGACAACATATATGATATGCTTCTACAAACTTTTAAACTTGCTTATATGTCATCTTTCTTCAATCTGAGGAATGAAAAGTGACATGTTGAAAAATTTGGTTACTTCTAAAACAATTTAAGATGAAAGAGAGAAAGAATGGCCATTTCTTTTCTTTTCTTTTCCTTTTTGCAAAATTGATTTTTCTATATAAATGTTCATCGAATATTTTATATACTTTTACGCTGGTGTCTCTTTTGGCTTTATACTGGAGCAAATATGACATTTCAGGATTTACTGATAAAGGTTATTAATTTCTGGTGGATCAGGCCAAGCAAAGAGAAGATGAAATTCAAGGCCTGAAAATGAGGTTAAGATTTCGTGAAGCTGGCCTTAAGAGGTTAGAGGCTGTTGCTGCGGGAAAAATCTCAGCTGAGACACATTTGCTGAAAGAAAAGGAAGAACATCTGAAGGAAATTGAAGTTTTAAAAACTCAGGTTGACAGGAACCCAGAAGTGACCAGATTTGCCATGGAAAATCTTCAGTTGAAAGAAGAAATCAGAAGGTATGATTAATTTGGGTCCAGTGTGATATACCTATCCCAAACTTTATTAGCCTCTCTTCTCGATTTCCATGGCCTATTCTAAAATGACAAGACAAACTCGCTTTTTGCAAAAAGAATTGTTTGAGAAGGTTTGTGCAGTAAAATATTTATTGTTTTTGTATTTTTGTCTTATCATGGGTTTCATGTACTCCATCGGACAGGTTGAAGTCATTTTGTGAGGGAGGAGAACGAGAGATGATGAATGAACAAATCAGGGTGTTACAAAATAAGGTGGGCAGTTGCTTGCAACAGTTTATTAGTTATCTGTGGGATTATAAGCTTATAGTTTACACCTACTGCAGTTGCTAGAAGCACTGGACTGGAAATTTATGCATGAGTCAGATGCCTCTGCAGTCCAGGTTAAACATCTCTTCTTAAAATTTAAACAAATTGCAATGTGAGGAATGTTGTCCTGTTGATCTAACTATAAAATACTTGGAGACAGAAGCTCAATTCAGATGCAGCAACAAACATACTTGGTGATGAAACCCTACTTCTTTCTACGAAGGTTAGATTTCAAATCAGTGCACTTTCTGCTGCTTACTTTCTCATCTCTGCTTCCCCATAAATTTTTGTTGCAATTTCGTTCAATAGTAAATTGTTGTAGCTGCCTGACATTTAAGCATTCTTTCCTCATACTTATTCTTTTTGTACAGGAAGGAGGGTCCCAATGGCTTGCATCCGTTAATGATGAAAATGAGTTCCTTCGTTTGCAGGTAGCCACTTCTAGTTTCAAGGTTCTCCATGTCATAAAAAACTGCATGATCAGAAATGAAAAAAATAATGTTTGCGGAAACTATGTTTTATATCAGGCAATCCAAAACCAGGCAGAATTGGAAGCACTCCGCAAGAAACTAAATTTCTGCCTTGAGGAAAAGGAAAAGTTAGAGAGGTACTAAACAGACACACACTCTTATGAGGTTTTAAACTTTTATTTAGCAAACAGCATGCTGGTGTCAATGCCCTTTTCCTCACATTTTGCACTTGATTGTTCCAGGCATGTAAATGATCTGTTAAGAGAGCTTGAAGAGAATAGATCTTCGAGAGCTACTGGCGGAAACCAGCCACTTGAGCTTCCATCTTCCTCAACTGGTGTCAACATTGTCAATTTTGAGGATCAGATAGAGCTGAAAACTATGGTGGATGCTATTGCTGTTGCAAGTCAAAGGGAGGCAAAAGCTCATGAGAGTGCAATGACCCTGTCTAAAGAGAATGACGAGCTTCGGATGAAGCTGAAGGTGTTGATTGAGGATAACAACAAGCTCATTGAATTGTACGAGAAGGCAACTGCCGAAAGAAGTGAATCGCATTTGTGTTCTCTTGATTGTACTCACAAAGAGAGAACCGGAGTCTGCAAAAGTGATGCTATCCCCGAGCCAGAAGAAGGGAAACTGATTGAGATGAAAAAGGCTGTTGAGAATCTGGAGCATCAGCTTGTGGAAATGCATGAAGAAAATGAAGAATTGATGGGTTTGTATGAAAAAGCAATGAAGGAGAGGGATGACTTCAAAAGGATGCTTTATGCAAATGAGCAGGTCAAATCTGGAACTAAAGGAGAATTTGATTGTCCAGAAAAACTTGTTGAAGTTGATGCAGGCAATAACTATCCATCAAGTCAGGTAACCATGTCTACTGAGAAAACCCATGTTGCTGGAGTGTTTGCCCCGGAAGCAAGGAGAAATTCAAAGGCAATTTATTGCACCAACAACGATAATTCAGAAGTTGTCAGGGAGGAAACAGGCGATCAAAAAGTGAATGACGGACCTGGGGCAGATGAACCTCCAAGTAATGCCAATATCAGTATCTCTATCTCCATGGAGGAAGCTACTCAGTTAATGAAGCCTTTCGTGTTTGACGGATCAGATATACTAAATGAAAATTCTGGTTTCTCTGTGTTAAATGCTGAGGTTGGATCTAAACAATGTTCTGAGGCAACAGGGGATCGAAAAGTAAATGGTGGACATGGGGCAGATGAACCTCCAAGTAATTCTAATGTCAGTATCTCCATGGAAGAAGCTACTCAGTTAATGATGCCTTTCTTGTTTGATGGATCAGATATACTAAATGAAAATTCTGGTTTCTCCATGTCAAAAGCTGAGCTTGGATCTAAACAATGCTCTGAGGACTATCAAGCAGATTCACGTTGCTGCATGGAAATTGATCCATTAAATTTCTCTGCTGTTCATATACCACAACCACAAGAAATAAATCTGGTCAGATTGAATCTAGCAAGTGCAGAGGAAAAGCTCAGTTTTTCTTCTAGAACTGCCGATACCCTTCACTTGGTTGAGAAATCAATCTTTGAGGCCGGTCAACTCTGGAGACAAATTGAAGAAATGGAAGCCAGCATACAAGTCGATCAGCAAAATCTTGAGTCATGCAAATGCCTTTTATCTGAAGCGCAAGAAAGAGTAATGCTCACTGATAAGAAGTTCTCTGCTCTTAAGCATTCTCTACCAAGTTTCTCTTCATCCATGAAGTATTTTGAGCAACGAGAAGCTCGGGCCAAGGCAAGGTTTGATGCTTCAACGTCATACCTAGACCAAAAGAATAAAGAAATGGCCCGTCTTCAAGCCTGCAAGGATGACCTTGAGGTACTGCTGGGGAAGAATCAACAATCCGACAAAGAACTAAGGAGCGAGCTGGCGTGCTTTAAATCAAAACTTGAAGAAGAGAAGCGAAAACAAGAAAACGAAAAGGTTCTTCTTGCCATAGATAATGTCGAGAAAGTTGATCTCGCAAAGAGGAACTGGGGTAGTAAAGCCACAGACTTACTCCATTCCGAGGAAGAAAAAACCAAGCTACAAACTGAGATTAACTGCTGCCGAGAAAGACTTGAGGACATAAAGAAGGAATATGTGGAATTGAGCGGGAAGCATGGGAAGGTCAATGACGAAATCAGAGCTGTGCGAATGGAAATAACCAAAGCTTCAAGGGCGGTGGAGGAGATGGAAATTGCACTTCATGGTGTCATCAAGGAGAGAGAGATTTTGTCAGAGACTATAGAGAATGCGCAGCATGAAACTCAGAGTCTGATTCTTTCCTACCACCAACATGTATGTGAAGCAGATTTGAGGGCAAAAGAAGAAGAGATTTTGCAAGAGGAAACGCACGAGAGTCTCAGAAGACTAGAAGAACTCAAGGAAATTAGAGCCATGACTTCACAGCGAAACGTGCAGTTGTTAGGGGAGATCAACGGGCCTTCCTGTTTATCAGGGAAGATGCAATTGGAGCTTCGAAATGCCATGGCATTGATTCGGGAGGCAAAATCAATGCTTTAGTTCCACCCTGGAAATCACGGAGTCTGATAAATTGTTCTGTTCTTGAAATTACTTCCTTGTATATCCACTCCCTTTGTCACGTTTGTTGATCTTTCTGACAATGGAATGCCATCGTGGGAATATAATCTGAGTGCACCGTTTTCAAAGTCTAGAGAAAGCATCAATACCTTCTGACATGTTTTCCCGCTTGCGACTATATTAATGTGAGAAGGCAAGGTCAACGTCGAACTTCATTCTAGTAGGTGTCATCATGGGCTTGAGTCGAGTCGAGTCAAGGTAAAAATCTTCTCGAGTATTTAGACTGCCCCCACGGACCTCTTGCCCTATCAATTATTTGATTGTAGTATGATAGTAAGACTATAATAAGAAAGGAGATTAATCGACTACTCCTAAGAAACTGAAGACCGGTCTTTTATCCAGGGGAGAACTCTTCCTGAATGATTCGACATCACCAGCTTGCCAGGCCCATGAAGATACTACTAATGGATGTAAATTACCAATAAGGTTTCAAGTTTCTTAACTTTCAGTGGTTTAAAAATTAGTTTTTAAAATAAAGTGCTACCATAACACGTGAAAAAAAATACTAATTACATCTGGATAGAGAACTGACATTTTGAATAAAGTCATTAACCAACATTGAAACCTTTTACTTCTCATTTGCAAAATTACAACAATCAACTATAGCTCAAAAGTTCAACCGTTGTTCAAGATAGCCGGAGTTCAAATTCTTTTGGAGATGTAAAGCAATGCATTTATCACACCTCTTCTTTGATGATGATGTATTCTTGTTTTGTGAAGCGGATATGACCTCAGTTTCCCTCCTAAAGGAAGGCCTTGAGATTTTTTCCTCCTAGAGTGGGCTGAGACCAAATATAAACAAAAGCGAGGTTCTCCTTGCTGGGGGGACATCAGCATCACGAAACCAAATTGCTTTAGCTCTTGGTTTCCACGAAGGGATTCTATTAGTTCGGTATTTGGGGGTTCCCATCATCACCTCGAGGCTTGGGAAGGCGGACTGCTGCTCCCTCGTCAACCGCATCACAGAGAGGGTTCAGTCTTGGGCCCAACAATTCCTTTCTTTCGCCGGCCGTCTTCAGCTGATCAGGTCTGTCCTTCACTCGATCCAAGCTTTCTGGGCTAGTGTATTTGTTATACCTAGAGCTGTTTTGGACCAAATTGAGCAAATCTTGAGGCAGTTCCTCTGGAAAGGCCCAGGCCTAGGTAGAGGTGGTGCCAAAGTGTCTTGGGAGGATGTATGCCTTGCAAAAGAGGAGGGAGGACTTGGTATTCGTTGACTACGGGATTGTAACATGGTAGCCATGCTAAAACACATCTAGATCCTTTTTACTGATAAGGAATCCTTATGGTGTAGATGGATTCATTCAACCTTTTTAAAAAGGAAGAATTTTTGGATAGCCAAAAAGCCTACTATTTGCTTGTGGGCCTAGAAGAAGATTCTTCAACTTAGGAGAGAGTTTCGGAATTCCTTTCAGTGGAAGGTTGGGGATGGCTTTTCCATATCTCTTTGGTTTGATCATTGGCACCCTAGAGGCCCCCTGAATTTGTATTTCTCGGACACTCTCATTTATAAATCAGGCTTATCCAGGCTCGCGAAGGTTGCAGACCTTTACTCAAACTCCGGACAGGTTATCAAGACTATTTTGGAATCTTGGGAACACCCCCTCCCTATTCTTTGTCAAAACCAAGATCGTTTTTGTTGGATGAAGAACCCTTCAGGTGTGTTCTCGGTTGCTTTTGGGTGGGAAGATGTCAGATCGAAGGAGGACTTGGTGCCTTGGTCTGCATTTATTTGGAGCAATGTGATTATTCCTCAGTACCAATTCAATCTTTGGCTGATGGCTAGAAATCGGCTACCCACCCAGGTTCTATTACTTTCCTATGGAAGAATTGAGAGTGTGACTCATATGTTTTGCAACTCTAAACTTGATTCTAGGGATCACTTATTTTTTGGTTGTCACATTACTGCTAGTCTTGCATTTTTTTGGGCTGCGAGATGCAATCTCCCTTGGCAAAACAGGTCTCGGTCTGAAAATCTCCAATGGGCTATGAAGTATCTTTCAGGCAAAGGGTTCCATAATTGCATTGCTCGGTTCTCCTTTGGAGCACTATGCCATGTGATTTGGAAGAAGAGAAATAACATACTCTTTAGGGAAGAAACTTTGGTGGTCCCGGTTTTGAAGAACCACCTCATCAAAGTATTTAAGGATAAGGCCTTGACCTTTACCAATATTGCGGAGACGGCTAGGAATAGGAGGCTTCAACGCAATTGGGGCATTGACCCTTCCGTTTTTGCTCATTTGGTGGCGAATCATCCTCCTAATGGTCCTTGGGTGGTCCCAATTCTGGTTTTGGCTGCTTCTCAGCGTGGGAACCAGCGTCAACCTTCGTCCGTGCGTCTATTGCTGCTAGTCCCTTAGGTGATCTTGGTGGATCAGGCTTTCCTTGGAGTTTCTCTTGACTAGGTTTTCTTTGATGTTTGGAGAGGAGCCTGTTTGGTTGCTATCTAATTCAATCTCTTTCTTTGTTTCCTGTTTTGGCTGATCCTTGGTTGTTTCTTAGGTTTAGTGCCATTGTTTGGCTGATTTGTTTCTTGATTGTTTTGCTGCCTTTATTTGGCTATCCTGCTGCCGTTGTTTTGGCAACTGTTCTGGTTTTGTCAGCACCCTTTCACTCGTCTTGACAAGCCTATCATTATGAGTGCAAGTTTTTTTGGTGCTGATCCTTTTGTACAGGTTGTTTAAAGTTCAATATATTCTTACTTTACCAAAAAAAAGAAAAAAAAAAACTATAGCTCAAAAGTTTCTAATGTCTAATAGGTGTAAATTATTAGAAGTAGAAAGGAGATGACCCTTTCCCATAGTTAGAATCTGTATCTCCCTCGAAGCGTGATCAATTGATGGTTAAAGAAAGCTATTTTGGTGATGTCATGAATGATTCTGTCCTTATAAGTGACTGCAGGTCATGGACAGAATGTACATAGAAGCCAACATGCACGCCCCTGGCACCCCCTCTGCATGCGAGCACTGGCATTGATGATGAAGAGTTAGTATAATTTATGAATGATACATCTTCGATCTTCAATTGTATCGTGAAGATTAAATGCTTCACAATATCGGAAGATACAAACGGCACATGCTTTACACAAGGCATTTGGGCGAACACAATTTTTTTCTGCGATATTAATGGACGTATCTTAGGATGCTCATTTGCCGAACATTGGGATTGGCTCGGCTCAGAGATTACCAAAAGAAAGCTTGTTGCGTACTGGAGTTCGTGAAATAATCATTGTAATTAAGATAGCTCCATAGCTTAGAGAGCCCGAACTTCCCGTGTTTGGCTGACCTAAGATATATAAGGTGTAATTCCTTCAGGTTTTTCTCAAAAGTTTCCTTTGTAGCACGCACCTGTAAAAGCAAACACCCAATAAAAGGTGAAAAGAAAATCAACAAACAAGATCATCGTCTAAAATTCATCATCACAGACAAGGATGCTTATACTCATACAGATGCAGTACATTCAAGAGAACACATGCAGGATCTTATAGAGGGAATATAGGACATTAACTCCTTTTATCTAACAGGGAGCATTACCTGGGAAAAATTAATGATAGGTTCATTAACTGATAGGTTTCCTCGTCCTCCTGTACTCCATGCACCCCCGTATATGGTACCCCGAAAGTCCACAGCACACTGTAAAATATTTCGTATTATGCCACCAATATCCCGTGTCTCTTCAGATAGAAAACAGCTGCAGAAAGATCACATTCATTGTTATAATTAAAATAATAGTCATGTCTTCCCATGGCCACCGCGGTAGATATTTGCATTTGGACAGATTAAAAAAGAGAGAGGGAGAGAGAGATTAAAAAGGAAGAGTGCTGTTGTAAATCAGTAGAATGAGTATCAATCTCGCCATTTCAACTGCCATGATAGCTAGGCATCAACTATTAATTCAACTCAGCGATTTCATTTTTATTCGATTTGACATCAGTGGCCTATACCAGGTGGATGAAACAACTAGCATGATTGGAACGAGGTCAACAATGACCAATTATGACGATCTTTCAGAAGTAAAAGTCTAATAACATCAAACCAAAGTGAAATGCAAACTCACATGTCAAGTGATTCGGCAAGATATTCCATATGCACTGACTCAAGATCCATCATATCTTTGACCTACATCATCGTCCATGGCAAATTTCAAGCTAACGAAAATAATACAGATAGGAAGTAATTCGAGAGAAAGAGGCAGATAAAGCAGATATGCATGTTCATTGATGCTGACATGCGTAATCTACATGACAAAGATGCATGCCCACCAACTCTTCCATGTACAGCTCAGTTTCTGCTGGTCATAAAAAATCAAGAGGATTGATGGCATAAAGGAAAAAAGGTAACACATTCACTAAAAGGGTAGATGCCTTTGCAAATCTCTCACAAAAGCTAAGTGAATAATTAGAGTTGCCAACCTAACATACACCAAGCAATTTAAACGCAAACACAGGTACAATGAAATAAGACAGCAGCTGCAGATCCGGGCTACAAAACATCATTGCTAATCTTTCTCACTCAAAGAGGAGAAAGATGGGGATACAACATACAAGACCACTTTCTCATGCTTCATATCAAGAGGTTCCCCAGTACTCTCAGATTCCATTATTTGATATCTATTATAAAGGAAAAACTTAGATTCTGCCACTCAGCCATGCATTAAACATGTACAGGAAAAATCCAGAAAAAGATTGGACAGAAACATGCCAAAGAATAACATCTTAAATATCAGTTGGGCCGCACAAAGCAAACTTCAGCATAGGATCCCCATCCACCAGCTGGACAGAGATATGACGATTCAAAAATTATTTCTAAAAAAATTGCAGTAAAAAATGCACTTATTGGAATATTAGTGAGGACCTTGTGTTGAAGGGAATGGAGAAAACCGGACCACGAAACATGAGATAACTGGGACTGCACATATTGTTGTAACATGGATAGGAAATGATTTAACTGGTGCCTGTTATCACAGAGAGAAGAAAACTCCCTTTATGAGTTTCAAACAGAGAATTTCCACAACATGAGAGATATTCTATCAAATAGAAAATGATGCCACTAATAGACTTATGAACAAAAATTAACAAGCGAGAGATCTAAATTGCAATTATTGCAATTATGAAGTCTCTTAAAACATGAACATGTTGTGACCGACTTATATATCATCATGCATCATCTGCAATAATGAAATGTTTCCTCAATTGTCAATCTCAATGAAGTATGGTAATGGTTGAATATGATTACCTACAGATCAGAAATGAGGTCTTGTATATACTCAGGAAGAAATGCTGTTAGACAGCATTTGTTTTTCCAGATGACGTAAAACAAAGAAATAAATAGTGATCAAATCTTTCCACCAAATACAAGGGGGGTGCAGCTATCTCTAAGCATTAATCAACCACATGACAGGAGGATGCAAGGTTAGAAACCCATGGTGCATAATTTGCACCAGAATGCCAAATCAGATCATTCCCAGAGGTAAGAGACCTTGGAAGCAAACTCAATGAATTGGCCTCAAAGCCTCTATCTCGCTGGGCATACTAACTAAAGCCACCCTGGTATTACTTAAATTTTAATTTTCTCGGCCTCAGAAATAGGTGTCATTGGAAGTCTACTGAACTTATCAGATGGGTTAAAGGGGAACAAAAAGAGAAATTTTCCGTGCCTATTAAAAACCCCATTCGAGTAGGAGATCCGACGTCAATCTTGTTGCAATCAACTTCCTGATATCCTGAGACAGGCCTATGCCTATTAAACAATGCAGTTAATGGTGTACTATCTTTTTGGGCATCTGAAACTAACAGAAGACCTGTGCATCTGAAAGATTCGCATGAAATCAGTGAAGGTAAGTAGTTCAATTGGTCTTGATAAGATAAAAGAAACTCATCAACAGTAACAGCCAGTTAGCGTATCAGTTTTCTTACAAGAAACTTCCAAAAGCCTGAAGTGTTTCATTTGCTCCATATCTTAAAGAAAATGAAAATAGAGGACATATGCTAGAGGGCATACAGGGAAATGCTTTTGTTAACCTCGCTAAACACAACAACTTGGCAAACTGATTGTAATGAAAGATTCATAAAAAAATAGTGTAGTTTACCTCATATTCATCAAGATAGTAAGACGATTAACTTCCCCGGCTTCCAGTTCACATTTACCACTTTGACTGATATGCTTTGCACCCTATTAAAATTTCAAAACAAATCATATTGAGTGATCTTCACAAAATCTTTAATTCCTAGACCCTTAACAATCATATCTCAACTTTAGCAACAAGAATGACTACCACAGAAACTCAAACTGCTTCTGTTGCCTCCATTAAAAGTAATAGATAGTTAGCTCCTTTTTCAATATCATTGCATTCTTATTTTGGAGTAGTGAAGAAAATTTATGAGTTTGAACAAACAATCGAAAGTAAATTTGGAGAAGTAAAAGGCAGACATGAACTACATATCACTAAAACATAGAGCTATATTGCATATTACAGAGTTGATCAATAAGGCACTTTTATGAGGTTCCAGCAATTTCAAAAATTCTAGTTTTACAATTGGAAGCACAGGAAAAAAGAAGAGAGTGCAGAAGGCTAAAATCTGGACCAAAACACGAATACTATCAGTGAAACGTATGAGAGGCAGGTCAATTCTCCTAGAACTACATAGCCAAAAAAATGATCCTCCTAGAACAGTTTATTCTGCCTAAAGCTCAACCAATCAACAGTTCAGTTTTGTGAATTAATAGAACATGTATTGTAGTGTCAATTGCAATTCCATGAATACAGCAGAAGAAGCACTCAGTACAATCTTTTACACATGGAAAAAGACTCAAACACAGAAGCCAAAGCCAAGAACAAATACCTTCAACAAGCACCACACATTACTTAATGAGAATGCAGCAAGCTTCACTTTTATTAGAAAATTGAATATCTGAGCATATATATTCAGTGCGGCAGGAGTCAAAATGATGCTGATGGGCCAATCCACACGATATCCTAATCCCAAAAAGTCAAAAGAATGGACTCCTGTGATAGTTGATAACCCAAGGTTAGTCAAGTTTCACAAAGTTACGTTACTGCATCCAGATGAAAGAAAAGAAAAGTTCACTGTTGATAAAATAGGAATGAGTTGCTTATAAGATCCAACAAAAACATACCAATTGTGGTTGACCGAGGCAATCTGTCATTTTCTTTACTATAAACGAATAACCTATCTTTATTGTTGTCTCCTTCACATGAAGACCTCTGAATTGACATCTCAAGAAGCTCTTGAACAAGTGAAACACTCTGACCTATGCCAGTAGAGAACTGCTTCTGCAGTCAAAATAAAAAAAACGAAGAAATTGAATAAAAGACAATCACAAAAATTCAGCAATAAAGAAAAACAATATTATCATTTAAATTCTCGGAAAGAAGTACATGTTGCCAAAGTGACATGATGAAAAGATCTGCCCAATCTGCTCTTTCCATGAAATGATAGCGCCGTAAAGAAAGCAAATGTTCATGCAAGTCAAAACCTTCTTCAAGCAGCTTGATTGTTAATCTGCTTACATACCTGTATCTAAAGTCATTGAGGAAAGCAGAATCTACATGCAAACCAGAACAATCGAGAAAATATGGAACTTTAAAGGCATTCACTTCCATGTACCAGGAAAAAATATCGTGTTCCCGCGATTAAGATTGACAAGAGCCGTAATATGTTACTACAAAATATAAATCAAAATGTGGCGAAAATATTCCAGACTACTGCCTCAAATTTCTTCAAACCGGTGATTCCAACTACTTTCTACAGGATCATGTCAAACATAATTTCTGGTTGCTTGGTGGATTCATTAATAAAATTTATCTAAAATACTAAATCAGGAGGGCGTCAGCATTAACGTCATTTATTGTTCCATCTTCCAGTGCAGCAAATTTGACCACACAGAGTTCCAACAAGGGATCAGGCATCTATTGTCTATTAAACAGATCATTAATTTATATCATGCATCTGGGCAAATTTTAAGTTTCTTACAAAAAATATCAAATTCCAGGAAACTTAAAACATGACATGACTGTACAAATTAAGATATGCTCAATGGGTGAGAAAGAACATGATTAGTGGGGCACTTTTATGATGGAATGAAAACTCCAGATAGTTGGAAACTCAAAACAAAGAGAAACTAATATCCCCTAGCGAGCATAGAAAAAAGGATACTGGAGCAAGATTTCCTGCAATATGCATTTTTCAATGACCATCTCAAGTGGTATTTTGAAATTGGCAGACAAATGTTCTCCTTGGTCTCTGACACCAGTAGTGCCATTGTTTCCGCAACTGCCCAGCATAGTCTCCCAACTACTTCCACCCGAAACATTCGTCAAAACCGCGTGATGCAGAGGTGAGGATATGGATGACCCTTTCTTATTAGTAATGGCTAAGCTATCAAGACCATGCTCTTCTTCACCATGGCGATGCTTCTTAATACCAATTGTCGAAGCACCAAAATTCCCAAAAAATGGTGGCTCAGAACCACATTGATGTCTAGAAATGGTGTCTAACTTCTCAAGACATACTTTAAAAGGGTCTTCTACTGAAGTGAAGTCAAAGCAAGGCAATGATTGTCCACCATATATGCTGTCCTTCACTCCAGACTTATTTGTCAAGGGAGTATGGGTCAGCACAGGATTCATGCTGAAAAAATTACGATGACTGATACTGTCTAAAGGCTGCAGCATGCATAGTATGGAAGAAGAATGAGTCCCAATGCCATTCTCCTCTGTGCAGAAGGTTCTGTCAGTTAAACCAGTGCTGATGGCAACATTTCCTGTGAAAACTTCTGCAAATTCCGACCTTCTTTTGCTTAAACCTACAAAACAGCCTGGTGCATTTAATCTATCTTCCTGTGGATATCCTTGATGAATGACACTAGGATGGTCTAAAATGCCACTAACCGAAAAATCACCCTCAGATGGAGAATTTGTGATCTGATCTGGACATAAATTTGACCGATCACAGTCCCCAAACTCAACACGATATGATTTACTAATTGAAGAGACAACACCCAATGGCAGATCTGCTTCTTGAAAATCTCTTCCCAAATCAATCTTCTTATCATTAGGATCTTTGTTTTCCCGCAGTGAACTAGCGGTTAGAGTACTTGACAAAAATCTTAGAGCAGATAAATACTTTTGTTCAGAATGAGATACATTATTTGGCTGTTCAATCAGCTCCTCACTCTCAGACATCTCTTCCGAGCTATCTGAAGATAAGCAATCAAGTGACTCACATACCTCCCCATCGGAATTGTTGTGGAGATTAACTCTGCAAGAAGAAGTCAAACCACAATAAAGAAAATATAACATTTGAATGGAAAACGGATAGGAGAAATATCTAGAAGCTGAAGAACCAAAAAAGGAAGAGTGAATTCTAGAATTTACTTTTGCACCAAATGAGGAGTGTGTTCTTAAAGTATAACTATAGACATTAGTCAGTAGTTAGTAGGTGGTCATAAATAAGGAAGTTGGTGTCTCTCATGCTCTATATACAGTCATCTTATGTACTATCTCATTAAATTATTGAGTAAAATTGTAGCTTTTGGGTATTTTCTCTCTTCCTCTCTCTTGATGATCCTAGAACATTTACACATGTTATGAGATAACCATGTAATAAATCACAAGTGGCAGAAATTCCAGAGCCAAATAAGGTTCTCAACATACCATGCAATCTCAGATGGACACACACCCTTAAAACACAATCTGACATTGCTTGAGAGACCTTAACATCAAAAGAAGCTTATTTGTTTCCATAAAGATTTGATTTTTACTAAGCTGGAGCTCAAGTCAACAGGTAAAGCCTCTGTGATTTCAAACTCCAATTGTCACTCTAGGAGGTACAAAGCAAATTGTATACTGATTTTAATGTACATGATTCAAGAATTATTATGGTGGAATACTCCACCAATACTTATAAGCCAAAGCCTTCTCTTCTTCAAGTTTACAAGTGAGAAGTTGGGCAACGAGGAAAGAGCTGAAATTAACAGGCTTATGTGTGTACTGGCCTTCCCAACTCCTGCTTCCAAAGAAAGGCACAGAAGCACGTGCATATTCCTTGAAACACCTGGAGAGAGATCACATGCGCACAGAGAGAGAGAGAGAGAGAGAGAGAGAGAGATTACATAGCCGATCCCTCTTCGACTGGTATGGCAGGAACTCCAGAGCTGTTGTTCAGCAACGGTGAAACCGCAGCATTTGAACTTGCCCAACTGCTTAAAGAGACAACAGGTACAGTGTTGAATGCAGCAACCTGGAAAGACCAAGTCGACATGCTTAAGATACATTGGGCTCGTTTCCAATGTCTTAAACTTTTAAAGAAACGGATATAACACCGCTCCAATGAAACAAAGTTCCCAAACATGGATATCTATATCTACACTACGCAACAAGCAAAAGGATACTAGACAAGTTTAAAAGTTCAGGTCTCATAGTTCCTCTTTTCACTAAGTTAATATACAAGCATGAACATAGGTGTAACTTTGCTCGTACCTTAACTGAGCTATCCTTAGAAAACAGCAATTATACAAAAAATGCTCAAATAGACCATACATAATTCAGTTACACAGCTTTACCTGCTTATAACTGACTTGTAACTTTGTCAAGAATTTCTCAAGTTTTTCATGCATCCCGATGTAATAACTGTTCCTCACTTTCACAAGATCCTCTATGTTTTCTTTGTTGAAGGTCAGAGCAGATGCACGGGATGAATGGCTGCTCGAAAAATCTTTCCAATTGGGCAAAAATTCCTCAAAGGTGTAGCTTCCAGGAGAAACATAATTACATAATTCAAATAGTTTCATTACAACTTGAAGCTGCTGCCCAGCTCGAACAAGTGGAACCAATGATTTCCTTAAAAAATAGGGAACAGCAACTTTTTTTTGCACCTGTAGAGCACGGCTGTAAATCACTATCAAAAGCCAGAGCACACTAACTACAAATGCATACAAATCAATGTTCGAATTTGAAGCCTTATAGATGCCAAGGGATTACCTGTATACAAGCCACATGTGTATCGCCAGCCTTACATGGTGGATGTAATGCAGGATCAGATACATATTCCACAACAAACTCCTTAAAAGGGTCATTAATTTCTGCTTGGTAAATACATGATCTGACAAACCCAAGGTACGGAGCACATGAACGTACAAATAGAAACTTAAGTAACATACAATGAGCAGGATCCGCAACCTACAATAAAGAACTAATCTCTTAGATATGCTCACTCACAGAGGCAAAAGTACAATATCAAAGAGAGACTGAAAATTCAAAAAATCCTATATTTTGGAGAACAGTGGAGCATGTACTCCTCCGATATAATTTATTCCATATGATTGCATCACCTGGTGATCGATAAACTAAGGGAAGGGAAGCAGCAAAAGAAAATAAATCTAAGAAGATCGACAAAGCATCAGTAAGAGAACAGGTACTCCCAGCAAGGATGAGAGAGCTTACAGCCAATAGGGATCAGCTAATAGCAACTACATTCCTATTAGGAGATGATCATAAAATCCTTTAATAATTTCAAAACTGGATAAAATGAAATGGACAACAGATACAGATAAAAACAAGGATATAAGGTTCATGACTAAGGACAATGTGGCGAACGTTAGATTCTGTCACTATGAGCTAGAGAGAAATACAAAAATATGTGCCACAACTGCATATTCAGGGGAAATGGCAAGAATAATAGGAATTAATTATGTTTTTTTTTTGGCTACATCTTTCTATCTATATTGGGTTTCTGCTTTACTATGGACCCTCGCAACGCTAAAAAATGCTTATCCTTGCTTATTGAAACAGATTGCTTGAGTCATTCAAAAGACCCTCAATATGTGTAGTATGAGAAGATGACGCAAGAGCACCACACATCGGCATGACCATACCTGCAACTGTTCGTGCAAATAAGAAAGCAGTTCACCACCTCTGGGGAACTTGCGAAATTCTGCTGTTGTTTTAGTAAGTAGATCTTCAAGGGGCAATTCTGAGAAGTAAAGAGCAACATTGTGCAGCTTACATATATTTCCAAGAGCTTCTATTCTAGTCCTCAGTTCCTTTGTGTGACAATGCACCTCCAACAGTGAGATATCTGACAGCACCACATTTGTCAGACATCCAACTCCAGAAGACACATCAGCACGAAACTGAGCATCCTCAGTTGACCGCCTCAAATGTATCGAGGCACATAAAGTGTCCAAAGAGCACGTGTATCCCTCTAAGATCTTTCCTAGGGCCACTGCGAATGCCTGATTTACAAGACTGCCCTGAAGATGCTCCTCCTTCTCAACGTCGATATGGCATTTATCTCGGCCCTCCGATTCTCCTTCAATTTCACCCCTAATTCTTGTCGGCCCAATATCCGGTTGCAAATTCGCGAAATACTCCACAAACTCCCTGAGGAGGAAAACCAGACAGCCCGAATGACCGATCGATTTCAGAATCATCCCCAGAGAATGAGTGCTCGAAGTCCGGCTCCAGAGACTGGTAATCCGGTGGAAGGACCGGTCGGCTGGATCGGAACAAAAGGAAGCCGATAGCTTCTCGATACTGACGACCGCCGATTGCACCCCTTGCAGCGCATTCATCGCCAGCCGCACCAAACTCGCCTCCTGTCGAAAAGCGTCTCAACAACACGTTCCGAAGAATGCACTTCGATTCAAAAAGAAAAAAAAGCGAAAAGATCGGGACAGGTGAACTCACGGAGACGGTTTTGACATCGAAGAGGCTGCGGCGAGGGGAGACATCGCCGGCGCGAGAGTGAAGATTGCGCCCGCTCTGCGAAGGGATGGATTCCCAGGTCCTCGGAGGAAGCCACGGATCTTCTACTCTGAGCTTCTCGTACAGCGAGGCCAAGCTCGCGTCCACCGCCATGAGTTCGCCGCCGACTGCGATGCTCCGACGCCTGCGGATCGGATTTCTTCACTCAATCGACGTCCGGTTCGCCGGCGAGGACGCCGTGCGCATGCTTCCGACCAGCGAGAGCCGCTTACTTCTCCGAGTTCGTGTTCGGATTCGAATGAGGAATGCAAGAAGATCGAGGTCGATGGAGACGAAGGAATTCAGGAAGATGGAGGCAAAAGTTTTTTGAAAAGGAAGTGAGGTTTTTGATGGCGATGAAACTTCGCAGTTTTTAGAGCCGGGAAATAAGAAATTGAATTAGCGAAGGGAAATCCGGGTAAAAGGGAAAAAAAAAGGTAAAAAGCAAAACGAAGGAAAGAGATTTTTCATAATTCTGAAAAATCCAAAATTCCACGTGGCGTGTGAACTTGAGAGCTACGTTTACTTCCAAAGATGTCCTTAACAAAAAAATATAATAAATGTGAATCAAAAGTATAGTTAGGAACATTCCATATTCATCCAAAAAAAATTGAAGAAAATTGTGAAATTATCTTGTTGGAGATTTCTCACGATTTTCGTTCCCATCTCAAGTAATCATTCTATCATGAAATATATATAAATATATATAATTTCCTCCCTTAAACATCAATTCTTTGAATTATTTCTCGATTAATCATCTCATCCTTTGATCTTTAGAAATATAATTCCACATATCTGATATGTTATGCCTTGACCCATCAACGTGGTTCTCCATCTTCTTCTTCTCATTAAAAAAAAGGAAAAAAAAAAAGGTATTTTTTCTCTATTTTCGAAGGCCCACTTTCATTCGCCCCTCCTTGTATTTTCCGGACCAGCCCCCATAAACGATGTTTATACTCTCTTCTAAGGAAACTTGATGAGCAAGTATGAAGTTTCCTCATATAACTATGTCAAACTAAACAGTAATGGTCAAGATTTGAAATACTTGGGTCCCAAGATAGGAAATACATATTTATGGAAACTTAGTACGGAATCTATGAAACCTAATCGGTAATATAAAAGCATATCCAAGCTTTAGAAAGTTGCATGACTTAGCTATATGCATTAATCCCCAATCTTTTCTTCTACGCTTTAAAGCCATGGAATGGTGCAGCCATTGCTCGAGCTTTGTCGACCCAAATCATACCGTCACCAAGAGCACGAAGCATGTACTCCGGTAAGTCTAATCTTTACACTCATATCTTTTATGTATGGACAATCTTCACATCTTGTGATCCTTCACTCGAAATCGCGATAGTATGTTTTTCTATCAACGTTAATAGAGACATCCAATATGTAAGAATGGCTAGAAGCCTGATCAGCCATTATCGACCTCGTAGTTTTCTCTCTATCTTCGATCGATACATCATTCAAGCAGACCTCGTGTCTTGTTTTTCTTGCTTTAAAATAGTTGCATCACCGTTTCAGGGAGTGTCCACACTGTGGAAAGATTCTACCTGATCGCGAGATCGAAGTTCCCAACATGAACAAGAGGAGATCCAGAACGATCGGGAATAAAAACAAGCGAACTCGCAAGCCAAGCCTTCGCCAGATTGATGCTGACAGGCATTCTTGATCCCATCGAGCGATGAGATTTATGTGAATATGTTGATTTTAACAAAATTCCGGCCCTCGAGTACTCGTTCTTTTATTGTAAAAACTTGGCACTTTTTAAGTGAATAAAGACTGTCTTATTGATGTAATTTAACAAAAAAAAATTGATTCGGGTAGATTTTTTTTTGAGAGAATAAATTTTTTAGGGTAGCCAACCAGTTGAACATACAATATTTTTTGTTAACTAGTATGTACAACTTGTTATTATTGCAATAGATATGTATTTTGATGATAATTTTTTTTTCATTGAGGATTCTATAAAAATTCTAATGCATTTAGAATTGACAAAAAAAGAATGTGTTTGCAATTGGGTTGTCTTATAAGGTAAGAAATCAACTTAAGTCAACAATGAGACCCACAAGAAATGATGTAATCACTTTAATGTGATAGGAGATGTCATGAGCCAATAAAATGTGAAAATAGTGAGGGCCATATATAATGTGGAAACTTAGAGCAAAATCTGTGAATACCTAATTGGTAATATGAAAATATATTCAAGCTTTAAATGGATACATGACTTATATATGTGAATCTTGTCTTTGTTCTACACTTCGAAATCATGGAATGGTGCAGCCATTGCTTGTGCTATGTTGACCCAAATCATATTGTAACCAAGAGCGTGAAGCATATCCTCCAGTGAGTCTAATCTTCACATTCATATTTTTTACGTGCACAGATCTCCACATCTTCTAATCCTTCACTCAAAATTGTGATTTTTTGTTTTTCTATCGACGTCAATAGAGACATCAACTCCGATATCTAATGATGGCTCGAAGCCCGATCAACCATTATCAGCCCACCATTTTCTCTCCATCTTCGATCGATGCATCACTCAAACAGAACCTTGACTTGTTTTTCTCGCTAAGGCAGTTGCATTATTGTCGCAGGGAGTGCTCGCACTGTGGAAAGATTCTACCCGATTGCGAGATTGAAGTTCCCGACATAAGCGAGAGGAGATCCAAAACGCTCGGGAAGAAAAACAGGCGAACTCGCAAGTCAAACCTCCGCAAGATTGATACTGACGAGGCTAGAGCCCCGAAGGAAGGGGAAAGTACCGAAATCCACTCTTGATCCCATCGAGCGATGAGATCTTTCATGAATACGTAGGTTCGACAGAATTCCGGCTTTCGAGTGCTCGTTCTTTCCCAGTAAAAACCTCGCGTCGTATCCTAAATGTAGCTAATAATCCAATCATCGTCTTCTTGCATGCATAAGTAAAAGCTATCTCATTATTCCAATTCCGACTATCAAGTTATACAAAGTGCAAAAACAAATTTACCAGGAAAGGTATAACGAGGAGCCTGAATGGGACTGTTTTTACATGGATCGGTGTTCTATCATCGGCATTCGTCTCAAATTTCCTTGAGCGTTCGCATGAGACCAGCGAAAAGCCACAAGTCATCCAAACATATTCCCATATTAAGAGAGAGAGAGAGAGAGAGAGAGAGAGAGAGAATAGAAGGGGTAAGGAGGATGGGAAAATTACCACAAAAAAAAAAATGCATGGAACTCATTTTTTCACCAGTGAACATGTATCCCTATCTTTGCAAATACCATTTTCATACCTCTAATCATAACCCCATATTAAAAAGATTACATCTCCCCTCATTTTAGCACCCTACTTAGGATTTTTGGCTATTTGGTTTTCACAAATGCTAGAATTTAGAATCTAGAATTTAGGAATGAACATTCTATTAAAATAAAAATGACATTTTTGTAAATATAGAGGCACCAGGATAATTGATATGAAGGTGCAATGCGATCTCTAAAGTAAAGTTCGGTTATGGATATGGTATTTTCAAAACTAGAGGCATGTAAGTGGTCATAGACAATTATTTTCTACAGAAACAAAAGGAAAGGAAGGGAATCCTGGTAGTCAACTTCGCTAAAGAGATATATTTGACGTTTGCCATCGAAGACAATTTACAAGGGTGAAAAAGAGTGGCTAATGCGACCGAGGTTCCTGGGTAACAGATCCGCATAGATAGATATTCACCGGTCTTTACACCAAGAAAATGCATACCACCATTCGGAAGAGAACACAGATGGCCAACGTGACAGAGCTCCCAAGTGATGAAAGGGACCTCTCCAAGCCTCCAAGACTGAAGAGTTGGTCAGTTCATTTGTTCACTAAAGTTTCCCTCACAGGTCGTGGTTCCAAGCTTGAAGAACCAAATGGTGTGGCAGCCGACTTTTCCATTGTACACCAAAATTGCTCCTATGCAGAAGAGGAAGCTCTGAATTCGAGTAGTAGAAAATGTTCCATGAGCAGCTGACGGTTTTCCCAGCTCAACATAATCTCCGGATGTGAACCATAGCTGCCACAATTGCTTGTTTATATTGCCTGCATGAAAGTGCATAGTCGCATCGAGTTAATTTTTTGTGTCCGCGCATGCAGATCTAAGACAACGTGGGAGTTTGAGACACGTAAAACATTGGCATCTCGAACATGGCCCAAAAGTATAAGCCATGATGACCTACACGATCCTCGTGCTTAAAGTCTTTTTCAAGTTTTTTCCTTAATGTCCACAGTGTACTTGAAATTAGCACAAGTAAAACTTACCCAGGTCAACTGCGCATAAGAAGCCCACGAAGCGAACCCGCAACCCCACGCCTTCTCCCCTGCAAAATTAGAAAATGGTCAGTTCTCAGCCATCTCCCTCATTCATCTTCAGCATAAACAGATCACCTTATCAGTATTAAATAGGTCTTCTGCCATGGTTTCCATTTGTTTCCTCTTCTTTTCTTCCCTGACTGATTCCTCCAGTTGCTCATTTCTGTAGTCTGACTCCCTACACAAAGTATTAATCATGTGAAGATTAATCTAACCAAAGCCTTAACAAGGGAAGAGGCTAAAACGAATTAAGGACAACAAACTTACTTGTAAGGAAATTTTGAAAATGGAACAAGATTGGTGAAGCTATTCCCTGATGGAGTATTTTTCTAGAATTGAATTGCAACACAAAATTAGGCACGTGTATACCCAAAATTCAGCCAATCGAATCTGCCACAAAATGCCATTATATATGCCTAACTGGCAACTTCCTGGCAACTTCCTGCGGGAAGGAAAAAATACTACCAGCAACTACAGATATTGTCCTTTTCAAAAGGAGAGAAGGCCAACAAACTTTTATTCCATCAGATTGTAATTAAGATCACTAACAAATAGAACACAATGGACATAAATGGCAAGAAATACATACACATCTTAGGATCTCTGCTTTCTGGGACTCGAAACCATACCTAACTTGAAAATTAAGTAGCGGAGGCATAAATGAATCAGAGAACCAATACCTTTTTAAAGCGTTTAAAGTTGACTCCAGAGCTATCTGCAGAGCTCATTGCAGATACAGTAGGGCGCCTCACTATTAAATTCTGGCTGTAGATAATATCTGAAGATCCTTCAGCAGACTCATTGGTTCTGTCACTTTTGATCAAAATGTCATTGCAGATGTACTTATTGCTCATAGCATAGTCATTTTCTGATTGAACTACGACAAAATCTGTGGAAGCTTTTTTTGAATCTTCAGTCATGGTTAGCTTTTCTAGATGAACAGGGGAAGTTGCATGCTTTGATGTGGCAGTTCTGTCACTTCTAACCACAACGTCATCGCAGCTGTACTTGTTGCTCACAGCAAGGTCATTTTCTGAGTCGGCTACAACACCATTTCGGGAAGCTTTTCCTGAATGGTTAGGCACACTGGGTTTTTCTAGATGAACAGGAGAAGCTGCATGCATAGATGTCGCAGTTTCATCTTCTGCCTCTGAGTCAGCTACCACTGTCTCATCCGTAGAGCAGGAAGACGAAACGATTACTGGAAAAAAGGACGGAATTGATTATTAATGCATACTCTGACTAAAAATTGGCAAAGAATCTCACACTAAGAAAAGTGTTGACTAGTTCTTCCATGTAACACCGTACAAACTCTCCTCAGACATAATGTTTCTGCAGGACCAAGCGCAATTGCATGGATACAAATATAGCTGTCAGTCTCCTATCTCAAATCTCACACAACAGGGTCATAGTACATGGAAACAAAGTCCTGTGCCTCTTAATATTGTTCGGATGAAACGTTAACTAGTAGGCACAGCAAACAGCAGAATGGACTTAACTATCGCAATTGCAAAGTACTGTGGAAAGCATAAAATTGAATGCACCAACATATTGAGATCGGCAGAAGATCTTTTATCATTCAAGCAGCTTATCAACAAAAAAGTAGAAAATCTTCCCCACAATTATAGATATTTCATATTTATCTTTTCTTCACCATCTTCAAAGAGGAAGAAGATTGGATTCTTTTCAAGTTGAAAGCTATCCAAAATTTGCAAATGGCCTTTCCAAGCAGCAGTAAAACTTTATCCACTAAATGGCATAGAAAATGTCTTAACTTCTTTCGCATGGAACAGATGGTTCCTCCTAAGTTTCTAGCCATATCTCAGATTTACTCTTTTAGGTTATTGTTGACCCATCTTATCAGGAATCTTTTCAACTGCTTGGGATGGCTTGACATAGTAGATCAGACAGCCAAGGAAACCCTGGATTTTATAGGAAACATCAATTTGATCATTTTTAGCAGTTTGCTCAACTCTGAAGATCAACAAGCAGAATCAACCAAAGGATATAGACAGAATTTTAAAAATCTGTTCAATCGCTTTCTCTTTATTCTCAGCTCTCATCAAGAGCCCAGTAGCTCACAAGATTCAGGCTGCTGAAATCTATGTTATTAAAACCACACAATTGGTATTTATAGCCATTGGCAACATTAAATTTGGCCCACCAGCCTCCTTCTTATGTTTAGGCTTACACCAAAATTTTCCAGGAAAAGAATATACACCGAAGAAATGCTTGCTGGTAAGGGTCTCAGCTGATGTGAATAAATTATGCAAACATATATAAAATATAGAAGAAAAAGTAGTTCGAGTGTGTAATAGTGCATCTGAATTGACATCATATGGTCATATTACTATTCAAGGACCTTACCAGATGGAGATATAAGTGAGGAAGTGTCCAGATGCGCAGACAAAACAGCGCATACCAAATCCAGTTCATTAACTTGAAACAATAAACTGACTTTGCTGGAGCGACTATCAACAGTTCTTCTAGGCATGACATACACAACTCGATTATTCTCAAACTCCGATGCCTATAGTACAAGTAAACGGTGTGCATGATACATGTCAGCAGGAACTCACGCATGTATAGTACAAAAAACAGCAAGTACAACAATCACAGAACAAATAATATCTTATTCCTGCCCCAACTGAAGCTGAACTCCCTTAATTGCATATCATTAGCTTTTGCGGCAAGGAATTAATAATTTATTGCTTTGTAGGCTTTGATACCATTTAACTATGACTTCCCCTAATTTGATCCAAAGATTCCATGCATAGCAAAGTTTGAAAAGTCAAAAATGCAACAATAAGAAGGTTTCAAACTTGCATACATATTATGTTGCCGATTTTTTTATGATCTCAAATATGCAATCTTGCAGCCTTAAATATCTTTAGTGCAAAACACAAATAACAAAATATCCACATCAAAAATATTTTCTGCTAATTAAATTAGCGCATACTCTGGCAGGATGTCCTAGCTCCATCCTTACTGAGTTGATGATTAAATGCTTTGTAGATCTTTTAAAGGAAAAGTGTACAGAAGCTATATATTCATAGAAAGCTTGAACTTCCAAAAGTAATCACTACTATGAGATGTATTTGTTTGTAAAATACTAGGTAAGTTCCATTCAACTTAACAATACAGTGACTAAGATAATGACAGCATTTTAAGTGTAATGATTGCACAAACAGAATGAATAGCATTAGAGATGGAATGCCACCAATGTAGTTCATTCGCTAACCTCAAGCAGATGATTAGAAGCTTTTGGTTTACAAACAAGGTGACATTACCTACTGAATGAAATACATACTTGGCTATTAAAATGAAATTCATTGGCCGAGAGGATCTTTGCACCACCTACGCCCAACAGCATCTGCAGTCTATCTCCAAATTTATACTGCATGTCAAGAAATAAAGATAATTTGAATATCGCATTAAGATCAGATAAGGTTCTCAATAGATACATCTGGTAAAGCTGTCGCTTGCATCCCTTAACACATTCATGGTCATGCTTTTTACTAGTCCGAGTTGGCAAATGCCTAGATATGTCAACCAGATACAAAAGCGTTAACTAACTATATGAACTCCAACCATAATTCCAGACCCATTTGTATAAACAGGAAACACAAGAGAGATAACTCCTCTTTCCAGGTTAAAACAATTAATGGACATTAGATAATCCAATTGCTAGAATATTCAAACGGTGCATTGAAAGCAGAACAATCACAATAGACAAAGAAGCTGAAACATTAATTTAAAGTCAATTTCATGTTGTATTCCTAGGTCAAAGTTGCCTCCTCTATTTCAAGCCTTGGAATTTATCAATGCCTGTAAGCATGAGTTGACAGAACTATGTGAGCATTTATATGCATGGATGGAACTCAACCGTCTTGACAGTGGGTGCAACAATATAATGATGTTAATTAATCTTAACTGCAGTAAATTTATTTATTTCTTTCATATATTGAAAAAGCATAAAACTATAACAACTATGTCAAATTCTAAAGCAAAATTAAAAAACAAGACATGTAAGTGAAACATAATGAGAGATATATAGGTAAAACTTAACGAGTATAATTTTTTATGGGGCCAAAGGTAAAAAACACATGCAACCAACCTTTTCTTTTTGTAAAAATACACAAACTCCTTAAGCAATTAAAAGCCAGTGGTGGCAAGTGCCCCACTGATAACGTTAGGTGCCATCCCTCTTTCTAAGTCCAAACCACAAATGAAATTAGCACCATTTATTGCAATGGAACAATAGCAAGTGACAGTTGAACAGACAAATAAATTGTGATCAAGACTTGAAAGTATTTTTAACTGATTAAAGGATAGTGGAGTACCATCTGCAATGGTTCCAATAAGAAAGTATATCCCCCCAAACAAGTATCGCGAGTTTTAGGTTCAGCAATTTTTACTGATACTCCTTCAGCTACTATTGTTGGAAGGTGGCTGATTGGAAATGAACATTGCAGTTATTCAAATGAAATGCATATATATAGTATTTTGTTGAGAAAAACCAGGTGCAATCAAGCTAGAATGGAATAAACTTACGAAGTGTAGCTAGGTATCTCATTCAAGACATTTTTTCCTGCAAGATACTAGAATAAAGCATCAATCAGATACTTGTGGAAACAATTTTCACTGGCAATGTATCTAAGACATGGCGAGCATTGATAAAGATTATCCAACCCATTATCTATCCTATGGCATTGGCACTTGTATGAATAAATGCAGACCAGTTTTCAGATCTGGAGTACATTTGACTGTCAATGTCTCAACAAAAGATTTTGCATTATTCAAATACAGTGATGCTACATGCCAAAAGCAAGAAAATGCACTTAATAAGCAAGAATGGTCGGAAAAAGATTAAAGCCTTTGTTTTCCCAAAGAAAAGCGTATGTAATTAATGACTACAGTCATATTTCACCGGACTGTGGGACTGGAAAATAAAAAAAGAGAAGAAGAAGAAGAAGAAGAAAAGCAGTTCTGGGTCAGGATGAAAAGTGATATCTGAAAGCCCTCAGCACTCAGTGACATGATATTTGTGCTTCTATAATCCTGATGAGGTGAAGCCCCATTTCCCTCTGAAACACGTATTACATCACTCTAGGAAACTTGACCAGTTCCCTAACAGCCATGCGAATGACCTTAAAAATCCAGCCAGAAAGCACATAAAAGAAAGGAGAGTGACAGAAGAAAATTTAATAATAATTAACAGAACAAAAACTGATTTTGAAAAAAGAGAAGTTCCCTTAAAAAGGGGGAATCTGCTCCACCAATCCCACAGAACACTATTGTACCTTAAATCAACACCTAAAACCTTCCACCTTTCAAGACACTAGCCACCAAACAGCTAGCTACATAAACCGAAGAACTAGAGTTAAATTTATCTTACCGATAATGGACAATGATAGCATGAGAAATATGTGAATGCATACATGAGACTGATCAAAATTAGTAAAACTATTTAGAAGACCTTATCTGAATGCCAAGTAGGCTTGTCAAATTAAATTTATAAAGAAAAAGGAAAATCATTAATTATAATGTCTAACTAGATTGCCAAGTGACAAGGAGAAAGAAGTCCTGGGAGATGTTCAATATAACTTTACCTCAAGCCAGCTACTAAGCACGACATGTTTCTTGGCCACAACTGCATCAAGCAGGCTTTCCTCAAATTGCATGCTTTGATCAACAAGGACATGTGTGCAATCTCTACAATTCTCAGTTACCAGACCACCTACTTGAGAAAATAGTTAACCATGAGGCCATAAATCTATATGAAATACCATGGTAACCAATTAAACATCTCAGTGCAGCCAAAAACCCTCCTATTTTAAATTAATGTAGTAGAAGGTAAAAAACCATCTATATAAGCAATCTCTAAAGTCCAAACCATATGCAGAATGAAAGAGGTCTCATTCTTATTGACATGATCGAATCTACGTAAAGAGAAGTGCAGGCGGTAAATGATCTATGAGGCAGAGGCACCTAAGAGACCTGTACATGATTATAAACTGAAAAGGGCCACTTTCTCACTTAATAATCTGAATATATGAAAAGTGAAACCACAGAATAAGAAGGCAGTGAGACTCTCAAATCTTCAAAATTCAAAACAAATTTTTTATAAGTTCCCCAGGTTATGAATTCACCAGTCAGCTAGGTACTTCAGTAACGACAGGAGCTTCAGTGCTATTTGTTCAGTCCAGATATGCACCAATAGAAACACAGCATACTAACAGCAAGGGACCATCCAAGAATGCTGAATTCACCACTATTTCTCACGTCAATAATATGACGCTATCCCAAGTACAAACACACGCAAGAAAATTATAACAGAAAAGAGGAAATAGAAAGACCTAGCATTTTGACTTCTGCAAGTTACCAAGTTGACCAAATGACGCCTCATTATTCACGACTTGATTGCTGCATTACATTCCCTTGCAGCTAAAATTATGCATGAGTTGTGCCCCCAAACAAAAGCAATGACTACAATTCTAAATGCACAGTGGATACTTGTTATCACACCTCAACCTTTTGCCACTTCAAAAGAAGTTAATAAAAGCATCCAAAAGAAATTATAACATTCATTTATTCGGAAAGCAAATCAATATGACGCACAAGCCCACATCATGAAGCAAGCCAACTAGCTTATGGGATTCAATAAGAAAAAAGAAAACTGACCAATTGATGATACTTTATCTTCAAGACTACGAAATGACAAGGGAGAGTCTGTGCAGACAACATAAAATACAAGCGGGACAAAACAAAACCTGCCAGATTTCAAAAGATATAATCAGGTAAATGTCGATGAAGATATCATCACTTTCAATGCCAACACCAATCTTGACCTTTCAAGCACTAATCCTTAATATTATTGTTAAAGATTATGCAAAAGTGAAGGCTACTCATTAGAAATGTTAACGGACCAAATTTTCTTACAGGCAAACAAGAATGAAGTTACCTGTAGGTTGCATTACCAGTTCCAAAAGAAACCATATCGCCATCTTTTAAAGTGGCTTCCTGGTTAGGAAACTCATGAATCTTTTCTTGGGATCCAAGATTTTTGTTGATAAATGTACCATATTTCGAGCAATCTCTTATCAGGACCTTGGCAGAAGAGGTGGAAGACTCGATTGCCAAGGGACTCGCGTTAGTCATTGCGGCAACAGCTATCTCTGCA
This sequence comes from Eucalyptus cloeziana, assembly GCA_014182715.1. Taxonomy (NCBI): domain Eukaryota; kingdom Viridiplantae; phylum Streptophyta; class Magnoliopsida; order Myrtales; family Myrtaceae; genus Eucalyptus; species Eucalyptus cloeziana. Next base: position 46,923,098 of record CM024635.1, on the reverse strand, counting down.
TGAATCCTCGAAACTCCTTTGTCTTTGTTGATAATTATGTCGCAACCTGTAATTACAGCAACGGGCAAAAATCACGACCCCATAACTCAGAGACAGCCAACAGACATAATCAGAGCTACGGCCCATTAGAAGATAGCATTTTTAGCGCCGACGTTCAGACGGCAATGCTTATATATATGCGTGATTGCGAATGTTACGCAGCTTAGCTGAATGTAAGTTCGTGTTTCTCAACAAACCGAACAGTACCCCTCGAGAAACCAGGACGGGTATGCAGATCGCACGCAACATCGATCGAAACCAAACCAACATACCTGGAGGCGTTTTCAAGAATTAGATGCACAGCACATACCTTTCCGGCCCACTTTATAAGTCCCCTTGCTGAAAATATAGTACTTCTCTTCACCTGCCACGCGATCACACACACACACACACACACACACACACACAGCGCACGTCAGAAACAATTCGGCCATCAAAATGCAAACCAAAGCTCGAAAACACATCGCTAATAGCGAGGGCGACTGTCTACTTCAACAGAGAGTGACTCATCTCCGAGGTTCACGCGCCGCGAGAGCCTCCATGCACGAACTAGAGACGTCTTACCTGAGAGCGAATCCGCGGGGAAAAGTCCCCACACCATTTTTCCTCTTCCCTTCGATCGACGAGCCTATGGGGAAGCTATGCTTTCGAAACAGAGACGCCGCGGTAGGCGAAGGCTTCGGCGAAAAAGGGGCGGAATCGGAGGGTCCGGGGCAGATTCGGGTCGGGTCCGGCCAACCGGCTGAGGACGCACCGAGCGCAAGAGGTTAGGAAGTGGCCACCGTCACGGCGTACGATAAACGGCGGGATGAACGGGCTCGCCCCTCACCGTCGCCGTCAGCTCCATTCTCGAGCTGTTTTTCAGGGATGTTTATAAATTTTTTATTTTCGGGAACAAAAAAATGAGTATATTTGAAACAGAATAAAAAAGTAAAAAAAAGAATCAAAAAACAAAAAGTTGTTTCTTTTTTCAAGGCGTTGTCTCTCTCTGTCGTGAGTCCCTCTCTCTGTCTCACTTCATTCCTCTCTCTCTGGTCACTCTCTCCGGCGCCTCTCAACTGCAATCGTCTCTGCCGTTCTCTCCGTCGTCCGGCGCCTCTCGACTGCTCATTCCCTCCGGCGCCGACAAGTGCTGCTCCTTCACCGACTCAAGCTTCTCGTTCGAGGTAAGTTATACCCATCTTGCTGACTTGCACACTATGGGAGGGATGCCTTTGGCGAGGGCTTGGTCAAGTGAGTGCAGCTGGGCGCGATCTGTGAAGGCCGCGCTCACTCGAGCGAGTCGTCGCCCATATCTGCAAGGGCCACACTCGTCGAAGCCTTTGTTTATGTGGGCGACGGCTCGCTCGAGCCCTCGCGCTCGAGTCCCGAGCCCTCGCGTTCGAGTCCCGAGCTAGCTCTGCTCGAGCCCCGACCCAGCGCTGCTCGCTCGAGCGACCCGTTGGTGAAACATTGAAACAGCAAGTTGACTCCGTGAGATAGTTTGTCTCCGTCCCAGTGCCTTTAGTTAAATGCTTTTAGTTAGATAATTTGGCTTGCAACCAAAAAACTAAAGAAGACTCGCGTCACTCCGTCAGGCGTCGGTGAAATGGAGTTTTGCTAATCTTCTGGTTTTATTGCAAATGATAGTTCAGGGGAACAAAAGATCAGAAAGTCCCTTCTTCTCTCTCTGTTTTGTTTGTTAAATAAATTTATGCAGTGTAGTCTGAAGATTAGTCTAGATCTATTTTGGAATGAACATTAACTTTGTAGGCAATGCAAAGTAGATCCGCAAGGGCAGCGCTCGCTGATCTGGGTAACGGCTTGCTTGAGCCCTCGCGCTCGAGCCCGAGCCAGCACTGCTCGCTCAAGCCCTCGTGCTCAATTTCCTGCATTAACAAATACACATGCCCTTAATTGGTGATTGATTGCCAAATGCACAAAGTTGATCTTAGTTAATTGGTTTTTATGCTATCCAGATCAGTAGACCTAACCGTTCCCGTTCCTCTGAGCAATGTCAACATGTTAACATCAATGAGGTTCACACTTAGTTTTCTCTTTTGTTGGTTTGCTGGTGTGAGAGCATGATCATTAGTTTTCTCTTTTGTTTTGTTGACTAGGCCCAAGTCGTAGTATGACATGTTGGGTTGATTAATTGCTTGGATTTTTTATATTGGGTTTGCTTTCAATCTACGACTTATGTTATTGATTTTTATTTGATATTTTTTCAAAATCTATATTGATATTCTTATATTTGTGTGATGGTATAGGTACTATGGAAGAGGGAGAGGGATCAAATAGTGTGTCTAATGAGCAGGTAGAACCGGTTGGACAATTCTTGGATGATGATGATCTTGACATATTGATAGCATGGTTATGCGTTGTTATGATGGACATGTCCATGCATACGAAAGAACCTATTAGAGACAGTAAACTATCAGGATCCGAATGGATAAGAGAGATTGTTTATGGACATTCAGATAGAATATATGAAGCCTTCAGGATGGAGAGACATGTTTTTCTGAACCTATGTGATTTAATGAAGACAAGAGGTTGGTTGAAAGATAGTCGGCATATTAGAATAGATGAACAAGTTGGAATCTTTTTATCTTTGGTTAGTCACAATAACTCCAATAGAGATTTATGCGAAGATTCCAACGTTCGGGAAAAACAATCAGCAAGTATTTCAATATAGTATTGAAAGCAATTCTCAAACTCGCCAAAGAGATTATCAGACCACCGTCCTTTGATGTCGTCCCACAGGAAATTCTTATGGATCCTAGTCATAAACGTTACTTCAAGGTATGATTTTCTTATTAATTTTGCACTATCAAATACATGTGATTGATAATCTTGTATAACATAACATTGGTAATAAATTCACAGGACTGCGTAGGTGCTATGGATGGCACCCATATAAATGCTAATGTCCCTGAGTCTCAGCAGATCCGATTTAGAGGCAAGAAAGGGATTGCCACCCAGAATGTGCTATGTGTTTGTTCATTTGATATGAAATTTACTTTTGTGTATGCTGGATGGGAAGGATCTGCCAACGATCGTCGAGTACTTTCGGCAGCACTCGGGACTCCTCAACTGCAATTTCCTAGACCACCAATCGGTATGTACTTTATCTATAAAGAAAAACTTTCTTTATGATTATATTATGATTGTATATCATAACAAATTTATATATACCATGTTATAGGAAAATACTATGTGGTAGATTCTGGTTATACAACACTTCCGGGATTTTTAACTCCCTTTAAAGATGAACGATATCATCTGAACGATTACAAAGGGAATGGAAGACGACCAAGAACAGCAAAAGAATTGTTCAACCACAAGCACTCTTCACTAAGGAATGTCATTGAGAGGTCATTTGGGGCATTAAAGAACCGCTTTACCATTTTGAGACATATGCCTCCATTTGCAATTCGAAAGCAATCACTTATTGTAATTGCATGTTGTGCTCTCCATAATTATATTCGTGACCAAGACAGGATGGACAAAAACTTTTCCCTACATGGAGATCCGGAGTACCCATTTGGACCTAGAGAGGTGGAGGTTGCAGATGATACATTGCAAGAGCAGACAATTGGGATAAACATGCTTAGGAAAAGTATTGCAAATAAAATGGCAAGAGATTACAATATGCCTGAAATTTCATAACTTTGTGTTTTCAAATTTTGTAATATTGTTTTTAAGTACTAACTTTGAAGTTGAACAATGGACTTACTTACTTTATTATTATGATGTCATGTATGAAGGATCCATGTAGAGATCTATAAAATACTCTTCTTCTTGCTAGCTCTTGTTGCATGAACTTTACTTATAATATTATGCTTTACAAAATTTTCTTCCAAATGTATACATATCACCATCTTCACCATGTTTCCTTTACTCATCATGAATAGAAATTGTTTCTAGAAATAAAGTGGTTACCAAACGCATCTCGAATTTTAAGTGTCGTTGCTAAATCACTTGAAATTTAGGAAGAATTTCGAACTGCATCTTGAATTTTAAAATTATTACAGGGGAGGCCTCCCAGTTAATCGACTAATTTCAATCTCATCCCTCCATCCCAATTCTATCATGGCCTTTGATTCAAGATGATCTATGATCACTAGAAACAGAAGCAAACAAGCAAATTGATTCTATCTGATAGTAGAATTTCAAAAATTGATTATACTGCAAATAATTAAATTGGGCCAACCAAACTATAAGGTAAAACAATAATCAAGCAAAAATTTTATAAGCTTATTATCATTTGCTATGATAATTTTAAAACCAGACCTTGTTCTTTGGACCATCTTTGAGCGTCGAGAAAAGTACAAAACAAGTCTCACACTTATTGTATTTATACAAATTCAATCATAAACTTTTCAATTAAATTAATTTAGTTTTAAATCTTTTGCACTTATACCAATTAAATCTATCCAATCAATTTTTTCTATAAATCACTAATATAAATGCCAAGCATCACACAATCTACATTAACATTGACATTTTAATATTTTTGCTAATTTCTTTTTTTTATTTCTTATTTTTTAGCATCGGCCCTCTATCAGCCTCTAGTTGAGGATTGCGAAGCCCTTGCCTAGTGGTGGGTGAGGACTCGTTGCCCTTACACAAGGCCAACAAGGGCCAAGAGCGCTTACTCAATAATCGACAAAGGCCACGAGCCCTTGTCTAGCTATGAGTAAGGGTAGCGACCCTCGCCAACCATTGGTAGAAGGCTCCGTGGCCCTTACCCATTAGGCAACGACCTCTTGCTAAACAGCATTCATAGTAGCAATTTTTGGGTTAAAATGGTTGGATAGACACTAAATTGGCACCCGAAAAAATTTAGAATTAAATTAATATCAATTGAATAAGTTGATGGATTTTTGGACACTTTTCTGCTCAAGCTTAAACTTGTCTGAAATGAATGTGGAGGGAGTTGATTGGGAAAAATATCCAGTGAGTCGAGGGCTTGATCGTGCGTATCTTTCTCGTTTCAACAATATTTAGATAGGCAAGAGGGGTTTAAAGACAAAGGAGGAACCTCCCGGTCAACGTTTCAACCGGGCCGCATTTCTAATTTTCTACAGCCGCGATTCTCCCTTTTATTTTTCTTTTATCAAGAAAGAACGGAGAAAAGGAAAAGCTCCCTTTTTATTTTTGGTCCCAAGAAAAGAAAAGAAAGAGCCTTTAAAAAAAGAAAAAGAAGATTTTAACGGGGGGAGGAGATCGGAATCACCTGAACCCGAGCGCTTTTCGATTATCCTGCAACCGGCGTCACGTCCACCCTACCGACGCCACCATTTATGGCCGCAAAAGTAGACCAGACTCCAACGGAACGCGACCGGAGCAAAGGCCAATAGAGAGAGAAAGCTCGCTTCCCGCTTCGCCAGTTCGCCTCTCTCTCTCTCTCTCTCTCTGCGATTCGTCTTCCTCGAGGAAGTCATCGGAGCCTCCTCGGCGGTCCAGAGATGGGGCCCCTGCAGTCCCACCGCGTCGAAATGCTGAGCATCGCCGTCGCCCTCGTCGCCGTCGGAGTCGGCACCGCCTACTACTTCTACCTCCAGAGGAAACCTAAAGGTCCTAAAGGTAACGTCCTCGGGTTTCACGAGCCGTTCCCCGTGCTCCTCTTTGGAGATTGAGATTCGTTCCGGCGGTCCTTCGATTCGACTGACTTTAGGCAATTTTTTTTTTTTTTTTTTGGTTGGGGGGGAATGTGTCAGGCTGTCTCGATCCCGACAACTTCAAGGAGTTCCTGCTCGTCAAGAGGACGCTACTCAGCCACAACGTCGCCAAGTTTAGATTCGCTCTCCCGACTCCGACCTCAGTCTTGGGGCTTCCGATTGGGCAGCACATGAGCTGCAGGTTTTCAGCTCGTTGACCTTTTTTCGGTTCGATTAGTGGTGATAAGTTCGTGACGCGTGGCTTGTGTTTGGTCTCTGTGTGGCATTGATTGTGGAAATTTTTCTGGGTGTTTTCGTTACAGAGGAAAGGATAGCGTCGGGCAAGAAGTTACAAAGCCTTACACTCCGACCACTTTGGATTCCGATGTTGGATACTTCGAGCTGGTTATCAAGGTTTGGGCTGAACTAATTAGCTCGGAGGCAGATATAATTCCTTTCAACCCCCTTTTTTCCCACCCATTCACAACGTGGTCTGTTTTTTTCGTTCTTTTCCTTGTGATTAGATGTATCCCCAAGGAAGGATGTCCCACCATTTCCGGGAAATGCGCGAAGGCGATTACTTGGCTGTGAAGGGACCTAAGGTAGATTTTCGAGTGAATTTATTTCCGAATATAGTTTGTTTTCAGTTGCTGGTGGTTTCAGGCTGTAGGCATGTGATGAATCATCTTAAGGTTTTTCAGTTCTCTATGCACTAATGTGAAGCAGGTTGGGAATTGGTGTGCTGCTTTGGTAGCAAGAGATAATTTTCCTGGGTAGCCATCAAAAATTTGAATATCATAGTCATGTTACCATTTTCCCTTCTGGGAGTTAAGAGGAGTCTCTTTCAACTGCCTATGGCCCTGGGCAGAAGACTATTCACTAAGACTTAGAATTTATATCATGGCAAAGCACATATTGGGGCGAACGGCAAAAGCACCAAAGGCGAGATTGTAGATTTTAGACCACATATGATCTTTTGCCTCAGAATTGCTTTCTTAATGGCTTGGCTTCCTTAGATGGACTAGATTGCTCCTACATGAAAGCATTTTTTGTCTAGCCTCTTGAATTACTTCAATGCTTTATTGGATTAAATATGCGTTTGGAAGTATTGTCCACTGCTCTCTACAGAGCTAACACGGAAAACATTGGTGACATGTGTGTTACGTTAGCGGATGCAGCTGTAGCTATGCCCATGGCCTATCAGATCAGATATATTTAAAAGCTTGTCTTTTTAGCATGCACACCACATGTTAAGATGAGTTTTTCATTTTGATGATTCTACACACTGACACGATTCAAGTAATGAAGCTCATAAAAAGTCTTAGTTAGTGTTCGTTTCAAAGATGACAAATCCACTGCTGATTCTCTCTGCCAAATTCTGATGCTAGAAAATTGAAGTGTAATGCAAGTCTTATCTGCTGCTGATAGTTATAATGGATTAAATTTCAGTGTACTTTTTCTTATTTTCTTAGGGTCGCTTCAAGTATGAACCTGGCCGAGTAAGGGCTTTTGGGATGCTCGCTGGGGGTACTGGCATTACTCCAATGTTCCAGGTATGGATGTAGATGACGACAAATTTGATATGCATATAGTTTTCCTATCTGACGGTTTGATACCAGATGCCAAAGTGCTGGTTTTTGTGATTGCCACTGTTTTCTTTGATGCACTTAGGTCGCTAGAGCCATATTAGAGAATCCTCATGACGAGACCAAGATTCACCTCATTTATGCCAATGTCACATATGAGGACATCCTTTTGAAGGTTGGAGTCTCTCTCCCTCTCTCCCTCCCTCCCCCACTCTCTCTCTCTCTCCCCCTCCCTCTCCCCCTCCCTCTCCCTCCCCCCGTGATTTTATTAACTTGAACTTTTTTTGTTCTTTCGGATGACTTGAATGATTTTTAATTGTATCATCCATTATAATCCGAGGCAATGGTCACTAAGTTGAATAGTAGCTGTGTAGCATGATAAGTATTTAAATTTTCTGTTGGAGTTATCTTTTCGAATGCGTGTTTCTGCTTCATACAGCAGTGAAGTTCTACTTTTGAGTATCCTATTGGGAATCACTTCTTTCAAATTTTTTACAGACCTTAGGTCAGGCTCTTCTAGGATCGTGTTATGCCAGAAACCCCACTTTGGGCAGCCCTTTTGTTGTTTAATTTGCTTTCAATTTGAATTGATGTTATGGAACCTAGCCTTTTGTGCAAACAAGGTGCTCAGAGAGCCCCAGGCAGATGGGGTTTACCAGTGGCTTGTGTCATTAAGGGCCTAGCACATTATCTATTCCAGGAAATAATCTTTCTTTGCTCATCTTTCTTTGGCTTGCATGATCTGCCAATTGAATATGTATGTAAAGAGTACCTCACTGTATATTGAAGTTACATTAGATTATCTAATTCTACTGTCTGAAGGTGGGTCGATAATATTAGCAACACATTTTTGCAGGAAGAGCTGGATAATTTTGCCCTGAGTTTTCCTGATCAGTTCCATGTCTATTATGTCTTGAATCAGGTTTGGTGCCTCTCTTTTTATTTGTTTAATCTTTTGGTTTTCCTTTCGTCCTTTCTTGACATGCCTCTAGCGTAAGTGTGCATTCTCTCTGATATATATATATGACAAAACTTGGTGCCTAAACTTCTAATTCCTTGTCCCATCTGACATGAATCAGAACTATCTTTCCAGATGTTGTTTGATGGATTTTCTCTCGTCTCCTTAAGAATGTCCGAAACTATTAATTAAAAAAAAAAAAAAACTCAGGACAGACAATTTGGTAGCAGAAAGTATTTCACAAAAGATATATTTTCACTCTGCTACTATGGTTCTTCTGCATTGTACTGGTGGACTATAATAATTTAATAATCAAATTCAGACTTGTACTTTGTTGATCAGACCACTCACACTTTTTGCATTACTTCTTTAGTCATGAAATCGCTTCACTTCGCATGTGCTGTTTGCAGCCGCCAGAAATATGGGATGGTGGCGTTGGTTATGTATCCAAAGAGATGATTCAAACTCACTGCCCCGCGCCAGCCAGTGACATTCAGGTATGTGCACTATCTATAATGTCCCATTCTATCTTTTTTCATCTCTGATCAATAAATTGATGGATAATGCAATGTTTAGGTATTGATGTGCGGACCACCACCAATGAACAAAGCAATGGCTGCTCACCTCAACGAGCTTGGATACACTCCGGAGATGCAGTTCAAGTTTTAGGCACATGGAACTCCACCTCTCCATTTCTTTGTAGCCTCCAAGCCTGTTACAAGAGTCATCTCAGATCGAGGATCAATTAGCTGATGGACTGGACGATAGCATTATTGAAGTCCAGCTCAGTAGTTAAAATTTTTTGTCTTGTTGATGCAGTCTTCAAATGATTTGCCGACCAACTTTCAATTTTTTAATCCTGGTTTACCTTTAACCATGGTAACTATCTTTATGAGATATCCTCTTAAAGCCTATTTTGGAGAGCTGGAATAAAGAGATCCTTATCCTACAGTTCTTGTAAGGGCATATTTTACCAACTACTTAGCATATCTTATTTGCACAGCAGAGGAAACCCTGGACACTGCTTCCTCGACCTTGCCCTGGCTCCCCCGAGTTTAGAAAGATACATGAACCTGAATGTGACTTCTTGTTATGTTCCATTGGGCATGACGGTGATCGAGACAATGATGGGTGTTGATTACTTTTCCAAACCAAAAAAAAAAAAAAAAAGACATAACTATCGGTAGGTTATCATATTTAACAGCTTATGGGGCTTGCACAAAGGAAGCTGCACGATCTAGCATCCACATTTAGCATTTCCCAACTATAGAGTTCGATTAGATACAGCAATCCATGGCTCTTGAAGTGGTAATTAATAACAGAGAATGATTTGGTCGATCTTTATTTGTTAGCATAGTCTGCTTGGAAAGATTTACCACCAATGAAATTAAAGATTAATACCACAAAAACATTCAAATCGATACATCTATGATAAATTTATTTCAAATTAATTTTTTAATCACCAAAAATCCCAAACAATAAATTTACTCAAAACCGGTACATTTGTAATAAATTTACCCTCTTAAATTTTTATAAATTTTAATATTAAATTGCTTAGTCGTATGACATATAACAATTAACTTAAATTTTTATAAATTTTAATATTAAATTGCTTAGTCGTATGACATATAATGATTAAGCGATGTACCAATATAAAATTATACTATAGTTATCATAGTATTATCAATTTTGCGCTTTTTTTTGTATTAATCTAATTTAACGGAGAATATATTTATGATAAATATATCAGTTTGTGATTTTTTGACGGTCTTGAGTAAATTTATCACAAATATATTTATTTAAAATTTTATTATTATCATTTGAGATAAATTTATCATATATGTACCAGTTTGAATTTTTTTTTTTGTCAAAAAATTAATTTTAGGTAAATTCATCACATGTATATCAATTTGGGGTCTTCCGTGATATTAACCCTAAAGTAACTCACTTAAAAAGCTCGGTCCTACTGATAGATTGACCTTTAGTCAATGGTTATAGCCAAGATGCCAAGGAATGACACGAACCAAAACCTGATAAAACTCCAATATGAGAGAGAGGAAGGAGTGCAAGCAAGGAACCAAGCAAAAACTTTTATACGTATTCATTCATAATCACAAAATCGGGCTGACACCAATAAAATAACTGCAGATCCTGATATTTCTTTGCTTTGTTCGGACTTTGGACGAGCTTTCTGTTTTGTCCCCGCAAGCAATTTCCCATGCATTGCGCAATGCTGCGCCCTGCTCTGCTTATGTCCTCTCTTGATCAATCACTCCATAAGAATGTACAGGCTTAAGAAATAAAAAAAGACTAACTAGTTACCTAGGCACACGCGTTACTATATAGTGCCCCTTCTCCAGATCATATATTGTCTTTAACTGTGGTTTTTGCCATTGCGAAATGAAAAATGCAGCAAGTACAACTATCAAAAGTACAGCAAATAATGAAAAGTAGGTGACTGACTCATTTCCGACAATTTCCCCAAAGTTATCGGATTCATGTGCAACGGTGTCCTGCATCGTCAGGACAACATAAGCTCCCAGAGTCCAGTCAAATGGAATGCTTCCAGTTCTATTTGCAGAATGAACCCTGTGATTACTCAAGTCAAGTTAGAATATCAAACACTTAAAATGAGGAACTCATAAATTGCACACATACACATGTACTGCTATATACAAACTTCTATTGTGGCCAACTTCCACTAGAAAGGACCATATAGATAAAAAGAGAAATTCCACCAACCATGCCGCATATTACGGAGAAAGAGGAACTGACAGAAAAAAACTTATTAGAGATATGGTCTTCGGCAAGGAACGTTAAGGGACATGAATCCCAAGTAATGGTCAACAAGGAGAAACTATCACAAAGGTGGGAAACACTTGCTGAACTTGGATCGACAATGAGAGCACAGGCTAACACACAATCTGCAAACAAAGCACTAAAAGATAGCAAATCCTATATACTTGACATCTTAGTTGTTGACCCTCAAGATCAAGTTCCACTTTTGAAATGAAAGGTTTTTCTACATTTATGGTAGAACAGAAATATCAATTCATGAGCAGTCCAGTTTGGAAGAATTGAGCAACCATACCTTTTATCATCAAAAGGGATTCCAAGACTGTCATGCAGTAGAGCCGCCACATAAGCTGAAGAGAAACAATATCTGGACAAATCCAGGTCTTCCATGCTATTTTGCTTGTTTCTCAATTTGTCCCAATCATCATCATCACAATAACGTTCACCAGCTAGCTTCAAGTCAAACAAACCCTCCCTAGAGAACATCCCAAAAAACTGTAGAAGGTTTAATATTGGGATGGAAGGCTAGCTTATAACTCAAGAAATAATTAAGCAGAATCTATCAATTAAATACAGATGACAATACAGATGACAATATTGATGAACGTTGCCAAACGCAAGATATGTAGTAAGATATTATTTTCCTGGTGTGCACAAGCGAAAGGTAAGAAAGCACGAGAGTAACCATGGTACTGGATCCATCACTTGATCGCTTTTCAATGAACTCAGTAGGTTAATATACTTATGTGACATCATCCCATTTCTTCCTAAATTGCTTATGTGTGCTTACAAAAAGATGTAACATAATTTAAAATTAAATAGACTTGCATTGGAAGTGAGACCTAAAATTTTATTTACCAATCATTGAAACAACAGGCAGAGGACTAGCACTGTGCATCTTTACTCCCCTATTCCACAGAAAACAATCGTATCTTTGCAATGGATTACTGCTTGAGACTGGATTTCAGACAACAATGATAAACTTAGGAAGTGCTGTACAATTTCCTTGTGGCTCACTTCATCCTCAAAAGGATGATTTCAGATTTCTTGCATGGGATTTGCAAAATTCTTGTTTTTCCTTCTATATGTTTCTGATAAATTTTGGCATGAAATTCTTGAACTATGGCTAGCACCAAAAAGCAAGGTTTTAAGAGGCTACAATCTTTCTTCGACTTGTCATTAAAAATGCATTTATGAACAGCTTGAGAGGTTTGACCATGACTTGGCAACAACAAACTTCACTCTCAATTGGGACAGCCAAATGCACAGTCATGGTGTCACCTTTTCCTGCATTGTCAACATCATTGCTTTCATGAATGGCAGTTTTACCCTAAAAAATTCGTTCCACTCGGGCAATTGCTCCATTCTGGCAAAAGGTCAAAGAATAAGTCTTGTTGAATACAAGAATGCTCCACATTCTGACCATCGAAAAGTGATACCAAAGACCTCAAGCTCTGAGGAAATCTCATACAAGAATACACCTTTTCATTCAAACATACACAAGCGCGTACACTTGTATTACGGGCCTTCTGTTTGCTTCCTATGAGTTACATTTAGCGATGAACAAACTCAAGTTGACTGAATTATTCGAGCTCATTTGCTGAACACAACATTTTTTACATACCTCAGATGTATAATAGAATCTTTCGAGAGGTATTGCACTGCCCTGTAGATTCCCAATAGAAGAAAGGAGAATTTTGCAGGGTGGGTGAGAGCATTTATCTGCATCCAGAAAAATGAAATGGACACTTGAAGATCATACTGTTTACATAATGATTTGGAGGAAGAAAAATATACTAGCACAAATAAAACAAGTCAATGGAATGTGTATAACTATACAATTGATTGTTCTATCATTTCATTCGAGTCATCTCAAATAGCATAATTAAATAATTCTACAACAACGACATCCTTCTAGAGAAATTAAAAAACACAATTTTAGATTTTAGGTTAAAGATAAGAGGGCAGGGCACCTTTTCTTGTTCTCAAAAGTGCCAAGGCATCATTTTTGCAGGCAGAATAGTTTCCAGCAGGAAATGATGTCAGAGACTCTGCATCTCTCACTTTTGATGTCAGCCCATATCCTCTGGGAAAGCATGGGTTCATGACATGTTTATCATTTGAACTTGAAGCTGCGCAGCAAATAAAACGTCTTACTTATCACTAACACACATCAAGCAACAGCAAAGTAAAGATTGACATTATCAAGTCAGTGAGATTCTAAGTCGCACACAAGCATTGATATCCCAAGAATATACATAGACGATCATCCTCATCACAAAAAGCCAAGAACATACTAGTTACGTATCATTATAATTATTCTTTAAATCGGGAATACAGGAAATAATAAGATGCACACTAATGCAAGAAAAATTGAGCATTTTTGATAAGGCAGTGGTATTTTTTTTTATGAGCAGTCATCTTTGTGAGAAACAAGAAAATTTCATGGGAAATTGGGAAATATCTCATCCTACTCCACATCCTCATTAACCAACCACTAGATACAGTAGCCATCTTCAAATGGATTCTTCATTTTCCAAATTAATTGAAAACAGCATGATACCAGGTGCTCTGCAAGAGAAATATATGTTTCATCAACTCACCAGTTCTCAGCTCCCTAGGACTGTGAAGTTCGTTATAAGATCGCCAAGCATCATCCTGCATAAAAATAATCATTTGAGTTTTGCAGTCAGGCAACTTCAACTGCATCTGCAGATCAAAGAATGCCATACAGCAGTAACTAAGCAAGTTAAAGGTTACACACACACACACACACACAGAGCACTAACGTCCACTTCCATCCACATCAATAGGAAGCTTCAGCACAACAAGATGAAACAGAAAACCGAAGTTAGTTAGCTCTGAGGATCACCTTTTAAACCAAAGTTTTCATAATTGACAGGAAACTATAAAAGGTGTCACCTCAACATATCAATATCCCGCCATAACTGTCACAAATGCAAATTGTTCGCCTTAAGGTTCCTAAGTAATAGCAGGTCAGATTAAACATGATTATGAACTATCAACAATTCAATGACAACACTGCTCCTGCAGTGTCTGTCTCATCTCTAACTTCACATTTAAATCTTTTCTTCACCCTCTTTAACCTGGATTCTTATATGTATATTGTAAAAGCTGAATCAAATGGGATCAGATCGCTAGTAATGCCAATGCATCTCCACAGTCAATACCATTTGAATAACCTAATCATGAATTTGGTTCCTTAAAATTAGAAATAGCAAGGAGGGCAGTGTAGAAGAGTAGTCCTGAACCATTAATGCCCGAAGCATAGCATACACACAATTGAGATATGAGGACAAATATCCAAAAGGAAATGTATGTGAAGAATTGCAAAATATTGGACGTTACATGGAAACACCTGACCAAATTGTTGCAAGCTTAGCGTGTAGAGATTGTGGGTAGTTCCACCCAATTTGACAACTCGGGAAGTTTGCATTTGCGTTGCTTCTCTAGCAGCAAATGTAACCTGTAAGTACCCATGAACTACTTAAAACAAGAGTCATACATATACAGATATCCAGCAGACAACACGTACGCATGCTCTCTGCCAGAATTATCATCCATCATTATATAGCTCATAATCGCCAAAGGTCAAATAATCACTAGATTGGCACAAAGAAGCCCTGGATGGTTCATAATTCTTTATATTCGGTTAAATGCAAACATCTCCAGATGGCATACTAGCAAGAATAGGTTGCTCAATTTCAAAAGGCAGTTCAATTTCAAATGAACCGCCGAATAATCTTTCAAAGGGGGAAACCTCTTAGAATGCACATTGCAACAGGCAATGCAGGTCAAAAGAAAATCCATTCTAGAGGAAATATTGCTCCACTGAGATTCAAATGTTTTCATTTTTCCATGGTTAAAAGACTTGCCTTATTGACTCGTCTTTGTTCAATGAATTGGGAAAACATGCTGGAAGTTCAAAAACTTAAAAGTGAGTTTGAAAGGAGTTTCTGAAGTATAATTTGAGTTGTGTTTGTGAGTTACCGCAGGATCCTAATTTTACACTGCATACAGCTGAGTCGAGAAGAGGCAGCTTTTCTTTGCTGCTTATCCATCTGAGCCATGAACAGAGTTTTTTAAGAGGGTAAACAACAGGATTCAACAACTCTGGCTATCGCCTACAAGAAACTACCCATGCTCTACCATAGTATTTCGTTCCATCGTCAACCCTATCTATGTTTCTATGATGGCCCAAGAACACGCTCAATCTTCAGCCGTAGAGAAACTTTTGAATTGTGAGGGATCAGGGCTTAACAGAAGAACTTTATAAGTTTCCAAAAATTGAAGATATAGATCAAAAAATTGAATTTCAATTATTTGTGGAAACATATCAATTGGTAGAACCTTTGATAAAAGAAAGAGATGCTGTATATGAATCATTCACGTATTCTTCTGAATTATATGTATCCGCGGGATTAATTTGGAAAAGCAGTAGGGACTTCATTAAAGGAATGTTTCCAAAAAAAAGAGTTTGATACAATTTGAAGGATTATGTAGATTCATTGATCAGGGCTTAATAGAAGAACTTTATAAGTTTCCAAAAATTGAAGATACAAATCAAGAAATTGAATTTCAATTATGGGTCGCTTCTGTAACTGGATAACCAGCACTGAAAACCGTCTTTACATCGGATGGTTTGGTGTTTTGATGATCTCTACCTTATTACTCACAACCACTGATGAAGGATTCCTCGAAAAGTTAAGGATTAGTAATCTTTTTAGAAATTGAATGGATTCAGTCTTATATATACGTGAGGAAGGTGATCAAAAAAGAAAGAAAATGAGTTCTTCTTTCTTTTATCACTTAGAAGCCATGCGAGATGAAACCGGGTCATTTCTCAAGAACAATAGCTAAGGGCCCTGATACTACCACTTGAATCCAGAACCTACATTCTGCCGTGTTGCGCAGCACCTTCGTATGAAAAAGGTCCCCAGTAATATGCTATCAAGAATCAATAAGGCACATCTCCAAATGCCAACCTTGCATATTGAAATGCAAATGCCAACTTTCACTCCAAGAGATAATGAAATCAGAATAAGTTAATGGGCACAACCTCCAAAGAACGGCCACCAAGTTCGACTGTCCCGATGGTATCTTCAGATTCACTTCCCAAGGTTCCAAGAATGTAATTTACGGCAACCCAAGAAAAAACCCCTTCATCTTCCCCTACATTCACATCATTTTCCATGACCAATGTTAAAATTCCAAGAAAAAAGGCACCAATACTAATTGTCTATTTAGATGAAGAAAAGTCAATGGATTACCATGTAAATCACCATTCTATATTGTTCTGAACAGTGTGTGTGCTAAAAAGGATAACAGAAAGGATTGGGTGAAGAGACCAAGATAATCAGTTATGTTGCGAGAGCATACATAAACAGTATACCCAAACGTGCATAGCAACTAAGTTAAGTTATTAGGTATAAGAGCTCCCTAACATTTCATCAGAAAGGGAGTCCCGCCCCCATTCGTGCGAACCAATGCCCTACGAAGAAGAGAACTAGAACAAAAGGAAATCACATAAGCACAAGAAGATTAGCTCGGCTTAACATCAACGCGACTCTAAGGACATTCGCAATTCCAGAAAACAAAATGAGAGAGAGAAACACAAAGCAATTCCAAGAAAGTCTTGCTTCAGCTAATCGGAGTTTAGGATTCTATTAAGCGTAACAAACAAGAGAGCTGGAATAGAAATCGCTACTGCTCTTCGGTTCCCAAACTTCAGCAAAAGAACTTCGTAACAAGGAACCAAAAGTTCACACATTCACAATTTACCAGCAGCGAATATCAGCCGAAACGTTCCAAAACATTGAAGGAATCGAATCACCAACCTGTGATCACTCGCGCCCACTCATCTCTAAACATAAATCCAGACTTCCTCAGAACTCGCCTGCACGACTCCACTATCCGCCCTCTCACCATGGGACTCAACCCCTCCAACCCCCCGCTCACCGCCAACACGACCTTCGTCTTCGCCCTGTCCTTCTTCCTTACCCGCCGCTTCGCGAACTTGATCAGCTCCGAGATCGACCGGCCCGCGGCCCCGGGTCGTCCGCGAACGCCGCCAGCCCCGGCCGGACCCTCTCGGACTCGGTCCCCGATCCGTCGACGGCCACGGACGGGAGCGCTCCCTCGCTGTAGAACTCGAAGACGTGGATGCTCGAGCCGGAGGGGGCGGCGTTGATGACGAGGCCGCGGAACCCGGGGCTCGGATCGGCGAACTTGGAGGAGGTGTGGACGCTGAGGGCGGTGGCGAAGATGTAGTAGAGGAAGGGAGCGACGCAGAGGAGGGCGGCCGCCGCGAGGACGAGGAGCTTGGGGCGGGATTTCTGAGGCTGCGGCGGCTGGGGAGGGAAGGGGGAGGGGAGAAGGAGTGCATGCGGGGGTGGAGCTGCGTGCGGTGAGGAGGGATGTAGGAAGAGGAGGATGATGAAGAAGAAGAAGAAGAAGAAGAAGAGGCTCTGGACTGCAGATTGGAGGAGTCCATGGAGCCGGTGCCAGTAGCGAGAGATCCTTCACATTGCAGATCGGCGATGCAATCTCCACAGTAGGGAGAGAGAAAGAGAGAGAGAGAGATGAGGGAGTGGAGTCGAGTTTCGGGAATGGCGCTAGATTTAGCGAAGATGAGAGGCTGAATGGGCCGGACCGCAGAAAAAGCCCGAAAAGTTTCGGGTGGGCCGTGTCGCGGTTGTGGATCTGACTGCAGGCCCGACGATTAGACGGGCCGGGTGCTTTGCCCGGCAGGCTGGCGTGCCCGCCCAGTAAATAGGAGGGCCTACACAAGTCAGGCCCACTCAAAATCAGTAATGCAGTTTTCTCAGCCCGAGGGGCATAATAACACAAGTGATTCGTGAACTGTAGTTCCATGAACTTTTAATTTGTACAATATGATCTATGAACTTTGGTTCGATGTGCAGTGTCGTCTCTATAGTTTTAATTTGTTCGATTTTGGTCCATGAATTATTTATAAGTATTCAATGTAATCTTTAAATTATATGAAAATGATTAAAAGTTCATGAACTACATTAATATTTATCAATGTCTAGAAGCCGCAATAAATAAATTAAAAGTTGATAGCCCGTTATAGTAGAACCTCTAATGACGTAGTTGATTGGGTAGCAAAATGCCATAGGAAGAAAGCCCTCCCCAAAACCGGTCGACAAGGCCTCCATGGGGCCTCTGGGATCTGCTCTGATTGGATATTCTGCAAATGGGTTTTGTTTTAAATGAAGCTATGAAGTTACGATTAAAAAAAGAAGTTTTAATTACTTGTGTCGCTTTCCCAAGACCTTGATTTGTCATTTTCCAAATGAAATCAGGGTTGGATGGGATTTGCGATTCTGACAAAGATTCCTTGTTCTGTTGTCTGTTGTGCTCTTGTCGGAAGCTTTCCCCCGAAAGAGGATACGTGAGCGTTTCCGCCAGAACACGCCCATTTCCTTCTCTTTTTTTCAAAAAACTAAAACACGCAGATTTGCCTCTTTTCTAATACGCAATTCGAAAACTACAGTTAATCTCACTTTTATTACCTTCCTAGGTATCCAATATATGATTAGAAAAGTACATTCGGTATCCCTTTCAGTTCCTTCCTTAGATAGATCCTACTAAATTAAAAACAAAGAGCTAACCAAAGGGATAAAACCGTAAATAAACATGTTCACGGCGGCATGAAATTTTAATAACGTTGATTTCCACCGTCCAAACTAGTTCTGAACTTCGAGAAAATATTCTCTTGTTAAAGTGCAACGCTTCTTTATGATAGGTTGGAAGCTTGCGTTCTGATCGTGGAAAAGTTTGCAGGAGCCAATAAACAGAAAGGAGACAAACACCCCACCGACCGAAAAAAGCTGCCACCTTGACAACCAAATCGGCGGATGCGAATCCGGCTAGGCGATGGCCTTCAGGCGGCCCATCTCGCCGCTCATGATCTTGCACCTGACCAGGGTCGCCACCGTGCTCGCCGCCATCTTCACGCCCTCCCACCGGTCCCCCTCCACCAGCCTCTTGTACATGTAGCTCTCCAGCGACACCCTCTGCACGTATTCGCCGCCGCACAGCTCCACCATCGCCTCCCTCCCCCAGTTGCTCCCGTAGAACACCTTCTCCAGCAGATCCAGCACCCGATAAGTGCTCACGTACCTGTCGTCCCACTGTCGCAAGTACTCTCTCCTCAAGTCCTCCTCGCCCACCATCCTCGCCCCTCCTTCCGACGCCCTCACTATGCCCTCCCCGCACATCCTCCCCGATTTGGCCGCGAAGTAGATCCCCTCGCCGGAGCACTTGGTCACGTAGCCCGCCGCGTCGCCGACGAGCGCCACCCGCCCCCTTACCCGGACCGGCCGCGGGTGCTCCGGGATCGGGTGGGCCTCCACCTTGATGACCTGTCCGCCCTCGATCTTCGGCCTCACTCGCTCCCTGATCCCCCTCTGGTAGGCCTTGATCTCGCGCTTGGACCGGACCGTGCCGGTCCCGACCGCCACGTGGTCGCACTTCGGGAAGACCCACGCGTAGAAGTCCGGCGACACGTCGTCCCCCAAATACATCTCGGCCAGGTTCTCGTAGTACTTCATCTTCTCGTCCGGGAGCCTGATCCTCTCCTGGAACGCGATAGCGTAGGAGTACTCCCCGGCGCCGATGGACTTCGCGACGCGGCTGTTGGCGCCGTCGGCCCCGACCACGACGTCGACGGCTAGGCTCCGCTTGGAGCCGCCGCTCGTGTAGTGGACGACGTACGGCGAGGAGGAGCAGCGAGGGAGCTCCAGATCCGTCACCAGGCCGGTGATGAGCTCCGCGCCGCGGGACTCCGCGCGCGAGCGGAGGAAGGAGTCGAGGACCTCGCGGCGGAGCATGGCGATGAACTCGTCCGGCCTCAGGGTCCTGCCGAAGTCGACGGTGATGTTCGACGGCGAGATGACCCTCATCTCGGTGACGCGGCGGTCGACGAGGCTAAGCGGGAGGTCGAACTCGTCCAGCATGCAGAGCGGGATGGCGCCGCCGCAGGGCTTGGCGGAGGAGGGGCTGCGCTCGAAGAGGAAGGTCTCGACGCCGCCGGAGGCGAGGGACTCGGCGGCGGAGGACCCGGCCGGGCCGCCGCCGATGACGGCCGCCCGGAGCTTGCGGCCGGGGAGGGGCGGGTTCTTCGAGGCGGCGACGGTGAGGGGACGCGGGGAAGGCTTGCGTGGTTGCCGGGTGCGGAGGCGGAGGGAGGCGAAGTGGTGGTGGAGAGATTGGGAAGCCATTGATGATGGGGAGGGGAGGGGGGGGGGAGGGGGTTTGGCTTAGGGTTTAGATTGGGGATTGAGCGACGACTGATTAGCGAAGAAAAGCGAGGGCAAAATTATAATTAACGGGGTTAGAGAGCGATGATATCATATAGTTTAAGGAGCAAATGTCAGTTACGACAGTGTGCTGTGGTTTAGATGCTGTTTTTGTTAGTCCGGTCTGAACGAGGCGGTCCTCACCACGTTGTCCTTGTCGTGATCCCTTTCTCTCCTTTCGAGAAAATATTCAGTGTTTCGTGAGTGCCACGTCATCAGCTGACGTGGCACTCACAAATTTACTCATACCCAATTAAAAATTGGTATGTGTCATTGAAAAAAATTAAATTAAAAAGTTAATTTTTTTTCTCTTTTCCCTTCCATCTTCGACCTTCGCTCCGCCATCTCCACCAGCTAAGTCGCCGCCGCCACCGCCACCGTCGTCCCTGAACCATTTGTAAGAGTTTTCCTAACGTGAACTACATTAATTGATATTGTAATTTACCGTTTTACAGGGATTGGTCTAAGATGAGATAGAATATTTCTTAATTAGTATAATATGGGGTTGGCTAGTGTAGGCCAAGTTGAACCTAACCTGTGATGAGGGGGCCTGACTGGAAACTATCTATAAATAGTGCTCAAGTTTATCCTCTAACCCTAATTCTCACATGTATCATCACTTAGCATTTACCTAACGCTAAACGCGAGGAGCCACCTCATTGAGCTAGTGATATGGAGAGCAATAGAGGAAAATGACTTGCGTGTGAAATATCGTGTTTTTGCTTTCGCTTCAAGAGCGATGGATTCCAAAATAGGTGCGTTAATCTTTCTTCTCAATTATGCATATTATTATTTTGGTTATGGAGATCTTGGGATTGCGTAATTTACATCAAACACCATTGCCCCACCATGGCCACCACGGTTTTGCAGCAAAGCTGTTGAGGTCATCGTCAGTAGCCATGGACGAGCCAAGACTTGAGCTCAAAGCCGTTGAGCAGCAAACCAGATATGGAGATGTAGAGGAGTGTTGCGGCAAAACAGATTTGGAGATGCAGAGGAGCAGTCGGCCATGGACGACTTCTCAGTCTGCGGCAAAGCTGTTGAGCTC
Organism: Eucalyptus cloeziana; assembly: GCA_014182715.1. Taxonomy (NCBI): domain Eukaryota; kingdom Viridiplantae; phylum Streptophyta; class Magnoliopsida; order Myrtales; family Myrtaceae; genus Eucalyptus; species Eucalyptus cloeziana. The sequence goes on along the minus strand of CM024635.1, from coordinate 46,901,685 downwards.
GTCGCTGACGACCATGGATGAGCCAAGACTGGAGCTCAAAGCTTTTGAGCAGTAAACCAAATCTAGTTTGCTACAAACCATATCTAGAGGAGTGGTCGGCCATGGATGGCTTCTCGGTCTGCGGCAAAGTTGTTGAGATCTTCGCCGGCAGCCATGGACGAGCCAAGATCTAGAGTAGCAAATAAGATCTGGAGGTGTTGCAGCAAACCAGATTTGGAGATAATCTCCGCGTCCACTCTCTCCGTCATCTCGCTGGATTTGGAATTGAGGCATGGGTGGAGGAGACTACCAAACTAGTTTGATGTGGCGCCGGCAACTCCAACTCCGCCAGTGGCAATGGCGAAAGGAGGGGTGGAGGTGACTTGGGCGGTGGAGATGGCAAAGCCCGAGCAGAGCGGAGGTCAAAGATAGAGCGGAAAAGATAAAAAAAAAAAAACTTTTTAATTTAATTTTTTTTAATGACACGTGTCAATTTTTAATTGGGTATCAGTAAATTCATGAGTGCCACGTCAACTAATGACGTGGCACTCACGAACAACTGAATATTTTCTCCTTTCGGATGAATTTTAATCTCGAGTGCTTGAAAAGATCCAACATTTAATATCTTTCTAATGGAAATGAAAGAAATGGATTCCGAAATGGATTCCAAGATACAAAACTCGAACGATGGAGAAACATGCTCAAGAAATTTTTACATATAATCACATAATGAATATATCTTGTTTTCACATATTAAATACCGTCATTTGCAAACTTGAGAGTTCCTCGTCGGATCATTTTCTTATATTTTCGCTTGAAAATGGAAATGAAGGAAATGGGTTTGAAAACACCAAAACTCTTCAGACCAATCGAGAAACATGCTCAAAAAATTCGACAACGCTAATCAAATAGGAATAGGTATATCATATAATGAACATATTTTGTTTTCACATATTAAATACTGTCAATTGCAAACTCGAGAGTTCCTCGTCGGATCATTTTCTTATATTTTCGCTTAAAAACTTCACGATTATATTACAATTTTTCCCTGTTGTTTTTTTGAACTTAATCACCTTATACTTATGATGGGTGTTGGGCTGGGTTAGCCCAACATGGGTGGCCCACCCATAAACCCATGATCCGTTACCTTCTAATAAAAAAATATTTTTTTAAGACAGTATTTATTCATATCTTCTAGAAAAATTAGCCAATAATTATAAAATATTTGCATCTGTATACAATTTATGCGTATACGACCGAAATATCTGAGTTTTTTTCACTTCAATCACAAAACTGGAATTAATAGGGAGGGACTGGCAGGCGATAAGCAACTCAATCATCACAGTCGAGCCTTGAATAAACTCACATTACAGAAATCTAGTATTAGCAAGTTGCCGCGAATAAATAGTACGTCGATAGATGTCTAAGTGTCCGATTTAATCATATGAAATCATGAGAAGAATCGTAACGAAAAGCCGCCGACTAGAATCAGAGGAATGCCTGGAGGATCGCGGCACCTACGCCAGCAGCTAAAAGCAGCGCATTCTCCGAAGCGCGGTTGCCTGTGTTCCCGGGTGTTGGAGAAGAGGCGCCGGCAGCAGGCGCGGGAGCACCTGCATTTTGCTTGTTCATTAGAAAGAGTGCGACGGAAAACTTAAACCGGAAAGGCATCACGGCAATGCCCCGTACATTAAACTCGAAGGTCGTCCAGTAGACCGTCTAAGTAACTATATAATCACACAAAATCTAACTCGAGGCGAGTTTCGATATCAGTAGTCCTGAGATCATCGTCTCTATAGTCCTCGAAATCAATTCGCGCGCATTTGATGATCGATCTCTTTACTCGAAAAGGCGAACCCCAGAAGAAAAGAGCAAGTACCTGGCGCAGTTTCCGGAACCCCACCAGGAGCTCCCGCCGGAACACTAACCGGAACTCCCGCAGCTGCAAGAACACAAAGACAGCCGAAGACCGCGTCAAAACCGTTTCTGGATCGTAACTTGAACCGGCCGTTTAGATCAATCACGCCGGTCAGTCCGACCAAACCGGCGGTCAAATCACACTATAAAAAAACAGGGCTTCGCAACCGCTCGGTCGGGAACAGATGAAATCGTCATTACTCTCTCGGAAACAGCTAAAGCATGGAGAGCGAAACGTGCCGCAACATGTGTATGTATGGACAGGCGCGTGATGGATGCGGGTGGTTTAGGTGGGGCGAAGGCCGGTGAGGAAGTAAATGCAGGGCACCGTCGCGTGCCGGGGCCGAAGTGAAATCGGGCAGCCTCGTACGGCTTGTTTTAATTCGACAACGGTGCGAGGGGCAGCCACACATTCCAATTCACGTGGAAAGGGCTGCCGGCATTGATGATCGTTCACTGAAAAATAATCAAGTTCCGCACAGATAGTAGATTGTGGACCCTCACCCGCCTTTTTATGGTGCGTTTAGATGAGCGACATTCATGCATTGAATTCAAGTTAATCTCGCTTTCTCAAAAAAAAAAGGAGGAGCGCCGACCTCTCCAGATTTTTCTCAGGCGCAAATTGAATGTAGCTTTTGATCATGCTCGTTTTACGATTTCTCATGATGTTCGGACGGAAGAATGATACTAGAAAAAAGTAATCAATTTAATCCACGACACTTAACTAGAACAGATAAATCGTTTCATGCTTCTGAGTATCTAAATTGCGACTGTTTTCTTCATTTCTATTTTTATTCTTGTTTTCATTGTGGCCAACCTTTTTCAAAAATCAAAAAATATTTAGAACTCACTGGAATTTGCCAGCAAAAAATATTGCATTAAGGGAGATTCTCATTTTCCTAAGGAAACCGGGCAAACAAGTCTCCGGATTCCTCGAGACCGACCACGAAAACATGAGAAATTCTTTTTAGCACTTTCCAAGCTCAGATTTAAGTTTTCCTTTTACTTTTGAAACTTTCGTGAGTTTAACTCTTTTTAAACTCACCAAATAGATTTGATCCGTCTCCCAGAACAGAGCAAGTATCTAAAACTTTATTTTTCCTAGATAGATTTAGCATTTTTATCTTTGGTAGTTATACAGAAAAATTATGTCATGACGAAGAATTAGTCTTTATCTGTTTGGCAAAAAAATAAATAGTTTCAAAAATACAATTTCAAAAACGATTACTTGCGTCGCTGAAGTATAGATCGTCACTCTGTTTTGTTCTGTCTCTCGTTTGCGACAGAGGATTCGAACTTTGCATGGTTTTCCAGATGCAACACGACGAAAGAACGGAAACCGGAGCCGAGAGATCGGCTCAGGCGGCGACGCACCTGCGCACGTGCTGAGCGGCGGCGTGGCCACATTGCAGACGGAGGGGAGCTTGAGCGCCCGGTTGACGTCGATACTGATGCCGAAGCTGCTGGCCTTGCCGAGCAGCTCGCACAGGCAGACGGGGTGGCTCTCCAACAAGCCCGCCAGCTCCCCGCAGCACGGCTTCTCCGGCGCCGTCAGCTTGCTCCCTGACGTCACGTAACTCAGGCAGTCCGTCAGGTTCAGCAGGTTGTTGAGGCACTCGTCCGCCGCCGGCCCGGGAGCCGCCGCCGAGCCGGGAGCCGCCGCCGGCATCTGCGCCGACGCGCAGCACACCGTCGCCAGGAGGATGGTCGCCAGGACGGCGGCGACAGCGTGCGTCTTGGCCATTCCCGCGATGTGGTTTCGGAGTTTGGAGAGGGTTGCAGAGAGAGTCTGCGGAGAGAAGTGGAGGCGTGTAGGTGGATCGGTGCGGGAATGGAGTTATAAGCGTGGAGTGGGAAATGAAAAGGGTGGTGGCGGAATTAAAGTTCCGGTTTTTATATTAGCCGAAAAGCGATAAATGCGCTCAACCACTACCACCTCCAGCTGGTGCTCAAGCCAGCCCCCTCGTGTAAACGTGCCCTGCGCCCTTCTTTACTTTTGTCTTTTAACGATGCCAACGCGGTAACTAGGGTTTGCATGATAACGTTTTTATTTCTCTCAATTTTTATTATTTTATTTCTCGGAATAAAAAAAACACAGAAATCAGTTCGGGAATGTCAATTTATTTTTCTATTCCCCGAAATAGAAAAGTAGTCAGGTAATAAATTTGGAACAAAAATAATTAAAAAAAAAAAAGTAGCTTCTTGTTCTCGAGAATAATTTTCATAAATAAGTCAATTTTTTTTTTTTGTTCTTCTTGCTTGTTGTGGCCTTGGGTGGCCGCTTGCCAATCTCCGGCCACCTCCAAAGGGCTGCCACCACCGTCCGCCGATGGCCAATAGGCTATGGGCTGACAGTTGACGGTCGACGGCAACGGGCAGTCCGTGAGCAATAATAAATACAGAGAATAAAAAATCGTATTAAATACCTTATTTTACTCAAAAATTGTTCTCTAGAGTAGAAATAGAAAATAACTATTTTTGAAAATAAATTATTCCTCGAAGTAGAAGTATTACCATGCGCATCCTTATTTTGTGTCAGCACGGGTAATTTTGCAAGGACGGGTGATTCCGGTCGTAGTTGCTTTCGTTAAAGGCTTAAAGCGCGTCGCGCGTCGTGCCGTGGATAAAAAGGATCGCGTGTACAGGACATCTCCGGATGGAATCCTGTGGAAATTTGTGAGTTGCGTGCGTTCGTTGCCGATGAGACCGAGAAAGGGGAGCCGTTCCATTCCAATGATGTTTCGTCCGGAATAATGACGTCTCGTTATCCTTTCAGGTGCGAATGCTTTCGAGCGGTGGAGAATCTTTTCAGCTGGACACCTAAAAATTCTAGCGATGCCCGCACTCCATGGGAAATGGAATCACGTCTCGAGAGAAGTAATTATTCAGAGGCGGAAAGAGTCCCGGTGGGGTCGATTTTCATTACTTATCGTCGTGGGAATTGACTGTTTAATCTTGGAAAAATGACACGAGCGATTTCTAAATTTTAGCTCAATACGTAATATTACCTTTAAATCCTCAATTTATTCACTGCAATTTTCGAATTTAATCTCGACTTGTAATGCCGTTCTCGAATTTATAATTTAATCTCTGAATTAGATGGGTCGTGTGAACGGGTTTTACCTAAATGTAACATCGCAGTGCCACGTGGCGGTGGGGCGAGACAGGTGGCGAGGCTCCACGGTGCGGGTGGGAGTGGGTCCCTCGAGAATATCGTCCGTAGAGGAGGCTTTGTTACTCTCTCTCCATCTCTGTCTTGATGGGAGTTGGGAGTTGACACGTCGACGGCTGAAGGTTGGGGAGATCAGTAATGAAATGGACCAGCTGGCGCGGAGTTCGGAGTTGGCATCTGTTGCATGTCGTTTCGCTTCACATGCCCTTCTTAAGTTCTTAGCTTCTCTGTCCGCTTGCAATTGTGTGTTTTGCATTCGGCTGTGGTGACTTCACACCACCCTAACCGCATCCGGTGGGTCCGAGACCGACTTAGGTCTATTTGATAAATATTTATATTTCGACAGAAATAATATATTTTTTTATTTTTTAAAACGATTTTTAAGTAAAAAAATGCATTTGATAACTATGCAAGATTTATATTTTTCAAATAGAAAAAAAATAGAAAAGTATTTGATGCAATCCATAATTTTTTTCTAATGTAATATTTTTTCCAATTTTTAATTACTTTTTAAAGAATTTTTTTTCTTTTTTTCTTTTATTTGTCGTCCGCCGTTGCCTATCGTCCGTGGCACGAGCAGTAGTGGATGATAGTGGCAGGCGATAGCGTGGGTGGCTAGGGGTGGTGGCGACGAGCCTTTATGAATCCCATTTGACCATACCATTATCTTTCGACATGTCTAGTAACTGTTAAATTTTGGCATAAAATCACGAGTAAATAAAAGTGAGGAAAAAGAAATCAAGACACTAAATTTTTATCATAATTTATCCTTAGATTATAGTTACATTCAGGAAATAATTTCACCGTAATTAGTATTTCCCACATCTTTGTCACGTCCCTTTATCGCAAAATAAAGATATCATACGTACCCAGTGACTATTCATAGACCCAAGTCAATATACCAATAAAGTACGGATTCAAACTATAAAACCCTGGACCTTTGATCGTTCACTGGGGAGCAGATCTCAATGCCTTTTGATCGAGGGGAATATGAATTACATCTTCTAGAAATTTATCCTTTTTCTAGATTCGCAATTGATGTCGCAACTTTCAAACAATCAAAGCATTTTATTGAATCCACCTTTCACATACTAAGACGCGATCTAATTAGATTTTCTTTCGAGTGCGTTGAAGCGATTAGGAAACAATGTGACCGATCGTATATATGGTTCGCGCGAGACGTTAGACCTCAAAAGCAACAATCGATTTGGTAAAAGCTCATTTTTCTTCTGTCTGCTTACAACCTCAAAAGCTGTCTTGCATTCTTACCAAACTCCTCGGTAGGAAAAAATGGCAGGAGAGATAATATAAGAAAAAATCGTGCAAGTATAAAATCAATTCGAGCAATGATTGGAAGAATCGATGAGAGGGGGAGAAAAACATATGGTCTTTTTCGAATTTTTTATTTAACGTTTTCGTTTTCGAAGTGCGAAGTTTGTTGGGGGGTTGACATGCGCGATGCCTAATGGGCCCCATCGCTCGAGGCTTGGTCGAGTCTAATGCGACCTTCCTTTCGGTGCCTCCAAGCGTCTTCGAACGTGCCTCCTGCTTTGGCCCATTTAGAAAAGGGCCAAAATAAGGAATAGAAGAGAAAGAAAAAGAAAAAAGAACATACTAAATTCAGCAAAGTGACTTCCCAAGCGCGGCCCTCAAAAAGTAAGGGCGACATCGTAGAAATCACGAAAATAATCTTAAACCATACTCACAGCCATATATTTGTCCAAAAAAAATTTCGATATCAAAAAATCATAAACTCGTATATATATAAAACGTTTATCAAAAACTTGTACAGTGCAACGCATTTACCCAAAGTTTCTTATTGTAACATAAAAAAAGGGTAAACAAGCTTAAAATTTGTTTGCATCACCAAAAAATAAATAAATAAATAAAATTCAGTAAATATATTTGATGGGTAAAAATTTTGGGTTTTTATGTCACGGAACAAATTTTGAAATAATTATGTTACATGGATATAAATTTATGATCTCTCGTGTCACGAGAATATAGTTTAGATTAAATGCGTAATAATGGGTAAAATTTTATATTTTTGTGCTTTTTTTTTTAAATAATCATTATCTAGGCAAAAGAAAAAGGCAAAGCCACGTTACTCGGGCGTCATCACTTGTCAGCCGCCATTCGGGTCTTGGTTGCACTCGCCGATCGCATGATGTCGACAAACAAAATCAAGGATGACAATATGTTTGATGTGAGGTCGGAGCACGACCACTCAGATAAAGCAGGCGCTTTTGCGTGGGTGGTCATCGTTTGAATGGACGGCTCTCCACTCCATTTCCTGCGTGTTGCCCATCCGATGGATTTGAAAAATAGGAAAGGGCCACTACGAGGAATAATTTCTGGCCCGAAGCTTCCAGTGTCGACCGAAAAGTCGCCCGCTTTCAACGGGAATATAATTTCGGCATCAACTTTTGATTCTCGACTGAAAAAAAGAACACTAAAGAAGTACTGATATTCATTATGAGGATGAATTTTGGCATAGACTTTCAAGTGTCACGTGTGAGATGACCCGAAATTTCGATCCAAAAAGAGTTTTAACCTCAACTTTTGATCTTCGCTCAAGAAAAGCCAACTTTTATCATATATATGTAATCTGTGGAAATTTCAAAAAATGATATGAAATGCTATTATTTTCTCAAATAGATACTTAAAGTTGACATTATTTCAAATAAAAACCTAAAATACCCGCATTATCTTAGATGGGGACTTTTAGCTAGCCAATAACTATTTCATTCATTGGAGAAAGACCATTTTGGTCAAAAAAATTATAAATTTTTTTTTCTTTCACTTTCTTTTTATGTTTAATTTTTTCCTCTTTCCTCTCCCAACGTCGGGCGAGGGTTATCTCCCCTAGCCTAGGTGATTGCCCTTGCTTGATTTGGCATTGGGCAAGGGTCGCCTTGCTTAAGTTTGGTGACCTTCGTTGTGGCCTACAGCGGGAATTGGGAAAAAATTAGGAAAAAAATAAAAAGTAAAAGATTAAAATGACCTTCAACTAGCAAGGTTGGATACTTTTTTTAAGAATAATATGACTACTTTAGATTTTTATTTGAAGTAAATTTCACTTCAAGCAATAATTTAAAAAAATAAGAACATTTCGGCATTTATTTGAAATAATGTTCACTTTAGATATTTATTTTATAAAATAATAACACTTGAGGCATTTATTAGGAATTTTCCTGTATAATTTTAGTCAAAAGTACATGACATGTGAAATGGCAACGGATGTTGACATGGAAGATTATGGGTGCCTTGGCGCATGCGATAGGTACGATAAATAATTAAAGTAGTGTCATCATCCACGCGTAATGAAAGCGATACCGTTTATGAATCAAAATATTAGGATCTCAAATTAGGCTAAGAGAGGGGCTAACGCACACATTTGAAATCTCATTAATTAATTTGGGAATGACATCATTCTTTTTGTTTAGTTTGAAAAATGCAAGTTCGAGTTATCCTTGATATTATTGGAAATAACGTAATTTTCATTGGACGTGGAAATTTTCTCATTTATAGAAGTCACGTGTGTTGACATGACACTTGTCTTGTCATGTCAACATTTGTTTGTTACCTCAGACACCATATATAGACATTTCGATGAATTTTTTTGCTGTCTTTTTATATGATGCATGAACATTTATGTCGAAATTGTACCCAAGTCTAAATTGATGCATTTTTACATGATACTTGAAATTTGGAGCAAGATTTTACCTCCAGCAAAAGTTTGGGTGTTATTTGGTGAAAATCCCCAAATCCAATCCGATTGACTACGAGACCGTACATTTCTCTTCGTGTGATATAATGAAGAATGGACCACAATACATCCTATTTTCAAATTCATAGACAATTGAAAATCTCAACTAAGCCTTTTTCTTTATATTTTTGACACAATCATCCAGTCCTTAAAAAGAAACCAAAAAATAGTTTATAAAATCACAGACAAATCATGTGCATGTAACCCGTTGTATAAACTTGTTTGCACTGTCTTCTACTCATTTAAATAATTGTCATTTATATATCAATTGAAAGGTGATTTGATCACTCATAATTTCAATATTTTTCATATGAATTTAGAAATTTTTCTCATATAATTATCTCATTTTCATACGATTGTCATCTTCTGTCAATCCTGCGAATTGAAATTGACAACTTTCATCATTCGAGTTCAAATCGACTTAAATTATCTTGACTTAATTTTCAATGTCAGATGTTAAGTTTGACTCACAGACCGTGATTCGTATCAAAAATCAAATCTAGGGAGGCGAATTTTTTTTTCTAATGGAGTTGAGATTTTTCGACTGGCCATTTATTTTATTTTATTCTTTTTCAAACGGCGAATTTTTCGCCGATCACCGAGAGCAAGGAAAATCGCAAATGATCAGGCTAAAGGTTCAAGCGGAGGACCGACATGTATCGCGCGGCACTTGCAACTCGCGGGGCCCGCGGGTCCCTTCCCGCTGGAGCCGAAGTTGTTTTCACTTGCCAACGAACACGAGCCGTCTGATCCAAATCTAGCGGCACAGAACACGCGAGTCCAATTATTGTCATCTGGAGCCCATCCATCGGACTCGCACTCTCTCTTCTCCCTCGCCTCCTCCTTCCCCGTCGAGCTCTGCAAGTCGGCTGGTGCTGCTGGACCAGAAACCCTAGCCAAAAAAAAAAAAAAAAAAAAAAAACTTCACCGAGCGAAAGCACGATTCGAAGCGTGTTTCATCAGGTACTTCGCGATTGCGTGCTCAATCTCGCTTGCGTTTTCTCCGTTCGGGCACCGCAATCGGTGCTTGATCGCTCGCGGATCCCGAGGGGACATCATGGCGTGGTTTGGATGATGGCCTCGAGCTTTTTGTCGGCTGTTTCGGCGGCCTCGCGGCTCTCCGAGCTGGAGAAAGCGTCCTGCGTCCGCGTACTTTGTCACTTATTTAGTATGGGCCGGTTACTAGTATGCTGGTTTTGAAATGGAACGATTGGACTGAGGACATGTTTGACTTAGACCGACAGGCAGTGCCCTTTTGTTCGTTAGCCATGTCGGGGTTCGCTTGTTTTGATTCCGGGGATCATAGTGAGATCATGCACGGTTCAGCCCTGCTGTCTCTTGTTCTGGGTTGGCTTGTTTAGCCGAAAGCACTCGTCTTTGGAACCTTTGGCTGGAGGCTTTATCCTCTGTTGGTCGATTGGAGCACGGCTTGAAATTTTACTGTCGATTCCTCACGATCACTCGAACTCGATTTTATTCTTCGTGACGTGTGATCATCATTGGCGTATCTTCGGTTGAGAAGGGTCGTTCCACCCCAGTCGCGTGGGATTTTCCTGACCGTGAACGGATAAAGCCGCTAAATTTCATTTTTTGATAATATATAGCTGATTGATTGGCACTAGCCTATGTATATATCTTCCATCTGACAGACTCTTTTAGATTCTTTTACGATGGAAGAAATTGGAATGACAATGATGACTTCCTCTGAAGGTGGTATACGATATATATTGACAGGCTATGGTTTGGCTGCCGATTAAAACTTTATCGAACATTATGTGTTCCTTTACTTCCATTATGTAGCACAATTAGATTCTAGGTGATGTGCAATTACGTATTGCCTTCCGATTTCTTGGCAATTAGACTGCTGGTTTTGGATTTGCCTACTTTGTGATGTAGCATTCCTTTATGTGTGCAGATTGTACAAACTCCTGGAACTCATGCAGGACACTGCTATAAAGTTTGGCTGCTAATTGATGGATTGATAACCCTGGTCATATATGTGAACTCCAATGGAGGTCGGTGTGATTGAAGGGCAAGATGGTGTAGGGCATGCTGGAGGGGTAGATGAGGCTAATGTTGAAACGAATGAAGCCGATCATAGTAATGTTGAAAACTCAACTGTTCATGTTGAGAATGGGATGGGTGAGCCCCATGTGGGTATGGAATTTGACTCTGAAGAAGCTGCCAAGACCTTTTATGATGAATATGCTAGACGAGAAGGATTTACCTCCAAGGTTGGTCCATCTAGCCAGTCTAAGCTTGGAGGAGTAATTGTTGCACGGGAATTTGTTTGTACCAGAGATGGCTTGAAAAGAAAATCGGTGGATAGTTGCAGTGCTATGATTAGAATCGAGTTGAAAGGTCAATTCAAATGGGTCTTGACAAAATTTGTGAAGGAGCATAACCATGCTATGGTTAGTCCTAGCAAAGTGCACCATCTTCGACCTCGCAGGCATTTTGCTGGCGCAACAAAAAACATGGCTGACAATTTACGAGGGTCAACAGTAGTTCCTAGTGGTGTTATGTATGTATCCATGGATGGTAATCGCGAGGTTAATCATGGATCTACAAGTTCGCCGAGTGAATCGAATCGTCCTGTTAAGAATGCTGGGACTGCTAATTATGTTGTCAAACCGTCTAGTCAAAAAAGGACCTTAGGGAGGGATGCTCAGAACCTGTTGGACTATTTTAAGAAGATGCAGGCTGAAAATCCCGGTTTCTTCTATGCAATTCAACTTGATGAAGAAAACTGCATGGGCAATGTTTTCTGGGCTGATGCAAGGTCAAGGTCTGCATATAGTCATTTTGGAGATGCAGTTTCATTGGACACGATGTATCGGGTATATCAGTATCGAGTGCCATTTGCTCCATTCACAGGTGTGAATCATCATGGCCAGACCATCTTATTTGGTTGTGCACTGCTGCTAGATGATTCTGAGGCTTCTTTTATATGGCTTTTCAAGACTTTTCTTACTGCAATGGGTGATCGTGCTCCGATCTCCATAATCACCGATCAAGACAGGGTAATACAGGCTGCAGTTTCTAAAGTCTTTCCGGGAGCCCGCCACTGTATTAGTAAGTCGCATGTTCTAAGAGAAGGCCAGGAGAAGTTGGCTCATGTGTGTCATGCACATCCAAATTTCCAGGTGGAACTGTATAATTGTATTAACATGACCGAAACCATTGATGAATTTGAATCTTCATGGAACTCAATTCTTGAAAAATATGACCTTAGGAGAAATGACTGGCTGCAGTCAATACATAATGCTCGTGCACAGTGGGTTCCGGTGTACTTCCGTGATTCCTTTTTCGGTGCTATTTCTCCAAATCAAGGAATTGATAGCGCCTTCTTTGATGATTATGTTAATCAACAAACAACTTTACCCATGTTCTTCAGGCAGTATGAAAGAGCTTTTGAAAACTGGTTTGAAAAAGAAATAGAGGCAGATTTTGATACTATATGCACCTCCCCAGTACTAAGAACACCATCACCCATGGAGAAACAGGCTGCAAATCTGTACACAAGGAAAGTGTTTGCTAAATTCCAAGAAGAGTTGGTTGAAACTTTTGTATATACTGCAAATAGAATAGAGGGCGATGGGATAACCAGCACTTTTAGAGTCGCAAAGTTTGAAGATGACAGCAAGGCATATATAGTCACATTGAACCATTCTGAAACTAGGGCAAATTGCAGTTGCCGAATGTTTGAGTACTCGGGGATTCTGTGTAGGCATGTTTTGACTGTCTTTACAGTGTCAAATGTTCTTACATTGCCATCCCATTATATTATGAAACGGTGGACCCGGAATGCCAAGACTTGTCCAGGCTTGGATGATCGTGCCACTGAACTTCAGGGACACGAATCTTTAACCGTGAGGTATAATAACTTATGTCGGGAAGCCTTGAAATATGCAGAGGAAGGTGCAATAGCTTCGGAGACATATAATGCAGCGATGACTGCCCTCAAGGAAGGTGGGAGAAAAATTTCTGCAGTGAAGAAGAATGTTGCTAGAGTTCCTCCCCCAGCCTCTCAGATTGGTGGAGTTGGTTATGATGACCGTAAGAGAACATCATCCTCAGACATGACCCCTTTGCTATGGCCAAGGCAAGATGAGGTGACTAGAAGGTTTAACCTCAACGATGTTAGTGCTCCAGCTCAGAATGTTTCTGATTTGAATCTTCCTCGCATGGGCCCCTTGTCTCTTCATCGGGATGATGTTCATGCCGAAAACATGGTTAGAATCGTTTTATTGATCCATTTTCTCTATGATAATGGAGCCAACTACTGAGTCCTTGATCTCGATTTTCTTTTGCCTGCCTTGTCTTGATAGGCAGTTCTTCCTTGTCTCAAGTCAATGACTTGGGTGATGGAGAACAAGAATTCGACGCCAGAGAACAGGGTGGCCGTGATAAACCTGAAGGTATACACTTAGTTTAGCTTACAACTCTAAAAACCAGGGGAAGTTATTATTTTAGCAGTCAATATATGGATATTCTCATCCCGCAGTAAAATTTCAATGACTGGCACATATACTTTGTTATTGCTGTACTATGTATGATTAAATTTGATTTATTTATGTTGTTGGCTACTTTGTTTTCTTTAGGATGTCATCTTACATAAGTATTTTCTCTTAAGCAATGCAGTTGCAAGATTACAGCAGAAGTCCTTCAGCAGAAGCTGAAGTTAAGTTTCAACTTTCAAGAGTGACACTGGAGCCCATGTTGAGGTCAATGGCCTACATAAGTGATCAGCTCTCAACGCCAGATAACAGGGTTGCTGTGATCAATTTGAAGGTATTTACCTTTTTCCTTCATGCATCGAATGATTTATTTGATAGATCTTCCAAGTTAGCTGTCAAGATGATTGAGAAAAGGATAGATTTCGCCCTTCACAAATTCAGAGTGTGTGTTGTGGCTATCCTCCAGGATACAGCAGGCTACCTAAATAATGTCCACTCCACTATTTATGATATACAGGAATATCAGAGTTCTCTTGGTACAACAAGTCTCTCTCTTTAAGCACTTGAGTTTGTTTTTGAAACTAAACGTGCTTGTGTGACTTCTGAAAAGAACTCTATGGTGAAAACATGCCCATGTATATTATAATACCTCGTGACCAAAATGTTGCTTCTTATGTTTCAAGATATGGCCAAAGACCATGTTAATTGCATTTGGTGTTAGCTGGCTCCTCAAGCGAACATCCTTCTTGGAGTTGGCTACCTCTTGTTTCCTCCTGTAGAAATTTCCAGCTTGCTTGCGCTTTACCACTGCCTCCAATTTGCTTCATGAAGAAGCAGATTTTTTGGACTTTGTTCATGGTGCATTTGCTTGACTTCCAGTGCTAACAAATGTGCCGCCAACAAATTTCGGTTAAAAGAAATAAATGAGCCTTTTGAAATAGCTAACTGTATTTGACAATCCTTCGCATATCTCAAGAGGTTTATGAATAGAGAGAAACGAAACTTTTCTGGTCTCCCACTGGAGTGTTATGCTATCTTGTGTCTTCTGGACTATGAACCGGATAGAAAAAATAAGACCTAGCCTATAGAACCAATGGAGAACTTATATAGCTTCTATAAACCAATGATTCTTTTGTCAGTTAAGAGTTCTCACTAATCATATTACCCCTCCACAAATTCTTCTGTTCAATGCGGGTTTGTGTTAATAGGATGTGCGTGCGTGTGGGGTAATCATGAGTGCTCTAGGATTCAGTGATGAATTTCATGGGAGCGGCCTCACTCCCCACTCATACAAGGGACTCAATCAAGTGCACACTGCAAATAAATACCCCACCCATGAGGGAGATGAAATTCATTAAGAGCACTCATCCTCTTTTAATATGCAGTTTAGTACCAAGCACATGCGGATATGAGGGACTTTAGATCATTTTTGGTGCTACAGTGTCAACAAGTGACTTATTATTGTGAACCTACTTCATCAGATCTCCAGTCACATAGCCATCATTGCTGATATCATAAATTCGCATAAGTCCCATTATTGAGGTCAAGGAACCAACTCCTGTTGACTTTTTTTTTTTTTTTTTGGGGTCATACCACTACTGTTAACTTGGTGGAGAATATTCTCATTGTTGTTAGCTTAGTCTTCAAATATGGAGCGGAACTAAGGAGTCTGGTACTATCTGAGGGGAAAAAAGCAACATTGTGGGAGTTTCATTTTCTTCTGTTCATCTTATTGGGACTGTACTGTTTATATCGACAGTTATCATCCGTGAGTGACAAACTCGTTTTTGTAAATGAATATCACATTTAGATCTGTTGCTCAACGGGTAGATCAATTGCTCAACAAACTTGTTTTTGCTGTTTTAGCTCCAAGATACGGAGACAACATCGGGAGAGTCAGAGGTTAAATTTCAAGTGTCTCGAGATACATTGGGTGCCATGTTAAGATCTATGGCTTATATACGCGAGCAACTGTCGAGCAATGTAAGCTTTTCAATTTCTTTTCTGGAAGGATCACCGTTTTGATTACCAAAATTGCAGGACTGCAAACTTCTTAATGCCGTTTTTAATTCTCATTTATGAAGTAGATATGATGCTACAATTATTCATTAAGCATCTCGTCATGTGGTTGCTTTTTGCAAGCAAATGAATACAGCCAGATACCTCATCATATATGTATATGTTTCTGATCTCTTCATCTTTAATCTTGACTTCAATATGGTTCATGATAGGTCGAGCCCCAGCCTGACCCCCCGGTGAAAAAGCAGCGGAAATGAAAAGTTGAAGTTGTGAATTTTCTTTATCTTAGCTAGGTGTCTCACTGCTGCGATTCTGCAGTGGCAAAAGTTTGTTCATCCAGCAGCGTTCAGTCACTCCCATCAAGTTGGGTATGGCCTTTTCTCTTCTAGTTCGGCTGCGAATGAAGCCTTGTAAATTACGCATTTTTGTAAATGTAGCTAGCTTTTGTTCTTCTTCTTTTGTTTGTTTCTTTTTATTTTGTTTTTTTTTTTAATTACCAAAGCTTTGAAGAGTTCACAATTTGGACATTCCTGTGTCTAGGAACCCTGTAACGTATATGATTTGAGGGTTGAAGTTAGTTGTTTGCATGTTGGGGTTGTTACATATTTCTCAGTTGATTTGGAGTGGGCAGAATTTCAGTTTACCGACAGTGCTGGACAATAAGACTGCAATGGAGTTTTTCTAATTATCCCCATCTTCATGCCAGCGAGAGAGCTCAGACGATGAATTGAATAGAGTGGAACCTGCGAAACTAAGTTTTGATGCTCTAAGAATTTACTTTTCATCGTTCCTTTTTGGTCATGGTAAAAATCTACTCCCTGTTGTTCTGGAGGCTGTTCTTGTGGTTTCAAGTTCATTATCAGGACTTAGTTTCTTGCCAATGGCACGCCCCGTTATCTTCCATGACTACAAGTCAAAACTTGGATACCGAAATCTTATGAAGTGTGTATTTCCAAATGCTTTCTCTTATCCAAAATCAAGGAGCCATGGAGCGACAATTACAAAAATTCATTACTCCAAATATTACAAGCTGAATCGAAATGTTTTTCAAAATGATCACTACAGTTGCATAGAGGTCATAAAAAAGAGATGAGATAAATTAGTGTATGGCTTACCCAATAAATAAAGTTTCATGAGGGGACTAGAGCAGACCATAGTGAGATAAAAATCTTCTTTCTAAAGAAATTTGATATGACGTGGAACCATTACATGTCCAAGTTCTAATGTTAAAATAATTTCGAAGTTTTTTTCCAATTTTATTTGTGTCGACGAACAATTGAAAAAGCCTTGACTTTTTTAGAACATGTTTGAGTCAAATGGTAATGGTTCAAAGTACTTTGATGAATAAGTGGTGTCATTTGGTTGTCTAATTTTTATCTGACTTAAATTATTCTGCTAATTTTATGGATTTGTTCGATTTAATCCTCTAAGTTTTATTTTGTGCAATCAAGTCCTCCAATTATCTCAATTTGCGAAATTAAATCCTTTGATTGCCCACTCTAACTAAACTGTCAAATCAATTAATGACGGGGCAATGCTTACATGATAGAAAATGACGCGTGATGCTAATTAGGCACCAAGAGAGCAAAAAAGAAAAAAAGAAAAAGAAAAAAAAAGAGCAAATAACAAACGGGAAAAATAAGAAATAAAAATCCTAATTTCACAATATTGGTTATAGTGAGTAAACTAACCACTTGACTGCACATAACCAGAATATTAAATGATTTGATCGCATGAAATGGCAAAAATGCAAAAATTTAAAGGACTTGATTATATAAAATAAAAGTTAAGAGAACTAGATTACACGAACAACGAAAGTTAAGAGGACTGGTGCTGAATCTATCGACATGGACATCCGATGGGCCATCCAATTATGGATCTGTCATACCGAGTCCACTAAAACTGGCCCACGATCAGCAGAGCCTTGGTCAGGTGACCGTAACCCTATTTCCAAACACGCGCTATCTGCGCAAACAAACAGAGGGGAGAACACCATTCAAAACCCTAATTCCTTCGCCTTATAAGCACCCTCTTCTCTTCCTCGTTCGAAGCTTTTGCCTGCGGTGGACTGGACTCGGTGCTTCAGCCTCAACCTCCGATCGAAGCCCTAAGCGTTCAACCATGGTGGCCGCGAAGAAGACCGTAATACCTCTCTCTCTCTCTCTCTCTCTCTCCGTGTTGAACTTCATATTTCTTATCTCTATGTCGCCGATTCGTATCGGAGAAAGAGAGAGCCATTTCTGTTTAGTTTGGTTCGGTTTTCTATTCACCGGAGTAATGTGCCGCTGTGTTTGAGCTTTGAGGTCGATGTTTGATTCCGTTTGATCTGTGAATCCGCAGAAGAAGACTCATGAGAGCATCAACAACAGGCTCGCTCTCGTCATGAAGAGCGGGAAGTACACGTTGGGGTACAAGACCGTCCTCAAGACCCTGAGGAACTCCAAAGGTACGTCCTAAGTCAATGAAGAGAGGCTAGTAGTGCTCGTAGGATTTCTTTGTAGACGGTGAATGATTAGTGTGTGAATGGGTTTCGGTATATGGCACGAAGCAAAAGTTCTGGAAACTGCATAACCAGTTTGAGCAGCGAAAGCATTAGTGACAGCCCAACATGTGCATCAATGCGATGGTTGTTGCCTCATTTGATGATTTAGAATGTTTTTCAGTTTGAATGCTGCGTTGTAGTAGACCATGGGGATCTGGATTTCAAAGTGAAATCGCCGGGTTAAATGACCAGATTAGGCTAATTTCAGTGGTATCTGATGACAGCGATTGGTTTATATTTGGAAGATTTCACGTTTAACTTGCTATGGGATTAGGATTGTGATGTGAAGTTGTTTTGTCAGGTAAGCTGGTCATCATTGCTAACAATTGCCCTCCTCTCCGAAAGTCTGAGATAGAGTACTATGCTATGTTGGCAAAGGTTGGAGTGCATCACTACAACGGAAGTAAGTCTTTTCTCTCAGATGCCAATCTTATTTTGTTTTCGGACTTATGTTGAGACACTTTGTTACTTTGAAAAGTCAATTGAAGTAATGGCTGCAAGAATGTTATGTTCTTTTGCATCTTACTCGTGATTACTTATGGCTATATGATTTCCAAGCTTGACTGCAATTTCGCCTTGAGAATTGGATTGTCTACATTTGTCTTCAGTGTTTGATATGGTCTTTGACATTGTTTGCTTATTGGTGCTTTGTGCTGATCATGTCTGCCCATTGCAATTTGGCTGGTGAATGAGACCCACGTTTTTCTCGGGTTTATATGTGACTGCCATCACCATGCTTCCTGCAAAGTCTTTACGCCTTAATAGGAGGTTTATGCCATCACCATGTTTCACATGGAATTTTTAGCAATTAAAAGCCAAAATAAGACCATGCAATGTCTGTCGACTCCTCTTAGAAATGGACAAGTTATTTAGGAGCAATGAGCGTCGTCGCTTTTCCGCTGCTGTTTAATGCTTTCGACATGTTTTCTGATAATCTTTTCTGAACAATTCTTGTTTTGCTGTATCAGACAACGTAGACCTAGGCACTGCCTGCGGAAAATACTATAGGGTATGCTGCCTTAGCATTATTGACGCAGGTGAGTTGATGGTCACTTCCTGTTGGTTAATGCCACTGCGGTTTTCTGATTTACATGAACTTGGTTTGACGGAGAATGAATTGTGATTTTCAGGTGACTCTGACATCATCAAGAGCATGCCTGGCGGCGAGCATTAAGATTTTGGAACGCTTAGATGTCACTTTAGATTTTTCATTTCTTTACTGGCTCAGCTGGGCATTGTGTTTCATTTATTCAGATGAGCTTTTATGTTGATCCGAGAAGTTTGATTGCGAAACCGAAGAAGCTTTTTGTAGCCCTTTTATGTGTTGGATGTTGGATTACGTCTAAACAAGTTTTTACGGACGAACAGATTGAGCTTTTATCATTATCATCCAAGAGTTCTGGATCGGCCATGTCCTTTTTATTGATCCACGGAAGCTTCTGTCATCGAGTAATTGGCCCATGCAGGGCCCCGGTCAAGTTAAGGTGTATTCTTGTATCGATAATCTTACTTCGGTAAGGGCATTTAACGCCATTTCCATCTATGCGAGGTCAATCCTCAATTAATGTTGGAATCAGCAATCCCTGAGAGTTGCTGTTCTTTGGATGTGGGATCGGGTCACGAGGTAGGGAGAGGTGATGAATCTTTGTCAAGTACTAATTTCATGGAAAGGGGGTTTCGGGTCATTTTCTTTTACTAGCTCTACTTCACCAATGCACTATACAAGGAAGAGAACGAAAATCGGGGAATTAAGCTCTGTCGTGTGTATCGGCACAAGTCCCTCGCCCTTGGCAATCTTGAGTGTACATCTGCATCTGTGAGGATGCCGGTCGGTCGGTCGGTCGGTCGGTCGGTCACGATCGGTCTCTTTCCTGTTGGTTGTAATTGTATCATTGTAATAGCTTGTCGCTGCAGATATTTGATTCTGGGCCCTTGAGTTCGTGACGCGGTTACTGTAACCGGACTCGTCGCTCATCCCTCGCCGGTGAGGTGGGCCGACTTCACGATATGGGCCATGGACGGAGGCGGAGGCCCATACAAGCGAACTTATCCAGTTTCGTTCTCTCTCTCCTTTCCAAACTCCTCAGTCCTCAGCTCGTTTCCGTGGGAAGTTCCCAAAAAATTGCGAACCTCCACGCATCCGTCCCTTTCCTCTCCCGTTCGAGTGCGAAATCCGCAGCCGCGCGACCATGAGCTTCTTCCTCCTCTAGATCTCCGCTTCGCTCTCGCCTCCTCTCTCGCATTCGCCGCCGTCGATACATGCGCTCGGACTGTTGCGCTCTCCTCCCGTCTCGAATGCGACGCTCGCGTCCCGATCCCGCGGCCCAATCGTGATTCCGGCAGCTCTCTCCGCGTTCGACGGTCTCTGGGGAATCGGGGGCGCCGGATGGAAGGCTTCAGCGCCGAGGATCTGTCGACGATCGGCGGGATCGCGACGGTGTCGCTCCTCCATTCCTTCATCCCCACGCACTGGCTCCCTTTCTCCATCGTCGGCCGCGCCCAGAAGTGGACCCTCTCCCGCACTCTCCTCGTCAGTACGTCTGTCTCCTCCTCCTTCTATCCGTGTCCTCATTTTCGTCGCGAGTCTTTTGCTGCTCGCGCGTTGCTCGCCAGATCTCAGTTCCTGATTCCGATGCGGCGGTTCGTGTCGCGTGCGTTTACGTTTGATTTCGTTGCCGGTAGATGCAGAGGAGTTAGGAGGAGATAATTTTTTGAGTGTCTTCTAAGCCCTCGCATCAATTTGCTGTTTTCCAGCTTGTGGACATTATCGGTATTTTGATGACACTTACTCGAGGCGTTGTGTTTCGGTTGTGGTTTCATGTTGAATACTCGTGCATGGCGGTGAGATTTATCGCAGATCTGTTATTTTGTCCGAATCAATCGTGCTTGAGAACGTGCCAGATGCACAGTGAAGGACGTTGATACATTCGTTGCAATTATGCTACTTTGCTTTCTAGGAAGATGTGAATCTCTGAACAATCGTAGAGGAAATGTGCTGCATTTTTAGGCTGCAAAGAATACAGTTAGGGGGGCTCTTGGTTCTTCTTTACAAGTGAGTGGGGCTGAATTGTTTATGTTGGAGAAAAAACTTGGATTAGATTTTCTACTTGGATAGGAAAGGTTAGGCTCTAAGGATGTTTAAGAACTTCGTAGTTGGATTTACGCTTGGGAAAGGAAACTGGAAAAAGATAATCTCCATGGTGAAGATAAGCGGAAAAATTTAGAATGCTATGACACTCCTTCTTGCAGAACTTGCAAAATTTGCAGTGATCTGCTGTGTGATTGAGAGTGTTGTGTAAGGGTACCGATACCAAAGCTGTGAATAGTATTCCTGCGTACTGGAATGGCCTACTTGGTAGGTGGCTGCTTAGTAAAAAGTGGAAATTTTCGCTGGAGGTAATTGCCCCTGGGAAGGTTCTTTCTACGTGAATGGAGAAGAATTTTGGCTGTTTAAAAAACATTGTAACATGTTTCAGTCTCGTCTGGTTTACTATCGAAATGATAGTTGATTAGCCCGCTTTGTTGCTGGTAGTTCTTGTAACGAATCTTTTTTCTCTCTGCAGCTGCATTTGGGGCAGTTTTGCATGTAATTTCTACATCACTTCTTGGCATCACTGCTATTACAATGGCAAATACGATTGCTGGCGAAGAAACAGTCCATAAACTCGCTTCTCTTTTGCTTGTAATTCTCGGTGGTGGCTACGTGTTGTTGTTTATTTCCGGAAAGGGTGGTCACAGTCATTCACACAACCAACCTATGGAGAAAATGGCTGTTGCCGGTCTGGTTCTTGTACCAGCATTATCTCCTTGTGCGACCACGCTTCCTGTGTTTCTTGCCGTGGGAAACTCATCTTCCATGATGGTACTTGCCATCATTGTGCTGCTCTTCAGGTAGACATTGATTGAAATCTTATATTCTGATATGTATCCTTTTTATAATGGTGAAATGATAGTAGAGTACGCGACTGTTCTCTGCAATAGTTATACAGTAAATAGAAACAAAATTTAGATAACATATGTTAAGATTTTTGGCCTGATAGGTACGTAACATGATATTTGTCAATTTGCTATTTTTAGTGCATGTATGTGAATGCTGTTGGTCGCTTATTCTATCGTCTGATATTCAGAGGATTTACAACATTTTCTATCATTAGACTGCTACGTTCTCGGACAGAAATCTCTCTGTTTTTTCTATTTTTTCTCATCCCCCTTCTGGGAGAGTGAAGATTAACTGCTGGTTGTTGGTAATGTATTTGGATTTTCAGCACCATAACTGTGATGACCTCATTGGTGGCTCTCTCGTTTTATGGAGCTAGCCAGCTGAAATTCCACTGGGTGGAGCGGTATGACAAGCTTCTTGTAGGCTCAGTCCTGTGCTTGGTGGGAATACTAACTCTCCTTTTTCATGATCACGATCATGATGGCGATGTGGGTTCTGGAGGACAGCATGTTCATAGGAAAGTCATTGGGTTCTGATATCTTTTGTTTCTTCCATGTATGTCGTTGGCGATGTGCAGAAAATGTTCTGTTATCTGGATTAGGTAACCCTGCTCGTGTGCTGCTTGTTTTGGCACGAGCTAGTTATGAGGCAGATTTCCCCTTGCCTTCAGAATCATTCAAGCGCGGGCTCCTTTTTGGGAGGAGGGGAGAGGAATTCTGTGCCATGTTCTTCCAGGAGATAATACTCTTAAGTCATTTTACCAACGCTTATACTAGTGAAGCCAAGTGTAATTTCAATTGCCTTTTCCTATTGCTATGCGGGGATTCAATTCGAGTGGATTGCACATTGAACAATGGCTGCATATATGTATATATTTCCACTTACAATCCCTTTGTTTGGAGGGAAGTTGTTTTTAGGAAAGTCGAAAATTGTCTTTAGGAAATTTTATTATTGACTTTCGGTTGTTTGAATGATGAAAAACTAATCGATTTACGGAAAATATTTATCATTGACTGATACGAAAACTACTTCTTTTATAATAAGAATGAAATCACTTTTTCTAAATCATTAAACAAATCCAAGGAAGATATAATTTTTTATCAAGACACTTTTTATGACATAAAAGGCGGAAGTGCATCTAAAGTTGACAATACAGCTGCTTGTATAGATAGTACGATCATCTCCGATAGGTCCGTGCCACGCCCCTCCTCTAATGCTTTAAGAATCGAAGAGTGACAAGAAGCGTGCAGCTCTCGGCTCTCATTTTGTAAAGTACATAAATTCTTGGCTTGTCTGAATGATTTTGCAAAGTCGACACACGTGTCTCTTGCGAAAAGCGAGAAGTTTGAGGGAATGTGCAAACTAGAGCCATTCGTCCGAACGGAAACATCATATTTTTACCATCGGGGTCGAGGGATGCATCAACCCAGCGATGCTTTTCTTTCTTTTGCTAGGCTGCGTGCAAGCCAGCTTGTAGCTTTGATTCTTTAGCAGAAGGACAAAAGGCAAAAGCGAGCCGAGCCGATTACCTCTTGCTCGGTTCCCAAAAGACGAAAGTTTTCCCACGTGGACGTACATTTCGAATCGCTAATCCCACGCTCCTTTTGTCCCCCGAATGCCTTTTGGGTCGATTCCTTTCTCTGTATTCGCATGAGATGAGAATGCTTAAACAGATTCGTCCGTACTGGACCGTGGAAAAATTACGCCGAGCATGTTTCGAATCTTGCGTTACTCTCTGTACGATCTATTCTCTTAAATCAAATAACGAGTCAAGGACAGGCATGGGGAGAGGTTTATAATAGCGGGTACGAAAGATATTGCATGGACAATCGTGGTCTGAATTAAAGATTGCAATGTGACATACAGTGCTTCGGAGAGAGAGAGAGAGGGACAACCGGACAAGCATGCGGAGAGGTTTATAATAGCGGGTACGAAAGATAATGAATGGACAATCGCGGTCTGAATGAAAGACACTAGGGGTCCGCCCTAGTGGCCACCTTTCCATCTTGGAAATGGGAGGTTGGGAGTTCAAATCTCCATCTTCTGAGGGGGGATCGAGGGTGGGGAAGATTTCATTTCAGGAGTGGATTTCGACTCCCACACTGCGCGGAGCGGGACAAAATCCCAGAGTGAGTGTTAGAGTAGGATTAGCGTAGGACCGACGAAAAAAAAAAAAAAAACATACAGTGCTTTGGAGAGGGGAGTAGGAAAATCCGTTCGTTTCGCAAAAAAAGTCATGTTTCTGAAAAATATTTTTAAGAAAAATGTAATTATTTTATGATATTTGGTTGAAACTTGAAAAGAAGCGGAAAATATTTTCAGCTATTCGATAAGGAAAAATTATCTTTAATGCACTCTTTTTCAATATTTATTATTATTTTTAAATATAACTTTTAATTATTTTTTATATTTAAAGATCGATTTTTAATTATTTTATATTTATATTTTTCTTTTCAATTTTTGTCTTCTTCTTCTTTGGCCAATTACCGATCGAAGGTGAGGCTCACGCCCTCTAATTTGTCGTCAATCTGGCAAGGCCTGAGCTCGTTGCTCATTAAGATTGGTGAGTTAGGCAAGTGGGCTCGCAGAGGCCTTGAGCTTGCCGTTGGCCAGATCGGCGAGCCTGGATCCCTGGCTCGTTATCGATTGGGTGAGTAACGAGTTAGGGCTTGAGCTCGCCACTCACCGTCAATTGGGCAAGCAGATCTCAAGCTCGCTCAAGGCTCACCTGTGGCCAATTGTTGACGACTCGGTTAAGGCATACTAAAGAAAAAGAATAAATATGGGCGTGAGATAAGAAAAAGTAAATAAGGAAAATGTTTTCCTCTTTTCTTAAAAAGAAAAATATTTTCTCCTATTTCAAAAGACTTTTTTCAATAATTTATTTTTTATGAAACGAGTTTAGGAAAATTTAGAAAGCATTTTCTCATAATAATTTTGTTCGTGAAACGTGTGGAGGCGAAATTTGCGGATGATTGTACAAAGAAGAAAAAGAAAAGAAAAGAAAAGATTGTTGGCTTCAATTAGCGAGAAAAGTACTTTGCCTGATGCATCAGTCGGAACTAATCTAACATCGAATCTCGTCGAAATTAGCCGTTCCATTTCGGAATGATGGTCCCCTCCCTCGTTCCGTACACCAACCAGATTCCACATTAACGCTTCATTAAAATAAGGAGGTCCCAAACCCGGACAAAGCGAAGTTTTACTGACGCACGGCGATCCTCCTCTCCCTCTCCGCTCTTTTCTTTTATTCCCCTTGGATCCTACTCACATCACCTGGCCTCCTCCAATTAAAATTAAACAGAATAATTATATTGATTAAATATTTAAAAATTAAATTGACAAATCTTTAAAAGACTTAAAGTGAATTGATAAAATCGAAAGGTTTAGAATCGAATTGATCGTCGGATTTATAACTCTTTAGATAATTATCCCATTTTATTTAAAAAATTTGACCAAAACTACTTCATTCAACACCGGTCTGGTACAACCCTTATCGTGTAGGAGTTCACTTCTGCGTGAAAATAGACTAGGAAAAGAAAGCGTCGACCAAGACGACTTGCCAATCCCCCCCATGTGGATTGTGGAGGAATCTTCTCTCGAGGATTATAAAAAAACCAAGCGTGGTTAGCCACCAGCGATCATGCTTTCTTGTCAACGTCATTTTGTCGACGTTACTGTCCAAAACCATCCGCTCTTTTTTTAATTCCACGCCCCATCCCATTCGAAATCGACGGGTCATCTTCCCATGCAAAATACTTCTTTTCGGGTACCACGTCCAATTAACATAGGAATCTCTCCGATTGACATTCTTTCCAAGTGAATCGCGCCCCGTTTGTCTGCGTGATAGGTTCAGTTCTATTCGATTGAACTTTGGATGAAACAAAACTAATTTGATTCGGAATTCCCAACTCTGTGAGGAGCAATATAAAAGGATTGCACAGTTCTCATTAGGATTTGGTGTATAACCATAAGGAAATAAAGAATAAAAGCGATAAAAGAAATCGAGACACACGATTTTTATCCCGATTTGCCCTTAAATTATGGCTACATTCAGTAGAGAATTGCACTTTAATTAGTACATCTAATGGTTAGTAATGGATCTAAGCATGAACATCCAATAAAGTATGGGTTCAATCTATTAGAATTCTATAGAAACATATTCTATATCCAATAGTCATTAATGGATCTAAGCATGAACATCCAATAAAGTATGGGTTCAATCTATTAGAATTCTATAGAAAGATATTCCATATCCAATAGTCATTAATGGATCTAAGCATGAATTTTCAATAAAATATGAATTCAATCTATAAAAGCCATTTGGCCTTGCCTCTCCGTCTGCTCACCTAGGATTGGAACCTCTGTAGCCATATATCGACAATTTTCCTATGAATCGAGACCCATACCCTTACTGAAAGTTACACCGAGCACCGATGGTCGTAAGGACGGATGGCGACGACCTAGGCCGGCCCCGTCGGACCCCCGCCGCTCGGGTCCGCCACTCGTAGCTACTTTTTTAGGCTGCGTAGGGCGTGACCAAGAAACGCCCGAGAGTCCTTCTCCCGACGTCACGAAAAGGGTTCGTACACCTTTAATGGCAATATTTTCCGCCGATGACGTGTAAAGAGGGAGAGAGAGGGAGAGAAAGAGAATATGCTAATCCTGTCGCTGTAAATTACAAAAACTTCGTTGTCTCGCGCCTAATGATTCCCGTGGCGGGCCACGTAATTCGCCCTCATCGCCAACGATTTTGATCTCCTCCAAAAGCGCTCGTCAATTCAGGGCGAAAAAGGTGCGCTCGTCTCGTGAATTCCCCCGATCCGAAAACGGTTCCCCGAGCTTTATTAAAGAGTGAGGCGAAAGGGGTCGTTGGAAAGATAGATGGGTCGTCCGACATCGTGAATCGGTTTCCAACAATTAAGAATAAAAATAAGACGTTGATCGACGAACGAAAGTGGGAGTATGCAAAAAGATTTGGCTCGCCATGCTGCTTTGGCTCTGGCTCTGGCTTTGGCTTTGGGGACTTTTCCCAGTTGTCTCCCTTCGTTCTCTCCCCCGCCCCACCCGTTCTTTTGCTCTGTCCACCAAAGCAAAAGGTGCATCATACTTCGAATATATAATTTGTGCTTGTTTCGCATCTGTGACCGCGGCCGCTCCTGAAAGCTGATCCTTTCTTTGCTTTTGCCACCCTTTTGCCAGGAAATAAAGGTACCCACTTTTGCGGGGGGACTCATTGCGATGTCACCGTGAGAGGGAAAAGATAGTAAGGTCTCAGGAAACTTACACAAATGGTTCTTCGACTTGATCAAATATCTAAAGTGGTCCCAAAACTTTTAATTCGTTCGATATGGTTTGTGAATTTTAACCCAATATGTAATGTGGTCCATGAACTTTTAATTCGTTCGATATAATTCCTGAACTTTAATTTAATGTGTAGTGTGGTCCCTGAATTGTTAGGTTTATTGAATGCGATCTTTAAACTTTTGGTATATAATTAACTCAGTTCTTAAACTATATGAAAATGCCTTAATATTGCCCCTTGAATCAATGGAATGATGATATTAAATATTTTCGAAAAGATTTAGAGAGTGGATCACATTAAACAAATCGATAATTCAGGGACCATATTACATATTGGGTTAAAGTTCATAAACCATATCGAATGAATTAAAAGTTCACGAACTATTTGTGTCATTATCCCGACATCTTTTAATAGGGTACGTTTATCTAGCAGAAAAATAATTATTTCAAAAATAATTGTCCTTTAAAAATGAATACTCGAAACACTTACGAAAATGAACAAGCAAAAGTGTAGAATAGGAATAGAGTATGACTGATAAAAAAAAAAAAAAAATTTCAATAGCACAGTATCATTCATCTCCCCAGACATGCATTTGAATGAGAGTGACATCTCTTGAGGTCGAGAGTCATTTAATGAAGCAAGGTCAATTTCGATTGAAGCAGTTGGATATTTAGTGATAATAACATAGGATAGCGCATGCGACAAACAACCTAAACTAGTAATTCGATTGAAGCAGTTGAATATTTAGTGATAATAACATAGGATTGCGCATGCGACAAACAACCTAAACTAGTAATTCTGAAAGCCATTTGTTTTTTTCTCTCTTGGCATAGAAACCCTCAAAGCTATAGTTTAAGATTAAGCCCAAAAGATTCGAATTGCGGGGCAGGTAGAGGCCAGAAGTGTGGACTCCAATCATGCAATTAGGTGGCATCGGGATCGCATCCTATTTAAAGATTTAAGAGAAGATTACCCTTCACATAATCAACTCACACGTTGTATTAGCACGAAACAATCACCTCTCAAAAATTTTATAAAATTCGAGATGCGAAAACGACAAGGCCGTAACTCTTTGCTCCGTTCGGATAGAGCGTTGGCTCCGGTCTTCTATGCCGCGACCTCTCTACTAATTCAGTCGGCAAATCCGATTTCGATTTCGCGAGGAACGTTTACTTTGGACGGGAGATCGGTCAATTTGTGATCCGAGCAAATTCAAAATTAATTTTCACGAATGGACCCCCCCTAAATGCCCGATCGACCCATATAATAAAATGAATGGGGGACGTGAAAAAAAGGAAAGAGATGGGGTCCGCATCACATGTGAAATAGCGTTGCTTAGCCAAAAGGGAGACGGAAGCAGACGAGCTGACGGTGACGCTGGCGCAAAAAGAGGAACGAAAAACAAAAGAGAAGAGAACAAAAAAAAAAAGCAAAAAAACAAAACGAGGAAGCGCTGCACCGTGCACGTACATGCAACGCAACGAAATCCGAAAATCTCAAATCGAATTATAAAAAGAGAAAAGGAAAAAGGCAAAAAAACAGAGAGAGAGAGGAAAAATAGGCGAATCCTGACGGTCCATCTCAATCCAGATCCTACGGCCACGATCGAGCCGAGGCGAAAAAAGCATGCGGGTCCCACACTCCACTCCACTCACTCATCGCTCCTCGTCCTCTCCCTCCCCCTCTCTCTCTCTCTCCTTAACTCCCCCGCGTCTGCATGAAATCGGAAACCGCCGCGCCCGCCGTTCATCCGTTTCTCTCTCTACCTCCATCTCTCTCTCTCTCTCTCTCTCTTCATCGCAGTGCAAATGGGTCGATGATTCTCTCCTGTGGCGGCCCTGTACTTCTCTGAATTCCTCAATCTCTCTCTCTCTCTCGCCTCGCCGTGGGGACTCTGATTTGACTGCAGTCATCTCTCTCAGGTAACTCCAGCAACTCGAGCTCTCTCTCGCTCTCCTTCCATTCGCGTTCCGGCGCTCGCCGCGATCGATGGCGGCGGTCGGTGGGCTTCGCCGGAGCCTCAATTTCGCTGGGTTCCCGGCGTGTTTCGCCTCCTGATCTTTTTCTTTCTTCCTTTCTTTTTCCTTTTTTAAAGGCAGAAATAGGATCTGCGTTGGTGATTTTGGTAGTACAGCAGCAGCAGCAGCAGCAGCTGGTGGAATCTCTCTCGGCCCCGCTGGGTACTGTCTTCTGGATTCATTTGGCAATGTAATCTGTCTGGCCTTCGCGTATCTATAGTCACGCGGATTTCGATTATCTTATGTCGGCGCTGCGGATTGAATTGCGATCTCCCTCCCTCCCTCCCTCCCTCCCTCCCTCCCTTCAACTCTCTCTATCTCTCACGTACACGCGGGCAAGGAACATTCTTTCCATGCGTCGAATGATTGCTCGAGTGTATCGAAGATCTCTCGGTCCGGGCGATTCCCCATTTCCGGCGTTTCTTAGCTTCTTGTACCGATTTGATCAGTTTCGCCCCTCGACTTAGGATGCTGCGATTCGTGTATCTTTGTGGGCATTTCCCCTGTTTCCTCGATTTTCCTTCTTTTAGGACACGAGTTCTCCAAATTTTCCAGTTTCCTTTTCTTTCCTTCTTTCGGCCGAACGAAAACTGCCGTATTCAAGATCAGCTAAAGTAGACGGGTGACGCTGTCACAGCTCGCGGTGGCCGGGGTTTTAACATCATTTACCATCGATTCTGCTAAAGGGAATGGGGGCGACGCTGCCCAATCGCTAGAACAATTTCCCCTGGTGACATGATGCGTTTAGTTAGGCTCCTTGGCGTGATTTATTTTCCAGCTAGAGAGTTAAACTTAGTGTCGAATGCCATGGTTTCTGGCAAGTACTTTCATTTATGCTAAGATTTTTTTTTTTTTTTTTGGGCGGGGTATTTCTAGAAGTAGTCTTGTGCTTGTTGTCTAACTTGCTGAGTAGCATATCTACATTGCTCTGTTGCAGCATGGGGGCTGCGAATTCTAAGGTTGAAGAAGATAAGGCCTTGCAGCTATGCCGGGAAAGGAAGAAGTTTGTTAGGCAAGCCCTTGATGGTAGGTGTTCTCTTGCGGCGGCTCATGTTATGTACGTTCAGTCTCTAAGGAACACAGGAACTGCTCTCGTGAAGTTTTTCGAACCCGATGCCCATGTGGGATCGTCTCTGTATACATCCACGAGTGCAACACCGGAGCCACTTGCATTGACGGACAAGTCCCTTTCGCATTTTTCATTCTCCTCTCCATCATTTTCGCATCGTGCTGATGCGGCTTATACTCTTTCTCCATCTCCATCTCCTCCTCCTCCTACCTCTACCATTTATCATGCGAATCATATGAAATTCACGGGTAGCTATTCTAGAGAGGTTCAAGAAAAGTTGCCATCGCCTATCACAGGGACAGTGACTTTTTCTAGTACCCCGCGGAATACTACACCGGATTCCTCTGAAAAACCAGATCTGTCAGCATTTGAAGATTCTCCCGTTCCACCTGGAACGCCCCAATGGGATTTCTTTGGTTTATTCCATCCAATCGATCATCAAATGTCTTCTCAAGGGGGGAAGCGTATGAACCGGGGGTTTGAAGATGCTGATGACATCAAAAGGCTTAGGGAGGAGGAAGGCATACCCGAGTTGGAAGATGATGAAGAGAAGGGTTCTATGGACCGAACTGAAGAAGAATTCCAGGATTCAGATGATGAATTTGATGAGCCTTCCACAGAGACCCTGGTTCGCAGATTTGAAAATGTCAATCGGGTAAATGATGAATCCATGTCTAGTCCCCCTCCCGCTGCGCCTTCAATGAGAAGTGCAACTTCAGAAGGTGAATTCGTGAATGGAGACAAAGGCCAGTCTCCTGATCTGTCATCACGAAGGGGCAAATCACCTGCCGTTGCTCCATCATCTGAGACAAAGAGAACTCCCATGAAAGACAACTATGACGAACAGAAGGTTACGCCAAAGGACTTCTCTTCAAGCATTAAAGATATCGGAGGTCTTTTCATAAAAGCATCAGAATCTGGGAGAGAAGTTCCAAGAAAGCTAGAAGCCAATAAGTTACATTTTCGTCCAATATTTCCAGGGAAAGAACGTATAGAACTCTTCTCTCTTCCACTTACTTTCTTCTTGTATCAGTTGAAAATTGTTGAGGATAACATTCAGAATAATGACCTTGATCAATATCACATGCTTATTTAGCTACAGGATGTGGTTAACGGTCTAGGTTTCTTCTGAGTTGCACTTTTATACTTCCAACAGCATAGCTCTTTGATGTGGCAGGTGCATCAGTATTGTCCGTGTACCTCAGGACATGTTTTTCTTGCGGGGAGGATCGTTGGCAAGTTCAAGAAGGTATGTTCTTTTTAGAATTATGTAACTCTCGAAGAAGGTTGTGATCTCTCACTACAATAACTGAAGACATGGCATTGGTGCATTGGTTTTTTCATCAGTTTTCACGAGTTAAAGAAAGTATGTCAAAAGTAGGCCATCTCAGCAAGATATTACTGCACTGTGTGGGCAAAAATGGACTAGGATGATTTTATGATCTGTTCTGGAAAGCCAAAGCAACTATTTGTAGCTTGTAATGTGTAGTTGAATGATGTTCCGTTTCTTTGACAGTTTATTATTCTCGTCTCTGCTCTGTATGTGTTACTAACCTTTTGTCATAATTTTGTTACCTAGAACCTGCTCAAGCGGCAATGAAGTACTTAACTTGGCATAGGACGGGATCATCTCGCTCTTCTTCATCAATGAATCCTTTAGGGTTGAATTTAAAGGATGACACTGAGGAGCTTAATGGCAATTACATTGGCAGTGTCTGTATGATATCTGGAAGCCATGCCTCAACCTTGGATAGGCTATACGCCTGGGAGAGAAAGCTCTATGATGAAGTCAAGGTACTATTATGAACTACTTGTCATGACTAGACTATAATAGTGACATCTTTGTCATTCATATATATACACACACACACACACACATTTATATAGGTATATATGTATATGGATTTTTGGCATGTTTACTCCTGTGGTCTGCCAAAACAAAATGAATTTGTGGACTCATCTGAAGAAATTTTTTAACTGTATGTTGGATTCTTGGGTACCTTTTGTCCTATCATCATTATGATCTTTAATGGTGATTAAATTGGTGTGAACGGTTAATAGTAGTTTCCAGATGACAACTGAATTACAGCAAGCTGTTATTTGGAAGTTGATCTGGCTGACTCTAGTCAGATATATATCTGATTCAAGTTGAATTGGATTTTGATGTTTGTGCTGGGAGTGAAACAGTTTGTTTGGTTGTTATATCTGTGGCTATTGTTCTAACAACATATAGGTTGCTGGTAATCTTTGCCTTGGCAGCTTTACTAGTGCATATCTCTTTTGATTTCACAGATCCGTATCTTGTCACATGTTGTGATATCTAATTGAAAGTTCATTAAACAATGGTTTAGCAGTTACAAAATGCGGAAGGGATATGTTTTGGATTTTCTTGCTCTCTCTCTTCTAATTTTCTCTATGGATCTATATTGCCAAGTGGAGAAAAAGTCTCCGTGAATGGCTCTCATTACCATTGTTGTGTTGGTTGTAACCATCGGCATTGTCACCGACATACACATTGACGGTGAAGAATGCTACTTGTGGAGAAGTTTTACTTCCATGGGTGGTGTTTTAAATAGAGATCCTTCTGTTATTGCCTTCTTCTTTTATCTGTAGAAGCACCCATGAAGTGACTTCTCTAGATTCTTACCAAGTTGTTCCTTTAAATATTTTGCAACATATCATGTGAACTGACTTCATTTTCTATTACAACATTTAAACATGCTGTGAAGGGTACCCTAACTTATCTTTTATTGTGCTATATGGGGATTCTTCTAGTAGAGAATAACTTTGCTTTCATGCCTTCATTATTTTTTATTCTGTTTACTTAAAAGTCAGGTCAATTGCAAATGTTTGATATTTCAGGCCTGTGATGAGATCAGGAGGAATTATGACGTCAAATGTAAAATTTTAAGGCAATTGGAATCAAAAGGACATCTGGATTTAAAGGAAAGAACTGATAGAATTGGTAAAACTCGTGCTTCCATCAAGGATCTACACTCGAGGATCATAGTTGCCATTCACAGAATTGACTCCATCTCAAAGAGAATAGAAGAACTACGTGACAAAGAGCTTCAACCTCAGCTGGAAGAGTTGATTGAAGGGTAGGTGCCGGGTGGCTTCCTTTTTTGATATCTATGTATTCAGCCAGTCATATGTTGCAGGTGTCAGCTCATGCTTGACTGAGGATAGTTGCTTTTTAGTCAATTTTCTCTTGGTGCTTCATCCCTGACACAAAGGATTGGTGGAACAATCACATCAACTCCTAGTTAATACAATTAATATGTTCAGGACGTATTAGTCCTAAGATGACAAATATATTCTGTGAAAACTGTTCCTCTTGGTTTATTAGATGCCTTTGTTTGGACAATGAGAGAAAAATTTGGAGTCACAATGCTAATTTGAGGGCATGTTAAACATGAAAAGCCATAAGCAGTGCTGATAACTCAATACTTGTAATGAACAAGGCTGAACATTTAACCTGATAACATACGTAGGGAATATGACTAATGGCTACGGCAGTATAAACTTTAAGTCAAATAAATCATAAGAAGATGACTGTCTGCTGATGCACTTGATTGATAACGGACTGTTTTTGGGTTCTGGAAAGCTCTAGCACAGCAAAGGCAAGTACAAGTCCGTAGCTGGTGGAAGCTTTTTGATATTCTGCTGCTTCTGCTTGATTTGTTGCCTGCCTCCTCAAATCTTGGTCTCCACGTTTTGGAGTATCTATGTCAGTGATCTGTGGTGAATTCGATCTTCTTTTGAGGGATTCATCTACAGATGCCGCTTCTCATGATGCAGGTTAGGTCGGATGTGGGAAGTCATGTTTGAGTGTCACAAGCTTCAGTTCAACGTAATCTCAGTAGCTCATCCCAGCAGCAACACTAAAATCCCGGGGCACTCAGAAGCACACCGGCAGATTACTCTCGATCTTGAAAATGAACTGACTTTACTATCTTCAATTTTTACAAAGTGGATTGGAGCCCAGAAGACCTACTTGGAGGGCATCAACAATTGGCTCGGGAAGTGCTACTTGCATCCCCAAAAAACTCCAAAGCGAAAAAGGAGGGGGGCCCAACAAAAGCCACTGTGGGAGCACGGGCCGCCAATCTATGCCACTTGTGGACTGTGGTTGCAGAAGATGCAGGCTTTGCCTTCCAAGGCTGTGACAGAGTCGATTAAATGTTTGGCCACAGACATTCGCCAGTTTTTACCACTTCAAGAAAGGAACCAAGGAAAGAACGCAAAGCATGCTCAAACACCCCCAACATCATGGGAAGGTGGAAGTGGGGCTGATTCGGAGGTTAACATGTTGAAGGATCACGCTTTGGAGGACTGGACTACAGGTGTCGACCGCTTCCGGTTGAGCTTGGTTGGATTTCTTGAGAAGTTGAATAATTACGCGAAGTCCTCTGTTGATATGTACGTGTCCCTTGAAAAGGAGATCCAAGATTACAAGAGTAAGTATGATAAGTTGAAGTCCCAACCATGAGATGTTGTCAGTAATCAGTGCAGAAACTTGATCCAGCCTTAAGGGGAGGACCGGCCATACAGTGTCGACTTCATCTGGAAGCTCCTCAGAAAATATCCGGAACCAGAAATTCTGTGAGTTTCTTCTTCTTTTCTTTTTTGCTTCTGGGCTTTTTTACGTGGAAAATAAAGCACGGTTTTGGGGGGGGAGGTTTATATAATTATCGCCATGTTGTGGCAGGAAATAAAAAGGGTCGAGAGAAAGTTGGATGTTGAGATGTTTATAGACAGGGTGGTGGGTTTACATTACGGCTCTAGCTTAGGATGTGCTATTGAAAAGAGAGAGCTTCGCCAACAGAGGTTCCTGTATATTGGTTTTGTGAACTCGAAAAAAGTTGTAATAAAATTTTTTACAATCGGCTATGTCTTCAGTGACTTGAGAAATCATGTGTCGTTCGTCTTCCTGAATTGTCGTGATCGATCGGTCCCCGGGGCCAGGAAACCATGGAAGTGTTGAAGGAAAATTCATGTGGTGGTGAGCAATGGGAGAAATTACTGGATAAGCAGGGAGCCTCACATTTAACCTACCCCTTACCCAAAAAAAAAGAAAAAAAGAAAAGGTTTTACGCTCGAGCCGTCTCGAATCCCTGCACCTTTTTGGGTACTTCGATGTGATTTTGGAGGAGTGAGCATGAGGTTTGCTCTCGTCGCTGATCGAAGGAGTAAATGCGACAAGCCTGAACCCATTCTTAAGTTGGTCCCAAACCGATGCTTTGTGACTGCTTCGGCTGTAGCCTAAAACTTGTTCTGTGAATTAGGGATGATCAATTCTTGGTCCGGTTCAATCCTACTCAGGAACCGAAAACCGGACTAGAAAGATTGTTTTCAAGTTTCTAGAACCGGAAATCAAACCATCGGGGATTAGATCGCTTGGTCCTCGGACCGGTCTGATCTGGTTCTCGCAAAGTCCAATAGAACTGGTTGATTTACAAATAATCTTGAGGAAACGTAGTTACGTAGCCATTGCTTTTAAAGAAACGAAAAATCAGCGATAAGAGCAAGATGTTGAGAGGCATGAGAGGCAAAGCTCTTCCAAGTCGTCGTCTGCCGAGATGAGAGGCAGAAACGAGAGGCAAGAGGTTGAGCGAGAGGTGTGAGCCACGTGAGAGGCATAGCTCGTTTAAATTTGAGGCAATTTAGGGCTTCCGAAGGGAAAGAGGAGAGAGGAGAGAAAGGAAAGAGGACTGGTGAGTTGAGAGAGGAGAGGGAAAGAAGAGAGCAGAACATGTGAGAAGGGAAGCAAAAGAAATTTGCGCGAGAAATTTTATAAAAGAATCATGAATTCAGTCCAAGTGGTCCAATCCGGTCGGCTCATCTTTTGCTTGGATCTGAGGACTGGACTGTAAATCATTGGTTTCAATTTTACGAAATCAAATCGACGCTCCCAAAAACCGCCCAAAACTGACCGGGCTGGATGATTCCCGAGTTGATTGATCCGTGTTCTCAACCCTACTAGAATACCCAAATTCATACTCAATCATCCTTCCGTAGAAAGACTATGAATCAAGTGTTCCTTTTCTCCCGATGCCGTCTGTTCCCCCATCTTTTTTTCAAGAACATCCACACACGTTGCATCTCCCCGTCAATCTCGCCTTAGAATGTATGATTCATACACATCCGAAGTCAAAACCCAAAATGTACAATGATCAAGCACCTAATTGTCACTAAGGAATGATCAATAATAATATTCCAAGTTTTCCACCGCAAATCGAATTTTGTACCACCCCTAAAGTCCATGACAAGCTCCAAAGCTCGCAGGCTCCCCACAAAAAGAATAATTAAATCATTTTTATTATTTTTCTAATACGACAAAATAAACCATGTCCCCTCAGAATATATCAACCCCGTAATCACAGTCCGTAGATCCGATCTTGGCCGTCGCCGTCAGCTTATCGACCGTTACGTCGCACGTAACCTTAACGGTAATCTTCCACGTCCTCACGGCCCCCACCTTGAGCTTCACCGGGGCCGTCACCTTCACCGTCAACGGCACGCTCCCCTGGCTCTGATCGCTGGCCAGCGCCTGCCGCACCTGGCTCGCCAGGACCATGGCCTCTCCCTTCAGCGCCGCCTCGAACACCGTCGCGTTGTCCGGCGGCTGGTAAAACGCCGGCAGGGCGCCGCCGCACAGCTTCACGCCGGTGTAATAGACCTCCGCGGAGCTCCCTCCGACGTAGTAGATCCCGATCTTGCCGTTCGGGTTGTTCGCCCGGACGGTCACGTCCATCGCCGGCGACACCGCCGCGGAGGACGTCAGGTTGAGCCCCCCGATCGAGATGCCGCTGACGCCGTAGTCCGGCGACCGCGGCCTCACGACGAGGTAGAACACGCCGGCGGCGGCGGCGAGGAGGAAGACCAGCACGGCGACGGCGGCGAGGGAGCAGCAGCAGCAGCGCCGGAGTCGGTCGGTCTTCCGGAGAGAGGAGCGCCGCTTGTAGCCGCGCTCGTTCCCCGGCGGGGGACGCGGTAGATTTGGTCCTTGGGGATCTGGATGACGTAGGTGCCGCGGACCGGGTGGGGGACGGGCTTGTCGTCGGGCGGGGGAGGGGCTTCGTCGGCGAGCCGTGATCCGGCGAGCGGGGCGGGGACGGGGGCGGGGAGTCGCGGGGGTGGACCCGGTCCGCCATGTCTGAGCCGGCCGAGCTGGCTATGGTTGCCGAAGTCGAGAAGCGAAGCCCTCGAGCCCTGTGCGGCTGCCGACGAACAGAGAAAGCAGAGAAGCGTATTGAGTATATGATGGAGTCACAGGTATTCAAGGAGAAGAAGAAGGAGAAGAAGAAGAGGAGATGGAGACTGCTCCTGGCGTTCGCGTTGGTGAATTTATACCAGAGAGCAGCGAAACGAGTCGAGCGCGTGAGGTTAGGTGGCAATTCACCGACGCGTATAGCCGTGCGCGCGCGTGTGAAATTACGAAAGTGGTGCCCGGTAATCGTTGCTCGGTCCCATCATCATGACCCAATGATACGAGGCCGCGTGAGCACCTGGTCCGAAAAGGCGTGTGATTCTCCTGACGCGTGGCCCGAACTTGAGCTGGCGTTTCGGCCACTTTCTGGATCGCGTGCGGCTTTCGCGGTTTTCATCTCGTCTCTCAGAGTGGAAAGCTCATCATCTCCAGGACTTACCTTTCCGGCCCAAGTATTTTACCCGAATCGACCTTTTCTTTTAATGAAATGTGCTTAGCTAGATCTACAATTTTCTTAATTTCGAAGTAACAATTTAAATTTCTAAAGACCAAATTGCCCTTTGACATAACTAGCATAGTTCTCGTAATCAGCAAAAGATCAACAAAGGTCTACCCGCGATGAACAAAGAAGATGGCAAATTACAATACCTGATGCGCTAGAACCGCCTGAGATGCGAGGTCCAGATCAAGATCCAGAAACAGGCAGCAGCTCCTCCCTCTCTCTCTCTCTCTTCTGCTCTCGAATCTAGTCAATGGTGCAGGGACGATGGAGTCGGACAAGGGAATTAAAATGCGCGAGCGAAGAAGAACGTCATCGCTTCGATCCGGTCACTGTCAGGATGGGGAAAAACCAGCCCTTAACTGATGGAGCACAACTGTCCATCCTTGGATGTCCCCACCATACCAGTACACGAACCCCAAACACCATCCGACATGGTCAATCCTCTTCTTGCGTGTTCTCGTTGTATAAATGAATAAAAGATTTCCATACACGGCCCTCATCCCATATTTTATCATATGAAATCATAGTTCGGAACATCCGCTGAATCTTTAAACGAGATCTTGCAAGATTACTATAAGTGAGAACTAATGTGATCAAGATATGATAATCGGCACTTAGCCAATACTTAGGGTTACTACCGTAGATTTTTATATGTTAGATATACGGACAATGTAAATCCTTTTTTTTTCTCGACAAATTCTGCATCCAATACTATTGATATGTTATTGATTGCTCGTCTCAATCGTGAGAAATGCGAGGGCGTGTCTAGAATAATTCCCCGGGCTGCGCATGCGATGTTAATCCTGATTAGTAAGTAGTAAACCAAATTTTATAAGTACAGGCCAAGTGATCAAAATGTCTAGTTCGAATGTTGCGGATTGATTATTCAAGTCATAACATCTCCTGCTCAAATCAAATGTTTGTGGCCGGCCAACTTTGCCGGAGATCAATGCAATACGTGTAGACAGGGTGACATAATATGCATTCGCAGAGGCGAAAGGTAAATTAAAAAAAGAAAAGTATTTGGGGCATTCATAAATACAATAGCTTATAATTAAACAAATGACCATTTTATTACTAGCCAATCGAGGCAATAAAAAAAAAAAAAAATCGTATTGCCAAAGTGGGCAGCTTGGTCGTCGCGTTGTTCGGCTGTATCCGGGTTGTATTGCAATAAGGAGTGGCCAAAGCTGTCGCTTGCTTGCCATTGGAGTTCTTTCTTTGCAAGAGAGACCACTTTTTTCAACCAACCGCGCGACCAACGGCGGCAGACAGAAGATTCATACTGTCCAATTTGCAATTCTCTTTTACTCCTGGAATTTCAAGGATGATTAAGACTCCGTTTATTTTATAAAAAATATTTTCTGAATTTTTCGACGTTTCTTTGATGGAAAATGATCTAGT
Source organism: Eucalyptus cloeziana (assembly GCA_014182715.1). Taxonomy (NCBI): domain Eukaryota; kingdom Viridiplantae; phylum Streptophyta; class Magnoliopsida; order Myrtales; family Myrtaceae; genus Eucalyptus; species Eucalyptus cloeziana. The sequence continues at coordinate 46,862,376 of CM024635.1, read as the reverse complement.
TGGGGAAAATATTTTTTATCAAAGGAAAGAAGTCATCTAAAATATGGAAAAATGTTTTCTGCTTTTCAAATAGAGGCAAACATTTTCCTCACTCACCTTTTCTTATCTCACACCCATGCTAGCCTCCATTGACCGTAGAAAATAATTTTAAAATATAAAAATAAAACATTTATTAAAAGGAGTGCAATAGGAAAATCAAATCGAATTTTCCATACTGATCGTAGAAAATAATTTCTCGTTCATTTTCAAGTTTCAACCAAATACCGAAAAATATTGTTATTTTAGAAATGCTACATTTTCCACAAAACGAATAAAACCTAAGTGTTAGGATAATTATGTAAAAAATCTTAAAACCTATTATATGATGTCTAATTCAATTCTAAATATTTTAATTGTGTTAATTTAGTCATAAATCTTATGATGATTCGTCAATTTTTTTTGTTGAAAAAAAAGATGCCATTTGTATATCAGAATAATACTCTAGTAGTATATAAAAGACTTTCAAGCCTACAAAAGCACAAGTAATTGTAGAATAAAGCAAAAGCCAAAAAGCAAAGAACAAAGTACAGTCTGCAGTAAGAAGCGAACTCTCGTCCATCAAAAACAAATTTGACACCATAAAAAATCGATGGCCAATCACTAGATTTCTCGATGTGCACACATTAAGATCTCTTACTTCATTTGCAATAGTTTTCGGTGAGCATCTAGATTCAATGTCCTCATCACCAATATCCTGGTGGTGAACACAGATCAAATTCCTATTAAGAGCTCCCATATTTATAGATAGATCTAGTTCGAGAGAGTAAATCTCCAAAACTTAACCTAAATCTAAATCGGAAGAGGAGAGCGGCCTAATCTCGAAGAGGTTGTAGAGCCACATTATGAACATCCTCCTCAGTGTTTTTCAACTAAACTAATGATCGAACTAGTCTCCATGTTCACCCAATATTAGCTGTAGAAATTTATTCAAACCCACAAACTCCCAATAGATCGAAAGAGAAAAGAAAGATGGAGAGCTTCAGGTCCCACCGGAAATCATTTGCTAGTGTAGTCTTTTTGGATAATTTTAGCCTAAAATCGTTAAAGCTGTAGGATTTTTTGGATAATTTTTCTGCCATACGAGATAGGGGTGATTTGTTCTTGGGTTGATTCCCTTTGGAATCGGACAGGACAAGACTAGTTCCCTATTTGTGGAATTGAAAACCGACCCCGTCCACTTGGGCATTAGACCGGTCGATCCCAGTTTGGTTCTTCGGTTGGACTGGGACTGGCTTTGTAGATTTTTTTTTTTCCCCTGTTTCTTCTAAAATAAGTGCCTACGGCCGCTGGGAGGCTGAGCAGGTTCAAAATAGAGAGAGATGGACTGAGAGAGAACCGAACTACCGAAGAATCGAGCCCAGTAATTAGTGCTAAGGTTTCCTCCGCTGACAACCTAGGACTTGTTTCCTAACTTCTGTTTGGGCCTTCTGGTCTTTGTTTCTGTTTGCCCATTCCTGTGTCTTTCTTGCCTCATGCTTGTGAGCCTTGGGCTTCTTCGCCTGCACCCAATTTTTGTGTACTTATCTCTATTTTAGGGCTGTCGATTCCGCCGGTTCGGATGCCAATCCGGGTCAATCTCCAGGAACTAGGAACTATGAACACCCCTAGCGCAAGGACGTGATGGCTCAGTTGTCTAAAAGTTCATTAAATATTCTATAAATCCCACGACTTGTACCAAATCTCGTTTTTACATATGATCGACACATATTCCTGCTTAAACAAAATTAACTATAATGTTCTTAGATTATCCAACTAATGTGTTCACAGAGAACAAGAAGTTCTTTACGTCATCGAATTCATGATCTGTAAAATGATTATTGCAGTGTCCCTTGTCATACTCATTAGACATGCTAATTTTCTTGGATTTCTAATTTATGATACCGAACATGAGAGGTGACAAAAATTGATTGTTCATTTTTGTGGGGATTAAATAATTATTTAAAAAAAAGGCCCGAGCAGGTGAAGGGGACTTAATTTGCTTCAGATAAGTAAATTTACCACCGGACTTCTTTATTACAAACTTAGAAATTTGAGAAAAAATTTCATGCTTCACCTTATATTTAATAGCCTATGTTGTCATCATCTATAGTGGCCGGACAACTCATGGGCTCGAAGTTCAATTGGGACAAGTTGGGCCAGGCATGGCACTCGGTTATAAAGCCTGGCCCAGTCCAGTTGTGCCCGAGCTAGGCCCATCTTGCAAAGAAAGAATCCTTAAATGACAAAATTGTCCTAAAAGTATTAAACCTATTACATTTTTACCAATTTAATTCTAAACCATTTATTTTTGTTAGATGAATTCTAAATCTTTTCACGTTGATAGCCAAGAGCAAGAGCTCAACGACCCTCACACATGGCCGATGAGAGCCAAGCGACCTTCACCTAATAGCTAGCAAGGGCCCTACAACCCTCACCCACTACAATAAAAAGAAAATGAGGAAAAGAGAAGAAAAGAAAAAAGGAAAAAAAATTAATAAATGAAATATTAAAATATTATTAAAAATTGTCAAATGTCAACGAAAACTAGCATTCATGTCAACAATTTCAATGAAAATTGGCAAGATTGACTTATTGATAAAATTAAAAGATTTAGAACTGAATTGATAAAAGTGTAATAGATTTATAACTTTTTATACAATTTTCCCAACTTTACATAATAGATAGTCCGAGCAACAAATTAAATCTACATCTAACCTATGATTAGATCTATCTACCTATCGTTAAGGGTGTTAGAACCAAACCAAGCCGAATCGAATCGGAATTTTGTGCATTTTTAATTTGGTTGGAATTTCGATTCGAATAACGAAAAATAATTGTCCTTTCATTTCAATTCAGTTCGGTTAACTAAAACGAAACTGAAAATTACCCAATTTCTCAATATTACAATTTATTTCTCTCTCCTTTTAACCAAAACCTCTTCTTAATTTTATAAAAAAGAAAAAGAAAAAGAGGAAAACCTAAAAACCAAATCGAACCTGATCTTTGGTTAGAATCATATTCGGTTCGGGCCGTGGGTTGTCGTTCCGTTCGTAAAATATTAATTCAAATTTATTGAAAATCCAAATGGTTAATACCCCTACCTATCATATCTTGTCAAAAGATAAAAAGATCTCGGACTTTGTATGAACATTTTTCACACTACCGTAAAAAAAAAAAAAAAAAAAAAAAATCCACAACTTACTTTTATATCAATGCAAAATAAATTACAAATTACAACGAAATCGCGATCATATTCATTAGAATTACGCATAATGGATTTTGTATGAACATTTTTCACATTGCCGTAAAAAAAAATAAAAATCCACAACTTACTTTTATATCAATGCAAAATAAATTACAAATTACAACGAAATCGCGATCATATTCATTAGAATTACACATAATGGACTCTGTATGAACATTTTTCACACTGCCGTAAAAAAAAAAAAATCCACAACTTACTTTTATATCAATGCAAAATAAATTACAAATTACAACGAAATCACGATCATATTGATTAGAATTACACATAATGGACTTTCTGCCCTCATTTTATTTTCACAACTAATCTCACGCAATATAAGTCAACCCTAGTTGAAAAACCACGTGATGGAAAAATCCCGACCCACCGAGATTTTCCTTTTCCACCAAGAGAAAACACCAATCCCGAAGACTTATCTCGTCAGTCAATTCAATCTAAAGACCAAACCTAAATTAATTTTTTCAAATAATTTAATTCTTCAACTTAGGACTTAATGGCTGACTCTATTTATCAAACCCAACACGATACGTTGGGACAATATCATCTTTCGTCGCCGTTGCGCACGGCTCAGCTATGGCCGCCGTTGTTCGCCGCCATCATCTTCGCCGTCAAGCCACAGGCGAGAGCCTCGCTGGGGATCTTCATCTTCCCCACCGCGTCCGCTTCCACCGCGAGCACGACCCCCATGCCCATGTGCAGATGCGGCTCGATGTGGCAGTGGAAGGCCCAGGCCCCCGGATTGTCCGCCACGAACCTCATGACCGTCCAGCCGTACGGGAACATCACCGCCGTGTTCCTCAGTGGCGGGTTCTTCAGGTTCAGCCTCTTGTCGCCGTCCTCCGCCGTGAACTTCCCCTCTCCGTAGCCCAGCACCCAGAAGTCGTGCCCGTGCAGGTGCCACGGGTGGATCTCGCTCGTGTTCGCCGACAAGGTGTTCGCGTTCTGGAGGATAATATCGACCGTCGTGTTGAGCGCTAGCGTGTAGATCCCGCTCCCGACCGTCGTGTTGGAGTTCGCCGGGGGGTGCATCACGTCGTAGTCGGCCGGGAAGCTCTCCGGTGGGCTCCTCGCATCGAAGGCGCCGTGGAGGTTGTACTTCAACGCCCCGATGTACGGCGTCGGCGGGAGCGAGAGGGAGATGTTGTTGATCGACCACTTGATCTGGCCGTTGAACTTGCTCTGCGTGTTGAGGAGGAAGATACGGCGGTCGTGGGTCGCCGGCGGCAGGGGAGAGCCGGCCAGGGCGAGGATTTTAGTGGAGAAGGACTTGCTGTGGTTGTAGTCGTTCCAGAGAGGGGTGGTCGGAGGCGGCGAGGCGGGGAGTTTGGAGGCGGAGTTGGGGCGGTAGTTGAGGACGGCGAGGGCTTGGGAGGTGTTGGGCTGCCTTCCTCGGACGCCGACGGCAATCCAGTAATTCTGGCGTGGGTCTTGGTCGGTGGTTATTAGGACGGAGTAGCTCTCGCCGGAATAAATGTCGAGGTCGTCGACGGCGAAAGGTTGGACGTAGTTGCCGTCGGCTTCCACCACCACCATCTTGTGACCCTGACAAGGACAGAGAAAACGATTTATCAATCAGGATGTGCTTTTTTTCGACCAAAAAAAAATCAGGATGTGTTTTTCCGAAAAATAAAATAAAATGTGTTTTGACAAGTAAAAAATAGAACTAATAACAACCCTCGTGAGATTACTTTTCGACTAATAAGTTAAAACTTCCATTTTTAGGCATTTCTTTGAAGAAAAAATATCCATTTTCTCATTGAAGTATCATCTTCCTAAGTGAATTCCTTATTTTCCCTCTTAAATTATATATCCCATATTTCTCTAAATATATTCCATTAAAGCATTCACTCATGCATTTTTAGTGTTTAATCCTTAAAAGAGAAATATTGGGTTTATTAGAAATATGTTCTATAGAATAGTTTACTTACTAGATGACGTTTTAGATACCTATTGAATGTGATTAACCTATTTAAAAGCTTACTTGCAATCAGTCACATTACTCAATGAATTGATTTTGTAGATGAGTCTTTTTAAGCCTAGCATATCTTTGAAGAAATATATGTTAGGTAGAAGCCGCAATGCAACTCTCATCAATGATTAAACCGTGTATAATATAAGCGGGGGACAAATTGTAAAAAAACATCAATGCATAAAAAGCTTATTATAGCAATAATTAATCATGATTAAGGATGATACACTCTCATAAAGTGAAGTAGCAATAATTAATCATGGTTAAGGATGACACACTCTCATAAAGTGAAGATTATATAGGATACACGACTATTTTTTAGAAGAGTCACAGTTTATTCAATCCTAGTGTTCTGCATTTTGTTTAGTGACCCTAATTGTTTCAAAAATCACACCGTCGTAGTCGAAGGACCATCATGATACCGCAAAGATCTGGCATAACATTTTTGAGAGAGAGAGAGAGAGAGAGAGAGGTACCCCAATGGCCAAGTTGAGAGAAGCAAGGGCGGTGCTGCTGGCGAGCCTGAGTCTGTAGGTCTTGTTCGGGAGCACGGGAAGAATGAAAGGAGCACACTGTTCGCCCCCTCTGAATCGGCACTGAGCTGCGGACGTGGAGTTGCTGTAGCTCGCAGCCAAAGAGCAATTGTACTGCCCTCTTCCATTGATCAGCAGAGACTGAATCCAAAAACCCATTACTTGTTAGGCAAGTAACTTTGATAGCAGAAGAAGGAAAAAAAAAAAGATGCACCAAAATTGGGTTTTTGACCCTACTTTGTCTATTTAAACTCTAAAAGTGACCAGATCCATGGCTTAATGTCAACAACTAATATAGTCTCGAAGAGAAGTTTGTACATGCCTAATTTTATGCCTAACTCCACTTTGCTTATATGTAATGTCACTAAGAAACATGATCTCACGTCAAATAAATAAAGGGAGTTACGGTGACAAGCCTATAGGGGCCTAGGGTGCTGGCCGCCCCATATGTCCAAAAAGTATTTTATAACTCGAGATTCAAAAGACAAGCCCCCACAACTCATAAAAACAGTGTGGCATATGCTCTTTTGTCCTTGGATGAATCAATCAAGTGGCAATATGCAAATGGCCATAGTTTTCTATAATCTTGATAAAAAAAAACTATCTCCAACCAATTCTTTAATAGGTGAGATAAAGTATACACGTCGCCCTATTTAAATTTGCGTAGAGATGATATCCATAACTTGTCATCCAATGTACCGTTGGGGGAGGAGTTTTCAAAGTTGGAAAATATGTCCGGCAAAAATTGTTACTCTCTCTCTCTCTCTCTCTGTGACAAGATCTAGGCGTCCACAACACAACTGGTGACCTTGGGAACTAACAACGGTCGTCTCCTTGGTTTCTGCATCGAATAGATTCAGGACTGCCCGTGTCGCGTGGACGAGTATATGTCTCGGCTCACATATGACCTCTCCGGGATGAATCCTTTAAAAAACACAAGTCATGGGGCAACGATGTCCGGTCGAGTATTTTATTCCGTAGTGGTTGGCAATTGCATGTTATCTAGACAATAACATGCATTGGACGCGCAAAACAGCTTTTTACTATTTTAATGCACGCTCCCGAGACACGTAGGACCCCAGAAATCCAAGAGAATAAACAGAAAACCCTCCAAACTTTTTGTACATTCACGTTTGGTTCTCTAAATCTTTATCACTATTACGTTATCTTAGATTCTCTTATATCATAGTCGAATAAAACGAACATTGCACATCTGTATCTCTAGCATTATAATTTTGAGGTTGATGCCTTTAGGGTTACCTGAGGTTCGCCGATCCAACGGAAGGGAACGGAAGAGAGGCCGAGCTCCTGCTCGTGCGAGCTCTTGTGCCACCAATCGCTGAGCAAGAGGTTGAACTCGCCGTCATAGTGGAAGGGCTCTTTCTCTCCTTCTCCGGCCTGCACTATCAGCGACCCGTATAGCCCAGCCGATCTCTGCATCCCGTAATGCCCGTGGTAGAAGTATGTCCCCGCCTGCAAACCACCGTCACAACAACTCCTCGATTATTAAAAGTTATTAATCATTCAATCGAGGCTATATAGGAATCAAATGACATATTCCAATCCGATTTATTTCCGAACCTCTCTCGGGTTAGGAGATTCATTATCAATGACTTTCTCAATGCATAGTTCGCCTTTGCTTGGCATTATGATGGGTCATATTAAATTCCACAAGGGATAATAGTTCAAGCAAATTAAAAAAGCTTTATGCCTCTATGTATATATATATAATCACCCCCTAACAGCACTTAAGACCAGGCACTTCAGATGGATCTTCTTAATGATTTCCTCAATCCTCTGGATGCCTTGTTGAGACTCTTTAATAATGGTATCGGTGTTATCATATTTCGGAAAAGATGGCGCATGAGAGCTTTTTATTACTTGACAAACCAAGCGGTTTGTCGTGACATGAGCCTAATGTCAACTTGCACTATTGAAACAAATCAACAGCCCACGTAGCCATGTGAGCTTTCTGTGCAAAGTGCTTATTTTGTGGGTAGTTCTTGTGTAAAACTCTGTTCATCCAGATTCGTCTTGGTAAATGGCACGTATCGTTCAAAGGTTGATGTAGTCATGGAGGCAAAATACCCTTCTTCTTTCGCAAACAAATGACAGGTAACTTCTTTCTCAGTAGGGAAGTTTACCAATGAGCCGGTTAGAGAGAGAGAGAGAGAGAGAGAGAGATAACCTTGTCAACTTTGAATCTGTAAGTGAAAATCTCTCCTGGGTTGATGGGGCACTGCGAGATGGAGGCTGTACCATCTGCCCATGGAGTCCCTAGCTGACCAATATTATAAAATAGAAGAGCTAATCATCATGTCAAGCTCTGGCCTTTCTTTCTCAAACTTCAACTTCAAGCATTCATCATTCGTTCACAAACTTGAGAGAGAGAGAGAGAGAGAGAGAGAGAGAGAGAGAGAGAGGATAAACAAACATAATGGCTAAAAACAAATTAACTACCTGTCTGATCCCATGCCAATGGATAACAACACCCTCGGTGCTGAGCTTGTTGGTGAGCTCGACAGAGATGGTGTCGCCAACCACAGCCCTTATGGTCGGCCCTGGGAATTGCCCGTTGATGCTCATCACGTCCCCTTCGACGCAGTCCGGAGACCAGTACTTGTAATCCACTTCCCATCTCAAGTGCCTGGTTTTCGCAGCACAAGTGCTCGGCCCAACCAAAACCACTGAGATCAGCACAACAATGCACCATTTGGCCGCTAGATCTGATCTCAGTGGCCTCCCTGAGCTGGAGTCACTCCGTGGGTCGATCATCGGATAGTAACGTAATACCTATATCAAAGGAAGAGTAAGTTGGGAGCTGAACGAGACAATGAGCGCTATTCTCTGTTTGTGGATGAGTACATTTATATACATATATGGCGTCCACCTTTTTCTATTCATCTTGCCAATTTAATATGATATTTCGCCTTTATGGCACGACACTTTTTTTGACGGTCCATGTGAGGATGTAATATTTAAATGAATCTTGATCTTAACTAATAAGGATTAGTTTTTGCAATTTAGAAATGATTTCCTCAAGCAGACAAGTAGGTGAGCAGATCTCGGTCCTGTTTACTGCACTTCAAGGGAGATGAATTGATTATTGAATTCCTCCACTCTAAAACGGCCGATAATGTCGAAAAAACATCATATAAATTCAAATTTACGAGCAGTTTATGAGGTATGGTACAAAAGAGCCGATTATGTTAAATACAATGCATTGGTTTTCCTCAGTTTATGAGCCAAGATCTGGGTTGGAGCTCCAAAGCCACGAGAACATACATATGCTGAGATTCTGCCCGTTGGACAAGGGATTGGCGACAACAATTTGTTAATCGTAAGCGTCATCCCAAAATCTCTTTGTATTAATTTTAAAAGGGGACTCGACCCAACTCAGTGACTACATTGCTGTGTCGACCCGCTTCTTGGTATTTCCAAATCGTTAACACGTCAAGAGACACGCCTGGCGAAGAGGGCAGAAAAGAGCAGCCATGCCAAGCCTTTCTTTCCACCAAACTCTGCAAAGTTGGCAAGTTTCTTGTACGTTAAGTATCACGTGAATGGGGAAAACATGATGCAATGTACAATTCTAGCAATGAGGAAGGACCACAGAGACTATAAAGAGACTTCACCCAGCGATGATGGTTCTTGCATTGTTGGAATCCATCAAATGGTGAATAATATTACATCTTTGACATTGCAATATAGATTTTGATTCCATTGGAAGCAACATGAATTCCCTTTCACCCACGGCACAATGCTTTTCTTTTGCATTGCATCGCTGAAAGTCGGACAAAATTCATGTGCTAGACATTTGTTTAAATCAAGTTAAAGCATCATGGATAGGGAAGAAAACACGGTTCATCGTGCCGTATAGGCCTGGCTAGCAATAGCGAAGAAGGATGAAAATAGAGAGTTTACATGCCCACCGCAGTGTGGTAATTGATTATAGACGTGTTTATGTTTCATGAATCTAGCTTAGTGATTATTTGGGGAAGCTCAAGACGAGAGCCCGCCCAATGGGAAAACATGCGTGGGCCCCATCCATCGGTTTGCTTTTTGACTTTTCAAAGTTTAAGCTAAAAAATAAAAGAATTATGAGAAAAATGAAAAGTGATTATTTTTAAGTTTCGTCTTTTCATTTTATTTTGTATCAATCACATAGCATCAACACTAGGAATAGAGATGATCAATGGACAAGTTCAAATCACACATAGCGTCAATACTAGGAATACAAGTGATCCATGGATAGATTCGGTTTGTTTTAGATATGTGAGTCAAGCTAAGATTATAGCCAAGTTCTTGCATTAGCGTAACAATGAAAAATAAAGTGGCAGGCCTAACTAAGGCCCTACAACTATTGGGGCTCGCCTTCGCTTGGCCAAAGATGCCTTCTGCCCTTGTGGCTCGACTTGAGTATGGACAGGCTGGCCACTATGTTCATGATCATGTCTAACTGAGAGGGAATTGTATTCATGAAAGTAATATGATTTGACAACCTAAGATTGCCACTCAAAGAATGCGAGCACAGGCACTAGAGAGAGAGAGAGAGAGAGCTTTGGGAAAGGAGGCTTAAGAGCCAAATGATTTTTAAATTTGGCAGTTAGGTAGTGTCTAACTCAGTTTTCACATTTTAACTAATTCATGTTCCCGACAATCTTGACAGCACATGCCTTTTTCTTTTTCATCAAACCATTGAAAGTTAAAAGATTTACATTTTTCTAGTTATTTGTTTCATTAGTTTTCGCACCTCAACTAATTCATTTCCCTGACAATCTTGAGAGTACATACCTTTTTCTTTTTCATCAAACCATTGAAAGTTAATAGATTTACATTTTTCTAATCATTTGTCTGATTAAATTCAAGTTAGGTATCTTGGATAGGGGAAAGTGTTATTCACTGTACAATTCTGGTTAGTGATATCAAAAATAAAGATGTTACTCGTGAAGAGACTCTAATATATTTCGTGCAGTGTAAACATTGAGAGTCAACGGTATACATCATCAATATTGCCGGTCTTTTCAATGAATTATTGATACTCGCCAAATTTCTCATGCTAGCTAGACATTTTGTTTGATTGTATCCAACTTAGGTTAAGTGTCGTCGCTAGGGGAAAATGAAGACCTGATTCGGTGAAAAGTTACGGCGAGTGACGACAAAGAAGCACAAGTGCAGAGATCTCCCTCGCAAGAAAGTCTATTGCTTTTCAGAGCAAGTAATTGACCGGCCCGGCATTACCTGACCGGTTCCAGGCAGGTTCGCAAGAGAAACGTGCAGGCTTTTTGTGGGCGAAAACTCGGGAAATTGGCCTTGACCGGTACGGTTTATGATTATCTAAACTATCGGACTAGCGGTGAGTTTAATAAGCGTGCACATCATTCGACAAGCATAGACGCCGCAGACGAAAAATTCAAACATCGGTAGGAATTTCGTGCTTTCAATCAACTATATAACTCCTTTGAATAATGTGAGATTTGAATTTTTATTATTTATTTTTTTGACAGGAATCCGTCTCTCGAATTTCATCATAAATAAATGACCTTTTGATCCGTAGTGGGAGGAACGCGGACGCTGCTTTACACCTTGGAAAGGGCAGATGGCAAGTAATGGATAATCCCATTCACTTTTCCCAAACCGCGTTTACAATAGGATGGGATTTGAAGCATTTGACCATTGATAAAATCATATGTTAAAAGTTCAAAGTACAGCGTGCTGTCGTCGTGTACAGATGTATATAGTCGGCGGTTTTATTCAATTAAATTGCGATTTGAATTGACTGAGTAAATAAATTATTAAACAATGTTGGTGAGACGAAAAGGCGATATGCAAAACAAAGGGACAGCACATTGTTGTCGCACGTTCGAACGTTTTTTTATGTCTGGCCAAGGACTCCGTGGTCAAAAAAGTGACATGAGAATTCAAACTGCCTAGAGCTTGGATTTTCCATCATGGAGAACTAAGAAATGAATATCAAACAGATTTTCCATGTGCGTCTATTTTTGACAATGCGTACATATTTCTTTACACTCATCCCCTTTGCGGCACACAGCAAATGCGTGCGATTATAGAATAGATGGGAGTCCAGAATGATGGCCAGATGATAATTATTTTTTAGTATTGTTGTGGTCTGAAATTCTTAGAGCACCTAATTAGTTTTACAAATGATGAGATGCAAATCTGATCTTATGGAGCTTCAATCAAGTTTTGGATTTGTGACTCGAACGGACCCTCCGATACTTAAGTTGATAATTGATAAGAGCGAAAATTAACTTGGTAATTAGAGCATAGATGTCTTATGCATACTTGGACAAGGTAGGCCAATATATAATAAGATTATCTTTTCGATGGGAATTTCCTCTCATTGGTAGAAAGGTTTGCCACCGTCTCATCCTGTTAATGGGTAGTTACTAACTGGGAGGCAATAGACCTATCAAACGGATGGGTTGGGTTGAAAATGGGTCGATCCGAGATAAACCCTTCTAACCAATTTTGACCTATTTCCATCTAATTACCCATAACCAACCTTATTCATATCGTTAAAACGCTTCCATATTTTATTCAATTTATGAAAAGTTATACATAAATTGATATGAGAGTACGTAGTGAATGAGCGCGAGATTGAGTGAAGATGATAAAAAATGAAGAGAGTCATGGGTTGGATTTGAATAAATTGTAAACACATTTATAACTCATTTAACACTAATTCATTTAATATCTATATGGGTTAAGAAATGGTTAATGACTGACGGGTCTAAGAGGTGGTTGGGCCAATAAGATGTATTACCTGAAGTCTACTTGACCGGTAAGAGCAACGTCACCCATCAATGTAGAACCGCCTTCAAGGAGGTATTATCCGTCGGGCGTCAAATTCCGGAGTCCACTCTCGTCTCTTTACAATGGAGCAAATCATGTCCAAACAAGAAGTATTCGAAATGTGGCCCCGAAGAGATGCTGCACTCGCGCGTATCCCATAAGAGGAAAAGCAGGAGCAGAAAAGTCAACCTCCTTCCTGGGACCTAACCTTTTTACGGCATTTGGTGGTGATTTTGTCGGGCCCTCGCCACACAAAGATCCGGTTCCGCCAATCTGTTCATTCTCTGTCTTGGGGCTTCATGATTGAGCGGGGCATTTCCGTTCATGATCGCTGCACCGTCCTCTCATGCTCGGCGAGTGGGGTTGACTTGAAACTTGAAATACACGAGATGAAGTTGGATGTGGAGCGCGGTTGAGCGGTCGTGAGTCGCGGCCTTTACCATCACCTGCAGTTTTCGCATCGACCCTTTTAGTCAATCGAGAGCGAATCAAGTCAGGTGTCGAGCTTTTCGCATTGGTTGGTGGGTTGCTTAGAGAACAGAACTCCCACCTCCGTGCATGTGGTTGGTGCGATGAGATCGTGAATGATCAGGACCGTTGGCAGTGGACGAGCCACTCAGCAATGATTGGACGTTATGGGACCGAGTGCTGAATGATGCTGGACTCGGACGTGCTATGGGAACATGCGCTACCACCAATTGCCAATGCGACCATTAGCAACACCTTGCGATTTACACAAAGATGGACACGCAGGCGGGCGCGAACGCATGAGGACCCGTTTCTTGCCATGATGAATTGCCCAGAAAAAGCGGTAGCCTTTTTTGCGGGAGACGTTTGCTCAAATCAGAGTGAATTCACGTTCAGACATCGGTGCGACGGGAGTTGTCGCTGGAGATGAATCTCTTTGCACGTGTGACATTGTTTTGATCTCGCGAAATGCAGTCCTTGCACGCGAGGAGCACCCTAAAGGTCCAGAGGGCCAGCAGAGAACAAAGGATGAGCATATGGTGGGAGACGGAGGCAGGTGAGAGCGACTGATGTTGCTGCACCACAAGAGAGCGCCGAATGCACTTGAGGATGCGTGTTCAGATAGAATGCAATCTAGGCACTAGACAGAGAGTCGGTCTAAGTCTCCAAAGAACTCGAAACCCTAAACGCATCTTGCATATCAGCAGCTGCAATGCCCAGAACCACTTACCATATTTGGAAGTTGACAAAACTATTTATGATTTATATTGATCTTGACAATTGAAAAAGTTGATTACGTTTCAAGTTGAAAACGAACTTTGAAATGATCAATGAAAAGATTTTAATTGACTTGAGGAACCTATGTGGACCATATATGATCTTGGATAAGGAGTAGTATACAGGATCTATATCACTAGTGTATTCGAAGTATCTAGAGAAGAATAATTGAATATATCCATAAAGCCAAATAATCTAATGTTAAAACAATGTATTGCATGGATATAGGAAGCGTTTAGCCATTCAAATTTCTTTGTCGAATAAGATAAGATCGGGTAGGATAAAGATTATCTAGGATAATGACAGATTTATTTTAGGTTAATACATGAAAAATTGGAAAAACATAAACCGATACATCTACAACAAATTTTTTTCAAACTAAATTTTTTTATCACAAAAACTCAAATCAGTACACATGTGGCAATCTTTTCACTCGATTATAATATTTTCAAGTCTCAATCATTCAGACCTTGTCATTTTACTTATCTTTCATCTATACTAACCGAAGCAACATTCCTAGCATTTCTTAGCAAGGCAATGTTCCATCGACTGCAATAGAGAGACCAAGACAAATATGAGAATGAGGCCTAACCTCAGGCGTGATGTCCCAGTAGCGTCACTTACTAAAACGTGAGCAGAAGACTAATATTATCGGTATTGGTGCGGTGCGGATAAATGGATAAATAGCTAACACGCAGAAAATTGTTCTCCCCTACTTATTTACGCCTATATTCATACAAACGGAAAGACCGAGCATTCAATTAAATTTTCCTACCGCATGTCAGGAACCCGCACAAATAACAAGCAATGGGCGATTTCACAACATGAAATTTTCATTACCATGCTTACTTCACTTACGTAGGAGCTCATATCATCACATGCATACATAAGGTATATTTATAGGTTATGTTTCCAAAAATGTGTATGCATTAACGTGTCTGGGAAGAGGGTCAAGAAGGGGCCTAACTTCTCTACCCAGCCAACCACACCATACTGGCTCAAAATTTGCTCCCACGAGTCCCGACTACCCCAAGCACTGGCAGAATTAGCACCTGTTCCATCGTCCCTGACGCGAAGCGGCCTGAACAGGTCTCCATCGTGGTTAAGGAACCATGCAACAAAACACATTGGTATCCAATCAGAGCGCTCGTCATCCATCCATAAAATAGCTTCATAACAAATGTAAATCAAGTCAATATCGAGGTCATGAACATCATGGTATGAGACTTCAATGTATGCAATGGCCCCGTGCCGCATGAGTGGAGGAACATCCATTCTTTAAAAAATAAAAGGATGAGCAATGCCCAATAAAGGAAACAATAGGGCCTTAAGCTAAGCAATCCATTAATCACTTGGGGAGATGCATGATCTAACGATAAATAGCACACATGTCCTAGAGTAAATTAACACATAATACACTCGGTTGCCGTAACGTACCATCTTAAATAAGGCACAATAAACAAGTTGAAAATCATGCACACGGTTCCCATTTAAACATCCTAAACATCCCAGCCGAATAGCATGCAAACCCTATGCGAACTCACTCCATGCGAACACACACGCCTGATGTATTTAATTTACCATGCGTTCACAATATCCACCAGAAATCGGATTTACACCGGGTCGCTAACCAGTTCACTCGAGTCACTTCTGAATCACTAACCGGACTTCCATGAAACCTTCACCATGTGCATCTCACTCCGAGGCATCTCGGTATCACACAATCGAGGCATCCCAATCACATAGTAAGGACATCTCACTCTGAGACATCTCAATATCATGAAATTGAGGCATCCATGATCACACAGCATCAGCATCCCACTCTTCAGGGTCAATATCACAAAGTTGATGAAAGTCTCTTACACTTAGTTCATTTCTCACAGTTCACACGTCCACACCTTGGATTGATCGCACCACATCAGTATACTCAACATTCAATACCTCTTGATCATGCTAGAAACCAATCCTCATGCAATTGCACACGTGACTTCTTAGTGCAATCTACTCCGCACACAAGGCACTCACGTGAACACTAAACTTTCCTTAACTAAATGACAGCACATTACACTAAAAGAGAAATGCACCAAAGGTCAATTTATAAAGTGCCATCAGATCATCGAAAGGTCACCAAAAAGATTCAATCAATTTCCCATTAATATTCATGAAATTGGACCAAGACAGAAAATGGACAGAATTGCGCTATTAGAGATATCAGAGTCAAAACTATAGTAAATCACTTCGAAAAATTATAAAATCTAGTATGTTATAGAGAAGACATTAGTAAGTATTTTTTATGGGGACATTAGACCTATTTCTCATTGTACAGAGAGCAGTAAGTCACGGACTCGACCTAAAAACTTGTCAGATTTTCCAGAACCGTTACACACTGAAGAAGAGGCATTTCGACACACAAAACTCTACCAATTGCTACAAAATTTAAGTATGTTATACGTGAGGATGTACCCTATGATTTTTATGAAGAGAGCATGACCTGAATCTATCTCAAAAGTTACAGAAAAATCAAAGAGTACACTGATGTCCCCCTATTTCACATCTCGGCAGAATACCACCACAGAAAGAAACGCATACTTTTACTACTTATACTAATCCAGAAAATTCCGCGAAAAATATATGCTGTAGTTTAGGACGTTGGGAGTAATTTCAAGAAGGAAACGTCATCAAATTCAATCCATATTAGAGTCACCAAAATTAGCAAACAGAGACGGTCAGGTAGAGGCCAGTTCTGGAAAAAGGTACTCGAGACGCAAAACGCTTGCAAAGCATCCACAAATCGTGGTCACAGCCCAATAACACACTCAAATCAGGAGTCCTAAGCCTCATGCAATGTCCACTTCGCACCTCAGTCGTCTAGGACACTCACAGCAACCCAGTAATACAAGCTACTTCGCATGCAAAACTCCTGACCTTCGAAAAAACAACATGCAGTCCTATTCCTCAACATGCATGGTCTTTGACTCGAACGAGGCAGCACACACAGCCTCCTAGTTGGACCTCTAAGTCTGTTCTAGCCTTGAGACAGACACGCAACCTAAGAACAGCACATCACGGGCAAAAGATAGGTGGAACCGAGCCCAAACCAGAACCGAGAAAAGCGACCAGCCACTTCACGAGCAATAAGAGGATTTTCCTAGCCTAGTGCCCAACTATTTCCCTCACCTAGTTGCTACTCAACCCTCCTTGCTCCTTCTACTTGCTGGTTCTTCAAGAACGGAAGCTCGTAAAAGCTGGAATCGAGAAAAGCAGAGGAAGGAGGAGGGACGTTTTGTCGAGCCGAGGGAGAGGAGAGGGAAAAATGAGAGGGAGAGAGGAGGTCGCTTGGAGGTTTTGGTCTGGTTTCCATAAGTTTCGATGCAAATCTCGTTATTGCAAATCTGCAATACCCTACTTCGGCAACCGAGGACCGAAATGACAAGGGGGAGAGAGAGTTTCTTGCATGCATCCCTCCCCCCCTTTTTCAAATGCACGCCCACACTTGTCCTAGGATGAGTATTTTGGGAGATCATTAGGGCTAATTGAGTTCTCTATGCTCTCTTAATCATTAATCCCTACAAAAGCTCACTTGTGCCGTTCGCCCCTATCCTAATCGGCTCTCTCTTAAGAAGCAATGGTGGAGGAGACGGTAGTCTAGTTCCCATGAGGTGAATTAAGTAACATGATCCTACTACTCATGAAAACGTGTGTTGCAATGTGTCCTCTAATCTCCTAAAGTTTTGTAAGGTCAACGTTAATCCTCCACGCCACATAGATTAACATCACCAAATCAAGCTATAAGGAAAAAAATCATTTCCGAATATTCAAGAGAAATCGAGGCCGTATAAGACCTAAATTAGATAGGTGCACTACTAACTCGAAGCCTATATTGATGGGCCAGAACATCTGTTACTTGATCCTGGGCTTTACGCACGCACGGCCCATCAAGCCCAACTCGCGGCCCAATTTTCCATGACTGGCCCAACTTTGTGGCCCACTTTCCTCACACTGGGCCCGACTCCATTGCCCAATGCTCAGCCCACCAAGCCCATTGCTCGGCCCGACTTCCAATCATCCGATCCCATATTAGTCTAATCCTAATTCTAGGATCGGAAAATCCACGGTGTCGCATCAAGTAACCTTCAAGCTTTTGTCACGAACTAACTCCAACAAAGTAAGGTCATGATTGAAACCTCTACCTTTAGCCGTGGCCAACATAGAACACGAGCCCCACCATCAAGTGCCCCAGCTCTAGTGTTCTGAGGCTGGCAACCTTGGATTCAAGTTTGCAAGCCTCAGATCCCAAGTCTAGAGAATCGAACCACGAACTTGATAGATAGAGAGGGGAGGACAATGGCTAGTCGGCGCTTCAATGCTAAATCACAATAACGTTTGCGGGCTAGTCCGACTTTGCCTCACCTCTTAGGTGGGATTATTTTATCCAGATTGTAACTAAGCTATATCTAGAGAAATCCAAAATTCGTCATATAAACACTAGATAGGATAAAATAATTCATAATTATATCCAGTCTATTAAACGTAGCCTAAGTGAATATGAGCAGGTATATTGGATATCAACAACGTATTGAAAATATGGATATCAGTAATGATTGTGAATATGAGCAAAAGATTCATACAACCTAAAACAACTTTTATCACAAACTTCAAGATTATTTTTCTGAGATATTTTGCCCTATGATAGCTAGTGATCTGGTATGAATTTCGAGTTTAGAATATATTTGATTGACCTTTAATATAAAAATTATCTTCGCATTTTAAATCAAATATGTGAGATATCTTGATTGATTAACAAGGCAAATTCTTTCCTTAACTAAAGCATTCCATGTTTGAAAGCCAATATTTGATTACATGGGCGACGAGATCAATGGGGATTTTGATTTAACCTCCTAAACTCCTCAATAGTTGCCTAACGGTGGAGATTAATCCTCTTAAAAATTATCCAACATGAACTCTGGACGCCAAGGAGTATTAAAGAAGACTAAGGCATCAAAGAGAAAAACATATAAAAAAACTCCAAATTTCGAGAGAGCTTCACATCTTTTTTATTGTCTTATGAGCGCTTTAAATTCATAATCCTCAAGAAAAGTTGGAAGTGTGAAAGTGTGTGCTTAATTGTGAGATAATGAGTTCTATTTGGTTGGATATAAGCAGCATCTATTTTTAAAAGAAGTACTTGAATATAAGCGGCCCTTACATTATAACTTTTTAGCGATTGATTAGTGGAATCTAGCCCGTAAACTGTTAGCTAGGAGAGATGAAGAATAAAAATTTCTCAATTTCGAGAGAGCTATTGTCTTTTGAGTGCCTTAAATTTGTAATATTCGAGAAGTGTAGGAAATGTGAAAGTTTGTGCTTAGTTGTAAGATAAAGAGTCCTATATGAGTGGATATAAGCAGTACCTATTTCGAAAAGAAGTACTTAAATATAAGCGTCACTTACACTATAACTTCTTATCGATTGACCAGTGAAATCTAGCCTATAGGTTGTTAGTTGCGAGAGATCAAGAATAAAAATTCCAAGTCTCAAGAGAGCTTCAAATCTTTTTATTGTCTTATGAGAGCTTTAATTTGTAATCTTCAAGAAGCATTGGAAGTGTGAAAGTTTTTGTTCAGCTGTAAAATAAATAGTTTTATCTAATTGGATATAAAGAGCCTCTATTTCCAAAAGAAGTACTTGAATATAAGTAGCACTTATACAGTAACTTCTCAACGATTAACTAGAGAAATTTAGTTAGTAGATTGTTAGTTGGGAGAGTAGACATAGAACTACACTAAGTTGAACCACTATGTAAACTTTAAGTGCAACTTGTTCTTTATCCTTGCTCACATTTGTTACTATACCGCTAGATATTACCAAAACTTGTTTATATCAATACTCTGTTTTCACCATCACACTCATATCTCCATTTGACACTTTTAGGCACTGCTTTGGTGACCATCCAAACAACGCATGATTCTGAATTTTTGTTCCTAGGATCAGTTTGGGAACATAATCGCGTTTGGTAAAAAATTTTGTTCCCGAAAATAGATTTGAAGTAGAATCAAGAAAAAAAATTGATTCTTGTTCCGAGAACAAAAAAATAATCAAAAAAGTGGAACCCTTCTCTCCCATCTTCTGTTGCCGTTCACCACTGTCCACCACTGCCGGTTGCTGTCGTTCGCCGCCATCTGCCGATCACTGGCAACCAGTCCGACGAGCTTGCCGGAGGCAAGCCCAGCCACCGGCAAGGCTCGCCCAACCTTGGCGAGGCCGAGCCTCAACAGGGCTGGGTGAGCCTCGCCTAGTTGCCGACGAGGGCTGGCCTTGCCGAGGGCCAACGACGCTTCGATAAGGTCGCCGATCCGGTGACCGGCCTGAAGAAGAAGAAGAAGAATAGGAGAAAAATTAAAAAAAAGGAAAAAAAAAAGTATAAAAATATAAAAATTATTTAAAAATTAAAATAAATTAATTTGGAACATAATCAATGAGCAAAGATCGAACGATTCTATTCTGGAATTAGAAATTTTGGACAGTTACCAACGGGCTTAAAATGCTTAGAATTTGTTCCCGGGAACAAAATAAAATCATTTATGATCATAATCTACTCTCGGGAACTGAATCATTACCAAACGAGCCCTTAATTTCACAGTTTATTTGTCAAGTTCTTTGGAATCACTTATTTATCCCCTCTATGCGATACTACTACCTACTTCTCATCTATTTTTGAATTATAGCTAAGTCCCTGGAGACAATGCATCTTTTCAATGAGACGTGAACGAATAAACGAACAAATGAATGCAAGCAAAAAACACATCAAGCCCAACAGAGCTAAGCACTTGGAGCGACGCTTAGACCTTCGAAACACCGACTTGGGATCCCATAAATGGACCAGACCTTCGGAACGTCATGCGTCCAATTCAGATCGTACTCGTCCTATCATTCATTCCCAACGTTATTCAGCATTTCAGAACATACCATCGAAAGTGTTGGTTTTGACGAGGCCCAAGGAAGAGAACCGGGCTCTTCTGTCTCCCTTCCATATCCAAAAGGTCGCCCGTGGTATATTTCAAGTCCAGATCCTCGTTTTTCTTCCGGAAAAAGGGCAAAGAGGAGGATCTTCTTCGTTGGATCTCTCTCTCGCGGTTGTTTAGTTCCGTTCATTTTCAAATTCAAAAGGCGACAAAATCATGGATCTTTTTCGTTTTAAAATTCGACTCTAATCATCTACAACTGTGTATGAGCATAATTTATTTAGGATGTAGACATGAGCTTTCTATTGAGATATTATTAAAAATATTTGACATTTTAAAGTTGTTATCGCATTTGTTCTCTAGTTATTTGATATTCACTTGATAAGATTTAATAACTATATAGTAAGCAAAAATATTTGTCTGTTTCGTTTTTAGATTTTCCATTTAGCCCTCATGTGCATATTGCTTTGATATTGTAACACGGCCTAGTTTTAAGGCGAAAAAATATGGGTAAATTTAGATGCAAGACCAACCGGTTAAAAAAAAGAAAAAGAAATTAACCACTCACTTCCCCTAAAAGGATGGACTTAAGTATGTTCTTAAAAGGTCAACACAATTTGGTTTCAAGGTGAAAAAATGAGTAAATTTGGCCACAGGACCAAAGGGTAAAAAGAAAAAGAAATAGACCGCTCACTTTCCATTGGAAAGCTGGACTTAGTAAAATTCTTTAGTTGTTCTCAACTATCACTTCTATCTCTGCACTATGATTTTGTTTGGTATAACCAATCGCGTCTAATTCGGACGAGACTCATCCCTGCATTCATTCCCAACATCGTTTGGCATTATGGAACATACCATCGAAAGTGCTGGATTTGACGAGGCCTATGGAGGAGAGCTGGGCTCTCCTGTCTCCCTTTCGAATCCAAAAGACCGCCCGTGAGAAACTTCAAGTCTAGATCTTTAATTTTTCTTCCGGAAAAAAAGGGGGCAAGGAGGAGGATCTTCAACAATGGATCTAAGGAGGAGGATCTTCTACGGTGGATCTCTCTCTCATCATTGTTTAGTTCCATTCATTTTCAAATTTGAAGGCGACCACTAATGAATCTTTCTCGTTTGACTGAGGTAAATTTTTACTCCACCCATCTACAATTGTGTATGGGCATAATTTATTTAAGATGTAGACACGAGTTTTCTATTGGGATATTTTGAAGAAGATTAAAGTTGTTATTGCTTATGTTCTTTAGTTATTTGAGATTCACTTTAGAAGATTTTATGTTTATATATTAAGCAAAAATATTTATTTGTTTCGTTTTTAGATTTTCCATTTAGCCCTCGTACCCATATTGCTTCAATATTGTTACGCAGTTTACTTTTAAGGTGAAAAAAATGGGTGAATTTGGCCAGAGGACTAACCGGTAAAAAGAAAAGAGAAATTAACTTATTGCTTTCCCTTAAAAAGGTAGACTTAGTGAAATTCCTTGACTGTTCTCAATAGCCACTTTTATCTTCGTACTTTGAGCTTGTTAAGCATGACTATTGATGAATTGTAGCTGTGTTTTGAAGTGTCGTTATTTTTATGTCTGATAATAATTTTTTTTGGTAATTTTCGTGTTTACTAAAATTTTATAAAAACTACGATACCCCTTTTCATAGCTAAAGTTGTGGCAGGGATCTATGTCTATACTAATTACAAAATTTGGTGTTCGCCCCCTTACTAACGAAAATTGTCCCCGATTTTTCCATCTCTCCTTATTTTATTGAAATCGACCAACAGAATGAGACTCTTGTGATTTGTATCACAAAAAGAAAAAGAAAAAGAAAAAGAGGCTATCTTACTTTTCCATCTAAATAAGATCTATCAATTTTATAACATCGCATAAAGAATTCACTTGAGTAACGCTCCTCTTTTTTTCTTTCTTTTCCTTTTCCTACGTACGTAGGTTTTTCTTTCTTCCCGAGTCCAGATAAAGTATTATCTACTTACTTTCCTCGTTGAATCAAATAGGTCAAATCTGATAAGTGCCCTCAACACTGCACATCAGCTTGCACGTGCCAACAGGAAGAAAAGAACTTCTAGTAAGGGCCCGTTTGGTTCAACTTTGAGGAAATGCTTTTGGAATAACACAAATACCTTTGAAGTAAAAGTGTTTTCCGAAATGCTAGACTGTTTGGTAAATTATAACTGAAAAGTGCTTTAAGGAAATGCAAGACTGTTTGGTAAACATATATTTGAAAATTCATTTAATGTGACAAAATTAAGTATTTTAGTTTTAGTATTTTTAAAATTGCAAAAAAGAAACTATGACTATATAACCTTTTACATTTTCATATTGAGAGTAATGTAAAAGATATATATAAGTAAATTTATTTAAAATTTATATTAAAAGAATTTGATTATAAATTAGATGCAAAGCACAAAAAATTAAGTTTTTAGTTTTAGTATTTATAAAATTACAAAAAATAAACAATGACTATATAACTTTTTACATTTTCATGTTGAGAGTAATGTAAAAGATATATATTAGTAAATTTATTTAAAAATCATATTAAAAGAATTTGATTATAAATTAGATGCAAAGCTCAAAATATTAAGTTTTTTAGTTTTAGTATTTTTAAAATCGCAAAAAATAAACAATGACTATATAACCTTTTACGTTTCCATGTTGAGAGTAATGTAAAAGATATACATTAGTAAATTTATTTAAAAATTATATTAAAAGAATTCGATTATAGATTAGATGCAAAGCTCAAAAAATTAAGTTTTTTGGTTTTAGTATTTTTAAAATTGCAAAAAATAAACAATGACATATAACCTTTTATATTTCCATGTTGAGAGTAATGTAAAATATATATATTAGTAAATTTATTTAAAAATTATATTAAAAGAATTTGATTATAGATTAAATGCAAAGCTCAACTTTTGACCTATGGTTCTTTTAGGTTTGTTTTTGACTTTAAATATTTTTTTTAATTATGGTAGTATTAATCATCTTCGTTAATTAATGATTATTCTAGTGTATTGATAAAAAGTTGGGCTATTGATTGTCAAAAGATAAAAATGACAAAAAAAAAAGATGAACCCAACATTTGCAAATGATTTTTATTATTTTTTTTAAAAATAAAAATAAAGTATGATGAAACTCTATCGCCGATCAACGGCGGTTAGGGTGTGGGGAAGATGATCGATTTAAAAAAAAAAAGAAAAAGAAAAATAATTCAACGGATGAACAACAGATGTGGACTTGCGTTTAAAAATCGAAAGCTCAAAGTAGGTCCCCACCTACTTTGCCAAAGATTTCAGCATTCAATCAAAGATTTGGCCAGAACACCTTCAAACGCCGAACAAAAACTTAAATTTTTCCAACGGCCAAATCCGCTTTAAGAATCTTTGAACCAAACGCCTAAATAGGCTCGTTTTCCCACCCCAGGCCCATTGGGCTCTCCTCTGTAATGATGCCACTGTTTTGGGCTATACTGGCTAAGCCCAGCTTTATGAGATAAAAAAAAAAATTAATTTCCGCCAACAGAAACCTATTGAAACTTTTCGCGGCAAAAAGGAAAGACGTCGGGAAAAAAAAAAAAAAAAAAGGCGAGGAGAGAGAGGAGGGGGGGTCCTGGAATCGGGATAGAAATTTCGGATTCCGTTACGGTTTTTCGCTTTTTACATCGGGCGCTTCGGATCGCATTTATTTCGTGGGGCCCAGCGCCCCCCTTTTGGATAATGACGCGTACTCACCTTTTCCTTTTCCCCTCCATTTTTTTTACCTTCGTCGTTCCGTTTTTTCCCCTATTTATTACCTCCCATCCGACGCAAATTTACCGTTTTGCCCCCCCGGCCTGTTGTCTTCCCGCCCGTCGCGCGCGCGGTGTGCCCGCGAGGATTCACGTAGATCGGCGTGTGTAAACTACTCGAAAGCACAACATATGTTTCGCAGATTACATGATTTCTTCTTCTTCTTTTTTTTGGCTTTGTTGAAAAAAAACGGATAAACCACTCCTCTCTTTCCGTTCCCGTTGATTATTTTATTTAATTTTTTTCATAACCTTTCCTTCACTTTTGTTTTTTATTTCATATAATAAATAAAGATGTACAATAAATAAAATCCTAAGTAAGAACATCTAAAAATTAAGCAAGTAAAAAGAAATGCCTTTTTATTCTTCATGTCTAGAATTACGTTTTGGATCATTAGTCAGAAATCCAAATATGACGATTACTATGGAAACAAAGAGTTTGAAAGTAAGCACTACATAATCTTTGAGATTTTTTTTTTTTTTTTATTTCAAAATAAGAGAGAATAGAGGCTCCATTTTTTATACCCCATATCCTATTTTGACACTAATGATCATAATTTCTCAAAATCCAAATGAAAAGATTCCAAATGAATTTTCATTAAAAAAAAAAAAAAAATAGCTATCAACCACCCGGCCATCTCTTATGTAGATTGACGCATATCAAACTCAAAATCAGCGTATATTTCGCGAATTTTTTTTTTTTTTGGTTTTGTTGGATAAAAATGTACAACTCGCGCATTGTTCCTTTTTAAATTAAATGTTTCGGGATTGGGAAAACCTTACCGCGAGAACTCCGCGATCAATGAAAACATCATTTGAAATGAATGTCGTGCGAATGGAAATTTTCATGATATTTTTTTAATTTATAAAATAACTCAATTTCAAAATGGAATAATAATACTACAATCGTTTCGCGTCGGTGCGATCCTTAATTCAAATTCAACATGCGATCAACGGTAATGGGAATTAATAATGCCCTCAATCGATATGATAACTACAATTCCTGATTTGATGTAAATTTAGTGAGAAACAAAAATTCAAACATGAATCAACCCGACTTGGTACTCGCTTTTCAATGGAAATCGATTTTGTTATTATAAATCGAAACTCTTTTTGTAGATATGAAATTACGTAAACAATCGTTATAAATAAATATGAATTATGATTGAAAAGTGCAACTTCATCCCTAAATTTCATATTTATTTATAGTTCCCTGATCTTAATTTTTAAATCTATTCAGAGTGATCCTGTGAATTGAATGAACTAACCTGATGCAATGAATAAGAAGAAAGGGGGGCAAAACGGGCATTATGGAGATTCGTCGGGGGCCAAACCGGCCATCGGAGCAGACGGGGACGCCACCACGGAGCAGACGGGGTGACCGAGGCGTACAGTGACGCTGTTAGTGCGCCTTTGAGCGTGCGCTTTGATCCTCGGGTGTGACGTGGGCCCATTATCCCCTGCGCGCGCGTGCATGGTAATGGCCAGTGAGATCTCGCCGAGAAAATGGAGACGAGCCGGACGAGCGGGAAAAGGGAAGGATGAATAGCTAGCTGCGAGACGAGATTAGCTCGCGACTTTCTCGAAGAGATGTTGCTTCACCTCGAACCCTAATCCACTCCTCCTAAATTTGAAATTCCTCGGGGTCAATGATCTATTTATTGATTTAGTAGGCAGGTTTATCACATGGCTAACATTAATCGGAGGATATTATTTGTAAAAATAGACTCTTGAGTTTAAGCACGAGTTTCACTTGTCCTTTAATTCTAAAATAACGTTTGTATTTATGGAGTTTATATACTAGTTATCATAACATTTACATGGACTAATTCAAAATATTTTGAATCTTGAATTAGTCCGTTACAATAATAACTACGATAATAATTACATGAAATATAAATGAACTAATTTAAATATCTTGAACTAGTCCATTATGGTAATAACTATAATAATAACTAAATGATAAAGGTATTAATTAATTCAAAGTATTTGAATTCAAATAAGTCACGCGCTACCATCCTTAATAGGCCCAGACAAGATGAAGATGGTCTTTTGGATGATCTTCGACTTGGATTTGAGCAAATCATGGCAATGTCGTGTGAGAGGATTGGCGAAGATATGAAGCGAACCTTGAGTCTGTATCGTGAAACTAAGTGGCAAACGAAACAGAGGTCTACCTCGATATGCTCTACCTTTATATGCTCTAATACCATGTAAAAATAGACTTTGAATTTTAGCACGAGTTTCGCTTATCATTTTTAACTCTAGGATAGCATTTGTATTCATAGAGTTTATGTGCCAGCTCTTACAATAATTATATAGACTAATTCAAAATATTTTATATTTTGAATAAGTCCCTCGCGGTAATAACTAAGGTAATAATCATATGATATATTAATGGACTAATTCAAATACTTTGAATTAGTCCGTTATAATAATAATTATAATAATGATTAAATGATAAAAATATAAACTAATTCAAAATATTTTGAATCTGAATGTTGCTATCCTTAATGTTATCCACCTAGTTCGATTGACTGAATACTATCAATGATGATATTTTATCGAAGTGATTATCAATTTTATGTTGAATACATAAATAAATATTGAAAAAAAATGTCGACATATTTGTTGTAACTATATTCCATTATTGTCTCTAGAGAACTTCGGCTCAATTAAGCTGATGGGCCAATGCGATTTTTCATCCATTTAATTATCCTTTGAACGGATTTTTCCACGAGCTAATACAAATAATTTGTTTGATTTTGACAAGAAAAAGCAGGGTTATGGAATGTGTCAAAAGGGCAGACTGGTTTCCGATTGAATCGGTGACCTCGATATAGTTCTAAAAACGTCAGATCGCAATAACAAAATATAGCTCCATAATCTGGCTAAAAAAACTTAGGAATATGACGAATTTATATATGATTTTCAAGTGGGGCGAAAATTAAAAATACAATGAGAGAAAACAACAATGGCAACAGTCAAACTTCAAAAGTAATGGGCTCTTGACATGGGGTTTATTTTAAAAATTTGATTTAATTCAAGCTATCGAAATCACGACACGTTGGCTTAGTGAAGAGTTAAGATGCATTTGACATGTCATGAATGTATTAATCGAAACAATCAAGTCGACATATCTTTATTTATTTATTTTTCGGTATTGAAAGGGCCAAGTTCGAATGATCCCCCATCAATACTAAATTCACATTGATCTCCTATCAATAAAACAATTAAACTCGCGAGATATTTAATTTGACGTTCTATCGAACTCTCAATGATATAAATGAAAGCTCGTTAAATATCCCGTTGAAGCAATGAGAAATCAAAGGGAGCACATGATATGGTAAGAATTTAGAGTATCTAAGCATATCAGTCAAGAATATCTATTCTTTCTCAATACAATTATGCAAATATTAAGAAAAAAGGAACAAATGAAAGCAAATATAAAAAGTTAAATACAACTTTCCTTAAACTAGTCAAGTGCCCACTTACGGCCACCATTTATTAAAGCAACAACGCATGGATATTCAAAATTAACCCTTTCGCGATGAAGAAATCCGAAGAGTTACGAAATTTACTAAAAATTTCGGTGTGAACTTTATTATAGCAAAACGTTTAATGGCCGAAATAGATCTATTGCAGGAAAATAATTTATCGACTTCGCAAAGAAGAACGCCCTTGGAAAGTTGACTAGGTGGTAAAAATTTAATATGAATTTTTATAGCTTACTTTCAGCGTAAAAATTAATTTCTACATTCACCACTGGATCATTAGTAAGAAAGACATTCAAGTTACACAATTAAAATTCAAACATAACACGTCATCCAATGAATTGTCAACACGTGCAAGAATTCGATCATATAATTAAATTAGAGTATAAACGCCGGTCATCTAACAGAGCATGCCTGTAATCCACCCGGTACAATCGCATCCCGCCCATGAAATTATCGCGAGCAAAAAGAAAAATATCGCCGCCACGTGGAAGCTTTCGGGTGGAGAGCGCACGGGAGGCCCCCGTACTTCGGGTCGCACCATAACGGGGCCTCCGGACCTTGGGTTTTAACGGAGGCAGGACGTCATGGGCGGTATAAAGGCCGAGCACCCTGTGTTGCCCTGTAAAAGTCTAAAAGAAAAGAAGGGTCGCTTTTGGTAGCAGAACAGTGGCGCTGTTCGAGGGAGAGGGAGAGCGAGAGACTGTCCGACGATTTAGCTGTTGAAACAGCGCGAGCGAGGAAGGGAGCTCCTGCGTGGAAAATCTCTCCCCCCCCGGCCTAGGGTTTCTCTCCCTCCGCTCCTTCTCCGGCCTCCAGGTAGCGCTCTCGAACTCGCGGCCGTCGTCGTCGACGTCGTCTTCCGATCGTCGCGGGTTTCGGGAAGGATTTTCTCGCCGTCGTTTTCTAGGGGTGTCGAGTTACGGCTACGGCGCCTTCGGTGCTTCCGAGGCGCGAAATCTGCAATGCCGCTTCTGTTCGCGCTCGATCGGGGACGGCTTTCGTGTTTCCTGCTCTGACGCACGCTCTTTTTTTTTTTAATCGATTTTCTCTTCGTCGTCTCAGGCTTTGTTAGAATATTGGCTCTGTCCGGCGACTTTGCTTTTTTTTTTTTTCTTCTTTTTTCTTTGTTCTTTTTCTGCTGTTGTTGATTATGGCGTTCTTTTTGACTTCTTTTGAAACGTTTGTTTTTTCCTTCTTTTTTTTTTGTAATGATGCCTTTTCTTCTTTGACGGTCTTTTACGTCACATCTGTCGTTGGAGAGGAGGAGCAGCAGCAGCGGTGCTTCGACAGCGGTGCTTCGACTGTGTAAGAGCACTGCGGTGTTTGTCCGTATTCGCCTCTCCGGAGGAGGTGCTCCTTCCTTTTTGTTCCCCTCGAATCGCCCCCCCGTGTTTTATGGTGTTTTTGGCTTTGCTCTAGGGGGGGTGCTGTCGTTGTTTTGCTTCGTTTCTCGTGCAGTGCTTGTTTGCTCCCGAGTCGAATCGGCGCTTTCCGTCTTGTTATTTGCTTGTGTTCATGTTTGTTGTTCTGGTGTTCGTCCCGTGTATTTTTTCGGGGGGCTTTGTTCTTCTTGATTTTTTGGCTCTGTTTTCCGGGGCTCGTCTGTCAGAATCAGTTTCTGGGTGACGTGGATTGCGAAATATTGTCATCAGTGTCCGAAATATTCGCTGCATGTTGGGTAGCCAGAGTAAATATTGCAGAAATTGCTCAGCGCATGGGGGATTTTCTTGTTCTCGCGTTCCTTTACGCTTGATCTTGTCTGATGGTTCCTTGTGGTGTTCTGATTCTGTCACATTGCTGACATCATGGCTTCTTTTATTTTTGTCATGTGATGGCTTGGCCCTTCTGTTCGACTTTTGAGTTATAATGGAGCAGGGAAATTTGGCAACTCGGTGGAATTTATTTGATAGAGAAAGATAATTGACGGTTGTGTTGTTGTGGTAGCCAGTTGATCATTCTGCACCGCTGACATTACTTTGTTCCGGGAAATATTTCCAATAAAAAGATTTGGTTGCATTAATTGCTTGTATAGCGTTTTACCCAAATCATGTGACCTGTGTCCACTGACCAGACATATGTGTTTCTCGCATTGATTAAGCAACATTAAGTAGTCCTCTCGAGTCACATGTGCTTCATCTATGCAGATTTTTGTTGGGATTTATTTGATAGAGAAAGATGATTGACAGTTTTGTTGTTTAGTAGCCAGTTGATCATTCTGCACTGCTGACATTACTCTGTTCTGGGAAATATTTCCAGTAAAAAGATTTGGTTGCATTAATTGCTTGTATAGTGTTTTACCCAAATCATGTGACCTGTATCCACTGACCAGATATGGACTCGTCCGAGCCAAATGGAAATGGGGCGAGTAATGATTTGCCACCGCCACCTCCACCTCCTGCTGTTATTCCGCCAGATATTGTTCCTGAGCGAGTTGAACATGAGATTCCTACACAACCTGTAAAGAAGAAAGTTTCTCGGGTCCCAATTGCTAGACGGGGCCCTGGTTCTAAAGGCCAGAAGATACCTTTGCTAACTAATCACTTCAAAGTAAATGTTACCAATCTCGACGGTCAATTCTTCCATTATTCGGTATGTACCATCTATTATCTCTCCTGTTGATTCTGCCTCTGTTGATTTGCTTCGATAGTTGAGTTATGTAGCGGTTTCACTTCTTGTTTGTTCTGCTGCATTAGGTATCTCTTTCTTACGAGGATGGCCGTCCTGTTGATGGCAAGGGAGTTGGTAGAAAAGTGATTGATAAAGTACAAGCTACCTATAGTAGTGAGTTAGCTGGAAAGGACTTTGCATATGACGGTGAGAAGAGCTTGTTCACTGTCGGTGCCCTCCCTCAGAACAAGCTCGAATTCACTGTTGTGCTTGAGGATGTTACCTCTGGCAGGTATACATGTGATTACTTGGTTCTTTCCCTATATGTCCTCAAGTACTAAACTACGCTCTTTGTGCATAGAAATAACGGTAATGCTAGTCCTGACGGTGGAAGTCCTAATGAGACTGATCGAAAGAGACTACGACGCCCATATCAGTCGAAAACATTCAAAGTAGAGATTAGCTTTGCAGCGAGGATTCCCATGCAGGCAATTGGAAATGCCCTGCGCGGTCAGGAATCGGAGAATTCTCAGGAAGCTCTCAGGGTGCTGGATATCGTATTGAGGCAGCATGCATCAAAGCAGTAAGAATCTCTTTGGCATCGACTCTCTGTTGCGATGAGCTTGTTGCTGTATCAAGACCTACGCTAAATTTGCTGTTTCAGGGGCTGTCTACTTGTTCGCCAATCTTTCTTTCACAATGACCCGAGAAACTTCACAGATGTGGGTGGAGGCGTCCTTGGATGCAGAGGATTTCATTCAAGTTTTAGAACAAGCCAGGGAGGATTGTCTCTCAACATTGGTGGGTTTGGTGTATTGCCCCATTTTCTTTCTATTCCTGATGGGATTTTTTTAAATGAATGCTTGTTTTGTCAGATGTATCGACCACTATGATAATTCAGCCTGGACCAGTAGTGGACTTTTTGATTGCGAACCAAAATGTGAGAGATCCCTATTCTGTTGATTGGGCTAAGGTATTGATCGTTTGTACATTAGATCAGAATGCGATACCTGTTCTGTATTCTGGATTCTGAACGTTTGCCTGCAGGCTAAACGAACCCTTAAAAATTTGAGGATCAAGGCAAGTCCAACCAACATGGAATACAAGATAACTGGCCTTAGTGAGAGGCCATGCAAGGAGCAATTGTATGGTCTCTGTACCTTCACTTCCCCTTCCCTTTCTGTTCTCTCTTATATTTTATTAATCAGCATTTAAAATATGCCTTATGCCATCATCCTGCAGGTTTTCTTTGAAGCAGAAAAGCAAAAGGGATGCAGATGGTGAGGCAGAGACCATAGAAGTGACGGTGTACGATTATTTTGTCAACCACCGCCACATAGAGTTGCGATATTCTGGAGATTTCCCATGCATCAATGTTGGCAAACCAAAGCGACCGACTTTTATTCCTCTAGAGGTATAGGATAGGCTATATAATATACTAGTGGGAACTATGAAGAGTGATGATATTTTTTAACCCTAACTTTGATAGGCTATGTACTATACTAATGGGAACTACAAAGAGTGATGATATTTTTTAACCCAAACTTTGATCTTCTTAGCTATGCACGTTGGTATCCTTGCAACGCTACACAAAAGCTCTGACTAATCTTCAAAGGGCTTCTCTGGTTGAAAAATCACGGCAAAAGCCACAAGAGCGGATGAGAGTTCTGTCTGACGTGAGTGCACTCCAATTTGATTATTGTTCTATATATGTACATATGTAGCGTATGGTAATTTATTTTTATATTTCTTTGTATTAAGTTCAAGGTTCTCTTGGCAGGCTCTGAAATTGAACAAGTACGATGCTGAGCCGATGCTGCGTTCATGTGGGGTAGCAATCAATACACAGTTCACTCAAGTCGAAGGCCGTGTTTTACCTGCACCCAGGGTATTATTTTCTGTAGTTCAACTGTTATTATCTGTTGGAACCCTAGCCATCTTCCTCACTCTAAATCTCCATACCGTCATATTTGTGCAGCTGAAAGTAGGCAACGGGGAAGATTTCTTTCCTCGCAATGGGAGGTGGAACTTCAACAATAAGGTGTGTTTGGTTCCTGTGGGCTGATTTCCACTTTGCAAACTGCCCTTTGCTAATTTATGAAGTGTCTTTTCAGAAATTGGTTGAGCCAACGAAGATAGAGAGATGGGCTGTTGTGAACTTCTCTGCTCGCTGTGACGTTCGCGGGCTCGTCAGAGATCTCATAAAATGTGGCGATATGAAAGGAATTGTAGGTTTTATGTTCTTTCTTTTTTCGGTCAAAAAGGTTTTGTGTTATGTTAGGTTTATATGAAAGTCTCTGCTCTACCTTTATGCTTACAGCAGATGCAAAGTCTTTCGGTTGTTTCTAAATCCTATGTGCACCTTAAAAGTATAGTTGTAAATATGTCTACTCTGATAGTGATGGATGAATGTTTCTACAGAAAGGCCCTATCTATTTTTTGTTCCTGCAGCAGATGCAATTTTATAGTTCATTTTGACACTTTTTATTGTGCTCAAGATACATACAATCTGATAGGGCTAGATGAATTCTTTCCTCCTTATGTAGCGAATCGACCAACCATTTGAAGTAATTGAAGAGAGTCAGCAATTTAGGCGAGCTCCACCTGTTGTTAGAGTGGAGAAGATGTTTGAGGAGATACAGTCAAAGCTTCCTGGTGCACCACAATTCCTTCTTTGCTTGCTTCCTGAGAGAAAGAATTCTGATCTCTATGGTTGGGTGTTCTCTTTCGTTAATCTTGCCAGTTTTATTTATCTGCCTTGATTCTTTGATGTTGAGTTTAATCTAATAACTAGGTCCGTGGAAGAAAAAGAATCTTGCTGAATTTGGGATTGTTACTCAGTGCATTGCTCCTACGAGGGTTAATGATCAGTATCTCACTAATGTTCTCCTAAAAATCAATGCAAAGGTGAGTGTTTTGCTCTCTCTCTCTCTCTCCCGCATGCGCACGCGCGCCCCTCGCCATTTTGACCTTAGATATTGATTAAGTGTCATTGCAGCTTGGGGGCTTGAATTCAGTTCTGGCTGTTGAGCATTCTCCTTCTATACCCTTGGTGTCTAAAGTACCCACTATAATCCTTGGAATGGATGTATCGCATGGCTCTCCTGGGCAATCGGATATTCCATCAATTGCTGCGGTAACATGCTGGTTCATTTTGCATTGTGAATATCTTGGATTGTTCTCTAGGTAATTGATGTTTCCTGCTCCAGGTTGTTAGCTCCCGCCAATGGCCTTTGATTTCTCGCTATCGGGCTTCAGTGCGGACGCAATCTCCTAAAGTTGAAATGATTGACAATTTATTCAAGAAGGTGTCTGATACTGTGGATGAGGGGATAATGAGGTTTGCTCTTAGTTCTTTCACTCAGTAGTACTTTTTCATAACTTTCACTCCCTTTTAAATAGAATTGTTAGTAGGTATCCATTCTTCACCAGGCTTGTGATTCCATTTGTCTACAAGCTATATACGGTTTCACCTCTATTCTTCTTTACCTCAGGGAACTTCTCCTCGACTTCTATGTGAGTTCGGGTAAGAGGAAGCCCGACCAAATCATCATATTCAGGTATGGAGTTGGATGTCATATTGTAATGGACATCATGTATTGCATCCTATAAAACCAGTGTTCAAAACTTTCATGCTTTCTCTTGATTTGATTCAAGTAGACTTCCAGGTAGTCCCCCAGGCGATTGTGTGCAAGGATTCGCTTTTTTTTTTTTTTTTTTTCTGTGGAGAATTTGATTGTCCTGAAAGATGATTCTGTGAATTTAAGTGTTATTTATGGAATTTGCACATCGTAGTGCACATTCTCAATCTGGTGGGAGTGCGATTGTAGTTTCTTGCTATGCAGCTCACATCTCTCTTATTGTGCTTGCTCCAGGGATGGAGTCAGCGAGTCGCAATTTAATCAGGTTTTAAACATTGAACTGGATCAGATTATTGAGGTTAGCTTCCGAATGACTTTAATGCAGAAAATTTTTCTGGAGAAATGGTTTAGTTTATGCTAAGAAATTTTCAGGCCTGCAAGTTTCTTGATGAGAAATGGTCCCCCAAGTTTGTTGTGATTGTTGCTCAGAAAAACCATCATACCAAGTTCTTCCAGCCCGGATCACCAGATAATGTTCCACCTGGTAAAAACTTTTCCGCAACTATAAATTGGAATAAAGTGATTATAAGACGTCTACCTAATTTTTCTTTTCTTTTTTTTTTCCTGCAGGGACCATCATAGACAACAAAGTTTGTCATCCACGCAACAATGACTTCTATCTCTGTGCCCATGCGGGGATGATTGTGAGTAAACAAGACAATATTCCTCGTGATTGTTGCTTCTCCTTAGAATTGATTGCTGTTCAATCCTTGTAAATTTCCTCTCATCTAGTTGAGCTCTGAATTGGAAAGAATATTCATGCGGTAGTACCAACCTGAAAATGCCAATCTATGTTCATGTTTTATATTTTTTGCGTGCTTTTAATTTTAAAAATAATACATTGCAGGGGACAACTAGACCCACTCACTACCATGTATTAATGGATGAGGTTGGCTTTTCAGCCGATGATCTGCAGGAACTTGTTCATTCACTGTCTTACGTGTAAGTAAAAACTCTGAAACTCCACTTGGATTGATTTTGAGCTTGCACTTTTGGCGCATCCATTGAGAAAATTTTGCTTACGATGTTGCAGGTATCAGAGAAGCACTACTGCTATATCCGTTGGTAAATAAGATCTCCTTGCAAATATTATTTTAGGAAGTCTTCATGATATGACAATGTCATACTTGCCCCAAAAAAAGAAAAAAAAAGAAACGCATAGTTTAAAGATTTCATGGTGGTAGTTGTGCCATATATCTTAGAATATTGACAGTGGCAAATGGAGCTCTCTATTACTCGACAGTTTATATGAATTACGATCTTAACTGTCCCTCTATTTCTCCCTCTAAATCCAGTTGCACCGGTTTGCTATGCTCACTTGGCGGCTACTCAAATGGGTCAGTTCATGAAATTTGAGGATGCTTCGGAGACTTCATCTAGCCAAGGCGGGCTGACTTCTGCAGGACCAGTTGCCGTTCCTCAGCTGCCCAGGTTGCAGGAGAAAGTGTGCAACTCCATGTTTTTCTGTTGAAGGCTTTACTTGCCCTTCCTCCGGGCACACGCCTTTCAGGAAAGGCGGCTTTTTTCACCAGTACAGGTTTTTTGCTTGATTGACCTCTGGGTCACGAAGACTCCTTTCGTGTTTTGTGGTGGCTGAGCTCTGGCCTTATCCATCTGGATATTTTTCGTGACTCGGCCAGACACGGCGGTTTCTTTCTGTACATATTATGCTTAGGTACTTCGGATGTGAAGAGCAGCCCTGAAAACTATATATGGCCCGTACAGACTGCCATGAACATGAACGCTTGGTTTTGTTATTTATCTAACTGGTTTCTATCACGTAGTTCGGCACTTGAAGATTCAGCGTTGTGAGTAGACCGTCGTCTGTTTGGCAACACTTGCCATTCCTTGAGCATGACTTGGATAACAAAAAAATGGACAGTCTAGGAAATATTTCTCCCAACCATGGAGATCGAGAAAGTTAGGATTCATTTATATCCGTTTAGATTGCTCCGGCCTCGGAGGATGTCCAGAATTTTTATTTCCCTTGAGAGAGGTGGCGATCATTTGTTTTTCATTTTCCAGAAAATTAGGCTTACTCTCATCTGAGAGGCATTAAAGTTGCACTTTTGGAAGTCTAGAAGGAAGCCGTGGATCCAATTTATGGGGGTCCTTTCTTGAAAGGTGAAACGGGGGAAACAAATGGAAATCATCATATCCCGAGATCAATTGTAAGGTTGCACGAAAGCTTCGGGCACGACGCATTTTCAGTACGAGGTGGCATCATTTTCTATAAAAATATCGAGTCCCGAGGGTCTATGTTACGTAACTTGTCCTCTAGACCTTTTTTAAGGAGGTTATGTTATCGGGCAAATTTCATCATAAAAAAACACGAACTTTAGGTGATATCTCAAATCTAACATAAACTTTATTTTGTTTAAAAAAAAATACGAACTTTAGGTGTTGTTTCAAATCTGACCTGAATTTTATTTTAAGCATAAACTTTAGGTGTTGTCCAAAATCTGGCCCGAACTTTATTCTGTCTAAAAAAAAAGCGCAAAATTTAACTTATGTCCCAAATCTGATCCTCCGTTAACCTACATTTCACAGTCATCCGACATGGTATTTCCATGTGAGCAATAATATCCAACATAGCAAAACAATGTTGCATTCGAGTGTTTGAAGGAAGTGTTAAATTTAAGTATGCCCTCCAATGAGGTGAACTTTACAGATGATTCTCATGGGAAAAATAATTCAACAACTTCAGTTCCAGCGGATGGGGCACATAGCTAGGGCCATTAGATCAATTAACAATTGGCAAGTTGTTTGCAATGTCAGAAATTGGGTTGGAAGCAAAAGATTACATTGCCTTAAAATGAGATATTAAAAGCGTGTGTATCTTGTAGTTAAATAGAGATTACATTATCTAAAGTTCATGCTTTTTTTTAGACAAAATAAAGTTCGAGCCAGATTTGGGACAACACCTAAAGTTCGTGCATTTTTTTAGACAAAATAAAGTTTGAGCCAGATTTGGGACAACATCTGAAGTTCGTGCTTTTTCATGAAATTGGCCCTTATGTTATTAATATGTGCACTTCCATTATGGGTAATGTATTTGGACTCAAAGCCCTGAGAATTTGCAAATCCCTCCTTCCTGTATGAAAAGTTGGAAACTTTTCAAGGCCCACCTTGTGACATCCAAGTTGAGAGAAATTGAACAAGTATGAATGTCTAGGATGTACAATTAAATCTAAATTGGGGTTATTTGCTTAGAACTACGGTAGAGTAGTTTATCCAAGTTGAGAGAGTTGAGAGAAATTGAACAAGTATGAACGTCTAGGATGTACAATTAAACCTAAATTGGGATTTTTCGCTTAGAACTACGGTAGAGAAGTTTATCCAAGTTGAGAGAAATTGAACAAGTATGAACATCCAAGATGTACAATTAAACCTAAATTGGGGTTATTTGCTTAGAACTACGGTAGAGAATTTTATGAATATCTTCGGACTTGATTTTACAAAACATGATGAGAACATGAACTCACAACCAATTATGCATTTAGAGAAACCGTTTCTTATTTTGAGCCAAAGCAATTTTCTAATCGCTGAAACAGGTGAAATCGATGTACATTAATTGAGTGTTAATGCAGGTACACGCAAGGAAATGATCAAAGGCATGGGCATGAATATCTAATCAATTAATCCTATCCTTCACGATATTGGGTCAGATAATCACCTCTCATTTTCAGGGTGACCGTTTGCTTTATCTCCCCACAAATTGAAAATCAACCAACGTCCAAAGCAAGCGGAGGACGCGCCGCTTTGGGAATGCAGCTTAATCTGACAATCCTGCAGTAGCCCAACCTCAAGATCGCCGATCACATTGCGTAAAGAATGATAAAAAAGGTGGCTGCCAAATACACCAGCATCGCAATCTCTTATTGTTCCATTCCGGACGAGATTTAAAACTGCAACCTTATTTTTCTTCTCTTTTTTTCTGTTCTTTTTCCATTTTTTTTGGTTCGGTTTTCGGTTTTTCCTCCTCTATATACAAATTACAACCGAGAGGATACGCACAAAGGGCACCTCTCTAAGCCTGTGGACAAGAATAAAGACACGACGTGAGAGCTGAAAGAACTGTCCAACGGGAAAAAAAGAAGAAGAGAAAAAGCCTCGGTGACCGTAAGAACACCAAAAGAACACAGGAACCACTTCTTTGCACCCAAAGCCAAAAACAGGAGCTTTCCATTATCTCAAACTCCTCAGTCAAATCGTTAGCATGCTCTTTCAAAATTGGACATTGCCATGCCGGAACACGATCAAACTGCTCCCTAATGGCCCTCTTCCTTCACGGTGGTGTTAGCTCTCTCTTTGGCGCGGAAATCGTCCAAGGTGCGGTATTCCTCTAAGAGCAACCTCTCCAAGTCTGGTTGCTTCTTTATTGGATCTTTCTGGTGGCGATAATGGTGAAATGCCCTATCAAACCAAAGTTACTTCTACATATAATTCAGGAAGAAAAGACTTCTACACCTACTAATAATGCAACGTACAAAACACAAACCTGCTGAATTCAGAAGCATGAAGCCTCATCAAGGCATATATCCGTGTATTAATGAAAGATAAAATTAGTAACTATAGTCTATAACTATACTTGATTTGCACACCAAACCAATATCATTATAGCAAGGCAAAGGGGGAGACTGAAGAATACCACAGTTTGTGCTTCCAAAACAATCAGAAAGCATGTGAATTTCTCATGTTCAGATGAGGTTAATCTCGCAACAAATTTCCAACTTATGATGTCATAAGAAAACAGACGGAGGAAAATGGCCTTGCATTAAAAAATAGAGGGGATAAAGGACTCCAGACTCAGGTTTCGTCCGAAGCAGCTCTACAAATAGCCACTCCACAATTGATCAATTAGAACTTTAGTAATCAAAGGCAGATTCTCTGGGCATTTTCCATCTCAACTTCATGGCCAAGGCTAATGTCTCCTTAAAAAAGGAAAGGTGCTAAGAATGTTCTAAAATAGAGTCTATGACACTATACTCGCTTGAAGAACTTGGAAATCGTTTTTACCATATTCAAAGCTCTTATTCCTCTTGGTGTTATTTGTTCAATGTTAAAGATCAGAAAGATCATTTGTTTCGCCCTTGATGATAAATAGTTAAACTCCTTCAAAAGGCTAGCTCAAGCTATTCCATAACATCCTTGCACATTAGAAGTTGACAGATCGTAGCTTCCGGTGTAAAAAGTTTGACATCTCATTGAGAAATTTCAACAGGTCAGTTTAACTTAGATAAGTCTAAAGCATATCGACAGAGAATCCAAGGGATTGTCATTCCCACATCTTCTAAAGAGGAGCAAAGCCACTTTTGAAAATTGGTGAAGGAGAGTGAAGAAAATGGAATTGTGAACATGGTGGCCAAAGAAAAGAAACAAACGGCTGTAACTTGATATGAATATTTCGGAGTTAATCAAGTAAGTAACATTGAGGAAGAACACCTGTTTGCTTATGAAAATTCTCGACGATGCTGATACACAACAGAAGGCAAGAATGCAGAGAGGGAAGCTTCTAACTCGCTTCAACTTAGAAGAAAAAAATGCCTCTTAAATAAACCAATTTATGGTGCAATAACTAAGCTAAACATTAGATTGCTTTATTGGTCAATGCAAAAATTGCACAATGTGCCAAATAAAATGGCACAAAGAAAGTTCAATCAATCTGAGTAAAAGTTAAAGACCGCGGGGGGGGAAAAGTTACCAGTATTTCTCAAGGCCATAGAGGTTGCCTTTATGGTAGAAGTCGAGGGTGAGCTTTTCAAAATCCTTATACAGATCCTCTCTGAATTCCTTCTCCAAGCCATAACTACAATGGACAAAGTTTCATAAGACAAGATCAATGTACAACGTGATTTTCAGTGGCCTACGAAGTATAGGCAAGACAGATGTTACAAGGATGTGCTAAATGCCATAGTGCAGTCTCCAGTACACCAAGCAGCTGGCTAGGCCCGCTGGACATTAAATTTTATCAACTCAATAAAGTTTAAGCTAAGTGACTATAACATTAGAAAAGGCAGCTACTGTAGATTTCTGGTGTAAGTGATTGATGCTACCGTCAGTGAGTGTCTAATCAATTCAAAAAACAGGATGAAGCAAAATATAAACAAGTCAATTAAAGAATAGAACAAAGGGATATCTGGCTGTAATACCTATAGAACCTGAAAAGGCACTCTAGTCCATAATTGTAGTTAGCTGCAGCATCTTCAAGTGCAAGTTTGTGGAACTCTTCATACATAGAAGGAACAAACACGTCTCTAAGAAAGTACGACCAAAACCGGTAGAGTGTGTTCATTTCCTGCACACAAAAGTCAATTGTCTCCAAGGAAGAGTGGTTGAAAAGGCCGCAGATACCAAAACCCAAATAAATCAACTGCGTGAGCTGACAATAAGGAAGCCAAATGATTTGTGCTTAGAGAAATTAAGCTCATGCAGACTGGCCATCACACTGCAGCAAAAGGGTTCTGCAAGCAAAGCTCCTAGGTTTCATGATAAAGCATCGGAATTGGGAAGCCATAAACATTGAGCTCCTAGGAAGCCGAAGGCATTCATATAATAACAGATAGAAGGGAAAGCAGAAAATGCATATGACCATCTAGCCTTTTGTCTCATCTTCCTATATTGACCCAATATAATTATGTGTTTCGTAATGAGTTCTCAGGAATCACCAAGAAAACCATGGCTTCTTTACCAACTAACAGGGAAAAGACCTACGAAAGAAAGGGTCAAAGAGGAAAGTTTCCACCATTTGCATCTCAATGTTAAACACGACTGGTGAAACATTCCAACAAAAACATGAAAGTAGGTATATCGTAGAAAGAAGTATGAGCCTTCACAATCCGGGTCTCAAACGACAATGACTTCTGCAATTAACATATATAGCTCATCTTCAACTCTTAAGAAACAAAGAGCAAAAAAGCAGACGGACACACCTCACTGCAACCGATTCCCGACTTCTTTCTGTCATTCAAGCACCGTTTGTGATACTTCAGGTACCTTAAGGGTAGAGCAACCGTGTGAGTCAAACCTCAAATTAAACAAGCATATTTAACAAGGAGCCCTTACATTTGTTGTTTAAAACCATTTTCCTCCAAAAGACGGTGACTTGGATGTTGAAATGGTGGAAATGACTTTGGCATCGAACCAACAGGTGGACTACAGCCAGAGATATTTCCATGAGGTGAATTACTCAATTTTGAAGACCTGGGCCTGTAAATGTCACGATTAGGTTTGTGTTACACTCACAAAAAACTAAACAACCAGCAAGACCACCTAAACCTGGAGTCAGATTGGCACAACGTAAGGGAAAAAATTCCTTCAACAATACGCTGATAGGGAAAATTAGGAGAGACCACAAAGATAGTAGCAAAAATTTTAAACTAACCCATGATTTTCAGGAGGAGTAGACCCAAAGAAATAACCAAAGGAATTGCTTGGTGGACTCTCTGATATCACTCCTATAGTGCTTTGAGCGGTACCATGATTTCTAAAGTTGCTGGAAAAAAAACGCTGCTTAATGGATGTGTGTTGCTTAGAGGAACTCTTATTTTGCTTTCTACGGGGATTAGTAATGCCAGATTCAACAGGACTACTGGACGCAGCAAAATATTCCCCCGGCTTGAAGTTTGATACACCAGGGCCACATTTTCCAGATCCATTCTCCAAAGAGTTGTTCTTTCGACGATTAGATTGCTTTTTTTCCAGTTCCTGTCAGCAGTGAAAAAAACCATCATCCATGATGCAAACTTCAAGTTAGCGATGAAAGACTAAAATAGAAGAAATTCTCTCCAACCTGCTCATAGAAGTAAAGACCCTCATCAATTGTAGAAGCAAGCTCACTAGAGATTGA
Organism: Eucalyptus cloeziana; assembly: GCA_014182715.1. Taxonomy (NCBI): domain Eukaryota; kingdom Viridiplantae; phylum Streptophyta; class Magnoliopsida; order Myrtales; family Myrtaceae; genus Eucalyptus; species Eucalyptus cloeziana. The sequence goes on along the minus strand of CM024635.1, from coordinate 46,820,185 downwards.
CTTTGATTCATTGCCTCCAGTTTCATAACATATCCTGCCATTCTGCATTGCATACAGAAAGGATTCAGCAACTTCCAAATCCAGAGCACTGGACAAAGTTCTAGAGTGAATCATCATCAGACGGTGAAAAAACAGAGAGAAACAAAAAAGTTTCTTTTGAAAGACAGTTGTTTCTAGTGAAGTCAATGAACATTTCTCCCTACAAGGAAAAAGAGACAATGAAGAAAAAGGTGAGCTTCTGTTTCTTTGGATACTTACTGCTTCCTATCAAGACTACACGTCTCGAAAAGTTACACTCCAGACAAAATGGGTGATGCTTTCAAGCACCAAACACAATCTCAAACTCCTAATAAACTGCAAACTGTCTAATGATTATCCCTGTTATCAACTGAGACCATTAGAGAGATAGAGCGTATGGACCAGGAATAAAAACGACAGCTATACTTTTTATTATCCAAAAATAAAAATAACAGGTAGTTTAGATACAGATAGAGACTCCATAAATAAATACAAGCTAATCTCTCTCAAAATTTTCTGAATCAGACCTCAGCCAGGTGCTTAAAGAAAAAATGAAAGATGATCAAAGCAGCTTCCCAACCATAAGCTAACAAAAGAGTGGGATGCTAAAAGTCAATAAAATGGCTTCTTTACAAAATTATGCACTTCTTGCACAAGCATGACAAAATCATGTTCAGTAGACGACATCTGTTTGTAAACTTAAAGCACGTTTAAGCATGCAAAATCAATAGCAAAGGCAATTAAGAGCATTTTAAGTCTAGAATTCCATATTTCCAGACAAAGCATGCTTTAAGTACTACCAGAAAATAACGAAATTGTCCAAAACCACAAGAAACATAGAGAAGTGACTGACGACACCTTGACTCACAGATTGAACAGCAATGCACGTGTTCTTCACTTAAACATTTCTTTTTGCTGAAAAAATAGCAATACCTGTGTTACTATCACTAGTCTCTGAACATCATGATCATAGCCCATGTCATCATCTTCATCATCAACTCTACCAAAACATAAGCCCAAACGAGACACGGAGAGAGAGAGAAAGAGTTAAAATGAGAATCCATTACCCAAAAACATGGTGACATTTGAACATCTGGTCCAAAAATGCCTAACAAAAGGTCTTACATTATATTTATCTGACAAAAGTCTTGCAGTCAGAAATATAAGATCGAACAAAGATGAATTATCAGTAGTCGGCTGATTTAAAGAAACATTATGATGATATGGTTAACAAGTACTGGAACCAACATGGTCATTTCTTGTTTAGCATAGAAATTAGTTTGAAAATTATGATATTTAGATGGTGATAAGACATTGAAAGTTAACCATGCTCAATTACTAGAGGATTGATTTTAGAAAAAAGGAAGAAAAAACAGAAACTTTTATCTCTGTTCTTGAGCAGCAGATCCATAAGTGAGAATTTCATATAAAAATGCCAAAGAAAACACTGTAACAAGCTTATTCCCGCAATCTCCATTTTCTATAAACCAAATGAAGTTTCTAAAGGCACCCCCCCCAAAAAAAAAAAAAAAAAAAAAAAAGTGAAAGCTAAGAGCATGAAGCATGAAGATAAGAGGGAGAGAAATAAAATCATTGACTAGCAAAACATCATCGAAAGGTACTAGCTACATTTCAAGGTTCCAACTTTCCCTTTATAATTCCTTGTCACTTGTAACTATGGATGTTTGACTCACTGCATGACGATATATTACATAGTCCTCTCCCAGGTCAAAAGAGAATCATCATATTTAATAAGACTGTAGAAAAATTGTTTTTAGTCCTCAAGGTTATTGGACTATGTAATCACTAGAAATAATCAGCACCCCTTGGCGTTGCATCTTATATTATCCATTTTAAAAGTGCTTAGATTGACCTAATTTTTCTAAAAACTGATGTCAGTTAGAATTAGTTCCTTTTTCACATCTTTCGAAAAAATAAACACATCCCCAGATATTTGTTTCCTCATAATTAATGCATCAGTGCTCTTTCCCATGGATACATATCGCATAATATATTAATGCTTGAGATCCTTTTTAGTTCCATTAGTAACATTTGCAAAAGCGGAATTTATATGCTGACATCCCTGTTGCCTAAAAACAATTCAGAAGACTGCCAACAATCCCAGCTGCCGAAAACACACCTCTTGGGAAAATACTATTTTTGAACTGCATATGAGAGAAGCAAGAAGGATAAAGCATGAGGCACCTTCTAATTAGAGAAAGATCGTCTCTTTTCACAGTACTTTGCTCTAGCTCCAGCTCTTCATCAAGCATAAATGTGCTAGAGAAGTCATCAGACAAGTCAGAAACATTAATGTTTCTAGACGTAACTGATAGCACTTGGTTTCTCTGTTTCCTATAACCGCCCAATGTTGTTGATTCTGTCTCTCGTACATCGTCAGGAAAAGGAGAAGTAGTGCCAGTAGCATGGTTTATGCACTTGACGGCTGATTGAGAAGTTTTCCCATTCAAAGTACACTCTGCATCACATGATGGATGTGCGGCACAGCTTCCCTGTAGGAGACTCTCTGCTTTATCTTCAGTTGCTTTGCTATCCTCAAAAGAATCAACACCAAGTTGACTTTTAGGAGTCTCAGCTTTTGAAGTAGATTCATTCTTCTTGCAAGTCCACTTTGACCACTCGTCCCGCTTTCTTATATTGTCACCCTGCATGTTCAATAATGCAAATTGGCCCATAAACACTGAAAAATTGAAAGGGCATTAAGCTTGGATGACATGTCTTTCGGAACAACTGAAGAAGAATGATCAAATCATGCATAACTGTCGGAAAGCCAATTTGTAAGCATTTAAAGTTTTTCATCATAGTCCAACCAAAGGAAAGAGTAATCTAGCAAAAGAAACATTTCACAATCCTGTCAGCACACATTTTTCATCAACTATTGAACACCAAAATCATACCTTTACTTCAATAGTGCTTGAACTTTGCAAAGCATAGAGGATGAATAGTCTGTCAGTGCACATTTTCTGTACCTGCAACCACACATCAAACAAAGAATAGCCTTTTGACTACTAAAGGTGTTTCATCTAACAATATCAAGCGAAATCTAATGTGAATTATTTTGTAACATGAACTTGACTGATGCACATTGCACATGCATCGAATACAGCATTAATGTACCTTCCAAGCAAAATAAAATAGCATATTGCATCAACACGTACCCTTCTGAAGTTAGCAATTTCAGATATTGAAACCCATCCTTGTTCATCCATTAACTCAATTAGATAATTGTCCTTCTGCAAATTCTCATCACTGCAACAAGAAAAAGTCAACAATTACACTAGCAGAAACATGTTCTGCAAGCAAGCAAACAATCGTGCAACTGGAATGACCGTAAGATATTTTTAACAGCATTTTCTGGATCATGTTTGTCATGTCTTGCACAGCACACGGAACACACCCTCAAGTAAATTACTAAGGCAAACACACAAAATAGAAATGTCAAAGGAGCATTAAGAAAATGAGAGCAAATTCCACGCGCTGCTGATTAAACATCAATAATTTCTGCGTACACATACTCTGTCATTTGATAAACATTTTAGTTTATTGGAGAGCACTACCAGCAGCACGCACACTGTTAATGTTTGTGCACCTGATGGTAATGGGATGGATAATGCTCAGATTCTTTTTCATTAGAGGAGGAAACCAAAGGTCCACAGACAGTGGCTTCACTTGCAAAAGTAATAAAGGAGCAATACCTGAAGTAATACTCAATTTGTTTAATAATGTTCGACTTCAATGCCAGTGTTTCTCGGGGTAGGGTGCTAGCCCCTGGATTTCCAGGATGTGAAACAAATTGTGGAGGATACGGTCCTCGAGGAGCAAAAGGAACATAACATATGGATGCAGGACCTGTGACAGAGACAAACAATTTAATTCAGAGGTAATAAAACACCTGGCAAAAACATAATATCGAAATGACCAAGCAATCTAAGGAACCGAATGAACAATATTAAGGCAGATAACAAATAGCAAGGAGATATGAAGAAAATTCCTCGCTTCCCCCCCTTCTCCTATTTCTGAGGTTTCTTTAAACTTTTTAGTAACAACGGGTGACAGTATTCTACCTAAATAGTAAACACAGGCAATAAACAAGAGAATACTAAAGTTTTTAGCCATAGAATTTCTCAATTCTAACACAAGGTACTTATTTGATCTAATAACTACATTTGATCTAATAGAATTATTTTGCTGTATCCATACTAATACCAATTCAACCCATTACCTAGTAGGATTTTTCTTACCTTCAACTCTCATATCCTGCAGTAAATATCATCCAGCATTATTTAGAAGTCCAAACATATAAATCTTTATGATAATTTCAACTTTTCTATGGACCTCACCAAGTATGAGCACAATTGCACTGATAAGAAGCCCTTGTCAGAGAAGAAGCCTCGGCTAATGGCATGAAGAAGAGGACATTTTGGCTAACCCAGCCATAAGCTAATGCAGATATGTTGAACCTAGAGGATAAAATTTACATCACATTACGCTTTGAATTTTTTTATGATACCCACGCTTTTCTTTTTTCTGGTGAAATAACTAATGACAACTAAAAGTCCATTACATAAGGGAGAAAGGGTGATAAAACAAAAAACTACACCTAGAAAAGTACCGGTTTTCTGGTGTAAATATATATATTTCTCTCCATGATTTTTAGAACTTTTTAAGTCGGTCACATAATGTGAGAGAGGGGATGGTGATACTTGAACCATGTCTAGTATTTGGAAAGGATGGAATCTGGCGAACCAACCCTTGGTCTCTGATGACCTATGTTTCCATAACGAGTGACATAATCATCAAAGTGAAACATGTGCTTTAATCTGGTGGCATATAAGGTTAAAAAATAATAACAAAGCAACAGATCAAGTACATGAATTTGCTTTTACATTAAGAAAAGAAGAAGAAAGAGGGCAAGAGTTAGTTTCAACTTTCCAAGAAACTTAATATACATCACTTGTTTGAACAAAATAATTGTTGGAGCTCGCTCTTCTTCTAGATGGTTCTGGATTATACATCTTGTATACTTTGATAATGCACCTATTCATATCCACTGAATTTTGCATGACTCCATTAAGAAAATCCAGATCAGAAATACAGGGTAAAAACCAGGTCTTGAAAGGTTTTTACCATTCCAAGCACCTCAAAGAAACAAGAAAAGATCCAGCAATTTATCCCCTCAAGAAATTCCAATCATGGCTTTGGATGCTATCTCAAATTTAGCGATATTTCAATTAGATGTATCATTCATAAACTCCTTTTCTTCCATCACTACAGCAGCTGATTACCTCTCACAACAAGGTGCTCCAGGTGCCAGGTCACTGGCCAGTCAAAAAGTCCAAGATAAACTATATGAACAGATTCAAGAACATCTATTGCCACCATGAAAAGGAACCAGGCCCAAATTCATACCTTTCCCAATGAAATAACTGGAGTATTGCATATAGACCATGCACCTTGACAAATAATTAAGACAGAAAAGCGAATAAAGGCGAAATATCCCTTTTGGGTTCATTCTCTCAATGCTGAATGGATCATCTGATAATCCTTTGCCTTACGCGAGGATGGACTGAAGGATTAAATAACCTATACAGCGAGTGTCTAGAATGACTTTCACTTTTCACATTTTTTTTTTTTCCAAATCTCGCGCTTACACACTTTGACCTTTTATTTAATCCCAGAACTTGAAACTTCCACACCTTTTAAATCTATACATGTAAATTCAGATATAATCTATTCATACATTTTTCAATTTGAATAATATCATAAATTTTGGTAGGAAGACAAAACAACTTCTTTTTATTTCTATGAATAAAAACAAACACACCAGTTAAAGCTGAGAAGCCATGGATGTAATTATTACCTGGGAAACCTGGACCAGCCATGAATCCAGGAGCTGGACCATAGAATGAACCCCTAAAATACATTCTTGGTCCAACAACCTGTTGCATTGGAATGGTCTCTCCGGGGCCAAATACTCGATGATTCCATGGTTGGGAAGGACCACCAGACTGCTGCATATTAGGTCTTCTATTTGCAAAATTCACAGCAGAAACATTAGGATCTCCTTGTGGTAAAGGTTGACTTCTACTGGGATTAACGCCACTAGCACCCGGAATAAAAGGCTGTCGAGGTGTTTCACCTCCTGACTTCACCAAAGGAGTCTCAACACTTGGAAAAGGTCCAGGACATGGATGGCAAACATATCCGGGGATGCCCATTTGGGGGGCAGGGATCAAAGCATGAAACATGGGGTGAGGAGGAAATTGACCATATGGTAATTGTACAGGGAAAGGAGGGCCACCATTTGGGTTGCGCTTGGAACCTGATTTTTGATGACGTGTTGATGAATGCTTCTGTGAGTTAAAGTTTCCAGACCCTTGAGACTTAAGCTGCATGAATGGTGAATATAAAAGGAAAAGAAAATGCAGCAGGTTATGAAATGAAGCTCCACCAAAGCAAAGGAAAAGGCAACACTTAGCATTCACGCACAACAACAAAGTACAAGTTCTTTGAAGTACATTCCAGCATCAAAATTAATGCATCCACCGGTTTTCCTGCATATACCGGATGCATGTACTTCTTTAAAATAACAGTTTCAAAAACTTTAGACTTCTCAAGCAAAATTAGTGATAAAACATTCACACTTTAGCATCAGATCAAATTCAAATATGCAAACACAAAAGGAGAGAAACAACAGAAGAAATATTCTTAATGCAAAACCAACAACAGGTCGTACTGTCACTGCTTTAAGTGTCAAAAAAGACGTCATCGATTATGCATAGTTCAAAGTAGAGAAGTACGTACTACTGAAACCACAGAGAACTAGCAATTTATCACAAGGGTTAACAACAATCTGCAAATGGAAAGAAATTAACACCTTATTTGTCAATCATTTCATTTCAGCAATCTTGATAAAATGATACCCATAAAACAAGTTAATTTTCTCAAACTTATTCCAAATAAGACAATGTACAATCCATGTATTCGAATGGCCTGGTATATATGAGTTTATCTGTTCATTACCACTTTACACTTGTCTAAATCTCGCTTATATCCACTTTGTTACGTGCCAGATAATAAAGACGCCAGTTGCAATACTTTTGACTCTTCCCATCCAAACTTTCTTCACCTATCGTGGTTACTAAAATACTTGATCTCAACTTGATATTATATTAGGCGCCTCAGCATGTCACAAGAAAGGAGGCAAACGGACACTCCTATTCTCCAACACACACAGCACTCCAAAACTGCAAGCAGCAGATTTTGATCCTGTCTATTTACTTAAGAGAAATCGGACAAGCATAAAAGGAAAATAGGAACTCGCGAACACTTCTGCCTTGCCAAACTCACTCTTGGTCCTAACTCCTAAGCAGCGCACTAAAACCGGTATTGGTTATCAAAATTACAATCCCCTTACTAACTGGACATTCTACCGGTAAAGCTTCCTTGATAAACCCATAAAAAGATTTTTTTTTTTTTTAAAAAGAAAATTGAAGGCTTTATGAGAACGAAAATAGATAGCACATAAAGATAAAGTCTGGAACATCCCATCAAATTCATCATCGAGAACATCTTTCAAGCCATCCCTCGTTAAGAGCATAAGTTCGAGTGTGGTTTTGCATTTTTAAGGCCAATCTGCTCCTAAAATGGCTTCACTTGCCAGATACGTTACAGACGCGTGCGCAAATCAAGAGCGAATATGCCTCAGAATAAAAATTCCAAATGCAGGGAGCAACTCATAAAACGCCACGTCAAAATGACACCGCTATTAATACCGATCATCGCAGCTCGAAACCGAAACGCCGGTCAAGTACAGCCCAGCGAGCTTAATCTATAGCGATCGGACAGAAGCCAAACCTGAGCGGCTGGCGGGGGAGCTCCTCTGTCGGAAGCAACCGGAGCCGGAGGCTTTGCCGGGGACTCCGCGCTCTTCGTCCGCGGCGGCGGAGCATCCCCGAGGGCAGGCCAGGACTCCGCGCCCATCACCGGAGCGTCCGCGGCGCCCCCGTCGGCCGCCGCCGCCGCCGCCACAGCCGCCGCCGCGGGGGTCTTCCACGGCGACTTCGGCGCGGCGAGCTCCCTCTGCTCGTCGACGCTCTCGTTCTCGGCCGTCACCATCGCCCCCGATCTCGCGAGCGCCCTTCAAATCACCCGAATCAAAACCGATAATGCAAGGATCAGCGCCGCCCTATCAGCAGCGAGCGAGCGAGCAAAGCGGTGGGAGAGCTCCTCCTTCACGAGTCTCTATAAACGAATTCTCCTCCGACGCCGATCATATCCAGCTTCGGCCGACGATCACTAGCGCACGAGAGGACCGAGCCGCGCGAGGCTTGTAGCTTGAAGCAGCCACAGAGAGCCTAGATAGAGAGAGAGAGATGGAGAGGGAGTGCGTGCGTATGACGGAGACTAGGGTTGAAGACGGTGAGAGAGAGACGGAGAGTAGAGAGAGAGTGCGAGGGTTTTTGGGACAAGATCGACAGCAGCGGACGGGACAAGATCGTGGAAACTACTGTGGGAATGGAGGATTCAAGCCACCAGTTTCGCTCTCTCTCTCGTGGGGTTTTTGTGCGTTTGCTGCCGCGGCTCATTTTTCACTGTCTCCAGATGTAGGGGCGTGAGGGGGACTGGGAGGGAATGAGGAGGCTGGAGAGGGTTTATCGGAGTGGAAGTAGCCAAAATTCGGCGTGCTCCTGAGAAAATTGGAATGCGATCCTTTCATTGGCCAGCGGTCGATGCATAAACCCTAGGACGAGCGACAGTTGGGCTTTAATAGATGGGCCCAGTGGAGCAAAGGCCCAAATTGGTCGGAGAACTACGCAATTTTGGAGGGAGAAGTGCCAAAAAAGTCCTAAATCTTTTGCATTTGTACCAATTTAATCCTAAATATTTTTTTGGTGCCGATTCAATCCTAAATCTTTTTACGTTGTGCCAATTTAGTCCTTTCCGGCCAATTTTGGCCGGATTTTGCTGACCGGATGTTAAGCGGGCCGACGCGTGCATGATCGGTCGCGTTGACGTTTCGACAACCTTTAATAATATTTTAATATTTTTGAATTTTTTTGAATTATTATTTATTTATTTTTTTGTCTTCTTCCTCCGGCCACCGAGGTCCGGCGACGGCCAGAGCCGGAGGCCGGCGAGGGCGAGGCCGACCTCGCCGACCACCTCGCGGGCGAGGGTCGAGCCTCGCCGCCATGGGTGAGGCTCCCCCTCGCCGGATTTGGCGAGGTTGAGCCTCGCCGGCCATGGACGAGGCTCCCCGCCCTGCGAGGTGGCCGGCGAGGTCACCCTCGCCCTCGCCGCCTCCGGCTCTGGCGCCGTCGCCAGGACCTCGGTGGACCCCGGGAGGAAGAAGACAAAAAAACAAAAAAAAAAAAATTTAAAAATTTTAAAAAAAATTAAAATATTAAAATATTATTAAAAGTTGTCAACGTTAGCGTCGATCATGCAACGTCGCAGGCCGGCGTCTAGTCAAGCAAATCCGCCAAAATTGGCCAGGAAAAGATCGAATTGGCACAACGTAAAAAGGTTTAGGACTGAATCGACACAAAAAAAGGTAGACTAAATCAAGACAGCGCAAAAGGTTTGTGACTTTTTGGCACTTCTCCCCAATTTTGGAGTAGGAAAGAGTATTATGCGCGTCCGATGAACGTGTGCTGTCGGATGAGGTGGGCCTCCCCTGAAATAACTCGGAAGCATCCGTTGTGGGCGATACTTGCTCTTGGAATTCAGAAGTCAGAAAAACTATAGTGTAATATCGCGAGCATAGTCTTTTTAGCACGACAAATTGTCGGTTTCATTGCATTTTGAGATCTTGCTCGTGGGCGATGCTTTCTCTTTAGGCCTGTAGAGTTGACCAATGGGTAAACGTGGACTTGGGTTGTCCTTGGATTGGGCCAAAATAAAGCCCAGGCCTGCTGAACATGCCTTTAGACACTTGTGGATTTGACCGAGCTGGGGTGGACCCTCTATTGGCTTCTGAGTTTCTTCCCCCTTAATAATGCGAAAATATGATTGAAAAATTTAACATTTTGACAAGGGGTGCACCCCGTTCTTCATCATTATTTTTTTCCCTCGTTTCTAGTTATTGATATGAGAAGTCGAACTAACCGCTCTCCGGCATTGCTTCCATAGATGGAGGAGTAAATTCAATATTCAAACATCCGAAAATCTCAAATTTCGTGGATTAGGTAGTTCGTGCATCGAGTGTACCTCGTAACAACGATATGGGGGAGAAACGGGCCCTATCGAAAATGGAAGTTATAAAAATATTCAAAGCAAAGAGAAGGAAAGGATGATGAACCTACTATGGCAGGTTGCCTTGGGCTAAGCCCATAACTATGACACGTGCAAGGCCCAAAACGACGCACGATTCGGCCCACGATTCAAGCATCATCGCTCGGCTTCTTCTTCCCTCGCTGCTCACGGTTCGCTTCTGCTCTCGCCGTCCGGAAAGCACGCGAACTCATTCCGGAGTCTCCTCGGCGGAAGCAAAACCCTAGGACTCGTTGAGCTGGTCCGTGGAATTTCAATGGCGAAGAAGAGGAAAGCCGTAGAACCGAAGCCCCAGCCGCCTCCTCCGAAGGAGGAATCCGAAGAAGAAGAAGAAGACGAGGACGAAGACGAAGACGAAGAAGACGACGGAGAAGAGGGCGAGTCGTCCTCCGAAGAGCAAGGAGGCGAAGATGAGTCGGAATCGGAATCCTCCGAGGACGAAGACGAGGCGTCGAAGCTCGAGACGATCAAGCAGCTCCTCGAGCCATTCACCAAAGACCAGCTCATCGCCATCCTCAAGGAAGCCTCCGCCAACGACCCTTCGCTGCTGTCCGAGCTCATCAAATCGACCGAATCGGACCCCGTCCACCGCAAAATCTTCGTCCACGGCCTCGGCTGGGACACCACGGACGAGGCCCTGACCTCCGCGTTCAAGCCGTTCGGCCCGATCGAGGAATGCAAGGCCGTCACTGATAAGGCCACCGGCCGTTGCAAGGGTTACGGGTTCGTCCTCTTCAAGACGCGCGCCGCGACGCGAAAGGCCCTCAAGGAGCCGCAGAAGAGGATCGGCAACCGCACGGCCTCGTGCCAGCTCGCGGCCGCCGGTCCCCCGTCGGCGGCCCCAGTCTCGTCGGACGCGAGCTCGCGGAAGATGTACATTGCGAACGTCGCGCCGCTGGTCAGCCCGGAGAAGCTGCGGGCCTTCTTCGCGAAGTTCGGGGAGATTGAGGATGGACCTTCGGGTATGGATAGAGTGACGGGTAAGTTTAGGGGATTTGCTGTAATCGTGTACAAGACCCTAGAAGGTATTAATAAGGCGTTGCAAGAGCCTGTCAAGAATTTTGAAGGCACGAAATTAGAGTGCTCTCTTTTCGTGGAAGGGCGAAATTCCAAAACCATCAAGAAGGCTGTGCCAGCTGCAGTAGCCGCAGGGGGCAGTGCAGTGGGTGGTGCTGGTGCTTCAGCTGGCCCAAACAATGTCGGGTTTCAGAATTTTCCGGTTGGATTGAATCAGGGATTAGTTGGTCAGAATTACCACCCTGCAGCGGTTCTTTTGGGGCAGAATGCCGGTTTGGGTTTATTGAATCCTTTGTTGGGATTTGGCGGGGCTTCCTTAAACCAGATGGTCATGAACCCATCATTCCCTGGTGCGATTTCGGCACCCTTGAGCAGAAACACGGGCGCTTCAATGGGATTGAATCCTGGTTTTGCCATGCAACAGGATATTAATAGCATAAGCCCGAGTATGATCAATGCATATAATAATCAGGCTGCTTTGCAAGGGTTGGGTGCTTATCAAAACTCCCAGTTGGGTCAGACCCAAGCTTCGGGGGTATCATCAGGAGGGAGAGGACAGCCCGGTGCCGGATCTGGTGGGCCGAATTTGGGGCGCTAGGTAGGTTATTAATTTCGTAATTTGGTTTTGAAGTTGTTCTATTGGCATTCTTTGCCTGTGATTTGCTTTGCTTTGTAATCTTTGTTCCTAATACACGTAGAAGCTGTGCATATTTGTCATTTGTTTGTCATGTATGCTCGAGGAGTTGAGATATTTATCAACCATTTGTCCTTGTGGACACCCAGTACTGAGTGTTCAAGAAATTAGAATATGGTTAGACTTGACTTGGGAAGCATATCTAACCTATAGTGTCAATTCGTATTTTAGAATTGGCAGTTGAATGCAAACGTTAGTGTACCGTGATTCATTATGAAGTCTGAGAGCATTGCACAAGTAGCCACGCAATGTCGTGGCTACTTCTACTAATTTTGCAGACCTTTCAGAATGTGCTATCAAATGATTATTCTTACAAATGAAAAGCTGATGTAACACATTCTTTATGCATCACACAGCATGTCGCTCTGGCGTTCCATCAAATTTTTTATGGGTGGTTAATGGATCATGAGTCCATGTAAGAATAACCTGGTTGAAAATCTTGAAAGTAGAGTGACCTTTTCAAAGTAATAATCAAAGGATTGCAAAGCATGGACTTTAAACCTCTGATCGGTCCTTGTTGAAAAAAGCCTGTATGTCACAATTCTCTATAAGAGTTTCTGGCTGTTTGGCTAAGTCATGAAATGAGGGTTGAGATTGTGAATGATGGTTTGAGATCCAGTAATTGGAGAAAATTCATCATGTTGTCCATGGATGTCATATTCCCATAAGAAATCTTTCCTTAAGAAAGACTTCTTTTACTATTAGCGGGTTGTAGATTTTGAGTCTTTCCTTTTCTGTTTGTATAAGAAGCTTTGCCACTAGAGAGATCAGTCACCAATTCTCAAAGTGGCAGATATGCTAATGAGATGGAAGTATTAGAGTAACACTGTTGTCCTGTTTCCAAATGGCGTCAGAGACACTTCTCTATTTCCATTTTTTTTGTTTGAGATGTGGCATTGGAGACTTTTAGCATTGTGAGTTGTGTAAGGGCTAGAAATGTTAAAGCATGATAGGTCCGGGCCCTTGTGCACTCGGCAAATATCTGGTTGGGAACTGTAATTGTACTGATAATAATAATATAAAAGCCTAAATGCTGAAGTTATTAGAGAGTAGAAAGTTATATTGAGTTTACAGAGAACTTGAGGCTATCATAAGGCTGTCACCTTTGTCCTCATGCAAAGCCATTAAAGCTGCAAGCAATATCCTCGAAGCAGTATCAGAAATTTAAGTGGGATTGTCCTTCTGCATCAGGGGAGCAATCGTGTTTAAAATGCCCTTTCTGTTGATTTCAAACCTTGGTTTTGCACAACATGAAACTTCTTTCATGGTTTGGGGGTGGTTATGAGTCTGCAGGTCTTAAAACCAGGAAAGTCCATTAGGTGCTATTTAGGTTCTTTTAGCTCTAAGTGGTTAGAATGAATGGTGTCCGGCATCTTTTGGACAATACCCTAGATTACATTTTCGTGATGTTTGTTATAAATGAATCTGGATGCTAAGGCACATAATAAACGACCAGTGAGCAGCTTGTTCAAAGTTGGTTCTCCTTTTTCTTGCTTTGTTCAGGATTTTTGATAACCCTTTGGGTGGTACTTTTACAATTCACTTAAACTCAACCGACTCTGCCTTTGTGATTGCAGTGGTTGAAAGGATTTTATCAGTCAATGGACCCTTCACAGCTGCAATGCCGTCTCAAAAGCCAACTGAGTAGTAGTCGTCTCCAGATGTTCACAAAATCTTTCTGTACATTGTTGATTCGACGATGTCGTTTCTAGTCTGAGGCGATGATGTGCTGAGGATCACTTATTTGACTTGTTGGATTGGCAGTGTAGATCAACAACTGGTGAGCTGTTCATTGTGAGAAAAGCTATTTGATTCTTTTTAGTTCTCATCGGGCTCTCTCTCTCCCTACCTCTCTGCCAAGTTGGGACGGCTGTGCCATGTCGCGCCCAATTCAATGGGCCCAAATTTTTCGAACCCTTGGAAAGCTTGGCTGGATTGAGTTCTCGACTTTGGCAGAGCAGTTTCACCACGATGAAGCGTCAAATTGAATCCTTATCTCGAAACAAAAGTGCAATCAAATCAAGATAAGATAGAAGGAATGGTTGATATATATTTGATAATCCCATTCAATTTTTTTCTTTGCAAATGAAATTGCGTAGACTGGTGTTCGAGCTCACGGATGGAGCTACACTTTCTTAGTTCTCCATTCCTCATTAAATAGGGGAAATTGCATATCTAAAGATAAAGAAAGAAAGTGGTAGACCGTTTATTGAATTATGAATTGAATCGTCTCTTGCAAGACATGCGAAATATGGTATATACTCTGTTACTGGCATTTCTCGTGTTGTTGTTGAGCTTCACTTCTTTACGTATCTTTCTCCCATTCTTTTCGTTGGTCAACAACCAACCCAAAAAAATTGGGTAAAAAATTGGGTTTGGTATTTCGCTTTAACATTCACGTGTAAAAATCGTCCAATGTCTTTTGATGTGGCGCGATTCACGCAATCTAACGAATATGGTAAGCCAATCGAGTCCATATGCATCCACATCGCCTAAGAACGAACGGTCCGAATTCCCCCCGTGCCGTTCAAAAAATTTCTGGGAGTCGATCGTCATTCATCACGTCACACGTTGCGTAAATAAGTGAGTGAACGACGCGGCGTTCGCTAACTGACAAATTGGGATCTCGCGTCTTGTCTTGTCTTGCATGTCTGACGAATGGCCTGACGAATGGCGGTTGGAAAAAAATCAGCACGCGCGACGAAGACGAAGACGAAGACGAAGACCCGCCCGCGAATCGCCGAGGAGTCGGGAGTGTCGCATCCCCAAGTTTGACGAAACAGACAGCGACACGACGAACGGTCGGTGGAAAGCTCCGTTCCTGAAGTCACTCTGACTTCGCTCTCAGCCATTGATGCTGAGCTCGTCTTCGTCTTCGTCTTGGTAGAGAGAGAGAGAGAGAGAGAGAGAGAGTTTTAGCGCGTCTCGGCTCTCGAATCGGGGCTCTTTCGATTCAGCCATGGCTAAGGCGCCCGAGTCCAGGGACGCCGCGCCTCTGTTGGAGAAGGCTTATCACGACAACTGTCCCGGCTGCAAGGTGGACCGCCTCAAGCGGGAGCGGAGAGGGATCTCTTACAGGGACCTCTCTTACATTTGGATCGTCTCTTTATGCAGTGGTCAGCCCGTCTCACTCTGTCCTTCGCGTTCAGGAGCCTCGTCTTTCGAGCTTCTGCAGAGTTTGTGGAACTTGTCGTTTGGCAACTGATTGTTACGAACTGTCGTGGCTCGCGAAACGGTTGCGTATGCCCTCGATCCTGCGTTGAAGGGTCGTAACTTTAGGGGGATGTTTGACGCGACTTTAGCTATCGAGTTAAGCTAGTTTGCGATATGGTGCGTGATGCTTTTTCGGTTGAGTACTGCACAATGAAATGGAGTGCGTTCGGTTGTTCTGTTTCATGTGTGCCCTCTGATGGATTTGAGCCTTAACATGACTGGGATAACAGGCGGCGGCAAGACTAAGTTTTAAATTTTCTTATACCTCGTGCTTTAATCCTCTCTGTCACAGTGGACAAGGTTGTTGTTTATGAGCAGTCAATCGATGGATTTGGTCGATTCAAATTTGAGTGAGTGTTCATGTTAAACGATGAACGATATAAGAAGTTTTGACGAGGCACTTTATTGTTTGACCAGTGTTTGAGTACTATTTTGTTTTCTTTACCTTCAACTTGTTGGTTCCAATGCTGTCACGTTCGATTCTTTTTCCCGAATTTATGTAAAAGCACCTACTTTCATTTAATTTAGAATTTATTAAGTATAACTTCATGAATAGATTGTGGGGGGATCATACTTTCTTCTGTAGTATTAAATGATATAATTGCGCTCTGATAATTCATCTTGCTGCTTCTTTTTCAGCTCTCCCGATGACGTCACTTTTTCCATTTCTGTACTTCATGGTACGCATCTCCATTTTTAATAAGAACTCACTTCAGTCATTGTGCAATTAAGTGTGAATCCTTTCCTCCTGCTGGTTTCTTAATTTGTATGCATGCACAAAAAGATAGATTAAGTTGTTGTCCCAGACTCCCAGTCAGGCACGATCTTCATTTTAGGACTTTGTTACAATTCCTACCTTGAATTTTTCTGCACATTATTCTTGATCCTGCATTTGTCATTCTGTTGGTAGCAAATGCTTCGTCGGAGGACCTTGGTTAGGGTTGTCTCTCACTTCAATTCGAATTTTGACCAAGGTAGATTAATCGTGTCTCTGGAAGCTTCAATTTAAGCCCATATGGTCGCTGTGATAGTAACTATAACATGTCAAATGAGTTACCTGTCGAGAGTGATCTGCCTCTTGCCATTTCAAGCTAGATCTCAAAGCTCCACAGGAGCATAAATTTCTTAAATTCTGCCCTTGGACTTCCCATTCTATATCTTCCCAGGACAGTTAATCATGACTTCTACTGTCAGATCAGAGACTTCCATATCACAAAGAGAGAGGAAGACATTGGTTTCTATGCAGGATTTGTAGGTAATGCTGAGAAATTAATTCCCTTTCTTTTTTTTATTTTTCATTTTAAGGGATCTTGTTTCCAGAAAAAAAGATAGGTCACATAACCTACCTTGTTCCCAGTGTGCAATGAATCTTTAATCACATATTGATGAGGATCTTCTTCTAGGGTCTTCATTCATGGTGGGAAGAGCTCTGACCTCTGTTTTCTGGGGAGTAGTAGCAGATAGATATGGTCGAAAACCAGTTATTCTGATTGGCACATTCTCAGTGTTAGCCTTTTTCCTCTGGCAACTGCAATAGCAATGAAACTAGCTCATTCAAAAGCCTGTTAACATTCATTTGCCATCAGGGTTGTCCTCAATGCTCTCTTTGGCCTGAGCACCGGCTTCTGGATGGCCCTTTGTACACGATTTCTTCTGGGATGCTTCAACTGTGTACTCGGTACTATAAGGGTATGGTTTCTTTCTGTATACTTAGCTTTTATTTGCATTATAAACACCATAGTGCAGGGTTATATAGTTTCTTTTCCGCAAATGCTAATTTGCAGCTGGTCCTTTGGTTTGTTCTGATTTAGGCTTATGCAGTAGAGATTTGTAGAGAAGAACACCGTGCTCTCGCTCTATCAGTTGTAAGAAGTTTCGCATCAGTTCTCCAGGTGATCATGACCCAAAAACAGCATCTGATGCAGTAGTAATTTACGCAAGTGCCTTTCTTTTCAGGCCAGTACATCAAGAGGCATAGGGCTCATCATAGGCCCTGCTATCGGAGGTTTCTTTGCACAGGTGTGGGCTTTGCTGCTGCTCAATTTCCATTGTCATCATGCATGATAGGTTTACAAGCCCTATACTTTTTACCTGATATTCTTGAAATCATGAGTAAACACTTTTGTGAGATCGAATTACCTTTAACGTGTTTTGGGAAAAACACTTTGTTGGATAATTCTCAATCTACCGACTCAATATTTCTGAATGCGATGTTCAAGGAATACTTTACCAGTAAGATAGAGCTGGGAAGGTGGAAGTTGGTGACCTGTACTTTTTCCTTATCGCTAACTTCACATGCACATATGATTTTTTGTCAATCTCCTTTTTCCATTGGCTTGCTTGGTAAAATTTTCATTCTCACGTGGTTTCTTTTCATAGAAGTAATTATAAAAAGGATTATTATTCAACAAACTGAGATTGATGAATCAGTGTCCTTTAATTGTGCCAGGGCTTGAGCTTCAATTTTATGGAAGGCATTTGTGAATTTGCTTAATCTCATTCTTATCCCTTTAGCTGTCGGGAAATCTTTTTGGACTTATTTCTTACAGTTTATCTTTGGGTGCATCAGCCTGCAGAAAAATATCCGGGTTTTTTCTCTCAAAGCTCTATCTTTGGAAGGTATATAACTATCATCTTGATTAGGATTCCATAGATAACCTTTCTATCCATCTTTACATGCTGGTAATATTACCTCTCAAGCATATATGCATCTTTGCAGATATCCCTACTTCTTGCCATGCCTCCTACTATCGATTTACGCGGCAGGAGTATTTATTTCTTGCTGGTGGCTACCTGTAAGTTTCAAATGACATTCTAGTAATCTCATTCAATCAGGAAATGGCAGTTTTCGGCTTGTAAATATGAATTTATCGATTCGATGTCATATTTCAAAAGTCCAGCATGTTTTTGCCCCTATGAAATTTGAGAGATAACGAGCAGCATATAAGATTTTATCCGATATGAAACCAAGAGGTTCATAGACTGGAGTAAAAATGTAATTGTTGCACATATGCATATGCTCTATGTGCACTGTTACCTTTGCCCAAGTTCATAGAATAATCCCTTTTGCAACTCAAGGACATGATTTCTCTTTTATTGAATCATTGGGAGTCTGGACCAGCCCATCTGTTGATGTAGAGTCATCAATAACTTCATTTGTGAGAAAAGTTTTAAGTGGGGGAAATGAAGCTGATAATAACTATACTTGTTTAAAATGGCCATTATTCTTCACGATAGTACTGAACTTTGTTGTTTTGCCAGAATTACCATTCCACTTGTAAATATGTCTTGGTTATAACTTAGAGGTAATTGCTTATGCAAAGTTGTCATAAAATGTACATGAAAATGCAGGAAACACTACACATGCATGAAAGAACAGATGGTAGGAGCTCGTGTGATGAGGTGGAAGTTTCCTGTGATTCATCTGATGCTACAAAACATGACACCAAAGTTGAACAGAAAACTTACGAAGAAAATCTCCTCAAGAATTGGCCTTTGATGTCCACAATCATTGTTTATTGTGTTTTTTCGCTCCAAGAAATCGCTTACTCAGAGGTGAATTCTATTCTTATCCATTATATCTCTCTGATAGTGCTCATAGACATGGTGCATAATACTATATTGATCCTCTTAAGTGATAGAATCTACTCAATTGTATGAATCGTGAGGTCAATGATCTACAACTCGGATTGACATCTTAGGTATCTGAGGCTGATCCTTTTATCTGCCTAAGCTTATATAAGATCCACTATAAGTTCCTGATTCAGGGTCTAACTCGTGTTTAGGGCATCTGCTTTCTGCTTATGCAGTTGTTTCGTAGGTGTCTTTATTGCCTTAAGTTGGTGTATTTTGTTCGATGGTGAATCATTGTTTGAACTTCAAACATTTTGTGCATTTTCAGTCTCAAGAATTCTCTCATGGTATTTCATTCTTGTGGTCCATGACACTGTGCAAGATTGGGATCGGTTGCTTTTTTCGAGTTCTCAGTCTTGAGAAAAAATGACATGCTGTAAAATCAACTGCCCTTTCATTCATTCAGATATTCTCCCTGTGGGCTGTCAGTGAAAGAAAGTTTGGAGGGCTGAACTTTTCATCTCAAGAGGTTGGTGAAGTTCTAGCTATTTCAGGTACATATTTTTGTAGATCTGCGCAAATCTGAATTTCCCACCAGGCTCATGTTATAGAAAACTGCTTTGCCAGTATAACTACATGTTCGGTCTATTTGCAACATGTGCTTGCCAACTTGGAATATCAGGAAAAGGTCCTTATGCAATGACGAAGAAAAGCTTCTTATTCTTGAGTAACTGGGTTGCTTTGTCATCTGTGTCATTTTAATTTTTCTTCAAATTGTTGCAAAGTGGGAACAACTGGGCCTGAAAAGAAGGCAAATTACTATTGGGTAGCAAGAGTGAAAGAGGATGGTGCATGTGTTTTTGTTTTTTTTTTTTTTTTTGGGGGTGTGGTGGTGTGGACGGGATGCTGAAGAAAGAGGCAGCAACTGTACTATCATTAAAAAGTTTATTCTTTAAGTGTGGATTCTAATGCATCATCAAGTTCAGTACTCAATACTGTAAGCTTAGGTTGACTTGCATTTGCATCATCAGATTATATGGTTCGACAGTTTAACTAACCATTGGGAATGGCAATGTCATCATCAAGTTCAGTACTCAATACTGTAAGCTTAGGTTGACTTGCATTTGCATCATCAGATTATATGGTTCGACAGTTAAACTAACCATTGGGAATGGCAATGTCATCAGGGATTGGTCTTTTACTGTTTCAACTTCTTCTATATCCGCGGGTCGAGAAAATTCTTGGGCCAATAATGATCACTCGACTATCAGCTGTAAAGTTTGATCTTTCACCTAGATTCTTCACTTCATTTTTTTTTAATGTAGTTTTTGTGATAGAGTTGAAATTTAACGTTTTTTGGTTACTTGTTTCCAGGGCATATCTATCCCATTGGTGTCAAGTTACCCTTATATAGCCATGCTTTCTGGATTGACACTTCACATAGCAATAAATTTTGCATCCATATTAAAAAATGCTCTTTCTGTGAGTATTTGCCACTCTTTCAAGTATAGGGGATAATCATTTCTGCCTCAAGTCTTGTCTCTTTTTGTCATTTTCTAGTTAGCCTTTGTTGTCAAGTAATGTAATCACAATTCATGTATTATCTGGTTACATAATATTTTGAACTTAACTCAATGTCAAAGTGATTTTTTTCCAGGGAATCACAGAACGTTTACTTAATCAAAAGATGTACATATATGTATTATTCCTATATCTCTTGATTATTTTGAGCCATCATGATGAAGATGGATTGGAATAGCACTTACATTTTCACAATTACATATCCACTTCATTTTAATTGTTCTAGCAGCCTGTCAGTGTCCTTAGCTTAGACTGAATCCAGAGGGAATTTTGCTAGCTGTTTACAGACTAGAAATGATTTGATACTGATAAGGCCTCCTTTGAGAAATTTCTTGCAATGGCATGTTCTCTCATGCTATTGCTCATGTCGTCATTGTAATTGAATGAGTTTTTCTTGAGTGGAAACCTTTCCATTGTATACCAAGCGATATGAATGTTTTCGGACCTATGCAGGTATCTGTTGTCACAGGAATGTTCATATTGCTCAACAATGCTGTGGTAAGTTTGCTGTCCACGTTTATAAATAATTTGAATAGGCATTCTGTTTCATTTGTTTTTTAGTGAGAGAACTACCTAGCTTAGCACGATTGTTGTGTTTAGGACATAATCTTTTCACCTACTGCTTTGCAGCCCCAGCACCAAAGAGGAGCTGCAAATGGTATTACCTTGACTGCAATGTCTATATCAAAGGCATTTGGCCCTGCATGTGGAGGTGCCCTGTAAGTCAAGTTAATGTAACTAAGATCTAGTTGATATCTGCTCGTTGTAAAAAGTTTGAATGGAGCTTGCAGTAGAGGCAGCAGCCAACTCACTGAAGGAGTAGTGCTAAGCAGCAGTCTGCCTCCTGTGTTTTTATCAGATTATTGAAGTGCACCAAGGGGACACCTACCCATTTACAAAATCATTCCAACAATATTGAGTCCATGAGGTCCAGGATAGCATTTACATAAGTCATGCTATTTGATACCAAAAATTGAAGTACAAAGCTAAGTGATTCTAAATTCCACAATTCAGCTCTCGGAGTGTCAAAATTCTTAGTGTTTTCCCTCCGTATCAGCCAAAAAGTTGCCAGGGAGTCAAAGAATCATTTTCTCTGTATTCCTTCTCTTGCAGTGCTTCTGTATTCCTTGTCTCCCTTACTCTTTTTTTTTTCCCAGTCGATCTCCATTACTTCAGTAATTAGGTATTGGCTGTAAATTTTTAGTCCTCAGAAATTTGTGCATGTCCTCATGTAGAGTACTCTGCAAAGATGACTTCTGCAGAGGGGTGAGTAGCAGGGACAGATTTAGACAGCCACATTTTTTTCTTCTTAGATCTTCTTAAGCATGGGCATCTGACTCCTCCTTTAGGCTTGTCAATTGGTTTTGGTACGTCTCTGTCCCAGCAAAATTGATCATCAGAGGCGGCAATAAGAAAGCAATTGAAAATTGCCCTGTCAAAACTAAGACACCCCTTTAAAAGTGGCATTAATGTACCTTATTTTGCTAACATAGAATAAATCTAAATGTGGCACTTTGTTCAGTTAATTAATAGAAATATTTGGAGATATCTGATTAGGAGTCTTGCAAACGTAAGATTAATGCTGTAGTATTCAAAGCAATGGGCAGTGCTCAATGATTCTGGATGAAGAGTTGCTTGTGGTAGCATCTGAACATGGACAACTGAATCACAATTGGTCTGGGATCCAGCATCGAGCGTTTATAATTCTTGCATTGTCTCTACTCCTAGTGTCTAGCCAGAAAAAGGCCACTGTGTATCTGAGACTGGGATAGCTTTCCTTTTCAGGTACAAGTGTACTAGTTCCGCCGTGCTCTCGTTATAAGGAGGTTCCATCAATCTCATTCATGTTATGATAATTAGATTTGTGGTGAATTTAGGATAATTCCTAATCTCATTTAGCCTTTCTTAAGCTGCTTTCCTTTGATTACGTATCATCTCATCTGAATGAACCAGCTTGTCTAGTTAGAGTTGCACATAAGTGCTTGTACCGTAAGTTTACTTGGTCAATGCTAAAAATTCATGGATATTAAGGCAGTATATCTGGCGGTATGTGAATGTCACTGCTCCAGTAACTTCTTTTTCTTAATCTCTTCCGTATTCTGCAGGTTTTCTTGGGCCCAGAAGCGGCAAGTAGCGGCCTTCCTGCCTGGTATACACTTATGTTCTCATTGTCTATGGTCTGTTTAAAACCAAGTTCTTCCAGCACATGTTTGAGTGTGAGGGCTCGGTGTAAACTCAGTATGCACCTTTACTATTGATGGATTGTGAATATTTATGTCCCATATTTGAAAATTATCTAGTCGCGCCACTTTACCTAGCACTATAGCAATTTTAACTAGTTCTTGACTCTGTACAGACAGAGACGAGAAAACAATTGTTTCTTTAAGTTAGCTGGCCGTGCATGACATTTTACAGTAAGTAAAATCTGTTTGCATCGGAGGATGTCACTATCCCAAGAGGTAGAGCATAAGAAAGTATCTATCTTAGCTAGGATCTCAAGCTGCTAGGATCATACAGGGTGGCAATTAAAAATCTCATTTCTGTGTATCCTTTAGAATATATGAGGTCAGTTTTCATATGAACTTAGGATTATTAATAATCCAGAGATTACTTTGCATGTTATTAATCTGATGATTAATATATTTTGAAATTTTGGATTATGTAAATGTAGATTTAACTTCTAGGTTTGTGGATGCTATTGCCTTTTGTAATTTCGATCTCACCAAAAGCTCATCTTTGTAATTATTTAACTTTCTTCGTATTTTATAAGATTTTGCATGATTTAGAGGCTCTCATCTGGTTTCCTGCACTGAATTTGACTGAGCAAAATGCCAGAACATGTGCTGCTTCTCATTTCAGATTAACCTGTTAAAAATTGCAGTATAATCCTATTTGTTCCGTCTCATTTCCATGCTACCAGTATCAACCTTGCTAATTTAATATTTATTATATTGCTATGACATGATGCAAATGGTGGCGCATGCTGATGTAAGGTTACCAATCAGCTCTCTGAGCTTTAAGATGGTCGGTGACTATACCACAAGTTATATCTGCATCTCTTCCATGCGCTTCTGCATTCCATAGGATCAAATTGCTTTTTGCAGCCTACACCTCATATTTCTCTGGAATGCAGGTGATCAAATTGTCTTCTTCGTATTGAACTTGCTTCAGATGATCGGGTTGATACTCACCTTCAAGCCTTTCTTGGCCCAACCACATGAGAGAAGAGCAGCTTCCATTGCTTAAAGCGACAGGAGGTTCATGTATATGTACACAAGCCTACTCTTCTATACCTTAGACTTTAGTCTAGCAGTGGGCGTTATATACGTGCAGGTGTAGCAGATCATAGCATACAAGATCCCCATCGTGTGAAGCACTGGGAAATATCTAGATAAATAAGATTTACGCTTACGCAAATGTATTCATCATACTGGACATGTCTGCTCGTCCATTTGGTGCACATCATTACGCGTATCGAAGAAATAAGACTTTGGGGCATTTGTTAAAACTGTCTTACATTTGAAGGGTTGGAAATAGAAAGCCGAGATTGAAACGGTGTGAATAAGGCAGCAGACGTTTCGGCTTTTAGAGGAAGAAGCAATAAGAAATGGGCTTCCTGCGACGGCCTTTCTTCGAGGCCTTGCCAGGCTTGCCAGGCTTGCTTTTCCACTTGCTTGCGCCAGGCTTGCCAGCCCCATTGCTTGCGCCGGCCGCTCTGTTCTGTGCCATCCTTAGCCTTCTCCTGCCAGTAAAAGGTATAGAGATCGTTAAGGTGACAGAGAAAGAACAAAATCGGAAGGCCATATCTTTTCCTGCTTTCTCTCTTTATTTTCTACTGTTTCTGCATCGAAGACAAAGATTGTCTTGATTCATTTTTTCTGTCCTTGTTACATTGCATGAGGCATTATGACAAACAGCAAGAAAAAAGAGATAACAAATGGGAAACGATGCGTCAAGTAGCTTCAAGTATCAATCCGCAAACCATAACAATGGAAGAATAAGAAGAGCGTAAAAGGTGATTGCAAAGGATAAGGTTCCCCTTAGAAAAATTCTATTCGGACGCGGACTTAGCTATCCGAGTAAAATGATCTTTTGTAGTCTCTACTTTGTGAAATTCTCCGTGTTACGTCCAGCGAATCTCCTAATGTGGAGGTCCACATGGCAAGTGGGGAGGCAAGGGAAAATGTTCTCTAGCACTGGAACTATGGTGTCTGTTGAGATTGGCATGTCGTACAATGGCTCCACATGCCCCTTTTTAAAATAAGGAGTAAATTCATATTAAGTTCGAAATTAAAAACATGTGATCATATCAAAGGAAAGAGAGGTGAGATATTCAATCTAAAAATAAGAAGAGATATTAGATATTATATTCTAATGAAATGCTACTCATGGAGGCTTTTGTCATGATAATTTGCATCAATATCTCATGCTTAAGTGATCAGATGGTCATATTCTTAGATTCTTAGAAATCTAAATCAAGGGTTTACTTAGAAAAGTATTTCTAGCCTTTATGCAAAAATCATCAGGAAAAAAAAACTCCGGACGAATGACACGGTGAGATTTGACTAACACTAGTGTAGGACATAACAGAAATCCCAAAACATTTATATATTTTTCTAAATTTTCCACTTTTCAAAGTTTTTCTTTTGAAGTGCGTCCTCAACTAGGCCAATCAAGCTTCTGGCAACCAAAGTAGGCCCATCCAGATAAAGATGCGTTGATTTTCTAGCCCATGGGACCCCTTGTTATTGACGACGCCGAATTCTCCCAGTTTTTTTTTTTTTTTTTTTTTGATCAGTCATACTCTAATCCTACTCTAATACTCATTCTTAGACTTTCACTCGCACTTTCGCCCGCTCCGCTGCGGGCGTGGGAGTCGAAACCCACTCCCGAAATGAAATCTTCCCACACCAAGGTGGGGATTTAACCCCGACCACCTGAAAAACCCCTGGTGGTTGAATTCTCCCATTCTCCCAGTTTGCATATCACAAACTTATCATCTAAACTAAACAAATGACGTCAGTATCATCCCACTAAATCCATAGAGAAGCCTTACACGACTCACGAAGACCCGCAACACAAGCCTATAGATGTATCCACGTGACATTAGAAATTGGAAGAAAAGCTCATAAATTTCGAGGAAGGCGAAACACTTCATCGATCCCTCGCCATGGATTTCCATGGAAAAATCGCACCATGCGTTAAAAGGGAGCAAAAGCTATCACGAGATCCTCTATCCTCTCACTTTCACCTCTTAGATCGGACGAATTGCATTTTCATTTGTTTTGCCGACTTTTTTGTCGCGCGGTCATTGCAATTGCATATGCAAAAGTAAAACTATCCTGAAAAAAAAAGGCGAATTGGAATTTCAAGGGTTGGCATAATTCACTGATCTCCGAACACAAGAAAGGGTTACGAACATACTCCCCCAACGGCATTTATTGGGACCCCACCCAACTTGGCCGCGAACAAAGTTCACGCCACCAATGTATATGTTCAAAAGCTGGGGAATGAAGATTTAAGACCAGGGTAAACAATGCAATGAATTATCTCGAAAAATGTAGAAATCTCTAGAAAGATTGGAATAGGACGAGCCGGTGTCGCATGACGAACCAATAATGATGCGCAGATAACTATGCACCTTAATGAGCAGGAAGACCAAAAACTTACCGAATGCCAGCTTACTGAAGTGCGCACAAGTTCATCGGAATAGCAACTACTAGAGTACCCAAATTTCCTGCGAATGGCTGCCTCCTTTGTCTTGCCTTTTTACCTTACGAGAAAGATAATGCCATCCAAGCGGCCGATTTATGCAATCAACCGTACCAATGTTTTATCTCATCGGAACTACTTGGAGCATAATAATATCCACCTCCTGCTCTTAGATTAGTATCCCACCTTGGTTTTCATTTTCACCTTTATGTGGATTACTTGAAGGAGACGAATTCCGCCTCACAAACATATTCAACCATCACGACCCATCAAACATTAAAAGTCCCTACTCAGCCGGAACAAAACCCACATGCACCTCCGTTACTCCATGGACCAATTAAGCCGGTATCTAGTCAACAAAACTAATGACAGTTCTTGGATAAAGAAATCGATATTTTGGTTACGGTATTGGACAAGTAGGAAGATGATTTTACCATCTCTCCAGGCCTCTATAAAGGTTCGGAGGATCTTGAAACGGAAATAAATTTCCTTTTAGCAAATAATGTGCGCGAGCAAGATATGGGAGAATAGCGAATGGAATCAATTCTCCATTGTCATGTCAAAGAAAATGGCGAGACATGAAGAGGCAAAAGGTAGCAACCTTTCAATCACATCAATCCCACAAAGAATACGTGCACCAAATGATATCAGTTATCACCCAAAGGGGATAGGCCATCAAATAGAAAGGAATCAAATCAAGCTTTCTGGATTACCTTTATCCAAAACCTGCTATTGCACGGCACATTTCCATAGGAAATCGACCAACAAGTGCTCAACTGTGAAATTTATTAGATACCACACTATCACTGTCGATATGCAAGCAAAAAGTTCGAGCCACTGATGGAGAGACTATGAAACTGCAATTCCCTATAAGACAGAAAGTATTCACGCAAAAACTGCAGAGATCTAAACTGGCAACCAGAATTGCTATAAACAAGGGGGAAAACATGCTGTTCTCCAATTGTTCTAGATTCATGTACCAAACTAAGTGGCATATAAGAAAAGGAGAAGAAAACTAAAGGTCCGACTAAACTAACATAGAAAGCAGAACAAACGAGTAAAGATACAGACAAAAGAGTGCCACTCGAGGATGCAAATTAAGGAAGAAACAACCACCCAAACAAAAGCTACTGACACAATTCATTGGAACCTACGAAATAAAACGTCATCAACTTATCTGTCCTGTTCCCTTTTCATTCAATCGTACGCAATTAGAAGACTGGTTTAGGTGTGTTCTCACTTGGCCATCATGACTCTGACAAACTCCTCATAATTGATTTGGCCATCACCATCCACGTCAGCCTCGCGGATCATTTCATCAACTTCGTCATCCGTCAGCTTCTCACCGAGATTTGTCATGACATGGCGGAGCTCAGCTGCCGAGATGAAGCCATTTTGGTCCTTGTCAAAAACTCGGAAGGCTTCCTTAAGCTCCTCTTCGGAGTCGGTATCCTTCATCTTCCGCGCCATCAAGTTGAGGAACTCTAGAAAATCAATTGTCCCATTGCCATCGGCATCAACCTCATTAATCATATCCTGGAGCTCTACCTCAGTCGGGTTCTGTCCAAGTGACCTCATGACAGTCCCAAGCTCCTTGGTGGTTATGCAACCTGTAATGAAGCTGAACATCAGCCAGGACATCGGTGGAAGGTTTGACATGTAACAAAGGTGAGATTAATCATCACTAGAACTATTTCCTATTGTTGCTCCCATAATCTTCCCATGCGTTAATTTACATCCAGCTCCGGACATTCCAGACTACCGACATTCTGACAAAGAAATGTCATTCAATGACAAGAATAGAACAAAAGTTCCCCTCCTAATCAACCAGGTTTGTAACAGCAAGTACTAAAGTACATAGGAGTGATGAACAACATGATCAAGCGCCCAGCTTCACTTTTTAACATCAAGAGCCTAGAACACGTCTGCCAAAGAAAAAAAAAATCCCGGAAAATGACAGGGGCTGATTGTCAGAGAAGATACTGAACTCGAGTATGACGGGCACCAAACCTACAAAAGCGACCCTCAAACAAATTAATCTTACTGCTAATCATCGCTAAACAGTTTTAAGATCCTACATCCTACTACGTTATTTCATCGATTCCTAGTCAAAGCACGAGGAACTACTATTGTCAATTTAGAGTAGATAAACACGTTTCTCTTAAATGGTACAAAGTGATCACGACACCTTGCCATAAAGAACAAAAAAATGCTTCCTGCTGGAGAAGATCTTCGACAAACTCACGCACACGAAAAGTCCATCTACGCACCTAATGAAGCACCCAATCTTCCAGCTCACGTTTCTGCCAATAATTGATGACACCGAGTTCAAGGCCATGGAAATTTTACTCCATACAGATTGTGGAAAGAAAAGTCAAACTCCACAGAAAAAATCTAACAGGAGGCAAATCCGATTACGTATCGACCGAACAATCTGTACGCAACACGAACAACCTCCCGAATTCACCTTGAATCACCGGAGATCATCAAAGCCCTGACACATCAACCGGAGCCGGACCTGCCATCCCCTCCTCCAAAACGACATCAAACGAGCTCAAACGCAATAAGAAAAGTCCAACTAAGAACAAACGATAGCCAAAAAAGGAAAAAAAAAATCAGAGGCCACCGCCCCCACGGCACGGCGGACCAGCCGCGACGGACCCCGTGAAACCAGAACCAACACCAAAAAAAGGATCCATCGGCCGCCCGGACAGCTCCGAGAACCGAATCAAAACAGTCGAGAGCGAAGAAACGTCGCGAAACAACGACGAAAATCGAACCGGAAGCCGGAAATCCGAACGCGCGAGCCGGAAGCGAAGAAACATCGCGAAAATCTAACGCGGAGAGAGAGAGAGAGAGACCGTCGCCGTCCTTGTCGAAGAGGCTGAAGGCCTCCTTGAACTCGGAGATCTGATCGTCGGTGAGCTGATCCACCATGCTCCTCTGAGATTCTTTCTCCCCCCCTCCGACGCGGCGGCGCCGCCTGCTGCTGGTGCTGGTGCTGTAAATGGGGGAGGAGTTCGGAAGGGC
Source organism: Eucalyptus cloeziana (assembly GCA_014182715.1). Taxonomy (NCBI): domain Eukaryota; kingdom Viridiplantae; phylum Streptophyta; class Magnoliopsida; order Myrtales; family Myrtaceae; genus Eucalyptus; species Eucalyptus cloeziana. The sequence goes on along the minus strand of CM024635.1, from coordinate 46,791,051 downwards.
GGCGAAGGCGAAGACGAGAGAGAGAGAGAGTCGTGCTCGCGTCCGCGTCCGGTTCGTCTGAGAGGACTTGGACGGCGGAGGAGTTGAATTAATACTAGTCGCCCAGCAGTGTGTGTGATTTCTAATTTTAATAATAATAAAACTATGGAAAAAGTATAATCAAATGAAAAAATAAATAAAAAAGGCAGGAAAAAGACGAAAAACGGGAAAAAGTTCGGCCGCCCCTCCAAGGCAACTTTCTACTCTACGAGGAAAGGCATCTCTGTCTCTCTCTCTCTCTCTCTATCTCAATCTGTCTCGCGAGATCTTTTTCTCTTTTCCCGTAATTTTCCTTTTTTTTTTTTTTTTTTGCGTGCCAGGTTGGCGCGGTTTCCTCACTTTTGCCCTCCTCTCCCTTTTTTTTTTTTTTTTTTTAATCTATTTATTCCTTTCCCCTTTCACCCCCTAAAAATCGAAAATTAAAATAGGAAAAAGAATCCTCATGTTTCTCGTTGCTTCATCGATAATAAAAATATCAAAATATTTACTGTTGAGAAAAATGCGAATCGAATTTATGAGCAGGGAACGCGAGAATCTAGCTGAGGAAACCCTTTAATTGAATTGAAATTTACTCAAACTCATTAAGTCGTGAATTAGTTCCTCTTAGTTCCGTTTGCATCTGGAATTGGTATTTTTCGTTATGTTCACGCATTGAATTGTTCTTGAAAAAAGCCCCATCTTGCGCTTGTGAGCTTTGGCATCGGTAAAGCCATCTCTTCATTCCTCCAAAAAGTAAAGACTGTGTAACGTCAAATATCTCAAGTGCCGTACCTCCAACAACACTTCAAGCCACATTGGCGGCAAATCTCCTAGATTATCATGATGATCTACAAGATTTCTCGTTGAAATATCGTGTCCGTCGCCAATGGTGTGTCCATACATACATCAAGAGCTGCGAGAATATAAAGACCCCAACCTTAAATTTGTTGTCATATTCTATCGAATCCAAACACTCATGTCAATTTCTTCTTCTTCTTCTTCTTTAAGCTTCAAATATCTTTCGTGGATGTCGGTCATTTCACCCACACCTTATTCTTCTTTAAGCTTCAAATATCTTTCGTGGAGATCGGTCATTTTACTCGCATCTTAGTGGGACCTACCGTTTGCTGTAATCAACTAAATCATATTTTACAAAAAAGAGTGCACATGCGATTATTCCTTGTGGAAGAAAATCTTCCCAACGCTTGACTACTTGTCCATTTACATCCACAAGGAAATATTTTACGAGTGAGAAAGCCGATGTGATGGCTCGTTTACAAAAAAAAAATCTCCATTTTCGACAATAATTGTCAATGGCTTATCACAATTCTTTGTATCAAGACAATTCCATCTTCGCAAGAGTCACTAATCTCTATCATCATCGCTCGAGACAGATACAAATAGTGAATTAAAATCATAGATTCAAAATCAAATCGAACATCACTATTTATAAAAATAATCGATATCACGTATTATTATTATTTTTTTCTTAATTTTCATAAAGTCTTGAATTTGGGCGGAAAAGTAGATAAGCTATTTTTGCTTAATACCCAAACAAAGATTCTCACTTTCTCAATGTAGAGATTAAGGGTGCGTTTGGTAACATTTTTGTTTAAAAATTGTTTGGGAATGAAATAGAAAAAAGTGTTTGTTTCGCGAACAATTTTGAACAAAAAACGGGTTTGGTAAACTTGTTTGGGAATAAAAAATAAACAGAAACAAGTTTGGTAAATTTGTATTCTTTTTTATTTCTTTTAATTTTTTATTATTTTTATTTTTATTTTCTTTATTTTCTTCTTTTGGCCGGTCGCCGGCCTCGCCGTGGTCGGGCGAGCTTGGGCTCGCCGGATCCGGGCGAGCCCGAGCTCACCCAGCCAAGGCGAGGCGAGCCTCGCCGGGCCGCAACGCTCGGCCTCGCCAAGGGCGGCGACGCTCCGGCGAGGTCGCCGGCCCTCGACGGCGTCGCCGACCCTCGACGGCCATGGCCGAGGTCGGAAGAACCAGCCAAAGAAAAAAAAAAAAAAAAAAAGAAAAAAAGAGAAAAGTCTTCCGAATTTTGTTAAATAAGAAAACAACTTTTTTTTTTTTTTTGTTTACGTTCCAAATGTGTTTCGAAAATAAAAAACAATTTTAAAACAAAAACACACCCAAATGCGTTTCTTTTTTTTTTTTCGTTTAACAAAAAAACAGAAAAGTTGTTCAAAAACAAAAAAAAGAATGAAAACAAACGCAGCCTAAATAAATAAATTTTTTCGGTGATTCGATCTTTTTATCAACCTCTCGCTTTCCCCCTCGCCCTAAGATGCTTTCGCAATCCCCATTTCTTCATCCCCTATTCTTTCCCTCCTTGGACACGACGACACGTGTCTTTTTACTCGCGACAATAAAAAAAAAATGAAAGATATTAAAATAATTCGAAAGCCCGTAGCTGTCGATTCCACGGTACTTCTTCGCGTGATACCTCCCCAACACGCCACCCGAAGAAGAAAATCTCAGAATAAAATAATAAAGAAAACATAAGAAGAAGAAGAAGAAGAAGAAGAAATTTCTGCCCCTCTCGAAAGGGCCAAACTCGGCCTGCCTGCAAAGGCCCGATGCCCAAAATCCAAAAAACGACATGCCGTTTAACAGAATGGCTCCAAAATCCGAGTCGCCCTCCACGGTCGTTACATGGAATTCTCTCTCCGTCCGACAGGAAAAGCCACGTCACGCGACCTTACTCTGAAGATGCTGTATACTGTGGATCGGACAAGCGTAATGTCTCGTGAACCTGAAATTGGACAGCGTTCGATGACGATTAATTCGAAGACGAACCTCTAGCGAATCTCCAACATCGATGGTAAGCAAAAATTGACTGTTAACTTTTTTCGGTCCAATGCACTGTCTGTAATTCACCGTCGGAGGAATGTTCTTACCATTCTCAAATTTAGTATTTCATAGTAGAATACTATAGTTTTTTTATACTAAACAAACGAGTCTGTCGCTTACAACAAGACGATGACTTTGCCATACTCGTATTCAATTAAGTCAATTTCCAAAGTGTTTTGGATTTTATAGGCGAGCACATCGATTATTAACAAAATACCAATAAAAATAACAATGTCACGGTCTCGGATCTTTGCAACATATTGCCGAACGTTGTAAAAACTTTGCAACTAATTCACTCAGTAGTTAGTAAAATATTATCAGAATATCGATTTTATCACTCAGGATAATTAATGGAATAATAATTTAACACCGTGATTTATGAATGCTATGAAATCTTATAAGTGGGTTTGGCAAGTAGTTCATAATTTATCGGCGGTATATTAATTTTACCACTCCCACGTGTAACGGTAAATTATGAAAAAAAAAATTAAAATTTGTTTTTACAAGAAGGCCAGAATTAAGCAGCAACTTACCCCAGAAAGAATGGCTCTACTGCCCTCCATTCCAGCAACCGTGTATGATATGTACACGGGAAAAAATAGCGTCTTCGGGTCGGAAAGAAGCAGCAGAACTCGCCCAAACGGAAGAGAGAGAGAGAGAGAGAAAGAGACCGGTTCATGAGGTGAGGACTGCTGACGGGCCATCGCCGCTGGCGCTCGGCCAGTCGGTCGTCATCAACCTGAGGAATTCGTGGTGGTTGATCTTGCCGTCACTGTCCACATCAGTCGCGCGGATCAATTCGTCGGCTTCCTCGTCGGTCAGCTGCCCCCAAAGAGTTGTCATGACCCGGCGGAGCTCATCCACTGATACGAAGCCATCCCGGTTCAGGTCAAGGCGCCGGAAAGCTTCCTTGAGCTCCTCCATCCTTCCGGCCATGAACTCGACAAAGTCCTGGAAATCGACAGCGCCGTCGTGATCGGCGTCAACCTTGTCGAACATGCCCTGGAGCCCCGCCTCGGTCGGGACCTGTCCAGACGCCCTCATTACAGTCCCGACGTCCTTGGCAGTGATGTAACCTGTAAAAACGGGTCGAGATTACGAACGTTCATTGATTGGTGGCCACCATTACTGTGCAGCTAAAATTAAGAAATTTCTCGGTAATGGGAGAGACCATCGCCGTCCTTATCCAAGAGGCCGAAAGCCCCCCGGAACTCAGAGATCTGATCGTCGGTGGACCGATCCGCCATGTTCACCGTCAAGAAGTGGGCGACAAACAGGCAAAGTTGGATGGAGAGAGACCATGCGATCACGCAAATCTGCATGCTGTTTTTCGAGGGACGAGAGGAGAGGGTGGACATAATAAACAATAGCAGCAGTAGTTGCTGAGTTCTGATACCCTCTCTATCTCTCTCTCTCTCTCTCTCTCGGGGACAGCATCGGGTTATTTTGTCCGACTCTGGAGGGCCGAAATCTCTTATCGTCGACAATGCCTAGGGTATCTGTTAAATCGGTTTTCTCCTGTCCTCTCTCGACCCTCTTGTCGTGTATCGCTCTTCGCCATTTTCCGGCCTCTTTACGTGGCAGGATCGTCACCTTCATTCATTCTTCCAGCATGTATACATGAGTCGGGGCATGGTCACTAGCGCCTCGCCAAGAGCTCGAAAAGCTTGACATGTGAAAATGACCGCTCGACGAAGAAAGACAGAACTCGGCAAGAAAATATTACAGCCAGCACAAAAAAATAAAAAAGAGAGACTTGAGATCATGACATGTGTCCAAAGTGGGCCCAAATGTCACTCCATGCCAGACCGACGAACTTCGCGCCGGTGGAAGCAACCTTTTAAGGCTGAGGCAGAGCCGCGCGGTGGTTCGTCAGACGAGCCACCGCGCCTGATCGATGAACTTCGCGACGGCGGAGGCAACTTCGAGGCGGAGCCGCACGGTGGTTCATTGGACGAGCCACAACGCCGATTCGGCGACGGCTCAACCCTCGTCCGACGAACCACCGCGCGACTCCGCCTCCGTTTCAAAAGTTTGCCTCCATCGGTACAAAGTTCGTAGGTCGGATGAGTGATCGGTGGGAAAGAGAGGGGGCGGCGAAGAGAGAGAGAGTGTAGGGAAGTTCGGCATTTGGGCGGGAGATAGGAGAGAGAAGAGAGCGTGCAGGGAAGTCTGACGCCATTTTAGGTCAATTTTTTTTCTGGAGGCGCCCAATATTTTCTCGAATACGGCCGTTTGGTTGGGCTTTTAAGAAATGCAAATACTTTTGGGTGAACGGAGTTTTCCGAAATATAAATATTGTTTAGTAAAATTTACATTAAAAACAACTTTAATCAAAATATCGTTTGGTAAAATTTACATATGTAATTAATTTTTATTAAATTAAAAAAACAAAAATACGTTTATATTTTTTTTTTTAAGTCCGCCATCGAACCGCCGGATTTGGCGGCCGAATGGCCGAATCTAGCCCCGGACGATCGCCGGGTCGCGCAACCTCAAGCGGCCATCACCTAGGGTCGCCCGACCTCGGTGACTGTCGCCTGAGGTCCAACGACGGTCACCAGGGTTGGGCGACCCTCAAGCAGCGATCGCCGGTGCACGCGACCCCTTGGCCGGCGGTCATCGGCCTCCGATCGGTTTCTCCGAAGAAGATGAATAGTATCCTTAAACTTGCATTCCGAAAATGCAATTTCCAAATTACCTCTAGACCTGCTTTGGACTAAGGACCCTTAGAGCCACTTGGAAATGCAATTGCATATTGCTAAAGTCGCCCAAAAAATCGAACCAAACGCGTTTACATTTAGCCAAGGGACTTTAGAGTCCGAAAGCCCATTTGAAAGGCTAAACCAAACAGGGCCTTAGGCGTGTCTTGCTCGTCTAGCTTTGTAGGTTTCTTGCTCCCAAGCTCCAACAGTGCAACGGATTCTATTGCTAGAATGTCAAAATGAATGTAAAGATTTGATCTTTGATGTTCTCCTGATCATAAGAAATGGGTACAGCTTCAGTACTATAATGGCGTGTTTAGTAACATTCTTATTTCTCTTTTTTTTTTTCCAAGAATAAAAATCAAGAGCAAAGTTATTTTCAAAATAGATTTGGAATAAAAAAAAATTGTTTCTTTATTTCTTGGAACAATGCAAGTGTTGACACCTAAAATTTTGATATTTGATTTTGCTAAATAAAAAATAAATAAAAACAATCACATGGCATATAGGTTTAGGAAAATTTTATTTTTTGTTATATTCCGTTAAGATTTTTCACATATTTAGGTAATATACACTAGAGATGGACTTTTGCACAAAAGAGGGATTTTCTTGATGGAATATGCAAAAAAATATTTTAGCGATATATTCAGGGGTATCGTGCTCAAGCAAAATTAGAAATTAAATATACCCGAAGATACAATTTTCTGGCTTATAAAAGGGGTCATGTACAATCAATTTTAAAGGGGGTTTTTTTTTTCGGTTCTTTGGAAGGCTTTTTGGTTTTTGGTTCTGGAGGGGTTTCTCTTGAATCAAAGAGGAAAAAGCAAGGAAAGAAAGGTGAAACAGTGAAGAGAAAAGTGAAAAGTGCAGGGGGAAGTGACGTAAAGGAGAGCAGGAGAGAGAAAATAAAAAAAGAAAGGAAAAAAGAGGAAGCACTGTGCTTCTTCTCCAGGAGTTTCCCCCCTTTCGCTGCTCACCCGACGCCGCAGCAGACCGCCTCCGCGACGCCGCCGCATCCCACGAGCACACTCGCTCGCCCCGACGCCCGCGCCGGAATCCTCCGCGAACCGCCGCGCAGCCCCGATCCGGCGACCCGCAACCCGCGCCCACGTCCCTCGCCCGCCGCTCGAGCCGCTCCGCCTCAGCCACCGTGACCTGAATCCTCCGCCCCTGGACCGGCGCACACCACAGCCGCAGCCGCTAGAGCCGCGACACCGGACACCACCGCCCCGCAGCCGCCTGCAACCCGCGCCGGTCCGCGAAGCCACCGCTCCCTCGCCGGTATCGTTCGCCGTCCGTGATTACCCAGCACCCGAGTTCCGCCTGTCCGCGCTCCGCCCCTGCACGCGACACCGCCGTGCCGCCCCGAGCGCCGCCCAGCACCGCCGCCGGCTCACCTTTGCCGGAGCTCCTTTTGCCGGACATAACCCAGCCATCCTTGGAGACCCACGGTCACACGTGGAAAGGGGAAACAAGAAAAAAAACAAAAAAAAAAAAGAAAGAAAAGGGGATTAGGTATTTTTTTTTTTTTTTTTTACTTTTACTTTTATTTTTTACTTTCTTTATAGTTTTGTTTATTTTATTCTTTCTATTTGTTAGGTTATGTTTTTGGTTATGTTATTTGATAGTTTTTTTTTTCCTTTTTAGTCTAGGAATTTAAATTGTGATAATGGATGCAATATTCGTAAAATCTTTTAGGCATTATCTTTAAGGTGTTGCCCAAAATTATGTAATTATTAATTTGGTCCATAAGACGTCGGATCGTTTTTTTTTTTTTATTATATTAATTTTTGGGCATTTTGATGATATTTAAATTGCTAAATCATTATAGTTATTAATTTGATCCGTAAGATTTCGGATTAGATTTTTAATTATTTTGATTTCTTGTCGTGACGTTCAGGGTTAAAAAATATTCGTTAATTGACCCGTGAGATAACGGGTTATTTTTTCGTTTATTTTAATCCTTTATTTTGTTGAATATCTTGTTTGTTAGATTTAATATTTGTTTTAGAAAATCACTAAGAAAAATAAAAATAAAAAAACATTTGGATTAGGATCTCATTTGGTTTTAGAATATTTCTGGTTATTTTGCATATCTAGAATAGGGATTTTATTTCGAATTTAAGAGAATATAAAAACAAAAAATGCATTCATTAGGTTGTTAGGTTTTTTTATTATTCGAATTGCACGTTTAATTATTTGGCAATTTTAAATTTCGAATTTTATAAAAAAACAAAAACACAAAAAAAAAATCATCATGCATATATCATTTAGAATTAAGGCATTATCCGCACGTCATTGCATATCAAATAGACTGCATGTTAGGTTGAGATAATGTCTCAATTTAAATTAGGATTTAATATGACCTAATCCTTATTTTAAATTAGATAGAATTTCAATCTAGCTAGATCTTTTTTGCATTTGAATTTCATGAAAGAAAATACAAAATTTGTCTTTGCATAAGTTAATTTCAATTTTTAGGATAGATTGCATCTTTAAAAAATAGAAACATCAAATGCACGTCATTTAGTTTTCATTAAATTCATTTAATTAAAACTTTGTTGTCATTAGACTAAGTCATTCAATAAATGTCACGTGACATGGAGCTTGCATATTAAATTGCACGAGGCATATCATTTTAGTTTAAATAAATTTGTATGTCATTGCATCGCATCGCATGTTATTATAGTTAGATCATTTAGATTGCATTTAATTATTGCATTTCTTCATGTCATATAGTTTAGGTCATGTCGTCATGTCATATTAAATTATTAGCATGCATCGCATGATTTTCATTAAATAAAGTGAAAACAAAAAAATTGAAATTGCGTGTTAATTATAAATCATATATAAGATTGTCTATATGATTTTTGATCTAACAACGCAGATGCTTTCGTTGCTTTAATGTATGTTTTGCATTATTTAATTGCTTTATTGAGTGTTAAATTGGTGGTATGCGCACGTGTATGATCATCTCACACGTTAGGAAGTTAAATTAAAAATCAATTCAATTGCCAAACATTTTCTTAAAATTAAAAAGAAATGGTACCGAAATGGCACTAGGATAGTCTAGTGTAAGCAAGTCCTCGTACCCAAAATCTCTGGTTCGTAGAAGTAAGATAATCCTCCTGTTATTTTACTTAGGTATCTAATCGATCTACCCTAAACTGATTAGTGGCGACTCCTAGATATTAAGCTTTTGCATGTCAAAATCCCTAAGTCGCGATTTGGTATAGGCTTTGGAGAGCCTGAGCTAAGCTTAAAGGCTTGGTAGTCCATCAACCTAGTTTTAGGTGGCAAACCCGAAAAATTAGGTCACGACAGCAAGAAATAAGTATTTTCTCTTTTCTTTTATTTATCTTCCTCCTCTTCTTCCCCTTGCTAGTTGTCGACCTCAGCAATATTTGCCAACCAGCTCAGCAATATCTGCCAACCGGCTCGACAAGGCCCAACGACCTCATCGGAGCCTCGGAGCCTCACTGGCCTTTAGTGAGGTCACATTGAGCTCAATGGTCACTAATGAAGCTCCCCCAGCCTCACCCAGCTACTGACGAGGTTGGACCTCACCCGACCATCACAAGATTGAGCCTTGCCAACTCTCATTTGGTGATCAACCAAGGCTAAGGTCGGTGACCAACTAGAGGAAGAAGAAAAAAAATAAAAAAGAAAAGAAAAGATAACGATGTAATAAAATTATTAATAAGTTAAAAGAAATTTTAAGTCATGAAACAATTTAGGATCATATCAAACACATTTCAGTTATAGGATATAAATTTTATGTAGTTACCATACACCTTCAAATACTTAGAAATCTATGGAATGAAAATAATAAAAAAATTATTTCCGAACATAAATTTTTCCTAGACTGAAAGGTTACCATATGCCTTTTTTTAAGCAATTTGGTCCTCCAATTTGTTATCTTTTACAAAGGCCGCGCCATTTCCATTCATTTTTGGCTAATTCTTTCCATATTTCAGTGTCTTTACCACATCGCCCCGGTCGTCCCTCTTTTTGTTTTCTTGTTTTTGGTTCAGATCCCTTTTTTTTCCTTGATCGATTCATTTTCTTTCCTTCCTTGTGGGTCCCATGTTGTTCTCCCTTTCTTCCTCTCTTTATTCTCTCTCCTTTCAGCTCATGGCGCTACTAATCCGAAGGAACCCGTGCCCGATGGAAGCTCCGGCAAGATTCCGGAATCTGTCGTGCTGATGATCCGGGACGAGCGGTGGTTCAGCGGGATCCCGACAGGGAACTTGTGCTCGTTGCCTTCTTCCCCATCGTTCCCGCAGGGCCGAACATGGTGGCTGCGACATCGCCTCCGGCGTCCGCGGCTTTCCCAGAGAGGAGATCTACTTGACCCCAAAGACAACGAACGCGATGGTCGAGCAATTCCAAGAGCCAAATGGGGCTTCGACCATTTGTTGAGCGACGAGGAGCAGTTCAAGAAGAGCGTGGACAAGCGGTTTGTACCTGGGCCTCAATCGCCACAGCGTCCTCTCCCGGTTTAAGGCCTATGAGTCGATACCCCTCATCGAGTCCCAGTCGGGTGAAGACGTCGCCACCGCACCGCAGAAGCTGACCTCGCCTTTTTTTACTCCATCTTTGACTGCGATGGCAGCAGCACTGTCGACCTCGAGGAGTTCCGGTCGCAGATGAGGAAGATCATGCCGGCCATCACCAACGGGCTTGGGTCGTGCCTGATCTAGATGGTCGTCGAGGACGACGAATCCAACTTCCTCAAGCGCACTGCTGATCTCGACGCCGCGTCGTGAGGCTTCGATCGATCGGTGCGATGAATAAGATTCGGTCAGCTCACCGTGAGCTGAAGAATAAAGAAGGTGGGACGTGCGAGGAAAAAACATAAATCAATCAAAGGAAAAGAGGACATCAGGGGTAATATGGTAAAGTTAAAGGGTGAGCATAGTTTTGAGACAAAACCTAAAACTTGAAAACCAGACCGGTAGAAACTTGTCCAGTTCCAAGCTCGATTCTAACATATGTAGGATAGGTTTAAAGTTAAAAAAATTGAGAAACCTGTTTTGACGAATAGATTTTGGATTCTAGGTTGATGGAACCTAGATTCTAAAACTTGAAAGATATAATATAGAACTTTGAAATTTTTTTGTACTTTTCTATCTATATCTTCGTGCGATTCTATCGTACTTTGATAAATGTATAATCTATAACTACTAGTCCGAGCTTTTATTTTATAATTGAAACTTTCACTTTATTAATATTTTGTATTTTTTATGTGTTTAAATATAAGTTATAGTCAGTGAATTGTAATAGTAAATGGTGATTATTAAATATGATAATTCACTGTAATTGTTTTTTGATAATGAGAGTGGAATCTGGTAGATTATGGAACTTGTAACCGGGTAAATAAGGTATGTAGGGTAGGTTCATAATTTTAAAAAACGAATAACTTATTCCAATGAGGAGGTTTAGGGTTCTAAGTGAAACTTGTACGAAACCTTGAATCACTCATCTCAAGTAAAGATGTTATATTGGAGAGTGGTAAAGTAAAAACTTAGGTGGAAATAGTGTGCCCCCTTTCAATTAAGTCGTTTAACTTTCTTAATTTGTTGAATTCGATCCTTTACGTTTTATTTTGTACGATTAATACCTTTAAGTTTTTTGACTTAAGTAATTAAATCATTCGATTAATCGTTCTTACTAAACCAACATAAATAAATAACATGGCATTGTCATTGTGGCAGAAAATATGATATGATGCTAAGATGGCACCAATTGAGTGCCAAATTAGCGAAAAACGGGTTATTAAAAAAAGAAAAAAAGAACTAATCTAATATTGTTAGCTTAACGGGTAAATGAAGCACTTAATTGCTCAGCTCAGGTGTGTTGGAGGGCTTGAATGAACGAAATAAAACTATAAGGATCAAATTGCACAATCGGGAATGATGGAGGACTTTATTGCATAAAATAAAATTTAGAAGATCAAATCTCACGTGCACTGAAACTTATAGGTTGAAATTGTACTTAAATGTCTAAAAGTATTTTCGATGATATATATTCGTTGCGGTACAAGTAACTTGTATAAAATATTCACTCGATGGTGATACATGCGCTACAATAAGTCAAACAAAATTGAATAGTTTCGAAATTGAAGTGTCTATTAGGACTAGATACATACTGTGGCAACATAGGAAATACATCCAACGTCAAAGTAGCTGTTTAATTAGGAAAGCACGAGTAAAACATTGCCTAGACTCATTATAAATTATAATCTAAAAAGAAAAAAATTATGTTCTGAAAATTGTGAAAGATTAAACAAAATTCTGCGTATTAATATTTGTACATTCTAAAAGGTTTTAGATTTTTTACCAAATCGAAAGTTCAAATTATGAATTGTTATGGCCAGAAATGTGCAAACATTGGATATTTCAAAAAAGAAATTCTAAAACCAATATCGTTATAGCAAATTCTTAAAAAAGAAATTATACGTTAATTATGAATTGTTATAGCTACAAAAGTTGTGCACTCAGGCCAGGTATATGAAATAATTTCTCTTAATTTGTGATCTAATATTTAATCACTTATATCCAATGTTGGATCAAGTCAATTATATAGATCGCTTCAATACATAGGCGATTCAATGGCATTTAGACCGATTTGACAGTACTGTCAAGAAAACTTTCCTTGCTTTCATTCAACGACAACACTCCGACCAAAAATAAAAAAATAAAAAATTCAACAACAACACAAATAACACTAATTAATATCAATCAATGGACAGATCAATATCACAAAAATCTTAAATTAGTATTTTTTGTGACAAATCTATTAAAAAATAATTTTTTGATTACTAAAAACCTTAAATTTGTATATTTGTGAAAAATTTACCAAAAATTTATATCTTTACCACAAAAAGCTCAAATTATTGCAACAAATTTACTCTTTATTAATTTCCGTTAAATTCGATCAATATCACGAAAAATCAAAAACTAATATATTTATGACAAATAGAGAGTAAAATTCAAATTAATACATCAATTAATTATCATGTATAATCTAACTTAGCAATTCAATAATAAAATTTAATAAAAATCGATGGAAGGTAAATTTGTTATAAGAATATCGATTTGAGATTTTTTGTAATGGTGATCCTTAATGACATGTCAAATTGTGACGTATGTTTAAACAAGTGAACCGCATCAAAGAGCCAATCATAACCTGACATGTCATCGAGTAAATAAATATTTTTTCCATTCCAATCTTCGCAGGTCTTGCAAATTTCCAACCATACAATACCTTCCTAAGCACGGCTAAGCGTTCAGACCAAAAAAAAAAAAAAAAAAAAAGCACGGCAAAGCGCAATTATTGAATCGATAAAAAAGGAAAAGCTAAAAACCTGACTACCCTCGAAACGGGGCAAAGCCCGGGCCCACGCAGGAGAAAATGCGCTAGTAACCCGGTTTTCGCTGAAACGGCAGGCCCGCTTTGGAAATTGCGCCAATCCCGAAGGAAGAATGGAGCACCTCTCGAACGCCTTCGCCGTGCTGGAGCTGGACGCCGTCGACGACCGCCTCGACGGCGGTTCATCAGCCGCGCCCGAGAAGAGCAGCGCCGGCAGCTCAGGTGACGCCCACGCATCCCTTTCCTTAAGACCCGATCGCATGGAAAAAGAGCTCCCGATCGCTACTGCCTGACTACTACCACTGTCTGCTGCGGTGGAATCGCGTAGGGTTCTTGAGTGTTTCGAGCTTGATGAAGTCACCGGGCGCCGGCGCTAGGGCCCGGCGACCACCGCCGGTGGTCGTCGACTAGCTGCTGTAGATGCGATGGGGACTGTTTGTTTAGCAGATTCAGCTTTAAAAACAATGAAGTTTCCGCACGGTTAACTTATTGATGGCGACGAGTGAGAATCCGGATGCAAAATTAAAACTTTTGAGCTTATGCTTTGCGCATGGCAGGTGATCGTTTGAATTTCTTCGAAATCGTGGCTGGACTTACTCCGTGCCTCATTGCGATATTTAGTTAGAGAACTGGAAAGTCGCGGTGCAATTGGCAAATGTGAGAAGACTGATATGTACAAATATTCGATAGACTCCTTAGTCGGTGTCGAAATCTGAATGACTCCGAGAATGGGTTTTTTTCCGCAGCATGAATTTCCACACTTATAGGGAAAAAGAATTTCTTTTTTGCACTGAAGCTCTAGTTAGATGACTATTATAGTCGAACAAGAGATTGCAGGGGGTGCTATGTTTTATTGTCATGATATGTAGATGAGGCAGTTTCAGAAACTTAGCACTTGCTTACACTATATCACACTATGTATATATCGATTTCCACTACGATCTAAATTGAAATTGAAGATACTATGTATATTTCGATTTCCACTATTATCTAAATTGAAATTGAAGATACTAATTTGAAGTGTTTTTTTTGGCTGATATGTAACTCTTATATTCAGCTAAGAAGAATAAAAAGGCTAATGGTTCTGGTAATGGTGTGCCGATGAAGAATGACAAACCAGACGAGGGAAGTTCAGCGATGCCTTTGCCTGAGTACAAGATGCCTCTTGTGTGGATTGACTTGGAAATGACTGGTAAGTTATGGTAATCTTAGTATGAACAGTGAAAACCGGTTCTGCCTCTGCTGCATTACCATTTGCTTAAGTCAAGACATGTGTAACCAGAGTTGCTCCAGTTCTTCTCTAGCTTTGGACATTTGTGGTGAATATAGGGTGCTAATTGTTATGCTGAGGCTACTGGACGTTTGTTTCTTCTTCCCTCTCACCCTTTTACTTCTTCTGCTATGCAGGTTTAAATGTTGAAGTTGATAGGATTCTAGAGATTGCCTGTATAATAACAGATGGAAAGTTGACCAAATCTATTGAGGTACTTTGTTTCTCTCAAGTGGGTCTTTAAGGCTGGTGTGGCTTTCAAAGATACTACCTGCGGTCCATTTTTACTTCCTTGCTGAGTTGCTTGTCATCATTAGCATCATGCTTGTCATCCATGTTTATAATAGAGTCAAAGAGCAAATGATGTTTAATATATGCTTTTGAATCTTGACCTGCTAGACAGGAGATTCTTCTCAAATCCTTATTTCTGACCACTTGCATTAGTCTGATATCTATCTTAGGTGCTTCTTTTCAAAATATTTCTCTCTTGTTAGGGTCCTGATCTAGTCATCCATCAAAGTAAAGAATGCCTGGATGGAATGGGAGAATGGTGTCAAGAACATCATGCGGCCAGTGGTGAGCACTTAAAAGACCGGCTTCTTTTATTTGATTTTTTTTTCAGGTTCTGAAGGGAGCTGTCTTTTTTGAGAAGTGTTGGGTTAAACCAGGTTAACAAAATTAAAATTTATGCAGGGTTGACAAAAAGGGTCCTTCATAGTACGATAACAGAGAGAGAAGCTGAAATGCAGGTTAGGAAGATCTAATCAAATTTATACGTGATGCATTATTCATTATTGGATTGTTCACTTCAGTATCTTCAGATCAAACTAGTGAACTCATTACAAAATACCTGCAAACACTTCAATCCTTCACCTTATGAACTCCATAGGAAAATCTTCTTGTCATTCTCGAATGTTGAAGCTTAACTTCAAAGTTTTAGTCATTATCAGGTGTCATTATTGTGAAATGTAGCAGATTTACTGAGCTTTTTGCTCCTTATATTTGACTTCGCAATAAGAAAGAAGACTGAAGGGCAAATGTTGTAGAAAATCATCCAATCCATATGAAAGTGTCACACTTGTGATATTGAAGGCTGCATCCTCAGTTATAAACAGAGTTTCATCACTAGTCTACAACTCCATAAATAAACAGGGGGAGCATAGATACTTTTGTTGCCAACAAATGTTTTTTGGTGGTATGACTTTATTCGTCTTGAGGATATTGTGATAGAAATGGCTTATGGGTTGATGACTTTGCAAGTGTGAGGACGTAAATATGGTCCATCCATCTAGAACAATTGAGATTATGGCTTTTTTTTTTCTTAAAGAAAAATTTGAATTGCGAGTCAAAATTGATTCTTTACTATATGGATGTGTACATATTAATATCATGATGTCTGATGGTGCAGGTTATGGAATTTGTGAAGAAAAATGTGGGAACTTATACACCCCTTTTAGCTGGGAATTCTGTTTATGTTGATCTTATCTTTTTAAAGGTATAGTAATGATATGTGTATTGGCTTGAGTAGTAAGTCCTGAGGCCATTGATTTTTTGTGTTATATATAAATTACTCTATAAGAACTTATGGTGTAGATAGTGCTTTTCTTTTGTACGATATCAGGCGCTTTCTGCAGTAGCTCATCAAATGTTAATGGATGCCAGTATTTAGAAATCTGAGTGGCATGCACATGCTCAAGGCTGTTACAAAGTTTTTTCAAAATACATGTTAACCTTTTAGTTGTTGAACTTTGATATCTGGTCTTTGGGCTCATTTTGAAACTTATTGTAGTAGGTGAAGAGAAAACTTGTCTAGTAAATTATCAGTCGGTTTGAAATTCTGAGTCACAACTAAATTTGAGGAGAGAGTTCTACCCAAAGGACAAACTAACCGTGGTAAAAAAATGCATGAGTGACATTTATGGATATTTAGATTCAGTGGAGATATCCTCTACAGAGGAATTTGTTCTTACATATGAAACTTTTTTGACCCTAACAAAGTAGGTTCCCCTCTAATTAACTGCATTAACTTCTCAAAGGATTGTGTAATAGACCATGATCATGAGCAGCGTCACATGAATGACGTCTAGAATTCTCATCTCTTTTGCTGTATTCCATCAATACCTAGTCAACGTCTCCTCCGCCAGTTTCATACTAATCCGAATGATTTGGCATGTCAAATGTTTCATTCTTTTAACTGTTGCCAATCTTGCAAAGTGGTCTAGTTTAATCTTGCTATTGGGCTTGTTTTCTCGTTGGTTTGTTCTCGATGCATTCTTTACCTGTTGAATATTATCATCATAAGCTCCTGTGTTGTTCTCTGAAACATCTCGTTGTTTTGTCTGCAGAAGTACATGCCTGACTTGGCTAGTCTTTTTCCCCATATACTTGTTGATGTCAGTAGCATCAAGGCTCTGTGTTTCCGATGGTATCCTAAAGGTAATTTTGTGTGGTTCCTCTACATCATTCTAGTGCATGTCATGGCTTCTTCTGCATGGGATATCTATGCCTCAAGTTTGAGTTACCGTCAGTGAAAAGTAAAATTGAGGGGTCATGAGAGAATGACTTATACCTGAACTTTTGACGGAAAAAGCAGAATCATTTTTTCATATGTTTTGCTTGAAATGGTCTAAAACTTCTTGCGATGAACCTCCTTGTCCCCTTTGTAGACTGTTTATGTGCATATGTGCTTAAAAATGGGTGTGCTTTCTATCACATAAAGTCATTTTTGGCTGGTAAAATTCCTTCTGTTTATTTGACTAATGTTGCTTGGAATTAAGTGCTTGTTCACAACTTAAAGTGAATGTGATCCTTCATACAGACCAAAAGAAAGCCCCTTCAAAAGAAAACAAACACAGAGCAATGGATGACATCAGGGAAAGCATCTTGGAGCTGAAACACTACAAGCAAAATATATTTAAGCCATCCAGGTCCAAACAATGATGTAGATAATGTCTTGCACCATGCAGAGTGCTTCATCTTGAGGTGTGATTTCTAAGTACCTCCCGGATGGCTTTCACAATTGAATAGCACGTCCTCTGATTAGGGTGAACCGTCTTTCTTCGGGGGCTTTTTATATCAATGTTTTGCCTGCTATATTAGGTATAATCCAGTCATTTGTCATGTAAGCTAATGTACTATAGATTTTGCCAACATTTCTGCATCAATTATTTATGATGCAATTATTTGTGCGTTGGTGATTACTGGTCTGACGGTGGGTGGATGAAGATGATTTCGCATTTACATTCACGGGTGGCATGTCAAACAACTTTGCGTCGAGCATCACATTGTAAGGAACAGAATGCTATTTTGCTGAAAATATATCTACAGAGAAATCCACACCCTTGATCAAGCGATACTTCATAATAGTAGTGACGTCTTTAGACATTTCATGTTCCTAAAGAATGAGGAGTTGCATCTCATAGCTAAAGAGACCATACACTCCCAACTTATTATTGATATTGAGTGGGGAGACTCGTTTAGTATACAAAAAAAACTTATTTGACTGTTGTAGAAGGTTTTCAACTATTTTATCATTTATAATTGGTATGTTGGCATGCGAATACGAAAAGTTTTGAGCTGAAGTCACAAATTTGTTAAATATGATCGGTAAACTTTTGAATATGTTAGCAATTTTCATTATTCCTTTGGTTAATTTCTAAATGTGTTGGTTAATCCCAGATTGTTATAGTCATCCCTCATCAACCTGATCGATTTGTCAATAGTAAATTCATCGGTTATTTGGTTATGGTAAGGTCAAAACTGCTTTTAAGTGGAATCGAACCAATGCCTGGACGATGCGGCAGATCATTACCAGAATTGCTGGAGAATTTCCGTCGGTTTTCTTGGAATAAAGTTGAAGTATACTTAAGCTAAGAGAAGATTTCAATGGAAAGCTTGACAAGGGGAAGGATGGAAAGCTTGACAAGGGGGAAGGAGACTTAGGGTGTGTTTGTTTGTGTTTTTGTTTAAAAATTGTTCTAAACGAGAAATAGAAAAAAATTTTTTGTTCTATAACAATTTTCAACAAAAACGCGTTTGGTAAATTTGTTTCGGGAATAAAAAATGGACGAAACACGTTTGGTAAATTTGTGTGTGTGTTTTTTTTTTTTTAAATATTTTTATTTTATTTTTCTTTTTTTCTTTCTTTTTCTTTTTTTCTTCTTTTGGCCGATTGCCGAGGGCCGACAACCTCACCCAGCCACGGCGAGGCTCGCTGGCCCCCGATGAGGCCGAGCCTCGCCCAACCATGGGCGAGGCTCGGCCTCGCCTTGGCCGGGCGAGCTCGGCCTCGCCCGGCGAGGTCGCGGGCCCTTGATGGCCGATCGCCGGCCATGGCCGAGACCGGCGACCGGCCAAAGAAAAAAGAAGAAAAGAAGAAGAAAAAAAAGATAAGAAAAGTATTTCTTGTTTTTGTTCTTTCAATTCTTCAAAAAGTGTTTTAACAAAAATAACTTTTTTTTTTTTGTTTTTTTTTTTGTTCCTTTAACAAAAAAAAATAAATTTAACAAAAACGCAAATAAACGCGTTTTATTTTTTTTTTTGTTCTGGGAACAAAAAAACATAAAAATGTGTTTATGAACAAAAAAAAAGAAACATAAACAAACACGCCCTTACATGGGGGAAGCCTCCTCAATGCTTAACAATGATTCTATTCGTTCTTTCGTTAATTCGCCTTTCTGGACTATTCAAACAATAAGACAGTCTGGACTATTCAAACAATAAAACAGAGGATGCCGAAGAAATTGCGACACTCTTTCTTAATCACGCGACGTGGTTGCAACATTCTGCTGCAGTTTATTTTTGTCTGATGATGCATTCCAAGAACGAAGATACAAAGCAAAAGCATGACAGTTGGGAAGATGACAAGATGAAGTTATTCTAAAAAATTGTCGAGTCCACCCAGCGTCTCTACTTCGTTTCTTGCATATCTTCCTCGGTTTTCCAAACGATGCTGTCGAGGTGGTTCGTGAGGTTCTTATAGAACTGCAGGAAGTAAAGGAAAATTCATAAGGATCAGAGCAAAATCTCAAATGAGACCAGATTTTCAGCATCCCTCTTCAGCTATTAACATAGCATGCTATTTGCAGGAGCCATGTACACAAGCATTAAAATAACATTAAGCGTGACCAAGAAAACTATGGGCGTAGAACCTTGTGGAATTCCAAGGTGTCTCCTTTTGCCTTTCGCACTTCAACCATATGAAGCAACGGTGCGACTTGGAAGATCTGAAAGCGATGTAGATATCAGAAGTTATGATAAGATATCAGCTCCACGTGTACCAAAATTGTAGTTCAGATAACAATACCTCTGTCGCAACGTTTAAGTTCCCCTTCCTCCCAGCTTTCGTATTTTCAAGCCGCATCTGAGGGACACAAGCAGAAAGTAGAAAGTATATCAAAATTCACCCGAGAACTCCTAGTTTACTTGAAGCACTCTATTATTGGGTATACTGCATTATCAAATTTATCGGTAGTGTCGTGAACCTTGTAATTTTTCTTGTGAACACCGAAACCGAGGGGCTTTGCAGCTTCTTCAATCTTGTTTATGATCTCGGTTGCAGCGCATTTGGATGTGAACCTTGTTTCTCTTTTAAATCCCTACAGCCATTGAGATCATAGACATTCTTTAAAGTAGAAAATGGAAAGAGGTGAAACAGACAACGAATTCCATGTTGAGCTGAGTTACTGTGGAAAACAATTCGTCTGATCCCAGCTCAATCATGAACAACAATTCAGTCTGCTATTTCTTGAGATCCTTACTCCACACTTCTGCCATCAGGCATTGAACACCAATATAGGATGACGTAATTCTTCCTCTCTACTACAGAGTTTTCGATGGCAAAAAGAACTCAAGTTTCAGATAGAACCAGACTTTGTGCAACTTCATTTTAAATTTAATGAATGTGTATTTGAAGCACACAGAAGACTGATGATTTCATCATTTTGATATACATTATTGACTCTGTTTTCCACCATTTTCTTGTCAGAACATGGTGGAGAAGCATAACGAATCACATCATGGAAAATGTTTATCTGCAAACCACTTTCATCTAGTTGACACAGATTGGAAAAGTCAAGAGAAACAAACCTCGTCTCACACACCTGTTCCCCATCAAATAAATTCCCAAGGTTTAGCCCTTTTGACATTGAAATCAAATCAAATGCATTCATGGGGGTTGGCAGTTCCTCCTCCTTCTCAGTCACATGGTGCGCCTGTATTGACAGCAATACTCTCCTCATCAGGCCACAAATCCAAAATGCCACAAGTACTTTTGTCTAGATCATCCGACTCATGATATTTCAGAATTCCTGGAGGTCCACTCACCTCCGAATCCGTGAAAACAGCTTCAACATCATCCAAGCTTGTGTCTTCTTTCTCATCAAAAACAGCGGGCTTGTAATCCTTCTTGAACCATTCATCCTCCAAAATTTCAGGAACGATAATACGCTGCAGTAAAAAAAAAACTTCTTTGGATGGTAACTGACCCAGCAACTTAAAGTGGAGCTGGAGCTACAGAGATTCCGTAGAGGTAGACTAGGCAAAGGAAGAGACACATTTAGAAGATGAGTTTTGATACCTATGCGGTGCCTTGGTGATAAATGAAACTAAATGGCATTAGCCAGTTTCAACACAAAGTTCTAAGGTGTCAACCAGTGCTATGTCGAACCAATCCAAAGGGTATGGCTTGCAAAATGTAACAGACGCAGGAATAGTCAACCTAACCTGCCCTATAAAGTTCTTTGAAAATGATCTGTTTGCCGAGCACAGCATAAGGAAATGTGGTCGTTATGTCTCAATTTTCAACAAGTAATTAATGTGCCCTAGTTCTATAAATTGACGATACAATAGTGGCAACTGGCAAAGTATGACACGATGGTGCTTTAATTTCTACCATCAGGTATCCCTAGATCCTGAAAGATGATGCATGAGATTGTCATCACTCATTTGAAAACTCAAACAAAGCTCATGATTTGAGCACCATTTCAGATATTCCTATATGCTTCATAAGATGCACACAACTGCCTATCCCCTAATGGAGGGATCAAACAATGGAAAGTCCAAAAGCATTGTTACTCACGGTCACGGGATTCGGGTCTAGTAGACGAGTTATCAACTTCATGGCACCAAAAGAGAGCCAGGGGGGACAAGTAAACTCTGCAGCCAAAATCTGCAGAAAAGGGTAGCAATAGCGAGACAGTAAAGAAAGCCGGATTCGTGGAGAGCAAAAACTGTTATTTGTTAATAGAGCAAGATGCTCACTTTTTTGTACAGGTTCATAGT
Organism: Eucalyptus cloeziana; assembly: GCA_014182715.1. NCBI lineage: Eukaryota > Viridiplantae > Streptophyta > Magnoliopsida > Myrtales > Myrtaceae > Eucalyptus > Eucalyptus cloeziana. The sequence continues at coordinate 46,769,535 of CM024635.1, read as the reverse complement.
ATTAGCATCATCAAAGGGCAAGTAACCTGCAAGCAATACAAAGAGTATTACTCCACATGACCACAAGTCTGCAGTCGCCCCATCATAGCCTCTATCATTTAGGACCTAAACAGCAAGATGGTAGATTCTTACAAGCCTAATAATCAAAGTTTATCGATAATATATTACACCATGGGAAAGAACAAGTGAAGGTGAAGACCTCGGGAGCAACATAGTTTGGAGTTCCACAAGCCGTGTGAAAAAGTCCATCATCCTGTAAAGACAAATGAATCTCAGATTGAAAGTTCTTCTAGGTGACAAAAAGTGATGTCCCTAACATTGATTATGTTCAGGAAGGAAAGATAAAAACAAACTAAGCTTCAGGAAAGCTAGAGTGCCCTTGGAATCACTTTATTGTCCATAAAGAAAGGAGTAATATAATTATCCCACAGTGTCTTCAAGTACAAGGCCTCAGGTTACACTGATAAGACTTCACATAGATCATACAAGAACAGAATTTTGAAAATTTTAAGAGGTCAATATTACCCTGACTTCTTGTGACAGTGCACTCAGTCCAAAATCAGAAACTTTAAGATTTCCATAGCCATCCAGCAGCAAATTTTCCTGGCTGCAATGAGAAAAATCAACACAAGTAACATTATGAAGGTCCTTCATAACAAATTACTGAAAAGACCAGAGGAGGCACCTTTAAGTCTCGGTGATAAACACCACGGCTATGACAATAGTCAACAGCATTAATTAGTTGCTGGAAGTACTTTCGTGCTTCATTCTCACTCATCCTTCCATGCTTGACCTTTATTAAAAGAAAAAAAGAGAGTAAGAACAGAGCAATGCAGGGCAAAATAACAATCAAATTAAGATGCCCTAATTAACATTCTATCGTTGAAGAATGCATCTGCATAGCCACAATGTCAAGCACTAGAGATTAGTATAGTTAGCATGGAGCTTTGTGGAAATTGACAGAATCATAAACCAAAAACAAATTAATATAAAGCAAAATAGATCTTAGAAATGAGAAAACCACACACGGAGAGCAGGACAACTTACAATTTTGTCAAAAAGCTCTCCCCCAGTCGCGAATTCTAAAACGATGTATATCTTTGTCCTGCTACCCATTACCTGCATTAGTAATTAAAAGAAAAGGGAGTCTCTGAAGATCAAATTGGTTCAGATCAAACCAATCATTTGCTTTCGGATCAATTTCTAGTTAATCAAATGCCTTAGTCCTCTGGTGAATGCCCATCTACAGTCATTTCCAACTTCTCTCTCTATTACCTTTCAACCTTGACCTAGGGGTTCAAGGTAGATCTCAAAGCCATATTCCAACTTAAACGACACAAACCACCCCATTGCTTCCCTAGACCGCTGTATGAACATGCGGGTGTGCACAGAGAGAGAGAGAGAGAGAGAGAGAGAGAGACCTCATATAAGCGGACAACATTTGGATGCTTTATTAGCTTCATTGTTGCTATCTCCCTTCTAATCTGAAAACATAAGGGTAAAGAATCAGAGAAAAACTGTCCATAGACGAATATAAATGAGCATTTCGGCTGAAAAAGCCAGGTGAAATAATTGAGTCAGTTCCTCTAGAACAATATCATCGTCTGAATAAGGATTAGGAAGTCAACAGATATAGCAGCGGCATGAACTCTCCGAAGAATATTTTGAGAAGATGATAATTTACAGGGATGCAAAAGGGTGTCAACAAAAGAGCTTAGAGAAGCATATGCCTTTGAAAAAAAGGAACTGTAAAATAAAGAGAACCATCAGAAATGACCTGTTCTGCCATTTTGTGTTTGAGGACCATCTCTTTGTCAAGGATCTTGACAGCCACAGCTTCCCCAGTCTCGGAATTCCGGGCGAACTTCACTTTTGCAAATGATCCCTCACCAATTGTCCTTCCCACTTCGTACTTACCGATCCGGCGCTTGATTTTAGATGCATTCATCATTGATTTTCCGTACAGAGACTGGTTCCACTACTCTTAATCGCTATACTCACTGTGCAAGCGAATGCTTCAACCGCAGAATTGCTGATTGTAAGGCTAACCTTATCTGAACAGGTAGAATGGAGTCAAATAAGACTTGACTACCCAACAATCAGATGACATAACACGCAAAATCCCCCTTGGTGACGATGATCATAAATGGGTAATCCAGGTGCGATACACAATCACCAATCGTCGTCATAAGGCATGCTCTTGTGGTACTAACTATAATCAAAATAAGTTAGGCAATATGCCAACTCTCACCAGACAGTAACCCGAACCTGGAAGAGCAAATCAATGACTCCAAGAAAAGAGCTCAGAGGACGGAGCTCTGGACATGAATTCGAACTTTTCAATTCAACACTCGCGTAACTAGAACAAAAAGCTTTCTGTGGTGGCAATATAACCACGAAGTGATTGGTATTTCAGTGGACCCGTCACCGTTTCTTGATATATATGGAAACCTACTTTGCCCACTTAATTACCAGCAACCATCGTCAGCCAAAACCACTACCGCTCGTTCAAGAGACCACCATGACGGGACACCTTCCTCCCTTTTTCGACATGGGAGCGGTGCATGAAAAGCGTGAAGACAAGGATATACCTGAGCTTCGCGGAGAGAAATTCTTGACGAGGTGGAGCGGAGCCCATAGATCACGGCCAATCAACGAGGGCGTGAAAAAGAAGGAGTGAGATTACGATAACCATGAATCATTGTCGCTGAGCTGGATCGTGTGAGGCAGAGAACCCACGAGACAAAATGTGCACCCATCACTGTCGCGCCCGTTTCATCGCACTTCGCGTCCGGACAGAATCGTTCGTACAGATACGATAACACAGGTACGTTCCTCAAAATTACACTGACCAACCATCGGATGAAAAGTCTCATCGTTCTTGGCAAAGCAAAACCGGATTTGACTACCCAGTTGGCTAATTCGTATGGAACGCGGAGAAGCGCCTGCCCTTCGTCCAGCAAACGTGCGGGGAACGACCATGATTATGCTACAGCACGTGATTTTGTGTGATTAAAGGTGGAAACTTTGAAGCCAAAGATGGAAGAAAAGAAAGGAAGAAGACACGCGCGGACGTACACAACATGCGCGCGAGTGAAAATTGCGGTCCACGATCCACGTGATAGTGCTGGGCGGGACCAGAGTTTTTTTTTATTTTTTATTTTATTTTGTCTTGTCTCCGTCTGTGGGTTCTTTATTACAAAGGACGGAAACATTGCGTTCGATAGTGATTGGACGGAGACCGGTCGGTTCCGTTTCCCTCACGGTTCTGTCGCTTTCTCCATAATTGCCATTCGCCATGTGTTTCGTCCGGGCGAACCCCATCTTCATTAATTTCTCGTCTCAGCCGCTCGACGTCGCTGCACTCCCATCTTCATCGCAACTTGACCCACTTGACCGATACTTCTGTTCTCAAAGGAGTTACTGAATCTACCACTGCAAAATTGTAGGTTCGACGAGAGGTGGTCCGGAGAATTCTGTGATCCGACATGAATATTCCGTTACGGATGGAAGACCCTTATGATTGAAGCCCAGATGTGCTAGCTAGTGCTAGTTGTCCCATGTGCATCGTTTAACATTATTTAAAGGAGAATTTGAATCAAATTTTACTCCGTGAAACTTGGATTTGATTCATTCACCGTACTGATTGGGTTGGGAAAGACCCTTTTGTCCTTGTTCCGGGACATGTAAATTGGGTCTTCTCTCCAGCTCGCAATGATGGACGGTGGTTGTTTAAAGAGAATCGAACCGTCTGCACTAGAGACCAAAAATCTTCATGTAGGCCCACCACTAATCTCCATCTCCAATAATTGCAGCGACCTATTTCTCTCTTCCAATAATGCGGTTCACATGATGAGTTGTCGCACCGAAACAGTGGAAAGACTAGAGAAAGGATCAGAATGATCATTTTAAAACTTTTCCCATTTGGAGACACCTTATCCAGCTTAGAGTAAAGATCAAGATGGATGACGCAGCATAATCATCTAAGGAACAGGGCAAACAAAGAGAGGGAGATACAGCGGCGAGGAATTCCCAAAACCTTCTGAGCAATGGACAGTTTATTTGTTCTGCAAACATCTTTTAATTTTTCTCACCATCAATCTCTTGCAATAAGTCATTTTGTACACATCATGTGGGTGCAATTACAAGAAGAGCCATGTCGAGGGCGACATCAAAAAGAGTATTTCCCCATGGCGCTATTGAACAAATCACCCGATATCACCACTCCCGAAGTAGAAAAGCAGAAAAAATTCAACCTCGACCCAAGCAAAGGACAATACATCGCTCAGAATGCTGGCCAATCGTCTATGCAGTAAAACTCAATACACTCTGTTGTTTATAGTTTGGTAGAGAGACTTCAGCTGTGTGTTCCACTTATCAATGGCGGCATACTTCTTCATTCCCTTCGACCTGGTTTGGATATTGGAAACAGACATCCAAGAGTATCAGATTCCAGTACAAGGGAGAATTGGCATAAAAGACAAATAACTTGTGACATTGTGCGGTGCGCCAGAAAGATGATATGGTACCTGTCACCACGCTCTAACAACCGATTTACTTGATCAATGTGCCCATCAATACGGTTGTCCAAAATTAGAGAAACCAACAACTGCTCGACATCCTTTTCCGGCACGTTAAGCTCCTAGAAGTAATGAGTTTCAGTAAGCCAGTAAGTAGGAGGAAGGTACAGAGAATAAAAGAGTCAGATGCAAGTAAAGATAATCATCAACGTATTCATTTACCGATTAAAAATAACTACGGTTACTAGCAAAAAAAAGGACTTGCTTAGAAGTTCGTATCTATGTAAGTGAATCTGCAGCTAAATCACATTAGCAATGAAGATCTAATGCCGATTCTGAAGAATACGATAACCAGTGAAACTAAAACCACAGCCTTTACCTTCGAGATGAAAGGGATGCGGATTCTGGTATAAGGCTTGATAAGTTTAAGCAATACTTGCGTCCTGATATTCTTCAGAAGATCTTCAATATAATTCCGGATGAATGGGTCATCCATTATGGTTCTTCTGTTGCTCTGGAAAATGTGTCAGTGGTAACTAAATTTAGGGAGAAAGAAACCAGTGTAACACAGGCACAAATCGTTAATAAAAATAGACAAAAAAGGTAAACATACCTTAAGGATTTTCTCAAATTCTAGAATCTCATTCCGTTGATATGCAGCTATAAGATTTGTCATGGCCAAAATTTCAGGGTCATTCTTATACCTACACAGTACCGGACCATTAAAAAAAGTGAGGGAGGAACAGAGGCACTGTTTGGGGGAGGGGGGAAGGAGAGAGAAGAAAGAGTACTTACGGCTTCGCTTCTTGGCCATCAAATGGATTAACTTCAGACTCCATCAGCATATTAGCTAGAACCAAATATCTGCCACAAGATGCAAATAGACAGTGGCCTCGAGTTACACAAAAGAACAAACTCCGCACTCCACAAAAATGGTAAAGTAACAGTAAGATAAGAAAATAATATCTTCTGTTCTTAATATCTGAGCATTAAGTGGTTTCTTCATGCCCATAAATAGTGGCAGGGTAGCCAAGGATCACTGTTCAAACTATAGAAACGTGTGAAACAAAACAAAGGAGACATTTATATCCTAAATTTTTTAGTTTCTTCCACTCTCTTAATGGAAGACTATCAAACATAAAAGAAGGTGTCTTGGTGAAGGTCCCCAGTCTAATACTTCTTTCAAAAACATCAAAGACATTATTGTGTTCCTACTAATTTGTTGTGCGAAAAGAGTTTTTTCTCCTTGCCTGAAAGTTACAGTTCAATCCATCAACTAGCAGTGGAAGGATAACCAAAGTGCACTTTGCCTAGATAACAACAGACCAACCAATACAAATTGTCAAGGGAAACCATTTTCCCTCAAAAAAGCCTACCGTACTTGCTTCAACAAGAGCCATCCAACAGGATAAATGAAAACAATTCTTATTGAATCCATCAAAATCATCAGCAATTTAATCAAGAGAAGATAGAAAGATAAGTAAACCATACTTTAGACATTGGATTCGCCTTTGGTTTCCAGCTTCATCATAATTTTTAAAGGCTTCAAAGAAATCGGTTGCTGCCTCAGCCCACTGGCGCTCGGCCATATGCATCTTACCACCACATTCCCGAATTATACCCATAATTCTTGGATGGGGTATAGCTGACTTGATTGCAAGTGCTTTCTGATACAATTGCTGCAACCATCAACAATTTCATAACTTAATGTCCAAAAATGATTTAAAATGGACAATATACAGGACAGCTTCCAAGATAAATACCACACAAGATTTAAATGTGCAAAAATAATGCCAACCAGCATAGATCATCAATCAACAGAAATATTAATTTTTATGGTCCTTGCTTGATTGCTGAAAGAGTTCCTTTAATCGGCTTGATAAGAACACTGACATTAAATAAAGATGAAAATCTACAGGAAGTTCGAACCATAAATAGATGAACCGTTTCAAAAAACCTTGATGCACCACTCAGAAAAAGTAGAAATTACCTTAAGCTTCTTATTATTCTTGGTCTCAGTATACATTTGGATCTCAATAGCGTACACTTCAAGAAGCTGACTTCCTTTCTTGTGGTCATCTGTACCATCCTCTCTTTGGCAAGATTTGTGAAGCTCCTTCAAAATCTATTCGTTCACAGAAGATTATAAGCATAATGTGCCATCAACAAATTATGTCAGCCATACTGTGCTAATACTATCCAATAAATGGCACCTTATTCATTCTTCCATATTCGCCCATATCAAACCAAATCTTGCAAAGCTTGAGATTTGTCTTGAACCAAAGTCTCTGCAGAATTATGAAAAGCATAAATTTTACAAGAAATATGGCATTGTAGCAACAGAGACTGATTAGACAAGATTGGTGACCTCATTCTTTGCCTCTTCAAGAGCCTTCAAAGTGGTCTGATAAAATTCCTGTAGAAGACTAAAATTCTGACTGGCTGATCCCGAAACAAAATCCATCACATTGTTTATACATTTTTCACTGTAATTTCTTGTCACCGCTGATTTGATGTATGTAAGCATCACTCTATAAGAATCCATCATTTCTTTATACTTCACCAACCGATAATATAGCTTGACAGTTTGCTTCAGAGCTTTAAATCCCCTATAAAACAAGTCAAGAGGAAGAATGATTAATAACACAGTAGTACTCATAGTAATTTAGAAGTATTAAAGGGAAATTCATGAACTGAAAAGTTGAAAGCTATAAAATTTATGTAGACAACTCCTAACTCTTCCTCACTCCACAATCATCGCATGCAAAATATAAAAACCATGACTATGGAACACCTAGAAACATGTGTTTTGCATAGAGGAAAGTGGTCACACTCCAATGCTCTTCCCCTGACCCACAGAAAACCTCTTCAGACAAAATGACGGAGAGAAATTGTATGGATCCTATTTAAGAGCTCCCATTCAATTTCTAAAAACTTTGCTTAAGTCGTTCTTTTTTATTCAATGATATAAAACCAATGTCATCCAATTCACCAGAGAGTAGTTTTTCTCCCGTCAAGCATCATTTCAAGAAAGCTGACTCAGGGTACGTACAAGAAATTCTTTCTTCTCAAAGTTTCAGCTGTTATATAAGGGTTGTGGGGGTTGTGGGCTCAACGCTGGCTAAGAAAAAGTTTATGTTTATTTTATTTTGTGCGTGTGAACTTGACTATGTCTGCATCATCTCCAAACTTGATGGAAGGAACCACATGTGGATTCACTTGCAATTTGAAGTGAACTAAAAATTTCTTCCACATAATTGATTGTGCCACAAGTATAAAAAACCTACAGTGCTCACCATTCAGCCTTCTCAGGTTCCATGCGGACAACCTCAGCAAAGCCTGCAAGTGCTCCTTCTGGATCAGTTTCTATGAGGCCTACATTGCAAAATCAAACAGTCAAGCTACGTTAGGGATAAAAAGTTAAAACACATTAAAAAAAATTTGCATGTGCTACACATCGAGGGCACTGTGTAAGCAAATTATATCGATTTGATCACGTAAGTCTCTGCTAACAGAATAGATCTGGATATTTTAAGTTTCCTTAAAAGCAAAAACTTCCCCGAGTTGAAAAAACGGAAGCATGCTGCTGTTGATCCAAGAACAAATAGGAAACCTTAACAAGGCCAATGAACGAATTATTAAATAAAAGCGCAATTAACTAAAATCATCTCCGCCCATCACTTTTGGTAACATCATTATAATCAAGCATTGATCTAAAGGACGTCACCAGTAAAGGGACACGGCTCCCCAACTCTCCCAGAAAATACACTAGGGTCTTATCCAATTTCTCCAATTTCCATCACAGACCGCATTGCAAATCATTCGTCTCCCACATTAAAAGCTACGCACCACGGAATCTGCTAAACCAGTCAAATGGGCAGAATTAAAACATTCCTCTTTCCAACAACAAAGATTCACCTAATCAGAAAGAATGCCCCAACAATAACGATGCGAAACACAAGCCGATTAAGGACACGATAAAAGGAGTGCCCAACAGACCAGGTCGCCCCAAAAGGCGTCGGAAAAATACCTTTGGAGTTGTAATACTGATTCTCAATGTCAACGTCCTGCTCCTCGGGCTCCTCATCCGAGTACTCAAAACCATAATCCTCCATATCTGCATCTGGGAAATCCAGCAAACCAGTAAAGTAACCGACGACGATCTCAAAACGGCAGGTAAAGCCAAGGAGAACGACGCCAACAGAACTCCCCCCCAAAGTTCATTCCAGCACCGAAGAAACGCAGCAAAAGGAAAAAAAAAATCACAACACCAGACAACATCCGCCCGTCCCTTAGGACCAAACCCTAGTGCTACGATTGTTGTTCCCCGATCAGACCAAGACAAGTAAAACCGATGATCAAAGAACCCCAAACGTGGGGAGGCCGGACCTGAAGCCATCGCTGCTGCTTGCCAAGGGTGGAGAGAAATTTCCCAGCAATGGACCGCGACGGTGAGTAGAATTGTATAGTGATGATTTGATTTTTCGCTTTGCTATGGCCAGTGGTGGAATCAGAAGAAGACGCCACGCGATGGAGCTTTGTAGTCGAATCAATTCAGTCGCTCCGATCCAGATCCAGGTCCAGGGACTTTTCAAGCCCAATAGAGCAAAGAAGTAGGGCTGAGATAGCATGGATTGGTATCTTGGCCCAGCGTTTTAGAATCTTCTTTGTAACTAGGGCTTTAAGAGAAACTAAAATGTTCCGAAATAATGAGTATCCCGGAGTATTCCAAGGGCTATATATAAAATGTGCACTTGTATCTAAAGACTTCCATTCATTTTTATGTAGATTTAGCGTTGTAATTAGAGGGTTCTTATAGCCAGATTGAGATCTAGTACTTTCTAGTCTAGTTAGCTATAACCACTTAGAATCTTCAACTATGTGAAAACCGAGAGATCAGGAATACATTTTAAATTACGGCAACATGCAAGGCTGAGAACTTTTAGGCACTTTGATGCTTATACAAAAGGAAAATAAGTGTCTAACCTGAGTTGTTCGGCTAAACAAAAATTAAAACCCTAAAATCGCAGAAAGAATATCTTTTTTTCCCCAATCTCACCATGAATTAACTCCATCCTTCCCAATTCTCTATGATTTCACTTTATTATAAATCTAGCACCAATATTTTCAACAGATGCAAAATGATTTTTGAAAGAGACAAATCATTTATAAAGACGCACTATTGAAGCCATCCTACTTTAGAAAAGAGTTCATTAGAGTTTTCGATAGAAGTTGTTCACATCAAGTCACAGATCTAGAAGGGGTAGCTAGCTTGCAAGCTTTTTCAACTATTCATCTCTGTCTGTATATGACCGATACAAAAGGAGAATAAGCCGTCAAAGCATGAGTTGATTAGCCAAATAAAAAATAAAACCCGAAAATCGCAAAGAGAATGTCTTTTTTTTTTTTTTCTAATCTCGTCAAAAATGAACTCCATCCTTCCCAATCCTCCGTGGTCTTACTCTATGATAAATCCAGCACTGATAATTTCGATGGATGCAAATTGATCATTAAAAAAAAATCGTTTCTAAAGATTACATCTTACTTTAGAAAGGATTTCTAGCTAGAAGTTGCCTACATCAAGTCACGGACTCAGAAGGGTGGCTCTGCAAGTTTTTTTTAACTATCGATCTACGTTTGGATATGTCCAATACCAAAGGAGAATAAGCTGTCAAAACATGAGTTGATCGGCTAAACAAAAAAGAAAACCCTAAAATCATAGAGAGGATGTCTTTTTTCCCAATCTCGGCTAAATGAACTCCATCCTTCCCAATCCTCTATGATCTCGCTCCATAAAAATCTAGCACCCATAATTTCGGTAGAAACAAATTGGTTGTTGAAAGAGATAAATCATTTCTAAAGACATACCATTGAAGCCATTTTAATTTAGAAAAGAGTTCATTAGAGTTTTCGCCAGAATTTACTTGCATCAAGTCACGGATCCAAAATGGGCAACTCTATAAGTTTTTTTAATTGTTCATTTAGGGTATACCCTATACAAAAGGAGAACAATCTGTCAAAGCATGAGGTGATCCACTAGACAAAAACAAAACCTTAAAAATGTAGAGAGAATGCCTTTTTTTTTTTTCTCAACCCCAACAGTAATGAACTCTATCTTTCCCAATTCTCTGTGATCTCACTCCATGATAAATCCAACACCAATAATTTCGGTAGATGCAAATTGATCTTGAAAGAGACAAATTGTTTCTAAAGACACACCACTTAAGCAATTTTACTTTAAAAATTAGTATGTTAGAGTTTTCACTAAAAGTTGCCCACATCAAGTCATTGATTCAGAAGGGATGGCTTTGCAAGTTTTCTTAACTGTTCATCTACGTTTGGACATGGCCTACACAAAAGGAGAATAAGCTGTCAAAGTATGAGTTAATCGGTTAAACAAATAACAAAACCCTAAAATCGAAGAGAGGATGTCTTTTTATTCTTAATCTCGTCATGAATGAACTCCATCCTTATGAATCCTTTATGATCTCGCCCCATGATAAACCCAGCACCGATAATTTTAGTAAATGCAAATTGGTAGTTGAAAGAGGCAAATCGTTTCAAAAGACACAACACTGAAGCCATCTTACTTCAAAAAAGAGTTTGTTGGAGTCTTGACTAGAAGCTACCCGCATCAAGTCACGGATCCAAAAGGGGCGCTTTGCAAATTTTTTTAATTATTCATCTACGTCTGGATATGACCTATACAAGAGGAGAATAAGCTATCAAAGTATGTGTTGATAAGCTAAACTAAAAACAGAATACTACAATTGTAGAGAAGATGTCTTTTTTTTTCTCGAATCTCGTCCTGAATGAACTCCATCCTTCCCAATCCTCTGTGGTCTCGATCCATGATAAATCTACCACTGATAATTTTGGTGTATGCAAATTGGTCCTTGAAAGAGACAAATCGTTTCTACAGACACACCATTGAAGTCATTTTACTTCAGTAAGGAGTTCACTAGAATCTTCACTAGAAGCTAACCACATTAAGTCACGGATCGAGAAAAAGTAGTTCTGCAAGTTTTTTTAATTGTTCATCTACATCTAGATATGTCCTATACAAAAGGAAAATAAGCTGTCAAAGCATGAGTTGATTGGCCAAATAGAAAACAAAACCCTAAAATCGTAGAGATGATATCTTTTTTTCCTCAATCTCACTAAGAATGAATTACATCCTTCCTAATCCTTTATGGTTTGCTCCATGATAAATTCAGCTTCAATAATTTTGATAGATGCAAATTGGTCATTAAAAGAGACAAATCTTTATTAAAGACATACAACTAAAGCCATCTTACTTTGGAAAGGAGTTCGTTAGAGTTTTCGCTCGAAACTGCCCACATTAAGTCAGGATCCAAAGGGACGGCTCTGTTGATTTTTTTAACTATTCATCTGCATATGGCTATGGTCTATACAAAAGAAGAATAAGCTGTCAAAGCATGAATTGATCAACAAAACAAAAAATAAAATCCCAAAGTCATAGAGCAATTGTCTTTTTTTTTTTCCAATCTCGCCATGAACGAAATATGTCATTCCCAATCCTTTGTGATCTCACTCCATGATAAACCTAGCATCGATAACTTCGATAGATGCAAATTGGTCATTGAAAAAGACAAATTATTTCTAAAAGCACACCACTTAAGCCATCTTACTTCCAAAAGGAGTTCGTTGGAGTTTTGGCTTGAAGTTGCACACAGAAGGGGTAGCTTTGAGTTTTTTTAACTGTCATCTACCCGTGAATATGGTCTAAACAAAAGAAGAATAAACTCTCAAACCATGAGTTGATCAACTAAATAAAAACAAAACGCAAAAATCGCAAAGAGGATGTATTTTTTTTTCCAATCTCGCCATGAATGAACTCCATCCTTCCCAATCCTCTTTGATCTCGCTCCATGATAAACCCAGCATCGATAATTTTGGTAATTGCAAATTGGTCGTTCAAAGAGACAAATCGTTTTTAAAGACACATCACTAAAGCCATCTTACATTATAAAGGAGTTTGTTGGAGTTTTTTTATCCATATCAAGTCACAAATCCAGAAGGAGTGGCTCTATGAGTTTTTTTAGCTATCCGTGTACATCTGGATATGGCGTATACGAAAGGAGAATAAGTTGTTAAAGCATGAGTTGATCAACTAAACAAAAAACAAAACCCTAAAATCATAGAGAATATGTCTTTTTCTTTTCCCAATTTCACTATGAATGAACTCTATCCTTCCCAATCCTCTATGGTCTTGCTCCTTCATAAATCCAGCACCAATAATTTCGGTAGATGCAAATTGATTGTTGAAAGAGACGGATCGTTTCTAAAGATACACCATTGAAGCCATCTTATTTCAGAAAGGAGTTTGTTAAAGGCTTCGCTAAAAGCTGCTCGCATCAAGTTACGGATGGGGCAGCTCTCAAGTCTTTTTAACCGTTCATCTACGTCTGGATATGGGCTTACACAAAATGAGAGTAAGCTATCAAAGCATGAGTTGATTGGCTAAAAACAAAATAAAACCCTAAAATTGTGGAGAGGATGCCTTTTTTTTCCTCCAATCTCGCCACAAATGAACTTCATCTTTCCAAATTCTATGTGATCTCGCTCTATGATAATTCCAACACTGATAATTTCGATGGAAGCAAATTTGTTCATTGAAAGAAACAAATTGTTTATCATGACACACCACTGAGGCCATCTTACTTCAAGAAGAAATTCATTAGAATATTCACTAGAAGCTACTCGCATCAAGTCATGGATCCTTTTTCTTAATTGTTCATCTATGTCCTATACAAAAAGGAGAATAAGCTGTCAAAGCATGAGTTGATTGGCTAAATAAAAACAAAACCCTAAAATCACAGAGACGGTGTCTTTTTTTTCCCAATCTCACCATGAATGAACTCCATCATTTCCGATTCTCTATGATCTCGCTCCACGATAATTCCAACACTGATAATTTCGATAAATGCAAATTGATCGTTGAAAGAAATAAATCATTCGAAAAGACACACCATTAAAGCCATCTTACTTTAGATTAGAGTTCATTAGAGTTTTTGTTAGAAACTAACCGCATCAAGTCACGGATCCAGAAGGGGCGGCTCTGCAAGTTTTTTTAATTGTTCATCTATGTTTAGATATGGCCTATAAAAAATAGTATACGCTATCAAAGCACGAGTTGATCAACTAAATAAAAACAAAACCCTAAAATCACGGAGAGGATGTCTTTTTTTCCTAATCTCGCCATGAATGAACTCAATCTTTCCAATCCCCTGTGATCTCGCTCCATAATAAATCCAATACCAATCATTTCAATAGATGCAAATTGGTCATTGAAAGAGACAAATTGTTTATAAAGACACACCACTTAAGTCATCTTACTTTAGAAATGAGTTTGTTAGAGTTGTCGCTAGAAGCTACCTACATCAACTCACAGATCTGAATGGGGTAGTCTGTAAGTTATTTTAACTGTTTTTCTACATTTGGATATGACCTATACAAAAGGAGAATAGACGATCAAAAAGTTGATTGGTTAAATAAAAAATAAAACCCTAAAAATGTAGAGATGATGTCTTTTTTTCCAATCTCGCCATGAATGAACACCATCTTACCCTCTTACCCAATCCTTTGTGGTTTCGCTCCATGATAATCTAACATCGATAATTTTGGTAGATGCAAATTGGTCATTTAAAGAGATAAATTATTTCTAAAAACATACCACTGAAAACCATTTTACTTGAGTTCGTTAGAGTCTTCACTAGAATTTACCCGCATCAAGTTATGGATCCAAAAGGGCGGTTGTGTAATTTTTATGAACTGTTCATCTACGTTTGGATATAACTTATATAAATGGAGAATAAGCTGCCAAAGTATGAGTTGATCGGTTAAACAAAAAAGAAAGCCTTAAAAATCGCAGACGGGATGTCTTTTTTTTGCCCTCAATCTTGCCATGAATAAACTCCATCATTTCCAATCCTTTGTGTTCACGCTTCATGATAAACCTAGCATGAATGAACTCTATCCTTCCCAATTCTCTGTGTTCACGCTCCATGATAAACCCAGCACCAATAATTTCAGTAAATGCAAATTAGTTTGTAAAAGAGACAAATCAATTCTAAAAATGTACCATTGAAACCATCTTACTTCAGAAAGGAGTTTGCTAGAGTTTTCGCTAGGAGCTGCTCGCATTAAGTCATGGATCCACAAGAGACGGCTTTGCAAGTTTTTTTAACTGTTCATCTATATCTGGATATGGCCTATATGAAAGGAGAATAAGCTGTCAAAGCATGAGTTGATCGACTAAACAAAAAATAAAACCCTAAAATCGTAAAGAGGATGTCCTTTCTTTTCCAATCTCGCCATGAATGTATTCCACCTTCCTAATCCTCTTAATGATCTAGAACTGATAATTTGGGTAGATGAAAATTGGTTGTTAGAAGAAACATATCATTTCTAAAAACACACCACAAAAGCCATCTTACTTCAAAAGGGAGTTCATTATAATCTTCACTAGAACCTGCCCACATCAAGTCACAGATCCAGAATGGCTCTACAAGTTTTTTTAACCGTTCATTTACATCTGGATATGGCCTGTACAAAAGGAGAATAAGCTATCAAAGCATGAGTTGATCGGCTAAATAAAAAAGGAAACCCTAAAATCATAGAGAATATGTCATTTTTTTTCCAATCTCGCCACGAATTATTAACTCCATTCTTCCCAATCTTCTGTTATCTCGCTTCATGATAAATCCAGCACCAATAATTTCGATAGATGTAAATTGATCGATGAAAGAGAAAATCATTCCTAAAGACACACCATTGAAGCTATCTTACTTTAGAAAGGAGTTGGTTAGTGTCTTCGCTAGAAGCTACCCGCATCAAGTCACGAATCTAGAAGGGACAGCTTTGCAAGTTTTTCAATGGGCATCTATGTCTAGATATGGCTTATACAAAAGAAGAACAAGCTAAGCATGAGTTGATTAGCTAAAAAAAAAAAAAAAAACCCTAAAATCACAAAGAGGATATCCTTTTTTTTCCCAATCTCGCCATGAGTAAACTCCATCCTTCCTAATCCTTTATGATCTTTCTACATGATAAATGCAACACCGATAATTTCGCTAGATGCAAATTGGTCGTTGAAAGAGATAAATCATTTCTAAAGACATACCATCGAAGTCATCTTACTTTAGAAAGGAGTCCGTTGGAGTCTTTGCTAGAAGTTGCTTGTATCAAGTCATGGATTCGGAGGGGACGGCTCTTTTAAGTTTGTTTAACTATTCATCTACATATGGAAATGTCCAATGCAAAAGGGGAATAAGTTGTTAAAGCATGAGCTGATTGGCTAAACAATAAACAAAACCCTAAATCACAAATCCAGCATCGATAATTTCAATAGATACAAATTGGTTGTTGAAAGAGACAAATCGTTTCTAAAGACACACCGCTGAAGCCATCTTACTTAAAAAAGGAGTTCGTTGGAGTCTTCGTTAGAACTACTCGCATCAAGTTACAAATCTAGAAAGGGTGGCTCTGCAAGTTATTCTAACTATTCATCTATGTTGGGATGTGACTATAAACTCTCAAAGCATGAGTTGATCGGCTAAATAAAAAACAAAACCTTAAAATCGTAAAGAGGATGTCTTTTTCTTTTTCCCCAATCTCGCCATAAATGAATTCCATCATTCCCAATTCTCTGTGATCTCGCTTCATGATAAATCCAAATTGGTCGTTGAAAGAGATAAATCATTCATAAAGGCACACCAAAGCCATCTTATTTCCAGAAGGAGTTTGTTAGAATCTTCGCTTGAAGCGGCCTGCATCAAATCACAAATCTAGAAGAGGGGTGGCTCTGCAAGTTTTTTTTAACTGTTCATCTACTTCTGGATATGGCCTATACAAAAGAAGAATAAGTTGTCAAAACATGGGTTAATCACTTAAAACCCTAAAATCGCAGAAATGATGTGTTTTTTTCCCAATCTCATTAAGAATGAACTCCATTTTCCCAATCCTCTGTAATGTTGCTCCATGATAAATTCAACACCGATAATTTTGGTAGATGCAAATTGGTCGTTGAAAGAGACAAATCGCTTCTAAAGATACACTACTCATTTCTAAAGACACAATTGAAGCTATCTTACCTTAGAAAAAGTTCTTTAGAGTCTTCACCAAAAGCTGCCCGCATGAAATCATGGATCCCAAAGGGGCTCCTCTTCAAGTTTTTTTAACTGTTCATCTACATTTGAAAATGGCCTATACAAAAGGAAAATAAACTGTCAAAATATGAGTTGATCAGCTAAACAAAAAATAAAACCCCAAAATCGTAGAGAGGTTATCTATTTTTTCCCAATCTCATCATGAATGAACTCCATCCTTTCCAATCCTCTATGATCTTGCTCCATGATAAATCCAGCACTAATAATTTTGGTGGATACAAATTGGTCATTAAAAGAGATAAATCATTTCTAAAGACACACCACTAAAGCCATCTTAGTTCAGAAAGGAGTTCATTAGAGTTTTCGCTAGAAGCTGCCCGCATCGAGTTACGAATGATCTATGTTTGGATATGTCCTATACAAAAGAAAAAGGTGTTGATCTCGCTAAACAAAAAAGAAAACCCTAAAATCGCAAACAGGATATCTTTTTTTCCCCAATCTCATTACGAATGAACTACATCCTTCTCAATCCTATGTGATCTCGCTCCATGATAAATCCAGCACCAATAATTTCTATAGGTGGAAATTGGTCATTGAAAGAGACCAATTGTTTCTAAAGACATACCATGAAGGTTTTAGAAAGGAGTTCGTTAGAGTTTTCACTAGAAGTTAGCTCACATCAAGTCACGGATCAAGAAGGATAGCTTTGCAAGTTTTTTGAATTGTTCATCTACATCAAAATATCGTCTATACAGAAATAGAATATGCTGTCAAAGCATGAGTTGATAGGCTAAACGAAAAACAAAACCCTAAAATCGTAGAGAGGATGCCTTTTTTTTCCTTCAATATCGTCATGAATGAACTTCATCCTTTCCAATCCTCTATGATCTTGCTCTATGATAAATTCACTACTGATAATTTAGGTAGATGCAAATTGATCATTCAAATAGACAAATCATTTCCAAAGTCACCACAAAAGCCATCTTACTTTAGAAAGGAATTCGTCAGAATCTTCATTAGAAATTGCCTGCATCAGGTTATGGATCCAAAAAAGGCGGCTCTGTAAGTTTTTTTCACTATTCACCTACTTTTGGATATGGTCCATGCAAAAGAAAAATAAGTTATCAAAGTATGAGTTAATCGGTTAAACAAAAAACAAAACCCTAAAATCGTAGATAAGATATGTTTTTTTTTTTCCCCAATCTCGCCATGAATGAATTCTGTCTTTCCCAATCCTCTATGATCACATTCCATGATAAATCTAGCACCGGTAATTTCGATAAATGCAAATTGATATTTGAAAGAGACAAATCATTTCTAAAGACATATCACTAAGGCTTTCTTACTTCAAAAAGGAGTTTGTTAGAATTTTTGTTAGAAGCTGTCCGCATCAACTTACAAATCTAGAAAGGGGCGGCTCTGCTAATTTTTTTAACTATTCATTTATGTTTGGATATAGTCAAGGAATTGGATGAGAGAAATGATTGAATCTTCTTAACTTTTAACTTTTTAGTTTTGGATTATTTATTTATTTTTTTAAATATTGGATTTGCATGATTTGTTACCTTTCTATCCTTCCCATGTACAGATATGGACAGGTGAACCTACCATCATTCCCTAGGGATGTCTTTTTCTTTCATTTGGATCTCCCATAAAGATAGATGGCCGCTCTTTACTAGTCTCTCTAGAATTATTTGTATTTTAACTTGAGAAACAGTTTCCTTGTGCGCTTAGGAAAAGCTAGAATAGCTGGTAACACAGATGGCATCTTGTTCCGACATGATATCCAACGAGGTAAGGTCGTCGACAAATAAGGTGGAAACGCTGCAGACCAATAAGGCGCCAATGCGAAGAAGGGCCACGGGAGCGAATGCGCCACCAGTACTAGAGTCCTCCCTAGCGAAAGCCGAACTTGCCATAGGCACGATCGAGGACACGTCCAGGTAGCATCGGGGTCTCCAATGCCAGCATGGATGAGCTCCGTTGGCAAGCTGCAGGGCATCTTGAGCCGGGGGACGGCACTTGCGCGGAGATGGTAGAGGTCAAGGCGGGGCTACGCGCGAGCAGGATGATAGTCCGTTCGTTGTTTAAACATCATGGAGAATGAGCGCATTTGGACCAAACCCTAATTTAACCATTATTTTGGAATAGACCAAAACAAAGCACCCTAGGCGTGGAGACGCGGGCAAGCAATGAGTTAGCATTATTTTCCAATCTATAAACTGTTTCGGCGTCAAAGACGAACCGCCGTACTCACGTGCATCAATCAGTTTTAGGTGACTCATGCTTTGCGGGCATATATAAATCATTAAAATTTTGCGCAAATTTAAATTTTTTGGTTCTTAGTTTCTATAACGTTTCTGTGTTTATATCATTTGAGGTTATTATCTATTAAGAGTGGAAAATACCAAATAAAATATTTTCTTAAAGTTGGACACGTACAATTATTTGAGGTTTTTGTCCATTATGTCGTGCCCCTTGCACCCCGTTGTCACAGAAGCAATTTTTTGCAAAATGAATTTGCTCTCAATGGCATAAGCCATGGTTAGAATAAGTTGATTTCGAAAGGTGGATTGAAAATCACATTAAATTAAAAATTTTCAAGTTTTGAAATGATACCTTTTACTTCGATTTTTAACATGACACACATTAAATAATCTATTTAAATACAAACTTGCGTCATTCAAGAATATATATTAAATAAGCTTTTAAAAGTACATTTTTTGAATGAAACAATACTTGTTGATGTACGTATTTTATATATATGCACTTGAGACAGACAAAATGTTAAGCCAGATGCAAAGTGGCACCTCTCTAATAATCGTGTTTTATCAAGATATACTCACATTTTTACATGTGCTTATTTTGATCTTGAGTACATTTCCACTCTTATTATTGCTATGAATGTACTGGATCTAGGGGTGTGCAAAAGAATCGGGACCCGGACTATCCGGAACCGGTGGTTCTTAAGGGAATCGGTCCGGTTCCCGATTCCAATTCATAGGAACCGGTGGGTATCGATCTGATTCCTAGTTTCATGGGTAGATCCACCCCCACGCCCACCTAGACCGGTTATATTATAATAATATATTAATTTTTAATATAAAAAATTCGAAATTAGCAAATTTAAAATTTAGGACTCCAATCACTATTTTGTCTCAATTCATTATTCTCCTACTCCATCTTATCTCTCTTTGGTTCAAATCTCCCCAAGCTCCCTCTTCCTTTCCAATTCACCTCCGGATCTACTCATCTCCCTTCGAGTCCTAGTCCGAACTCGGCGAAATAGTGAGTTGATTCTCTTTTCCCCCCTCAAACTTGAACTTTCTCTCCACGTCATTGCCATCTCCGCATTCACTGTCACTATTATCTTCTTCATTGTTGGGCTCGTCCCGCTTCTACCTCCCCTCTTCCTCCTCCCCCTCCTCAGGCCTCCCCCCATCGTCCTCATTTTCGATGACAAGGACAAACTCCAAGTCTAAGAATGGCTCATCATTGACCTCCTCATTGTCAGTCTCGAGGGAGGAGTGGGAGATGGCGGAGGCAATGGCAAAGATGGTGGTGATGGTTGGGATGGAAGTGGTGCGAGGGTTGTGACCGCCGCCGCCATGGCGCTAGTACTCGAGGAGAACAAAGTTACCATGGTCGAGAGAGCCAAAATAAGTAGATACGAGGAGGGCAAAAAGGGGAAGGCGCGGAGGTTGGCCCGGTTCTATGGATCCACCTTAAATCGAACTGCACTGAAGAATCCAGGTTCCCCGGTGGATCCATACAACTAGCGGGCATTTCCCAATTTCAATTTTTCAAAATCAGTTCTTAGCGGGTGGTTCCCGATTCTAGGTCGGGAATCGCCCACCCAAATTATACACACCCCTAAAGTTTGAACCTATATCTGTGCATAAGTACCTTAAAAATTGGCAAAGTTAGACTATCGAAAATAGGAAATGCTTAAAATTAAACTTGGCAACATTAAATTTTTATAAAAATTTAAATAGAAGATTTTGCAAGCTATTTGCACTTTTGGGAATTTCAAATTATTTTTGAAAACTAATAGTTAGAACTATTAGTCGGCACGCACACCTAGAGAGCACAAGAGATACAGGAATATTTAGCTAATCGTTTGCAGTAACAAATGACTTCGCGGATTTAGGGCCCCGAAAGAAGAAACGGCGAGAAAGAGAGACCGCAATGCAAATCGAAGAGCAACAGAAAACCATAGGCATCTCAGACGAGATATTCACTTAGATGTAGATCGATCTCTGACTGTCCATTGCAGGAAACCACCCAAAGAATTCCTTAAAAGACCATTCCTCGTACCGTCAATATCATAACAGTGAAATCATGCATCAAAGGGGCGTTGTTCATCCTATCGAATATTTAATCAGCATCCATCTCTTCCAATGCCAATCGAGCTGCAGCCTTCGCTTCCTCTAGGAGGTTGTCAGGAACCTGTGATTGGGTAGCAATGGTGAGCGACTCAGCCAGACAACATCCAAGTTTAAAGCAAGGACCGTTCTGAGAGCATCGTATAAGTAGAAGAAGACGTCCTGTGCATGAAAAGAAGCATGGAGAGATATAATAATACCTTCTCATGCTGCCTCTTTGACTCATCGCAGACCCAACTCATTTCTAGTTCAAATGCCTTGTCCTTTGCCTCATCATGCACCTTGTAGATGCTGCTCAGAGGCAAACCAGGTATATAAGGAATTTACCATTATTGATTTCCCACAAAACAAACTTCACATGCTATCTTCCCAAAAAAAGACAAAGAAAAGGGAGGGAAAAAAGGCTATCTCCCTGCTTACTATTTAAATCCTCTCTCCCTCACCACACACAGTTGCCAATCCTGGGTCAGCCAATTTCTAATACCACTATAATTAGTAATTGGGCAAGTGAGTTAACTACTCATGCTTGGTGAAGATATAGTTCCAGCTAATTGATCCTGCTGCTTCCCTCAAAATGGGATTCTAATACTTCGTCTGCAGTTGGGCCGCAAGTTCAATCTCATGTAATTATACTCTAACTCAAGCAACTCACTAAGCCAAAGCCCGGGGAAAACTAAAAAACTAAAGAGTCAAGGATGGTGCACTGAGGTTCACTGGCCGTCAAAACAGAAACAGTACAAAAGGGATATATTTCAACATATTAATCAACAGCTTCCAACGATATAAACAGAAAAGAAGCAGGTTATGAAGTACAAAGGATAAATTAAGAGAAACTCAAAATTGAGCACTAAATGAGAAAAAAAGTTTACGGTATTTGCAATCTAAGACATAAACTTAGATTAAAACTTACATCTTAGCTACTTCAATAACTCCTTCCCTGCATGTCATCTCTGAGAGCTTTAACTTCTCAATTTCTCTGTTAACACCAATTAAGTCCCATTAGACAACAAAACCTTCAAAGAGCTGTTTCATCAAGATTATTAAAATAGACTAGAATAACGGAACACAAGTGGTACCCCTTTTTATCAAAACTAAAAGTGATACTGTCAAACTGATATGAGAGAGAGAGAGAGAGAGAGAGAGAGAGAGAGAGAAGGAGAAAAAATTGCACTATATAGATGTAATGACCACTTATATATCAATTAGAACCAGAGGATCATATGCTGGCTCCAAAATTCAAATTGGCAAAAAGGGAAAAACATTAAATGAAAGAGTACAAGATTAACTTTGATCCCCTATTTGTGCCTCTCCCATATGACATCTTTCAATAGCCAGCAAAAATATTAAATTCTCATTACCACATAGGCCATAACAGGTCAATAAAATTGGCAACAACGTAGCATGAATCTTGCTAATAGGTCACAAAGCCACTCCAGATTATTATGTGGAGGGTGCAACATAGAGATTTTCATAACAGAGGGACCAAATCAATCAAATAAAGGGATAGCAGCGGGCAAATTTGGGACAATTGACGATGGCCCAAGCCCAAAACCCATTAGTCATGAATATAACTGTAATCAATTAAAACAAAGTGAGGGAAAGCAACAAGCAGGTTTGGGACAGTTGACCCTAGCCCAATCTTGAAACAAAACATAAGCTACACCCACCCCGAACAAAGACAAGATTTCAAACTAAGTCCCTAATTGGGAAAAGGACACCACAATTGCTATAACTTTCGTTGGTGCTCATGTCATATAACTTTTTAACCGATCACTTGAGTGCTAACTTTTTGAAAATGGTCACCACAAGTGACATACCACGTCGGATTTTTGGGACTTAGGTGAACATTTTTAAAAAGCTATGGCCCTATGATCAATTGAAAATTATGGCACTTAAGTAAACGTTTTTTTAAGAAGTCATGGCATTCAAGTGGTCGAAAAAAATAAGTCATGGCACTCAAACGAGCACCCTTAGATAACAATTACATAGTTGTGTCCCCAAAACCTGTACATTGAGTACAAGGGAAACCAAAACCAGCATAGTTGTGTCCAATTTAAATATTCTAAATTAATAGATATATCAAAAACCAATTAAATAACAAAATTACATACACAGCCTTAGTGTACTTTTCTAGAAAGTAAACAACCTAGTGTATTTGAATAGATAATGTTTTAATGATTAGTCAAGTTTCAGATGCCCGCCATCTAAATCTAAAACACAGTCCAAACCCTACAAAGTCTTGTAAAAGGGAACCGAGGACATCTATGATGCCAGCCCTAACAAAAGTTTGAAATGCTATTTATTCAAACACAAGTAGAGTTTGAGTGAACGCATTAACATAAGACAACAAAGATATCATTGCAGAAGTTAGACACGTAAAAATAAAGCCACAGAAATCTCGCTTCATGTGTTTTTCCATTTAATTGCTAACACTTTTCCTGCACAAATGAGCAAGAGACTTACGTCTTTGCAGCTTGCTTTCCCTTGCCAATTGCAGCCCCAAAGTATCTCTGCAATGAAAGTCAAGGGTAAGAATGTTCAGAACAAGGTGAATAACAAAATGAACCAGTGACATTAAAAAACATCGAACACGTGACCATATAAAAGCAAATTATGGGCAGGGTAACAGCTAATTTCTAATGAACAACTTAAGAGGAAACTATGTGAAACAAAAACATGAGAATTTGAAATGGGGCCACTCACATAGGAAATACCCGACGGTTCAATCATGTATAATTGAGGTCCGTCTCTGTCATAACCTCCAAGAATAACTCCACAACCAAAAGGCCTGTGGAACGATAGCAAAAATCTAAATATCCTGCACTCATAAGAAAAGGAGCCAAGCACAGGCAAGAGGTAGAAAAGAGCATGAGCAACTACAAAAGTGTCATTAATCTCAACCTGAGCCACCAATAGAGGGTGCACAGATGCACATAATTAGCAACACGTCCGGCAAGCTCCTTTATAGGAATGGCTTCACCATAAACACTGCAATTGAGGACATTGATGATGATGAGTTAGCAACCCATCCAATCCACAAGGAAAAGCTAGTCAGCGATACAACTTAAAGCAACACATTCTCCACAATTTAACACAGTTAAACAACTATCTGAATCACAAGCCCAATAAATATCTTATTTTTACTTAAGAATCCAAAGACAAGGACTAGAAGATGATTAGAAGTTAGAATCAGCACATATTCATTCATATATCTTCAGCTTGATTACAATATTACCAATTGTATATGCTCAAGAACAATCTAAAAGTCATTTGCTCTAACACAATTTTACAATTTTACACAAAAAGAACATGAAAGATTACCGGAAGACCACTATGCAGCTCAGATATGTTCATGAAGAAAGTTGCACCAATGCTTGAACTCTCATCTACCTTAAAGAAAAGAGATGCTCTTTACAGCTAACTAAGTCATTGAGAGAAGTTATTCTACTTCTAAGCAGCTACCAAAACTGACAACGGGAAAATGTCTGAAAGCCACAAAAAGGAGACAGAAGATTTTAATTTACCAAATAACATATGCATCACTTTAATCCTCTATATTTTCTAATAATAATCGTCACTGCACATGTTTTGCAGCCTCAATGATACGTGTGCTCCAGAAATTTAAACCCTTTTCAATATGGAGCTAAATCACACCAAAGGACCAACAAACAACTAAATAGTTGCTAAAACAGGAGATAAACTCATAAAGCTGTTTCTTGATAAATATAATCAGCTCCACAGTGAGAAAAGTTTCAGGTGGGTGTGCATCCAGTACAAACCCATCATATTGAGTTGCCTCAGCCTTTGCTCGCGCAACAATCTGTCTCCCATCTGCTGCTAATCCGGCAACAGCCTGATTCAGAGAGAGAGAGAGAAACATAGTTAACAAATTATCCTGGAAACGCAATACCAGGGGATTACACAGAAGATGAAGGCAAATACTTCTAAGAAACAATCATCCCAAAAGGATACGGGCTTATGTGCGACACAGTCTTAACTAAAAGAGACTACAAAAGCATAAGGATGCCTTTAAAACATTCATTGCTACCAAAATCACAGCACTCTTTTTGGAAGGAAAAAGAATGTTGTTCACTTGATCAGCAGCTTCTTAGATGTACCATATGGTCCTTTCATCTCGCAAAGTATGAGGTGTTAAACAAACCATACTAACCAACCTCGAAAATGTATTTTAGCGCTTTCAAAATGTGCTCTAACAATCATAGTTTTTCCATCCTGGATTAATATGGTAGCCCTTGGTCGTTTCGTGGTATCATGGTAAAAGATTTTCCTAAACTTGCAAGTTCCCTCTAATCATATGGATGGAATCTACATATGATCGCAGGAAAAACAGTAATAATTCATCTAACAAGTTGAACACGTCCAACCCTATAATTTGCATCAAATCCTACATGAAAAGGCATTCTTATAGACAGCTTAGTTAGCATGTTATAAACCTTAAAAGTATCTTCTTGCTGTCAATTCACACAATAGAAGTCACATCTTAGATACACCAAACTAGACATTGACAAGCAACGGCGAGCAACAATTTGAATTGTCAAATGCTCGAGCACAGATTTTTCAGACCCAGGAAGAAAGAAACAGAAACGATACGTGTAGAAAAGCCATAGAGGCTGTACCGCAACTCAGTCGACAGCAAGAAAGTGCAGAAAATTTGCTGCGTTGACATCTTCCTAGTCGGATAATGAAGAAGACTGAACTGTAGCTAAGAGGAAGTAAAGCAAAAGTACCATGCCGGAATGACGATGGACGGAGTGGATTCGCCGATTGGAACCGGGCAGCATCATTTTCGACGTTATCAGCTTCTCGACGCCCTAATCGAAGCCCCAATACATTCAATCAGCACCATCAATTTCCATAAATCGCACGGGATTGGCCAGAAAATCACCACAAAAAGAAGAAAAAAAAAGCCACGATTCGGCAAAGAAACCTACCAAGACAATCCCGTCCTTGCACTTGATGCCAATCACAGTACTGCGAACAGCCAGGAAAAACCCAAATGTAACAAATTCAAGCCGAAGAGAAACGGAACCAAAAAATGAACAATCTAGAGAGAGAGAGAGAGAGAGGAGACCCGCTGTTGTCGACGGCCTTGGCGGCGTACTCGATCTGGAAGACGCGGCCATCGGGGGAGAAAGTGGTGACCGAGAGGTCGTAGCCCGTTCCGATGCTGCTCATGCTTCTTCCCGCCGGAGTTCAAGCTCTGCGATTTCTTCCGTTTCGATCCCTGTTCTCTTCTTCGCGGAGTTTTGGAGGAGGAGGAGGAAGAAGAAGGAGCAGCAGCTGTTTATGAAGCTCTCTCTCTTACTTGAATCTCAAGACAGTGCGGAGGAGCAAAAGCCACAAAGACTGCCCCTTTTCTTTTTCGTTCTTTTTATTGTTTTTGGGCCTGTGTCTCGGTTAGGACAAGCCCAAGAAATGTGGTGCACTGGGGGCCCGTTTAGCATCGGCCCAATGATCAGTAGCCCATTTTCGAATAAATTTAAATAGAGCAACTAATCTCAGCCCATCACGAGGAATGCAGATATCTATTCTTCAACTCCTAGAACTCCTTGGGAGGCTCGTTGGAAGCCCGTTACCGGACTTGATTGGCGGAAGGGGTACGGCTCCAAGTTTACTGAGAAGCGTGGAGCTTGCCGCTTGGTGGTGATCGAAATCAATTTCTATACGGTTCAATTTGATTTTTCAACTATTCTTAAATGTTCAGTGTGACCTCTTAATTTTCACTTTATTTAATCTAATCCTCAAATTTCCATAACAATGTCAAATCAGTCATTCGATATTATTCATGAGTTTTCATAACTACCCTATCGTCCACATTTTTAGAACATCTTCTTTTTTTTATTTCAGTGTTTTTGTAGAATCAACAAAAATTAAATATTTATTTTTTATTAAAAATTTAAGAATGACATTACATATATACCAAAATTTAGGAAAAGTGTCATTTTCTCGCTAGTATATATACTACTACATGTAGCAAAAGTTTTGAATTATGACTTCGTTTGTTTCATAGAAAATGTGATATTTTTGGGAAATAATTTTTAGGAAGCCATTTTCAAGAAAATATAGTTATTTTATAGTGTTTGGATGAAATCTGAAAATGAATTGGAAAATATTTTCCATTATTCAATAAGGAAAATCTTTTCCTTCATACATTCTTTTTCATTTATTGTATTTTTCAAAATCGACATTCATTATTTTTTTATTTTTAAAAAAATCAATTTGTCATTATTTTTATTTTTTAAAATTGATTATTAAATTATTTTTTTCTTTTTCTTTTCTTTGTTTTCCTCTTCTCCTCCTCGGTCAGTCACCGTCCATTGCGATCGGTAAGCGATTGGCCATAGGAGACCCCCGAGCTTGCTAACGAGTTGTGGCCGTCAAGAAAGAAGCAGAGGGAAAACAAAGAAAAGAAAAAAGAAAAAAGAAATAAAAAAAATTGAATTATTAAAAATGAAGAAGAATGAGAAGGAGGAGGGAGAGGAGGAAGCGAGGGCTTGTAGGGATCCGAGATAAGAGAGATCAGTGAGGAAAATATTTTCCACTTTTAAAAGTGGAAAATATTTTCCCCCAATTTAGAAGCTTTTTCTTCTTTATGGAAAATGTTTTTTTTCAAGTAATTCGTTTTTCGTGAAACAAATGTCGGAAAATTCGAAAAAAAAAATTTCCTGTAAATTATTTTCAACGAAACGAACATATCCCATGTGTCAATCACCATATTTATATAAATTTCGTTAACTTTCCTATCTATCTTTTATCATTTCGTTGCAAGCTATTATTGGAATCGAAGTCTTATCACCCGCCAGAAAGATCCTAGCAATTAGAAAGAAACATACCACTCGTTGACTAATTCAAAATACGATAACTACCCACAATTTTTCACTCCACTTATCCAGCCGTTTGCATCACTTATTCACCAGTCCACAAGATAAAAGCTACGCAAAATTTCAGGTAAGGACAGGATGCTACCAACCTATTGATTCATGATGTCTTTTTATAAACTCTAAAATTCGATTTAATTTTGGAAAGTTCTCGTGATTCTCGTATTGTTCAATTCGATCGTCTATGTTCACATCACATTTTTTTCAAATGTCATTATTGGTCAAAACTCTGGTGCGGGAAAAAAAATACACAAAACATTCATGCATGTACGTTGGGTGTGCTTGAGACGTGGTATATCGCTGTTTACACCAAAAAATAGCTTACTTTTTAGAATTGACACGAAGTCGATTTGATTGGATATGTAATGGACACAAAGCCAATTTGGCCAATAAGTTTAGTGACGAAATCAATATCAACAAGCTATGTGAAAAGAAAATTATAGATGATTGTGGATGATAATTATCAGTGATCATGAAATACAATTATCGATGCACGGTGGTGTGTGGTGAACAAATAACTTGTTTCGATGACAAAACTAATATATGGTCAAAATTAGTGTTGACATGTGATAAAAGAAAGGAGATAGAGTGAAGATGCCAATTAAAGGCATAGAAATCTACATCCATGATGTACCTGTCGACATGGTAAGGCAACATCAACATCAATGAATGGTCAAATGGCAATAGATAAGACATTTTGACGGGGAACACAATGAGTTGGCCACCAAAGTCTAGCCAGCTGCCGAATATAGAAGGTCAAAATAATACTAGAAGAGTCATGACTTTCTAACAACGTTTACTTTAATATTAAACTTTTTAGTCGAATCATTTCAGCGCCACATTGGAAAAAAAAAAATGTTAATATTTTTTTTTGGTAAGGAAAATGTTTATATTTTTCACTCAATCACTACTTTTTTTTTTTTTTTTTTTTTTCACTCAATCACTTTAGTAGAATCTTTTGTGACAAGATCTGACAAATAGTCCTAGGTGGCCTTTTAAATAAAATGTTATTAGACCAAAAAAAAATGTTAACACCTGCAAGATTTTTTTTATGACAAGTCGGGGGATATGCATCTAGTTTGTCCAGGAATAGCTGATTGTTTTCGTAAAATCCACTACTTGCAGTTCCCGTCAAAGTTTCACGGACGAGCAATCCCAGACCTAATCTTGAGGCTCATCCGGAAGAGATCAAAAGTTTCGTTCGGCCATCGGTCTCGGGAAGGCTCTGGCTGTTGCGAGCCGTGTCATGGCCGGAGCTACCTATCGCCACCATCATGCCGAGGAGGACTCTCTCTCCAACCGCCACGCTCTCGATTGCAGACATAGCAAAGGCGTCACCGTTGTTGGCGGCGCCTTGGCGGTGCTTTGGCGAGCGCTACCTCCATCAGTTGATGCCGATTACTTTCGCCTCGTGACTTGGCCGAGAGCATGGTTTTTGCGGGTGTTCATGCTTGAGAGCGACCGCGATGGCGACTTGCCCAGAAGGTCAAGACTGGCTTGCGACGCGGTTGCGTCTTCCTCCACGACGAGGGTCACCTTTGCCTTGGCTTGGTTGAAATGAATTTGAGCTGCTTGTCTTGGTCATGCTCTCCGTTACAAAATTCAACTCTTGGTCTCTTAATTTTATTTAAATTGCCTTAGTCCGAATTGGGGTTTAAATTGGAGGCAAATGCGTTGAATAATATCATTTAGGGCATTTACTGCTGACAAGCCATGTCGATTCGAAAAAATACTAAAATATGATCGTGTTATTTGTTGGAATATTTAAATAATAAACCACACATTCATCTATCGGTCTAAATTTTATGTTGGGTGGTCTTATGTCTCTTTCATCACAAAAATTAGCTCAAAGTATAAGCATTTCCCTTACACTTATAAACCAATCATCTTTCCATAACCGATGTGAGATAATCTAGCAATTTCTCCCTCACGTATCGAGCTAGGATGAGAGGCGCAACAATCAGTAATTCTCTCGTGTAACTTTTTTGGATCCAGATTTGTTGACAACTGGGCTCTGATACGACTGTCAAGTGATATTTAGTTTTGATAGCATATGAGATTTTGTGGGACCACCTGGTCTAAAAGAATCTAACTTGACGTCAGAGTATTCGTTTGTCCCATGGTGTTTATAGAGGAACAAGTTTTTTGTGACACCGTTTGGCATTAATATAAACTCCGGTTGACGATGTCACCTTGAATTTAAAGGGGACGTTTAGCGATATTAGGAATGTTAGCAACATTAAAATATCTTTTAAAGATATTTAAGATATTTTCTCTTAGTGTCTATAGATTTGATTTCCTTTGATTTCCTCTGTCTAAGCTTATAAATAGATTGTCCTTATACTTTTATATACATGCACATACTAAAATCTTTCAATTCTTTCTTCTGTATTTATCTCTAACTTTACATTTCCAGCGTCCCTTATAGACTACGGCACTTAAGTGATCATTTTTTTTCTCACAAAAATAACATTTAAGTGATCTATCGAAAATTTTTGGCATAAAAGTGAGACGAAAGTTGTAATATTTAGTACTAGTTCCCCTCGAGGTATAGTCACTAGTCTTCGATGGCTAGTGTCCGGTGGGGGCCGTGAGCACCTGTAAGGTGTGCCAGAGTGGATCCTCCGTATTAAAAAAAACAAAAAAGTTGTAATATTTATAGTGTCATTGTCATGATAAAAAAGGAGCACACAAAAACTATGATGCTGATTGAAGCCAGAGATCTCAATTGATGGTTGAGTGGCACAGTGGCGTGAGGAGCTGTTGACATTTGTGGATGAGGACGGCATCCAAATAGGAGGTCTAGAATCTCCAAAGTGCAATTACAACTGTACTTAACATTACAAGTTTACAACTGTTAATGGGTGGTTATAATTAGGGATCATATATGACGGGGTGTGGTTATTGTAGATAACATGACCATCAAGAATAAACTTGTCATGTAATTTTTAAATTTATCATTCCACTTATTTCGTAGAAAATAAATAATTTAAAATATATATTTTTAAAAATGATTATTTGTATCGTTTATAATGATCAATGAACGAAAAATATATTGTTGATTTATTATTTCAAATGATTTAATCAGTCATTTTTAGAATTTTTTTTTTCAAAATCATTCAATTTCTATGGAATTCCCCGTCCTCTGAATTTAGGTTATCCCCAATCCTTTGCTTTTAAATTTACCGTACATCTTCTTTGCCACGTCAATTCAATTACTGTCCGCAACTATCAAGGAATACACCTAACCGAAAGAAAATAAAATAAAATAAAATCAGAGATTAGCCTCTTATTTTTTTGTTCCAAAGAGATTAACCTTTTCAAGAAAGGCTAAGATTGGCTATTTGGGTCAACGCCCGTTTCGAGTGAAACACCCAACGGAGAAAAAACTTCATTTCCTTCATCATTAACGTGCCACGGTGCCGTATCGCTTTGAAATTTCCCCCAAGAAAGCTCGCCCCACGCCCCTGCCATGACAACGGGGAAAACGTGCGATGGAGGAGAGATCAACTCGGTTTGACCCTAATGTCCCTTCTCCTCGTATACAATCGACCATTAAAAAGTTAAAAAAAAACTATGATGCGATGAAAGAACCAGAATTAGATTAAGTAAGATCGTGGCACCATCACGATGAAAAGGTATCCATTTTCGTCTTTAATACCTCAGATTTTGTCCCTTTTCAACATCAATCTCTTGATCTTGTTGACTATAAAATCAAAGTGATACTTTTCAAAGGTGCATCAAATATGATGTCAAAAGTAGAATTTGAAAAGAGTGGTTGGTCAGTCATGTCACTCAAAACTCGTTAGAACCTCGCCCTTCACTTTAAAGCTATGTCATCATAAGGTGTTGCTAAATAGAATGATCTTATAAACGTCCATGAACAAGAAATCATAGATCGAACTGCCGAATCAGAAAAATTAGATGCTAACATATAGTTTGGTATCGGCTAAGTTCACGAGTTGGAGATAAGTGGACTCAAATATTGACGTCCGCCATAGGGTAAACCACCGCCTCTTCGTGCCCCCAACTGATTATCATGGAGGCCAACGATAGACAATAACTCCCTTGAATATAGCTTACAACTTTCATCGTATTGTGTTCTTCAAAGAGTAACTCTTCTCAAAAATATCAAAAAGGACTGAGTTGAAATCTCATTTTAACTAAGGATTTTTGTGGTTTTGGAGCATCTGGCTATAGGAGGATTAGAAACGGCTTTCCCCCATTTTCTATCCAACTCTTTGGTCTTAAGAATAAACTTATCCAACCCTTACTGCTTAACCTAAAGCAGATAATTAATGGGTTCCACTTATTAAATAGGATTATATGGTCAGTCCGCGGCCTGATGAGGTACCTGTCATGCCCGCTTCTCTAATAAGATTTCGATTTTCAAAGCATCAATCGCGTAATCAATCTGTCGGTGCAATAATTTTCGCGATTCAAAGTGAGATCGTCAAACCTCACTCCCGGGAAAGGAAAATGCATCAAGCAATTATCCGGGAAAGTCTCGGCGGCGAGAAACTACTATATATTTTTTTAATACAGAGTAAACGTGCGTAGAGCTCAGACGCTTTGAACGATCCCGAAGTGCCGGATGATGCCTGCGACCCGGTCGTCGCTCGCGGCGCGAGAAAACAATAATTGCGAATTTCCGTCGCCGCCGTCGCCGTCATCATCTCCCTGAGTCAAACGAGCCCTTCGTTGTCGGGGACGGTGGGACCCGATATACCGTTTGGAGTTTGGAGTCTGGAGTCCGATCTATTCAGAGTTGTCGAATGCTGAATCCGTCGCTTTCAATGGAGAATTCGGGGTTCATCTCCTTTGACTTAGCCGCCCGCTCATGCGCAGGCAAAGGCCCGCACCCATTATTTTTACTGCCGGCGACTCTCTGTCTCTGTCTCTCTTTTTTTTTTTTGGGGGGGAGGAGGGGGTTCTCGGCGGCCCTATATATTTACGGGCTGCTCGAGAGCCTCGGTTTAACCGTCTTCTTCGTGCCGAGGGGGTGGATTTCGCTTCGTTTCGTGGAGTTTTGAGAGCTAGTCTCTGCTTGGGGAAGCCGTCTGGCAATGGGACTCTGCGGTGGGAAGCCTGCGAAGTGCGCTCACGCTTCGTCCAGTTCCTTCGCCGGTGGGTGCTCTTGGATTTTTCTTTTTTCTTTTTTCGTTTCTGTCTATGTTTTGTTTTCGTGATCGAGCTGCGTTGGTGATCGGCGGCGAAATAAGGGGATGTTCTTATTTGTTCGGTTATTCTCGAGCTTCGATTGAGGAGCATTATGGGCGAATCAGTGCTTTTTTGTTTTGATGGAACAGGATGGTTACTGTTTTGCAAGGTGAATATAGTTCTAGGTACTGTGCTTGAACAAGGCTATAGTTCTCAATCTTCCCGTTGTAATTCCTGAATTCACGGTCAAGTTGTGGGAGTTTAATTTTGGAGTTTGTGCTCGTTCTGTGCTTCTGCTTAAATGGTTAATTGGTGCAGGATTTTCCATCTGGTGTGTACCAAAAATCTTTTCTCTGTTTAATTACTGGAGCAACCGATGTCTTTGACAATTCAGTTTCCTACTAGCAAAAATGGCGGACCCAAATTTGTGTTTGATGGACAATTACTCAATCAGGGTGGTGATTATTTATTTGGTGCTTTATGTCGTGGTGCTTTTTGTGTTTGACAAATGCTGCAAGTAACATTGAACTGTAGAAATGTGTGATGCTAGTAATGCGTTTTGATTAAGGTCGTGAGCTCGACCGCAGATCAAATTTCTATCCGACTTCAAGTTCTTTCTTGTTCTGTTATGTGGCAACAATACTGGGTATCTGTTTGTGTTATAAGGTCGAGCTTTACTTATGGCTTCCTTGGTAATTTTGTCTCAGAAGCTAAGCGATCTCTTAGCAATGTTGGGAGGGATCCGCTCCCTCTCAACCAGCAAAAGGCTATGCCGGGCTTGGAGAAATCTGTGATGAATTCCAAGCTTGATTCCTCGGTCTCCAACAATCTCAAGTCCTTTAGCTTCAGCGATCTCAAGAATGCTACCAGAAACTTCCGCTCTGATTCTATGCTTGGAGAGGGAGGGTTTGGTTGTGTGTTCAAAGGATGGATCGATGCGAATACACTATCTCCTACTAAACCTGGAAGCGGGATGGTGGTGGCTATAAAGAAACAGAAGTCTGAGAGCTTTCAAGGCCACAAGGAATGGCTTGTATGTGGATTGCTCTTCTGACATTCTCCTCTACTCTTTTTTTGAGCGTCTTTTTTGTTTCGCAGTTAACTTAGTTCTGTTTCATTGGCAGGCAGAAGTAAATTATCTGGGCCAACTTCACCACGAGAATCTTGTCAAGCTTATTGGTTATTGCTCTGAGTCGGATAACAGACTACTCGTGTATGAGTTTATGCCAAAGGGTAGCTTGGAGAATCATTTATTCAGAAGTAAGTGCATATTCTTTAAAGGCCCAGCGTTTTTTGACTTCTGCACTTCTCCTTTGGAAAATTGTGCTTACGATAACACTGTTGGGTTGGAGAAAAGCCGGAGAACCAATGTTAAGGAAGGGTCTGTGAATTGTGCCCCTTCTTTTTCCTCTCTCAAAAGCTTATTCCACTTGATTTGTTAGCAAGGCCTAAAAAGACTGGGCATATTCTGCTTCATTTATGTCAAAGGATGACAGTTTTAGTTTTTGAAGGGCTGGACATGTTACTCGATGAGGAAAGGAAATATGACAAGAGAGCACTTTGTAAATGCCCTGAATTGTCCGCGAGATTCTGAAGACTGGTTGGAAAATGATCTGGGGAAATCCATATGATGCTGTTTATTTTGTTACTCAGAAAATGCAAAATCATTTCTGTCTTTGGGAAAACTATTTGGAGAGCAAAGTAGAGGATAATTCTAGGAGAGTCACCAAAGACAGATAACACTAGATCTGAGTTATGACCACAGGAAAATTTCATACCCTCTAATCTACATCTTGAATGTGTCAGCGGACGGAATGTTTTATTGGTTGAACTTAATTTGGAAACATAAAGTTTCGATGCACTAACTATTTGCTGACCTTTATCTATTTCTGCAGAAGGCGTTGAACCCATTCCTTGGGCTACAAGGATGAATGTTGCCATCAGTGTTGCACGAGGACTGGCTTTCTTGCATGGCTTAAATGCTAATGTCATCTACCGTGATTTAAAGGCTTCCAATATTTTGCTTGATTCGGTGAGCTGAAACTTTCTAAATGTTTTCATCTGTTAATCATATAAGTGGGCGGTTGGAGTAGAACCTTGCGTTTTTGCTTAATGAAGTAGGCTTAATTTTGCAGGATTTTAATGCCAAACTTTCAGATTTTGGCTTAGCAAGGGATGGGCCTACTGGGGATAAAACTCATGTTTCGACACGAGTAGTGGGAACCCAGGGCTATGCAGCTCCAGAGTATGTGGCAACAGGTCAGTCTGATCTTCCTGTCATATTGGACTTTTTATTAATAAAGAATTCATGATTTCATGGAAAATTGTACAACCAGTACAGCCTGCCACGTTTGAATCGAGACTTAGACCATGGTTGGGTGACTTGGTCAGTCAGTAACAGATAAATGCTGTGTATTTTCAAAAATAAAAAATAAAAAATTCGTGTTGCAAGTTTGGCTCACTTATCTTGAGACTTTGGAAGCTTTGGCTTCTGCACCTGAATTTTATTCTTGCTGCTTGAATGTCTGAAGCTGCTAATGAATCAATTGTTCAGTTTTTTCCTTCCTTTTTTTTTGGGAGCGGGGAGGGGTTCGTAGCAATTTCAGGAAATTATAATTCTAGAGCGCTATTCAAGAAGTGAAAAATATGTGTTGAATTTAGAGTTTGCAAGCTATCGAGTCTTTAAGAGTTCCTTCTCTATTCCATTATCTGTTTGTCTAACGATCGATTGTCACGTGAAACAGGTCACCTAACACCAAAGAGCGACGTCTACAGCTTTGGTGTTGTTTTGTTAGAAATACTCAGTGGACGACGGACTCTGGATTTTGAGAGACCTGGATATAACGACGAGACCTTGGTCGACTGGGCGAAGCCTTTCTTAAGCGACAGCAGGCGGGTCTTTAGAATCATGGACACGAGATTGGGCGGTCAATACTCTAAGAAAGGAGCCCGAGCCGCTTCTGCTCTCGCTTTGCAATGCCTCCATACGGATCCTAAAACCAGGCCACCGATGGTCGACGTTCTGGCGGCTCTAGAAGAGCTTCATACAACAAAGGATGGGCTGAGAACGCCGCCTTCTAAGCTCGACCGCCGTGGGAATTCGAATTAAGCATCTCGAGCCGCCCTTTTACGTTACAAGCACGGCGTGAGGTTGTCGTCTCGGTAGATGCCTTCGCATTATTGGTTTGAATACCTGAATTACGGCGAGAACCCAATAATCTAGGCAAAACCTTGTTTATTCCTGGCGCACATGTATTCTTCTTCTTTTTTTTTTTTTTTTGGTGTATAGGTGAAGGTTTCTCTTCCTTGAACTCGGCCAGTCTATAAAACAAAAAGACATGCTGTTGGACAATTGTATGTTATACCGTCAAAAAGTTAGCTGAATGAAATCACAATGATTTTAAGGCTATTGAATTTTCAAGAGACTGAAATAATTCGAGATGAAATCCGTCGAAATATCCAGATGGCAAACTGACTTTGGAAGCTGATCCCTGAAGACATCATTCATCCTTTTAGTCAATGATTGGTGTTGGCATTCGTCGAACTCCGGTTGATATTGTTTGGTTTTGGAATGACAATTGTGACTTGGCTAAGGCTCTGAAATCTGACTCACTCTCGATCAAAATCACCGCAGATTTTGAAAAGCCCTGTAAGCTTTCATATACAAAGTCATTCGGGGTTGTATTTTCTACAAATCTGAATGCGAAACTGAGAGAGAGACTTCGATTTCAAATACATATGACTTTCCGTTTTGTCCATGTGAAAGCAATGGTCCAATATTAAATAGACTTTCGATGCATCTAAAATTGTTTTTCTTTTGAAAAATAATTTTTATTCACAAATAAACTTTTATGACTTTATTTTCGAAAATAAAGAAGTAATTACCTCTGTTATAAATTTATTTTCTGACTTTGTTTTGAAAAGTAAAAAAAAATTAACTGACGTTATTAAATATATTTTTGTGTTCAGAAAAATAAATTAGTTACCAGGTCCCGCTGCAGATCACTCCCCGTTTCCTCGTTTCCACTTTCTCGTACGCGGTTCCGTCTGGACGCGACCGTTTCCTCGTTTCCACTTTCTCGTACGCGGTTCCGTCTGGACGCACGACCCGAACCCGCACGTTCCTCTCCTCCTACTCCAATCGGGTCGCTCGTGCGGCTCGGCGACTATCGAAACAAGCTCTCCCACGGCCTTCCCGGTCTCAGTCCGAATCAGCCGGTTGAGCTGAGCCCGCTTCGCATGCGGTTCGAGGGATCGGCGAGCGCGACTAAGTCCCGGTAAAGATTGGTTGACGTCGAAATCGATTGTTCTCCCCCATGTTTAGCGCTTCGGTATGCCGAATTTTTTAGCTCTGTTTTGAGGTTCTCCTCGTTCTCTCGGTTCGCTGCGTCGGCATGTTATGACGAGCAGACTCATCTATCGTTCGTCGGAAGGGGCGGTGACTTCGAGAGAGTTCGTCTGGGTCGTCGTCTGAATTGACGCTCACCATGTTTAGCGGAGGAACGGAAGGAGATTTGCTGTGATTGCGTTAGAGAAACCTTGCATCGTTCCCGTGATGCGATTCGCGATGAATTGTGGAAGTCATCAACTTGGGGTCGATTTGATTCCATGAAAATGGTGAAAAAGCTCCATTTCCCACCTGTCTAGAGATCTCTAATGAATGAATAAATTGGTTTCGCCGTGTCCATGTAGGAATTCGATCTCGCGACCTGTTTGTTATGTGTTGAAGTTGACTTGTGCCCGAATGGGGAAATAATTCTAATCACTCGATGCTTATGTTCTCAGAATCCATAAGCTTTTGTTTGGGCAGAAACGGGAATAATTTGGGTCCTCCTTATTCCTCGTGTTTAATGTAACGTATGCTTTCGATTCATTTCTTCTTTTCCAGAGTGACGACGATGGAGATCGATATGGAAAGGAGCAACAATCGGAAAAGACCCGCTTCTACCGACTTGCCCCTGCAGTGGAGCCAGTGGCAGCTGCTCGATTCCATCCTTCCGACGGGGGGATTTGCGCATTCGTTTGGTCTAGAGGCTGCGTTACAAACCCGTGTGATCACTGGGCCTGAAGATCTTCATACCTTTGTAATGCACGTGTTGGAGAACACTGGCAGTTTACTCCTTCCTTTCGTCTACACTGCGAGCAAATCGCCGAGTGTGGATACTTTGTGTAAGCTCGACAGAATGCTAGACGCGATGCTGACTAATGAAGTGGGCCGAAAAGCATCTGTAGCTCAAGGATCAGCACTGATGAGGGTGGCTGCGTCTGTGTTTTCTGAAATCCCGTCGCTTAAAATGATGAGAGAGAACTTTTTGAGTTCTCGAGCCATTTCTTTTCACCATGCTCCAATCTTCGGGCTTGTATGTGGACTTCTTGGGCTCGAGAGTGAGACATGTCAGAGAGCCTTCATGTTCATTACTCTGAGAGATATTATTTCTGCTGCTACTAGGCTGAACGTAGTTGGGCCGCTGGGAGCTGCTGTGTTGCAGCACCAGATCGCTCATGCTGCCGAAGCTATTACAGAGAAATGGAGTAACCGTGGTGTTGAAGAAGCATGCCAAACAGTTCCTTTGCTCGACACTGTGCAGGGATGCCATGGCTACTTGTTTTCGAGGCTGTTCTGCTCATAATGACCATTCGTGCATGTCCATAACGATGGATTCCTTTTTTATGCTCACCAGCTGATATCGGATGTTGAGTTAGAAAAACCTGCATCTTCTTCAGCTGGGAGGATCCTTGCTCATGTTCTACGTCATGTAAGTATCAAGTTAATTTGGATTTTCCATGGCTGTCAAGTTGGGAAATGTAGATAAATCCATATGCTCATTCAATTGCTTCAACACTGCATACTTTTACAATGTTTTTTAATGTTAAGATGATCTCAATTTCGAATGTGGTTTCGCGGCGAGTCAGTTCTGTTGTTGTAGGGGACTGAAGCGTCGTCTAGCTCATTAGTCACACCTTTTTAACTGATTTTTGATTTCAGAGTTGACAGTGTGACGATTTCTACGTTATCTGATATGGTTTTACATTGAAGATACAGCATCAGAGACCCAATGTCCAAAAAGAACTTTCCCTGATCGAAGATTTCTCGATTGCTATGTGTAAAGCCTTGTTTTTTTGGGCCTCGAATCTGTATTCGTTTGTACCTTTTTCTTTGGCGCCATGCCTTTCATCTAACGGCGCAAACTCGATGTTTATTGAATTTCTCCATGTTGGCCAGATCCTCCTGTTCGGCAAGGTCGCTCTAGTGTCAAAGGAATCCCTCAGAACTCTTGTCTTCCCCACTTTGGAAGTTTTTTTGCGGCATCGATAACCGGTGACCGTCAAGAGGGGTGAGTGCTCCATTTTTGGTGCTGGTCTTGCAGTTTCTCTCTTGCACGATTCGCAAGTCACCATTTCGTTGCCTGTCTCGAGCATCGTCACTCTGTGTGTCAACTTGGTGTCAAGGCATTGGATGGCGATCGTTGCCATTTGTCTCCGGCATCATTTGCATTCGGGAGTGACCTCTGTGCGCCTACCTTATACCCGGCGGCCTTGATCTAATCGAGCCTCTGCAATTTCAGAATCACCCTGTCGAGTGGCATTTTCTTCCCGGTCGGAATAGGTGGGTCGATTCCATGGGTAGTCTCGAAATTGTGTTTTGGGCTAGGAGGAAGCTGCAATGAGAAATACCCAAAGAGAAGTTATGAAGGTCCACCGTGTTAATTACTCCGTGAATGGATATTTCAAAGCCGGATGAATCGCCTATCCCAAGTCGAAGATAGCGAGACCCTCATCGATCTCACTTGATCTAAGGACCGTGTTCGACCATGATGGTCTCCAATTTGTAGACCCGACTGACGTCGTTGGTTCCCTTGATTTAGAATAAAGAAGAGGTGCGATAATAACACGAGACATACATTGTTTTGAAAATTAAAAGACCACTATTAGGTAAATAGTATGTCACCCCCCCCCCGGGCATTGGCCAATAATTTACACATTTCCTTGTGTCGATTGTCCACATACATGGGCTTGATGATGCATGATAAGTCTAAAGTCAATTTTCTCTAAATTCTACGACGCATAGATATCTTCCTTTAAATTTGAAAAGATTCGTTGCAATAACCATCGAGAATCAATGGATCAATGATTTGGTGTCGAAGGCACTCAAAAAATGTGAATCAATGGCGGTGCGAGGGGGAGTACTAGGACCATGAACTTCTTTTATTTGTGGGGTCGGTAGGACCATGAACTTAGTTACCAATTTTCTCATCAAATTTCAAATGCCAAGAATTTTATTTATTCATTTGTCATCAACTTTCACATTAGTTTTTATGTCTTGTTATTTATCTTTAAAACTCGAAAGATCAAAATCTAATGTCGGTTTAATTTAAACTAATGATACGACAACACTAAATTTACTAATCTAATATGGGGACTAGAATGAATATTTAGCAATAGTTTAGGGTCCATGTATTCAAAAATTCAAAAATTGATTAGATATTCAGTTTTGCTTTCTCCAAATAATACCCTCCCTTCAGTCCTCCTTTTGACTTGGCCGGGAAATCGGCCACTCTCTTTCTTCAGC
The DNA here is from genome assembly GCA_014182715.1 of Eucalyptus cloeziana. Classification (NCBI taxonomy): domain Eukaryota; kingdom Viridiplantae; phylum Streptophyta; class Magnoliopsida; order Myrtales; family Myrtaceae; genus Eucalyptus; species Eucalyptus cloeziana. The sequence goes on along the minus strand of CM024635.1, from coordinate 46,728,870 downwards.
TTCGGCGCACAGATAGCAAAACTCAAAACTCTCTATCTACCTAAACGGAGGGAGAGATGCTCCCTCCCCCACTTTCCACGGCTACGCGTACGCGCCACGGAGCCGCCCCGAGCCGCCACCTGTATCCTGCGGGCCACGCGCCATCTCTCTCCTCCTCTCCCTCCTCCGCCTCCTCCTGCTGCAGCACCCGCTTCGTTATCGGGAAACAGGCGCCACCCTCTGACCCGATCAAATGATTAGCATTCAATTTCTTTGTTCTCAATTTTTCTTTTTCCCTCGCTCGGGATTCTACTAATAATAATCGAATCGAGGGAGCGAGAGGCTCGAGCGTGATCGAGATTTGGTGGGGGCCCAAGGAGATCTCCATCGAATCACTGATCTCCTGCACCCTCTCTCTCTCTCTCTCTCTCTCTCTGCGCGCGAAACCTCCCCCTGCTCGCTCCTTCTCTCTCCTCGAGCTTGCAGCGGGAGAGCCGAGTACCAGATGGGAGCGCGAGATCGGAGCGCATCGAGCTACGTCCGGCCTCTCGTCTCCTGCTGAAATCCGCGTCTCCGGTGGAGTGGAGTTGCAGTTCGTACCGGATTTCGCTGCCGGTGTTCGTCCGCGCGAGAAGGCGGCGAGCTGATTCGACTTTTGCGGGATCCGTCGAGATTGCGAATTGAGCTTCCGCTTCTTCTTCTCCTTGTTCATTTTTTGCCTCTCTCTCTCTCTCTCTATCTAGTAATCGCCTTTCTAGAGAGGAAGTTTGCGGGGATCGGGTTGGATTCCGGAGGGAGGCTCTCGCTGCCGCTTTGAGATTGAAGCTGAGTTTCGAATGGGCGCGAAGGATTATTTTGAGGATGCTGTGGACTCGAAAGCCAAGATCATGAGCAATGATTAGTTCTCCCGGTGGAATCTGACCAGGCGCCATTTCCTTCTGGTAAATTTTTCTTTCATGATCCTACTAGGCGGCTTCGATTTCACGACTGGCGAGAATTATGATTTCAATCGCTATTGTCCAAGTGGTGATTCTGAAGTGGATGTTAGTGGATGGCTCTGATTGTATGACTGTCTAGAAGTGTGATTTTTCAGTTTCTCAGGCTCTCGGCCTTGCATATCTGATGCTTTTGGTTACCATTGGTCCGGAGGGCTGATCGTCGTGTTCCATTCCTTTTTTTCATGTTGCATCAATCATCATGCAGATACAATTGCTAGGTTGCTATACAAAATGGCTAGAAAAGAAAAATAAACAGTCATCAGGAAGAAGGGAAGAAGGTTTATCTATGCATAAGAATTGCTAGGTCTTGTTATTGCTGATAGTAGTGATGTACTTTGTCTCTGCTCTATTGCTTTTTCTAAGTCCATTTGTTAATAATGTGGAATTTTTTTTTTTGTAGGCATATTGGTCGAGATGCGAAGCACGACAGTTGGTGGCAGGGATAAGAAAGTGCGCAAGATTCGCAGGCACTCGCCATCTGGTGAGGAAGCCAGTGATGGGGGAGGGATTCCTTTGAAGAAAGGCCCTTGGACAGCGGCAGAAGATGCAATTTTGGTCGACTATGTCACTAAGCATGGGGAGGGAAATTGGAATGCGGTCCAGAAGCATTCGGGGCTTGCCAGGTGTGGGAAAAGCTGTCGTTTGCGGTGGGCAAATCACCTGAGACCTGATCTGAAGAAAGGTGCATTTTCTCCTGAGGAAGAGCGTCTTATTATTGAGCTCCACGCGAAAATGGGAAACAAATGGGCTCGAATGGCTGCAGAGGTTCTCAAAATGTTGTTTTTTTAAATGTTTTCATATAATCTGTCGTGCTTTTGGTGCTTGTCTTGTATGTCTTTTGCTGCTTCTGAAATGTTGCCATAGTGATTGGGAACAGTGTGATTTATATATCAGATAAAGTGAGGAGTCAAAATTAGCAAAAAGGATATATCCCCTGGCTAATATATTTTGTTTTGGGGATAAGAGATGGAATTTGGAACTTTGAATTACTGTTTACAATCTTGGGAGGTATACTTCTAGCTAGTTTAAGTTGGAGGATTAGGGTACAAGTTTTCACTAAATTGGCACATTTGTTTTTCCTGCTTTGCAATGGTGACTTCATGCATCTCATTCTATATCCTGAAGCCTTCTTTCTGGAGATGGTATCTTTATGAATTCTGACACGTCCAATAGACATGATTTTTACTCTTTGAGTTTTTGGTCAAAACTTTTGCAATCACCGTCTTTAAATTCTTGTGATATCTGATTATTTTCTAAAAATGAATCAAAATTTGACAGTCATATAGCTTGGAGTAGGATATGCACAAAAGAATTCCCCTCTCCATATTTCTTTGTTGCTGAATATAGGGTTAGAGATGTGACCTTGTGTTTGATTGATTACATCTTGTCTCTTGGATGATGTGGCATTTTGAAAGTTACCATGTCCAGTCTCTTGCTATCATTGTTGTAGCAGAGCATGAGTACTTCTATTTATGATTTGAAAACTAATCTTGGTCATTTAAACAAATAGAACCTTCTATTCTTGTCTTCTTGTCATGCTGATTGATTTCTTCCTTCCCTCTTTCAGTTACCTGGACGTACAGACAATGAGATAAAGAACTACTGGAATACAAGAATTAAGCGACTGCAACGCACTGGCATGCCTATATATCCAACTGAGGTTTGTGTGCAAGTGTCAAGTGGGAATCAAGAAACTCACAACATGGGTAACTTGCATACTGCAGGCGAAGATAAATGTGATCTCTCACAGGCAGATCAACTTGAGATCCCAGAGGTGGATTTTAGAAAACTGGAACTGCATCTTGGTTTCTCGTCTTTTTGGTCTACAATTCTGGATGTTCCTCCTTGTGGCTTGGGGAGAGAGGCAATGTGTCTATCTGATGCTTACTGCCTTCCATTTCCATCAAGCCGGTCTCCTAAACGCCTTCGGGGGTCTGAGACCCCATTTCCTGTCTTGGATGCTGGAAGTAATGACAGTTTCTCTTCCCTTGGTCAGTATGCTGATTATTCTTCCGAGATCACTCCTGAGTCCTTTGTGTTGTCATCGCCATATGATTTCAATCCTGACTTGACTAACCAGTCTCTTCTGGGCGATCTCCCCGGCAGCCATGCCTTTCTAAATGGCAACTACCCTTCTTCTGTGCCCCATTTGGAGGCCATGAAGTCGGAGCTCCCTTCACTCCAATATACAGAAACTCAGCAAAGTAGCTGTGGTACTCCTGCGTCCCCATGGGCTTCCCTTGAGTTTATTGATCCTCTAATACAGTCACCTCCACATGAGAACTATCAGTCAGATTGTCATTCACCACGGGGGTGTGGTCTACTGGAAGCAGTTATCTATGAGGCCTGCTCTAAGCAAAAGACTTGTGCACAGACTACAGTCGTTTCTGGCAATGAAGCTTGCAACTCTTCTCCAGTTCAGCTCAGGACAAAGCAGGAATTGTATGCTGCCCCAGACTCTCCTTTTGGTGATAATGCCACATCAGTGCTCAATCATTGCTCTCCTGCCAGCAGAAAATCGTTTGAAGAACCCCAACCCGCCGACACCGTGCCTGGTGCGATCACTTAATGTTGCTTATAGTTTGTAAATTGATAATGGCATTGTTTCGGTGCCAGAATATACTTATGCATTTTCTCAGTGGAGATTCTGGTTTGTCTTTCATGCAGGATTTGACATTAAGCCTGAGGAAGATAGCAAAGCTTTCACTGGTTTTGCAGGAAAGCAAGAGATACTAGATCAGATGCACATTAACGGGCCAGATGCTTTGCTTGATTTAGATTGGTGCCAGCTCAAAAGTCAGCCTAGTGAAGACAAAATTGGACGGGCAGATTATATAGGAGCACTTCTTGGTACTGATTTTTACTGAGTCCCCCCAGAATATGGGTGATAGGACCGCATGGCACTAGTATACAACCCGACTATGATGTGCCTTCTCGTCAACCCTCAGGAATAGTGAGTTTTTAGGATCTTGGAAATTCCGCCTCCTTTTCCGGCTTATGGATTTTGTAACTTCCGCCTTACGTTTGGGATTTCTGCCTCCAAGATTTGAGTTCTCCTTTTTGAGTCCTCTGGACAATGTCAAGTGAATTCCTTTGAATGCTTTATAACTCGAGCTAATTGTCGATTCGTTCTTCCTGTGCTGTTGTTATTGCCTAGTCACACCTGAATCAATCATGTCGGACTGGCCCTTAGCTCTGGACTTGCTACTTCTTGTTGTCTTGTGGTGTTTTATTTGCTGGTCTTATTTAGATCTATGGGCATGATATCCCGGACTAGGAAAAGTGTTGCATGGAGCAGCTGCAGCACCAGCCTGGTGGGGCAAAGTAGTCGATTTCCTACCTAATAACTATATGTCTCAACTCTTTACCGGGTGCCGGAGTTGTGACCGGTTTGTTCCGCGACTCTGGTGAGGCCATGCCATCTGGCGGTTCCTCGCAGTCCTTATTTGCCAAACCAAAAGGTAAGTAAAAAATAGAAAAATAGAAATTAAAAAAGATAGACCTGCGTCTCTTCATTGAAACTAACTGGGGTCCTCACTCACGTTGTCTTTGAATAGAAGAAGACACATGAATGGGATGATTGAGAAGACTGGGGAGATATTCTTTAACAGAAGGCGTGGACCATTTCAGTTGCCTTCTCGTTAGTCTACATCACGGCACCACACTCAAAACCCAGATGTCTTCCTGGACAAGAAAAGCGACAGACCAAAAAAGACCAACATGCCACTGATGCCCCCTTTCCTCGTTGATATTTACCTTGCCGATAGAACAGATCAGTACGAACCATATATAACAACGTGCATCTAAAGCACCTTCCACCAAGATCATCTCACGTGGGGTGGGGGTATTCAACATCCTCAATTAATCTTAATCTTGTGGATTGCTTATTCGTCGGCACTGATCGCATGAATACTAAAAATATTTATAAAAAAAATGGAGTCGGTCTTACCCAATTAATATGAATTGTCTTGTGATAAAGTAATTACTTTTCTTGTTAGGGATGGGAGTCGAAATGAAAAAAAAAGGAAGACGTGCATTCGAGAGAGCCTGGTCGCCAAATCCTGATTGGGTCCATCCTGAATGACTATTAAAAGGGAGAGCAATAAATGATATTCCGTTAAATGAGAATTAGGCGTGCGGTCTATTTTCGGAAGGGCATCCACACTCCTAATACTGTCATAAATATTAGAGCCAGCGAGGACGATATTATTTTCCACCTCTCCTTTTCTCGATGGGGTGCGAAAGCTCTCTCTTTTCTTTATTTTATTGTGTCAGGCATTTATAATCATTTTTCCCCAAGAATCCCAGCCTTTATTGCAGCGCTGTGAAAATGACAAAGGAAGAAAAGTAGTAGTAGAAGAAGAAGAAAATATTTATGTCATTATCTAGCGAAAAAAGATGGAAAGGAGATAACGGGGGTAATTCTTTTCTCTCTCTTGCAATAATTGACCTACTCTCTCGCTGGTTCGCTCGCTCACCAGCTCACTCTCACTCACTCCTCTATCCAAAGCTTTAAAAAAAAAAAAGGTGGAAAAGATCATCTCCAGCTCCAGCTCCAGCTGCAGCTCATCTCCACCGTGCTTCGTCTTTGGTGCAGGGGAGCGGCGGCGATGCAGAGCTTTTAGAGAGAGAAAGGGGGTCGTCCTCGGCGGAGCTTTTGGCGTCCATGTCTTGATCCGGGGATCTCTCTCCGCCTTTTCCCTCTCCCCGTCTCTTCGGTGGGTTTTGGATCTTCTCTTTTTTGGCCATCCTTATTTGTTTGCCCGGTGGAGATCGGATGCTGATCGCTGGGAGATCCTTTTTCGTGGGGGGTGGTTGGATATTCTTCTCGGCGAAGAATGTCCTCGCTTGCTTTTTGGGTGTTTACTGTTTGACTGACTTGAGCCCGTTATTTCCTTTTTTTTGGCTGTCGATTTCCAGTTGACAGTTTCTTGTGATTTCGTTTTTTTTTTCGTTTGCTGGTTGAAATCGTGACTGGATCCTGAAATTCGGTTCCTTTCTCGGGTTGAATTGTTGTGGGATGATGCTTGTGACGAAGGGTCCTGTTCTCCGTGATTATAGCTCGGATCGAGCTTTTTGTTTCGCTTTGCGGAGGAAGAAGTGCCGTAGTTTCCGTGCCTATGCTTCTGCAATATACAAAAAAGAGGAAAAAAGGAAGCATTATTTACAATATGAATTGGGAGAATTAGTTGATGTCCAAGAATCAGCCTTTTTTTTCTCTTTTTTTGATGTATTTAATTGCCTCGACTCATGTGAAGGTGTCGCTGTTGATCGTTCACGGGTTTTCGTTGTAGACCTAGTAAAGCTCAGAAGTGTGGTTGCTTTGGTGTAGTATTGGTACTCGTCTTTGATAAATTCAGCTGCTGTTCTTATTCCTGTTCTGAGTCTTCCAGCTTCTTGTTGAGGTGCCATTGGCTAATTCGATGATTGAATTTAGTTTTCGTTTCGAAAGATATGGTAGTGAATTTTTCTTTCCAGAATATATCATGTGCTCTTGTGTCGTATCAATGAAAGAAAGATGTGTGCAAATGGGTTTGTTGCCCCTTCCAACTTCTGTGATAGAGACCCCTTTATCAGTGTTATATTCAGATGTTATTTGGTGTAATGCAACTGTAAATTATCTAATGCAGAAGGAAGCACGTCTTCTGTTTTGATATTTGCACTTGTACAAAGAAAGGATGAATAATGGAGAAGAGACGCATTGGTGCCATCAGTGCACCCGGCCAATTGGGCTTCAAGGCAGAGAAGTAATTTGCCCTTACTGTGATGGAGGCTTTGTGCAAGAACTTCAGGAGGTACAGGCTCCGGCATCAGAAGATGTTTCAGCGCCGTACCCAATGGATCTCTCTCCTCAAATGAATCCAGTATTTGATGCTTTCTTCGCTCTGATAGGCGATAATGTTCTCGACCCCAGAAGCAGATTTCTTCGCTTTGTTGATTTGGTAACGAGGGATGCAGTTGCAGGAGGAAATCCTAGTTTTGATGTCAGAGGACGTCCAGGTTGGGACCTAAACGTAGTTTCAGTGTTTCTACTTTCCTTTTCTTCATCACCCCCACCCCCCTTCTCTTTGTGAAAGTCACCACATGCATTGTTAAATAAGATATTCAACCTTTACCATCATATAGCAGGTCGAAGACCAAGGTTAGCTGAGGGCCAGGGACTTGACCAATTGATTGAACAGCTCTCTGTTGATGATAGAATCGGTCGAGCCCCGGCACCTCAATCGGCAGATGACTATTTCATGGGCCCGGGACTTGACCAATTGATTGAACAGATCTCTGTTGATGATAGAAGCGGTCGACCCCCGGCACCTCAATCGGCAATCGCTGCATTGCCGACCATCAAGATCACTCAGACACATCTTCGGGCTGATTCAGAGTGTCCTGTCTGCAAGGAGGAATTCGAGCTGCAAGCTGAAGTGAAGATGATGCCTTGCCACCACTTTTATCACCCTGATTGCATTGTGCCTTGGTTGGAACGGCACAATTCCTGTCCTGTTTGCCGCTCTGAGATTCCTCCGCTGGGTACCGGTTCTGTTCGGGAGGGTCAAAGGAGTGGAGACAGTGGCAGGGACAGTGGGAGGCAAAATCAGTGGAGGGGTCGTCTATTCCCACGGCCTTCTGATTCATCAAATTCTAATACCCAGCAGTACACTGAAACAAGAGGAAGCAACAACCCGAGAACCATTCATGAACAAAATCATGAGATGAATTACTCCGGATGGCCATTTGATTACTGAATCCCGCCATACTTGGGATAGTGATAAGAGTTCATAAATAATCGTCGGTTGGTCTAAATACTTCATGATCACTACTTGTTTGCTGTGGGACCGTAGTGAAAGTTGTCTCCGAAACTATCTCTGTTGAAACTATCTCTGTTTCTGAAGTGGATATGGTCTTTGAAGCCGCGGCTTGATTGAGTATCAGTTCCCATATCATTTTTCTGTGCATGGTCGTGTGTGTGGTGAACTAATATGCAATAGCTCTGTTTTTTTGCATAGGAGGTACTCGTAGGTTCGACAGCTACTACGTGTTTTGCAATCCCTTTTTTTTTTTTTTTTTTTGTGCGACGCGTGTGGGTGGACAGCTAGTACAAACAATAATGGCTGTTAATCTGAAGGATTAGACCTGAGCAAGTCTTTAAACTGGTCAATGAGGGAAATGGAGGGAAAACCTCCCTGGGGAGAGTAACCTCTTACGCCCCTCCCAAGCCGGGATCCGGGCCTGGTAAAAGATTCCGGCGGGCCTGGTAAAAGATTCCGGCCCCACTGGGGGGAAATTCCTAGACCTGAGCAAGTCTTTAAACTGGTCAATGAGGGAAACGGAGGGAAAACCTCCCTGGGGAGAGTTACCTCTTACGCCCCTCTCAGGTCGGGATCCGGGCCTGGTAAAAGATTCCGGCCCTGCTGGAGGGAAATTTCCTTACGGAATGGGGTTCCCACCCCAACCCCCGGGCAGTGATGTCTAGATATAGGGGTGGAGCTTTTTTATTTCCGTGGTCAAATTGCCCAAGATGTACCAAAATGGTTGGACCAACGATGCAGAGCAAGCATGATTAATAGAGAGAAATTTTACTTTTCATGGCGAGATTTAATCTTCAAGACACGAGTTATACACACTACAAGAAAAGCTGCCACATGGGAAATTGAAAATCGAAGACTCAACCAATGTTTTGGACACTCAATAACAATGTGAGGGGGAAGATATTAACATCATCGTAGTTATGTGAGTCTAATCGCAGGTTGCGCTTTCAAAGTAAGATCTGATCATGAGGTCCGTTGTTTGTACATTTGAATGAAAATGATGACTTGAGGGAAGACGACCTAAGGAACTTTGACGAAACGAGAAACCTTGTTCACGCACACACCATGAAAAAAGGTGATGGTCAGCGGCTGCTGGTGTTTAAAAGAATATGTTGTGCTTGAGCTGTCCATTTAAGTGATCATTGCTATGCTTCATGTCTTCCCGAGGTTCTCTAGTAGTTCAGATATTATCACCCATCCCGCCCCTCCACCGATTAACGCAAGAGTGAGCCGTCCACCGGGAACCAGCGTGGGTCGTCTCATCGATGTAATTGAATTTGATTGCCTATCTGACCACGACATCGCAGCAGGGAGGATTCCAAACAGCACCAGCACTAATATGAACAGGGAACAGGGGATATAAGAAAATGAAACGAATGAGTTTGCCAAAGCGAAAATCTCTAGCTGCATGCGAGGAGATTAAACCTGCCCTCAGTGTGTGCTAGAAGAGTTAGGCTTACCTCCATAAGTTCCAGCAAAATCCAAGGCTTTGAAGAAAATTTCTGGATCTAGCAATGAGAGTATGAGCGGAGGAACCAAGGTCAAGAGATATGGTAGAGGTTTGCTCTGACCAGAGGGGAGCTTCAACACTGCAGATTCAAGATTACCAACATCAATGACAGTAATACGATCGTTTATTCGAGATTTTGACTTATGTCATGCCTCAGACAAGTTTTGAGGTGACGATTTGAATTAAGAGTGTACGGGGTGCTATGCACTCTCATATGTTTTGGCGAAAGACATTTGTGACTGGCGTGTGCTACATACTCTATTGCAAAATTAAAGAGCTGCCTCTAGCACGGTTGCATCTCCGCAAGGGATTGTAAGATTTAGGCTGCATAACCATGTACATATAGGTGCAAGAGAAACTTCGCATATGAATTATCTATGAGAATTTAACACGATGGACTTAGGTGGAAAACAAAGCCTACTTACAGTCAGCCAAGAAGTCGGAGAGGCCCAGAACAAATCCGATATAAGATGTTGCGATTGCAAGGAGCGAGAATACCTCAACTATAGGCTGTGGAAACAACAAGAGGTGTAAAAAGCTAAGAGCTGAAAGCCTATTTTTGGAGGTTTGAAACTACATTGAAATGGATGTGGAAGCTTGTCTAAAGAAAGTTGAAATGGGTGAAGCCAGACTTACGCCAACCACTCCATTACTGGATCGTAATTGTTGTAGTGGATCAATGAAGCTATCAGAGCTTACATCAGCACTTGTAATAGTTCCCAGTATGACAGCATTCCATACAAGAAATAAGCCAAGAGGTATAGCTGTGCCCAGGACAATTGCAGTCCTACAAATAGTGCAATGTTGTCATGGACAACAATAAGTGTCAAACAAGAATAGGGAACTATTTCAACATTCCACAAATAATTTGTGAAGAAAAGGAAATAGGGCTAGAATAATGACAATATAAGAGAAGAAAGACGCACTCTGATTATGGAGCGAACAGCGAAGTAACCACAAGAACCATGCAAAACTTATTTTGACCTACAGTTTTATTTAACCCACTCGATAATCTTTGAAGTTGCTAAATTTTCCATCACTTTTGCTAAATTCATGTGCAAAGAGTGAGACTTGGAAAGTGACATTTTATTGGAATGCAGTTGGCCATCACATTATCTTTAGCACAAAGGGCTGAGCCGACATGTACACAAAAATTGCGTGGGTCTTAAACTAAAAGTAAACCCAATTCCTTGAAAGAAGGATTCAGAGATCAGCATAAAAAAACGAAGATGAGGAGTGTTAACTGAGATGGACGATCTTGAGATGCCAGAAACCTGCCAGAACAGGTGCATCCAGTAAATTTCAATACCTTATTTTAGTGAGGTCTCCTTCAAGATTTGTACAAAGAACAGGCACCACGTTCTGCACAAACCCAATACAAATTGATCAATTGGTTCTTTTTAAAAAGTCTGTCACAATTTCAAGTGCTCCAGTCTGTTGAAGTTACCTGGTACACAAATGATAGTGCAATAACAGGTATACTCATTGGAACAGCTTCAAAGTTGGCTGTGAGAAGAGCCTCCCAGTGCAGATCTCTGCTTGCGACTGCCTAAGGAAACATACTCTACTTCAGTAGACATGAAAAACACACCCACTTGAAATCACCAGTACAGTCCTCTAACTGACACATGCAAATTGTAAAAGTCAAATAATAAAAACAAGAAAAATCTAAATCTTTTCTGAAAAAAATTTGCAGCATTGAAAGCAATTATTTTACGACTAAAGCTCATGATGATGGAAGCAGTACAATTTCACAGGAATGAATTCCATCTCAGGGGCAGTCCATGGAAAAATACATCTGGAAAACTTTTAAACAAAAGAAAATATGTTGAAAATCTGGTTATCGCCATATGGAAAATTCATAGTTCAGGAAAAGTACTAACATCGCACAGCTGAAACTTAATTGAAGCTTACCACAAGAGCTGCAAAAGACAATACAATAGCAAGTACCAGAATCCCATTTACTGCACCAATCAAGCGCTGGCTACAATAGAAGATGATTAGAGTCACTTCTCATCCAAGTGGTGGCTTCAACGTTTATATAGAAAATTCCCCATAATCTCTCTAAAATCTACCCAATAATAACAATGCACAAACATTAAAAAAATGAAACTGACTTGGATCTGAATTGAGACTGCAATGTCAAGACTGGTCTATTATTCAGCTGATAAAATGAACCAACTAGAGCACATGGAAGCAACTAAAACAAATGCAGATATCGTAAGGGAGATTAGTAGTGAGCAAAGTCAAGTTTGTCTCTAAATCAAGCATTCTTTCAGGCTATATGGGCATGTTTATATGGCTAAGAAAACAGAAAACAACATCTGCTCATCAGTGGATTTAATGATGAAGTTGTTTTTATCTGTATCTTTCATCCAAGAATCAGTTTGAACAGGAAGGACATTCTTATAGTTAACACCAATATTAAGCATTCCAGATTATCATGTCTGGCTAATAAACAAGTTACTTGAACAAAAGAAATCATCAAGCTAAACCAACCTGCCAAAATAGCAGATTCCCCCCATTACCAATGAGAATAGGGTAGCACTTTCCCATCTGCAACCATAATGCTGCCCATCAACACCTACGAAAATATATAATTCACTTCAAATATGTGCCTCATAAGTGCTAGTAAGGAACTAAGACCAGGAGGAGAAAAGCTAGAGTGATGATCCATACAGCGGAAGGCCCAGAGAATTTGTTAAAATTTCTGAAGAACGAGCCACATAAGCAACGAGGAGGGCATAATGAATGAAAATGTACGACCAACTGCGAGAATGAAGGTAAAAATCAGAAAAGCAACATTAATGGAGACATATATATTTAAATAGGTGTTTCTAAGAATGCTAAAATTTCATGCTCTGTCATCACTTGATGCCCTCTTAAATTCAGAATTGTATCCAGTCGAGTCTATATGCTAGTGACAATAATGATTTGAATACAATAGTAGCATTATTAGAAATAAACCTCTTAAAACAATACAATGGCATGGTGTGATGGTCAAATAGATAATCTCCTATCTGAGCTCACCACAAAAACATGAGCAGTGCTACATATATGAAACTTTAAAGACCAACAAAAGAAATCCTTCCTGGCCCATAACTATGGCGGATTTTATATTATTATCAAACACTTTATACATTGACTTCACTTGCTAACACAACTCCAGGTGAAATGATAATAAAATAGCAATCTCACTGAAAGAGTAGCCAAAGAAAATTCTTTACCAAGTGACTTGCACACCAAGCTTCCCTAAAGTTCTCATGGCCATTGATACCTGAATGTTTTTTCGCATAAAGTTAATTGTAATTTGCATAAAAGCAAATAAACCAGATCAATGTGCTGAATGCTGTAATAGAGCATGTTGACATTAAACGTCATAGAACAATCCAAGTTTTAACTTCTTGTTGGGTTTGGGATAATCACGAGAAGTTGCATCAAGTACTAGCTTTTTTCGAAGTGGAAGTGGATAATCAGGAGTGGATTACCAGCGATACACCTCCAGAACCCAGTTCACACATTGTGTTCACATTGACTTCAGCAACAAGCAGCCCTGTTGCAACCTGCAACATTTCAACACCCAGTAATTGCTAATCACGAGCGATAATTTGAGTAGCTTGTTGTCAATGATGAATTGACAGTGGTTCCCAAAAGAAGAAAGAAGAAAAATTCACAAACGTGAATATGTTCAAAAAGCATCACTCAAATTATTACCATGAAGATCCAACAGAAAATGCAGGTGACGGCAGAAGCTATGAATCCAGAATTTTGCGTCACGGCAGGTATAGCGAGAATCCCAGCTCCTACCTATCAAACTTCAAATCATTAAACGAACATTGCAGCAGGAATGAGCCGCTAGAATTCCTGGATAAATACGGCCAGACTTAACATGCAATTTGTCATGCCCAGAATTTGCATCGGCCAGTAAGACATGAGATTATCAGAGAGTTCGTGATGCAGCAAAATTTGAACATAACCTCTGTACGAAATTCACTGTGCACATAACGCGATGCTAACTTAGGCCAGTCACTAATCAAATCCTTACCGTAGTGCCCGTGACCAGAAAAACGGCACTGGACAAACTTCCTGAAAACGGCGAAACAAGAAGACGAACGCCTTTAGATTAGTAGAAGTAACATCGGACAAAGAGCAGCCACTCGGAAATGCGCGCCGTGCGAGGTCGGAGGATGGTGTACCGGGTTCCCGCTTGAGAGTGGCCTGGTTGAGATTCGAGAACAGCCGCTCGAGTTCGAGCTCGCCCTCTTCGGCCGATTGCTTCTGCGAAGAGCATCTGAGCCTGACCGTCCTCGAAAGCTCTAAAGAAGAAGAAGAAGAAGAAGAAGAAGGGAAGCCGGGAGAACATACGGACGGTCCGCCTTCTGGGAACCGCGAAGTCGGGGGCAAGGGAAAGGAACGGCGATTTCGGGGTTGGATCGAGAGAGGAGGCAACGGAAGGCAAAGCGGAGAAGACGACGGCGGTGCCATCGACGGCGTCTCCTCTCTTCTCCGCCGTGATGAGCGACGGTGGTTCTGGGCGGAGGGGGGAAGTTCTCGTCCGCTTGATCCCGCAAGAATGGAGGTCGACGGGAGGAAAGGCGATAACGTGGGCCCGCCTGCGCCATGCAAACACATCATGCAATCCATGGAATCGTTAGCACATGACCCACCATGGATGAGAGGCTATGATAGGTCGCCCAACCCAGCCAACACCGTGAGCACGTGACTCTTGCGCATTGTCACGGTCATGAGGTTCTCGCAATCAAGGACCGTGCATGATTGAAGAAGACCTCCAAAATTGCCCAAAGTTTCTCGAGATCATCCAAGGTTTCTCCAAAGCATGACGGGAGAGATGATAATTGCGTTGAGAATCTAGAAAGGGTTGTAATCATTCAATCATTTTATAATCAAAATTTTACTCTCTCGTTTAGAACTTCCTTCTTTAAAAACTCTCTCATATCCAGCTAAGTGAGTGATCGATCGATCCCAAGAAACGGCAAGTGAGCAATCAATCCAAGAAAGGTTTTTATACTTGAAACTAGAGTCGGTCCTTTTTGCCTACATCTTTCGGTTAAAGATTTGTCGGGCCACTATGGGGCTACGCCCAATCCAAGAGATATCCAATAATGGACGTCGATTATCGAGCCCACGTAAGCCCATGAAGCACCACGTAAAAAAGCCATGCTCCAAGTAAAAGGCCTGAAAAAGAGCAAGAAGCTCGAACCGGCTTAAAGGTTGAGTTGCTGAAAGGTAGAGACTGTCGCGTGGAGAGGGAGAGAAGGCGCTCCAATAATCCCAAACGATCCAAGAAAAGTTTGGCTTAGGTGCTCCAACAATCCCAAACGATCCAAGAGAGCCTAAATCACCACACAGTTTCAATTCCAAACAATCGGCCCTTGACAAGTGGTATCAACAAGAAAAGAAATCGAAATCATCTTGTGATATTATGAATGGAGGAGGAGCACTCGTTGTTCGAGAAAATGTCTAAACTATTATGAATGGAGAGGTCGTCCAAGTCAAGGAGACTCGTAGTCGAAGCAAAAGAAGGGAAGCCTTGATGCCATGGCCACGTTTGGCCATGTTTCACGAGAAACTCATGAAGGCAAGGAGTACCGTGGCCAAGTTCATGGAATGGCTCAATGAAGTTAGAGACAGCATCATGGAAGTTGAGGTTATGCTTCTTCACGAATGGCATCAACAAAGCCACGGGCCTAATGCACAACTAAGGATAAAGCCTCGAAGCATTGATCGATTTTCTAAGGGATAGAGTTCAAGTGCTCGAGGAAGATCCCCAAAGAGACGAGGTTGAAGCCATGAAGGTGAAGATCCAAGAGCTCACAATCAAGCTTGTCCTATGCAAGATGAGCATCATGGGCGATGCCTATGCAAGCAGTACCCAAGCTAGAGGTGCCAAAACTAAAAGAATTTAAAGGACGAGGTTAAAGCCATGAAGGTGAAGATCCAAGAGCTCACAATCAAGCTTGTCCTATGCAAGATGAGCATCATGGGCGATGCCTATGCAAGCAGTACCCAAGCTAGAGGTGCCAAAACTAAAAGAATTTAAAGGCAACTGATGTTAAGGAGATAGACAACTTTGTGTGGAGTATGGAACAACACTTTAGCGCCGTCAACATCCATGACGAGTGAATCAAAGGTAAGAACCGCTTTGATGTTCCTACTGTAATGCTTTGGTGGCGTAATAAATGCGACGAGACCAAACATAGAGCCAACACATGGCATGACTTCATGAATGAGTTTCGGGATTACTTCTTCCTCGAGTTCGCTCAACGAGAAGCCAGCTCCACTGCCTTGAACAAAGAGAAACAATCCGAGAGTACATGAAGGAATTCACTGAGCTCAAACTTCGAATTCACAATTTAGGAGAGGAGGAGGCTCTCGGAGCATTCATGACGGGCTCAACCGTGGGCACAAATTGAGCTCAAGCGTTGGGACATGAAAAGTTCGATCCTAACGAAGGTGGAGACACTCCCCATGGCCCAAAAGAGCAAGGTGGCAAGTCATGGGGAGAAGGAATGTCTAAGCCATCCTTTCAAAAGAGTCAACCCCAAGCGAGCTTTATCATGAATAAGTTTGACCAACACTGTCATCTCCTTACTTCATTTGCAAAGGTCTACATTGGACCAAAAGTATCCAAAGAAGAGTAGGATCAATGCTCTCTCACCATAAAAGAGGAGGAGTAGTCGCCCAAAGAAGAAAGGAGAAAATTCCGGCGAGGCAAAGGCTTTCAACTTTGTCCAAGCCCGATAGCCGCCCAAGAAAAAGGCCACTCCAAACACTGACATGCTTTTTGTGGAGGTGGAGGTATGTGGTAAAACTTTACCTTAGTCGATACGGGTGCGTCACACGTGTTTATATCGACTGAAGTGGCGAAGGCATTAAGGCTTCGAGTGGAGTCGAACCGAAATTTCTACAAGACCGTCAATTCTATGAACTCAAAGGCGCAGGATTAGTCCGAGATGTGCACGTCCGCATGCAAATGGAAGGGGCAACTCTCGTTTGAGGTAATTGATGATTATGATCTCATTCCGGGATTGCAAATCTTCGACAATGAGAGGACCATGATCGAGATGAGGACCAAGTGCATCATGGTTTTCAACCCACAACAATCGGCCACGATACCCATATCAAGGGAGTGGCACACACCGAAAACATCTCCACGATTTGACTCGTGGGCCAAAGATCAAAGGCCAAAGGGCTCAAGCCGCGTCTGACGCCACACCCCCTTGGAGAAGTTGAAGGTAGGGTTGGATCCTCCTATTCCGACTCGCGACAAGCCAATGCTCTTCCCCAAGGTGGAGTATCTGCCATGCATTGTGCCTAAGTCGAAAAAGGAGCCATGTGACAAAAGCCCAAGGTCAAGTGAAATAGGATGAGGAGAGCTTGCGAGCATAAGACCTCTCCTCGAGCCGAGAGTGCTAAGGGCGTCGCTTGAATGAGTGGGAAAGAATGTCACAGTCACGAGATTCTCACAACAAGGGACCGTGCATGATTGAAGAAGGCCTCCCAAGATCGCCCAAGGTCTTCCAAAGAGCTTCCGTAATGTTCCCAAGGACAATTTAGATGGTAATTACGCCGACGATTTAGAATTCTCTCGGCTAAATGTTGGTAGTTGGTAGGTTAGAAGGTATGCTCTTGTTCACCGGATCAAAGGACGATCAATGGTTGTAATCCGATAATTATTAGTATAAGAAAAGATACCTTCTCTCATTGTAATCATCCAATCATTTCATAATCAAAGTTCCATTTTCTTGTTGAGAGCTTTTCTCTCTAGATTTTTTCTCTCTAGATTCAGGTGAGCAATCAATCCAAAGAAAAGCTTGACTTAGGCGCTTCAACACTCCCAAATGATCCAAGAAAGCTTAAGTCATTGCATGATTTCGATCCCAAACAATCGATCCAGTCATTGCACGATTTCGATCCCAAACAATCGATCCATGACACAATGCCATTTCCTCTTTCTCGCTCAGCCATATTGAGCGCGATGCCATAACCTCGAAACAAGTGGATTACATTCGTAATTAGTAAGTGACACTTACTAAATCAAATTTATAAATTAATGTTAGCAAGTCAAGCACTTCCTACATTAGGAAAAAAAGTCTTCCTTAAGCAGTCAATCATACGCCCACTAAAATATACAAATAATTCTCATGAATTAGGCAACACTCCAATTAAAGCATAAATGGCAACTCCTTCCGTCGGCCTGCCTTACTCATCTTATTCTGCCCAAGTCAATAAATTTCACATAAAAAAATCAATTGATTAAGTGTAATGCGAGCCTGTGCCAGAATATTTAGGCCAGATATTATTATATTAAGCATATAAATTGACCTAGCATTGCCTATAATCAAGTCAAATGACGCCCACAAAAAGAAAAAAAGGATATGTACATATGAACATCATCATTTACTATCATGGTTAACGCTTCCTTGCTATTCATACATCGACGGGACATCCAACAACGTGGCAGCAAGCAAGGACTAATTAACTAAAGTCGCTGTTGATAACAACGTACGCCTGGAACGAACGCTAGCTGGTCGGACTGGACTCCATAACACTACGGCTCCATAACACTACAGCCTGTTCCTCCGTCGTGCACCCACCACGCAAGCCTTGGTTCATTCACCTCAGATCCTCCATCATCTCTTCGAGGTACAGAGCTTCATCGTCCGGCCCCTGGAAATAGCCGAACCCCTTCATGAGCCACATCAGGTATATCTCATTGAACAGCAGCAGATGCCCCAACCGGAACGAGTAATAGGCGTCGGCGCACGCGTACTTCACTTGCCTAGGGGACAGCCGCCTCGCGTCCCAGTTGCTCAGCGTGATGCCCCGCGGGATCTTTAGATCTCTCCCCTTGAGCTCTCTCACCAGCGTCGCTAGCCCCGCCCTCCTCAGCTCCCTCCGGTTCGTCTCCCTTGCCGCCAGCTTCGCCAGGTCCACCGCCATCTCTATCTCTAGGCCGTAGTCCTCGCTCAGCTTCGCCGCGTCCGAGGCGATCCGGACGCCGGAGAAGACGAACCTCGGGTCGCGGAGGGCTTTGTAGAGCGATGCGGGGAGGTAGCGGGCACGGCCGATCCGGTAGACGAGGCAGCAGCGGCCGATGCAGAGGTGAAGGGTGGCGACGGGGTGGCGGACGCCGCGCGCGAAGCTCGGTCGCCACTTGATGTCGAACCCGACCATCCGGGGATAGTCGCGGGCGGAGAGTAGATGGGCGGAGATCCACCAGTCGACAGCGTCGGCGCAGCTAGTGACGAGGGCGGACACGGCTCGGTTGTGGACGACGACCTCGAAAGAGTCAGCGCACTCGTGTGGAGATTCGAGTTCTTCGATGGTAATAGCCATGCAAGTTTAACTTCCTCTTCCTCCTTCCTTAAACTGTTTTTCAGAAACTCTTCCTCCTTCCTTAAACTGTTTTTCAGAAACTGGAAATGGGTTTTGATTTCATCGGCCGAAGGAGATGATTCTGATGAAGGTGGAGCGAGTACCTGTGCGGTGCGATGGTGAAGGAAATGGATGGTGATGATATGGTTGAAATCCGTGCCATGGAATCCTTCAAGGACGATGGGGTGGATCGGAAGGAATCATTGCTTTGTGTCCTTTGTGTAATTTTTCTAAGCTCTCTTTTATCTGTAATGGGTGAATTATATTTTGCCTTCCAGATTTCAACACCTACTTAAATTGGCCCTGGACTCTTTCAACACCTACTTATCACATGATTAATTTCTCTTAGAAAGGACAAATCCGTCTAACAAGTGAATGGCATTTTGTCACTGTTGGAAATTGCGCCTTGACTCTTCAGTTCCTGCAGCTTTCCCTTTAGAGTCTTGAGACTTTGGCCAATTTTCATGAAAGGCACACTTTTAATAACTTTTCTAACCTAGCCTGTAATTTCAAATTAATTAGCCAATTAACCAAACTCTACATTTCGTTTTGACTATGGTCTTCAAACTTCTTCCAAACTTTTGAACTTATCATGAAACCAACCAATGTTTGTATATCATTTTCAAAAATTGACCTCCTAGAGCTTGCAATATAAGGTAAAACGTAAAGCAAATTCAGAAATGCCATACTCATCAGATACAAATGTCGGTTTTCTTAAGGATCAATGATCATTCTTTCAAGCGTTGGTTTGGAGGATTACATTTCATCAATAAGAGTTACCAAATTAATTTGTTAACCCACGTTGAAGAAATTACTAATATGAGTCTTACCATCCCGAGGATTAAAGTACACATGCGGACAACCCATCCTTTAGAGTGTACTAATATAGATGTGAATCGTAAAAATATAAAGATTTATACATCCGATTGTGAAGCCAATAATAGCAACGTTGATTTACAGCATGTGAATATTTTGAGATCAAAGTCAAGTATTTCTTTGTTCTGTCAAGAAAAGTAATGTGTCTTCAATCTTCTCTTCACCCTTTCTCTTTGAGCAGAGAAGGCCCCATACAGATTCCTTTGCAAACCCGAAATAAGAGCACGGTGTTGAAGACATCATCCATCTGACAAAACAAGAATACGATGTTATAAGTCTGCTTGACTCCACTGGCTTTAGTCCATCGTTTATATTGAAGAAAAAAGGACGGTCGATGTGCTGCGAAGCTTAATCGCACAGAAAAGGATCACCATTGATATCAATCACAGCTATAGAATGTCTATGGGATGCTCGAACAGGATTCACCAAATTTTTAATCGAAATACTTGGGCAGTTTGCAAAATACTCTAGTCTCAACGGGAAATCTTCAAATGAGTGCTTGGACCAAGAGATAGACAAAGCAGAGAACAAATGACATACCCAGAAACTAAGCACTAGCCTCGGCAGGAGCATCGCCGACGAGCTTGAACTCTTGCAGCGACTTGAAATTCATCCATGGCTTCACCCATATCTTAGCATCATAAACTTTCTTGACGCCGCCATCAGCCGCCTCTAAGGTAACGTAATACATGATGCCGGAAACCACCTGCTGCTTCACATTCACCACTTTCCTAAGCTCCAGGAGACCATTCTGCACCGCACATTCACGTCAATCCATGAGACACGACCCACAATTCACAAACACCCAAACCACATCCGAAAAGCAAGTCCGATGAATACTTTTTCACAAAATCTCAAAAGAAAACCAATTAAACAACCAACATCGACCTCTCTAACCTGTTCTTTGCTTAAACTGACCTATTCCTCCATCATTTGTCTTCTGAATGTCAAATTATTGCAATTTTTCTCGTAATTGTGTAACATAACCCACCGAGATTTCATGCAAATTCTTCCTCTTGCCCCTAACTAGAAATTGCAATATATATTTGTAAACCCCCACCCCACAAGAAGGAGCAGAAACAGGGGAAACAAAAAGAAGAAGAAGAATACCTGCTTCTTGTTTTGCTCATCGACAGCAAAGCGAGCGAGGCCGTCGATCTCAATGCTGTTCTGGTTCCCAGCAAATTGACGGATACCACCAACTCTCGCCATTTTCGCTTTCTGTCTTTTCTAAACCTCTTTCTGCCTCGGATTTGCAGGGGACGATCGAGAATTTATCGGTAGCTGCGAGATGTTAAGAGACTACTCTGCTTCTTGGTCTTCTTATAGGCGAGGCGATGGTTATTACCACTGTCATTGCCGGGGCTCTCTGTCAAGGAGTCTTCGCTCCTAAGACATTTGGTTTAGGACTTATGGCTCGGGCTGTGACTAGCGTGTTTACGTCTGCGGTTTGCTTAATGCCTAAGCATATGTTTGTGCACGTTTGTGTGAGTTAAGCTGTGGAAGAAATTATTGTAGACCAGGTCTGTCTCCGTCCAGGTGAGGGAGACAACGAGACTTGTATAATTAACAATTAAGATGATGTTGATTTGCATAATTGCAGATCATGAATAACTTCTCAACTTGTGCTACCATGTTAACATATTTGTTAAACATGTTCCGAATGAAATCGTCTATTTTTCAAAATGTTTATGGTGCATGGTGGGATAACAATTAGATACCTTCAAAGTGCTTTTTCAATAAAGTCCAAGATAAAAATCTAAATAGCAGATATTCATGCATTTTCTTGAAACAAGCTTCGTTACGATATGTAAAATTAATATCATATGCAAATTCTAAATTGGTCAAAATAAAATGCGTGAGATAACTATAAAAATAAAACAAATTACCTCAGTATTGCTTGAGAAAACATCAATTAGGGTTGGTAATACAAATGTAAATATTGAATATAATTATGGAAGGAATACTTGAAAATCGAACCAAAGATGATGTAAGCTTGACTAGAAACCCGAACCTAATCAATTAAGGTTGGTTCCTAGTTTGTAATATTGGGAATTGATCCTATTGATCTTGTAATGGGACTGGCCAATTTCAGGCCAGTTCCAAGGCTAACAATTAAGATATGAATAATGTGTTTTTTTAAGTGACATCAATTGGATGGGAAAATTATCAAAAATGTCTTAAATTTATTATACATATGCCAATTCAATTTGTCATACATATTTTAATAATTTACCAATATAACTGACCAATTTTAGTTAGAAATGGATGACATAGACACTGGCCGTCTCGGTCGACACTAATTTGAATTTTTTAAAATTTTGTTTTTAAGTCAGCACTTGGTCACCACTTCGACTCCCCTGAACATTTGTGCACGCGAAAGATAAGAGAGGTTTGTTGTGTGCAGTTGAGGTTCGTCCGGTTCGGCACAGGAAATCAAGAACCGGACCAACCAAATGCAGTTGGTCCAGTTCAGCTCCCGGATTGAACCGAGGCCAATACTCTTCTAGGTTTGAATATATATATATATATACACACACATACATACATACATACATATATACACATACATACATACATACATATGTATATACACAGACATACATACATATATTTTTGTATTTGAAGCAATGAAAGTGTCGAAAATGAGTTGTGATTTTGTGGCAAATCAAAACGTAATTTAAAATGAAGTGAAAAAATAACAAAGCGCGTGAGGAAAGATTCACATGGTAAAATGTGAAAATAATTGACTGATACGAGGCAACTCCTTTTGAGTTGTCAAGGAAATTCGACAAGGCTACTCTTTAAAATACGGATCAACTTATCAAGAAATCTTATAATCTGTCTATGCAATGCCACCTAAAGTAAGAGATCATTAGGTCATTGGTTAGTCAAACTATAAGATAGATAAGAAAAGAAAATACAATAAAACCATACTTCAAAAACAAAATCAATAAGATGACATTCAATCAATAAAAGACATTTCTAATTATTTAAAGTTCAATTATTGCTTGAAATAATTATTCAATAATTTCTTTCATTACGGACAATAATCTATGTTTAAACATTTTCATTATGATGAAAATATTTCTCGTTCATTTATTTTTGAAAGCGATACAAGTTATCATTTTAAAAACAAAATATTTTACATTTCATTCATTTTTCATCAAACAGATCTTTATTCAAAAACAAAACTTTTATGTCCAGAAAAAATAACAAAAACGATTAAGAGAAAGACCATTGGATAGACTTGATTGGCCATAGGCCTAAGTCCTAAAAAACCTCAAACTTTTGTTCTTGTCTCGATTCTATCTTTTGTCTTATAAAAAACCTCCAACTTTAGATCTTGTCCTAGTACTACCCTAAACTCTTTTTTTTGGTCCCATAAAACCCTCCAACTTTAGATCTAATTCCAATTCCACTTTAAACATTTTTTATCTCATAAAAAAACCTCAACTTTAATTCCAATACCAATTCTACCCTAAACTTTTGTTTTCCCATAAAGAAATCACAATTTTAGATTCAATTTCAATTTCACTATTTTTTTTTTTTTGGTAACCGAGGAATCGCCGAAGACTCCCTTACGGGGTCATAGCGCTCTCCGATGCCCGGTGGTACCGTTGGACGTTGTCGCAAGCCATTATTTAGACGTAAAACATCGGGGGAGGCTAGCACAGGACCCCACCACCATGGCCCCCCCACTTAAGACATGTATTGACAACACAGGAGTTCAAACTCTCGCCTCAGCAATGAAGGAGAGAACGCCCAACCAATGCAGCTGCCCACTAGTGGGTAATTTCACTATAATTTTGTTTGTCTCATAGAAGATCACAAATTTTTGTTTGAGTCCCAAATTTGCTTTATATTAACTCTCCGCCAAAATTGCCCTTAGTGATTTTGCGCCCAATATTTGATCTATCGTGCTTGGGAATGTTCCATCTCTCACGATCGGAGAGCTCGTGCTTGAGAGTTTTCCATCTCTCGGTTGTTAACGAGAAATTTTGGACGGAGGATTAATGGGCACAAATTTGTGATCTAAGTAAAAGTTTAAAAAAATTAGGATAAAATTTGGACTAAATGGTTAAATTAGGACAAAATCTAAACTTGGGGTTTTTTATTGGACAAAAAAAAGTTAGAGGTAGAATTGAGATGGTACCTAAAGTTGAGAGTTTTTTATGGGACAAAAGAAAATTTATTGTAGAATTGAGATTGGATCTAAAGGTGGAGGGTTTTTATGAGACAAAAGGTAAAAGTGAAGGTTTTTTAGGGTAGTATCAAGCCAAAAAACGTTTTACCCTGTTCACCCTTTTGATTGGCCGTTAATATGCACCCCCTTAGAGAAGTCACTTTCCAAATTTCTCACGTTATACTCTTGTTCACCCCCACCATTTCGTTCTCAACCTTACTGGTCTTTTACGGTGCGTCCTCGCTCTCTCTCCGCGTGGCGGGGCACGGTTGCGAATTCCCATTAATTCAGGGCCTCGCGAGCAAACTACTTGCAGGTCAAACGTTCAAACGCTTCTCGCACTCTCTCGGAACTCAGAACATCTCCATCCGCCACGACGCTGCAGAGTCGCCGTCGGCTCCGTCGGTCGATCGCTCCTCCGATCGGCGAGGCGCCCCTCGTTCTCCCCGCGCCATCCATGGAAGCCCCGACGCCGGAAACCGAATCGAAGGACCCGAAAGCCCTCGCCTCGTTCTACTCGGGCTACGTCTGGAAGCGGCTCTTCGGTTCCACTCGCTCTCCCGTTTCCGATTTTCTCGGGAGGATCTCCGGCCTGTACCGCCGGACCGGTCGCCCGCGGTCTCGCAGGCGCACGTCGCGTCTTCCTCTTCCGTTGCCTTCCGATTCGGCCGACTGCTCCGTGTGAGGCCTCTCTCTTCGTACACGTTCTCTCCGGCTGCCGAGGGAATGGGAGGGCCTACGGCTTTTAGGGAGCGATCGAAAATGTAGCTTGTTGCAGCTTGTGCAGTTGGTTCAGATGTTCGGTTTTGCCGTCCGTGTGGATTTGGGCGGACTGTAGTCGGTCGATGTGTCTATGCACTTCGTTTTGAGTTGATCGCGTGTTGTGCGAACCATCGTAATCGTGTCTTAGTGGTTTTAAGATATATTCGCTGCGGAAGTTGCATGGCGATTGAGCAATTATCTGGAAAATCTACTGTAGTGGAGAATCGATTGGTTATTATGGTTGATGTCAGTTGGTTGGTTCGTGCTTCCAAGCGAAGGTTCTTTAGCTAACTCTTGAACGGTGTAATGCAGGGTCTTAACAAAGGCATCTAGAGTTTATGATGTCCTGGAGGATATTATGGCACATGTACTGTCATATATGCATGACATCCAGAAGCATTTGGAGTTTTGGCAAACGCGAGCTGAGGTTATTAAATTTTGGTTCATATTTATGGAATACGAGCTGTAGTGTTTGAGAGCTTACTTCTAATTTTACCTTTCTGAATTCAGGGTTCTAATGGTCAAAAGATGTACTTCATGTTTTTTGAGAGGGGGCCTCTTGCTTTTGTAGATGAAGCAGTCCGGTTGATACAACAATCTGTGTCAGAGGGTTATTCATTGCAACACTTTTGCCAATCTGCATCAGCACACATATCAGAGAGGATAACCATTTTGACCTACTTGAGATGTTCGCTTGCTTCTTTTCTAGCCGAGGTTTGCATTACTCGATTCTTACTTTTAGCTTGTTTGGTTAATACTTTCTCACGGAAGTTTCTGAACATCGTAGCACATTGATAGCCATTAGCTGATCACATGGCCAGCACACATTCTCTATCCTCTTGCCTCAGTGTTGATCCTATCCACCAATTAGATGATCTGAAATGTATCCTTTTCGTTAGTAGCTCGCACCTGTTATTTTGTGTTGATTTTTGAAATGACTACCAGAATAATTCCTCGAAGGAAATGGGGAATCTTACATGACCAATAGCAAGACCCTATAATTTAATGAGGTTGGCTATTGTTTACTATCCTTGGTTTGGCAAGTTATCAGAATTAGGCCTAACCAGTATCATTTAAGTTACTGTATATGTCGTGTATAAATTAAGGATGCTTAATTAGCTGGCCTCGGTTGGGAACACTTAAGTTTGCTTTCTTCTAGAGTTTTTGTATACAATAGTGATTCAGAATTATACCAGATTCTAATGGTGATGCTGCGTTTTGGTTGCTTTCCAATCTTGGCTAGCTTTGTTATGTATTTTTCCTGAGTGTAAAGGATGAAGTCAATCATTTTTTATGGATTTCTCATTGCCTCCATTTGTTACCTCTGTGAAGTCAATATCTAGCTTGAGAATGAAAATTTTGAATGCTTGGATGATAATGAAGGATGACTTTTCCTGGATGAAAACATAGCTGGGATTGATATTGTGATATAAAATTTTCATCTATTTATCTGCCTTATGTGTCAACAATCAATCTGTTAGGATGTCTCAGTCTCTTAGCTATGGGAGGCTTATCAAAATATCTAGGTAGAGGTGTTAATTCGCATATGTGTCATCATATTAGAGTTGCTTGTATTATTTTTGTGTCATTTGTAAGATGGAAATGAGTGCAAATATAACCAATATAAAAAAGTCTCAAAGATGTCAAAACAAAGTCATACTTGACATTTTCGTTCAAGTAAATAGTTTGTGTGTTTGTAGGATATTCAGTTATTTTACTCATGTTTTTGTCGTTGCATGTCCACAGCTTTTGCTGCGTTTGTTCATTAGATAAGTTGCTTTGGACGTGTTTATTGTAATTCACCCAATGTATGTGCATAGCAATGTCCATAAATGCAATGACTTATTTTTAATTCGTCACAAGGGATTATAGGTCTATGTTGAAGTTGAAAAACGGGGGAAAGAATTGGTCACAAGCCCGGAGAAGTGTTTTCCATCTTTAGTGCTGGTTATGGACGGTTTATTTTCAAAGTTGGAGGAATCTATTGGCTCTTTGCCCCTGCATAATCAGGTGTGGCCTTCTGTTACTAATCCATTCTTTCCCCATCATACTTATCCTTGGCTTTCAGATCCTCTCTAGAAGTTACCTTGGTATTTTACTCTAAATGCTGAAACCTACAGAAGCTGATTCTCTGTATATACCAATATATGAAGAAATTTTCATGTCTTTTCTCCTGCAGAATGATTCTTCTCCGGATGGAATCTATTCTCATCGGCTTGCATTTTATAGTTTGCGCAACGTAATTCGGGAGGGATCTCAGTGGACAGATTGTGAAATTAGTGATGCTATCAATTTAATCTACCAGAACATACAGAAACTCGAGTCTTACTTATCTTTTGCGGTAAGTCTTAGTTACTTTTTACACCAAATAAACTCCTTACTACATTACTAGAGACAATAGAGCTATGCTGGTAACTCGATGTTAACTCAATACTTCTAATGTAATGTATTACTGGCGTTTTCCTTGCCCTTACAAAAGCAGAATGTTAATTTTTTTTTTATTATTTGTAAAAAGAAGAAGGAAATAAATAGTTTATACAGAGATGGAGATTCGAATCTTTTTGTGGGAACGTTTTCCATATCATACTTATGGTGAGACTGCCGCAAGGTCCAAACAGTGCTCAGAGCAGTTTACAACTTCGCAAAGTCCATCTGTAGTTATTATTTTGCAGAAAGGACGGGCTAATTTGTTGACATTGGGTGAATGTGTTCGTTTTCTTGCCTATTGGACCATTCCCCTGTGCAAGTAAATCTCTTTTTCTTTCCTTAGGTGGCCAAGTACAAGAAGCCCAGAAAAGCTACTCAGTACTGGATCAGCTATACATGTGGAGCAGTTGGATTTGCCGCCTGCTCTATGTGGCTGGTCAGGCACAGCAGCTTGATGGGAAGTTCCGATATTAGCAACTGGATTCATGAAGCAAGGGACTCTACAGCTAGCTTTTTCAGTGATCATGTAGAGCAACCGGTATAGTCCCATGTGCTTTTCTTGGGAGTTTACGTATATATTTAAATCAATAAATTATTGATATCAGATATTTGAATTGCCTTCTGCATATAGTTTTTTGAGATGATGGATACATAGAAAGTGATGGAACTAATAATTAATAATACCTCATCAGCTTCTGTCCATCAGAGACGAACTCTTTGAAACATTCAGGAAGAGACACGAAAGTGCAATGGAGCAGGAAGAAGTACAATTAACTGCCAAATCTCTCCGTCGGTTAGTTTTCTGCTAATTTTTTTTCCCAACACACAGAAAATTTTACATTAAAGTAACAACTTGGTATTATATACTTCAGTTTTTTAGTTTCGGAAAGACTCTGATGGGCTTCAGTTTTAAAGAATGCTTTTCTTCTGGTTCTGTAGACATGACATAGGTATATACGAGGCAATACCATTTTTCTGTTGATATACTTTTGAAACTACACATGGAACGGGAAGGGGAACGGACCTTGATGAGTAATACAAATAGGGAGAAGAGAAGTCCATTTCTTCAAAGATTGCCTTTACCTAGGCCCCAACAACAGAATGAGCAACAATGCATGTAGATTGACTTGCTAAAACTATTGCCATTCTATTTGAAAGGAATCATGGAAAGAAAATGGTGATACTGCAGTAACCTACCATAATTCTTAACTTTAGGTTCCTGATTTGACTTCCAAATGGATTTCCCCCCTTCATTCCTTCTTTCTTTTCTGTTAACATCTTCTATCATTGGCAGAATGTTGCAGGCTTTCAGCGAGCAGACTGAGGGCCAGAAGCTGCCAGAGGATGCATCTGATCAGCAAATGCTAGAAATTGTTATGGCCAGGTACATGATTAGTAAAAGAGTGTTTTAAGGGATGCCAGACTTGAAAGAGTGCAGCTACAATTTCAGACATGTCAGATCTTAAATCGTTTCTCTGTGGATCTAATATCTACTTGACAGAGCTTTCAACTACTTGTGCATATGCTGTTATTTTGATACTTTTCCCTTTGGCTGATAAACTCACGAAATTCTAAATCCTGTTCTTCATCTCTTAATTGTAGATATGAGAAGGAACTGATGCATCCTGTGAAGAATCTTCTTAGTGGAGAGCTTGCCCGTGCTTTGCTCATTCAGGTACTATAGATAGTGCTTAGTGGTTTTGCTTTTCTGCTTGAGGTGACCGTGCCATTTATTTCTGTGGCTGCAGGTCCAGAAGCTAAAACTGGATATTGAGACGTGAGTTCTTTTGTCTGGTTCTTTTGGCCAGTCGATATTTATCAGCTTCTAATTCACTCACTCTCTCTTCTTACTACTTTAGTCTTGTGATTTCCTATTGTCATCAGGGCAATGCTTGAGCTTAACCAGATACTTAGAGCAAATGAAATCAACTTTGCGATTCTAGCTGCCTTGCCAGCATTTTTCTTCTCTCTTATTTTGCTAATGATAATGAGAGCTTGGCTAAAACAGGTGAGATGACCATGTGGTGTATTTCACAAGCTTGGAATGTGCTTTTTATTTCACTTTGATTATGATATATAGTACTTACTAGCTGTCGGAGTTTGTTTGCTATACATGCAATGGTGGACTCTTGTTATACATCTCGTTGTGATGGCATTTGGATTGCATAGTTGGCATGTTGATTTCTAGCTGCCCTTTGACCAATGAGAGTGACTAGGAACATTTGGCGACTGCCCGAAATTGCTGTATCATGTATAAAGACAAGTCAGATAGTTGTACCAATCTTAATTTAGTTAAGCTGTACATAGTTGCTGGGGCATGCATGTACTCCATAAAATTCTCGTGTGCCTATATAAGCATGCTCATCTACTGAAAATTGCCTGAGATAAAGATAATGCTGTAATAGCACTTCAATGTGGTCTAAACACGAAATTTGTGTACGCTATGGCCTCTAAGAACTTCTCTCTTGGCTGTTTGAGTGTCTGAGTTGGGTGCTGATTGTCTATTTAATCATCTATTTTCTGGATCACTTTTAGTGTTTTCTCATGGCTTGCTTGCTATTCAGTGTATATTTGAAATAAAAGGAAGGTGCCAGGATTCACCCATTAGATAGAGGTGTCGTGTTCTGTGCATCTGTCCACTGTCCGCTACGCGTTTGTGTAATTGTTAATACCTTTTCTATTTTTATATAGGATACTAGAGCTGAAGGAAGAGGACGAATTGCTCGTCTGCAAAGGAGGTTAATTTTGGTGGAGATTGAGAAACGGATTATGCAGTACCAGAATTACTTTGACCAAGGCCTGGTAAGGCTCTATTCTTCATACATATTTGCTGCCAGTATCAGCTATACAAAATTTCCACAGTAATAACCAATTATCTTATTATGCTCATCGGATTGAATGGAATGCATATTGCATATTTTCTATCCTTTGTGGTGAGAGATGCATGTGTTAATTGTTATAATTTTCTTGGGAAACTATGGTGTCAAAAAAGTATAAATGTTTCAATTACTGGGATTACTAGCAGTAGCAATGATAGCGTCCATGGTAATACCTTTAGGGGCTACATGAGAACATTTCTCATTCTCCCAATTTCTGTTCTTTTGTTCCCCGGAACAAAAAAAGAA
Organism: Eucalyptus cloeziana; assembly: GCA_014182715.1. Taxonomy (NCBI): domain Eukaryota; kingdom Viridiplantae; phylum Streptophyta; class Magnoliopsida; order Myrtales; family Myrtaceae; genus Eucalyptus; species Eucalyptus cloeziana. The sequence continues at coordinate 46,698,805 of CM024635.1, read as the reverse complement.
TAGAAACCCGTTTGGTAACGCCAAGTTGATTTCTATTCCCTAGAATAGAAAAGTTAGCCCGGGAATAGAAACGAGAACTAAAAAAAAATTGCATCTTGTCCCGGGAACAATTTCTAGAACTGTCTGGAGCCGCCGGTCGCCACCCGCTGCAGCCACCGCCGGTCGCCGGACGCCACCTGCCCGCCGCCGCCGACCGTGAGCAAGAATAAAAAAAAAAATAAATAAATAAATAAATAAATAAATAAATAAAAAAAAAACAAAAACAAATAAATACAAATAAAAAACAAACGCAAGAAAATAAAAAAAAAAAAAAAAATACAACTAAAACAAATAAAACAAATAAATACAAAAAAAAAAATAAAAAATAAAAAAACAAATAAATACAAAAAAATAAAAAATAAATAAATACAAAAAAAAATAAAAAATAAATAAATACAAAAAAAAAAAAAATAAAAAAACGATAAATACAAAAAAACAAATAAATACAAAATACAAAAAAGAATCGTTGCGTTACCAAACGCATTTCTATTATTTTTCTATTCCAAGAGTAGAAAATTTTGTGCAGTTATCAAATGGGTTCTTTTGTTCAGAAACTGTTCCCCGGAATAAAAATAGAAAAGAACTATTTCTGGAACCAAGAAATTTTACCATGCGCACCCTAGTTGCTGGTCATATCTTTTCTCTTGCTTTTTACAGTACAAAAGAATGGAGGAAGATGCTTTAAGCTTCTTCATAAGGAGTCAGTGCCGGTCTTTAGTTAGATAGTTTGAATTTGTAACTTCTCTAGGAAGCAGGGGCATGGCAACATTATGTCCTTCATGGATTTACAATGATTCGCACTAGATCTCACTTCTAATATTTGAGAAATGTTTATGTTGCAGTAGGTGCAGTATAAAGTAAATGCATCTTACATGCCTTCACGATGGGGAAGAAAAGAGCAATTCACACACTGATTTTATTCAATTGAGAGAGTGAGAGAGACACCTTCAGTATAATTTTTTCTCCATTCATCAAAAGGTGCTGATTTTATGCATTTGCAGGAAAATGATGCATGGTGCATGTATGGCTTGATGCTGTACAGTCTAGATCGCCTATACCTTGCTTCTGAGAGGCATGCAAGAGCAACTGGGGAATGGCCGTGGTTAGTTGTTAATCTTCGTACTTTTTCTTACAAGTATATGCTTTCTAACTATTCCCAATGGTTAGCCCAAGCATGTAGTATTCAGTACCTGCATGAAATGCTATGCACATTCACTGTTTTGTACATGTGTTGAGAGAGATTTTAAGTACAGTGCATGGTTTGGAATCTGTCACCCAAGCCCAAATCATGCATGCCCCACATTTAATGTGGTTTTGTTGAGCTTGATAATATTCTGGTCAGGACGAGAAAATTTTACTGTACTGCAATTGACTCTTTTTTGCTTGAGTATATCTAATGCTGTCTATGTTAAAACTATGATGTGATTAGTGAATGAGTTTAAAAAGATTGGTTGGATACCCATAATTTGGGGTGGTGTGGCTATTGTAATGAGAGTCTGCAAGGGCATGCTAATATTCCGAGTTGAGCAGGTTGAGACAAGATATCATCGACTTGGCAAAGCCTGGCCTTCAGACGACGTACAAGTTCAAAGTGACATCACGGATGGAGCGGATGTATGACTGCCTGCTCCCTTCACCAAAACGAAAGTAGCACCTTGGAGCGTTCCGCTGATCCGAAACTTTTTGAAGTGTTTGACCAATTTATTTCACACAGGATAAAGGCGATAGGCAAATGTATTGAATTTTGTTTGGCTAATTGTAGGGAGAGGAAAGTGATTCGCTCTTCATGAGTTCCTTGCCTTAAATTTGAGGAACTTCTTTTTCTTTGTTTCTTCGGGTTCTTTGTTTTCTTAGAAGGTGTTGAACTTCGTGGACATAGACAATGTCCCTGTACTGGCGCGGTTCACAATAAATTGCATGATATCGGGTAAGGGACAATTGGCAAGTGGAGCACGACTTAATGCGACACGGCTTTCCTTGTGTACTTTTTCCCTAGTACTATGCCTATTACCACAATCTGAATGCATGACAAAAGTTCAGTCGTCCTCATAAGAGATTTCATGGCCGATGGGCATTTGTCTGATGTTCAGGGACTGATTGGCAGTGTCCCAAGGTGTCTGAACTATTGGATGAATACACCGACAGGCATAAATTGCTTCCGGCATGCCCGATTTCGCAAACGAAATCATTATCTTTGTTGTTTGGAGGGGGTGTTGTGGTGGTGGGGCGGCGGCGGATAGATGATTGAATTGCGAGCACGACCACCTCGGGCGTAATTTTCTTAATCCGCGACAAAAATGGGTGAATCGTGGGGATTATTTTTCGAAGACAGAACTGGCGCCGATCCCATCATATTATTTCAACGAGGCGAGTGTCACTTCTAAGTTGACATTAAAAGATAATCTTCTCCTAAATTTCGATAGTAAATGGCATTTTCATCTAATAATTTAAACATTATTATAGTGATAATAGTCTTTCATGTTTACAGAGCATGAAGTCATGACAACCGCCGATATTTCATTATGTTCACTGAAGGTAAAAACTAGTATGCCTCCAAAAGTCTTCAGCTTGACTTTTATAGCTTAAACTTGGTCGATTGTGCTCAACTATGTTTCTCTTGATTATAAACACTTACTCTAGTTGAAAATATTGATTGCACAGTTTTTACCAAAGCAAAAGCCATCATACTTAGTCCTCACTGCAGTAAATGTCATTAATATGAGGAATTTAACAACCTAGTTGAATTCACAAGCCTACACAAAATGGGAAAATGTATCAATTCTAGTAAATCAAATAATCAACTATGAGACAAGTAGTATTTTTTGGTCTACTCTACTCTAATTTTCATTTCTCTCTTAGTTTTTTTTCTCTATCTATTTACAAAACGTAAGAGTCCAACTCCACGTCTAAAATTAAACATCCTGGTCTTTTTTTTCTTTTTGTTTTTAATTTGGTCGGAATTAACGATGGGTGGGTTGAATACTTGGCAAAATTTGAGGGAGACTCAAAAAGAGGCCCAACCCGGCCCAGAAAACAGGCTGCCCACCCGAATGGCGTCGCCGCGCCGCTCGCACCTTTTTGCAGTCCCCTAAAACTGAACAAGGAACCAAGCGAAACTCTCCGAATCTCTCGATCGAAGCTCCGGCCTTGATCGGCGTTTGATTTTCTTGTGTGTGGGGGGTGTTCGAAGCGGGAGGACAAGATGAACAAAGCGAAGGTGCTGAAGCTGGCGAAAGGGTTCCGAGGGAGGGCGAAGAACTGCATCCGGATCGCCAGGGAGAGGGTCGAGAAGGCGTTGCAGTACTCCTACCGAGACCGCCGCAACAAGAAGCGCGACATGCGTTCCCTCTGGATTCAGCGCATCAATGCCGGCACTCGCATCCACTCCGTACGTCCTCTGAACCCCCCCCTCTCTCTCTTCTTGTTCACTCGGTTGTGGAGGTCATTGAATGTGAATGTGGATGTGGGTTGGCTTATTTGCTGCGGTATGTTTGCCAACGTGGAGTTTTTGGGATGTCTTGTCGTGGAAATGAGTTTGCAGCATTGGGGAGTTGTTGTGATGGTTGGGAGCTTGACTTGGGAGTTGCGCTGTTGTTTGTCCACCAAGTGCTCGATGAAATGACGCTGAAGCTTGAATTGCTTGGAACTCGCAAATTTTTATGAATTTTCTAAAGCCCATCGCCCCCGGAGTCCTGAAAGCTTGGCCTGGCCAGTCTTTCTCCTTTGAGCTGTTCTTGTTGTCGGGCTTCTGTTTATTGATGTTTTTTATGGGAGTTTTCCTCGAGTTCTTCACACCTGACCCGAGATTGCGGCTATCTCTTGTTTGCCGGAATTGAGTGATCTCAAATTCATAGAATGTTAATACGAGGATTTGACTCCATCCTCCTACTTGTTCTATGAAGAATTAAGATTGCACTCGGTTGTGCTTCTCCCAGATTAGAACTACCAATAGGTTGTAGCATGAATGCATGGTGGTTTTTTATACATGTTGTTCCGTAATTTTCAAGAGCCCATTTGATCTGACCTTTATCTTGATGTGTCGTTCCGCATGTTGCCTGTTCGCTTTTCAGTCTGATTTTCCAGTATTTATTGTTTCTTTGTAGACTGCAGGATATAAGCACTCGGCGGTCCTTTTTTATACTTTGGCGGTAGTCAAGATTTTCCATCTTAAACCTTCCATCCCTTTGCTAATGTACAGAATGACCAGCAGTTTGAGTTTCTTGTCAAAGCAATGTCATCTTCCTTTCTTTAGAACCCAAAAACGAACCCAAAATCCCCTTGAGAATATGGTTTCCTTCTGAAAGTAGGATGGTTAGTTACGCATCTCTCAGTTCCAAACTTCTGATAGATGTTCCCGGCAGAGAACTGACTTCTAGAAATGGCAATGAGTCCAACTCAGGAACTTGGGACGGAGATGATTGAATTCTGGTCATACTATTATTCAGTGTTAACATAGGTTCTTTTGAATCTCAAACAATGGCTTGTGACTTCTATATGGGTCATTTTATCTATGGCTGAAATAATACTCCTTTTGATTTGTTTCAGGTCAACTATGGCAACTTCATGCATGGCCTAATGAAGGAGAACATTCAACTGAACAGAAAGGTCCTATCAGAGCTATCAATGCATGAACCGCATAGTTTTAAGGCCCTCGTGGACATTTCTCGTAATGCCTTCCCAGGAAACAAGAATGTGGTTCATGCACCTAGGAAAGTGGCCATGCCACTTAGTGTCTAATAGTTGACTCTTCCTCCCTGTCTTACTCTTAGTCTCATGGAAACAAAGTGCTTGTTGTTCCTGATGCACCCTTTTTGGGCAGTGGCAATGGGAATGGGAGTTATCAATTTTATTTTCACATCTTCTTGTCCGTGCTCCTTCTCTCTCTTGCTTGTATCTGATAGAAAAAGATTCTTCGGCATACATATGAAACATTTCCCTCTGTATTAGTGCCGCATCACTCTGTTGCCGAATGTACCTGTAAGATGTGCATGCAAAGATTATGCCCATATCGATAAATGTGAAACGAAGTAGGTGATATGACTGTTCTCTTTTTTGGGTTCTTTCTCTAGTGCGACAGTTAAATGAGAGAAAGTAAGAGGTTTTGTCTTTCTCCTTTTCTCATGGTATGATGTCTGGTATGAGGCGAGGCTTTGGTTTATGTTCTTACGAAAGATGGAGAGTTCACTTCCTGGTTTCTGTTATTTCGTGAGCTCAATTGTTGCCTCTCCTCTTTGTTGTTAATGCCGGTGACTTGATAACCTGTTTCAAGTTTTACAGGCATTATTCCTCTTCAGTGTGTTAGAATTCAGACTGGAAAAAATCCCCAGGTGAATTTGGAATTTGCATAATAGGACTAGGCTTCTCAATGTCAAAACTCCTCTAGATCAGATGGAAATTCGGAAGTATTGGGACCATATTCATTTCTAGCTCATTTGCGTCGAAGTTTTGGCTTCATATCACGAGTACATATTTTAGAAGTTTAATTTCACTTAATATAGAAGAGGGGTTCATTTAGAATGCATTTATTTCGCTGAAAAATTTCATGATAAAAGATAATATTTTTTATGAAAATCATTATAAAAGAAAATGGTTAATTTTCATTTGTTTAGTGGTTTAGAAAAAATGATTTCATTCTTGTCAAGAAAGTTGTTCTACTGCAATTTAAGCTTTTTTTTAGCACATGGAAAACATTTGTCGTAATTCGATTAGTTTTCTATCACCCAAATATTGAAAAGTTATAGAAAATAATTTCTCATGAGTAATTTTTTTTTTCAAACAAAAAGATCCTTATTATCGATATGGAGTTAAGTATAAGTAGATATCTTGACGCTACTCATGGGGGCTACACGAGAAAGATACGTGGAAGTAGATGCTAGTGGTGGCGGCTGAGCAGGGAGTTAGGGTTTGAGTTTTGATGATTAGGATTTGGATGCGGTGGATTTGAGAAAGTAGGGAATGCATTTTTGGAAAGTTAAAGGACAGTCTTGTAAATAAATGCCCAAGTTTTCTAAGTTGAGGTAAAAAAACTTGTAGTTTCAAAGATAGGGGCATGTCTTTCATAATTAGGTGAAATTCAAGTGTGTTTTTTGGGAATTTTTCCATTCAATAAACAGCATAAATAAAGAGTTTGTGGCATCACTAGTTTCTTGTTGAAGCTAGTCGGTACATTTACAGTTGTTGATTAGGGACCATTTATCTTTGCACGATAGTAATGGTGATGGACCTATTATGAGTGATATATCACATTTATATTAAATGATGTGATAGATTTTTATCGAACATTATATACGGAGCACATGTTAAAATCTTTACACATTAAGTTGGTTATATGTCTTATCATTGTAGAAAGTTTTTAACTAGGAGCGACGACTGCTATTTATAATTTTTTAGCACAAAGAAGAAATTAAAAGAAAGGCCATTTACTTTTGGGTAATAAGTAATACACGAAAAAAAAAAAAAAAGAATTGAAAGGAAGAACTGCACATTTCTTCATTTCGGTAGGATTTCCTTTTTCCCTCTCTTTCTTCAAGAAAACTAAAATTTAAAATCAAATCATAGTGTACCGAATATGTAAGGTAACGGTAGTGGTAGTCCTTCAACTTTTCTTCATTAAAGCTAGGTATTTTTTGACGCAACCAATTAACGAGACATACACACCATGCATGCTATCATGCACACATAAAATTAATCATGTGGATTAATAAATATGTTAGGTATGAATTGACTTGACATGTCTGGACTCATTTATTTAATCAATTTAAAATGTTCCCCATGTTATCATGACGTGTTTATTTATATTCAAAATCAATCATAATTATAAACACAAGTAAATATTTTCATGTATATATAAGAATTTCATATATTCAATGTTTGGTGGTGTGTCGTTTATCTAATCAACAAGTTATATTTGTATCTTAATATCGTGACATAATCCGTAAGCATTTGTCCATTGGGATCAAATCTAAACTCGACACGGTGCAATCCTTGTTCAGCGGGCTAACTCAAATAAATAAAAAGAATGCGAAGGATGAAATTGTACAAATATAATGGTAAGTCGCGCCTCAAACGGAACATTCCGGACATCCCAGCAGATTCCGTCAAGTACTCTCGGTACCGTTACCGGCACATGCATATATTCATTTTTTATTTTTCTTTTCCGTAATTTGCACTGCAGTAAATAAGGGTGTGTTTGTTTATGTTGTTTTTTTCTGTTCAAAAACAGTTTTTTTATTTTTTTGTTCCCGGGAACAAAAAAAGAATGTAAACGCGTTTGTTTGCGTTTTTTGTTCCAAATTTTTTTTGTTTCCTAACAAAAAGAACGTAAAAAGTTAAAACAAAAAAAAAAGTTGTTTCTTGTTTAACAAAAACGAGACACTTTTTCTCTCTCTTCTCTTTTTTTTTTTTTCTTCTTTTTCTTCTTCTTCTTGGCCGATGAGGGTCGGCGGCCTCGCCCGGCCCACACGGCGAGGCTCGCCGTGGGCCTCGCCTTGGTCGGGCGAGCTCGGGCTCACCAGATCCGACGAGGCCAAGCTCGCCTGAGCCACAGGGAGGGTCGGCCTCATCGGGCCACCGCCGGCGACGTCGACTGGGGTGGCCCGCGAGGCCGACCCTCCCCCGGTGGTTGGGCGAGCTCGCCCGCCGGATCCCGGGGCGAGCCCGAGCTCGCGACGCCGACTCGGGCGCGGTGGCCGGGCGAGCCTCGCCCTGATCCGTGGCCGGGCGAGGCCGCCCTGCCACCCGACGCCGTCGGCGATGGCCGAGCCATGGAAACCGAGGCCGAACCGGCCAAAGCAAGAAAAAAAGAAAAAAGAAAAAGAAAGAAAAAAAATGAAAAATAAAAAATAAACATTAAAAAATTAAAAGAAATAAAAAAAGAACATAAATTTACCAAACATGTTATTATTCTTTTTTTATTTCGAGAATGTTTTTAAGCACGCGCATTTTGTTTCAAAAACTGTTAGGAATGTAAATAATTTTTTATTTCGTTCTCCTAACACAAAAAGTTAACATAAACACAAACAAACGCACCCTAAGAGATCAACGGAGGGTGTCTCGTCTCGTGTGACGCGTGCCGTGACCTTCGTCCGTCCCCGCGTCGCGTCCCGTCCTACTTTCGTCGTCGTCGTCATCTCTTTCTCTTTCTGGCGCTTCGCTTCTCGCTCGGTGGCGTTGAGAGAGAGAGAGAGAGAGAGGGAGAGAAACGATGAGGATGACGATGGCGATGGAAGGAGCAGCTCTGAAGCTCGCCCCTCTCAGGCCGTTCCGCCCTAATTCCGCCCTGGCTCTCGCCGCCGCCGCCTCCTCCTCTTCCTCTAGGGCTTCCTTCCGCCGACTCTCCTCCTCCGCCTCCGCCGCCGCCTCCTCCTCCTCCGTGCTCGCCGACAGCGATCCCTCCGCTTCCGGTTCTCTCTCCTTGGGCCACCTCACCCGCCCCGACTTCCCCATCCTCCACCAGGTTCTCTCTCTCTCTCTCTCTCTTTCTTCACCGCTTGTGCTGCGGCTCGGATGTATCCTCTGCTTCTTAGCTGTATAGAGGACTCGCGCTTTGGCGGCGGCGATGTCCGGGGCGCCTCGCCGGTCACCTCGCCGCCGGCCTCGTTTCGCCGATTTCTCTCTCTCTTCACCCCTTGTGCTGCGGCTCGGATGTATCCTCTGCTTCTTAGCTGTATAGACTTCCTCGCTCGCGCTTTGGCGGCGGCGATGTCCGGGGCGCCTCGCCGGTCACCTCGCCGCCGGCCTCGTTCCGTCGATCGAATCGGATCCTATTTGTTTGCTCGACTTTTTTAGTAGATTTCGTTGGCTACGGCGAATGTGTGTAGCACGCCGTTTTGATCGCCGCGGCTTCTTTGCTCTCCTCAGGAGGTGAACGGCTCGAAGCTCGTCTACTTGGACAACGCCGCCACGTCGCAGAAGCCTAGCTCTGTCTTGAAGGCCGTGCTGGAGTACTACGAGGCTTACAACTCCAACGTGCACCGAGGGATTCATTTCTTGAGGTAGGTCGTTGGATCGTGTGCTGTACGTTGAGTAGTTTATCTCGAGCGTCTGTCTGTTTAATGTTGTGATTCTCATTCAGTGTGAGGGCGACGGATGAGTACGAGTTGGCCAGGAAGAAGGTGGCCCAGTTCATCAATGCGGGAGAATCTAGAGATATCATTTTCACAAGAAACGCTACTGAAGCTATCAATTTGGTTGCCTACTCCTGGGGCCTTTCGAATTTGAAACCGGAAGATGAGGTAGGACTGTAATTAGGGAGTGTGATCATTCCTGGAAGTGTAATAGTCTTTATGTGGCGACTCCTTTAGATACTCCTGTTAATTCAAGTGAAGATCAGATCAATGGCGAGCTAAAAGTTATTGAATGACTAGCGACAGGATGATGTGTCAACATAAGTCAATTTGTTGAGTCTTTATATATTCTTAAATACCATCGTGTTCGTTTCTTCAAGAAGAATCTATGGAATGTTGGGTTTTCTTTTTCATCACTCGAGTCCCCATTCTTAATGTTACGTAATCTTCTTGCAGATCATACTCACAATTGCTGAACATCATAGTGCTATTGTCCCTTGGCAAATCGTCTCAAAAAAGACTGGTGCCATTCTTAAATTTGTGGACTTGGATGGGAGCGAAGTGCCAGATGTGAGCAAATTAAGAGGAATGCTTTCGAAGAAGACAAAACTGGTCGTAGTTCATCATGTATCGAATATGCTTGGTAGGTGGAGTCCTTGCATGTTTATAACGGTTCCTTTTTTTTATTTTGGATCAAGTTTAATAACGGTTCTTTACTTTGCACATGTTTTATTGCATTTAATATGGATAAGGTGGTTATTTACTTGTGGCTAGTATATAGTGTTGATGAAGAAAGCATTGAGATGATTTCTATGATAATTAAGGATGATGATAGCATCTTTAGATGCCATTATATGGGATGAGTGTAACATTGAGTTCAACTTTTTTGGTGCTTACAATAGTTCCTATAACATCTGGGATTGTTTCATCTGTCCAATGATCGGAAAAGAATGTCGAAACATTATGATTTATCATAATTGTCTCTTGGCAGCTTCAATTCTGCCTATCGAAGATATTGTTCAATGGGCACATGATGTTCAGGCTAAAGTCCTTGTGGATGCTTGTCAAAGCGTGCCTCACATGGTGGTTGATGTCAAGGCCCTTGATGTCGATTTCCTTGTTGCCTCATCTCACAAGGTTAGGTTCCTTCCTCTGCATTGAAATGTTTACTTCATTGATGAGTTTGTGAAGTTCTGGAATAAACATCCTTCAGATGTGTGGGCCTACAGGCATTGGATTCTTGTATGGAAAGAGTGAGCTGTTGACTTCCATGCCTCCATTTTTAGGTGAGATTTCTTGATTCATAGAATGTAAGATCTATTTTTCCAGGTATTGCTCTTCTGTGCGCGTGCACAGCGTGTGTGTTTGTGTGAGATGTGTGTAAATTGGCGATATTTCCTCAAAATTCTGATGTGTAGGTGGTGGAGAGATGATTGCTGACGTCTTTCTCGATCATTCCACATATGCAGAACCTCCCTCCAGGTTGGCATACTCTACCTATCATAGCCTAGATTCTGCTGATGATGGCTCTGGGAAACTTTTGTGTTTCTGAGCATTCCATTATAAATAATGCGATGAAAGAACTAGTCTATGTACATTCAGTTTAGAGATATTTTGTTTCTCAGGAACTATTAATTTTGTCAATGTTTTGTCTCCCTTTTCTGCCTCATAAATGATGTTGAGTTTACTTGGAATAGGTTTGAGGCTGGAACACCTGCAATTGGGGAAGCAATTGGACTAGGAGCAGCCATAGATTATTTGTCCGAGATCGGCATGCAAAAGATTCATGATTATGAGGTGATAGTCATATTTGGTCTGATAAACAATAGAAAGTTGCCTTGTCTCTTTTTCCCCCTAAATTCAATACTTCACATAGATCAGTGAAATCCAAATAGTATGTGGTCTCAAGGCATGCATATTTCTGTGGCTCAGGAAAACAGATTTCTCTGTTTCATGCTGGACATATGTTTTTGAGAAGGAAGCATACTTGAGATTATTTTATTTATTTATTTTGCTTGTTCCGGACAAGTTGGGACTAGAGTCAAGATACACTAGTTTTAGCTGAAGTATGCGTCACTTGGATGGTAAAATGATTATTTTTCTCCTGTGTGTGTAGATGGAACTTGCAAATTACTTGTATGAAAGCCTTCAATCAGTTCCAAGTGTCCGTATATATGGTCCAAAACCTTCAAGGAATATTAATCGTGCTGCTCTGTGCTCATTCAATGTTGAGGGCTTACACCCCACTGATATTGCGACAATTCTCGACCAGGAGGTACATAAGAAGTTAGTGTAGCCCAAGTTGTGGATTTCCAGTTCCACCATCTTGTTGCAATTTTTTCCTTCTATTAGTGATTTCTTTTTTGCTGTGATATCTCTTTTCACTGCTATGTTATTTATTTTCAGCATGGGGTTGCCATCAGATCAGGACACCATTGTGCTCAACCCCTCCATCGCTATCTAGGGATCAGTGCGAGTGCACGTGCCAGTCTCTACTTCTACAACACTAAAGAAGATGTAGACAACTTCATTCGGGCACTCAACAGTACAGTCAGTTTCTTCAATACTTTCAAGTAAAAGGTGCCTCCCTATAGTATTCTTTAGGGACTTGTGCATAAATATGTGGAAATTGGAGTTAGATTTTCGCTCCTTTCCTTTTCTAGTCATGAGTGTTTAGGTATACCTTCTGTCACGTCATCATCCAAGTGCTTGCTTCAGGAATTCTCCGGGGGTTACTCTGCTTCTAAGTCAATAAAAACCTACATTGTATCCACATTGTAAAATTAGCGTCCGCTGAGTTTTTTTAAGTTTTGGTCACTTGATTCGTGTAAAATTCCAAGTTAATGTTTCGGGAGTATGCACGTGGTGGTCGATTGTCTAACCTTTGGATTTAGCATCGTGTCTACAGAGTCTAGACAGAATTTCAGAAGAAAATATGGTAAGTTTCAAGCAAAAAAATTGTATTTCTTTATAATTTGCTTGACATTGTGCCTCTCTAACTCTTAGTAGAGCTGAAAACGGTAATGTTTTCCCTTCTCTGCCGTCGGCAAAGTCGAACGCACTTTGGCACGGGTCGGTTCTCGGATACAAATCCCGAAAGTTCGCCCTTTTTGTGCCTAAAAAATTAGGGCGGCACGGTTTATTCTTGCGCTGGCCCGGCCCAACACTTTGGGCCTGAATTTGGGTTTGGCGTGGACTGGGACCTGGGCTGGCCCAGTATCGCGCCTGCACTTCTTCCAATGAAGGCCTAGTGGCCAACTCATTGGGCCTAACAAGGGCGTGGACAGCCCTGATAGTGGCCCGGTCTCCTTATTGTATGGGGGCTTAAGACGTGCCTGGATGGGCCCAATACTGACCGTAACCTTAAATTGGGCCTGAAGTTGGGCATCACCCAACCTGGCCCAATTTGCATGCTTGGATAACCTTAACTTGGGCCAAGCCTGACACGTCACAATTTTGGGCTACAGTTGACCCAGCGGGCCTCATGATGGCCGAGATTGACCCAATATCAACGTCAAATGGGCCTTAAGTTGGGCCAAGGCATGGCTCTTACTGGCCCAAGTATTTGGGCTGAATTGGGCGCAACCCAGTGGTCCTTATGATGGGCCTGGATTGGCCCAATATGAATCTTAAATGAGCCTTAACTTGGGCAGGGCCTAACTCAACTCTTTCGGCCTGTTGAGCCTCTATTATGGGCCTGGTGGCCCATTTTTTGGGCCTTTAGCTGTTCTTAGCCCAGCCCATTTTTTTGGAAAATATAATCGGGCCATTTCCGGCCGAACGTTAGGACTCCATTTTGGGCCTGGCGCGTTCAGCTGTTTGGACCACAGAACGTCTTGGGGTTAGGCTTTCCCAGCTTCTATGGGCTGGAAACCCAAATAGGGCCTAGGTCGCCCATTAAATTCGTGCTACCCAATGTTTTTACCAAGAGTTGAATGACCCACCCACGGGCTTAAAACAGGCATTTCCTGACCCATTGACATCACGGGAAGAAAAAAATCGTGGCTAGTGCAAAAGATCGCTCATATCGAAGCATGAATCGAGAAAAGCAAGTGTTAATCAACTGAAGGCTTGGACTGCATTTCATTACATACATACTCGCTAACCTCTATCTATATATATGGTGATCAGCATCACTCAGGCTAGAGAATCTTTCTTTTCGTTTCCTTTAAAAATGGGACGAGCGTTGTGCTACTTTAAAGCAAGCACGGTATATTCATATTCTGCGGTCGCAACATCACTGTGATGTTAGAAAGGGACAGGCCCGACGATTTAATCCAGAAAGCAGCGAGATTCCTTAATGCCCCATCGGTCGGAATCTTACTTTCAGATTCTCTGGGAAGAAGCACGAGAGACTGTCTTATCACCCCTTTTCATCCAATTCTAACCTTCGAACCGCATCTCTCCAGCTGCAAAAGCATTTAAAAAGGAGAAAAGACATGCCACAGCAATTATAGTTCCCGGAACAAACTCTGTGTGTGTGGGTGCTTTCTGTTAGTGGTGAGTGTAGTGGCAGGCACAAACAATTACTACCCAAATCAAAAGCCTAGAAGATCATCTTATCCGGGGATTCCCCTCAAAATGTCTAACCATATAGAGCAATCACAAGGCAGACTGAACGAAAACCTTCAGATTTGGGAGTTTGAATAGCAGGGAAAAATCGGGTCGTTTCCCATATGATAAATACTGGCTCATTGACCCTGCAAGAGTAGGACCGATAAGCACCAGCCATTCTCTCATTGGATTGCCACTTACCATATGCCCCACAGTTTGAAAACTGGATAGAGGACAGAGGAACAACAGTAAGTCAAGATCCAGAAAATAAAGAGATGACTTGAAGAAGATGAATCAACAAGGCACGAAAGCAAGCCCCACTTATATTGCTTCTGTTGAGTATGTTCATAAAGTAATGCACAACTCGTAAGAGATACAGTAATTCTAGGTAAATTAACACTTTGTCTGCACAGTTCGTACACCAAATGATGTGAAAGAATGCAAGTAGCAATTAAATTACCAGGTCATATATAACACTCATCAAGAGTATCATATCACTTGGTAAATCAAGGTAAACCAGCTTCCAAAAAGGCAAATGACAGAAATTGCCAACAATTGCACATGAGAAACTTTTCACAGTTGCCTTACGAACAGATTATCTTTGATAGTCAGAAATTTCGACAAAACTGATCTTAATCTATTTTGATATTCTCTAATCAACGGAATTTTTCTGCAAAATTCAGTAGCACCACACTGGAAACTTCAATGAATTAATACAGGCAAAACAAACGAGCATGAGAATAGACCCAAAACATGGGCATTTTCATCCCCACTGACAACCCTCTCTATATTGACTGCGACCACAGCAGTCAACACGAAATCTTCCCTCCTGTGGATCATGGAAAAACCCAGATACCTCAGTTAAGTACCTCAATACTAATTGCTCTCTTCCTAGATGATAAGTAACCATCTACTCATTTCTCCTTCTTAGCCAAGGACTCTCCCTTATACTCACCGCCTGCAATAACGACAAAACCTGCTCCAACCTGGAATCAAATGCAATGTATTGACGAGTTAATTTCAGCCTACCACAGGACAACATGGTTATTAATGGACATGCAGGCTTCAGTATGCACATGTGAGTGTGCATCCATGTGCATGCACGTGTGAGAGAGAGCAAGAGAGAGAGAACCTGGCAATCTTTCAAAACAACACGTTCTTGAAGCTGTACGTTACTGCAAACTACAGACCCTTGTATTGAGCAACCATCTCCAATTGTAACATGGTTCATAACAATAGAATTAACAATCTGCATAGAGGAGAATAGGGAGAAGCAGAGGAAATTGTCTCAAAACAATATTTCCCAAGAACTTGTATATTTTGGGCAGATTTCAAATGAAGATAGAAAAGAAGTTATAGAAAGATGGAAGACATTTTTTTGGCCTTTTCTTAATCATTTCCTTAGCTTGATCTTCCAATTCAAGTAAAATTACCATACCTTGACATTGGAACCTATCCGGCAGTGACGGCCTATAACAGATCGCTTTACGCTACATTTATCCCCCATTTGAGATCCTTCCCCAAGCATACAATGTGGTCCCACCTATCACAATAAAACCACTTCACAACACTCATACAGGAACTTGAAATATACATGAAACAATAGGTTTTTCAGCCAAAAATAGGCATCTCATAATCACCCTTGACCTATTAAAGGAAGTAGTAAAGTTCAATTTACATGGGATACTAGATGCTAATAGGATGAATACATTGAATTAAATTAACAACTCACAGTAGTTTTAGATCCCAGCTCTGCTGAAGGATGGATAATATTGTTATGAGCAGAGAAAGAATAGCCTGACAGATGATTTACCTCTCCAATGACCTGAGACAATTTAAAATTTCGACTCAACAAGATGAAGTACATGATATTTCAAGTTGAAATTGGATAGGTAGAAAAAAAACGAATAAAAAAATAGACACTCACATCTCGATTGATGTCGCTAAATGCTTGGATGGAGTTCAAGCGGGCACAATACTTGCTTTTGCTGGCAATATATACACAACATTTATGCGTTCTTCGAGCGGAGGCAGAACCATATGAACCTAACTCATGGAGTTCATGGAAATTTGGCCTCGATGAATTAGACAGAATTTGTGACAGCAATACTTGGTTGTTCTGGGAAGCAACCTTTTCATTTGCATTCTCTTCGGGTTGTGGTGCACCGTTAAATAATATTTCGGATTTCTAAGGTTCAGATAGGAAATGAATCAACTCTGGCCATATGAAATTATCAACCACTGATAACAATTTATCTAGGTACTTTAGAAACTAACCAGCTGGCTCCGCACTAGATAAGGCAATAAATCCTCCTTTAGGCTTTGAAATGTATCCTTCTGATCTAGAATCTCTTGCAGCACAGTCCTGGGAGGAAAAAAAGACCCAAGGAAGTTGAGGGAAAGGCGTCCACTTATTTAGACTCACAAATTAAGAGGCGATAGATTATCCAACCTTTTGAAGGCATATAAATGAGCATCAATGAGATCAGCACGGATTTCCATCTGCATTAGAGAGAAGGATGACTAGTTGATGCCAATACTCCAAAGACATTAGGAATGTGATCTTGTTAGTTATCATGCATAAATGCACCATGCTACAGTGGATGCTTAAGGCAGTGCAGAACCAGAGTAGACTGCTCATTCCTCTTTCACGACATAATGAAGACATGCATGAGGGTATCAGTGTCATCATATCAAGCAACAGGTTTCTAGGCATTATGCAATTAACCAGATTAGCCGTAGAAAAAGTTTGAAGAAACATTGACTACCTCCCCTACTGCACGAAGTATACTCTTCTGAATACGAAGATCGTTCTCAAGTTCAGCACCTGCAATTAGCAAAAGAGGCTACCCTATGAAGTTTCTAAGTATGTAAACAAATGTCTCCGCTATATCTCTAATTTGTTGTTACATTAAATATATGCTGAACCTGTGGCAATGTATAATAGGAACTGCTTTGAGCGGTCCAAGCCTATGAGGTTGTAACGTCCCGCTTTCTTGGTTTTGTCCTTTACCCCAGAGGATCCTGAATCTGCAGGACCACTTACAGGAGCAGAGCAAAGCATTGCAGTTACCACAGCATTGTGTCGTCTATGTGCAGCTGCCACAGCTCCAGGAGGCACATCAGAAACAAGATCACCACTCACAACCTACAGAAACATTTGCAACAGAATTGATTATTTATGTTGCATATGAGAATTTTAAAAGGTAACATGCTTTACCAAGATGTCTTTTGCAGTCAGATGATGTGCAATGGCTCGAAGGGCTCCAGCTGTCCCGATGTCCTCAGGTACGGCAGCGACCTGTAGTCAAAAAGTATTCCCTAACTCTTTCATGAAGAAGATTATCACAAAGAATTGGTTTACTTGAAGCATAACTTAGATTAGAAAAGGGGAGCATAACAGGATTGCGTTATTGGCATGACACCAGCCGTCACAACTAATAGTATGTTGTCCGAGTGGCCGGATTCCACAAAACCACATTTATATAACTTGTGCTGCTAGAAGGCCTGAAGTAGACCAAATAATCAAAAGATCATGCTATTGCACAGTAATGTACCACAAGCTGCAAGATATTAAAACAATCAGCATACAATTCCATAAGTCTGATTAATTGCTAAAATTAATTGAAGGGCAAAACCTGAAGTGCATAAGATAGTTGCATTCTTCCAATTCCTAAACAAAATACTTTCCAAACTGAATGGCATAAGCCAGACATGCAAATTATAAAGAAAACTAGATAAGGATTTTAATCTAAATGATTGAACTCTTCAAATCTGGGGATTTCTAAATAGTTTTAGACTGCCAGCTTGAGTCTGCATCATCAAACAGAACAATACTGGCAGAAATCAATTCTCAGAACTTAACATTGTCAGTGCATCATAACTAGCTACTCTACTCTACTTTCAGTGGCCCCATCCTAGCCAAATATATGTCACTAGAACAGAGAAAATGAAGCAAAAACCTCAAAAGGGACAGCTATTCACTTCAAGAGTAAAATCAAGGAAAGTCAAAATCAGATGATCACTAGGCCATGCAGAAGTTTTCCCAGACTTTTAGAATGATTTGGTCTCGATTAGAGTTTCCACTCCCTTTCACCAGAAAAATGTTTCAGAAAAAGTTTGTGCAGTAGATAACAGTACTCAGCTTAATCAGAGTGTAAATCATCAAGACACAAAATAACCAAGGATTATAATGCCCAGCTTTCAGGAAGAATTAGGAACATAAAGCTGTTTTCAAGGACTCGAAATTGGAGCTTGAAATTTCAATGGAAAATCTTGCAACTTTGAAATGCTCCTGAATCCATGTACTGTAACTTAAAACGGACTGGAAGCGGCCTATTTTCAGTTACTATCATGTGAGCTCAGTGTAAAAGCATTCGCAAAATTTTTCCAATATCTACAGCCCAATCTCCATGCATCAGGCATACGTGAGGATTTTGCAAAGAGAGAATGATTCCAATATATCAAGATGCTTCAGGAACCTCTTTAACCTCCAAAGTACAGCATCAGCACTTAAACATTCTTTATGAAAAATGTCCAACTCTGTCAATTAAATTAAGCTTTACATATCATAACACTGTGTCTCTTCTTCTCAAAGCTATTTCGATGTTATTTCTCTCCTCCCCTGCTCAAATTGGCTAATAATAAATAAAGGACAACTACCATGATTAGAACGACTCAATGCCATACTGCAGTGAACTACAGTCCCATACCTCAACATGCAGACGGTCCACATAAGCGCCCGATATCCAGCCTCCAACAAGGAAAGCCGCATCTTCTCCTTCGACAACCTAAAAACCACAACACGCACACAAGCTAGCATCGGTACCAGAAACAATCAGAAGCACAAGATAGAAGATGCAATCAGTCCACATCACAGAAGGAACAAACTCATACACTTATACTTGAGTTAGATCATCTACCGCAATCCAATTACCCTTAGAAAGCACTGCACAAAAATCTGGCACAGCAAAATCAAAGCTAATTTTTCTCTTCCCGAAAGAAGCACCAAAAAGCGCTCGCGAATGCGGACCACAACATGCTGGCAACCCCGATTAGGGCAAAGAAAGAGAACGAGCGGGAGACAGAACTCACGACGATGAGATCCTTGAGGTTACTATGCTCCAGGAGCTCCAAGACGTAGGAGAGGACCGGGCGGTTGGCCACCGGAAGCAGCGCCTTCGGCACCTCCTGCAACGAATTCGAACCGAGATGATTAAAAATAAAAATAAAAAGACGAAGAAGGATGAGAAAAGCCTTCGAGAATCCTTCTCGAAGTAGAACGCATCAGTTCCCCGGAGAAAATCTCCGAACCGCAGGAAGGTGGAGGGAACGACCTTAGAGACGAGAGGGACGAGTTTCTTCGAGAAGCCGCCGGCCAACACCACCACTTGGAAATCCATCGGCGGCGGCGGCGAATCGCAGAGCTCCGTCGGTCCGCCGGTGCGGGCGAGAGAGAGAGAGAGACAGATAGACTTTGAATTGCGGTGAATGATCCTTCTGCTCTTTTTCTCTCTTTTTCCTTTTGATTTTGGAGTGTGAGGGAGAATGACAGGTCTATTGAGTTAGAAATTATAATTATGTTTGTTGTGGAATGTAGATCACCCGGGGATGTAGCTCAAATGGTAGAGCGCTCGCTTTGCATGCGAGAGGTACAGGGTTCGATCCCCTGCATCTCCAAAAGCTTCACCTTTTCCTCGGATTTTTGCTTCCTTTTTTTACGTGCTTATTATGGGCATCATCCGATCGCCAATAGCAATCAATTTCGATCTCACTTGACAGAAGATCCATATAATTAGTTCCCGAGATTATGTTTTCCGTCAATCTTTCTCGGGGTCATCGATGATGGTCCTCTCTTCAAGTTGCTCTCGATGCTAGCGATTCTTGTTTTAGCTAGTTCCCTCCCGGGGCCACGAATGACGGAGCACCATCCTATCGCATCGAAACTATGATTCTCTTTCTTCTTAGTTTTGGTCTTGTCGTCGTCGGTATCATCGAAAAACTGCGTAGGAATCCATGGATATTGTGAAGTTGCTGTCCGTACTTGTCATCGGATCGTGTACTTCCAACTTGCTTTCCTTTAGGCTAAAGGATATGCATATTGTGAAGTTGCAACTTCGCTATTTGCACCTAAATTCTGTACTTTCGCCGATATACTTATGCGTCCAAAGTTTTCACATCCAGGCCCTGTCCATAAATCGCTACAGTTTCTCGCTCCATCCGATCTATCTATAATTGATGTAATCACTTTCAACATATTGCACAAAAAAGGTCTGGCATGAGCTGGATATGGTCACCCAAAGCCTGAAATAGTCTCATAGGGGGACAAGTGCTCCGCCATGTGCAATCAGATTCGTTACAAAGATTCCAAACGGCAGAAAAACAGGATACAGGAAAGTGGAATTAGAACCACCCAAAACGATGACAAACAATGGGGAAAAGGAACACGATCCCACAAGACATACGGTGATCGAAAGCTTGTCAACTTATAATACAGTAGACAAAGCAAAGGGCAATGTAATTACACTCTACAAAAAAGGTAAAGATTTGATCAGATTAGCGGGTACCTATAGGTGCTCTGTCATCTGGTCCAGCGAGCATGATCTGGCAAGAGCAATTTGAATAGTTACAGAAGAAATCAGGGAAAGAAGTAAGAAATAAATCAAGCGGTGTGGACTGGACAGCAGAAAACAGCATCATGGTCAAAGGCGTTGCGTTGCATGCATGTACAAGAAGAGCAGCTAGAAAAAAGTTAGCAAGGACTTACATTACAGTCATAAGCAAATCTTCTGGCAAGCATTATGGCAGCATTCCTTTCTCTTTCCGATTCAAATGCTAATACAAAGGACACTCCTTGCTTAGCTTGCCAAAACAATGCCTGAGCTGCAGCATTGCCACCACCTCTAACCCCGCACAGCTAAAGAGACAGCGAAGGACATTATAAGTGGCGCCCAAGACACATGGGTTTTTAAAAGAAAGAAGAGAAGACTAGCATGGCGTGGGGGGAGTAACATGTAACTGAACAAGCCACCAGATATATACTTTCAAAGAAATGCCACTGACAAAAAGATATGATTAGAGTAAGAATTTGGAAAGTTGTTGATCATAACACTCTTAAAAGTCAATAAATACGGCTGTTGAGTGCAACCGCAGCGAATCTCATAAGGCTGTACCTTTCCAAAGCCACAGTGAACATGTGGAAAAGCAACAGTCCCTCAAAGTGTCAGAATTTCAAGCTGATAATAACTCCTTGGACCACACAAGAATAATTACTGCAAAACAAAGAATAACTAGCCACACTGTTTTGATACCTGCATTGAGCTCGAATAATATTCTTTAGCTACGGTTGTCTTTTCTTTAGAAAGCTTCATTCTCATTCTCCCAATGTGAAGAACGTGAATAGATTCTAATGGATGTTCCACACCATTGGTCTGAGCAACCACCACCTGCAAATCAACAGCCACAAGGACCAACAGAGATGTCAATGGATGAGAATTTTACATGGGCACTGGCAGGCCTTTTCCATGTACCTTCCCTAAATATATCTAGTTGAAGCTTCCAGACCAAAAATCAATTCGTTTCCATTTTCACATGACAAATTACTCTTCACATATGAAGACAAAACTAAACACAAACATCTGAACACAGCAAAAAGAAGAGAAAAAAGCTCAGTTAGAGTGATAAGTCTCGGAGATTTCTGATAAGTTGGAATTTTCACACAAATAAATGTGAAAACTTCACATAGAAAAATAAAAAGTCATAAAAATTAAGTATCTATCCTGCACAAGATACAGGGTGTGGGGAGTGTACAGAGTACACCTCCAAATCGTAGAACCTAACCTGTACTCACAGGCATACCGTACAGACTCTAACACCCACTTTCAAACCTATCCGATCAGGCCAATTTTGCAGGTTCCATAGGTTCTCATGCACACCTCTAGTACTTAAGCAATGGCCTTCTGGGCTGGATCACAACTAATGTATCACTTCACAAGCCTCCTTCAACTAAATGTAGGATTTGAGATGTTACAAGCTTTTCACTTATAGCACTAGCATCACTTCGCATGCTCGATGAAACCCAGAACAAGACTAGGTGCCCATACAGGTTGAGGAGGCAGCTCTCAAGTGTCGCTTTTTGTTATGAGTGGGTTCAAGAAATGGTTCATGTGATGTAGAATTTTAACCTGCACGACCTTTAAACTATGTTTGGATAGGTTTTTTGGAGTAGGTGAGGGAATGGTTTCTTTGAGTGTTGTTTGGGAAGGGCAGAAAGTGAGGGTGAAGAAGATGTGACAAAAGTTGATCATGTGTTATTTAAAAATAAAGGAAAAGTACGAAAGAGAAAAAATAATGAGACACAACAACGAAAGCATTTTTTCACCCTTTCATATACTAGGGGATTTCACTTGGAAAAGAAAATGTTCCATACTAATGGATTCGGGTCCATAACCTACCGAAACAGAATTTGTAACTTGCCATCCTCTTGCCTAGCAGGCAAAGATTTACCTCCGCGGAAAGGATGATTCATTTGTATCAACTTAAAGGATTCCTTGGTTTGGGCCGAAGAAGCAATGTCACTTGATCATTATCAAACTGACTATAATGTCCAGATGAAAGAAAAGGCTCAGGCAGTTTGGGAATTTTGTTGAAAAGGCAAGGGTGAATTCGGAAAATGAGTTTTTAGCACACCGCTTTTCAAAGTTTTCTTCACAGTTGTTGAGAAAACACTCGTGGTGGGCCTAGAAGATTTTAAAGGCATTGAATTTCTACACCTAGTATTTCCATAGCCATTCCAATCAGACGAGTTTTCAAATCCTCAACCCAGATCTTTCCTTAGCTATTCGTCAACCCACTTTTCAATGCATCCAAACTCAGTTTTAGTTCCTATAATGACCTAACTTAATCTAAAGAGGCCAACCCCATCAGAAGAAGAAGAAGAGAAAAAAAAAACTTAAGTGGTGATCTTGGGATGTAACGAGCATATTTGTCAAGCTATGAACACTTTTGCACGTTTCAGATTCCATTAGTTTGTAAACTTTGTTCAAAAGCAGTGTATAGGATAAGCATGGGATACCTTAAATTGTGTGTCATGTTTCCGCACAAGTGCCTCAACATAACTGCCCAAACCAGCGGCTGCATGGAAAAACCAAACAATGCAGAATGAACACAGGCAGCATAAAGCAATAAAGAAGCTGAAACCAAAACAGTGTCCTACATAGTAGGAAAGAAATAGAGAGAAGCCTAATCAGACCTGGGTCAATCGGACCAGCGGTTGTCAAGGTAATGCATTGGTCATCAAAAACAATATCAACTTGCAGTAGTCGCCCCACATCAAACGGCTCTGGAGCATAGATAGGCTTGGTAGCTCCTAAAATAGTACCAAATAGTGAAACCAAATTCAAATAATGCTACCCAAAAGGAAATGTTCTCTGAAAGGATAAGTAACATGGTTCCAGCATACAGAGTCATCAGGATACATTCAACATAATCAAGGAACCGCAAAGAAAGTTTTTTTTTGCTTAAGACATCCATGATCATTACCTTTGACATAAGATGGAGCATATGTTGCACAATATGTAATTATGTGGGAAAGCATTTAAATAGCACATGATATACAAGGTTAAAAAAATTAGGACCGGACCATGTATCTCAAAGAAAATGCAAGTAAGTCTCCCTCAACTTTTCTACATTTTATTTTAATTTCTTTTCACAACTCAGACAACAGAAGGGAAAAAACCATTAAGAAGCTTATTCAATTCCATGACCATTATAATAAGAGATAGGGTCTCAACATTTTGAAGTTTTACTATAACCAACCACATTGCATACATGTTATGTTTGACACCTAGAAAAGGATATTTGCAAAATTGATCATGTCCCACTACAAAAAGTAGTCCATGAGGAGCTGTTTCATAAAGTTCACATCAAAATAGCCATTAGAGTCATAAAGCTGAAGCAAAGAGCTTGGGATAAATTTAACTACATGAACAAGCTGGCCACATGCTTTAGTCCTCTGCCTTATGAAGATGAGTTTCCAGTAAACCAGAGATAAAGCGAAATGACCATAATACCAGTTCAGGAAAAGGAAAGCGAATTTAGATTTTTACACAATAAAATCCTGCTACATAAGCTAAAAACCATTAAGCATCAGCAGTAGCATTTCATATAGATTCTGTGTACGTAATTCCAACACAACCATGTTGCATGAATTGAAAGAAAATATAGCAGTTTTTGAGTTCATGCTATAATTGAATCTCATGATATATGCATTTCAGAATGCAGGCATGCCTCCCTATATGCATGTCAGCCTAAAGATATACAGACATATACCTGATATAAGTTCCTTTCTGCCACCTTCACATGACATCCGGTGCCACTGAATTGTACATTCAGATAGTCCTGGAGCGCTATCAGAGCATGGCACAATCTGCAGATAGGAACCCAGTGCTTCGGCTCCTGCTAACTCATATAGAAGCAAGCTCATCTCTCCCTTTCTCATCATTGAAAGCTGGATGAAGAGAGAAAGCAAAAGGAATAAAGGAAAAGGTGATTGATTACTTTACAAAAACAAGTTTACATTTCTATGGTGGCTCTACCCACGGGATAAATGTTTTATAAGTAAATTCCCACTGAATTTGGAAGTTGAGGAAAGAAGGAATTGTGATCTTTTCACATCAGATCTGCAAGAATAATGTAAACATTGAAGGAACCTCTTTTTGAAGCTCAAGTGAACGCTTGGACTTCTCTGCAAGTTGATTCCTCAAGGCATGCAACTCATATTCCATGTCCATGACCTATGTCACGAGATACATTCAATCACCATAAACACAAGGAATGAACATAGACAAGGAAAAATAACTAAGAATAACTGAATCTGTAAAATACATCCAATCAAAGCAAAAGTAAGATCTCATCTTATATCATAAACAATCTAGTTGCGACTTGACAATCCTTGAAACTTTTCACATGTTTGTAAATTAAACAGCAGGTATTTCCTTCGTACTTCTATGAAGATATGAAGCATGCTCTCCTCCATATATTTGATATAATTGCATGGAGTGGCTCCACTTTTAATATTTTAGCTGCAGCTGCCACACTCTGGAAATTATACTGGGTTTAAATCTTTGACCTCTTAAACACACGTATCTGGTTAATTTTCCTTTTTGGTCCCAGCTTGGCTTTGTGATTACTATTAAAGAAATCTTGTCTTCTTCTCTCCTCAGAAATATAACTTATATTGCTTAATGGGTGACAATTGACCAGAAAGTTTACATTGGAATTTTGTGTAATGTTATAAGACTAAATTGGCAAGATTAAAAAGTTTAGAATTAAATTCACATCCATACAACAGGTTTAGGACTTATTGGGTAATTTTTTCTATTTTTTACCCTTACTATCCAGGGAAAGTTATTCTTTATATATCACGACAACAACAAAACGTATCTTGAGGCAATCTATAGCTGTTGAGCTTGGGATACAACCACTTTTCTTTTTGTTCTGGCTTGCTTATCACTCCCGATATTCCCCTCATCATGCATCAACTTAGTTTTGTTCTTATTTTTTCTTTTTTACTCTAACTTTGACTATTAAACACAGTGATAAAATGGAAAATTCACTTAGAGAAATTTCCTCCTCACGATTGCAGACTACCACCCAAGTTACCCATTCCTCTGGAACTCGTATAGGGTCATGAATCGTGATTATTTGCATCTAAGGACCACCAAAACTGAAACAAACCTACTTTGCCGCAGCTGTAGCATGAATCTCTTAAATTGCAGAAACTACTAAAAAAGGGAGTAGGTATCTTGCCCACAAGCATCAGGGAAAATATATATATTTATATATATATATATATATATATATATATATATATATATATATATTTTTTTTTAAAGATGCTTATCGAGGCAACAAATGGGTGCAGTTTGAAAGGGCATCAAGTGGGCACATTTACCTTACTTCGCTGATGCAGCATAATGATCCGCCTGGCCTCTTGAACCTCTTTCATTAATCCTTCCAAGTCCTAAAAGATCGGAAAGAGTTTTGTTATTCGTTGTCAAAGGCTAACTTCAAACTGTTTAAAAAAGTGAGATATGCAAATTAACAGCAGATTCCAAATGCCACTGGCCATTGTATCGTAATTCTAATTTCCAAGATACAAGCAACAAAATGCTCGACTTTGGGTAATCATGGAAAAAATTTCATGGTGCCCAGAGAATTTTAAAAAAAATGGTAGTCATCATCAGAAAACCAAACTAGACAAGATATCAATTCCAACAGTACTGCTATCAGAGAACATGAAGACAGCAGGGCCTCCGTAACTCATACTTGTTTCCCTGATGCTCGAGATGTACGTTCATGCTCCTGAAGGGCCTCTTCTACCCTTCGAACAGCAGCTTTGGCACTCTCAATTTCAGCACGAGCAAAAGCCCTTTCTTCATCAACAAGTCTTTTGGCATCCTCCGAAGCCTAACATGGAAGCAACCAGTCAATAGCAGAAGGGAATTTGTGCAAAAGTAAGTCCTATTCAAACAGATAATTTCCTTCTCGTCAATTTTGAGCTGCTGTCCACTTTAACAAAGAGTTCTTACACAACCTAGCAGCTTCTACTTAAAGCAATTTCATTACTCTGAGACTTGATGGTTCTAAATACACTGGGCCAAGTTCATGCAGTTCCCAGAAAATTAAGGGGGTAAAAGCAATTATGTCAAAAATGGATCTCCCATAGTTATTTGCTCATATTAAAACATGCTTGTCGTCAATTTCTTGCAGGGTATACTTTTAGCGGTGTAGCACAAAACCTATAACCCAAGAAAATAAAGCCCATGTTTAGTATCACTTTTTTAGGAAATCTCATTTTGACAAAACCGATCCACCCTTTTGTCCTGCAAAATCAAACGATGCGATATAGCCTGTAGCCCCTATTACAACAAGATGCACAATGCACTGGCTAGAAAAGTCCCCTCAATTTGGTACTTTATACATCAAGCCTAGATATAAACCCTGTCAACAAAAAAAAAAAAAAAAAAAAACATGTCTTAAACTTTCATTTAATACCCATCACTCCTCTAAATATATACTCCATGTCTCATTAGACAATTTTAAATCAGCAATTTTCCATCACTCGTCATTTTGCCCTCAAACAGTTAAAACTGCAGTCACACTCTACTACTACTGGGTACCATTATATCATGACCCTCATCAAGAACAAAACCCAGGCTTTTTTAGCTACATGATGGTATCGTTCCAACATTCAAACCAATGGCCCCTGAAAACTCTCAGATTGAGTGTTCATATTTTACCAGAGGTTGTTTATAATGTCTAAAGCATTCATAAAACAGAATTTGACTGGAAAATGTTTAACAGAGCCTGATATCTACAAAGAGAGTATCATGTGAAAACTCAAAAGCAAGAAGGATCCATCAACACTCGTTGACAGATGATACATAGATTGACAAACTTCCATCAGAAAGAAGTGCACCTGCTTGAGGAAATTTGCTAATTTTTTTACTTCAGCCTTCTCCTGGATTAACTCTCCTTCTCTTTGAGTCAACTGAGCAGCCAAAGACTCCACCTACAAAAGCCAACTCCAATTAATTTTTTTGCATTGCAGCACCCACTTTATTAAAAATATCATACTGTGCTTTCCAAAATTACAATGGATTTAGTCATTCCTGCAGCTAACATGTCCAGCGAACAAAATCTACTGCTACAAATGAAATTACAAGAAACGCACTCCAAGAGCTAAAAAAGAAAAAAAAATTACCAAGCAACTCAACAGTGTGCATTCTTTCCTGGCTAAACAAGGATACAATTATTAAAATACTCAACTATATTCTACAATTTTAATTTCCCCCTGTACTTATGTTTCTCTGTCATAACGGTGAGCTAATTGTGACATGCAAGACTCAGAGAAGAGGCCGCACGGGAGCCTAAAACCACTCATGCAGAAAACTAAAAAAGTTGGTGCTACATTATATAGCCTGCAAAGTCTGATGAACTGTGTGCTTAATAAGTTCATGGGAGTCAACAAGTCAACTTCAAATTGCTTTCTTGTTTCCAAGAAATGCATATATTTACAAAAGAAGAATGTTGGAGGATCATGCCATTAAAAGAGGGGAGGGAGGAAGGGGGGAATGCAAAGGACGTAGACAGAGGCCTTACATATACAGGAGTGGCTGTTTCAAAAGGAGAAAATGTAATATCAGGAATGGACGTGAAAACTGACCATGGCAATTGCTTCTTCGACATCATCCTTGTTTCTACCGGTCACCCGTCCTCGCAAGGATTCCAATCCATCTCTAAGCTTCTTCAAAAGAACATGTTTCTCCAAGGAAGCAGCCTCCCTGAGTCGAGCCTATTTACATACATTCACTAATGACTTTGTTAGCATTAAAGGGCAAAGAAGAGCCCCAGTGAAGAATATTTGACGTCCAAGTTATATATTCACCGCATGACTGAAAGGTGAAAGTAATTGTTAACATCATATCTACTCTAAGCTACTTCCATCACCATACCAGCAGTGAAACAACCTGCTCATATCACCTCATTTGTGTAGGTACACCAAATCAAACAATTTCACAGAAAGTAATAAGCAAGAATTCCCTTTGTTTCCATGAGAAAGAAATGGCATGTTGCATTAACAGCACTACGGAGGGACGGTTACTACATGCACTGCTGATGAAAATTTGTAATCTCTATAAGCATTACTTGCAAAGAGAAATGTGTACATTTTAGTTTCAATTTAAGAACATGAGCAAGGATTGATGTAGAGTATATTGCACATTATTCTGGAAATGGATTGTAATATATCCTAAATTCATCAGTTTGAAGTATAATGGCAAACAAAAGGCGAAAATACTAAATCTGCTAAATCTACCTACCTCGTCAGATAATTTAGCTGCAGCAGCCAGCCCTTTCTCAAATTTACTAGCAAGATCACGCACAGACAAACGCTTTTGCTGTTCTAACAACTGAGCGGTCTCACGAGCAACGACTTCTTTCAGGGACAGAATATTCGCATCGTCTCTCGCATCTATGATCTGATTGTTGGCTCCAATCTTATACTTTGGAAACCGAGTAGATGCAAATATCACGTCAGCAGACACAGCAGGGACCGGTCTTTGGATTGCGGTGCCAAATTCACGAGTTATCCTCGTCATGGTTGGGAGCGGATCACCCCGTCTGAAACAATAAGTAAGCTTCTAATATAAGGAAGCCAAAGAAATTGCTGAAAAGAAAAGGGCTTCTCAACCTACAAAGCAATGTGGGACAGGGGATACCAAACCTACTCAATTTCAT
Organism: Eucalyptus cloeziana; assembly: GCA_014182715.1. Classification (NCBI taxonomy): domain Eukaryota; kingdom Viridiplantae; phylum Streptophyta; class Magnoliopsida; order Myrtales; family Myrtaceae; genus Eucalyptus; species Eucalyptus cloeziana. The sequence continues at coordinate 46,669,847 of CM024635.1, read as the reverse complement.
TAGGTGAACAACAGCAAGCATTATGAAATTAACGACCCCAATAAAAAGTGTGACTAGCAGAAAGAGGCCCAGTTGCCAAAACGGAGCTACCATTCCGTGCATTCTTCGAATTACTCATCAAAAGAAAAGGATTCCCACTAATATTAGCTGCAATGCTAATCGGCGCTGAAGCCGAAGCTTACCATTCCCAAAAATCGTTAATTAAAAAAAAGAAAACTGAATTTTTTTCGTTTTGGAAGGTTTACCGTGCCTTAGTTTCCATATCCATGTACACCGGGCTTCCAATTCCCAAAATGGGAAAGATGGTTATTAACTATAACAGTTGAACGACGTAGATCAAGAACAAAATGCCGTAAGCATAGCACGGCTATCGAACTCAAGTCTCGAACAGAGAACAAACGGACGAAGCCGAATCCAATGCTCGTTACAGTAACATCGAGAAGCCAAAAAGAGAAGCAAGAGCCGAGAACAGGAGGTGTCGGACTTACAAATCTCGTGCGAACGAGCGAGTAACGAGCCGGGCTTGGACGTCGGGATGCTCGGATCAGGAGCAAATCGCCTCGAGCTCGACGATCCGGGAGCGGAATCGCATTGCGACGGCGAGTCGAGAGAGAAATCGGGAGCGGAACCGAGGGACGAAGTGAGCAGGCAGGTGTTGTACGGAGCAGTTGCTCTGTCTCGTGCTTACTTTTCGAAAAGGAAAATGATATGGTAGGAAAAAAAAACCGCGTCCTATGTTTTAATGGAATTTTCGGACATAAAAAAATATATTGCGCCGCGGGCATTTTAACGGTCGGGCCGGACTTGACCAATCCAGCGATGACAATGGGTTAATTGCATTTCGTCCCCCGTATTTTCAGGATTTGTCGCGATCAACCTCGTAATCTAGTTCCATCTCGGCCAACTCCTTGAAATTTATTTCTATGGGGGCACGTTCGTTAGCATTTGCACAGAAGCGAAATTAGTAATATATTCAAAATTTTAAAAATTACGAAAAAAGCATGTAAGAATCTACCATCAACTCTCCGGAAAAAAGTCAGAGCGCACTGATAGCAAAATTTAGATTGAGCAAAAAAATAAAAAAGCAAAAACAAATCCAAATTGGGCTCATGTTTCAATTCTAAATCCTGACTCGATGTTTAACCATGGGAGATCGAATGTTGTAGTTTAGGGCCTGTTTGTTAACTGATAAAATAGTGTCCGATTCTATTATTTTGCTCCTCGAGACAAAAAAAAATCAAAGATCAATTTGATAATTTTTTTGTTATCGAGAATAAATTTGTTCTCGGAAATAGATTTAGAACATAATCAAAAAATAAAAAATAAAAAGTTACTTTTTTGTTTTCGGAAACAATTCCATAATCGAGTCCATTTTTCTTTTTATCCTCATTTCTTTTCTTCTTTTATTTTTTTCCTTTTCGTCTTCCCCTTCTTTCTCTTTGGTGGATCATGGACCTAGCCTTGTCAACAATCTCATCAAAGCATCATCAGCCCCTAACAAGGCCAAGCCTCCTCGGCGATCGGGTGAGCTCAGCCTCGCCTTTACCTTAGCTGGGCGAGGCCAAGGCAAGACCAAGCCTCACTCAATCGCCAAGAAGGCTCAGCCTCGCATGGGGCGGCAATACTCCAACAAGGTCGTCAACCAAAGAGCAAGAAGGAGACGAATAAAAGGAAAAAAGAGAAAAATATAATAAAATTATTAAAAAATTAAAAGAAATTCTAAATTACAAAAGAATCTGAGGTCTTACCAAGCGCATTTTTATCTCGGGAATATAAATTTTGGACAGTTACCAAACGTTTTTAAATGCCCAAAAACTCATTCAAGTAACAAAATAAAATAAAAAAATAATTTCTAAGCATAAATTATTTATGAGAGTAGGATGATGATTAAAAAGGCTCTTAATGGCTAGCGTAATTCTCATTTCTCCTATGCAAGTTTGGATTAAATCGAGTTTTTTCCTATTTGAATTTGGAGTCATTAAAAGAAAATGCATATAATTTTTGAATGCCTTCCATAAGAGAAATAGTATGTTTTAATCTTTTCAATCTTATCAATGGCTTCAAATTAGAACATCTGATTTAAAGTGACCGCAAGTTTCGTCACGTAGTATTAGATATTAAACTCTGGGCGAAATTTGAGCCAGAAATAAATTTGTAGCGAATTGACTAGACAATTTAAATTATGGGGGTTAACATAGACAGCTCCACGGTGGAGGCAATGTGCAATTTTCACCAATACAATGACCATTTTTTTATGATAATTCTTTTGCTATTCTACAATTCGATGTCCATGAACGAGGAAAGAAGAGAGCTTGATCGATCGTACTCTTGCACCAGCATATTGGAACCTGGAGTGTATTTGTTTATATACATTAAAGATTCAATTACAAAAACTAATTCGGCAAAGTAAATTTGGAGGAAACGTAGTTCAAAACAATGGAATTAGGAAAATAATGGGGGGAACCATCGTGATAGAGGAGGACAATAGCAACCTCGACAGAGGTCGTCATTCCCTAATTAAAAGACCTAGAGCTAAATAGATTGGAGGACCTCTCACTCGACCCGCAAATGGCTTCTCATGTGCGTGAGAGTGAGAGTGGGGCAGAGACTCCACGAAGCCTTCTCATTTATTTGGAAAAATACTAAAAGTATACCTCATTCTAAATTATATAATAAAAGCATAACTCTATTTCAAAATTATAAGTTCGATACTGCTAGATCTAAGTAGGTCATTAAAAGGTTCGAGGGAGAAAACTATTTCAAAATTATAAGTTTGATACTGCTAGATCTAAGTAGGTCATTAAAAGGTTCAAAGGAGAAAAAACAAGCAGGATACCTGTCTTGAAGTGAGAGACTTCGCAATATCACCTCCCGTATTCCTACTCACTTAAGAAGAAAAGCTTGAGTGAGAATTGTGGGACATATCGATGGTAAAAGTAGACATCATGTCAATACTTCAATACTGGTCATGCCATGTATGGGAATATAGCAGCTATCCATGCTCGAGATGAAATAAGGTAGCTTCAAAACCACTGCAAAGTGAGCTAACCTAGCCTCGCACCACGCAAAACACCCAAGCTCTCGACCGCCACCCTCCTTTACCGTCGCCCACGACCTTCACATCGCGCACCCATCAGGGCCATCACCATAGCAGCTGCATTGCTTTCTATCTCCTCCAACCACTGTCAAGTCAGTCTCTATCTCTCTCCCTTTCTTTGCAACTTCTCTCTCTCTCTCCCTCCCCTTCGCAGTCTCTTCCTTTCTCAAAGGTCGTGACGGCCGACGACGACCTCCAATGAGACCCCTAGGCACGATTCCAACAAGAGAGAGAGGAAGAGAGAAGGAGAACGATGGGTACCGTGACAATTCTTTTTGGGTGGAGTTTCCAAGACATAAAAGGAGGCTAAGCCAGTGGCCGAAGACATTGGTGGTGGGCGTTGGTGGTGGGACTGTGGGTTTATGTTTTTAACTTTCTTGGTTAGGTTTTGACCGTTGATACATGTGAAAAAAAATGAGTGGGGACATTTGCGAAGATCTTCTAAATAAGTGCACCATTTTGCTGAGTCGAGGTACATAACTTACTGTCTTGAAAGTAAATATATGTTATCGTCATTAATTAAAAATTTGAGCATTTTTTTTTACATTTTTCCCTTGTTTTTGTTTTCCTTTTCTTTTACCTTGATTTGGATTTCTTTTATTCGTTTTCCCTCGTTTAGCCCATCTCCATCGGGACCGACCCAACTCATCAAATGTTGCGGGCTTTCGTAATGGATTCTCGGACACAAATTTTGGTGATCCTGAAGTCAAGACACGATCCACTTTTACTAATGGGCCATGACAGTTTTACATAAGCCCAGCTTGATTTCTCTATCGATTACCTTGAATCAAGTCGCGAGCTCCGCATATCGATTAACGTAATGTCCTCCCCATCCGGATTACCGAGCGAACTCATGTATGCCATTCGATGTCACCAGGGGTGACATACGTATCAACTTGTCTATTTCGTCTTAGTAGAGATGGAAGAGAAAAGGACTAAGAGAGATACCAAACCTCTCACTTTTTTATTCGGTGATTGACATGACGATAAATAAACACGTTGAATGCGTTGATAAATATTCAAAAGAAAAGTATTTTCAGCTCATCATGAAATATAGAGTATACATCACATATTAGACGTCCGATAGGAGTGTGCAAAAGAATCGGGAATCGCTCGAACTACCCGAATCGAACCGGAACCGGCAGTTCCCATGGGGCCGGTTAGGTTCCCGATTCCAATTTAGTGAAACTAGTGAGTACTAGTTCGGTTTTTGGTTCTAAGCGTGAAATCGCGTGCCCACCAAACTGGTATATATATATATATATTTATTTATTTATTTAAAAAAATAAGTTTCATTTCAATTACTTAATTATTTTGTAGTTTTTTCAACCAAATATATATGTACATATATGCATATTTATAATTATTGGACATTATGAGTTAATTGTGTCTCTTATGTGTATGATAAGATTAACCCCCTACTTTTCTTTTTCATTCTAATATTCCATTTACTTGCTTTCTCAACTAAAACAAAATAAACAAGTATAGAGGAAAGAGAGAACCGATGAGAGATGTCCATCAGAGCCCATGGCTAGTTTAATAGTATAATTAGGTTTTTCCTAAACCATCCCATGATTAAATTAAGTTAACATTGAAAAAAATATGAATTGGGCAATTAATATTTTAACTTTTGTGAGATTAGGACTTTAGCGTGGAGTCTAATTCTCCACTTGTTTTCAATGTCAAGAAACTTTTAGAGGATCACTCCACGACCTTTGAATAAATTAAGTTTTTAGTGAACAAGTATTGTCTATTCATTTTGCATTATAGTTTTCGATTCTTAATTAAAACAAATGGCTCACGATTTGACTCGGATATAAGGCCAAATAAGTCTTGTAGGGATTGAGAACGGTTCCATGAACCCACTCAAGAACCGGATAGATTAGCAATTCAATTCCTTGGTGGATCCATCGAATCAATGGGCGGGTCTTGATTTCGATTTTTCGGAACCAATCTTTAGTAGGTGGTTCCCGGTTAAAGTGCGGGAATCATCCACTTGAACCATGCTCATCTTTAATGTCTGGACATGTAAGAACCTATTTCTCATGGTTATTCTCATCCCTCCTATCATTACCAACAGAGAAATTAAGGGAAGCAGTAATTTGCTTAATGCTGGTGAGGACAAGCTCCATCATGAACCACCAATTAAGGAAAGAGAAGCTCAATCAAGGGCCTCGATACTCGATGGGCTTGGGCTAGGCCATTTCTTACAAGCTTCTGGAAGATTGAATTAACATTTTTTTTTAATTACTTTTTTTTTTCCTTTTAACAAACATATACTATTCTCAAAATTATTAGTTGCCAATTGAAATTCAATTTCTTTTATATTAGTTGTTGTTTTTTTTTACTAAAAATTAGTATTTAAATTGAGAACCTTTTGCTTAGGTATCAAATATCTTTTTACCATGTTTGGAGGGGCTAAAAAAGATAGAGAGAGAGAGAGAGAGAGAGAGAGAGAGAGTGGTGGTATTGCTAATAAGTCCAAATTTGTCTACGTAAGCCCAGAGAAGAGGTCGGCACAAAGGTTTAAAGCAAATGATTTCCGATCGCATAGGTATCTTGGAAAGGGATTCGCATTAACTTTGTTTTTCAGCTCCTACTGTCGTTCAATTTTAAAAAATTAGGTTCGCAGTGATTTTTCCTTTATTAAACGCTCCCAACAATTTTTAATTTTGAAAAGTTAATAGCCGTAATTGAGTCTCTTGACATCTTATCTTGCATTCTACCCGTGCCATGTGTGCTTCGACGAATGGTAAAAACAACAACATTGATAATAATAAAAACCCTATACCGAGTCTCATTTCGAGTAACCATTTCTTAATTTAGCTCCACATGCGATCCGATTTTTGCTAATTTAGATTGAGGAAGTTGTCCAAATTCTCAAAGTGGCACAAAGTGTAATTTTCTAAATTTCAAAAGTATTAACGACCCATCTGATTGGAGAAAGATAAAGACTTTTTCGTACGTCAAAAGATTAGCAAAACACGATTGTCGTGATAGCTACTTTTCATCGTCGACATTTTACATTGGATGATCGAGTTTTGAATCACTTGCATTTGATGGATTTGATATGATGCGATGTGATAAGATAAGCAAATCTCGTGTTTGGTGAATGATATCGCAATGCGAGGTCCGGTTGCTGGGATCTGCTGCTATGCAGCGTCGGTGTCGTGAATTCATGTGGAATGACAAAGGTTCGTGTCCCTGTTTCGCCATGACATGTCCGGGATCCAAGAAAAGTAGAGTGGCAAAGAAGTGAATATGAAAGAAAAGCAATCCATTTGGGAATCTAAGCGGAGCAAGGACCAAAAGGCAGGGGACAGAGAGAGTATCATTCATGGGTTAGCGGTCAAAGACTCCATTATTGCAAGGTCAACAGTTCCGACAGATATCGTAATTGAAAATACACGAGACGCTCTTCACGCATAGTCAAATTACCTCCATCGGCATGCTGATTCTCATTATTTTTTATTCAAATACACGAGAGGCGTCACATGGCACAAAATTTATGATCTATTTGTTTGAAGAAAAATTATTTTGAAAAATTATTATTTGACTTTTTGACATTTAGATGATGAAAAATTAATCGGTTTATGGAAAATATTTTTCATAGACTGAAAACAAAATTCTAAGATTTAGGAGAAAAATTTCCTCCTTTGGTAAAATAAATATCACTTTTCCTAAAGGATCTAAACCGGCAAATAAAAATATTTACAGGCATAATATAATTTTGCACTTCCATGGAAGGAAACGCAGTTGCAGAGGCCTCAAATGGGTCACGACATGCTACTCTGCAGCGGGATGGAAATGATGACCGTAACGTAGGAGCCTTAGGATGGCGACACGTGTGCGGCTGAATCTGAGAAAACAAAGGAAGGAAGAGAAAAGTAAGAGAGAAATCACACAGAAATGTCGTTTTCCAACGCTGTCTTTACAATCTTGGGCTGGACAGCAAATGGAACACCTCGAATTCAAGATCGAGACTCGCCTTTTCCTCCAGCAGATTTTCACGTGAACTCATCTTCTTGGCAGCATCCTCGACCGTCCCGAGCAACAGAGCCTCGATCTCTCAGAAGCCGGCCCAATTCGCCCGGCCGGTTTCCCCTGGAGATCCTCGAACGGGATTGGTCGAAGTCATGAATTAAACTATCGATCACCAAGTCTTATGGCACTTTTCACTTGCAAGTCAAACCAAACCGCTTATATTTCGTCTTTTCTAGTTGGCATCTCAATCCCCCCCCCCGGCCCTCCTCCCTTATTTTTTTCTGGGCAAGCAAATAAATTCATTGGTAATCAATCAAGCTAACTTACAAAAAATTGACTTCGTCTCAACTGATTACTATGCATTTTATTAAAAATGAATTGCTAGTAGTGGAACGTAAACAAGCGCGTGAAAAGGCACGTTAATAACTAGAAAAGTGGTGCTTATGATTCAATCCCGTGGTCAAATTTCAAAGGTTTTGAAGTTAAAAAAATTCGAGAAATTTTGGAACGTTTTTTTTTTTTTTTATTGAGTACATTTTTAATATTTTTACGGTGTATTTTTCCTCTTATCTTTTTATTATGACCCATGAGAAGAAAAAAAGAAAGTGAAAATGGTGGATGGAAATCCATAAAAAAAAAATAGAATTAGGGATGCTAAGGGTGCATTTGTTTTTACTTTTTTTGTTTTAAAACACTTCGAGCTTGCCCGGCTTTTTCGTTTCGCCCGGCCAAGGCAAAAAGAAAGGGCGGCGAAACGCGGGTTGGGTGCGTCGCCCAAAATTGGTTTTGTGGTAAAACACATCCAGAGCCAAAGAAAAAGAAATAAAGAAGAAGAAAAAAGAAGGACAAAAAAGAAAAACAAAGTTTTTTCTTCTTTTTCTTCTTCTTTCTTCTTTTTTTTTTTCTTTTTTTTTTAAGATGTGCAGGCGACCAAAAAAAAAAAAGAAGAAAATAAGAAAATAAAAATAAAAAATAAAAAATAAAAAATAAAAATAAAAATAAAAATAAAAATAAAAATAAAAATATTTAAAAATTAAAAAAAAAGAAATAAATAAAAATACAAATGATTCAAACTGGTCAAATTTCAAAGGTTTTGAAGTTAAAGTCGGCATTCGAGAAATTTTAGAACGAAATTGAGTACTGTGCGAATGTCTTAACACTTACGGTGTATTTTTCATTGTATCTTTATATTATGACCCATGAGAAGAAGAAAGAAAGTGGAAATGGTGGATGGAAATCCAGAAAAAAAAAAATAATTAGGGATGCTAAATTGCTAATCCCACTTAACTGTCCATGTTAGTACTGTGTTCTTCACTTGCCTCGGTGAGCTCATGTGCTAATTTGAGCTGCCAATCTGTACTGTGCAGCAATTATTGAGTACCCTGACGATACGACAGAAGCTAATGGATTCCGGAGCAGTTCGGTTCATCGGATTTTTAAGTTTTTAATAAACCAATTCGGGCCAAGATCACTCCTCCGGGGCACCAGACAAAACCACAGACAAACTCACCCCGCAAGCCCTGCCAAATGACATTGATTTCCTTATTCCACCCAACACAACCCGGCCACGTCCTGCTCGCACCAAAGGCGGGTGGACCAGTGCTACCGTCCAATGAGGAAATTTCTTTTTCCAAACCCATCTTAACATCCCCCGTAATGATTCTTCCTTAAGATAAAGCAAGGGATCTCGTCACAGTCCCACCGACCCCCCTTGCCGATTTATATAATCCGCTTCTGTCGCTCGGATCTGGCGCAGAAACCAGCTCTAGCACAGAGGCGAAAATGGCGTTTTCAGCATGATTTTCGAGTGTACAGAGAAACCCACATGATGTGTTTGCACATAATTGCAAGTGTCTCCTCCTGAGTTTCAAATGGCGAGCGAGGAGGACCACATGGATGAGCTCCGTTCTCTCTTTCATTAGTGGCGAGATCCTGCCTGGTGCTCGACGCTTTCTTGTTTAATGTATAAGCATCATGCGCTGTGCAAGCACGTGCCATGCAATTATCCGAGACGCTCGAAACCCTTTGAAAGAAATCCGTGGTCGTTGCACAGAATTTGTGAGAGACGTGAACATGTTACAATGGAATTGGAGCTTCAGAATACTTGGCTCGTGAATTTTAGCTCCGCCTTTGGTAGCTTTCGGACTAAAGATCAAATTCATTTCCTATGCCTGATTTTTCCAGGGATATATGGTTTATATTAGAGGAGTCCATTTGAGAAATTTGAAGAATATTTATTATGAGATGTCTTGTGAGATCTTTGGACATGTTGAGCTGAAACATGAACCTTGAAACTCTTTAAGAAGTGCTGTGGTCCCAGAAACGGCCTAGTTGACAAAGAATCGTGTTTTCAAGGGCCGAGGTCTAAGCTTTTATCCTTGCTGTTGGGACCATGTACACTCTTATCCATTGATGTCTTGATATCGATCACTCGTGCATTGGAAGGACAAATGAACTCGATCATCCCAAGATTGATTCAATAGGCTAGCTGCATAGTGCTAGCGAAAGAGTCCATCGGTTCACTTGGTTTTGGTCGAGCAATCACCAACGGAAGCACATCAAGACAAGCCACGTTCATTTTGCCCATCAATTTAGACAAATAACATCAGACTCAATGACTCAAAAACTTTATCGCCTTTTGATTCAAACAATACCACATTCTTGCAAAGTTGCTATCAAATAAGAAGGTGATATAGCTAGGTAAAAAGCAATTGCTAAATCTCGAGAATGGTTGATGTGTTATATTTCGACGGAAACCTTTTACAAGCGTTGTTATATTAATGATAAATTTGCATCCAAATATTACTTAGGTTTAGATAGAGATGTGTGTAGCACACGTGTCAGTCAATGAGCCAAATCCATAATGTTGTTTAGGGACAAATCACCAAAACTAGTCCGTAATCCCAACACATACAGGATTAGAACTTTGCCTTAAATGCCATCATATCACGATAGTCCACATCTCCTTGTAATAGCTCAATTAGTCAACCCTACGCTCTAATGTCCACGGAACTGTAATCTCATTAGAACTCTCCTAAGAGATTTCAAACCCGACCCTTCCTATGTATAAAAGAATTCAAGAGTCAGTAGGTCGCTGTTTTCGAAACAGCGAATTCAATGAACCTTTCCAATCTCGTTCTCATTTCGCCTTCCCTCCCATCGAGCTCAACACCTCCCGATCCCAATCCGCGATTCGCCATGTGGTACCAATAAGCGAAAGGGACGCCTCAACGAAGAGCGAAATTTGGTTGGTCGAATTGAATGTAGGTGGGAAGAGCGAGGGTGAGATTTTACAAGGGGGGAGTGGTTGGCGGGTCACATGGCCGGCATCGCTATCTCCTCGCGGCCCCCACCCGTTCCAGCCCACCCTTCTCTTCCCACTCGCTCTGTCCTCTTGCGCTCGTCCATCGTCTCGAGAAGCAAGAGCAAAATATCTCCCGTGCGATTTTCCGAAAAAGAATGGGATACCAAGAATGCTCATCATCTCGTTGCTTGCGTACTCTTTGGTTTTTGGAGAATACCAAATACGTATTCGAGCTTGACCTACTTTTGCCTCCCTCGCGTTAACTATCGAAGATTTGCGATGCGAGGGTAGAGGCAGGGAATGTTGCCCGGCATCTCCTCGAGCCTTGTCCCTTTCGTGCCGTCGCCATGGCCAGAGGGGGGCTTTGATATGAACGTGACGATTCTCGGCGTAATTTATGCGAGACTGGTCAAGCTAGAAGTTCGATTATCTTTCAATCTCGGCAAAAGGATTCTCAACTCCTTGACTACAATATGTTTATTAACTATTACAAGAGATTCAAATTAGATCGGTCTGCCAGATTTAAAGGGCGTTGTCTAAAAGCGACCTAAAATACTTTAAAAGGAAGTGGAAAAAATAATATAAATGGTTTTTAAATTTTGATCAAATATGCAATATCATTTTTTAACTTTTAATTTATTCAATATAACCGCTGAATTATTGATATATGCTAATTTATTCTAAATTATATGAAGATATTTGATGTGATCTTTTTGGACTTTTAATATATGTTCAATTTAATTTATAAAATATATAAAAATATTTAATGTTGTCATTCCGTCAATTTAAGTTCGAGATAACATCAGACGTTTTTATATAGATCGAACATTTTAAGATAATCTAGAGAATAGACTGATGCAATGAACGGGTTACATAAAACAAATTAAAAAAATTATGGACGATATTACATATTGGACTAAAATTTATAGATTAAATTGAATGAATTAAATATTTAGGGATGATATTGCACATTGAGCCAAGTTTAGGGACCATTTTCATATTTATCCCTTAAAAAAATCGTCCCTAAAAAATCCAAACAGCCTCTCATCAAATGCGCCAACGTTTGTTCGTCCGTTCGTCTGTTGAGCTATACTTATTCTCGCCATAGGCAAGCTATACCTTTTCGAAATAAATTAATAAATTCTCTTTAAAAATCCGAGTCACGCACACCGTCAGGCCACAGTGGCAACATCGTCATTTCGGTCAAAGGTCACTAACGTCAAGCACGGCCGAACGTCCAAATATTTCAAAAAACCAAATAATGCGCCCTCGCCCGGCCAAGCGCCCATCCGCACCGTCCAAGCCCCGCCATCTGACGGCATCCAGCGGCCCGCAACGGAAAGGGAGGGAAGGAGCCAGGGCCGTCCGATCTCACAGCCTAGCCTTCCCTCACCGTCTCTTTCTCCCTCTCCTTCCACCCCCACCCCAACTCTCTCTCTCTCCAAACCCCCACTATAAAAATCGTCATTTCTCGCCATCGGCCTCTGCAACCTCTCAGTGCTCTTCCTCCTCGCGCAACCCCGATCGGGCCTCGCTCTCCGTCGCTCGATCGCCGTCGCCTCGCTCGCATCCCGGAATCTCCTCGCCGGTAAGTTCCGCCGACGCGCTTCTCGTTTTTCCGTCGCCGTTCGGTGCAGTTTGGTTCCGCTGGGGTTTTGAAAAGATGTGCGTCGAGTTCGATTACTGCGGTTTTGCTTCGGTATTTCTGGTCAGTGAGAGTGAAAACGAAGTGCTCAACAAGCGATGTCGATTGTTTTGAGCAAATTTCGTTTGTTCCGACGGTGCTGTGCGAGAATGTCACTGTTTCTGGCCTTTCCGTCGGTGAGAGAACGGGCCGGATCTGTTCGTTTTGGGTTCGATCAGATGATTTTCTGGTGTTCAGCGCTTTGTTTCGTCCGATTTCGTGCTGCATTTCTCGAGGAACTTGAGATCTGGGCTTTGAATAGGCGCCTCCATGCATGGTGGTGTGATGTTATGCTGGAGATGATGAGGAGGTCGTTCGCTGGCGAGTCAGTGTCGGAAGAGAGAGAAATCGCGAATGCTTACTCGGAGATTCTTTTCAGTCGATTCATTTGATTGTTCTTCTGAGGCTCGTTTGAATTGTCGGTTCAGAGTCGTTTTACTAGTTTCTCGGACCTGCTTGATTTTTGTGCTGAAATCATGTGTTAGATTCATGTGAGGGTTTCTATTGCCCAATTATTGGTCTCATCCGTGGTCCTTTTGAGTTTTGAGGCATGTTTTCTCTTGATGTCCTACCAGATAAACGAAAATGAGAGAAATCTTGCACGTCCAAGGTGGACAATGTGGCAACCAGATTGGATCCAAGTTCTGGGAGGTTGTCTGCGATGAGCATGGCATTGACCCAACTGGACGCTACACTGGCACCTCTGATCTCCAGTTGGAGCGTGTCAATGTGTACTACAATGAGGCTTCATGCGGCCGCTTTGTACCTCGAGCTGTGCTCATGGATCTCGAGCCTGGTACTATGGACAGTGTACGGACGGGTCCTTATGGCCAGATCTTCAGGCCGGACAACTTTGTGTTTGGGCAGTCTGGTGCTGGTAACAACTGGGCCAAGGGGCACTACACAGAGGGTGCAGAGCTCATTGATGCTGTTCTTGATGTTGTGAGGAAGGAAGCTGAGAATTGTGACTGTCTTCAAGGTACATCCATAGCTTTCTTCTTATGCATTATCCATGCTGGATCTAATCTGCTTTCAGTAAATACTATTATACTGATGAACATGTAGAACAGAAGCAGAGAGTTAAAGTTTTGTAACTAAACTTAGTTTCGTGAGGATGTGGTGTGTGCTGTTCGATTTGTCCACTTGCAAAACTGTCTTAACCGAGGATTTGTTTATTGTGCAGGGTTCCAAGTCTGCCACTCGCTCGGTGGTGGAACTGGTTCTGGAATGGGAACCTTGTTGATTTCAAAGATCAGAGAAGAGTACCCTGACCGAATGATGCTCACTTTCTCAGTGTTTCCATCACCAAAGGTATCAGACACAGTGGTTGAGCCCTACAATGCCACCCTGTCTGTGCATCAGCTCGTGGAGAATGCTGATGAGTGCATGGTCTTGGACAATGAGGCTCTATATGACATTTGTTTCAGGACTCTCAAGCTGACGACTCCTAGCTGTGAGTATCATACTTATATAATTCAGTCTAGAAGCAGTGGATTCATGTATCTTATTGGCCGTTATAGAATCAATATTGGTCGACTAACTTCATTACCGCTTTGCTATCTGATAATATTCTTGAGAGAGTCAATCAAGCATCTTTTGACTGTCATACGCCTTACAATTGTAATTAAACTTGGACGGTTGTGATCTCTGTTGCTGTTATTCATTATTTGTCATTTGAGTCAATTGATGAATGATGGGGGCATAAGCTTATACGTGTGTACTCTATTGCAGTTGGCGATTTGAACCATCTGATTTCTGCTACCATGAGTGGGGTTACATGCTGCCTCAGGTTCCCTGGGCAACTGAACTCTGACCTCCGAAAGCTTGCAGTCAATCTCATCCCCTTCCCCCGTCTTCACTTCTTCATGGTTGGATTTGCCCCTCTCACTTCCCGTGGCTCTCAGCAGTATCGTGCTTTGACTGTCCCAGAGCTCACTCAGCAGATGTGGGATGCAAAGAACATGATGTGTGCAGCAGACCCACGCCATGGTCGCTACCTCACAGCATCAGCCATGTTCAGAGGCAAGATGAGCACCAAGGAAGTTGATGAGCAGATGATCAATGTCCAGAACAAGAACTCCTCTTACTTTGTTGAGTGGATTCCGAACAATGTGAAATCCAGTGTCTGTGACATTCCTCCTAGGGGACTCTCCATGGCATCAACTTTCATCGGTAACTCGACCTCAATTCAGGAGATGTTCAGGAGGGTCAGCGAGCAATTCACGGCTATGTTCAGGAGGAAGGCTTTCTTGCATTGGTACACTGGCGAAGGCATGGACGAGATGGAGTTCACTGAAGCTGAGAGCAACATGAACGACCTTGTGTCAGAGTATCAGCAGTACCAGGATGCAACAGCAGATGAGGAACTCGAGTACGAGGATGAGGAGGAGGAGGATGCTGAGCATGATATGTAAATGTGCTATCGAGAGGGGTAATACACCTTTGTTGCAGCAATTTATGGTGGTCGATGCCTAAGTACTTCATCCGGAGAGGGGTCTGAAGAATGTTTTTTTTTTTCAGTTTAATCTCAGTACTTGGATATGGAAAAGTTACTTTTGTCACTGTTCATGCTTGCTTGCAGCTATTAATAGTATCTACTATGCTATTACATTTTTAGTAAAACTTCTAGTCATTTACATCTCTTGAGTAGTGGCTCTTAACCACGGAGCGACGCATGATCTGTTCTTCGCTACTCATAGAAAGTGGCTTCTGATTCCAAGCAAGCGAACCTCAGCTTCCGGTTCGAGAGGCTGTTCAAGAACTTCAGAACTCTGTTTCGCCAGATCAATATGAGAACTCGATCCTCAGCTTGATGAAAGTAACGACGATACTTGAACCGCAATCAGATCTCGATTTTGATCTGTGAACTGAGTAGCTGGCTTGCATGTGCAACCGATAGCCATGATAGGTACATATGATTGCGATGCAATACGCTCCTCCGGTTTGAATTCGCCCAATGATTGCAGTACTGATCTCGAGTCAATTCGTCCGAGATGGGCATGGAAAATAAGTACAGCAACCACCGCCCCTTCTTTAAATTATTTGCTTTGAAATTTGGAGCCTCCAGCCGGGTCAGAATTCGAGGTTGCCGGCAAGCGAGAATATCTGGCCAGCTAACTGGATATGAAATCGATGAGATTTTTAATGGTTCCGGACAAAATTTCATTGGTGGGCCGTTTTACAGAATGTCACTGGCCTTGATATTTTGCATTTCGTAATTAATGGAGAGGAGGCAAGAAGGGACGGCAATGTGCAGGGGAAAGGTCAAGTTCAACGTACGTTTGGCATCTCCACGTGAAATGGACCGAAAAAAGCTCCATGTAATTGGATCTCCATCCCACCCCACACTACCGACACCAACTTTTACGTCACTCTCCACCACACTGTTTATTTTCCTTCTTTATAGTAAAAGAATGGAGTGAGGCGAGCTCCAGGGGCCGTAGCGCCCCTCTACACGTTATCATAAAGATCCCATGTCATTAGAATTTTTTTGATTTGAATGATAATAACTTTGCATATTTATGATTCGAGATTGATGAGCTCATTATCATAGCTCCACTGAAATATTAGCAATTGAAATATTTCTTGACCACTGGCACCCTCGCATAGGAGAAATGAGAAGTAGGAAGTTTAAATTCTCACGTTCTAGAGGGTTCAGATAAGAATGATACTGTTTTAAGTGTTGATTTTGACCGTAAGGAAGTAGGGTAAAAATTTAAAAGTGAGAGTTAGAGTGGAAACATAATAAAATTGAAAAAAAGATCTCTCTACACGAGATGTACCATATTTAGACAAGTCAATATGTGTTGTTGAAAGGCTTTGCTTTCGGCGTCAATGGAACTCGTGATCCATTTTATCGTTTGGTTCAAGGCTCACTGTCGAGACCAGACCACCATAACCATCCTGCGCACCCGTTCAATGACCACTGATTTCACGGAATTCGATCTGCCCCACGAATATCAATCTCGTACGGTAGCCCCCGTATGACGCCCTGGTTCTTGATAAAAGACCCCAAAGTAATCGGCAAGCGCATGTGATGCCTCGTGTCGTGAACATAGCGGTGTCCATTGCAAGTCGCACACCTGTCTGAAGTCCTTTTTGCAGTCTTATCTTTTAGTTCGCACAAAAATGAAAATGCAGAAGCCGGGATCAGCCATGGCTTCAGAACGAAACCTCCAACCCTCCCAAAAAGATTAAAAAGAGAAACCCGAATTTATACCCGCACTGAAATGCGTTCCGTCAGAGCTCACGTGGCTCGTCCATCGCGGGTGATCGTGATGGGAAATTGCTTGAAAACGAGGGGATAATATTTACCATGCAATAATGGAGTAAGCTCACTATAGAAGCAAAGCATCTCCCACGAACTTTCGCTCTTTTTCTTCTTTTTTGGGGTCTGTCTTGGCCTTTTTTTCCCGGTGCGGAGGTTTTTACGGTTGAGCTGCGTTTTGGGCGGGGTTGCTTAAAAGATCTATTCCTTGCTTGATTCTCACTAAAATGGGTTTCTTCACTAGCTTTGATGGAACAAAATAGTAGCTAAAATTACGCAAGTATGAATCATTGGGTAGGCTAATTCTTCTTACCTGCTGGCCTTCCTTGAATTCACGTGATTGCCGACATTATCTTTGCCCCAGCGCGAAAACATTCATGTGAGCATATAAAAGAGAGAGAAGGTACAACCGCAAGCAGAGTTACTTCTCTCACATGGTTATCTCCTGAATTATCCTTGTTTTTAACTCGTGAAACCCCTCGTGATTTGGACAGGATAAAGCGTCCGGACAATAAGTCTCTAGTCTTATTCCGAAAAGAAATTGAAATCCTCCCACATTAACCACCTCGGACTCCATTGTAGGTACCACAGTGTTTTCGAAGCTAGCTCACGAGTAAGGACACGCACAGACGAGACTGGTTTGGTAATTTGAGACGGCAGTGGGGTCATATTAGTAGCAAGAAAAGGCTGGAAACAACTCAACCTCCACGTCCACCCTCTCTCTCCTTTTCTTGTCCTGAAATCGACTGTTCTGGTCCACACTCGAACATAACATTCAGCAACTGCGACTCCCTGTGCTCCACGGATTCCGAGAAACAATGGCACAGCGAAGGTACGGTTTTGGGCCGGTGGCATTTTTCTTCTGCATCTCCTGCTGTATTGCTCTCATTTCCCTCTCGGGATGTGCTGAGGCTTATCAGAATTACACCGTGGGCGGCTCCCTCGGTTGGTATGACAACCAAGAAAAGCCTGGGGTTGATTACCAGAAGTGGGCTTCTGGCAAGAACTTCAGTTTGGGAGATTTTCTCGGTAAGCTCTCTCACACCCACAACAATCTCAAACATCATCGGCTTTTTCGTGGTGGGTTTTCTTGTTTATACAAGAAAGCTTCTTGTTTGCTTTAAGTCACAGTTGGATTACTACACACTGCCGCTGAGGCTCGTTTGGCCTGTGAAACTATTGGAAACCGATTATGGCGCCACCGGAATTGTTGCCTTTATTTGGAGTGAGTTTATTACAAGTGTTTGATCCCATCAGTTGTGATCGTGGCTCTGCAAATTAGACAATTTTTGTGATTTGTCAGGATCTGCGTGAACATCAAGCAACGGGTCTGATTTTCACTGTTCACGCCGAAATGAATTCAGTAACTAGATTCATGGTAGTCAAGTGATGAGCGCCATCCTAGTTGATCGAGTGCTGTTCCCTCGCTAGTTTTAACTTTTAAATATTGTATGATTGCCCAGGAGTTATGTCTGAAGTGGATTTTTTTTTTTCTTATAATTGTTGAACCTTCTTGGGAAATGCAGTATTCAACACCGACACCAACCACTCGGTTGTGCAGACATACAACTTCACCACGTACAAGCTCTGTGACTATGAGGATGCCCAGGAAAAGGACACCATCCTATGGTCGTCCAGCGATCCTTCCAACACCGCCACTCACGCCGTCACTGTGCCGGTTCCGCTCGTAAAGGAGGGGCCGAATTATTTCTTCTCCAGCGATTACGACGGGGAGCAATGCCAGAACGCCCAACGCTTCATGATCAATGTGACGCACGGGCAAGGCCTACCCGAAAGTCTGAAGGACCCATCGGACCAGTCGCCAGGTCCAGTGAGTCCTGATTCGGGGGATGACTCGGTACCCGACACTGTGGTTCCGTCCAGTTTCAACAATCCCAAAGAACAGAGCGCCGATGACAGTGAGCCATCAGGGTCCGTTGCTCTAACAGTTTGGGGCGATAAGTTCTTGAATGGACTGCTCTTGATGTTTTTGGGGACTACATTGCAGACCCTGATGATTTGAGTTCTTCGTACTCTCTGATCTATCGATCATCTTCGTCTTTTTATCTTTTTTTTTATACAGATTTGTATTCAAAATGTTTACTTGATACGCTATACAGTATTCTTGTAGAACATGGAGTGAAAATGATTCAACGATTGTCAGATATATAAAGTATAAGCTTTTTTTTTTCTAGAAGACGAGCAGACCAGTCAACCATTGCAACTGCAATCTTTCGCAGAAATTTCAATACATTGCAAGAAATGTGAAGCGGACACGTATACATTAGTGCATAATGAATGATGGGCTGGTGCACATGGGGTGTTGTTCGGGGGGAGTTGTTCGGGGGTTTCAGTCATCTCTACATGATTTCTCATTTAAAATAAGGTTTCCGGACGAAATGGCTTTTGCTGACTGAACCGAACTGTAGTGAAGTGTTTTGATTGCTGAATGAGATGCTGTGTCATATTTAACTCACAATTCATGAGGATGCACCTAACAAAAACTGAGTATATATATAAATAGCAGTTAATCAGTCCTCGTCACCGCGGTCATGACGTTATTATATGAAAGAGACGCAATAATGATAATGTCAAAGAGAAATTTGCCAATACCAGCTGGTGATTAGTTGGCTGTTTGCACTGCGGATAGTCAATTCGTGCAGTGTAAACATTCAGTCGATAGTGAGTGTAGAATAGGAATAAAGTAGGACTGACAAAAAAAAAAAAAACATTCAGTCAATAGCTCTGCTTTCATGACAAGGAAACGTGGTGAAACAACACTGCTCGGCTTATAAAAAAGAGCAGGGATTTGATTTTGTTAGGAAAAGGTTCATCAATTGCCTGGGATTCATTACCTTTTCCCCTGTTGATGTTTGGTTTCTAGACAATGAAGAAATTCCTTCGGGCAAAAATTGTGGACGTTACGGCACATACAGATATTCAGCTTTGTACAGGTCAAGAAATTCGTTGTTGCTAACATCAGACAGAATACACCAACAAGATTTCATCAGCGGATGCCTTGGAAGCACTTATCTAGCAATTGAGTAGATAAACTTTTCATTTGATAACGCATAATTGTCAGGATAAGGACTTGAATCTGTTTCAGCACGAGCTGAGCTTGTGACAATTGAAAGCGTGGCCGTCCGTTGGTAAAGTATTTATGAAATTCACGAGGCCTTGTTGTTTGGTGATGCGATGCGTCTGTTGAAAACTATTACGCTTCTGGTGAAAGCATAATGAGGTAAACTTCGGTAGTTGATACCCTTTGGCAGCAAATTCCTTCCTCCAGGATCTGAGCACTGGACATTTTTGTGACATTATGCGACAGAGACCGTTTCGCGTGCATCTTGCAAAACAGGGACATGTAACGCACGCTCTGGTCCGTTGCCTAAACTTTGCCAAGAATTTACCGACTTGTGCTGTGCTTTTTATCTTAAACACTGACTGGCATGATCAAGCCTCGTTTAGCTTCCCCGATTCGATTGCAAAGATCCTCGATCAAACGAGCATTTATGTTTTGCAGGGATTGATGGAAAGGCCTACTGCGCGTCAGTTGTAGGAGCCAAGCGCCTCGAGAGCCTGATAAGGCATGGTCCCACCCAACGGTGTCTGAACACTCGACCCAACTTCACACTCAAGTGATAATGTTGCCAATCAGTCACTGACAACGATGGCACAAGAAAGATTTATGTAATGAGGATCAATAGCTTTCCAGTGCAACGTAGACTCAAGTGTTCCTGAAAGCCCAGTCCAAATCAGTTCTAGCTAAGGTTGGAAGTCTCATGGATCATTTAAAAAAGAAAACCAAGTTGCAGAACGACAGTGCTCCTTGACAGTGATTGTTCAATGCCTCCGAGGGTACAGAAGAGCAGGCTAATCGTGGAGAGTCCCCAAGATGTCTTCATCTCTGTACAGATGATACCTGCATCATTGAAGATGTGGCTAAATGAGAAATCTAAAGCTAACACAAACAATACCCTGAAGCAGGTATCACAAAAACAGGAGAAAAAAGCATGAAGAGAGCGTGAGCACGCGATTTTATGCTCAAAAGGCGAGCCGACAAAAATGTTGTACCCCACAGTTGGTTGCCACAGGCTCAGTGTGGCAGCAAAGTATACTATGATTCTACCGCCAAAATGAACCTTACAAATATGACCAGAGGAAGACATGATATAAGAGTTGGGATTGGCAAAAATATGAAAGTCATCCTAGTGGCCAATCTTTAAGAGGGGTTACCCATGGAAAAGTATTTTATCAGCCTCTGCCATTTAATTCATTTGGAGTGGCAAGTGATTGATAAGGCACAATTCATGAGGGAGATCAAATAGAGCAAATGAAGAAACCAGTTATTGCAGTATTTAAGAGAACATAGGCAAAAGGTACGCTAACTTCACAACAAAGAGTTGACTGAACCAGTTGCAACCTGCAAGCACAAAGCCACACAAGATTATGAACTTACTCTTTCTCACCAAGCTTTACTTCAGTTCCACCATATTCAGGCAAAAGCACCGTCTCTCCTTCCTTCACGCTAACAGGAATAATCTTCCCATCCTTATCCCGAGCTCCAGGACCCACTGCCATAACTTTTCCAGAATTCAGCTGCACCACGAGCATTGGGAAGAATAATGAGAGCAACCAAGCATTAAAATGTTCGGACAACAAACAGCGTCATTAATCCTAAAAGAGATGCAAAAACCGGTTAAAAGACAATGCCGTAGATTGAGACATGTCAGGGCTTTGATCCATAAAATCTTCATTTTAGTGGTCTAAACAAGACCATGTACTGAATGGATATCCCTATATGTCTGCATGCATGCATGCGCGTGTGTAGAGAGAGAGAGAGAGAGCACCAATATTTACTCCCTCTATTGAGAAAAGATGATGAATTTTCTCAAAAAGAACAGAAGACCCATGTTTCAGATGGGAACAATATTTACTCCCTCTATTGAGAAAAGATGATGAATTTTCTCAAAAAGAACAGAAGACCCATGTTTCAGATGGGAACAATGAATGACCTTAATCCTACTGGAAGAATCGATGGCAGTAGAGGTAGAGCATCATGCTAACAGACCCACTATGTGCTCAAATGATATGGAAAATGTTCACTCAATGTCTTCCGACCATATTCAACTACTCACCGCGGACTAAGAACTCATACTTATTGACCAAACCACTATTCTCACTCACAATCTTAGAAAGAAAAGCCTACTTTGATCCTTGCTAATGCCAAACCTTGTTTTAACTAAAACTTGAGAAATCAGATCCCCCCGTACTCCGAGAAATCTTGAGAAAAAGGACTATTCCCAATGTTACTATCACCATTTCATTATAACAGCAAAGAAAAAGATGGGGGATAGTTTAAGCAAACTTGACTAATTGCATAAACGATCCTCCACCTCCTCATAGACAATAAAGTGGGGCGAAAAAGAAATAAAAAACCAATAACATTTCCGTGGTAGGCAAATCTGGCATAGCACGTACAATAACTCATAAGGGAAAACAGAATCAGCAAAATCAAGAAGAAATCATACACTCGGATGGGCATCGAAGAGAGGATAAAGCACTTATCAACTCAAGATGCAAACTTGCGCATGATTCATTCGACAATTAAGTTGCTTTCCACACACGAAATTACTCAACGAACTGGAAACATAAGAATCCGCAATCACAGGGTCTAAGACTGCCACCGCAGCTCCGCAATGGTAACAGCAGGAACTAAAAGAACCACGCTACATAAATCACGAAAGGATCCGACATCCTACGACACATTTCCCGTCCTTGAAATGGATTCTAGCTGACAACACCGTATCAAGAAAAATGAAGAAAAGGGAGGAGAACCTTGGTGGTCTTCTCAGGGAGCAAGATCCCGGTATTGGTCTTGGACGGAGGGACGATCTTCTCTATCAGAACGCGATTGAGAGTCGGAATCAGACGCTTCGCCATTGGGAGAGAGGAATCCGAAGAGCAAGAGCTAGAGAGAGAGAGAGAGAGAGAGAGAGAGGGGGAAATGGGGAATGGAGCGACTAGAAGCTTCTGCAACTGAGCTCCGGGTGAACGGTTTGGGAAGGAGAAGGTAGGGTTTTAGGAGGATTTATGGGCGGGTGCAAGTTCGAAAATGCCCCTGCGGTGTATGCTCTTTTCTCGGTCACCGAAACTTGCATTTAGCAACCACTGGGATCGCCTCAGTGGCCATCCTTCCATCTTGGAAGGGGGAGATTGAGGGTTCAAATCCCCATTTTCTAAAGGGGGATTGGGGGTGGGGACGATTTCATTTCCGGAGTGGGTTTCGACTCCCACGTTTTAAAGGAGCGGGCGAAAGTTTGAGAGTGAGTGTTAGAGTAGAATTGGGGCCAGACAGACAAAAAAAAAAAAAAAAACTTGCATTTAGCCATATTTTCGTCATTTACGGCATTTTCTTTTCTTACGCACCGTGTTGAATGACAGAAAATTATTTTATTAGAAAAATTATTTGAAATAACTAATTAATGAAAAATATTTTCACAATCAATAACAATTTATATTTAAATATTTTCGTGAATGATAAAAATATTTTTCATTCATTTATTCTTATAAGCGATATAAACGATCATTTTTATAAAAATATTTTCCTAATTATTCATTTTCTGTAAATAAACACACATTTAATTTCCTTTTTGGTTACGGAAGGATTAGGTGGACGAATATATAATCCCTGAAAAGTTAAATGATTGACTCTTAGACGATCGAAGTTAGACCATTTCTAATAAAGTGGAAGATTTTGCGAGAAATCACTTCCTAATTAGTAATTACCTAACTCAAGAAGCCCTTCTTTGCAGGAACTCAATTGATATAACTATTGATATGGAAAATCCCATGACCATATAAAAGGTGTAGCTTTGTACCTTGTAAAAAAACTCAGATATTATTGCTGATGTTGCGCCTATTATACGACGGGTGAAATAGATTGTGAGGTGACCTCATATTATGTAATTTTGAAATAAGTCTTGAGATACTCATAAGCTATAATCGAAAGATGACCATATTATTGAGTCTATTCTCGTTCTTTCTCTCTAAAATTTCGGAGATGAAGTAAATAGTTTAACCCAAGAAATTCTCCCATGTTGCATATTGCTATGATTTCAAAAGGATTTCTATGTTCAATGATGAAAGTAACATTTCAGTGGTCATAAGATGAAAAAATGTAAAGGGTTTTGTTGAAAAGAGTCCCTAAATATTTGCTAAGAAGCCATTTTAGAATAAAGTTGTAAATTCTTGAAAAGAGTCCCTAAATATTTGCTAAGAAGCCATTTTAGAATAAAGTTGTAAATTCTCAGTGTGTAATGAATAGTTTAAAAATCGAAATAATTCATATTACAAGTCTGTCGGGACTCGAGAAAGTCTTTAACAAGACTCAAAATAAAATGCAGATGGATAGCAACCGGACAATGCCTAGGATATTGCATGCATTTTAAGGCCCAGCCATTTTCCTGTTGGGGTCAAACAAGGCCCAGTTTCTATAACCCTCAGACGAAAATTTTAGAATGTTTTAAATCCTCTTAACTTTCTTGATTTTGTACCATCGAATCATCCAGTTAATCGCTCTCACTGGATCGTCAGATTAATTAATCACATGGCGTTGTGATCATGGGAGAAATTGTCACATGATGCTAAGATGATATCAAATGAGAGTCAAATTACCAAAAACAAACTGGGAGAATTAGAAGAAAAAAACTAATCCTAATTTAGTTAAGACGTGTAAAACGAAACACTTGATTGTACAAAATCAAGAAAAAAACATTACAGGGCCAAATGACCCGAATCGAAGACGATAGAGACTTGATTGCATAAGACAAATCCCAGGAGATTGAATCGCACGTACATGAAAGCTCAAAACTCAAAAGGAGTCAAATCTGCACTTCACCATTGCATGCCGCACTATTTTTGGGTGCAATAAGTGTAGCATCAGCCAAGTGAGCACCAGATGGTGTAACTTGCTCAGCTGTCTGAGAGGAGTTCTGCAGCACTAATCCCAGCTTCAGATTCAGATGGAACAGGAACAGCCACAATTTCCCTGTTTATCTTTCTTTCTTTTGTTATGTTTGGCCTTTTCCCCTTTTCAATTTCAAATGCACGGCTCATGACTCGCATACATATTGGCATGCAGAGACGTAAATTTCGCAGCATAGATACACCATTTTCGAGACTGCCTCTGTCACACACCTTCTTACCTGCAGTCTTGTGACCTTTGTTTGTCTGCCAGAACTTGCCCCTACTTCTCTCTCTCTCTCTCTCTCTCATGGAGGAACACACTTGCTAAATGAAAAACCAAGAAAATGAAAGCTGTACTTTTTGATGGATAAATATCTAAATTCTGGCAGGCAATAAGCAACGGTACCATCTATGAAATTGGACAAATTCAAATCACTCAAGACCGATAAGCTTCGGTTCTTTCTTGCCTGAGCTGTATGAGATTTTTCAAAGTTTCTTGTCTTTTTTGCTTTGTTTAGTTTGAAAGGAAGGCAAAGAATCGATTCCACAGGAAAAGCTCAAACTGAATTGAACGCAGCTTTCAGCTTTCGAAAGCCCCAGAAGAAAATGACAGCTTAATTAACCCCCTTGGCCATTGATCCACAACCACCAAAAAGTGGAAAAGAAAACAACCAAACCACTCATAACGAACACAACCCAGTTTACTCATTTACCCAACTACTCCATTTATGGCAGCTATTTTCACCAGTTCTTGATTCATCTTCTCTGTTCATACTGACAAACTATCGCTATCCAAAACTGGGGGCCAAAACTTTTACATGAAATTCTGAATATGTAGCTCAGGGCAAAACTATGGACAGTACATACTCAAACCTCAGATATCATTAACAGAGATAGTCAAGAAAATATATCATAAAGAAAAAATCAAATTTCAAGAAGGAGACGCCTTCAATTCATAGCTTGATGCAGCACAGAAGGCAAAAACTCTGCCTCAAGAGTTCATCTGTTATGTAAAGGATTTGGACCTGTGTAAACTTTTCTCTTTTCATCACCAAAAGGGCCATCGCCCTCTCCATATCTGGCTCCACCGAAGCTCGCATTGTCTGGCATCACTGGACTCGACCCAGAAGGACTGGGCTTAGTCCTGAAGCTTGCAAATCTAGCAGAACCATTAACAGTAATGGAAGCTTCCAACAGCAACAGCAACAAGAACAGCAGAGAGAAGCAAGCAAACTCCTTTCCCGAGCCCATCAACTTCAGGGTTGTGGCCTAATCCGTACATGGAATGTTGTCAGCCTCAAGATACTGAAAAGTGGGAACGAAGCAACTTTTGCATTTTCTTGGATCTGATCCCAAGAAGCAAATCAAAATCAGTGTTTTCTTTCGAGGGGTGATAACATGGGAAAGAGACTCCTTTTGGTTTCCCCCTTTTTGTGGGTTTCTGTATTTTGGTTTTCTGGTGTTTCACCTTGGAGTTCGAGCTTTAGGGGGGCTGAAATGGAGGAGGGTCAATGAAGGGAAAGAGTCAACTTTTGCATAGGGCTTGGTGCCTGAAAGGAGACATAGTAAATGAGTTTGCAGAAGGTGCTTGCTTTCTGATTTCAGAGCTCGTTTTCGACTTTGGGAAGCCTCTAAAAGCCAAGTGAGTGATGGTACTGTTGGGGTTAAAAGACAATTCTGTTTGTTTGTTTCTTTTTCTTTTTATGTCAAGGCGTTGAACAAATATGTGTGAGAGAGAAAGAGAGAGAGAGAGAGAGAGATTGATCTCATATCACTTTCCAGGTAGCAGATGCCATTTACTCATTCACTCCTGTCCCATAATTATGAATCATCTATACATGTAGAGTCTTCCAAGTGATGCATAGAAGTGAGGACATGCACACATTGATTAAAAAGAAAAAGAAATTTCTTAGTCATCTTATCTTTCTGTATTTTTAGATCAAATGAGACAGAATGTTAGTGGTTCTCTCTCCGTCTCTCCCCAGTATCAATCAGCGCAATATAATGGGTATTAGCATTTCAGAAGTTGCAGCAGCTCATTTTTCTTCGTTAATGAAGTAAAATAATACATTCACTTTTTCTTTTTGCTAGGTATCTTGACATTGATAAAAAGAGCTTCTTTTCGTGGTCAAAAGAGAAAAACAAATGCTCAAAATAGTCAAAATAGTAGGAGCTGATGGTGGGCCATGAGGAAGGGGGCGGTGAATATGCGGAGTATTCTTTTTTTCTTAGGGCAAATGATGTTGTCTTCATTCGCAATGAAAAAAGAAAGTCTCAAGTGTATGAAAGTCATGGACAATTGATTTTTGCGCACTCCTCAGATGGCCCAGTGACTTGTTTAACAATGCAATATAAAATCTTACTTTAAAGATCATCTCCTTTTCTTTACTTTTTTCTCTTTTGCCTTTTGCCCGCTGATCATCTTTCAGTTTTCATCTATATTTTTTTCCGTCTAATTCTCTCTAACTTCACCGTCTCCTTTCCAAAAACTCAGAGATCTCAAAAGGAGCTTAATCTTGATTTGAAACCCACATGAGCCCAAAATTATAACTTTGCCAGTTGTGTAGGCCACCACAAACCCAAACCCAGCAGATGAGTTCTTCACAAGCAAACAAGGACTTCCTGATTCACTGTTTTCACACAAGGTCCGATATGATCATAGATGCACAGAAGACAAATAGAGGGATCATTAGATTCATGGGGTTTGCTTTATATTTCTGGGCAAGAAAATTATAAACAGCGTGTATACACATCGAGACAGGGCTACCGAATCAAGATTCAGACACTCGCGAAAATTCACCTCGCAGGAGAAAGAAAAATATGGTGAACTTATGGCGTTCTCAAATGACGGTCCAAAAATACTCCAGGTTTCAGAGTCAATATTTGTCATTCTAGAGATTTTTGGTTTGTGGATCTTAGACATGATGATCTGACATCATACAACAAGCAGCTGACTTAGCAGGAAAATGCTCAGCACCTGCATGGTGCACGTTGATTTTTTATTATGAGTACAGCGTGATAATCCACCTTAAGAAAAAAAAGAAAAGAAAAGAAAGGAAACCCATATAAGCTTCCTCTTTTGTACAGGATATAGATGATACAGCAAAATTACAAAGAGACAGTGCCTTAGTGCTCCTATTCAACGACACAAACTTGAGCCCTCCAGCTTTTTCATAATGAGTTACAACAACTGATCCCCACAAAAGCAAGAGAGGGGTTTGGGGCAGATCAGTGCAACACATCTTGATGGAATTCATGAGTGCCCAAAATAGCTTTGACCGGGAGGGGAGGACACAGGTGAGATGAGACAATGTGGCTAATTGAGTACCCTGAGGCATCATTAGGGCAAAGAACATGCATCTTTGGTGGACTAGCAATTATCAGTCTCCTTTTTCACCACCTCTTTCCTTTCGCCTTTTTATTCTCTCCTTTTTGCTTAACTGGTCAAGGTCATGGTGCCACCCACTATCATTGGAAATTCAACTACTCCCATAAAAAAATTTCAGGGGCTCCGTTGAAGTCTCAATGAGGTGATATTGTGACTGAGTTAATAAAATGATTAAGTTTAACAAATTTGAACGAGTCATGATGTTATCGCTATCAAGTTTTTGGCATGTTCTTTCGTCTCTGACTTCCTTACATTTCCATCGCCCAACTTGATATATTAAGTTTGCAACTTACTCTTATCTCTGGTTGGAGATCACACATCCGGTTGCCGTTAGAAATGATTCGAAAATGCAAGGACAGATCCAAGAAAATCAGCTTTGGTATATTTTTATCTCAGCTTCTGAGTCGAACAAAGAATTAAATTATGATGTTGAATTATCTCTATCGAGCATCATCGAATAATACACTTTCCAGTTTCTTCTACACTTCTCTAGACATGAGATAGTGTACGATCCTGACCAGAATACATATATTAAATCATCTTGCTTTGGGCAAGAAAATGATATGGAAAACATAGCACTTTAATTTCTTCATATCTTAGAGGCATCTGCTGTAGCACGGCATAAGGCAACGGCTGTCTTTGAACCAGATGGCCGGCACAAATGTTTGCTTATGAATTCTCCAGTCTTCATGAGCTTTGCAAGGTCCACATTGGTCTTCACGCCGAGCCCATTGAGCATGTACACCACATCCTCTGTTGCAACGTTTCCTGTTGCTCCCTTCGCATAGGGACAACCGCCCAATCCCGCAACGGAGGAATCTACTGTGCTAATTCCCATCTGTCAAAGTTCAGTGCAAGAATTAGAAAACAAATATCATCTTGAGCACTAAGGTCTCTCGTAGGGCTAAGCAGCAAAAAACTCAGTAAGATATATCATTCTGAGGTAATATTCAACCAAAAAAATGACTGAATACTAATATGCTGGAACAGGGTGAAATTATTGCATCAAGATGAGAGACTCTCCATTGTCCTCTTTTGAGAAACTTATTATAAGACTATGAAACCAGAATTATTCAATTGGACCCGCATTATCGAAAATGAGCTACAAAATGAAAAAAGAAATGAAAGAAAATGCTTAAGAGACTGCAGCGATCCAATTCAAGTGAACATATGTATACCAAGATGCTCCGGGTATCGAATTCCAATAGAGAAGTGGTCCTCCAAATTTAGTGAAAGGCCATAAAATTACAGGAAGATCCAAATTCAAAGAAAGTTTGCTGGAAAGAAAACCACTCATGCAAAGACAGCTTCCGTTTTCGCCATAGACGGAATGATAAACAGAATAAAGATAGACTGTAAGCTGCTTTGGGCATAATATATGCGTATTAGAAGATCAAAGGCAAGGCAAAAGATGGTTTTTTAGCAACTTACTTGGAGGGATATCAAAATATTCGAGAGCGACTGCCCATAGGTGTCATGAAAGTGAACAGCAAGTTTGTCAGCTGGGACAACAGCCGTTACAGCTTCAAGCATTGGAACAACAGTTCCTGAAACACATGTCGAAAGCAAGAAGATCAATGGAAAGTTGAAATCATGTGGACAAATGCTGCAGACTAAAAGAATGTGAATAAAGGAAACTCCCTTTTATTTAAAAAATAGCTAAGATTAGTAATAGCAAAGATCAAAGAGCTTCCCAAACTGTCATGTTCTCCAGAAATTGGATGTTACTTGGGATAACTTTAAGGCATTTAATCAACTGAACAAGTGTCCTCAACAAACATAGCATCTTAATCACTAAGTGAATTTTGAATATTCACCGAGTAAAAAGATAGAATGATGATGTGCTTTCATCGAGCAGAGCAATGAAGGTAGGACAAATGGAAGCGAATAGTCGGAGGTTTTCAATACATGCCAAGAACACCAAATTATCACACTTTCATCTTCATCCAATGTGCTTGTTGGAAAAGTACATCTTAGTTGATTACTGGACATAACTAAAACTGAAGACTCTCTAACATCTCTAAAAGCTTTCTATTGAGTTAAAACCCAGAGACTTTACTTAAATGCATCATGTCACGAAAAGAAGTATATCCAAGGCAAAACTTTCTGGAGCTAAATAATGAGGACAAGCACTTGTCGCTTCTGAAAATTACCAGGAGTACCAACCCCAATTGTATCTCCAAGGGAAATTTCAAAGCAGCCCATGTCATGTAGCTCTTTTGCCACATAAGCAACTTTTGAAGGTGCAATTAGTCCTTCTACTGGACATCCAATGGCACACGAGACATACCTACAGATTTTCAAAAAGCTCATTCAATTGAACAGCCAAAGCCTGATGAAGTGAACTGCTGCAACATGTCATTGTAGATGAAAGGAAACGATACAGTTACTCAAACAAACACCCCAGTAGGGATTGAAATCAGCCCTGAAAAAATAAGTCTCACACCTAGTAACAGGTTTTTAGGACAATATCAAGAAAACAAGATTTTAGGACAAAATCTAGAAAATTATTTCCACCACTTCTCCCCTTTGTATTAATAATGCAGCCGAAAACATTGTCAATTTCCAGCACAACTGGAGTAAGTAGAAAACCAAAGCATTCCAAGAAGGGCATCACCAAAAGTCCTAACGAAGGGATTCGCTCTTATTTTCTTCTAACCGACATAATTCACAGACAGCAAAATTTTCCTTGATACACCAATTTTGTTACCAGAGTTTAGACTCTAGCAATCATATAAAGCTTCGTAAGGTTGGATCTAGTTTCAATAGAATAAAAGAGACACAAGCATACTGGTAGGGAACTGCTTACAACATCAGCACAGTTCTAATATAATAAAAGCTAATACTCTGGAGATCTGCAGATTGTGCTGTGTGGCTTCTCACACACGCACACACATGAGAGAGAGCACTTACCCACGGACAGGGATTGAGAGCACTTTAGCAGCTTGAGCAACAGCACGGTAACGTGCAAGACTCTCTTCAATGCTACAATTAATGTTTGACTTTGAGAAGGACTCGGAAGCAGATGCAAACACTGCTACTTCCTTAGCACCAGCTGCTACAGCTGCTTGAAATCCCTGAAAGAGATGTGCTAATTTATATAGGACAAATATCCATGATACATCTTTTAATTCAAGTAGCATAATGTTAAATAATTTCTTGATTCAGCCCATGACTACCTACTTTCATATTAGGGGTCAGAACGGGCAATCTGGCATCCTCCAAATCGCGTACTGCTTCCATTACATCCTTTGCATCTGCCAGCTGAAACCAAGTTCACAGATTAGACAAATATAAATAGGCTTTCAGGAAGATGCGTAAGAAAGCTTCACAGAATTGAAAATCAATGAGCTCTAAACATTTTGACTGATCTTCATTCCAAATATGTAGGATCATAGGTACGCATCACTGCTTAATGGAGTTTATGGACTAACAGGCAACTAGAACTACAGATAATATTGCAGTAATTCCTGTATTGTGGACAATGAGGCTCTCAAAAAGGAATGCTTTGAAATTATGGCATCACTTGGAATCGAGAAGCCCACTAACCTGGGGAACCCATTTAGGTGATACAAAGCTTGTGGCTTCAACCACAGGCAACCCACAAGACACTAATCTTCGTATCAATTCCACCTTAATTGCGGTAGGCACCGTATTTTTCTCATTCTGTAATCCATCCCTTGGACCTACTTCCACAATCTTCACAAACTTCGGAATACCTGTCAAAAACTGATTAAGCACGACAATGTTCAGATGACCAACACCTGACAATAGAAAGAAAGATTCTCTTGAGCTTAGATGCTAAAACAAATTATAAGCATGTGGGTGGCCAGTAGGTCACCTTGTTTGATGTGGTGCGCATGTTTTTTTCATCACACTTGGATCTATACTGATGGTCTGGGAAGCACCAGGAAGCACGTATACTGCCAGCCACCAAGTCCTTCCTGCCTCCATTCGAAGATCGAGTGTAGGAGTCGTTTTTGGACCCATTTCGGGTATGTCTTGTCCATGGGAATGAATCTTCTGTAAACTCATCGTAATCATTGCTGAATGGAAGAATAAGAAGTCAGCTTTCAATATCATGTACCTATTTTATAAAGAATGACTATCCCAAATTTCAACAGGATTTTCTTCCCAAATTTCCTAAATAGTGGGTGTTTTTTCTTCCTTCATGATTGATACTCCCAAGCCATTATAATCAAGCTCCCATAATCTAGCATGAACTATTTTAGGCTCCTTAAATGTACCTAAAATACAGGAATGCACTTCTCACTTTTAACTACAGAAAAGAGGACTTCTGGGTTGCCCATTGCTCGTGATCTAATTTTTGTTAAGCCATCACCAAAGGAAAAGGAAAAGATGTTACAAACCCTTCAAATACAAGCATGTCATTTCCTAAATCCATTAATAAATTCCTGGTTAAATCCTATCAGAAGAAACAGATTAAGCTTGTAGGTCATCTTCAGCAATTCAAAAGAATACCTGCAACTGTTTGATGAGCTACAATCCCTTCCTTCAAGCCAGCAACTCCCCATTCCCATATCATCCATTCTTGGTCGACATGCACCGGATGAGAACCTCTGAATCCTATCAATAGTACTCATGCTGGGCAACTTGTCAAGACCAACTGGTTCCTCCAAACTCGACATTGTGAAAATGGGTACAAAAGTAATTGGAAATCCTGTGTAATGATTACAAGTATCAGATACATCTGAACCATTAGAACACCAGATTCTAGTTCAGGCAATGCGGTTTCAGCATTTGAAGTTAACACACACATTACAGTAAATGTTGTTCAGCTTACCAAGATAACAGAGTTGGACAACACAAATATCGGCTACTCAATACATTTAGCGCACATCTAAAAAGGACCGCATTATGCTCCTCTTTAATATTATTTTAGCTTTCTCCAGTTACCATCTTTTGTTATGATAAACAGCTTTTAAACTTCCGTGCAGTGTAAGCATCAAAACTCGTGACCAATATGTCGTTGAATCTAAGCCACCCCCACAGGATTAATGCTCACAGATCAAAGTACAGATACCTTCTGGTGGGATGGCATTGATGCGAAACATAAACTCCTCGACCGATAACGAGGCAAACAATTTTTGCATAGACAGTGTTCAGACATTTCTTTGGTAAAAGATAGGTTCGTGCTTCCTCTGTAAATTCAGCAATTTATTGAGACATGACTGCAGGTGACGATAGAAAATGAACAAGAGCATCTGAAAATAGCTAAACATCATTCACTGATGCCACTTTTGAACTACAACAGATCACACATTACTCCGAAGTCACAAGATTTCGTCGAAAAGATAACAAAACCAAGCCAAATTGGACTGATCTAAGAGCATTATCTTTCACTCATTACTCTAGCTTCCTAGTGTGGATCACAAAGCCCCAATTAGCAATTGGCTCTCCTACTAGCATCTTCTTCTTCGCTTTCTCATCAACCAACAGAGCAAGTAAAAGTTCACAGACAACAAACCAAACAGAACTCAAATCAAAAGCAGAGAAGACCAAGAAAAGTACCAAATCAAAACGAGGCAAAGCAAGGGTTTCTGCTGGATATGTAGAAACCCAGAAGAAAAAGATCGAATTTTTCTGGGGACCCAATCAAGAGGACAACCAAATAGGAAAGAAAAGCTCCTGAGTTTTTGGTTGGGCGTTGGGTTAGATGGAAGAAGAAGAAGAAGATGGAGAAGAGAAGGTCAAGAAACGTGACGGAGTCGTTCAAAAAGCCTTTTTGTTCGTGTTTGGTGGAAGATGTTAATCTGGGAATTGCCTATCTAGACCTTCTTTGTTTTTTATCTTTCCCTTTAGAGAGAGAATTTAATTCTTGAGTGTTGGCGTTAAGAGAGAGAGAGAGAGAGAGGAAGAGAGACAGACATGAATTGAATCGCCCCAAAACAGAGGAGGTGGGAAAGATGGTGGGAGAAGGGTGGTAGGTAGTTTTCAGTTGGAAGCTAAACTCTCTTCGCAATCTTTTTTTATTTTAATTTTTTTTATTGATGAAGTTGGCTCTCTTTCTCTGTCCACATTCTTTTTTTTAATTCTTTAATTAATTCATTGATATTTCTTGACTTCGTCTCCACTTCCATTGCATGCGCGAGAGCAATTTCTTTTTAATTTTTTGATGTTACAAATTTGTTCGACCAGTCCTATTCTGAAGCTGGTTTAAGAAAAGACAAAAACTTTATTGTTTGCATTTTATAAAAGAACATTATAGGAGTATTTGTAAAGTGACATAGTAAGAAAACTTTAAAAGATTACAATACGCCGATCGTTCTTGTACACAACCGATATCTTGAAAATTAAATTATTTCGAATGATGTAGAATGAAATTAGTTTGCGGGAGCAAACTCCATGCAAGCTTTGTCATAAACTTGTAGGTCTGCCATGGGAGGCTAGGCCCCAATTTGGACAACATCAAGTCCCCCAACCTCGATGTAGCATGAGGCGGCAACTATCACTAACTAGAGTCAGAGGTTGGTGACGGTTAGACATTACAGGGGGCGAGGAATAACGATGGCTGATCGGTGATGGAATAGGAGAGAGACGATGGAGGAGAGAGAAGTGCATGTTAGGTTTTTTGGATTTGTTTTATAAGAACGGCGATTTGGGAAAGAAAAAGTACAAATTAAATAAGTGGGGTCGTAAGGATGCAAATAAATATGAAAAATGACCAAACTCAAGTGCATGTTATGAGAAAGTGTGGATGGGCATTTAATATGTGAATGCAAAGTTCAGTAAATTTTTAGTGATCATCCTTCATTTTAGTTTCTATTTTAGACTTGCAAATAGAATCGCCCAAGGCTCCAGTCAATTATTTAAATCGAATTTTCAACTCAATGACAAAAGTTCACGCCAAAAATTTAAAAAAAAAAAAAAAAAAAAGTACATGAAATATCCCAAATTACTATTGAAGGTTCTTTCTTTAAGTGCAAGTTAAAAAAACGCTCGAAAATTAGAATGAGAAGCTCATCCTTTCGACAACGTGCGACTGACGTAACTCATGAATTGCGGAGATTGACCACATGTTTTCATTTTCCAGATGTCAGGAAAAAGGAGAAGGCGATTCGATCAAGCCGGTTCGTTAGATTAGTTGAGGAGAATTACTTCTGGTTGAATTCCGTTGACCACGACCAAAATGGGTTCATGTAGATATGTTCATAGATAGCGATCCTAGAACAGAATCTTCCAGGATCCCAATGTCCCCCTAATTTTGGAGTTCTCTGATTCTAGATGCTCTAAGTTTCACGCCGGGCATGTCGCTCTTACTGCGTGGACTAGACTGGTAGGTCCTTCTCTTTCTAGTTTTCATCAAACCTACCGCTGCAGGCCACTATTTTCTTTTCTTACTTAAAAAAAGGGGTTGGAGAATTTCTGCATTTATTTAATATTCACAATTAATAGCGATTCCCATCCCAAACGCTGCAGATAATGATCGGAGTATAGACACATTGAAATTGTGTGTCGGAGTACTTTGAAATCGGAAGAATTTATGCAATTCATCAGCCTCGTTTATTCAATTCTATAATTGAATAGGCTCGTGGGTATGTCATGATTATCCTTTCGGAGCAACATATTTCCAAACATTAGCAAGGTTTTTTTATTTTTCATTTTTTTCTTCATTTAGTACAAATTCACGTGGAGTCGCGAAATAAAAAGCAATCGCGGTAATTTTCCAAGACAACATATTCACAATGTTTTCCAGGGCAAATTATATAAATTTTAGAGATAGAATTGACAATTTTTTTTTTTTAAAGTTTTTTGTGGTTCTTTTTGAGACACACCCAATGAATATCCTACGATGTTCGGCACTGCATTAGGGAGAGCCACACGAAAGTAGAGTCCAGGTGGACCCTTTTTTGAAGGCGGGTGGTGAGGGGAGCGGAAGAAGCCGTCCTACCACGAGTGGCTCTAGAAGTTGCCGCGTCCGGAAGACAGCGACGTGGATTCGCTCCAGCCGATAGGTGATTAAAACATTTGGTGAACCGTCGGAATGAGTAATGACATGCTCTCGGAAAAATTGTGGGCCGTAAGCAAGCCGTCAGTCTCGCGCGAATTCGGACCATCTCTTTCGGAAGACGGAATCGTTTTCCATATTGAAATTCTGTGACGCTGGTCGAGCGAAGGGATTTAAGAGACGTGACCAACGCCACTCGTTGTTCTGTCTCACATCAGATGCGCGCCTCACAAAATGGGAGAGTTCGTTCCTGATCAGCTGCCAACTTCTGAACCTTGTGAAAGCGTATAACGCGGGCTAAATTATTCATGCGGAGCTGTCTCGAACGATACGTCCAAATTACAGAAAAAGAATTGTGGTCGTCGGCATCGCCGATGGAAAGAGCAAGAGGGGGTTATAGCGACACGTCCGCGGTCCACACCCGCACGATCATCATTCGGGCATGTCTGTGCCAAGTGGGTGGATGTTGTGGAGTTTTGGAGTCGGTCGTACATGTTTCCTACGACTTACAAAAAGCCCATGAATCTGGGGATGGGCTCGAGTTGTTCAACGACTCAACAGCCTATTGACCTCCAATTCAATGATCTAATCCACCTGTCCCATATTAGGGTGAGCACGGTTCCCAGAAATCTGAAAATTTGAAACCTAAAATAAATTTTTGTGTCTTTTTTATTCTATTTCTTCGAGCGATCTTATTACATTTCATGACATTCGATAATAAACATGTAACTGAAAATCACTAGTCCGAACTTTTATTTCCAACGTTATTCATAATCTTCATGTCTAAATATTAGTAATCAATGGATTGTAACCAATGGTGATCATTAAAAGTAATAATTCACCATAGTCATTTAATAAATAGTACAAGTGAAACCTTGATAAATCCCGAAACCGACCTTAAAAACTTGTGACAAGTACATTATAGTTTCCTAGATATGCACAGTAAATTTCAAGTTCAAAAATTAGAGAACCTATTCTAATGGGTAGATTTCAAGTTCCACTTGGACAAAACCTAGGACCGCTCACCTCTAATCCCAAACATTAGCTCTCCTCCTTGTGCATGAACCATGAACTGAAAGCCTCAAGCAGCTTCTCTACCTCCTCAAATGACATATTTACGTCGTTAGCTTGGTATAAATGCGAATACGTCCTGGAACAATTGCTATGGTGATCTAAATACTGCAAGATCTGAGAACAACTAGAGAAGCGATGTGTTCAACTGGCTTTCTGGAATTGACCTTCGTCTAGTCTTTCGCCTCCCGATGAAGTTCAATCTTGGGTGTGGAAATTTGGAGCTTCTTAAATCATGTGTGAAGGAAGATCCTGACCAGTGGAATAGCTTAACCGGACTCATTTGCTCGCTCGTCCAATTATTCTTTGAGGTTTCCCCCAGAAAAGTGAATTGGTGAAAACAAATGGAGCGACCAAGAGAAAAGCTAAGAGACCAGTTCCTCAACAATGCATAATGAATCTGACTTCAACTTCAAGCCTTTCCCATAGGCAGCAATAAGAAGAGCCTCAGCTCTACCTGCATCGTGGCAAATCAAGAGAATGCTTGAGACAAATCCTATCCAACTTACTCAGTAGATCACTGTGACTGAATCTACTAAATTAGGTTATCGGGAAGTAACCGCTAGTATGGTATCGTGACAGTTTTGGTAGAAACGAATTTCTCCAATGGCGGCTGAGGCTAGATAAGCTTTCCTTTGTTTCAAATTTCCCACGCCTTAAAATAACCCTATGTCCATAAATGCATAGTCCATGGCTCCAGCTAAATAATAATTATGAATAAATTCCCATTTGGCATATTTTGACAATATTCATGTCACTCAACACAGTAATATGATGCGAACATTGTAGGGCATGACCAAGAAGAAAACAAGAAAATAAGGAAAAGATCAATTACCATGGTCTTTCTTCCTTTTAAGTTGATCAGTTAAAGAAGGAAACAAACTTGATGCAACCCTCCGACTGTCATCCTGTCCCAATCAGTATCTCCAAGGTGAGCATACCAACTAAACATCTCACTAAAGTAAATTGCCACAATACTTTCAGGTGATTATATAAAAAAAAAAGGAAAAAAACTCAGTCCACCAGACGAAGCAATGATGAGGGAGACAGAATAACCCAAAGTCACAGGTGTATTGATTCACTGTGGGACTTCTATATAATACAGCAATCCATTCACTCGGGCCACGGCTAATATGAGCCACGATTTCATCCATCTGAAACATGGAACACTAACCAGGGGGCTCTTTCTCACAAGATAACTAGCCAAAACTGAACTGGCAGAGAAGATGATTCCATGAGTTAGACTTGCATATTAGTAGAGAGCCATCAACATTCTGGCCAGTAGAGTCACCGTATCAACATTACAGAATCTAACTACTCTTGAGATAGATTTATTTAAGTGTCAAAATCTGGAACGCCAGACTAGAACCTGTGTGTAAGGAGAAGATGGACACTTTTTCGCAGGCTCAACTTCCCGAAACAAAACTAGCATGTAATTTTATATTAGTGATTGAGTTGAAACCAAACCTACCTTTGTCAAGCCACTCCCAGAGAGCTCAAATACATTTTTCCACAGTAAAGATGCAATTGGAACCACGGAAAATCCGGACGAAACCAAGATTCCAATCCACAAGCCATATCCAAAACCTCCACTCCACCATCCCTGAAAACCATAAAAAGAGAATACTTGAGAAAAATCATCTTACTTCTCTATGCGTAAACAACAGTCGCTCTAAAAACATTGCCGGTATGAACCGAGGCAATTAAAGAGGAATTCAAGATAAATATACACACAAAAAACTACTCAGAAAAAGTGCGTGCACTAGATTAGAAAGATACAAAATAATTGGAAGAATCGGCATGTACACCTTTCTCCAAATAACAACACACAACTTGCTTACAGTCATGAACTTCACAATTGTTTACAAACTCAAAGCCCGATAGAATGAATTACTGAATTACGGGTCATTCTTGATCAGATTTTTTATTTTTTATTTTTTAAAATTCTTGGTCACATCAAAAGTGCCTCTTTGATAAGCATTTTTTTTCTTTAATGCAGACTTCCTTGCACTGAGCCATTATGCAATAAAATTCATGTGAATGATCCCAAATGTCAAGACACAAGGCAAGGTCAGTACATATTAGTTCAATTCAACTCTTCTCCCACAATGTAAATGTTGCCACAAGAGAAGAATGAAAGAAGAGACAGATGATATTTGGTGAGTAGGCATACAAACATCTCAAAAAGATCAGAAAATCAATTTTATTCAGACTAACCTGTTTACCATCGTTAGGAAATGGAATTGACTGTTCTATGTATGCCTTTGTCCCTAATTTAAAAAGCTCCAAAAGTCAGTGACCTTCAATTAAAGGGGAGAGCAATGTATATAAGAAAATGAATGTGTTCCTTTCGGATGGCTTGATATGAAACTCATGATTATATGGGAAAAAGGAAATAAGTGATACATTTTGTATTGATTTCCTAGCACCAAAACAGGAGAAACATGATCAGCCCTGAACTTGCACTTCCAGAATGATTTCACGGACGATAATGGAAGCTAAAGATACTCAATTCATATAGATCTAGCCACCATGCAAGTGGAAGCATAAATGAAAGCTCATATGCATTTCCGACCATTCCAATCTACTAATCCGCCTTCCAACAGTTTGCATTCTTATTTATAGAGTACAAAGTTCTATTTATCAAGCAGATCCACTACTTATAAAGTCCAAAAGAGTTTTTAATATGCAAACTGGTATAATATACAGCCTGCAGCCAGCCCAAGACCAGCAAAATAGAAGACAATGGGGATAACCTTTAACAACAACAACATGAAGCTCAGTATGACAAGTTAACAACTACCACAACACCCAACAAAAAGCTGACACAACAGGCTAACAACTTAATCTTTTAGATGACAAAACGAACAGTGAGATGCAGCATTCACTGATAAAAGAAAGTGAAACGCAGGATCCAAAGTTCAAAAAGTACCAATTGGAGCATCCAAGCTCCGAAGCAGCTGAACAATAGACTTGGGATCCAATCGCCTTCGAGTTCTTTTACCAACCAGTACTGGAACAGCAGGAGAATCAAACACCTATACCAATTAAAATTTCTAGCTTAAGAATAAGGATCAGTATAAGTTTGAAGAAGTCATGATCAAGTGCAGTCTCTATCTCTAGACTGACAAATTATGCATGTTTTGAAGCTAAGGAAGTACATCTAGAATGGAAAAACAAAGTAGATCGGATGGGCAAAATCGTTATGCAATGGACAGCTTCTCATATATTGCCCCATTATTTCTACTCTAAAGCTTATCGTCAATAGGCTCAACGTAAACACAATGCCTCCTACAGGAGGCTTTTCGCCCATCCTTCACAATACTGCTTCAACCAATCACCAACAAAAACAGAACCCCTTCTTTCTTGGATAATGAAGGGGCCACTCCAGCAATACATCATTCTGAGATACGTAAAAACTTCAAATTTAATGTCTAATTGTAAACTCGATAACCTGATATTTTACGACCGAAATTCTAGAGAAAAACCCAATATTGTCCATCCATCAAAGACCTAGGACCTCAAAGAGCACTTTTTATGCAGTCAAAACGATAGAGGCTACATCAACTACCTACTCAGCCGCACATTCAAATTGGCACTTGGTACTCAAGAAAATAACTTAAAACGCACAAAAGAGCATAATGAAAAGGCCATTCACAATCCCAAACCTGAGCTGAAAACCCGGACTCGTCAGGTTTCAAGAGCGCCAACGCACCCGAGAGATCCGGGTCGATGCCGATAACCCAATCCGAGCCCAAGCCACCTCCATCACAACCCACCTGCCCCGAACTGGCGGCGACAGGGCAAGTGAGCGAGTCCAACCACCTCTGCTTCAGCTGAGCATCGGCGGCGGACTTACCCTTAACCCTAATTCATTCCCATTCCCACTCCCGCCAACGCCCTCCTTCCTCGAATCGGGACTCCGCGAGGTGGGCGCGTCCAAGATCGGAACTTGAGCCCGATTCGGGGCCGGAGCGGAGGAACAGAAGAGCGAGGCGACGCGAGGCGCGGCGAAGGAGACTTTGGGCCTGAGAGCGAAGTGGAGGGGAGGGCTCATGAGATGGGTCTGGAGCTGGACGGCTGGTCGTTGCTGGCGGGGCTTGACTTGGAGGGCTTCCATTACAGCGCCTGGGAGTGTCTGCGGTTCTCGGATTGTGTTCGCATGTCTGAAAAAACCTGCTCGGAAAATACGAGGAGCCGAAAATAGGCGCGGGTTTCCGAAATTTCAACCGTCTTCTCTCTCCGCTGTAGCTGCTGGTCGGAGAGGCATTTTCATGCCCCTAGTCCGTAGCCGCGCGCTTGGTCCCCAGCCTCACGTGGCGGTCACTGATTGGTCGAGGCTAAGCAAGATTAATCCATATGATTTATAAATGGGTTTTGCTAGTATGATAATTTTTGGGGAGTGTGATAATAACAATTTGTTATAAGTTACAAATTTTTTGAAAGAGTGGATTCCACGATAATTTATAATTATTTATCATTTGATTTTTATTCATAATAAATTGTTATTTTTGTAATAAATTAAAACTACCATACAATCATTTCTTTTTATAGATTATGTTATAATTTCTCCAAATATGGCGTGAAAATGAGAATGAACTCGTGTGAAATTCATGTAATCTGAAAACATAATTAGATTACTTGCGTGAATTTGATGTTTGCAAAAATTACCCACTAAGCGCAATACTATCCTTGTTTGGCCATAAAGGAGAGTAGGTAAATAAGAAACCTCATGGCAAATCAACATTTTTTTTCCAACTAATTAAGGACCAAAAACATCAAATAGTCCTTTTTGATAGAGAAAATCTCATAGGATACAACATCTTTCATAATCTGCGCCAATCTCATAGATAAACTCAATCTTTCTTGATCTGTGTAGTTCCATTTATAGAGTGTATTTTCCTCAATCTATGATAATATTGTGGATTCTTATCTTTTGTAAAATCTTTTCAAATGTGATTTTCCCACTCTTGTATATATTATATATATAATACAAATCTCCACAATGATGAATGTACGATCAAACTCAAATTTTTAATCTTTCATAACATTATAGCTTCTCAATTTTTTTTTCTCTTCTTCATTTCAATGTCTTCCTAATACTATGACAGACAACCCAGATCATATTGAGAGGCATTATAAAAGTCAACTCATCCTCTCCACTCTTACTAAATTAGTTTTCTTAGACATTATTGATCTTGACACTTCTCATGATGTCTGGACTTTGCTTGAAAAACTTTATGCTCCTCAATCTCAAGCCCACATAATGCAATTAGAGTATTAGCTTCGATCTCTAAAGAATGGCTCTTTTTCCATGAAAGCATTGTTCAAAAAGCTAAGAACATTAGATTAACTTTCTGCAACTGCTCATCCCATCTCTAATTCCCAATTAATTCTCAAAATTCTTGGTGGCCTGGGTTCGGAGTATGATGCATTTGTTGCCTCAGTCACATCTCGTCTTGATCAACTACCTCTTGATGACTTTCTCAATCTTCTTTATAATTAGGAAGTTATTTTTCAAAGCCGTATCACTACATCTCCAATAGAGTCTTCTCCAATTGTGAATGCTGCATCAAATCATCTGATGACCTAAATACTCCCTTAAATGGTCGAGGATGCGGCTGAGGCCATAGTCACAATTTTTATGATAGTACTTACACTCATTCTCGAATAATCTATCAAGTTTATGGTTGTGCAAGTCACTCAGCTCTTCAATGCTACCAAAAATTTAATCATGGTTATAAAGTCAATACTTGCTCTCCATCTGCAATGTATGCCTCTTCAACTAGTGAGTCGTTTGATCCATAGTGGTACCTAGACTTTGGCGCCACTCATCATCTTACAGCTAACATAGCAAATTTGAACATTCGAACAGACTATTTTGGCACAGATCAAATCTATACTGTAAATCGGGTTGCAAATATCACATCTCGATTCTTCAATCTTACATTCTCTTACAAGTTATTTTAAAATACGGAATGTTATTGTAGAAATTAATATAGGAGAAGAAAAAAGAGCGATGTAGAAATTGATAAAGAAGGAACGAGAAGAACGTGTAAAACTGAAAGGAGGAGAACATGAAAACTTATTAGGGTTTTCCACGTCTCACACTTTTATTATTAAATAATGCTTAATGACCATAATAACCCTATCAGCGTTAATGACCATAATAACCCTCACACTGTAACATTTATCATGTTCCATTTATTAAAAATAATTTATTATTTATTTCTCACTTTACCAAAGACAACGATGTGGTATTTGAATTTCATCCTACTTTCTGTTGTGTTAAGGATCGATCCTTATGAGGTCCCTTTGCAATCATATAAATCATCGCCAGCTCCATCTTGCTTTATTGGTGAATGAGTTTCCGCTTCTATTTGGCATGAGCGCTTTAGTCATCTGATTGCCCATGTTACTTCTTCAGTTATTTCAAAGTATGGTCTGTCAATATCTCCTTCTTCCTCCTTTAGGTTTTGTGAATCATGTCACTTAGGCAAGTCATGTCTTCTTCCCTTTACTAGATCATCAACAACTTGCAATACTCTTGTGTAAGTACTTTATATTAATGTATGGGGACCATCTCTTTTCATTAGTATATCATTTTATCGATGCTCATAGTAGATACACATGGACTGTTCCACTTACTATGAAATATGATGCTCTCTCTACTTTTGTGCAATTTAAATCTCAAGTGGAAAAATATTTTAATTGCAAGATTAACGCCCTTCAAACTGATGGACGTGGTGAATATAAGAAATTTGATCCTTACATTCGTTTCCACAACATCCTACATCATCTTTGATGCCTGCACACACATGAACAAAAGGCCGAGTTGAGCGCAAGTGTCATTACATTGTGTAATCTGGCATCACATTGCTTACTTGAGCTTTTGTTCCTCATCTATATTGGACCGATGCTTTCCTCACTGCAGTCTTAATGATTAACCGCATATTTACAATGACGTTGAGTGGATTGTCTCCTTATGAGAAATTGTTTGGCCAGAAACCCGATTATTTACAATTGCATGTTTTTTGATGTGCTTGCTACATTTGGTTGCCCCCTTCTACTCGCCATAAACTTGATAATATGACAATGCAATGTACCTTTATTGATTATTCTACTCATCACTGTGGTTATCGTTGTCTGCATCGCAGCACTGGCTGAATATATGTTTCTCGCCATGTGATTTTCCATGAGCACTTGTTCCCATTGGCTAAACTAGAATCTAGTCGATTGTCATCACCATCATCAAGTACCCTTGTTTGCATTAATTATCCCTTTATTAAGCCCCCACAACTTCAAGGGGTGTCCATTACCACATCAATTGCATTACATCCATCTAACATCAAGGGCAATTCCTCATCATCACTTCAACAATCTTTTACTTCCACAATTCCATGTGGATCTTCTTCTCCAAAAGCTCTACCTAACTATCTTCTCAACCTCAATCGCCAACTTCTACCCATCCAATGGTCACTCGTCTAAAAAATAACATTCATAAATCAAAGGTTTTTCTATCTATTAAGCACCTCATGTAATCATGTTTTCACTTAAGCTTGACACCAAGTGAACCCACCCGTGTTGCAAACAAAGGATGCGTTTGGTTTAGCATTCCCAGGGGGCT
Organism: Eucalyptus cloeziana; assembly: GCA_014182715.1. NCBI lineage: Eukaryota > Viridiplantae > Streptophyta > Magnoliopsida > Myrtales > Myrtaceae > Eucalyptus > Eucalyptus cloeziana. Next base: position 46,625,488 of record CM024635.1, on the reverse strand, counting down.
CTTAGCCTCCAAAGCCTCTTGGGAAAATGCTGGACTGTTTGGCAATCATTTTGAAGTAACTTTCAAATGAAAGTCAACATTGGAAAGGCTGAAGCCCAATACTAATAGGGACTAGCTTTGAGCTTTCGGCATTTGACCAAATGTTGAAACTTATTTTTTTCTTCCAAAACTAAGTTCACTCATTCTTCAAATTTCTGATTTTACCCTCGTTATTATTTTTTTTTAAATGCCATAATAATGCTAAAAAAATTAAATATTTTGGTCTTTTTAAAAAAATTATTTATATATTTGATTTCTTTAGCATATATATTTGATTTATTTAGCATTATTGTCAAAATTTATATTTAAAAAGTTGCATACATTATTTTTTTTTTCAATTTTAAACAAATAAAAATTAAAAAATTTCGAAGATGGGTTTGGTCTTTTAAAATATATATATATATATATATATATATATTTATAGATATATGTGTGTATTTGATTTCTTAGCACTATTTTCAAATTAATATTTAAAAAGTCGCATACATTATTTTTTCAAATTTTAAAAATTAAAAATTAAAAAATTCCGACGAAGGATTTGGTCTTATATATATATATATATGTATGTATTTGATTTTTTTAGTGTTATTGTCAAAATTTATATCTAAAAAGTTGCATGCATTATTTTTTTTCCATTTTAAATAATAAAAAATTTAAAAATTCTGATGAAGGGTTTGGTATATATATATGGATATGTATATGTATATGTATATGTATGTATTTGACTTTTTAGCATTATTTTCAAATTTATATTTAAAAAGTTGCATACATTATTTTTTCAATTTTAAACAAATAAAAATTAAAAAATTTCAACGAGGGATTTGGTATTTTTTTAAAATAATTATATATATATTTGATTTTGTTTATCATTATTGTGAAAATTTATATTTAAAAAGTTGCATACATAATTATTTTTCAATTTTAAGCAAATAAAAATTTAAAAATTCCGATGAGGGTTTGGTCTTTTAAAAAAAAATTATATATGTATTCAATTTTTTTAGTATTATTGTTAAAATTTATACTTAAAAAGTTGCATACATTATTTTTTTCAATTTTAAACAAATAAAATAAAAAAAAAAAAAAACTAATGTTAATCACTCAAAGAGCTTTTCAAATGTGTTTTATACCAAACAGCATTTCTCTTAAAGCTGTTTCTCAAAGCATAGTTTACTAAACGGCTTTTGCATTTGCCTAAAGTCCTTTAGGCTAAACTACTTTACGTTTTCCTAATAAGCTTTTAAAATGCCGAACCAAACGCACCCAAAGACCCTAAGTGGCATCAAGTTATGGCCAGTGAATTTAATGTTCTCATTCAAAATGGCGCTTAGGAACTAGTTCATCATCATCCTTCCATGATGTGGTCAACTATAAGTGGATTTATCAACTAAAAACTAAAGCTGATGGCTCCATTGATAGATATAAAGCATGAATCATTGCGAATGGCTTTACTCAACAAGCTATCTTAGACTATGATAAAACTTTCAATCCGATTATCAAACCAACAACGATTCGAGTTGTTCTCTTCTTAACTGTTATAGATAATTGGTCCCTATGCCAATTGGATATCAAGAATGCACTCCTCCATGGACCCATTAAAGAAGAAGTCTATATGAAGCAACTCCCAGGATTTGTTGATTCACATTATCTTGGCCATCTATGTCTTATTTGGAAAGCTCTATATGGAGCTTGATTTTCTTAGCTAAGTTCATACCTATTATTCATCGGGTTTGTTACCTCCACTACTGACTCTTCATTATTCATTCATTGTAAATCTAATCACATTCTACTTCTTTTAATATATGTTAACGATGTTATCATTACTGGGAGTTCTACCTCCTCTATCACTGAATTAACTACTCGACTTGGCACTAAGTTTGCAATTAATGATTTGGGAAATCTATCCTACTTTCCTAGCATTGAAGCCTACGAATCCTCTATCGAGCTGTCCCTCACTCAATCCAAGTTCCCCACTGCTCTTTTCACTCGCATAGGCATGGCCAATGCAAAACCTTGCCCATCGCCTATGGCTCCCTCGGCTTCTAAGCTGTCAAAGCAAAGTGGTGAACCGGTGAATGATGCCTCCACATATAGGAGTACAGTTGAGACACTGCAATGCCTCATTCTTACTAGGCCAAATCTATCATTTGCTATCAGTAAAGTGTATCAATTTATGCGTTGTCCAACCATGGATCACTGGTTAACTATCAAACAGATGTTGCGCTATCTCAAAACTACTACTCATGATGGATTACCTTGTGGCCTATGCGCCAACTGACCTTCACTGTGTTTACAGATGCTAACCGGACTGCTTGTTCTAATGACTGAAAGTATACTAGTGGCTATTACATTTATTTTGGTCCCAACTTGGTATCTTGGAGTTCTAAAAAGCAACCTGTTGTTGCTCGGTCAAGCACTGAATCAAAATACAAAATGGTGGCTAATGCGGTCTCTAAATTACCATGGCTATTACAACTCCTCCGAGATCTTCGATACACTCTCCACCAATCACCACTTGTTCTTTGTGATAATGTAGGGGCAATCTATCTAGCCGCAAATCCCCTCTTTCATGCACAAACCAAGCACATGAAAATTGACTATCATTTTGTTCGTGATTTAATCAATAAGAAGCAATCAATAGTTCAATTCCTACACAGGCACAAACGACAGATGTCATGACAAAGCCTTTATCGAAATCCCAATTTCTTAATTTACGTGACAAGCTCACAGTGACTTCACCACCATTTTGTTTGAGGGGGTGTGATAGAGCAAATCTATTCCAAATTATAAGATTTAAACCAAGCTATCATGTCAAAAAAATTAAAGCCATCCCACGACAACATTAATGATATAAATTCTATCTTGTCTATGGGGTTACATGTATGCATGTCACGTTGTGAACATCCCACAACAATTTATATTAGATTAAATGAATAAGTTTTTCCTAATTCTTCGAGGAAATTAAAAAATGGGAGAAATCTCTAACACCCTTGACTTCTTTGCATTAGCTTTGGCGTGTTTATCAAGCTAAGAAGAGGAATGGCACTCATTGAGAGTTCTTGATGAGTTTTTGGCTACGAAATATTTATGATTTTCGTGAAGCAAACAGAAATTGAGTTTTCCCGTCTTCATGAGATAGAATTCCATGATGGTCATTTCTCATTATATCGGTCAGCAAGGTTTCCAGTGTAGGCTAATAACTTGCATTATCAAGTTGGTAACTTGTAAATGGATCAGATAACGATCACAAGCCTGTAAGAGAATCCCATCAAGTCAAATTCCTCTGGTGGCTTTCTCGAACCTCTCGGCTGCACTCTCAGTAGGCTGAAGAGGGTGTGATCATTGCTGCCGTCAGTTCTCTCTCGGAAGCCTGTCTCGACCCCTTCTTTCCTATTTCATCCTGGCAAATCTCCTGGCTCCAACCGGTAGGACTCGTCCCCTGGCGTTTCCTGCTTTGTATCTTTGCGTCCTCCGCGAGAATTACAAGACCTCGCATCTTCAGCCTCTCCGACATCAACATCAGATCGCAACACTACGGAAGAGACCAATAAAACAAATCACGCCCAACCCGAGATATAAAAATTGCGTTGGCGTGAACAATTCCATGTCGTTTTCGACCCAGAAAGTCTGAACTTAAAACACAAGAAAGATCACGCCACACCCGCGCGCTTGCATAAGAACAAAAACAGAGGCCTTCCCTCTGCGACTTCCATGGCATGGACGAACACGAACCCTCCAATCACGAGGAATCGTATCGACCGTCTTGAACCAGCCTACAGAATAAGTATTAAGACCGAGGAATGCGACAGATTTCGAGTGGACTTGGAGTAAAATAAATCATATGCTGTATACCCACTAAAGATCCGGCTTATCGGATACCATTTATGTTTTATAAATCAATCCTAGTATTTATTCGGACCACAAAAACATAAATTTTATTAGTAATGCAGTAGCTTACGATGCAAAACTTTGACGATTGCTTTGGCCACAAAAGCAGGCACACGAAAACTCTCTTATATTAGGCCAAGATTTTTCCCCTGAATTCAGGATTAAGAAAAGGGTTGAAGACCCAAGTTGGCCTCCAAAACCGAAGCTCTTTGCAATACTCGGCACGTTCATTTTCCCTCCTCAATTTCTCAGCCGAGAAAACTTCAAGAAAATCGTAGCAATGGCGATCATGGTTTCTCACGCCGCCGCCGCCAACACCCATCTGAGCGCTCCCGCAAGCCCAGACAGGTGCAGCTTCGAAGCACTGTCTTTTTACAGTGCCCCCGCGAGCCCCAAGACCGAGCCCCCCACTCCTGGAGCCTCCTCGAACGACGGCGGCGACTTCGAGTTCGAGACCAGCCGCCGCTTCGCCGACATCGTTCTTGAGAACCCCGCGAAACGACAGCAGCAGCATCCGCAGCAGCGAGAAGAGCCGCAGCCGCGAGAGAGGCCACGTGAGCCACCTTGCATGGCGTTCGCGGACGAGCTCTTCTGCGACTGGAAGGTCAAGCCGCTGAAGCTCCCGCCGCGGCTCCAGAACGACGGCGGCGACGGGTCACGGGCACAGACGCCGGGGGCTTCTCCGGCGTCTTCGCCGCGTTACGCCGGCGTGCGGAAGAGGCTCGCGAGGCAGAGGAGCTTGTGGGACGACAACTTCGACCCGTTCGAGGTTGCGCTGGAGAGGGTGAGGGCGGAGGAGAGAGATTCGGGCCGCCGGAGGAGCAGGTCTTTGTCTCCGTTCAGGGGATTTGGCGGCGCAGGCGGCGACGGCGACAAGGCGGTGGGGATGAGGCCCAGCGAGTCGACTCGGTGGACTCGGCAGGGGAGCGTCGGGGAAGAGAGAGGCGAAGCCGGCGCGCAGTTCTGGAGGGCTAAAAAGAAGGTGGAGCCCGTGGAGCAATTCGGCCCGGCCCACGACGAGAACACCCAAACGGGCTCCCTTGAAGAAGAAAAACAGGTATTTGAATTTTTATTTAACCAAATCAAAACATCAAGATTTTTCATTTTAGATCAAGTTAGGTGTGCAAGCATTACTAGTGTAATCGGTTCACGACATTGCCCAAGTCCGCCATTATCAGGCAATTCCGACTACAAGAGGCCCCTGGCAGTAGCATAGAAAAGTAGCCTTTGTAGCGACTCCTCAAAAGCAATTTGGTATTGAGTTTTAACCGACTCGGCTAACTTTTCAATTTAAAGATGAAATATTTCATCACGTAGAATGTGATAATATGATTAAAAACATTCAGTTTGCATAAATGGATCGACTTTCATTTGGAATTCCTTATCATGTCAGACTATTTTAGCTTTGAATGTGATTTTCATTCACCACTACATAAGCCAATATCCTTGCTGCCTCTGAAGTAACGTGGAGAAATTGATTCTGTACCTTGCAGAGGCAAAGGAAGCTGGCATTGGCAGAGCCAAGGGGAGTGGAATTTGCAAGGAGAGTGAGGCTCGTGAAGATGGACAACCATGCAAGTCCATGCAAGCCAGCCTTCACCGCTCTCTCAGGTCCTGAAGTCATAAGCACACCAGATCAGGGGAAAGAAAATGGAGGGTCTGCTAGATTCACAAGACAATCTAATAGGCAGAGGATAAAGAAGTTCCTCCTAAGGAGCACGTCAATGGGGAGAGAGCTCGGGACAAAAGAGAAGAGGGGAGATTCTCCGTCGGCTGAATCGGTGAGGAAACCAAACATTTTGAGAAGATTGAGCTTCGGGTCAGCCGGGTCGAAGCCATCAGGCCAGTGCAGCGAGGGCAAAGAAATGAGCACGGCGGGTCGGATGACGCTTGTCCGCTACAGGCCCAGAATGCTGCTTTGCTTGGGCTATGGGGTCAAAACCTCCATGCATGTGAAGTGAAGTTTCTGTGAGGCTTTTCAGGAGCACTCTGGGCGAATCCATATTCATCTTGAATGTGCTCTTTTGTGTTGTCAATCGCACCTCAGTTCAAGGTAAATATCTTCTCCTGTTCAGTAGGAACACCGTACAGTTGTTGATTCGACAAAAACGCGTTACTTCCCTCGCCATGAACTGTTCTCAGAGGTATTTTTCTGTGTCATTGTATGAAAAGCCCAGCCATTACAATGGAGGAACGAGAGGTGCTATTGCCTTCCATCAATTATATCTGCTCAAGCTTCACTTCCCCTACTGTTCATCTATTTCTTTAGGTTCAATCATTGCCAGGTTGATTCGTGTTTCTAGGATTGAAAAAGCAGATGTTCAAAGAGTAGGCAAAAGTCACATTTGACACCTTCATTTGTATATGCCATATCATCTGTACATAATAAAGAAAGCGATTCGTCAGAATTGCTGAGATGTGAATTAATCTTCAATCGTAGGTGGAGAGGGGGGAACAGAGACTTTCACATTCATCCAACTGACTGAGTATCGGCTTCTATCGAGCCACTTTAGCCGAGTAAAAGATTCAACAGAGCTCCTCTTGAATGGGAAACTGTTCCATAACTTATCCTCGCCCTGCGCTCAAAGCAGGCTGTTGGGATCATAGCCTATTCTAATAGTTCAATTGGCCAGAGCTGCTTCCATGCGGAAATCTCGTCGTCAGTCCTGAGCTTTCTGATTCCTCCATAAAATCCGTCTACCTCATTTCCTTCCTCCCTATGGTTTCTCCTGTCTATGGTTGTGCGGCTCCACCTTGACCCTGCTGAATACTGATTGAATTCCAGAACCACAGCATCTGTTTGCCAAATCATCAATCGACTGTCAGGTCATCCATAAAGAGCTAACAGATGAAGTGGGTAATGTTTTACGGAACATCATTGTGAAGCAGATTGATGTAAGCAAGCATGGTTACCGAGGCAAACATTCCTCTAATGCATTTCGACCCAGAACACATCCTTTGTCTATGGTGACCAAAATTCTTACAAAAATGCCTAGTGAAGATAGTGAATTGGCGAAGAGCAGTCGACTCTCTCGTGGTCTTAGCTGTGTATCGGATCTTATGAGGAAGAATCAGCGCGTTAGGATCTGTTTAGATGGCGTATGACGCCGGTACATCGAAGAGAACTATAACGATCATTATTAAAATATTAGCCCCACAAAGTCACGAGATTCCAACTTCGAGTCGAAACAAGAGCCTTAAAGAGAGAAAAAGGTTGAGATCTTTCATTATGGTCGGCCATTAATATTCCACTTAGACACAACTTATCACGTTGTTGGTGAAAAGTATGGCACACCGATAATCATTTGCCTAGAGCACCAATCAAAACTAGCCCAGAAGGGAGGGTGGTCCATACATGGGAAAGCTGGGGAATCAAGAAAGCTACCGGAGCAACCGAGACATCGGTCTATTTCTCTGAAAGTTCTAGCTTTATGATCATCATCTCATCCACCTCTTTGAAAGCTTCTCACATTTAATGAAAGGTTTCATTGAAAAACTCTGCTTCGGTCTATGGTTTCTTTTTCTAGATATTGTTTTCAAAAGGGGTCAATTTGAGAAGTGGTGGTGTCCGGTGCTTATTGTGCCAACACAACGCAAAGAATCGGGTTCCACTTGCAGAAAAAAGAGGGCTAAATGATGAACTCACCGCTGTTAGAACAACGACAGTAACTTTCGTTCCTGTTACATGATTCCAGATGACCGACGACGCCGTACCACCAACCTGCAATATGCATAACGACATCCAGTCATGTACATTGCAATTCAGAATCTGTCTCGGCAAAGACAGGATGCAGTTGAATGTTGTACTGCATTGACTAAGCGTAAGGATTTTACTGGAAGAGCCTGAAGGACCCAAGCCAGCAAGAGCTAGTAATCTCAGAATTAGGTACAACGAATTTGAATTTGAATTTCAAGTTAGGGGTAGTGTGGTGCCACGATGAAGGTTGAATAGGTCCTCGTTGGAGTTTGGCACTGCATAGACATGCATTTAACTCGTTTGTCCTTGGCTTCTCAATAAGTGTACTAGCTAGGATTAGGATAACTTTTTTCTTGTCGTAAGTTTCTTCCAAAATCTATGTTTACTTCAATTCCCAGTGACAAATACCCAATTAAAAAAAGAATGAACGATCAAATGGAACGAGCCCGAACAATCTACTGAAATATTGATCGAACTTCTCAGCAGAAAGTTGATGCATCGAGACTGAAAAACTACAGCTTGTGATGAAACAGCATACCATATGGAAACTCTTTGTTTCTTCTCCACTGAATCTCGACGTGGTCACCGGGGCAGAGATCCTTCAAACAATCAGACAAGTGAAGGTCGTGTGGAGAAGTATCGACCTGAGGGGACCTCAGCCTTTCCCACGTCACCCCGATCTCCAGCGCCATCGCCCTCCTGCCATGTGGGGGGTACCTGCAAGAACCAAAGTCCAAATGATCCAAACGATCAAGCCTCTAAATGAACTGAGGAATTAAATCTTGCAGGAACACAAGAATCAACAAGATTGTGATGGTACCCATACTAGTATAATACAGTAGGAATATGTCAATTCAGCAAGTGTTGGAACGATTCATGGGCATGTTTGAAGGGAGGTATCATCAGCAATATACCTGGCTCTGAAGGTGTCGGTTCGAAAATCATAGCTGAGCTCAGCATCATAGCAAGACAACATAAAACCAGCATGCCCATTCTGCATAAATTGCAACAGCAAAAAATTCTCAGAGAAGATCAAAAAAGAAAACAGAGCAGAAGATTCAACTGAATCGCAGGGCAAAATAGGACGGCAGTTTGCACAGAAGAAGAGTAGAATAAGCAAGAGAACTGAATCTAACGGATTTGCATCAGCAAACTCAAGTATATCAACAACCTTGGATATTTCGAAATCAAAACCGGACGAAGATCATGAAAACTATATAAAAGCAGCGTCGAATACCTCGCGGTTGTAGACTTGAGCAGGGAACCAGAACCTCCCAGTCTCGAGGGCAATATACCAAGACATGACCGATGAATCATGAGGCAGAGAACATGTCTGGTCTTGACCGATATTGATCCTCTCACCAGACCATGAACAAGGCCAAACAAGAGAAAACAACCTCAGCAACCCCTTCTGCTTCCCCTGATTCGAATCACCGTTATCCCTTCTAGGAGCAAGGCACAATTGCCACACCTTATAAGCTGATGGACCAATCACTCTGTCCCACTTCCGCTTCATGTGCTTGTCCCAGAAATAGTCGCTCCTGCACCTATCTCTCAAAGCTGTGCACACCCCAGACATGCTCAAGAGCCCCTCTGGGGGGAGCTTCTCGAGAATGCATTCCAGAGCGAGCTCCGGCAAGTCGAGCAGCGACGGCGCTCCTCCTTGGGACTCCTCTGCATTGCTTGGTTCTGGAGCTGGACCCATCTTCTCCTTCAAGGACGACAATCTCGCGGGTTGAACTGCACTAGGACTAGGGTGGCGACTGCGGAAGAGAGGGGCGCAGGCGCATGCCCACGAGGACAGAATCTTGAGAGGGTGGGACTCCAATAACAGGAAGAGGAAGGAGAAGAAGGAGGTGATCAAGAAGCGAGCGAGCATCATAGAGGAGGTTGAATTAAATGCCCGCCCTTGTAGGGTCAGATATCGAAGTTAGGCGTGAATGATAAGCCTGAAAAAGATGAACGGAGAGAGAGCAAATGAATAGGGAGGACGAAAACTTGCTTTCTCTTTCTTGTGCCGTGACGTTAGTTCGTTCCTTTTGCAAGAGAAATTTACATCGTGATGATCTAGCAGAACCGTGGAATCTTATTGGCCGATCTTGCAGAAATGTGGGATCCTATTGGCCCGATGACAGCCACTATCCCCACAGGTAGGGCCTGTATTAGGATAATAATTTTGGGAATGCGTCAAAGTTGGCACGCGTTTGACACATACAAAGAAGAAAAAACTTAGGTAGGAAGCTGCCTAGTACCACCACCAGGCCCAGAATCAAGGAAGCCAAAGAAGAAGAGGTCCTTCCTTTAGAATAAAGCTAGAATGGCTTCGGTCGACCCCGCCACCTTTTGAATACAAAACGAATTTCACGGTCCGAAATGCTATAAACGTGATGATTAGCATCAATATTCAAGGATAGCGTACAAAATCCTCCATTATCACTTGTGTTGTCTGTCGGCAGCGGTCTAAACAAGAGGTGATCTTTTGCTTTGCGGCTTTTATTTCCAAGCCTAGAAGTCCAAGCTCGATCGTCTAATCCCACCGAGACCTTATTTGGATATGTGTGTATATAGTCTTGGATAAGGGTATAAAGCCGACCCTAGGCCAGGTCCAAATACCAGTCAGAGTCCCGTATGTAAATGCGCGGGTCATAATTGATTCGGACCTTTACATGATCGAGAACTCCATACGAGGATTAGTCTCGATGAAACTGTTTAGAATAAATGGATTTCGATCACATGAACATGATATACAATTAATAAATATTATTGATCCAACTAGCAATAAGATGTCTTCCCGTGTGTATGAATCTTCACCACTCTCCTCTATAATCATTACAATAGGTGTGTATTTTTCTCTTTCGATTTTGTGGAAATAGCAGAAGCGTGATAATAGAATATGTTCATTCTCCACTGAAAAGAGATCTTATATAGCGGGAATGATGGGACCAACTGTCAAATCTCAACATTCCATCAAGGTTAAGATATAGATTCCACGTGCCTAATTGGATATGAAAAATATATTGTCCATAATATATTTTACTATACATTCATTCTCCACCCATAAAAGATCTTATATGGCGGGAGTGATGGGACCAACCCTAAAGCTACCAAATTTCAACCTTCCATAAAGGTTTAAAATATGGATTCCACATGCTTAATTGGATGTCAAAAACATATTGTCCATAGTATATTTTATTAAATTGGGCATATATCAAATATTAGATAATAGACCTAATAAGCCATGGACCTTGTCAAGTCCAACATTCTCCCACTTGGCTAAATGTTCTATTATCAATCTAATTCATGAAGTTCAACACAACATGATCAAGCATATATATAACATCCCTTAAATAAGGTCATGTCCGACATTTATGCAAAGAAGAATTGGAGCCAGTAACCATGTTCTAGCGCCACAGTACCGTTCTTCAGTTACTATCTCAACACAAGTATTAAACACAACATTTAATGGGTTAATAATCACGAACTATAATGTTTCATAATATAAATACGTTCATGAGGTCCACACATAATCGTTTGTTTCGTCCAAACTTGAAAGGTGCACATATTTGGATATGTGCTTTGCGGCTTCCAAGCCTGGACATCCAAGCGCGTTCGTCCAAAGCCACTCACACCTTACTTGGATATGTGTGTGTATAGTCTTGGATAAGGGTGTTAAGCCGATCCTAGGCCGGGTCCAAATACCAATCATGTCCCATATGAACCGGGCAAGGTAAATGCGCAGGGCCATAATTGATTCAGACCTTTACATGGGCAAGAACTCCATACGAGGATTAGTCTCGATGAAACACGCTTCTCTCTCCTATCTAGTAAAGATCCGGCGGGCTTTGATTGAGTGAATCCATCGGAGCATGTGCTGATAGAGGTGATGTCCTTTTCTAAGCACATGAAAAATCTCGATGGCAAAATGTAGATAAAAGTAAAAGTAAGTCCAGGTGCAGAGACCCGTATCTCCATTGTCTCCAAGATCTTTGAATTACTAACGTGGGAGTCTTCGAAGAAGTGCTTGGAAGCATCATGGCGAGGCATAGTACAATTCAGGCGCGATCCCACCACCGGATCTCTTAATATTCTCTCAAGCTAAGGTCCAAAAGTATAATGATACGATATGCATACTTCTGTAAATGCAAGATACAAGTTTTGGCTTAGAGAATGTACGATGCATGGAGAGTGGGGTCATTCGGACTTCTACTCCGATACTCCTCCGTCGGGGACACTTCCAGAGAGGCAAATCGACGAACACGTAGCCGACAAAGCAAGATGGGGATCTGTTCCTTGGACGACCGTATCTCCAGAAAATCTTTTGGGGAATTTCCGTCGCGGGTCGCGTATTCCATGATTTCTTTTTTTGGAGCACTTCATAAATTCTTTACTATTTAGAGAAGGAAAACTAATATGAGAAATCCATAATATAATTCCTAAATTTTAGCTCAATATGTAATGTCGTCCATGAATTTTTAAGTTATTCAATGCGATTCATTAACTTTTAGTATGTACTTAATTTACAGACTAAATTGAATATATGTCACAAGACCAAAGACCACATTGCATAAATTTTCAGTTGAGGGATCATATTGTACATCAAGGTAAAGATCATGAATCACATTGAATAAATTAAAAATTTAGGGATCATATTACATATTGAGCCAAAATTCATGAACCATTTATGTCATTATCTTTTCAGAGGAATATGAACAGTTGCGGGAAAATTATAAAAAAAAAAATCTAGTATAGTTCTAAACATTTCAATTATGCTAATTAAATCCTAAATATTTTGTCAATTTTGTCATTCCGGCTAATTTAATCAGAAATTGTTGACGTGGATGATCGCCATCTTATAGTATCGATAAACATTTTTTTTAAAATTCTTAAAATTCTTTTTTTTTTTTTCTTCTTCCTCCATTGATCACTAGACCTCGATGACTAGCCACGAGAGAGCTTGCGAGGGCTAACCTCACTGGCCTTGTGGGAGGCTAGGCCTTGCCTGAGGCCGGCAAAGTGGAGCCTCGCCCTCAAGCCTTGCTGGCCTTCTCTAGCAGCCGATCACCGGCCATCATCAAGGCCTAATAATCGGTGGAAGAAGAAAAAGAAGGAAAAGAAGAAAAATATAATATAAAAATTAAACAATTTTAATTATTTTAATAATTGTTCACGTTTACATCAATCATGCCACGTAAAATGCTTAATGTCTACATTAGTAATTTTCTATCAATTTTGGTCGGAATGACCAAATTGACAAATTATTAAATGATTTTTAATTTGATTGATACAATTAAAATGTTTAAATTGAATAGATTTTATGATTTTTTCAAAGTCATTTCCCCATACTTTGCCAGCAATTGCGAAGGGGATAATGGTGCGAGATTGAGACGGTCGATGGCAGGCCGACTTTAACCGTTGCACGAGAAGTGTGCCTTCAATTTCTTAATTATAGGCGATTGACACGAGGAAAGATGACCCTTCATCTGATCCCGGAGTTGGTGGATGATAGTGGTACCGACGTGGCTCGACGACGGCTATGTGGAGGGAACGGCCCCCACGAGGGGGAGATCGCCGCCGGCCCAGACGAATCCACCACGGGTCATATTATTGGATGATTAATTAGAGGACCACTACTAAACATATGGACACTGATTAATATATTTGATAAGTACTTAATTTGACTTCGAAACGCCGCCGATTCATGTTATTGTTATCATATTGGACCTGTTAATGTTTTTTATTGTTAGTACTAGGGTCGATTCCCACCCTAAAGTCAGCAATCGGCCTAGCATTTTCTTGACCTACCTCGGACTTGATCTGGTTTGGTTCCTGAATGGGTCTAGGAATAGGTTGTCATCTTATATCAATACAAATCTTAACCTGAATGGACTAAACAAACTGATTTGAAAGCTTAATCGAACATGAGCACATGTACTTCATATGGAATTGCACCTAACCATCAAGAGAATAGCTACTCGTTATTCACCTCAGAGAGAGACCAAGGACTTACAAGCGAAGGAATGACAAGCAAGATTGCGAAAGGAGCAACGAGTGTCATGAGTGGCGAGTGAGAGGTGCGAGACTTAAGGAAGTAACTAGAAAGGGGCAAATGGCAATTAGGGTTTTCAATTCGATGTGTCTAATTGGGCTTGACCGAGAGTGAAGTGAATTAGGGTAAATTTATATATCGATCCAGTTTGGGTGGATGTCATTGAAATTTGGCGATTATACCTTAGTTAAATGATAACTATATCTCACGGATTGCAGTGTGACTTCAACCATTTCTGATGTGAAATCTATATTTCAAATGAATAAGCTCAAAATCACTCTTTTCTTTAGCAAGTGATACCTTACGAGGCAAAGATTCTATCTACAAAATTTAGGAAGCCAATTCCAAACGTTCTAGACAACATGGAGTATCACGTGTATATGTGTCAACCTCATAATGTAAGTAGGGCTATGCTACTTTTGATGTACTTGAGAAATGAACTTTGCATGATATCACATATGGAGTATAAACTGGACAAAACCGTTAGAATATATCAGTAGAATCGAGGAATAATGACACTCTAATTCTCTACTTCTGGCCATTCTATAATCGACTTAATCTAAACAACTTATTTTTTTCAATTAAGTTCTTTGACTTGTCAAGTGCAAGCCAATGCAAGACATTGGGAAAATGCCAGACTAGATGTTCCGCCAATTAGACATTAATTGTTTTCAATACAAATTATCATTCCGATGTTCTCTTGAAATAATACCGCGCCAACAGACGTATTGGGCAGTAAAATCGTCCAAATCAACTCTCTCTCTCTACTCATCACCAATACCAAAATGGTGAGGACATAGTTTTCACTCGGCAAGCGAGTCACACCAGTAGTTGAGCTCAACTCTTGCAAAGTAAGTGAGCCACAGACAAAATCACATGACACAACAATTCATCTATCGAAACATCTCCTCCCAATGAGCCAAATTCGAAAAGTCGAATTACCTAATGGAATCAAAAGAATAGAGTAAAGCTTCTTATCATTCAAACGATGAAAGTTTTCAGTGTTTGCAACGCCATTTTCCCGGCCAACAAAAACATTTCATGGCATGGTGTGCAACCTTTTTATTTTTATTTTTTATATAACCAAAAGTGGGGAGAAAAATGGCAAAGGCCCCCAAAATTCATGGGGTGCATGACCAGTCAAATAGATTCTCTGTCTCCTAAAGTCGAGGCAGGCTTTCAATATCTTTATCTCCAACTCTTCTCTTTTCCTCTTCGAAATTATCAATTGAAAGCCATGTGATTTGCACATATAATTGGCTCGATTCAAAGACTCTTCTTTTCCTCTGGACTCTCGTCCAGTGGTCCCAATGCCCAATCCCTCTGCGCATGCCAAGTGTTCCACTACCCCATCCAATCTTCGGAAATTACTATATTTCACCAAATTTTCATGACAAGTGACCACTGACCACAAAATTAAGCTTTGAGAATAGGGTCGAAAATTAAAAGCAATAAAAAAAATTAAATTACAAGCAACCCCCCCCCCTCCCAAAAAAAGCCCAAAAGAAACTTCAACCCATACCCACTCGACCCATTTATCCAAAAAATTTCAAATTTATACTCATATGATACATTCATCCTCCGCTTCCATCGTTAATCACTATTAAAAACCTCTATCTACAAAGACAATGAGAGTCAAATGGTGTTGACAAACCACTGGGGGTTCGCCCCAGTGGCCACCCTTCCATCTTGAAAGATGGAGATTAGGGTTCAAATCCCCACATTCTCATAGGGGATTGGGGTGGGGACAATTTCATTTTAGGAGTGGGTTTCAACTCCCACGCCCTGCAAGGGAGGCAGGGCAAAAGTTTGAGAGTGAGTGTTAGAGTAGGATTAGCGTAGGACCGACAAAAAAAAAAAAAATGGTATTGACATGGTGTTGCATTACTTAAGTCAAATGAAAACAATGTCATTTTGGTGGGTAAATCATTTGACGGCAAAAGTAAATGTGTCACGCTGGTATGGATTTGGGATTTTTAAGGTGAATGTATCATGAGCATAGTTTAAGATTTTTAAGGTGAATGTGTCACAATAGATATGATTCGCAGTTCTTGGTGTCTTTTTCCTTAGGATTTAAAAGAGCAGAGCCCATTAACAGATTGGATTATGCCACGATTGAAACGTCTGGACTGACCCAGATGATGGGTTTCGTTTCATGGGCCTCGCCCAGTTATTTGAGCCGACTGGCTACGTAGATCCTTTGTGCGCAGCCCAAGTTCTGCAATTCGAGGTGCAATTTCACGAGCGATTGCTCTCATCTCCAAAGTCCTTCGGTCGATGCATCGCATCTCCATGTCAATGTTCGAAGACGGACAATCTCCACGAACCATTTCACGTGGGTAACACAGGCCGCGGATCACACCGTCTTCGATCAGACGAACCGGGGAAATGCTACTATACGCGAATTAAAATCGATCCTGCAAATTCTAACCTTAGTACAAGCAGGAAAATCAGGCAGCAGAAAATCGATTTCGAGCATTGCACGCCCTCAATCCAGAATAAGTTGAACAATCAATTAAAAAAAAAAAAAAAAAGGAATAGGCCACCGAAAAATTTAAAGTTATATCCATTGTGACACATTTATTCCAAACTTTTATTGTGAAAAAATTATAATACCCGATAGCCACACGACATATTTAATGCAAAAAAAGAAAAAAAAATTGTGACGCGAAAAACTCCAAACTTATAGCCGTGTGACATATTCATCACATAAACTCAAACTTGTACTCATGTGATATTTAGTTGGATCCACATCCATTCAAAAGTTTAAGCTTATGAGTTATGAGCCAATTAGAATATATAAATTGTTGTACACCACATTAATTCTCTGATGTGAGATTTTTTTAACACAACCTACTAACATGTAAATTCTAGAAAATACAAGGTTAAGGTTGTTAGTGTTATAAAAAATTGGGATAAATGTGTCATGCTAATACAAATTTAGAATAAATGCGTTATATTGGTACAAGTTTTGAATTATTTGCGTAACAAAAAAATATTTTGGATAAATGGGTCATATGGGTATGGTTTAGAATTTTTTGTGACTTTTTTTCTTAAAAAATAAAAAGGAACTTATCCGTTCGAACGAATTTCAGGGCGAAAATAAACGAAATCGCCAGCTTTTTGGGGAAAAATTCCTTTTCTCGGAAAAGGAAAGTCATCTCGGATCTTCGCATGGCCCAGCGTACAATTGGCGGTTGCAAAATGCCAGTACGACTTGGAACTTAACGGGCACGTACGATCCGATACCGCGAAGATCCACGCGAATCGTTTCGGCATGGGCACTTCTAGTCGTACACGCACGTACTGCATTCTCGCGATTTCTTCCGATTTCTTGCATCATTTCCATACGAAGGCTTAGTTTGATATTTTTATCTTCCAGTACAACGTTGTTGGAAAGTACACACTTGTACTCCCGACTTTGCTTGAACGTGCGGGGAACCCGCGCTTCACCCGCAGGCAGGTCAAGCTTTTGCAGTACAGCCGGGCGCGGTACCAGATCTTTCGGGCTCCTCTCTCGCCTATTAAAGCTCGAAGGAATCCGCCACCGGAAAGACACAGTATCGGCGTCCGGTGCATCCGCCGGCGGAGAATGCAGGGGGGGCTCGAGAGCGGGTTTTGGCCGAGGGCCCTACAGGAGCGACCTGAGATCACATGCGGGCGCGTGCGTCGGCCGGCCGCCCGGTGATATGCCGTCGCCCCTTGGCATTTGGGTCGCATGTGTTCTCAGGTCGCCCCTGCTGGGCCGTCCTCGGCCTTCGGCCAACGGAGTGCGGCGGTTCGGCGGTGCATCTTGGTTGGAATTGAAATTGCTTCTTCCGGCAGGTAAACGGTACTCAATTCGATTTCTGACGGTCAACACGGGGCTTTAAGTTCGTTGAATTTGCTGTGTATTCAGATGCGGAAGATGATGCTCCCGGATTCGGTGCGGCTTTGCATGGTTATAAAAATCAAGGAGGATTGATTTTGTTAACGAGTATCCTGCGACACCTGAAGCGAGCAACATTTACAATTTTCAATGTAGTACATCATTTCACAGTTGTTAGATTTAGATTCTCATTATTATGCGGTTTAAATTTTTATGGTCATGTATATTTTGGCGACATCCTAATTTGAGATCCGCAATAAAAATAAGGTTCCAAATAAATGTTTGTGATAGTAACAAATTTTATTGTATGCAGTACAAAAAAAGTATATATCTATTCAAATATATTGTTAGTCGTGGTAGGTTTAACAATATCCTGTGACTCTTATAAGACGTATTGAAAATGTTACATTCAAATCACTCGTGTTAGGTTTGGAATTGACTAGGGAAATAATTTTGACTTATTGGGATAAGTGTGACGTGAGGTCCGGCCTTTCGTTTTTTATTCAATCTCGGCCCATAAGACAAAATAAAATAAAGGTATGTCACAATTCAAACTAGTATATGCTTGTCACATTTATTTCAGATTAATTATTTGTCGCAAAAACTTTCAAAACCGTATCATGTTGTATTCACCGTCAAATTAGTGCACCCATTAATCCCGAATTTATTTTTATTTTATAGATAAATCCAAATCGTTTATAAAAAAAATCAAGAATTACTATAATTTGGGCAAAATGCAACACTGACATATACGGCCGCATTTAGCCCCAACTGACAGATCTATGCTTACGGGTGTAGGATTTCTTTGACATAAAAATTATTTCGGACTAAAAATTAGTTTGAAATTAATATAGTACCAATGTGCCAATTTAAGGTTTTGAGTGGTATTAGTCTTAAAATATAATAATGTCGTCGTTAAGCAATGCCGTCAACTCTATTAGCTGGAGACGGACATAAATTAAACAAGCAGGCCATACGAGCGGACACATATCCACCCTCTTCTTATAAAATGTGTGAAAAATAATTCGGTAAAAATGTTGTCGACACGAGTTCACACTGATTGTACTATAAAGGCGCGCAATTCTCACGTAAAATATTACCTATTTTGCTTGTAATTTTGAAAATGAAAAATAGTATTGGACAATTCAATTTTATTATTATTTCTGTATTAAATAATGATAATTCAAAAGGTTATTTTCTTTGCCATGTACTCAACAATACCCTCTATATGTCTTACATATAGGTGATCTGAGGTCTGTACGAGAATTCAATGCTTTTTAAGGACTTATTTAGATCTAAACGAGCAAAACATATCACCTCTTTCCTTATTAAATGTGTGAAAAGGGATTTGGTATAACTGTTGTCGGCACAAGCTTACATTGATTATAAGACGCAAAATTCACACATAAACTATATGCCTATATTGCTCGTAAGTTTTTTAATTATATATATAAAAAAAAAGCATATGACAATCGGATTTTGTTATTATTTTTGTATTATATAAAGATAATTCAAAAGGATATTATCTTTACTTGTGTGAATATGACACGATTTAGTCAGGGTGAATGTGGAAAGGCCGTAAATACTAAAAAGTCGGAAGTACTTTTGCGCGAGTATTTTTATAATGCATTTTACTCCAAAAGAACGAGAATTTTTCGTTAAGTCAAGCAACGTGGGCGAGATGGAAGTGTTATTGAAAAGGACGCATGCATAGGTCTATGGCATGCTCTTATTGGCAATTTGCCGAGCAAGATCATGAGTTAAGCCTTGCATTAATTGAAATTGCCATATGTTTGATCGAATTGCTAAATAAAAATTCGGTAGATGGCCTCGTGAAATGGAAGTCCAATTGGCATCGTGCCATGGTTAGATCGCCTCGTAAATTCGAGCAAAATAACGAAACTAAACTAATGGGCAAGGGTATATAAATAGTTTCATATCTTGTTAATCGAAGTAATTATCCAAAAAATCATAAATATGTTATTGTGTGACAGACAATTCAATCTTAAAATTTTCAATTTAATCAATTTAGTCTTAAACCTTTTGATGATTTGCTAATGTAATCGATTTAGTCAAAATTGGCTAAAAATTTATGATGTGAACCATAGCTATTCTATGTGACATGACAAATGGTTGGTGCTAACATTAACAATGTTCGCAATTTAAAATATATATATATAATTTTCCTCTCCCCCCCCGCCCTTTGTTCTTTTTTTTTTTTCCTATTTTTCTCTGCCTAGCCAACATTTTGAGATATAGGGGAAAAAAGAAAAGAAAAACTCAAAAATAAAAATAAGAAATCACAAATTAAAAAAAAAAAATTGCAAAACTCATCCACATCAACGTCACATGTGTCATGTCTACTGGCATTGGGGTTAATAGTTTCCAATCAAAATTAGCAGGAAAAATTATTTGGATAGATTATCAAAACATTTAAAGTTCAATTAGCCAAATGAGAAAGTTTAGGATATTGATTGTTGCAAAATAGATTTTATACTTTTTTGGATAATTTTCCATGGTTAATCTAATGACAAGAACTCCAACAAAAAAATTACGAAAATTGTCAATGTTAACGTGCCCTACATCAATTAAGTGAATGGGGAAACCTTTGTATAGCTCGAAATGGGCCGGGCTTACCCAAACTTGTTTTAGTTTCATATATATTTCCTACATTTATACTAGGGAAATTAACACAAATAATCCATGAGCTTTTGTCAAATGTATAATTTGATTCATAAACGTTTAATTTGTTCAATGTGGTGTCTGAACTTTAACTCAATATACAATGTGATTCATAAACTTTTAATTTGTTTAATATAGTCCTTAAACTCTATGCACATGTTCAATCCAATCCCCGAATTGTATGAAAATATTCAATATATTGAATATGTACAAAAAAAATTAGGAATTACATAAAAACAAATTAAAAGTTTAGGGACCAAATTATTCATTAGGTTAAAGTTCAGGGATTATATTGCATAAATCAAAAGTTTATGGACCAAATGTACATCAATTAAAGTTCGGGGATTCGTTGTGTCATTATTCCTTAATTCTATCATTAATATTCTCGTTAAAATTTTAGTTCATGTCATAATAACCCCCGCCCCCCCCCCCAAAAAAAAAAAAAAAATGATTTGTAATTATTTTTTCAGTTACCCTCAGAAAATCCATTTATCTTCTTGTTTCTAACCGACCGTGGCCCGATCCACCAGCACACCGATCCCTCCCACCCGGCTCGAGTCCAGTTCGCACCGACTCGCTCGCGGCAATTTGCGAAAATCGCCTCTTCTCCTCCTCCTCTCCGCAACATCCCCCAATTTCCCCAACCGAAACCCTAACGTTTTCCCGCACTTTCTCGAGTCCCCACCCCGCCGATCGACGACCTCCCCGCCGCCGATGACGACGATCAGCCTCCGCAAGGGCAACGCGCGGCTCCCGCCGGAGGTGAACCGGGCCCTGTACGTCCGCAACCTGCCGTTCAACATCACGAGCGAGGAGATGTACGACATCTTCGGCAAGTACGGCGCGATCCGGCAGATCCGCATCGGCACCAGCAAGGACACCCGCGGCACGGCCTTCGTCGTCTACGAGGACATCTACGACGCCAAGACCGCCGTCGACCACCTCTCCGGGTTCAACGTCGCCAACCGGTACCTGATCGTGCTCTACTACCAGCCCGCGAAGATGAACAAGAAGTTCGACCAGAAGAAGAAGGAGGAGGAGCTCGCCAAGATGCAGGAGAAGTACGGGATCTCCACCAAAGATAAGTAGACTCCGATCATGAATCGCGTGATTGTCTCCGGCAGCGTTAGGAGGTTTTCGATGTGTAAAAGTATCGGAATGTTTTGTGGTGTGATGTAGATTTATGACAAATCATGCAATGAAGCCCCTTATTTGACTTCTTCTGTGGATATGTGAATTCTGACGGTGGTGGTTTAGCTAATTTCTGTGCACTGGAACGATATGTTGAAATTCCGTGAAAAAATTCACGCAGCGACGTCTCAATGAAGCGATTTTTCGAGTGATTGGTCATTGTTGCTTGCCTGCACTTTTCCGTGCTATGCCAAGAAATTTGAATTTTCCTGAATTCAATAGAGCAAGGGGGAAAGCTGCGGAGATGCAGATATATTTGCTGTTGGGAGTTAATCTGTGTCATCTATCATAGAGATTGTTTTACATCAGAATGTTTATAAGAGCTGAGAACAAGCTAATCTATGATTTCAATTTGTGTCTGCCAGTGAAAGAAGATAACAGGTTGCTGCGAGGTTATGTGCAGTGTCTTGCTTCTGCAGGAGGATCTGCATTGTCCAGATGACCTATTTGCCGATTCTGCTAGAATTACGGATGGGATCAATGTCTCATCATATAGTGGTAGTAATAGGTAGTTGATCTGTCATGCGCTAGTGAGGGTACTGTGAAAGATTTAGAGATTCAATACCAGCTGGAGAAGCAGATTTTGTGAGGCTTATTTGCACTGATTCCTTTTTGGTAGTTAAATGATCTTGTTTGTGTGCATGGCTAACATTATCGAGAGTTGTTTGTTGGAGCTGTCCTGCTACTGTTGTTTTAGGGTTTGAAGTGGGGAATTGCCATTTTTACAGAGGTACCTGGAGTAATGTACTTCTAGGTAGTCTAGGTGGATGTTGCGAATCCTCTGTTTCTGTTTTTGGTATTCAAGTTTCCTGGAAAGCTCGTTTTCTATGAGCTCAATCTGTTTGATCTTGGCCAAAAAATTTGACTGGATTCTTTAAGCAACTTAGACTACTGAATCAACCCTTTAATAACAATACTTAGGGAGTTTTAGATGTAATTATCATCCTTATCAGCTCATGTAGATGTTGTGGGTTTGCAACATAAAGCCATTCATGTAGTGATGTAATTCTCATTCTTTCAAGTGGTGATTCTTTCCAGGATGAGTTCTGGGGGATCCTACCACATATCAGCGCCCCTCTCAGTAACCCTTCACCGTCAGTTGAATTACTAGGAATGTAGCATAGCCATTTATTTGGTACTCTTCCTACTCATTGACTTGACTGATACGAAGCTATATACCATTGCTCAATGTTTCAATTCAGTAGTTGAATCTATGATTCGTCATTGAGGGGACTTAGAGAAGTTCCTTCCAATCAGAGCAGCTATATACTATCCCTCAATGTTTCAATTCAGTAGCTGAATCTATGATTTGACATTGGGGGAACTTGAAGAAGTTCCTTCCAATCAGAGCCCGGTCTTTAAGAGCATTGCGTCCAAGTATATGGGTAGCTTGCTGAAATTTGCAAGCAAACGAACTTGTTCCATAAACATCAAGCCTTTATCCTGAGCAATTATACCCCCTGTGAATACCACCTGCATCTAGTTGTGTTCGAGAATTCGTGTCCAGAGATTTGTAGAGGTGGCAAGTAGATGCGTCAAACCCTCTTTTTCTAACTTTACTTCACTGCTTTGCAATCGAAAAAAATGGGGATTTATCCTGGTCATACAGAACCAACAACCCAGATTATTGAAAATCTATTTGTACAGTTGAAAAGAAGAAAGATGAAGTCTGGAGCGTTTCTAGGGTACGCAGTATGTCGGCCTTCCATATTGTTTCCTGAAGTATCAATTTGATTACTTGAGATCCTATGATTTCCTGCTGGTATAAAAGCTTCGGTTCTCTCTGCCTTAAATCTCTTCATTTTTTATTTCTTTCAGTTCTCTTTCAGAACGAAGCCTTCATTTTCATTTGCAGCTTACCGTAGCAGCAGAGTTCCCAAGCTCTTTTGTCTGTGTTTCTTCTTTTTCTTTCTGGCTTTCTTTTTCCTCTTGTTGAGTCAGGGTTTCACTTTCTCCTCTGCTTACATAAAGCTATCTCGTTCCTTGGCATTCTCTGTCTGTGTCGAAGCCACCGCCATCAGCGATGGAAAAGGGAGCATACAAGAAGTCGTCTGGTTTAATGTCCGACAGAAACATGGCTTCAAGTACGCAGAAAGTGTTTACTGTGGCCCTCAAGTGTATACATCTCTTGTTACTTGTTAGTTATCTACACGTATGATTCGAGTTTTTCATTGGCTAGAACCCTTCCGACGACTTAAAAAAATGATAATAATGAATCAAATTATCCCAACAGAAACCAAAGCCAGGTCAATCCATTGAACGGTTGGTGCTGGTCCTGGTAACGCGATGTTCACTCGAGATAAGTGAAAGGCTAGTGCTCGACAAGCTAAGAGTGGATTTAGACCCCGGGCGTTTTGTAGAAAATATCACTATCGACACCTAAATTTTTGCCCAAAAATCATTTCCAAAAAAATGGGAACTTGTTTTTCCACAAAAATATTTCAAGTTAAATTCTTGCATATAGATTATCTAGGCATTTAATATGGTGTTTTAAATGGAAGATGTTTTTACTTTAAAAAAAAAAGAAAAAAAGAAAAAATTTGGGGCCAATGATCTAAATGTGACTAGCCAAGAGGTCAGATTGGAATTAAAATGGCAAATTGGGGCCAAATTACAATTTCCAAAAGTTGAGGGACCAATTCGCAAATTTTGCAAAATTTTGCCCAAACCCTTAAATCATCATCTTGGTCACCAATTAAGTTGAAATTGAACTTGGGTCAACTTGAATCAATCAAATCGGGCGAAAAGGACCAAATTTTCATTGAATTAGGTATTTTCGGTTAAGAAAATGACCAACTTTGAAGGACTTTCTTGCAATATCGAGTAGTAAAATTATGAAATCTAGCCAAGATCTTAAACTACTATACATGAGCTTGCTAATTGATCAAAAACCGCAGCCAAATTGATGGATTAAAGCACTCAAATGAGCTACCAAAACTTAATCCACGAATTGGTCTCATTTCGGAGTTGCTGAGTAAGCAACTTGGTGGCCTCACCATATCCCACTCAGCCGTCCATCCAGCCTGATCTTTGCACGTGATTGAAAACCATAATGACCAGTGCTAGTGGACGAAAATCAACCAGGGATAAACTGCTGAATGCACGGGAAAGTCGCAGCAAAATCCGAATACTTAACAGCTGCAAAATTTCAAAATTTTGGCTAAGTCAGAAAGTGGATAGACTGCTCAGTTGGTGGGCTTGGCAGAAGGGAAAAAAGCCGATCAAGTGATTGCCTAATGCAATGGATAAGATCTATGAAGCAGGCTCGTTTGAGGGATAAGAGGGAGAAGACAAGAAACCCGCGAGGAGCTCACAATCGTACCCAAAAAACATCGTCAGAAGCAACTCCAAAAAAGCCAAACCCAGAAATGCTAGACCGACCTTGAGAGAGAAAAACGAAATTTTCACACACCTGCAGCCAAAATTAGCCAAAACCTTCAACTAGAGAGTGAAACTTCACTCAAAGAGCTTTCCATCCATAGGTCGCACGTCTCAAATAGAGTTCGAGAAGGTCTCCTAAAGCCCCCCGAAAATCACCCTCCTGGCGGGCCAAGAAATTTTGAAAATTTTTCTAAGTATTGAGCCCGGTTGGTCACGAGTGAGGAAAAACGAGTGTTTTTTAGAAAAGTGAGAGACAAATGAAGAAAGCCATGAATTACAACCAAAACTAGTATACATATAGTTTGGGTTGATTTTAACTTGGCCAACAAATGAGGTCTGGAAGTCTAATTTTGGAAGTCAACGAAAACCTTCGTTGTCACTTTTTCTTCTGCAGATCTCACTTTCAGTTTGAAGGAACTAAATTCCATGTGCTCCCAGAGGACAATTTCTTGGTTTCCTTGGCCGAGAGTCACTTGAAAGGGAAACTAGGAAGCAAGGTAAGCATCCTAGATGCATTTTGGTTTAATTTTGAACATGTTTGATCACGAAAATCAAAACTAGTATACATATAGTTTGGGTTGATTTTAATTTGACCAACAAATGAGGTCTGGAAGTCTAATTTTGGAAGTAAACAAAAACCTTCGTTGTCACTTTTTCTTTTGCAGATCTCACTTTTAGTTTGAAGGAACCAAATTCCATATGCTTCCAGAGGACAATTTCTTGGTTTCCTTGGCCAAGAGTCACTTGAAAGGGAAACTAGGAAGCAAGGAAAGCATCCTAGATGCATTTTGGTTTAATTTTGAACATGTTTTGATCACGAAAATCAAGAGGAAAACTAGTCCGGAGGACTGATTCCTGAGGCTGAAATTTTTTAAGTGTTTGAAACCTCTCCAAGAGCCATACATGTTTGACTTGCTACTTCTCTTTGCATGTGTTTTCTATCTTCACGAGCTTGATTAATGTTATATGGGAGTACAAATGATACATAGGTCAGCTTGGTTTGGTCTTTAAATCCCCGTGTGAACTATGAGATCGTCAAAAACCAAGCCTATCCACATTAGTTTTTGGCTGGTCAGTGTAGACTTTGCATGTGAGCTTCTTGGAGAGGTTGTTTTGATGTGTTCGGTTAGTCATTCTCTGTGATGTTTGTTACATTTGAAAGCTCATGTTACCTACTTTCACTCGGATCAAGTAATGTTTCCTTTAGATCTCGTATGTGATGAGTGTTGGGCTTGAATATGGGCATGCAACCTGTTTGATTGACTTAGGTTCAAACCCAGATTTCAAAATCAGCTCAACCCACATATTTGAAGCCGATTTTAGCTTGGTTCTTGTGTGTTGTAGGCTATGATTGCTATCTAATATTGCTCCTTGCATGTGGTAGTATAATCGTGATGCTTTTCTTTCACATGAGATTGCTTATGGGTCGAGATTGAAAGTCACGAACATGGCCTGGAGAAGCCGTTTTGAGTTGTTTTGATGCAAGCCAAGTGTTCGATGAAATGTTCAAATCAAGTTTTGATCTTGAAACGGTCCATTTGAGCTTGGTTCTTGCTAGTGTAAATTGGCATATATCGGTTTAGGGAATTATTTTTTAAAAAAAATGAAAATTTCAAAATAATTGTAAAAATGATGGATGGTATCAAGTTATAATAGAAATGACATCTATGAAATTTTCCTAATTTTTAAAGGTCATTTTCTTAATTTAATGATATTTTGGTATTTTATAACCATTTTTGTAAATAATCTATTTTGCTTAGATTAAAATTATTTGGAGTAATTTCATGCATCTAGAGTAATTTCATGCATATTTAAATTTTCATTTCGCTCACGGGGGTCTTGTCCCGGGGCATGATAACAAGGCCATGTAATATTATTTACCCGACTTGTATCGGGTTTTCATTTTCCGCATTTATTTTCAAGTTATTTCAATTTATTGGATATTTACTTATGCACCGCTTTTCATTAATTTGAGTGTAAATTTCTTTTCTAGATTATGTTAGGATTAGTCTAGATATTAAAAAAAAAAAACCTACAAAAACATTTGCATGGACACTTAATGGTTTCATAAAGATTATAATCGGTAATCAAGATTATGTGGCCATTTAGATAAACAACCTTCCAAGTTAGTGGTACCGCAAGGGTGTTAATAGAAACATTGGCGTAAACAAGTCCCCATTCCTAGAAATCTCTGTTTGCGTAGGAATCAAGACAACACTCTCGTGTCTTGATTGGTTTCTAGGCAACCCCAATAAGCTAGTGGCGACTCCTAGAATTACATAGGTTGTTAAGAAATAATAAAAAAAAAAAAAATCAACGTCGCGCGAGGTATGAACTTGGGAGAGCCCGCACCTAATTTAGGGCCATTGGTCCGCCTTTTTAGGCAAATACCCCTAAACCTTCTTTCTTTTCCCCCGAACGGCAAAAAAAAAAGGTTGTGACAATCACATTTTTGGAAAATGTTTTTTAGGAAGTCATTTTCCAAGAAAATAACCATATTTTCCGATATTTAATTGAAACATGAAAATGGAGTGAAAAATATTATTCATTGCTCAGTATTTGATTTGATTTTTTGGGAAAAATTACACGAAACGGTATTTCTTGTCATTAATTTCATAGTACTTCGTGATTGATCAGGGTGTAGCGATGCAGGGCGCAACACGAGACCGAGCAAAACACGTTAATTAGCGTGGGGAAAGATTTTAGCCGGCCGTCTTTCTTGCGACTCCATTCTGACGATGTACGAGAAAAGGCCAGCTCGAATTCAATGGGCTTGTCCCTGGGGCCATCTTTTGTCGTCGCAGCCCGTCGAGAGGATTTATATATAATTCGACGGGCTAGTAGCGTTGCTTGCTCCCAATTCATTTGAGCTCGACCCCATCATAATTATAATTCGACAAGATCGGGGGCCTCCCGGAAGGCTCACGGCGAGTAAGCCATCCAGGCGATCCGTGCTCGCACGTGCCGGGGAAGAGGCTGGATGTTTGTCCTTTATAGATTTAGCATCGTTGCTTCCCGCGTACGAGAGCTCCATTTCGTTTTTATCGAAGCCCATGTAATCCGGGTTCAAGTTTTGATACGACGACTCAAGACACTTCGTTGCTTTTGGAATTTACGTTTTTCTCTTTTTTCTTTGCTTACAAACGCGCAAGATAAAAGATATAGAGTAATCGCTATAGTGCACCTTCATCTATCAATCTAAATATTTCATTATACCACGAAACTCTGCATCAAAATTCAATTCGATCAACGGACATATTTGAATTTTAAGCGTATTGACATGAGACGATGCCGACTCTTCAATGGAAAATTCAAGCATGGACTCGGCGTCGACGTAATGAGGGGATACACGATCCTGACGCCTACCTTCGTCTTTTTTCAATCGGAACATGCTCTAGTTTTCTTTACTAATTTACTGTGTAGTAATATCACAACTTATTAAATCAAGCTGTTCTAGGAGTTTGCTACGTCAATTTTGTGAATTAACATTTACTATTTTGTGTAAGTTATTCATAAAATACCTCTTGACGTGATAGCTTACGAGATATTATTATTATTATTATTATTATTATTATTATTATTATTATTATTATTATTATTATTATTAGTAGGATGGGACACGTTAACATTGAGTCGTTCAATATGTAAGATTAATCAGGAAATGCTTTAGGATTTGGTTGAGCTTACGGGATCTTTTCATTGACTTGGTTTCACTCGATTGAAGCATGGAGAGGGAAATAAAATAATAACGGAAAAAGCCATCCGCTCCGTTTTCAAGTGGAAGGTCGAAGAAACCATACCGACTTCAAACTTGCAAAAGTTGGCCCAAGTGGCATCCCGTCTCTTATAGCACGATTTGATTTGATCGCTCGAGTGGGGTTCGTCAATGGGGACTATTAGGAATATCGGATTCCCAAAAACCGAATTCGATATTAAATCGAACCCCTAAAACAAGTGTGGAAGACGGGCTTGGGAAATTCACATGTATCACCGATTCTAAGGCACATCACAAAATCGAACGTACCTTGTTAGCCACAGATTAAACACCGACGCTGATATGAGGAAGAAAAACTGATCCCGTTCGATCCGACGACGTCAATTCGCCTTGAAGGGAAGAGAGTGTCATCTCTTTGCTCTTTTGGAGGGAGAGAGGGAGGAGGAACGTACATAATGTCAAAAGGTACGTTCCTCCCTCTCTTTTTCCCCTTAAATACGTCCTTTCCAAAGAACGTGTCTCTTCGGTAAAAGACGCTCCCCCAAAAGTTACAACTCTTCAATGTATCCCTCCATCCATGGGCTCTAATCTTCTAAGCCAGGCTTTTAGGCCCAGCATGGGTGGACGGGCTAACTTAGGCCCATCACATTAATTAATAAAACCATCAGGGACACTATTATCTTCATCGTGTTTAGGTTTTTCTTCCAATCTTTTATTTAATCAAAAGATTACACAAAAAATTTCTAAACGTTGAAACATTTAGCAACATGATTTGTGAAATTTACTACAATTTACAATGTCGTTCTTGGACTTTTAATTTATTCTATGTGACCCCTTCCAATTTAGTTTCTAAAATATGTATAAAGTTCAATGTTGTCCTTGAACTTGAAAAAAAATAAAAAGATAATAGTTGACAATTTCATATAGTATGGAAACTAAATTAAACTTTTACCAAAAGTTTAATGATCACATCTAACAAATTAAAAATTAAAAGATAATATTATACATTAAGTTACGGTCCAGGGATTACATTAAACAAATTAAGAGTTCAAGATTGGAATTGCATATTGAGCCAAACTTCAAAAATCATTTATATAATTATCTCTTTTTTTTAATTATTGTTTTCGGCAAAAATGACATGTTGGATCCTTGAATAGTCTTTCTTTTTCTTTTAACGAGACCATTGTAATTTGTAAGGGATTCCGCTCAATATGTCAAATCATTTGATTTTTCCAGATTTCGCAACTCCTTGATAATGATTCTATTATTTTCTTAAGAGCCTCGGTGTGATGAGGAGACTCTAGCGATTACGATTTACGACCTATTTGCCTATTGAGCATGAGGATAAATATTGTCTCCCTTTGGAAGAAACTAAGTGATTATTTAGAGGTATGTTGACCCATAAAAGCAAGTTCTTAAAATGCTTCATTTTGATTGTTTGAAGCTTAGGATAACTGGGATGTAAAACTCTCAGAGGGCACTCAAAGGGTATTCATTCATCTTGGGGAAGACAAAGATAGAAGGAGACTTAGAGTGTGAGGTGTGCTGACACCAACACATTAAAATAAGAAATGCATCCTAACAGCCCGTCATCCTTGTATATCAAACAAACATGTGTTGGAAGCTCTCATGGGATTAAAACCCTCGGTCTTGTTGTGGTCTATGAAGCCCGGACACGTCATCGGAGCTTCCGTATCGTGTTCGACACGTGTCAGAGCGTGTCGAACACCTCGACACGCGTTGACCACGTGTCGGATTTTTCAACACACGGTCAACTTTTCTCGACACCGAAGCGTGTCCGAGGGAGAGGGATCGTTGAAGAAGACGGAGGGTGGAGGCGAGACTAGGGAGTAGAGGCAACGCCGCGACAGCAAGGGAGGGCCAGAGGAAGAGCAGGCGATCTAAAGGGTAGGGCTGCAATTGTGACGCTGTGATGGAGGGTCGACGACGAGGCTTCAAAGATGTTCGAGTTTTATTGATCTGCTCGGATATCTTCTGGTACTCCTCGTCCACTTCATCCGCGACTGATCGAGGTCAAGCTCTTGCATGCCAGAGAAGGAGTCGGGTCGGAGGTATCGTCGTCCTTGATTCTGCGACCCCTTTCTCCCCCAACATGATAACGTGTGAAGGGAGAAGAAGATAGCTTGGGGGGGTTGATTGGTGGGGGTGGGAGAGAAGGTGGGGGCGTGGGTTGGGGATGATTGATGGGGGTGGAGTGATTGATGAGGCAGGGCAAGGAGCAGGTGGTGGCGTGGGTTGGGGATGATTGATGGGAGCGGGGTGATTAATGGGGCGGGGCAGGGAGCAGGTGGTGTCTTGGGGGGGAGAGGAGAGAGAGAGTAGGGAAAAAACCAAAAGTGGGGAGAAAATATTGGAGAAAAGATTGAGTACCTGGATTTTGGGGGTGGCATGGGGGATTAGAGAGAGAGAAATGGGGGAGGGCAAATAATTTTTGGGGATGAGCATATAGAGGGAAAAAAAGAGAGATGAAAATAATTTTGAGAGGTTTTTGAGGAGAATAACTTTTGAGTGGTAAAGTTATTTTTGTTATAAAAATAAATAAATGAGTTAAAAAATGATTTCAAAAAATAAAAATATTGAATGTTAAATAATGATAAATTTTGATGATTATAAAATATCATAGATTTATTTAAATAAAGTTGATTATATTTTTTTGTTAGTCATTTGTTTTATCCATAAATTTTGTTAAAGCTAAAAATATGTTCTCAAATATGGTTAAGCATTAATTATGAATATATCTTTCAAATTTTCTATGAATATATCTATTAATATAGTTAGTGCAAACTCATTATAAGTTCTTGTTATTTATTTATTTATTTATTTATTTGTGAATTTGAATCAAATTAATTAAAACTAAAAATATTTATTTAATAATAACGTGTCCCAACGTGTCGGAATTTTCTATTTTTGAAAAATGATGTGTCGGCGTGTCGTGTCGTGTCACGTGTCCGTGCTACTTAGGTTGTGGTTACTTCTTAATCAAATTCCGAGGATCCATGACTTGTTGGTTTGATATGCAAGAATAGTGGGCTACATGAATGCGATCCTTATTTTAACGTATTGGTGTCCGCTCGTCTCGCACCTCCAATTCCCTTAATATCTTTTTCTTCCCCAAAATAAGGGAATACCTTATAGTAGTTTTACATCCCGTTCCCCACGGTCTGGATGAGAAACGAGATTTGAGGACATACTTGCGCTCACGATCCTCAAATAGTCTTTTGTTTTCCTTTAACCAAACCATACGTAATTGGTAAGGGATTCCACTTAATATGTCAAATCATTTGATTTTTTCGGATTTCATATTCCTTGACAATGATACTTCTCTTTTCTTAAGAGTTTTTGTGCGATGATTAGACTCTAGCGGTTACGAATTCATGGCCTGTTTGCTTGTCGAGCACGACGACAAATTATGCGTCCCTTGGGGGAAATTATGACTGCTCAGAAGAATATTAACCTACAAGACTTGCAAAGATGATGGGATAGATGGGATATCTAGTCCATGAAATTTGAGTTTTTTAAGTGTTGCATGACAAATTGTAATCATGGAAGTAATTTTGGGTAATTACTTCTGACATTGTCAATTCGAGATAATCTTACACTTACTTGAATTTTATACTTTTGTTTCGCTTTTTAAGTATGAATATATTGAACAATTGAAATTTTCAAAACCATGCGCGAGTGTGTAGCCCTTTTAAAGAAGGGCCCTTCAAATAACCAAGGAACTTTCTTTTTTGTGAAAAAGGATTAGGATAATCTGTTATTTTGATGGATAAGTAGGTAATAACATTTTATTTTCTCCAAATAAATTATTCCCAAACAAGCTGATTAATCTCATTAATGGAAAAAAAACCCAAAAAATCTATAACGTACTATATGGATCTCAATTTAGTTCTAGCCCTTTTAATATGTCATAAACCTTTTTAATAATTAACTAATTAGCTCTTCTAACCAAATTTGGCTAGCAATTGCAATCATAGACACTAACCATCCTATATAACATGACTGATGCTAACATAAATGATTCTTTTACATTCTATTCTAAATTTTTTTGTAATTTTTTTGAATTTTTCTTTTCTTTCTTGTTTATTTCCCTCTTCCCCCTCCGATCATTGAGCTTTGACAATGGCGAGCGACTAGCCACAGGCAAGGGTCGACCTTGTGGGCCTCCATTGAGGCTCGCTAGATCTTGGCCAATCCAGCAAGTTTGATCCTTATCGGTTATGGCGATCAAAGGAGGAACAAGGGGAAAAAAAATTCTAAAAATAGAATGAAAAGGAAAAAAATTATAAATTTATAAAAAAAAATGCAATAAATTGTCCAAGTTAACGGCTTCATGTCATGTAAGAGAGCCTACGTCCGCATCAACGATTATTAATCAAGATTAGTTGAAAAGATTATACTGATAATGTTAGAATATACAAATAATACTTTGATGCGGAAATTCAAAGTACAAACAGTGATCTTTTGATTTTCATGATTTTCACAAATAGATAAAGACATATCTTTATTCATAGCATTGCACTTGATGATGATCGTTGTTGAAAACCCGAAGAACTCGAACCAAATAAGAAATCCGATTTCTCTCCCTTAACACACTATTCTTAGTGTATTCTATTGATGGATGAGAGAATACCAAATTCCTTTTTTGGTTATTGTTGTTTAGTGTGGGTGGAGAGAGGACCGGACTCTATTTATACGTTCGTTGAATAGGTGTCTTCCATCAAAGCGATATATCCTTTAAATTTATTAGAATCGCAACTTATTGTAACCAATAATTATTTATTTTATAACATTTCAATAATTATTAAATCATATAATAAATCATATCATGTGGGTCACATGATTCTTACATATAAGTCATTGAAATACGATTTTAGAACTGATCTAATCTATATATATATTAAATTTATGTTTTTTTTTTTTCAATAGTTCTCTCATTAATTGGCAAATGTATTCTTTTTTGTTGAACCTTTAAGTCATGGGAAACAAGGTATTGCTCCTCACGCATCAAGGAATCGGGGGTTCGTGCAGATTTCTTCTAGGCTCTGCACGTCCTTGCAACAGAGGAGTGACCGTCCTTCGTTTCGACAAAAATTGCATTTAATCGTATCCGACAAGCGAAGAAAAACGAGGAGGAGGTGGGTCATCCATCGCAATAGAGAAATTATTAGGTGGTCCTATATTTTTTTTGTAGCAGAGTAATCATCATCCATCGCATTTAATCGTAGCAGAGTGATCTGACATCACACGAGATGTCCTATATTTCAGCCAGATCATTTTGTCTAAAAGAAAAAAAAAATTAAGATTAATATATTGAAAAATCTTAAATAATTATATTTATGACATACTTACCCTCAACTAATTTTTTAATCATAAAAAATTTTAAATTAATATATATATAAAATAAATTTACCAAAAACTAATTTTTTAACCATAAAAACTTAAATTGATATATTTGTAACAACTTCCATCAATTTTTACTATTAAATTTGTTGACATTAATGATACGTGGTGACATGATAAGTTTACAAGGAAATTCATAGAGTTAACGTCCAAAAAATTCCAAATTTATTATAGGCATACCGTTAAATTTATTTTAAGAGTACAAATAAATTTGTTAATGGTGCACCAATTTGAGATTTTTAGTGATATTTACTATATAAATTTTCATGTGAACTTGTCACGTTACCATATCACGTCATCCTATGTCACTTAGGTCAGTAAATTTAATGATAAAATTTGATGAAAGCTATCAAAGTATAAATTTACCACGAGTATGAAATTGCGTCTGTTGATTGCGATTATTTCATGCTTGTCTTAGTAATGTGATGTTCACCTAAGATTAGTGAGAGGCTAGCGTGCGACAAACTTAGAGTGGACTTTAAGATTGCGAAAGTATGGCAGAAAGTTGTTATCCCAGTTCCCAAGACACGAGCCATGTGATCGGGCTGTTGCTTGTGCTAGCTAGCTTTAGAAAGCGGTTCCATCAACTTTGGTATATTGAAGTGCGGTCGAGTCTGGTACGTTTTTCCTTTTAATCTTTTCGAACGCAAAATGGTCTCAGTAGAAACATGGCTGCTCCATGACCCGACTCAAGACCATTCGTTACGTTCGGCATCTCTTGGATCTCGTAATTTATGTTTTTCTCTTTTTTCTTTGCTTATGAAGGCGCAAGATAAAGATATAAAGTAGTCGCTATAGTGCACCTTCGTCTATCAATCTCAATATTTCATTATATCACAAAACTCTGTATTGAAATTCAATTCGATCGATCGACATATTTGAATTTTAAGCATATCGACGTAAGACAATGCCGATTCTTCGATGGAAAATTCATGCATGGACTCGGTGTCAATGTAATGAGGGCATACACGATCTTGATGCCTACATCTATCTCCTTTCAATCAGAATATGCTCTAGTTTTCTTTACTAATTTAAAGGCGTGAAAATATCACTACTTATTCAATCAACCAGGTCATATATTCGACTGTTCCAAAAGTTTACTATGTCAACGTTGTGAATTAATCTTTACCATTTTGTGTAATTTATTCGTAAAATACCTCTTGACATGATAGTTTATGAGATATTATCGTTGTCGTCATTATTATTATTAAGACGGGACACGTTAACATCGAGCCTTTTAGTAGGTAAGATTAATCGGGAAATGCTTTAGGATTAGGTTGAGCTTATGGGATCTTTTCCTTGACTTGGTTTCCCTAGAAACACGGTCCTTTGGTTTCCCTCGATAGAACCATAGAAGCATGGTCCTATTGTCGCGTGAGGGTCCCCTCCCGTGGAGGCATCGAGGGAAGTAGGACGTGGCCTTTCCGCTTCCAGAAGTAAATTGCATTTAACCATATATGCAATTACGTGGTTCCTAGCCGCGTGACGGTCCCCTCCTGGGCATCGAGGGAAGTAGTACGTGGCATGGGCGTGGTCGGTCATCCATCGCAATCGCAGAGTGACTTGACATTGCAGGAGATGTCCGGCCTCCTACTATATTTCAATTAAACCATTTCGTTTGAAAGAGCCAAAAAAAATAAAAATTCAGGATGAGTATCTCAGAAAAAACTCAAACTAGTATACTTATAGTAAATATATCTTAAACTAAATTCCAAACTGATATATTTATGATAAATTTACTTTTTTAAAAATTCCATCAAATTTTAACATTAAATTTGATTATATAGATGATACATGGTGACGTGGTAAGTTCATAAGGTTTTAATGCCACGACAAATCTCAAATTTATCGCAGGTGTAACGATTTGAAGTTTTTGGTGATATTTAACTTATGGGTTTCCACGTAAACTTGCTACGTCACCATGTGCCATCTCGGTCCACAAATTTAATGATGAAATGAACCGTAGAAGCATGGTCCCTAGTCGCGTGACGGTCCCCTCCCAGGCATCGAGGGAAGTAGTACGTGGCCTGGGCGTGGTTATCCATGGCAATCGCAAAGTGACTTGACATTGCAGGAGATGTCCAGCCTCCTACTCTATTTCAATTAAACCATTTCTTTTGAAAGAGCCAAAAAAAAAAAAAAAAAAAAAAAAAATTCAAGATGAATATCACGAAGAAAAAACTCAAACAAATATACTTATGGTAAATATATCTTAAACTAAATTCCAAATTGGTATATCCACGATAAATTTACTCTCTATTGAATTCCGTCAATTTTTTTAACATTAAATTTGATTGCGTGGATGATACGTGGTGACATGATAAGTCCATAAGGTTTTAATGCCACAACAAATCTCAAATTTATCGCAGGTGTAACGATTTGAAGTTTTTCGTGATATTTAACTTATGGGTTTCCATGTAAACTTACTAC
This sequence comes from Eucalyptus cloeziana, assembly GCA_014182715.1. Lineage (NCBI taxonomy): Eukaryota > Viridiplantae > Streptophyta > Magnoliopsida > Myrtales > Myrtaceae > Eucalyptus > Eucalyptus cloeziana. Next base: position 46,589,130 of record CM024635.1, on the reverse strand, counting down.
GTCACCATGTGCCATCTAGGTCAACAAATTTAATGATAAAATGATAAATTTGTTATTAGTGCACTAGTTTGAGATTTTTATGGTCAAAAAATTAATTTTAAGTAAACTTCTCATAGGTGTATTGATTTAAGAATTTTTGTGGTAAAAAAATTATTTTTGGATGAATTTGTCATAAATATACCAATTTGGGGTTTTGATAGTCAAAAAATTAGTTTTGAATAAATTTGTCATAAATATACTGATTTGGGATTTTTTTATGATATTAACCCTTAAAATTATGTGTCACTAGATTAGTAAATAATCGCAACACCACTTTTACATGGGAAAAAGTACCAAAAAGTCATAAATCTATTGCATTGGTACCAATTCAGTCATAAATATTTTAATTTAACCAATTTAGCTAAATCTTTTCACATTAGTATCAGTTCAATTATAAAATTTGAAATTAGATCAATTTAGTCATAAAATTTTTCATATTGGTACCAATTCAGTCCATTCGACTAAATTTGGGCAGTTGGCATTGAATGGAAAATTTTAAATAATTTTTAATTTTTTTCAAATTTTTTATTGACTTTTTTCCTTTTCTTTTCCTTCTTCATCCTCCTTGGACTTTCCTCCTAGTGGCTGGCCAAGCTTGTCGGCCATTGCAAGGTAAGTCCAAGGAGAAGGAGGAAGAATAAGGAAAAAAAAAATATATATATATATATATATATTTAAAAATTGCTATGTTAGCATCCAATTATCGGCCAATGTATAAATTAGTATCGACTAATCAAAATTGGTCAAATAGACTGAATTGGTACCAACGTGAAAATGTTTATGACTAAATTAGTCTAGTTGAAAGATTTAGAATTAAATTATCCAATTGAAAAGTTTAAGACTAAATTGGTACAAATGCAATAGGTTTAGAACTTTTTTAGTACTTTTGCCTTTATACATTGCAAGAGATCTTCCATTACAACAACGTATAAATATAATCAAAGAGAAGCACACATGTATATATAACACCTGAGTTCATATTATCACAATCACAAAAAAACACCGAATTACTCAAATACATAAGAAAGAAAATACACGAGAGGAGCAAGGAGTTACACCACACTCGTTATAGACCCCATCTAGCGGCCCATCGCACCACGAGTCTTAAAGAGTTCTTTTTTTGGTCAGTGAGTCTTAAGAGTTCTCCCAGTACTAAAATGACGTCGCATTCTCGTAGTGGAAAAGCTTTTTGCGGAAAGCTTTAAGCTACATATGCGCTAACGGAAAGCCGTGGGGTGACGACGGCCGACAAGGGCACGGCCTTTTGCAACGCCAGGCCGAACGCCTCGTCCATGTTCAGCTCCTCCATGCCTCTCGGCAGCTTCCAGTCGAACGAGTGGACCAACGTCCCCAGTATGTACTCGACCAGCACGATCCCCATCCTCGTCCCGGCGCAGATCCTCCGCCCTGCCCCAAACGGGATCAGCTCAAAGTCATTCCCACGCGGGTCAATTTTCGCGTTCCTGCCGCTCAGGAACCGCTCCGGGGTGAAGTCGAGAGGGTTCTCCCATACGTCTGGGTCCCGCCCTATCCCCCATATGTTCACGCTCAGCCTTGTGTTCTTGGGGATGTAGTAGCCGTTCACTTGGCAGGCCTCGGTTGAGACCCTCGGTAGGTTTAGCGGTGTCGATGGATGTTTTCGGAAGCTCTCCTTGCATATGGCCTGCAAGTACGGGAGCTTCGGGAGGTCGGATTCCTCGAGGCGTCGGTGCCGCCCGATGACTTGGTCCATCTCTTCGTGGGCTCGCTTGAGGATGCTGGGGTTCTTCAACATCTCGGCCAGCGACCACTCTATTATGCTCGATGAAGTATCGGTGCCTGCAGTGAACAAATTCTAGGAAAAGAGATAACGAGATCAGTGCCTATTAACGTCACAACTTAATGAACAAGCCAAAAATCATCACGACAGATTTTGTTCAATCCACTTAGACATGTATATACCAAGAGAAGAGCCTTAATGTTGGTCAAGCTAAGCTTCTCGCCCCCAGAGTTATCTCGGTTGGCCATGACGACGTCGAGAAAATCTGGGTTTCCTTTACGCTCGTGAGCAGTTGCCGAGTGTTGCTCGATCATCTTCGTCAACAGCACGTCGAATTTCTTGTGCAAGCGCTTCATTCCGCCTTCGATCCCTTGTAAGTCCATCCACGCAATTGACGGGATGAAGTCGCCGATGTTAAAGAACCCTACATCAAGTAAGGGAATTAGGGTAACATTCGCGAGCCTGCCTTAGATTCGAGCAATTAACAACTCGCGTGATAGCTAAGCGTATTTGTGTTTTTGTTTCAAATATCTTTCGAATGCTATACCTGCGCTTGTCATCAGCTCTACCACCATGTCCTTGAATTCGTTAGACTCGGAGCCCTTCGTCACGAACACCCTTCGGCTCAAAATGATTTGCCCTATCATGTTCGCCATGGCATAGGTCAACATCTCCGGCACCACCACCGGCTCGCCTCGCTTGCTGCACTCGCACATGGCTTGAAGCATGTACCCTAGCTCGGACGTTCGGACGCGAGCCCAGTCCTCGAGGGCCTTCCCTCCGAGCATGTGCAAATTGCTCAACTTCCTAAGTAACTTCCACCTCGGGCCATAGTCAGCGAAGACCATGTCCTGCGCGTCATAGGCCAAGTGCGTCGCGCCCGCATTCGGGGGCCTATTGGAGAAGTTGATGTCTAGGGTTTTCAAGAAAGCCCGGGCGGCGTCAGGGGTCGACGCTACGACCATGCCGCACGTGCCCATTTTCAGGTACATCACCGGCCCATACTTCTTGGCCATTTTGGCCAGCGCTACATGGGGCATGTTCCCCAAAGAGAGGGATGGCGCCGATGACCGGCCACCCTTTCGGCCCAGGCGGGAGCTTAAAGGAGTTCAAGCGAAGTAGGAGAGAGCTGACAAAGAATCGGGTGATGAGGAAGAGGAGAGCCGTGGAGGCGATCTCTCGGAGCAGGACTTTGTCGGCGAGAATCGCCATCTCTGCGTCGCGAGTGTCGGGATATGATCCGATATTCAGGAAAGGGCGTGGGCACTTCTTAGTGTGTTGTATGCTGCATGTTATATAGACCGATGAAAACGCACGTACAGTCTGGGTAGCTCGAATGCAACGGGGCACGAGATTTCCCACCAAACCGCTGTCTCAATTTTGCAGAAAATGTTTTGAAGGACAGCAGTGCTTTCTTTTCTCCTTGTGCTCCTCGAGATCTACCATTCTCCGTGAAGAATTATGGGATCATATCGGCGCATAAAAGATATGGTCCCCGTCACGTGATATGACGTAGGAAAGTGAAATTTTTTACGGAGCAGAGGGTAGATATTCATGAAATGTATGATGCCAGCACTTGGCAACGTTATGATAACCTACTACTCCCCCACTGGAAATGAGAGGAGGAAGAGAGACGCTGTAAGTGTCATCCATCGTCATCCCCGGATACGAATGCATTCGTCCGTGAATGATTTCATTTTCAAAAGTATTGGGCGGTGCTGGGCCCCTTCACTAAAAAAATTAGTTTTAAGTGGTAAGATTTTCCCTTATACTTAAAAATTGATCATATACCTCTTCCACAACCTCCTCTTAAATCAGAATCACAACAATCAGTAACTCTCTCATGTCCAGATTTGTTGATAAATCTTGGCTCTGATACTATGTTGAGTGGTCTTAGGCCTTTCTTATCCTAAAATATCCCTTTTACAACCGAAGTGAGACAACCTCAACAAAAATCTCATCCATCTCTATTCCTCAGTTGTTGAATAGAGTGTGCAATATCATCATAAACGTTCGTGCCAATACTTAGGATTTCTATTTGGCATGCAAATGATGTAAAATTTTTTTTATACAATAAACATTTAATAAGGTTTTTAGGATTTTCATTTGGTATGCGGATGGTGTAAAAAATTTATGATCGAAAGAATATTCGAGCATCAACATGTATATAGTATTATGTAATACTTACCCACACTAATCATCATGGAATGAAAACTCTTATCTAGAATGAGGGCCCTTTTTTTTTTTTTTTTAATATTTGCACTTCAATCTTGTTCGTGCAATGATTTTTTACATGGCATATGTCTCGAATAAAAACCTGTGTTCCCGCAGACATGAACGGTTCATCCTATTCTTGTGAATTGGATGTCGTGTTCTCGAGAGGAGAGCCGCGGAGGCGATCTCTCGGAGCAGGACTTTGTCGACGAGAATCGCCATCTATGCGCTGCAAGTGCTGGGATACGATCCAATATCTAGTGAAGAGCGCGGGCGCTTCTTCCTCTGTTGTGTGCTGCATGTTAAATAGAGATGTGAAAATGCAGAGTACAGTCAGGGTAGCTCACGTAGTACAGGGCACGAGTTTTCTAACCAAACCCCGGGCTCCGATTTTGCTCCGATTTTGCCGATAAGGTTTTGAAGAGACACTAATGGTTTCGCCTCGAGCTCTTCGATATCTACCATTCTCCTCGTCGCGGCACGTGCTACCAAACGATGTATAATGATGGCAAAACACATGGTCCCACGTTATATGATGGCAGAAAAAGTTAAATTTTTGCGGAGCAGAGTGGAGATTTTTCATGAATTGTATGGTACGGCACTTGGTGCCCATCCATCTCGAGAAAATATTAGATGTTCCCGGAGCGCCAAGTCACCGTGCGCCCGCCCAATGAAGAGGCGACACATGGCTCCACATGGAGACGGGCTCACCAGTATTTTCCGTCGAAATTTTTGCACCCCTTCCCTCTTTTCATTAAATGCTTCGTCCTTCTGCCGGGCCCACCATCACTTTCCAGAGAAGGTTTTGCGTCCCCCATCTCTCTCTTCATTAAATGTTTTATCCTTCTCTGCATACTTCTTCTCCCGCTCGCACGAATAGCGCCCCTTCCCCTCTCTCTTTCAAAATTTTCTCTCTGTTTTGCATATTTTTCTCCATCAAAGCCAAATGACGCCCGCCCTCTCTCGTTTTCAAAAATCTCTCCCTTCCAAAAGCCCGCCCGTCGCCTCCGAGCTTGGCCGCCTCCGCCGTCGCCGCCAGGAGCCACTCGCTCCCTCTCTCTCTCTCCTAAGAGCCCCGCCGGTCGTAGCTAGGTCTTGAGTTCGTTGCGGTTGCCTTGCGGTCCTAACTCCAGCTGCTCGGTTTCATGTGGAGGAACGGCGGGCATAGACGGCAATGATTTGGTCGTCCTTGGTATGGAAGCGAGCTGCGACGACACCGCGGCCGCTGTTGTGAACGATCTCTCTCGCTCCTAAGAGCCGCGCCAGTCGTAGCTGCCGAGTCCCGACCTCGACCTCTGACCGCCTCCGCGTCTTGGTCGTGGTCGCCTCCTGTCCTAACTCCAGCTCCTCGGTTCCCATTGACAGAACGCTCTTCGACAAGAACAACAACGGGTGTCCTGACATCACGAAGACGTTAACCATCCAGGCAAGATGCAGCTAGCCTTCAGAAGCACTTCAGAAGCACGAGAGAAGATCAGCGAGGAAAATGGGTCAAGATCAGCTTCACAATTGGTTCAAAGCCTCGGCTCTAGTGGCTATCTGAATTGGGCAATGTGTTCTTCAAATTGGATGCTGCGCCATTTGCCTTTTCCTGTTTTGCTTCCACTCAACTTTAGATGTCCAGGCCAGAAGTTTGTGAACTTCTCACATAGCTGCATAGACCGCATTTGTGTTGCCTTAATTTTGCTTCTCATCAATTTTAATTTGCCTTTTCCTGTTTTGTTTTCTTTTCATTCTTGAGAATTCAGTTTCTCCGTTGCGCTTACACATTGATTATTCGACTGCTCATGGATCCATTGAAAACCAATACGCTTCATGGTGTTTTTGATCCAGCATTTGTGCTTATGCGTCCATCTTGATCTCGGCAAACATATCTCTTTCTTTAATTTTATGATCCCTTAAAACTGTAATGCTTCACATGGAATCGACAACTTAGGCCGATGAAAACAAAAGTACAAGGACATAAAATACATTGCAAATTCCGACTGAATTCCAAAAGTCCTATGCAATTTTATATGGTCATCTGTTTCCTCTCAAACAAGGTGAATAAGCCTTTTCTCAATTATCCTTTATCATCGATGGAATCAGTTCGACGTATCCAATTATTCTCGCCCATTAAAATCACCTTCAGATAAGCCAGCTGCTGAAAGCTAACAAAGGAGTCTTAAAGACTTGCGGGGGGCACAACTATAAGGAGCAAGCACTGGAATCGGAGCAAGCAAGCGGATTTGGAAGAGCAATTTCTTCGGAGGTGCTTGCGCTTCAAATTTCTGATTTCACAGGACAAAACTCTCCACTTCGGTGGAGGATGGCGATGGCAACTCCGCAAAATCAACAAAGAAAGCTTGAAGAAGAGGAGATAAAGAGACAGGGAGAAAGGTAGGGAGAGGGGGAGGGATGAGTCTCCCTCAGTGATTCATAATTCCTCTTAATTAGATATATTTCATTATTGTTAAAAAGAAAGGAAAAAAAAAAAGTAGAACTTTCGCCCCTGAAAATTATGCGCGCGACGCATGCTCGTGTTAGAAGTAAACGACAACGGAGGGGTTGTCGTGACTGTACTGGAAATGTTTCTAGGAGCATTGGCAATCATTGCCGATCGTGTTTTCCTCGCGGCGATCGCCCTGATCGACTCAAGAACGCTGCGCGCTGAAATCGTGTAGCGCATGATCTCGTTTCGCCACCTTCAACGTGGGCTCTCCAAATTCAGCTCAAGAAGACGGCTATGGACCTCTTGCGCTCTCGATCACGGCGGCACCCACGAAGCCGATGCGTCTTCCATCGCTTCCCTCCTCGTGCAATCTCGACAGCAGCCCGATTTGCTGAGCTCGACCCAAGCCCACGCCAAGATGGTGGCGACCCTCTTGTCCGAATGCGGTGACAAGCGAGGAGCTGTGCCTCCTCTTCTCCGGCCTCCACCCAGACCAGCAACCATTCCCCCTCCCCCCTCCCCCCGGGTGACGAGCAGCAGAACCCCGACTCGAAGCTCTTCTTAGAGGACGAGAATTGGCTTCTCAAGTCCCTCCCCAAGCTCACCAACCCCTCGCTGTCCCCCACCTCGGACCCTCCGAACCTCGACCGAGGAGCTGGAGTTAGGATTGGAGGCGACCACGACCAAGACGCGGAGGCGGTCAGAGGTCAAGGTCGGGACTCGGCAGCTACGACTGGCGCGGCTCTTAGGAGCGAGAGAGATCATTCACAACAGCGGCCGCGGTGTCGTCACAGCTCGCTTCCATACCAAGGACGACCAAATCATTGCCGTCTGTGCCCGCCGTTCCTCCACATGAAACCGAGCAGCTGGAGTTAGGACCGCAAGGCAACCGCAATGAACTCAAGACCTAGCTACGACCGGCGGGGCTCTTAGGAGAGAGAGAGGGAGCGAGTGGCTCCTGGTGGCGACGGCGGAGGCGGCCAAGCTCGGAGGCGACGGGCGGGCTTTTTGGAAGGGAGAGATTTTTGAAAACGAGAGAGGGCGGGCGTCATTTGGCTTTGATGGAGAAAAATATGCAGAACAGAGAGAAAATTTTGAAAGAGAGAGGGGAAGGGGCGCTATTCGTGCGAGCGGGAGAAGAAGTATGCAGAGAAGGATAAAACATTTTATGAAGAGAGAGATGGGGGACGCAAAACCTTCTCTGGAAAGTGATGGTGGGCCCGGCAGAAGGACGAAGCATTTAATGAAAAGAGGGAAGGGGTGCAAAAATTTCGACGGAAAATAATGGTGAGCCCGTCTCCACATGGAGCCATGTGTCGCCTCTTCATTGGGCAGGCGCACGGTGACTTGGCGCTCCGGGACCATCTAATATTTTCCCATCCATCTCGTATCCTCAGACCACGCATCTCCATTTAGGAAAGTTCACAGAACTCGTGTCTTTCCTTTTTTTCGGTCGGTCTTGTCAATGACTATTCCGGCAACTAGTTAAGTTTTATAAAAGTAGAAATAACATGTCGAGAGCTCTTCGAAATTCAAAAGCACGTGTAGGGATTTTATTTGAAACGTTCTCAATCGCCGCATAAAGAAAATCATGATCGAAAGAAAATTCAACTCACTTTTAAATTGTCTCCTCGAGGGGGAAAACTTCATCTACCATTTCTTTGAATCTTTGAGAGCGGGGTAGCTTAGAATGGTCAGGGTTAAAATTAGGCAATGACATAAAAAGAAGTGCACAGTTGGTTAGCTAAGATTTATGATGGGAAAAGAAAAATAAAGTTTTAAACTTATTACACCAGTACCACTTCCTTTCTAACTAAGATTAATTTGGTCCTAAAATTTTTCACATTGTTGAGAGCTCTTCAAAATTCAAAAGCACATGTAGGGCTTTTCTTTGATATGCTCACGATTACCACATAAACAAAACCATGATAGAAAGAAAATTCAACTCAACATTATATTGTCTCCCCCAAAGGGGAAAACTTCATCTACCATTGTCACTGTGATACGAAGCACCTTTGAATCTTTGATGGTGGGCTAGCTTATAATGGATAGGATTAAAATCAGGCAATGACATAAAAAGAAGTGCACGGTTGGTTAGCTAAGATTTATGATGGGAAAAGAAAAAAAAGTCATTAATTTATTAAATTAGTACCAATTTAGTCCTTTTTAACTAGATAAATTTAGTCCTAAAATTTTTCACATTGATACTAATTCAGTTCTTTTAAGTTGGACGAATTTAGTTCCAAAATTTTTCATATTGACTTCTTGCAATGAGGGAATCTATGCTTAGTGTTGCAACCTCTTTTTTTAACCTCGGACGCATTACCTAGGGTTTGGCTAATGAACTACTGAACCTAGATTTAGCTCGTACTCTCCTAAGTCCATACCAACTTGCGACTTAGATTTAAGTTCTTAACATGTAAATGATTTTTCAATTAAGAGTCGGTATTGATATATTTTTTGTGGATTGATTAGAAACCCAAGTAAAATAATGTTACTTTACTCTTATGAACTAGAGATTGTGAGTTTTGAGACTTAATTACGTTAGATTTCTTTAATGCCATTTTGGTACATTTTCTCTTTTATTCTGAAAAAAATATTTTTCAAGCAACTTAAATTGATTTTAAGCTTATTCTCTAACATGTGAGGTGATCGTGTGGATGCGCAATCCACCAATTTAACACCCAATAAAATGATAAATAAATTGCAAGACTTATCTCGTACTAACGAAAGCATCTACAATGTTAGCTCATGATTCACATTGGCGATTCTAGATATGATTTCTAATTGGCATGTAGTCGCTCGTCTTTTTAGGATTTTATTATTATTTAATGAAATCGATCTATGTGTAATGCAATCAAAAATATGTCTCATATGACATACAATTAAATAAACCTAATATGTACACTATATGTCATGCAACATTAATTAAACGGCATAATCTAATGATGGGCACATATTAGATGAAACTATCATAATATGTCACACATTTAAATGACCCTAATAGTGCAATGACTAGATGACGTGCAAGAAATGACCTAATTCTAGATAACACACATGATATTTTTTTTTTATGTTTTCTTTTCTTTTTTTATAAAATTCGAAATTAAAATTGTCTAATAATCAAACATGCAATTCAAATTAATACAAAGAAAATCTAACATCCTAAATCATTTTTTTGGAATTTTTTATTTCAAAATTTCGGAATAAATAAAATGCCTAATCTAAATATGCAAACTATCCTAAAATAGACAATATTCTAGCGAGAATCCTATCCAACTTGAATATATTTATTACTTTTTGGGTTTTCTTTTATGGAAACAAAATCAATTCAAACAAAGGCATAAAAAATAACACAACAACAAAGCAGGCATGATATCATTCGCGTCTACTTAATTTTTTAAATTCACAAATCGTATCTCTCGTATAAGATCGGATTGGCCAATTTCTAGTAAAATTGCAAATCATATCTCGGGCGTGAAATCTGATTAGCGATTTTTTCGTGTGATTGCGAATTATATTTCGAACATGAAATTGGACCATTAATTGCATGCATGTTGTGAAACTAAAGAATAATCCATAATTTAAAAGGTTTTTCAAGAAACTTTGGATAAGATATATCATTCAAAGATTTGAATTTGATCACAATATCAACAAATTAAGTAAGGAAATAATCAAATTAAATTTGAATAATATCTTTACCTATTTCGTAATATCATTTCCGAATTTGGACTCGTTGGATTGTGGAACCAACGATGGCTCGTGGTGATGTTCGATAATGGCTCACGGTCTACACTATCGGCAACGACGGACACCTTGGCACGCATCGCGGTGGTGATGGCTCTTAGCTCGGTGAAGCTTGGAGACAGCAAGGATGTTGGAGAAAATATTGCGTACGTGAGACGATCCAGCCTGGCAAACAAGAAGGCACTCGGAGGACGACACGTGTCCTCGTGTCAGGCGCCATTTTGAAAAAATTTCGGACTGATTGACTGAGGGTTTCTTCTTTCTTCCGAGTCTCTTAGGCGCGGGAGGACCTGGTCCGTCTCTCTCCCCGTTCTCCTCTCTCTCCTCTCTGTCTCTCTCCCCTCCGCCTCCGCTGGTTGCTTCCATCGCCCCCCACCCTGACGCCGACGCCGACGCCGACGCCGACGACGACGACGACGACGACGCTCCTCCGCCTCCCTCTCGCGACGTCCGCTCTGCTCTCTCTCCCCCTCCGCGAAGTCGTGCCTCTCTTCCAGCGAAACGACGAGCTCGACGGCGCCGGCGACGGCGACGAAGCAGAAGACGGAGACGAAGAAGCAGAAGCGCGCGCGCTCGGGGTTCTGGACATTATCCAAGAAAACAGACACACGATCCACAACACGAAAATGTTCACTGTCTTCTTTTCCGTCTCTCCACCCTCTCCTTCATTCCCTCCTCAATTCCATTTCAAATCCTTCAAACACTTGTCTCCCCTCAAGACCATCCTCAAAAGACCTCTCTTTTCCACAACTACTCGTTCCTCGCTCCATGTTGACCCCTCGAGTCCGACCCGCCATTGCCACCTTCCGTCCGGACCTTCTGGAAGTGGCTCGCCGAGGAGGGCGTGGTCTCTTCGACGTGCCCGGTTCGCCCGGCTTACGTTCCCGAAGGCCTCGGCCTCGTCGCTCGGTGAGACATTGCTCAAGATGAAGTTGTCATGAAGGTCCCCAGGAGGTTGTGGATCAACCCGGACACCGTTGCTGCTTCAGAGATTGGCTATCGCTGCACCGATTTGAAGCCCTGGGTGGCTGTCTCTCTTCTTGATAAGGGAGAAGATGAGGGGCAACTCGCCGTGGCGGTTCTATATTGATATATTGCCGGAGCGAACCGACTCGACATTGTATTGGTGGGTTTCATGTTTGCTTTGCGAATCCTATAAAAAATTTAAGACTTGTTATTAATTCTATTGGATGGTCTAAGATTGTGGGGTGGTTAGTTGTGTGCTTCTGTTTTCTGGTTCCAGTGCAGGTCAGAAGAAGAGCTTGCAGAGATAAAAGGTCCGCGTGGTTTCTCCATCGCAGACGTCCCTTGCTCTATGTGCCTCTGTTTAATTGCCTTGTCTCTGGATATCAATGAATGAACCTTTTTTTTTTTTTTTCGCGGAATCATCCAGGAACCTTACTATTGCGGATGACCAGGGAGATGAACAGGGAGTCAATACCATAAAGTAAAAGAAGAAATCATATCGCGGCACGAGCAGCTGTTTCCATCTTCTATTACGCTGGATGGGTTTCTTTGGGCATTTAGCATGCTGAGATCAAGGGCATTCTCTCACCTTAGGGGCCAACTTGTTATGCTTCCGCTTGTGGATTTAGTAAGTCAATCGATCTTTCCTATTGTAAATCGATAATGAACTTGTCTGCATTTCTTTCGGGCCTAATCAGTCTTCCAGAAAATTTATGAATTCCATATTATTTACGTGCATCAGATTAACCACAGCGCTAGCATAACGAGAGAAGATAATGCAGAGGAGATTAATGGACCAGCAGGTCTTTTTCTTGGGACCTCCTTTTCTGTTTGAAGTCAACAATGCCTGTCAAAGAGGGTGAGCAGGTAAACCTCTTAAGCCTGTTGAACTTATTCAGTAATTGATGATCCACTTGACATATTACGAATATGATATCACTCTCAACACACCGCATATCTTTTTCCCTGTCAGTCACAGAGAAATGAATCTTAACCTAATTGAACTGTAGTAATTAACAAATTGATTACCTGTCGAGAAATCCCCAGAGGTCAAGAAAGTTTCATTTGATTACCCAGAAATGGTATTGCACAAGCCTCATCCGGTAGGGCAGTGATTTGTGACCTTTCATTGTGACTAACAGAATCCTGGGACAGGTTTTCATCCAGTATGGATTAAAGAAGAGCAATGCTGACTTGGCTTTTTATTATGGGTTTGTGGAACCAAATACCAATCGCAACTCGTACACACTTACATTCAACATATCTGAGTCGGACCCCTTCCATCGGGAGAAGCTTGATATTGCAGCAGCCAATGATTTGGGTGAGACAGCATACTTAGATATTTTTATGGACCGTCCTCTTCCACCGGCAATTCTTCCATATCTGCAGCTTGTGGCACTTCCAGAAACAGATGCATTCCTCCTGGAACCTGTCTACAAGAAATCTATCTGGAAAACTCTCGAATTACCGGTTAGTCATGTGAACGAGGAGCTGGTATGCAAGATGGTCATAGATGCCTGTGAATCAGCTCTTTCAGGCTACCGCACCACAGTTGAACAGGTACATGTAACATTCTGATTTCCACTTGGGTAATTTTGTTAGGATGGTTTCTCCTGGGGAATTGGTTCGGTTGGACTTCGCTGAACCATACAGGGTTAAAATGGCCTAGCTGAGAGTTCTTTAGCATGTCATCTCTATCCTGAAATCAATCATGGTAGTAAACTTTTTGGTAGCTAAGGGTATGATAATCTCATGTTTGTTAGTCTCAATGCCAAATGTGGCAAAATGTTTTAGATTGTCGGAATTAGCCAAGTCATTTAACAGTTCTAGTATTTGCAGAGCGTTCACATTTCCCGATCTAAGCCCAGTGAAACTAAAAGTAGGGAAGTCTAAGAAAATGAATCGCTAAAACCTCTGTCAATGATCACATTTGTACACATCTATGCATCTTTTTGTCTCTGCTGCAAAAAGTTTGGCAACTCTTAGATCAGGTTATTTTGTTTTCTCCTGAAAGCTGTAGAAGCAAATCCCACCTAATTGCTCTATGCTTTCCCCATTCAAATGCAATGACTTGCAGGACGAGAAGCTAATTCAGGAAGGAAACCTTGGTTTCAAACTTGAGACAGCCGTGAGGGTCAGAGTAGGTGAGAAGCGGGTGTTGCAGCAAATTGAGGGTATTGTCAAGGAGAAGGAAGCTCAATTGGATAAGCTTGAGTATTACCATGAGAGGAGAATGAAGGAGCTTGGTCTGGTTGGCGAGGAAGGCGAAACTTATTGCCAGCCTAAGAAGGATTTTATACCCACCTTATAGAGCCAGTACGCAAGTTTAATCTTGCCGTTGCCTTGAGGTTGTTTTTAAAAGTAAGAAACTAACTGTAGAAACTTTTTCCTACTTCCGGAGTATGCAAGGGATGGTAAGCAAAATAATCAGTGTATTTATCTGTTGTATCAAGTCTTAAACATTACAGACTCGGCTTAGATGGATCGACAATTTGTGTACCGTACTCTGGCGAGTGAGTTCCAATTTGGATGAAGTTCTGAGGGAACAAAAGAAACTACAGGGATTTGTATTAGTTCTGCCAATTTTCATTGAGTAGGCAAAAAACCAAACTTACGCAGTTCTGTTTGTATCATGGTTCGTGGCACTGCTTTGCCAGAAGAAACGAGCACTGGTCCGGTACGTAAATCGACCAAATCTCTTTGAAGAGCACATTAAGTTGCATCACACTGTGTCCCTACAAATTTGTGATCATAGGGTGCGCTCTCTTACTTCCATGTAACGGTCAAAAGTGAAGCTCAAAGAAATGCTGCTTCGCCGACTGTTGCTACCCCATATAAATTTAGGTTTGGCTACAGTTGACTTCGTCTACTATCTTACTCAAAACCTCACTAATGCCGTTAAGAAATAAAATTAAAATGAACTTGCAGATGTCTCTCAAGTCATCTCAAGGGATCCTTAACCAACCAAAATTATAGACATGAACCAAATAAGCTTTCATTCTGTGTTATCACAAAAAGGGCAATATGCACACTCTCACTTTCAAGGACTTCTCAACAGATTACAATCGTTAACTATGGACAAGAAAAATGATGAATTTATCTTTGTAGTTGCCCTAGAAGGAAGACAAGAATTCTTTGCTGGCTGCTGCTTGTTAGGCTCTCAAGCATTGCTTATCATGGTCAAACAAAAAACCATTCACGATGATGAAAGCAGAGCAGCTCGCGCAACAAACTCAAAGAGTGTCTTCATATCTTAATGTAAGGAAAACTAATGCAGCTATGCCGCGCACTGCAACTTTTGTAGAGATCAACTTGAATCCCAAGCCCGTGAACATATTGTACAGAACATGTTCAGATGACAATAGTTGATCATCGCCGTCAATCAACTAGAGACTTCACTGGAGTTCCTCTTGCCCGGGCCTAGCAAATTATCACAGTCGCGTTGCTCGCAAAGGCACTCCAGAGGACTTGCATAGAAGTAATCCTCCTTGGGCTTATCGACAATAACTCTACGATGACTTGGCTGTCCCATCTTCTTCTCATGTGCCAGACGTACAGCAACTTCAAAATCGTTCTGTGAAAGTGTCCCATTCTGATACAAATCCAGTAACACCACAAGCTTTTACGATCTAAGACAACGGTTCTCTTAAATCCAAGATATCTGCAGAAAAATGTCACAGTTGGCACACAGCCTTTTGAAAGAAAATTGGATAGGCCTAATTTATTTGTCTTGTTCTTCCGAGGGAAATAATGGAAGAACATCAATCAAGTCGACAGCTTACCTGCGGTGACCTTCCACAAGTTTTGCCATATTTCCATCATATGTGGGGATGAAAGTATTGCTGGCTATTGATACCATAAAATCTAGAGCCACCATTTGTGACGAGTGATTATGGAACTGCTGCAACTCCTTTGGATCCAGCAGCATCTCCTTTTAACCTGACATAAAAGTAAAATCTGTGAAAAAGATAGAAGAACTAAGTGTCAGATTACATGGAGATGGACTCATCCCAGTGCCAATTGCAAAGCATCAATGGATGTTCTAATACACGCTCCAAGCATTAGCAGCTGCTAAAGCATCCTTTTATATACACTGTCTACTGTTCTTGGATCATTTTTACATGCGCCCTCAAGGTGAAGATGGAACTTTTTAACATTCTCCATTACAATTTTCACCTTCAGAGAGTTCAACATCGCTAACATCAGAAGATGTTGATCACTGAATTAGAAATATAACAGCACATTAATATGTTAACTCACAATCCATGGAAATGCAGCCCTCAATGTGGCTAATCTCCGTTCGCTGCCATAGATTTCTCCAGATGCGATGTAAATCTGCGTGTCTTTGTCAAAACCTAGTGCCTGTAAAACTAATGATGTCTCTTCCGGAGTCAGAGGACACAGACCTTATGATCTCCTTTCCTCAGATACAATCTCTTTCTCCCTCCACCAAGGGAATGCATACCTGAATGAAAAGCACAATTCATGTGGCCACACATTTTACATATGAGAAACGAGAAAAACAGATAAATTGATGAAATACATCTAATGCCACATTCCTCGTATTCAATCAAGCTTACTTTTGCCCAGGTGCAACACCTAGAGCTTCAGAGCTAAAGCCACAGGATTTGACTAAAATGTAGCATAGGCCATGGAATATATTAGAGTTCCATCTCAGGGTAAAGTCACATCAACTTGAAGACTTAAAAACATATCCCTTCCTAGAGCGAAATATCAGATAAGTAAGTACAGAGAAATGTACAAAAACTTCATCAACTTTCCCTTAAATACAATGTGCATCTCTAGTTAAACTAGATTTTACACCTTCGTTCAAGAACCTATAATTTGCACCTTGAGGTTTCAAAAGGCTCGTTATTTTTCCTTGAGGCATAAGTAGCACAACATCAACTGATTAAGTTAAATGAAAATTATTCCAATGGCAAACAATAAAGCAAGCACATGTCAAGACAAACCTCATTCGCTTGAGCTCTTCAGCTTCTTCTGCTGTACAACCTTGGGTGCATCCAGAGAAAGCCAACTTATCCATCTCGTATCTCAGATGCAAAGCCATGAAAGGCCCCTTATCTTGAAGGAGGTGGACTAATTTGTTCCCAGAGCCTCGATCTGAGGAGTAATTTTTAAAGCCTGAAAGTTGACTCGACATCTGAGCCTCTGAAGATCTAGTGAAATTCCATTGTTTGCCAAACGAGCATCTGTCTTATTGAAATGTACCACCTTATGCTTGCTAAATAGTGGCAAAATCTGCATGGCATAGGCAAAGATATTACCCAGGGAACATATATGTAAACGGCATAAAACTACATTAAAGCACTACAACTGCCAAGTTCTCTCTATGCAGAACGGCATGCCATGCAGGGCAAATATCTCAGATTTAAATTGTGATCAATGGATAAATCATAACCAGACAAAAAGGCCAGATACATGGCCAAGTGAATCTCCATCAGCATAAAGCTAAGTGGAAAAAAGTCCAATATAAGCATGCTATCATTACACTACAATCTAAAGCAACCAAATTTA